>OY987256.1:9539450-10848962 GCA_963920725.1 Rhamphomyia laevipes | reverse complement strand
AAATCCAGATATGTGTGAAGTAACACCAACAATATCAAATAATTTACCAATACCATGGGATACTGATATTAGTTTAATACAAACGGAAGAAGTTTATGTTAAAGTTTTAGATAAATGTCCAATTATGACGCATATATCACATCAATTTATACGAAAGACATTTTTTTCATTAGCATTTTGTGAAGGATGTAGACGTTTATTATTTACTGGTTTTTATTGTAATCAATGTAATTTTCGGTTTCATCAACGTTGTGCTGATAAAGTACCAACATTATGTCAACAATTTCCAATGGATAATTATTATCAAAGATTATTAGCACAAAATCCAGAAAATACAGTTGGTATATTACATCCAGGTAGTGGTGCTGCTTTAGGTTTTCAGGTATATATTGTTATATTTTTTTTAAAAGAAAAGTAGAAATTTGAATTTAATTAATTTTGTTTTAATATTTATTATTAGAATCGTCATCCAAGATCAATTAGTCAACAAGATCGATCAACATCAGCACCAAATGTGTGTATAAACAGTGTTAAACCATTAACCGATGCTCAAAAAATTTTAGTACAATCTAGAAGTCCATTTCAAGTAAAGAAAAAATATATAATAAATACATAAATATTTATATGTTAAATGGTTTTTTTGTTGTATTTTGTTTTTAGGTTCAAACTGCTGAACATCAATCACAATCAACACAAGCATCACCAACAAATACGTTAATTCGTAAACGTCAACGTGCTAGATCAGCAGATGAAAGTAATAAAAATTTACTTTCACCACGTGATCCAAAAAGTTCCGAAGAAAATTGGGTAAAATTTTATAATTTAATAATTTATTCATTTTTTTTGAATGCATCTCAATTTTTTTTTTGTAGAATATTCAAGCTGAAGAAATATTAATTGGACCACGTATTGGTTCTGGTTCATTTGGTACTGTGTATAAAGCACATTGGCATGGACCAGTTGCAGTTAAAACATTAAATGTTAAAACTCCAAGTCCAGCACAATTACAAGCATTTAAAAATGAAGTGGCAATGTTAAAAAAGACACGACATTGTAATATATTATTATTTATGGGTTGTGTTAGTAAACCATCATTGGCAATTGTTACACAATGGTGTGAAGGCAGTAGCTTATATAAGCATATACATGTTAATGAAACAAAATTTAAATTAAATACCCTTATTGATATTGGTAGGCAAGTGGCACAGGGTATGGATTATTTGCATGCCAAACATATTATTCACAGGTAAATAATAGAAAATAATAATTATTTTATATATACATTAGCAAATTCGTCCCGTTTTCCTTATCATTTAATTAGTTGAAAAACAGCAATTTTTTAGGTATTAATCTAATCGGCAATTAAAATCATTTTTTTTAATGTTCGTTCTTCAAATTAAATATGAAAATTAGAATTTCAGTAATTTCATGCATTTTAGCATTCCTTGGGCGTGAAACTGTTGGATCTTAAAATGTCACTCAACTCAAAATAGCATCAGTTGAACATTATATAATAAATTAACGCAAACTTTAGAGAATTATAAAGACACGAGCCACTGCAGGCTGATGTAGTTCCCCGTTTGATATCTAAACTTAAATTTAGAATAGGCCTTAGAATTAGAATTACTTTTTAAGGAACAGGAAGTCAATTATTGCAGTTTTATATTCTACTACGTTACAGATAGAATAGAAGAAAAAATATTGAAAATTACAGATTCCGGGGTAGATATCGAGCAGCGAGCACATTTCATTAATTCCGCAGTTTTTAGCAGGCACATTTCGAGGTGTAAACTTTTTCGCGATAACATGTAATATCAAAATTCAGAAAAATCAAGTTTTTCCAAAATTAGATATTCCATAAATAATATAATTTGCACGATCAAAAGTGACTGATAAAATGTGCGCGATAAATTGGCTTTTTTTTAATATACAATTTCAAAATAATGTTTAAAAACTTCATCCATTCTTTTTTATATATACTTTTTTAATTATAATTTCTATTTTTCTAGGGATCTTAAATCAAATAATATATTTTTACATGAAGATTTATCTGTCAAAATTGGTGATTTCGGTTTGGCAACAGCTAAAGTTAGATGGTCTGGTGAAAAACAAGCAAATCAACCAACTGGTAGTATATTATGGATGGCACCAGAAGTAATTCGTATGCAAGAACAAAATCCATATTCATTTCAATCTGATGTATATGCATTTGGTATTGTTATGTATGAATTATTATCAGAATGTTTGCCTTATAATCATATCAATAATAAAGATCAAATTTTATTTATGGTTGGCCGTGGTTTATTAAGACCAGATATAACACAAGTACGTTCGGATTGTCCACAAGCATTAAAACGTTTAGCTGAAGATTGTATTAAATATGATTTAAATGAAAGACCATTATTTCGTTTAATATTAAATATGTTAGAAAATATGTTAAGAACATTACCGAAAATTCATCGTAGCGCAAGTGAACCAAATTTAACACAAACCCAATTACAAAGTGATGATTTCTTGTATATGTGTTCAAGTCCAAAAACACCAGTTAATTTTCATAATTTTCAATTTTATAATGGTGCTGGTAATATTTAGCATTATTTTTATTCAAATTTTAATGAAAATTATAGTAATAATGATAATACAACAAAACCAACTAATAATAATAATAATAAAAGTGCCAATTTCAATAATGTAAGTTGCTTGTTACAAGTCATTGGTTAAAATATATATATATATATATATCTAAAATTTATCAATATTACTAAAATACAAAATATTAAAAAAACAAAAATACAAAAATTGTGTTAAAAAGAAATAAATTTAATCAAAAAAAAAAAAAATGATTTACATAAAATATAACCAAAACAAATATAAAAGTAATAAATTATGATATTTATGCATGTGTCACTTTAGAAATATTATATATAAACAAATTATGTAAAAAAAAAATTGTAGAATATTTTAATTTTTTTTTTTTTTAAATATTTAATCATAAATTGCACTTTACATCAAATTATTAAGTAGTTGCTTTTAACATAAAAAACATAATAAAATACTAAATTGCAAAATATTAAAAAATCTGACGACTGAAATTGTAGATTCAATATTTCTGCATTAATATTTTGTCATTTTTATTGTTTCTATCAAATTAAAAAAAAAAAATTGAAATTATTTAGAAAAAGAAATGCTGCCACAAGTTTACTTAAATTACATACACCGACATATAACTTGCTAGGTTGTACCTTTATAATTTATAGAAATAATGGCCAATAAACCAATACGGCATATTTAAGGTTGTAAATTTGACTATACTGTAACATTTTTCACGACATTAAATAATTTTTTTTTTTTTTTTTTATTTATAATTTTCTTTTTCTTATTTTTATATATAATCTTTCATAGCTAAGTTTTAGCTTCTATCTACGGATTGTCTGACTGTACATTAATAGGTTATGTAGCTTGTAAAGAAGGTACAAAAGTTCTACCTAAGTGGTTATACGTGGTTATACGAATTTAGCAATCAAATTGACATATAAGTAAAGTCATTGCCAGCTCTTTACCTAATAATAAAATATTAATTTGTATTAGTTAGATTTGGAAAACAATTATAATAATTAAAAATTGTATAATTATTGTGACAATCCTATGATTTTAATCTTAATAAAAATTCAATTAATTCTAGTCAAAAAATATATTAAATTTTATATTTAAATTTTTTCTTAGAGGTTGTATTTTAAAAAAAAAAATTTCACACTCAACGAAACTTGTAACTAGAAATCGAATTATAATTATTCCTATAGCACCGGAACAACGTAATAAATTCCATCAAATTTGAAATGCCGAAAATAAGAAAGTGTCTATAATTTTCAACAATCTTGAGTATTATTTCAATAAAAATTATATAACACTTTTTTTTATTATTTATTATCATTAAAATAATAATAATTGTTGTCAAAAATGTAGTAAAAAAATATATTTATATAAAAAAAAACTTAAATATTTATAAAAATTGCTACTATCTAATTAAAAATAATTAATTATTTTAAAATTTATTAAAATATTCAATATTATTTTTAACCATTGACTTTTAATAGTGATTTTGTCTTTGTAAACATAATCAAATAATTCACATATTTATGTAAATCTTTCTTGACATATTTAACAACAATAAAACAAAGAAAAACTTGTAAGCAATTTTTCGTAAATCTTTATAAGATAACAAATTTAGTTTAAACTAAGTTTATTTTAATCTGTTTTCTTTTTTCTATTTTATAATAGTAATTAATAAAAAAATAAATTTATATTTTAAAAACATTCCATAATTTTTAAGTATAATAAAAACTAATGTTTTAAAAATATTTACAAATAAAATAAATAATAATAAAAAAAACCGTGTAACCAAAATAAATTTTTAGTAAAACAAAAAAAAAATGTTAAATTTTTAAAATAAAATAAAATTCTAAAAAAAAAATGTATTTTTAATAATTAATCTGAAACTAAAAATGTTAATAAAAGATATAAACAAATAATTTATTAATTTAATTGGATAAATCTTTAACAGATTACAAAAATTGTCGTTTTAGAATAAATTTCACAAAATTTTAAATATAAATTCTGGTTAAAATTAATTTGAATTGGTAATATTGTATAGTTAGGCCACAAAATTTATTTGAAATAATTCTTTTATCGGAAAATTTATTATGTTAAATGAAAATTAAATAGAAAAAAAAAATTGTTAATAAAATTAATTTTTATTTAAAAATAATTTATCTTAAATATATAAATAAATTTTGGAAAATTTTATTCAAGCCTAAATTCAGAGAAATTATTTTTTATCAAATTAAAAATATATTTTAAGAAATAAAAAAATACCAGAATAATATAATTTATAATTTTACGGCTTGAACTCCTTGAACTTAGGATCGACTTAAATATTGTAGTTAAATATATTGCAAAATAAAAACAGCTGAGATCAAAAATGTATTATATTAACGAAAAAGTAATAAAAATAAAGTATATATAATTAATAAATTACTTATTTAATTGATTTTTAATTTAATTGTGAAATTGTATATCATTGGTCATCAATAACTCGTTATTAATCCCTAATTTGTATGAGTAGAAAATTAAATTTTATTATGTACTTTAATGTAGAAAATATTTTTTGTTTTTATTTTACCAAATGTGTTATGACTGTAGTTTATTAATTAAATCTCATAAAAAGAAATGCATTTCTTTTTTAAAATATACTTTAAACTTTCAATGTAATCCTCTTATCAAAACATCATAATTTCATTTTAACCGGCAATTGTTTTTTAAATAGTTATGACTTTGAAAATTAAAAATTTAACCTTTTTACAAAAATTAATTTTGTAAAGCTATTATAAAAGTGGATTTTTGTCACCTCCAATATAAATTGGATAGTAAATGTTTGACTGGTTTTATTAACCTCTGATGCATCGTCGATACCAAATTATTGTAGGTTAATAATTATTGAGTAAAAGTCATGGTTAAGGAAATATAATAATCATCATCGGAACTAACACATGAGATATTTAAATTAACAAGTGGTACTGGTTATCCTTCAGATTTAATTATTTACAAATTAATTCTACGTAATTTGTGAATTACTGTTGTTTTGAATGTAATATAGCAAACGAATAAAACGTTGACCTTATATAACATTTTTTCATATATTTAGGTAATTCATTTCCAATAGTTAATATGTCATTCAATTATGTATAAACCACTAATTGCTCATAACAATTGTAACCTGTTCAATTATCAATGAGATTAATTAAAATGCTCTGAACAATGTTTAATAACTTAAATTAATTCTCCACAATTCTACTATCTTTTTTCGTACAGATAAAGTAGGGTTTTATTACTATTCACTTTTAAGTTTCATTTTTATTGAAACCGCAATAAAATAATTTAATTCTAAAAGTCGTTATATGTGCTTCTCCCGAGCCATTGGATATAAGGTATAATAAAATATCGTATTTTGTTGTTGTAAAAATATTTTCTGAAAATTGGATAAGTGCTGTCAAAATGAAAATAATATATATTAGACACTCTAGACTAGAAGTTTATAAATCAAAAGTGACAAGAATTTTTTTTTTAAATTTGTTTGGTAGAATTCAGATTTTATTTTTAACATTTTTTTGTTTACAAATAAATGCAATATTTTACAAAAATATATAAAAATTCTGTATAATTAAAATCGTATAATAATTATTCATTTTTGTTGTTAAGTATTGCCATAGTCAATAAAATCTCACATAGGACTCTACGATTTAATAATATGTAGGTATTCAGTTCCGGACCCGGGGTTACAATATTACTCATCTGAGAACTTTACTTCTCATGATTCATGATATTTTGGACAATACACAAATATCCAAAAATTCCAATTATCAATAGGCTCGGGATAAGCATTTTATAACAATTATTATACAATTGAGTCAAAATTACACAACTTTCAATAAAATAAATCCAAGTATAAGAATTTATATAAAATATTAATTTTCGAACAACTTGTTTTCCTCTCAGAGGAAAGTTACATTTTTTATATAATTGTTAATTATTTAATATAAATAGGGATTTTTTCATAAAATTTAAATGTTATATTCTTATTAAACACCTCAAAGAGTTAACAGCACCATAACTTCCGTCTTTAAAGTAATTTTTTATAATATTTGCTAAAAGAAGAGGAGTAGTTAATTTTAAAATGATGTGGTATTCTAGTGAAAGAATATGTTATTTAATATTAACATTTACTATTTGTAGTGCTGAATTTCGTAAGTTACAGTTGATTTTTTTGTAAATTTAAAATATTAAATTTGAAAATTTTGTATAGCATCGGAAATCCAAAAATGTAAATATGGTGACACAATTTGCATAAGAGATCGTGCAAATGAAATTGTTAATAAATATCCAAATGGATATTTACCATTAAATATACCAAATTTAGAACCATTTATTATAGATCGTTTTGATTTATCACAAGGCAAAAATAGTCCATTATCATTAAATTTAATAATAACAAATGCTAAATTTTATGGACTTTCTAAATATAATTTTACAAAAATTGTGTAAGTACAATAAAACATTTCATTTTATTATTTATTCATTTATTAAATAATATTTTTTCATTAAATTTTAATATTAATATTTTGTATATTTTCTATAGAGGTTTCGAAAAAGATTTTCTAAAAACTAAATTTGAATTTTATGGTATTGTACCGAAAATGATTTGTAAAGCAAATTATCAAATCGATGGAAGATTATTAGTATTTCCAATTCAAGGTCAAGGAGAAGTATTTTATGAAATGGATAATGTTAAGATTTCAACAAAATCAAAACCAATAATTAATAAAATTGTTAATGGTAAAAATTATATGAAACTTGATAAATATAAAGTTTTATTAGATGTTGATAAGTAAGTATATTTTGTATATCGTTACCCCGGAGGTTAAGTGTTCATCTTAATGTAAATTGAAAGTTTTACATTTCGCATCATACTTGAAAGTTTAATTTATTTTTATAAATATTTTATGCTTTTATTCATTAATGGTAACAAAACTGCTTATAAGTTACGATTAATAATATTTTTCGATTTTAACTTTGTTTTATGTGATAGGGATTTTGATCAAAGTTTAACTATTTCAGCGATAGCGAGCAAATAAATAATAAACGAATGTTACTTTAAAAAAAACTTGATATTGCATAAATAAAGAAAATCATTTCTAAATTAGTTTTTTTTAGTATTTTTTATACTAACTCAATTTGTAAAAAAAACTCTGGTATATTGAACACATAAGAACTAGGGTGACGATTATATTTACATAATTATTAAAAATATAGAATATTTTTTTCTTTTTCCATAACAGTATGAATATAAATATGACAAATCTTTTTAATGGTGATAAAACTTTAGGTGATAATATGAATAAAATAATGAATGAAAATTGGAAAATTTTGTGGGACGAATTTTCACCAACAGTTGGAAAACTTACAGCAGATTTTACAAAAAATATTATAAATGAATTGTTTGATTTATATGCTTATGAAGATGCTTTTTTAAATTAATTATTATTTAATAAATTATATCTATAAATTATGTAGGCATATAATAAAGTTTATAATATATTATTTTAAAATAAAATAAAATGCATTTTAATTATACATTAGACTCAAAGGAAAATTAAGCAAAACTATTAATCCTTCTTATCTTACCCTAAATAAGTTATAGATTAGATAGATCTGCAACGATCAATCGTCGTTATCATAATTTTGCATATTCAATTCATTGTTGTAAGGATGATATTAAAATACAACATAAAATGATATTAAAATACAAAATGTGATAGTACGACAAAATTAATGCATTCACTGCTATATGATTTTATACCAAGAAAACTACTTTGGCAAGCGATCCGTCATTTAAAAATATAACCTTAATGTGTTGTCATACAATAATCGCTAAAAATCTAGTTTTTAATATATTTTATCATAATAAAACATTTTTTTTTTATTAGCTTTGCAATTATAAATGGTTTCAGTTGTTATCAACCGTTAAGGGTTAAGTTCCTAGCTAAGCTCTTGCATTACCACTTTGCGGTGTCCATTGGTAACTGCACCTCTTATGGGTGTGAAGGCGAAAGTAACAAAACCAGTTATTAGGAAAGCAAAAAGTGAAAAAAAAACGGAAGGATATATAACAGTAACGTACAATGTTTGAAGAATGTACACCTGGAACATTCGCACACTATACCGCCCAAGTGTATTAATGTACAGGTGCTGTCACGTCATAAAGAGCTGATATAAAAGCAATACAGAGAATTAGTTGGACCGACAAAACTAGCACACCCTGTACAATAACAACTTTGCCATCTACTCGAGCGGACCAGACAGGAAGGACAAATTTGGATGTGGTTTTGTTATCGGAAAGAGTTAAAAATAGTGTAATAGGTTTCAAATTTATCACATAGAGATTGTGCAGAATTCGTATCTAAGCATAATTAATAATAGCATACATAATCTATGTATACATGCCTCGACAGGAAATACTGATGACACCGATAAGGAAGAA
This sequence comes from Rhamphomyia laevipes, assembly GCA_963920725.1. Lineage (NCBI taxonomy): Eukaryota > Metazoa > Arthropoda > Insecta > Diptera > Empididae > Rhamphomyia > Rhamphomyia laevipes. The sequence continues at coordinate 10,839,868 of OY987256.1, read as the reverse complement.
TTCTATGACCTCTTAAAGAACACCTACCATAAAAGTCTGTACAATACAATACAATTTTTATCGTCGTTCTATTTCCGATAATTTGATTAATTCAAAAATAAAATAAATTATATTCATAACTTTTACGACCAGATTCAGTTGCGTTGCGGTTTTTGTTAATAAAAATATATCATAATATGGAAATCATTATAATTTTAAAAATTCTTTTCTGCTATTGGTACCCCTGCTTACAGCATCTTCCACACAAATTTTCTGAGTTTTTTTCTGTCGGCCATTAAAATAACAAAGTAAAGTGACCGACACTCCTTTTAAAATTGTGCAAAAAACTTTATTCATTTATTCAAATTTATAATAAAATATTTTCAAAAAATGTACAAATAATAATAATAATTAAAATAATTGTAAAATATTGAAAATATCCACTGTAAAAATACAAATTACAAAACACGTTATACGTTGTTCAGTTTTTCTTGTTCGTGTCGTGTTAAAAAAATCCAAGAAGAAAGGAAATTATATTTTAGTGGGTATAAGAAATTAAGTGCATTTTTTTAATATATTTTCGAAAAATTTTCAACACCAAAAAAAAGTGCAAAAAGAGGTAAATCAAAATAAAAATGAGGAAAATTTGTAAAATTTAAATTTAGGAATTATGAAAATTAAATTTTGTTGCTTGTTCATGAATGAGAAGTGGTGAAGGGAATTGTTTATGTGGAAACTGTCAAAATTTTGTTGATTGACATATGATGAGTTTATTAGTTTTTTTTTTTTTATTAGGTAAAAAAGCAGGTTTTTTTTATTGTTATTTGGGATAGTGTTTGTGATTTTGTATGCGAACACAATTTCACACACATGCAAATATGTTCATTTATATTAATTTTTTATATTGATTGTACGAAAGTGTGTGTTTTGATTAAAAAATAATATAAATATTTACAAATATTCCAAAACTACTGGCAATCCTAATTTATAAATGGTTGGTGTGTGTGTGTGTATGTGTCGATTCAAAATAAAATTTAATCGATTTTCATCTTTCATAAGATTCATCTTCTCATCATTATTCATTATTTTCAAGTGTTATAACTTCTTAACCGCGAAAAAATTCTTGTAATAAATATTTAAAATTTATTAAATTTTTGATTTTTTAACTTTATTTCTTACTGGTTTTTATTATATTTATTATGTTGTATTTATTTTAATTTTTTTTTTTAGAAATCTAAAAATATTCATTATTTAAATTTTTATTTTAAATATTATATTTGATTGTTGTGCTGTTGTTGAATTATGGAAGATCCAAATAGAATGATGGCACATACTGGCGGAATGATGGCCCCACAATATGGGATGCAGGATGATGGTAGTAATAATACTGGTGGTGAAAATGAAGGACGTAAACAAAAAGATATTGGCGAAATATTACAACAAATAATGAGTATATCAGAACAATCATTAGATGAAGCGCAAGCTAGAAAACATACATTAAATTGTCATCGTATGAAACCAGCTTTGTTTTCAGTTTTATGTGAAATTAAAGAAAAAACTGGTAAGTCGAATTTTTTTTGTTGTGTATTCTATAGAATACATTATTTAAATAAAATTATATACTTAAATCGTGATGTTACAGATTAACATGTTTCTATTTATTATTAATGGATTTATTTATTTATCTTTAAGTAGAATTTCAAAGCTAGCTAGTTAAATCAATAAAAATATATTTCAAAAAGTGTTAAAGTAACAACTATTTTATAATAGTCAATAAATTATTGATTCAATTCATCGTCATCTATTATTATTTGTAATTATTATTAGAGTATATTTGAATATTTTTTATTTTAAATAAGATTTAATGTTAAATTAAATAATAGAAGTAAACAAAAATTTAAATTTTACTAAGTTGTTTTTCAATTAACAAACAATGAACAATGTAAATTTATACCTGCGTGATATTATTTGTATTTTACTGAATAATTTAAGAATCATTTTTAAACCCTTTTAAGAAAATTCGAAAAGGAAATACAAAAGAATTCAGAATATCATATGCAAATTCAAATATTGTAAAAATACACGAAATTTTAATAATATTTTTTTTGGTAACTTTGTAAAAATGAAGAAAATTTGAATCAAATTTAATGATTTGGACTTCTTTAAAATCGTTTAGTAGATCGTTTTACTTTGTACTTATTCGATAATGTTTAAATTAACTCGAAATTTTCATAAAAAATAGCAAAATTGCATTAAATTTTATTATTTATTTTATTCCGTTTAGATTTCTTTAAAGACTAATTCTTAGAAACTATAGTTTAAATATAGTAATTTTTTAAAGTTTGTAGAATTGAAAAAATATTACCGCAAAATTACAATTTTTCAAAATCCATTTCTATCCAGATAAATATTATTCCTTTGTAATATACAACAATATTCTATATTGAAGTGCTTCCGAACATCTGCTTCAATAACAAAAATTAAATATTAAGTGGCAGTGGATGCTATTTATAGCTTTGATATGTATAAAATATTAATATAATAAAAGATATATACATTTTTTTTAATATTAAAGTATTGCTTTTGGAATTTATACGAAGACAAAAAATTGTGCAGATTTAATTAAAAATTCTGTGCATGATTTTATTAAATTTAATATGATTTTTATTATTTTTCTTCTTCAAAATGTAATATAAATTATTAAACAATATAAAATATATTAATTTTATTTTAATATATATATTGTTATTTTTTTAGTCCTTTCATTCCGCAATACTCAAGAAGAAGAACCACCAGATCCACAATTAATGCGTCTTGATAATATGTTAATTGCTGAAGGTGTTGCTGGTCCAGAAAAAGGTGGTGGCGGTGCTGCTGCAGCATCAGCAGCTGCAGCAAGTCAAGGTAAACTTAATGAATTATTAAATAATGTTCTATTTTATACTAATATATTTTGGATAAGGTTCATCCTTGTCATTAGATGGTGCAGATAACGCAATTGAACACTCTGATTATCGTGCCAAATTAGCACAAATTCGTCAAATTTATCATCAAGAATTGGAAAAATATGAACAAGCGTGCAATGAATTCACCACTCATGTTATGAATTTACTTAGAGAACAAAGCCGTACAAGGTAAATAATATTTTTTATTTGAAAGTATGAATATCTATAAAAAAAAACAACAATTTGTTTTTTATTTCTAGACCAATAACACCGAAAGAAATTGAACGTATGGTACAAATAATCCATAAAAAATTCAGTTCAATTCAAATGCAATTAAAACAGTCAACATGTGAAGCTGTTATGATATTACGTTCAAGATTTTTAGATGCACGTCGGAAACGTCGTAATTTTAGTAAACAAGCATCAGAAATATTAAATGAATATTTTTATAGTCATTTAAGTAATCCTTATCCATCAGAAGAAGCAAAAGAAGAATTGGCACGTAAATGTGGTATAACTGTAAGTAATATAAAAACTAGTATTTTTAATTTTAAACTGTGGATGCACGGAAAATTTTATTTTAAACCAAGCTTTGGCAAAGATTTTGCCAAATACAGTAATGATCGTTCTATTCAGCTATTGCCTATTTAAAATGTTTGTTATCGAGTTTTTGTACAATTAAAAGTTTAAATATTTTCGAGCAAAATAAAAGTTTTAAGCTAATTATTCTTAATTTTAAAACGTAAATTAATTTTTTAAGTTACTTTTTCTAATTTGCAATTATATGTCTGATTAGGATTAGTTAACCAACTAAAAATATAATTATTTAGTGTGTGTAGTTTGTTATTGACATAATAGTAACTCGCGGGAACTACTTTGTTTTTTAGGTTTCTCAAGTATCAAATTGGTTTGGTAATAAACGAATTCGTTATAAGAAAAATATTGGTAAAGCACAAGAAGAAGCAAATTTATATGCTGCTAAAAAAGCAGCTGGCGCATCACCATATTCAATGGCTGGTCCACCAAGCGGTACAACAACACCAATGATGTCACCAGCACCACCACAAGATTCAATGGGCTATTCATTAGGTTCAGGTGGTTATGATCAACAACAACCTTATGATGGCAGTATGGGTTATGATCCAACTATGCATCAAGATTTAAGTCCTTGAGGACGATATTTTGATAAATTTTAAACAAAAAAAAAATATATATATAATATAAATGATAAACCAGAAACTAATGTGCAACTAAAAAAAAAAATCACAAAAACTTAATAATTTAATATTAAGAAAAATGAAAAAAAAAAAAAAAAAAAAAATGAAAAAAAAATTAAATTTAATTTTCAAATTTTCTCAATTTTTTAGTTATTAATTTAAATAAAAAAAATTAGTTATTTTAATTTCTTTTTTTTATTCAGTATGTTTTCATAATTTTCAGTATTTTCTATTTTAGTTGAAAATTTATTATATTATTTCAAATTATTTTTGTTTTACCTTTTTTTATGTTTAGGGACTTGTTTTATCTGTTTAATAATTTAATGATTTATCCGTTAGTTCCCAGGAAAAAACAATTACAGAACAATGATTCTTAATAGAAGCTATTCTAACAATAGAATTTTGACAAAACAATTGTTTTATAAGGGAATAAACAACTACGTTTTATAAGGGAGCGATTTGTGGCTTTACATGAACACCACATCGCAAAAAATGTTTTTCTGTGAATTTATGTAATTTATTTTATTCTGAAAATTGTTTCTTTCTGAGAATTGACCGGATACAAATTTAATTTGATTAAATTTATCTTGTGGGCAAATTTCTAAAAAAAATTAAAAACTTCTTTTTTTAACGAATCCAAAAGCAGAATCAATTAATAATTTATTAATTTAAATCATTTAAAGGAATTTTGTAAAATAGAATTTTAACACAATTTGTTATAACAAATTAAATTATTTTTTTAGAAAATTGTTTCCTAAACTTAAATATTTTGGTTTGCGGCTAATTGATCTAATGTTTAATTGTTCGAATCAGCAATGGATCGAATTCATAATTGACCAAATGCACAATTGAAATATATAATTTTTCACACTTGACGAAATTAAATTTACCAATTAATAAATTTGTAACTAGTGGATAAGGTAAATTGTGTTTCGATTAATCAAATATGAATTCGGACAATTGTTTTCGGTTAATTAGTTGGAAAACAAATTTTATTTCTCGTTTATATTAATTATATATTATAAAAACAAAAAAAAAATTATATTTTTGAATTTTATATAAAACAAAAAGAACTACTACACAAATATACGTAATGCATACATAATAATTTTAGGCTTAAGATTTAATTATAATTATAAAAATCATTAAAAAAAAAAACCCAATAAATGTATACCATTTCTTTAAATATATGAGAAACATAAAAACTCTTAAACAAATTTTTTTTTTTAAAAAAAAAATTGAAGCTTTGAAAATATTTCGATAAAAAATGTATACAAAAAAAAATAATTAAATTATTTAAATCAAAATTTTAATATACTAAATATAGAAAACCTCAAGAAAACATCAATATTTAAAAAAAATAATATAATTATTTAATTAAAAAAGTATACAATTTCTTTAGGAAGAACTTTTAAGATAATATAACAAATATTTTTAAATATAAATTTTTTATTTGTTTTTAATTTTCTATTTTTAAATTTTTTGAAAAATTACATTTGTATACTACGACGAATAAGAAAATTATTATGTAAACAATAAATTGTGTTCTATATTTAAAAATATTTATATTATAAAGCTTATGTGTATTTAAATTAAATTAAAATTATTTTTGAAAAAATAATATTTTTATTATACGAGAAGAGAAATGATGAATAATTATTTGTCAGAAGGTTTCTATTTAAATTAATGTACCAGAAAAATTCAAATCAGTATCAATTAAAATGTAAAATTATTAATTTAAAAGTATATTTTACGAAATCATTTTAATTATTATAGTAAATATTTTAAAATAGTAATAGAAAACCAGACGTAAATATTCTCTTCTTGTATAATTTTAAATTTAATATGTCATTTTCACTTTACAATCGTAATTTTGACAGCCAATAAATAACCTTCGGTTTTGCATATTGTTGTGAACTTGTATAATTGTTAATTAATTTTTTATGTAACATTTTGTACTCTTGTTATTAGATTTTCAATTGAATATTATTAAAAAAATGTAACGAATTACATCAAACTGCTTCTCATGAGCAACCACTCGTTAAGAATGGGATCCAGAAAATCGGTTTGTAATTATCATTAGACATTAAAAAGGTACACAACATCCTAAATTCGCATCATGAATTTCAGATTAACTTTCAAGCTTTTTGATTAGTTAAAAATGGTTGGTTCAATCAGTCTCGTCAAATTACAATAGATCAAATACAAAACATAAATTTACGAAAATTTTGTAATTTTTAACAATCATTTTGCCTGTCGATAATTAAAGACGAAAATTTTAGTGAATTTACGAAAAAATTAAGTGAAGATGGCTAATAAACATTTTTTTTTATTCATATTTTAATATAAAATTATTATAAAAAATCTCTACAAATCAAAATAAACTTACAAAAATACGAAATAACATTGTATACGAAAAAAAAAGTTAAATTTTTTAATTAACTTACAAAAATCGTTTTTGTTTTTTTTTTGATTATTATTAAAGTTTTACATAAAAAACATTTTGTTTAATAAATAAAAATATTTACACAAAATTAATTAATTATTCAAATTATTATAATATATTAAAAGTTTTTTGGCAAATTTTTTTATAAAATTATTTCTTAGCTTGTTTCTCCTTTTAAACACAAACACATAAAGAAAAATCTTCCATTAAAATTATATTTTATTTAATGTTGTGTGTCTCTGAATATAATGTATACCTAAAAAAAAAACTGCAATTGAAAATAAAGTATACTATAAAATTGAACAAAATATATAAAACTAAATAAATATATTAAAATATTAAATGCTTTATTAAAATTTAAAGAATACAAAAAATACAAATATTTAAAAAAAATCTTTTAACTGATACTGTTGAACAATATGTAATTATAAGCCTATTCCACTAGAACCAATTCCACTTAGTAACAATTCATAAATTCTTTTTATTACATAGTTGGAATTGTTGTTCCCAGAAAAACGTTGTGAAAAGCATACAAATCTTATATGTTAAATTGTTACCCAGTGGAATTGTTTACCAAATAAATTTCTCCCAATAGAATTTCGCACAGTAAAAATGCACCACTTGGAATTGTTCTATTGGAATCGACCTGTTACCATAAAAAAAAAACATATTTGTATTTGTTTAAAAAATAACTAATTTGTTTAACTAAAAACCTTTCAAATAATAATAAAAATATAAATAAAATTGTAAAATTACACAAAACATTAAAATGTATACGATTAAATAAAAATATACTTAAATTAAATTTTAAAAAAAATGAAGAAATTTCATAATTTTTTGATAAATTATTTTAAATATTATTATACAAACAACACATAAAATTTGTAATCAGATAAAAAATATTTTAAAAGTTCAAGGAAGATTTTTTTCTTATTTAATATATAATAAATATCAAAATTAATAAAATAATAATTGCAATTTTTAAAATTTTACTATTATATGATTATATAATTAAATTATAATTAAATATAAAACTATGAAAATGAAAACTAAATACTATATTAAAAAAATATACGATTTGATAAGAATAAACTTTTTAAAATAAAAATTAATAATAATAATAAATAATATTGAAAACATTGACAACAAACAAAAAATTAAAATATAATAAAAATAAAACTAAATAAATAATAAAGCTATAATTAAATGTGTACTTAAAAGAAAAACTAAAGTAAAATCAGTAATAAATTAATATTATTGTAAAAAAAAGATGATATTTTATTTTATATATGTAAATATTTAATTAAATTTTGTAGCTAACGTAGCAGTTCTGATATCGGAAAATTGCCCAATAATTGAGGATATTATTAGCAGGAACCAGAATAATAATTTTGGGAAGATTATTATAATTCTCCAGAAGGACTAAGTTTAGGATATTCAATTGTCAGTTTAATTTGGATTGTATTCAATTTATATAATTAAATAATTGTTGCATAAAAGGTAAAAAATCTTCAAAACGGACATGACAAAATTTAAGTATTCATAAATATGGCAAATATTATGGCAGACATGACATATTTCTAGAATCATTAAAAGGATTAATTAAGAGAATTATTGTTGAACTAAGTATAACGAATAAGTAATGGAAATAGAAGATTAATTAATTAATGTGCATATCATTAAAACATTTCAGTAATTTCTAAACTAAATCAGTTGCTGCATGTTTTACTTACAAAGGTTATGTTTCTACAGTAGAAGACCTTTTTTTCCAAATATTCAGGTATGTCTACAACTACAAACTTTCAGAATTTTAGGACATCAAGAATGTAATTAACATATGAGAAACCAATCTTAACATATTAGTAAACTAGAATAATGGTAAGCTTCTCTAGTCACGATTGAAGTTAATAAAAAGCAGATTAACTAGCAGGAAAAGGTGCTATATGGATGTCTCTGTAGATGTATAATATATAAGTTACTCTCCGTTACTGGTTAAAAGCTTCATAAGTAATTGGGTCATGAGATATAGCTCTTTAAAATGGAATGAACGTATACAGTATGATCTGAGGTATTCCTAATCATAAAAAGTCTCAAGATAATTATATACAGTAATTGTCAAGGGACATGCGATTCGAAGAAATGATACAATCAGATTAGGTGTCGTGGGTGTATGGAGAAGAAGGATACAATATACAATGAAACACCTGATGCGCCATTGGTAGTCACTACAACATAAAAGATTTATAGAATTTGGTAGTTTTTTCTATAAAAACTTGAAGACCCGGGTTAAGTCGGCCAAGTTCATATCGCTTATTAAAGAATTGGGATGGGTCGACACGCTGTAAGAATGGTGCAGGGTTTTACTGGAACTTACAACGGGCTCACTTATTTGTGACTTATGTGCGTGCGGTCTCGTAATTCCAACTCCTTTAAAACCAACTGAATTTTACATGTGACCACTGTGCCCCAATTGAATACTTCGAGTTTGGGCTTTCCTTAAGATAGCATGTATTTTTACAATTTAGCGCGGGTGTTACGTGTAGTGGTAGTATGATATGCTGTTATGCAGCAATTTCAACTCTGGATTGAGACATCGATATCGTTCTAAGTTGACTCAGGTTTAAATAAGTACCCGTAATAAAAATTAAGACTAGATAAAATGCTATCGGTTGAGACCAACTGACAACAAATATCTCGCTATTAAAAGACCTTAGATTGTTGTAATTAAAAGTTTTTTCACCATAAAAAAAACTTATGGTTGAATCTATATAAACTTTATTAGGCACTAATTGCTATAAAGTTTGACGAAACCGATCATTTCGGTCCAATACTCCAATAAAAACATGTGCTAACCAATTTTTTTTATTTCCCTAAGTTCGGCAATTCTTTTGAAATTAAATTGATTTAGAATTTAGATAAAACTGTCTAAGTTGCTCAAATCATATGAATTTTCTGGGATGAATCAATTTCCAGTTCAATTGAATAAGAAGATCAATTGAATTTTTCTAATATAATATCAAATTAAATATTTATTATATAAATAAAAAAATGTTTTCTATAATTTTGTAAATAAATTGCAAAAATTATTTTCTTTGATTTTTTTCTTTTTATAATTTTACAAATTTAATTTTTATATATTTATCCAGATTAGATCAAATATTATTAAATTGTTACAAATATTACATTAACTCTAATTACTAATTATAAACATCCTTAAAATATGTAAACCATAATTACAGTGTATAACAACAAAAATACAAATTTAGACAAAAAAATTATACTTCTTTTTATCACTATTTAACTCATCCTTATCAAATCCTTAAATCACTTGTTGGCTATAATTATCTAAACTATTATATAAAATTGTATATTAATTTTTATCTGTATATAATAATTATCTCATCAAAAACTTCATAAAAGGGTAAATAATTTTGTGAAATATACACCACCCTCCAAAAATTATAATATATCCTTTTTGTATTACAATAAAAGTCCTTAAAAATTTATTGCACATATAAATTTTAATGAGAAATAATTTCGGTGTGTTGTCTATCTCTAACAAAAAAAAAAGCCATAAAATCAAGGGTTTTATAATTTTGATCCTTTTTACATTTTTGTGATAATATAAATCAGTGTAATAATAATAATACTTGTTACATCACAAATACACAAATATAAATTCAAGTATTTCACAGTTAATTTGTGGCCAATTGATTATAGTTTGTTTATAATTGCATACATACATACATACATACATATTAAGGGATGTTATTTGGAAATATTCTAATACATAAATTGACTTAGGTGTGGAATGTGTGGAATATGTACAAATTTATTAGAGGGGTAAATTATATATAAAAAAAAAATCTCCAAAATATTTTATTCTTAGTGTGTGTTTCAAAGGATATTAAGGATATATAAAATTGGAATAGTTTAAGTTTTATTATGTTATTTGTATTTCAATCTAATTTTTGATGAAAAGGATTTATGATGTATATAAAAAAAGGAGTTAAAGATCAATTCCTGTGCACGTGCATTTAAATTTTCATTCACTTAAATTGAAAGAGGAAATCATTATTGTTAATACACTATTTGTTCAATCTGATTAGTGAATGTATGATAATATTGATAAATTGGATATATTATTGAAATATCTATAATCAATTGGCCAATTTGATTGTATTGATAGGAAATTGTGATAGGAATGATATATTGCACATCAAATATTATAAAAATACACCAGATTCTCAACATTTACTGATACATTTCCTAAATCTCAACGGTTCTCAACATTTCCTGAGATTGCAATTAGATGCAAATTGGTAGATTTTGTAATACATCCAGCATATTTTTCCGTTTTATCTCAAATGCCTTCTTTCTATATCTATAGTCATCTGCAGCATTTGAATATGCCATTTTGTCTTTAAATAAATTTCAATATACTGGCTAGGTCCAGTGTAATTAGATCCGCTGATGTACCAGATTATAAGCTGAGATTTTCCACCTACACTCTTCTATTTACTTGGTGGATTTGAACACTGGATCCATTCGTTTGTAATACTGACTTTCAAATGCATATATGCAAGGAAGAAGCGGATCGGAATTCCGAATGCTTTAAATCATATAATTTTTGGTATAAATTAGAAGAGAAAATAAATTTAGTTTTAAATACTTTATTTTCTGGTGTCCAATTCTATATTTCAATGGAATTCTTAGATGGTTTAAAGTTCAATTTAATTTTAATTTAACTGTCCCAAGACAAGATTAATTCTTACATATCGTTAATAATTGAATTCATCGCATGAATTAAATATATTCTAACATTTGAAATATTTCAAAAATATTAGTTTATATTTCATTCCATTTATCAGTACCATATTGATGTATCTAGTCCTTACTATTCTAACTCAAAAACGACAACTTTTCAGGAGAGAATAAATACTGTTGAAAAATTTGTATTTGTTAGAAAGATAATTTATTTCTGTATCGTTTCAAATTAAAATATTACATATTAATTAACAAATTAATTAGTTATAATTAAAAAAATTAAGTTAGAATAAATAAATTTAGTTACATTAATTAGTCTTATAACTATAACTCAATCTAATATAGTATTTCAAACCGAAATCATTCAGTTCTAACTTAACTTAAAATACTTGGTAATTTTCAATAAATTGAGTTACAATAAAAATATGACATAGTGAATCATTTCCAACTCAATATAGAATACTTAAGTTTTAAAGAGATTGAACCATTGCAACTCAACTTACAATAATAATGTAATATTTTCTAATCAATATTTAGATAGAATCTGATATATTTGAGTTAGATTACTTAAATATACAATCAAATAAAGCCTAAATATGGTGACTTGACTTGTAATTGAATAATAAACTTCAGATATAATTAAATTTATAGCAAAAACATCATAGCTGACAAGCATTTTAACTATAGACTTAGGATAGTATGGACCGAGGACATCGATATATTGTATAAAATAAAATGCTTTTACAAGTTTTCCTCTAATTTCCATAAAATTAATATTTTTAGGGGTAATTCATTAATAAGTTAGCAATTTCGTGTTCAGGTGGTCAAATATTGTAATATTGGATACACAAGGTCCCACGTAACTTCTTGAAATTTGTATATAAAATATAAAATAATTAGTATGTCTATAAAAATCTTAAGATTTAAGGAAATTGAAATAAACATCTTAAAAGTTTATGATTTTTATAAATGGTCCTTAATGAAATAACTAAAGAAAATTTAATTTTTCATATTAATACCACTGTACACCTGATATTTTACAAGTCATAAGTATTCCAATTAATATTTAATAAATTATAAATTCTATCTGCATAAAACTTTAACCAATATAATTTTTTTTTTTACTATATATATTTCATATTTTTCAGTCTAGTAATTCTAGCATAAATATTTTTATCTTTATGTATATACAAAAAATGAATATTTTTCAACATAAATAAATCTACACAAAAAGAACCATTAAAAAATTTTTTAATCCATATAATATAAAAACAATAAAAAAAAAATGAATAAAAATTATTTTATGTTTTACTAGGAAACATAAAAAATTATATTTTTTATTCGATTCATAAAACAAATTCAGAAGAAAAACTCTGATTTTCCGGCCTTTAGATTTTTATGATGATGTTCTCTATAAAAAGAAATGATTCATTTTTTATTATTTATAGGATTGTATACAAAATGAAGGTAAACTTTAATAATTCTTTTTCATTTGAAAAATACAAATTGAAAACAAACCCAACCATTTTCCAGGATTATTTATAAATAATTTCTATATATTTCATATTTTGTTTTTTGTTTGTTTTGTATTTCTGTATAACAATTTGGAGTGTCTATTAATTAGCAAAGAGCTCGTTATCCTGCAATTTGCTTTCTGTTTTTTTTTTTTATAATAGGAATATTCATAAATCATCTTTGCTATTAGATACCCGAGCATATCCTTTTAAATGAAATATATGAAACAATTTTTTTTATTTTAATGTAGGACTTAATTCTCTACAAATCATAAAATAGTCTGGAAAATATTTTCCATTTTGAATTTTTTTTTTTTTTGTACTTGTATTATTTATATAAATTACTGATGTGTAACCCAGCAATGAAAATTAAAGGAAATTGCAATCATTTTTTTTTAAAATAAATTTTCTGTTAATTTTTTTTTATTTGGAAAATTATAGAAAAATTATTCGCGTGGAAAAAAAGCTAAAATCGTTTTTAATAAAAAATAACATAAATAAGTAGAAAAAAAAAAATATGAAGGATTATAAAAATTATATGAAAATAATGTAAATAATTTCAATTTAAAATTATAATTGAAGGCAAAAAAAAAAAGAAGAAAAATTAACTTTTCATTTTGAAGAGAAAATTTATTATAGTTAATTATTTCATTTGAATTATTAATTTAAAGAAATACTTTCGATTTGTAATTACATATAAAGAGAGATGGTGTTGTAGTGGTACAGACCGAAGCATCGATGTCGCTCTTAAGTTGCTTCAGCTAAATGAGTATCAGTCTACCAGTAATAAAAATATGCAATATGTAATTGTGATTCTAAGATTTCTTTATGCTGTGATCCATTAAGCTTTGGGTACAATTACAGCAGACCGAGACATCAATATCGGGCTCAGCTTTAAATGAATACGAGTAATAAAAATTTGTAATATTTAACTAATATTCAACTACAAACCCAACTATGATCGAGGATTCGATTTCTCTTCAAGTGGATTCAGCTTTAAATGGGTTCCAGTAATAAAAAATTGTAATTGTAACTGAGATTCAACTACAGACTCAACTATATAACGAGGAATCAAATTTCTCTCGAAGTTGCTTCAGCTTTAAATGAGTATGAGCAATAAAAGTTTGATCGAAAGCCATCGAGAAGAGTTCGTCACATATAATTTCGTGATAGATTAAGAATAAATTATTATTTTTTTTTTATTAAATAATATATTTCAAAATTTGTGAAATTAATTTTTCTATTTCATATAATTTCATTAGTAAAACAAAGATCTTCACGTGTATTACTACTGGTTATCTTAGTTTGATTTTGTTCAAGTTTTCCCCAAATTTCTTTTTGAACAGTTTTGAATGTATGATTACCATCAATATGAATACAATTAACTCTTTTTTTATTTAAATAATTATAAACATCACTTTTTTGAAGTGAATTATAATTCATCTAGAAACAAATTAAATAAATCAATTTTCATTATAAAATACATTCTAAATAATTAAATCGGAGTAATGAATTTCTACCATAAGTCTATTTTTAGCCTATATGACTTTCTTTTTAACCAAGTATGGAAAAATAATCCAAATTTACCTAACTTAATATTTTCTATGAAATCCATTATTATTTATAAAATAAATTAAATTATAATAAGCTGAGTTTAATTTTTTTTTTAAGTTTTCACTATTAATATCAATTATTACCATAAAAAATTATGACTTATCAACTTTAAAAGGAGTAAACGATACAGCAAAATTTATTGACGGCTTGTTCTTGGGAGTCAACGGCTTTCTTCGGAAGTTATAAGCTAAAAAAACCTTTGTAAATTCTAAAATTGGTTCATTACGGATTGCAACATACTAAGAAGCTCCCTTAAATAGTATATTGATGAAATAGTGTTTAAAGAATTAGTGGATCCTGAATTAATTTCTACATGAATCTAAAGTGAATTAGTGTATGATAAATTAGTGATGGTAGGGGAGTAAGTTTGTAGAGGTTATGTGAACTTGAGGACGAGCCAGCAGGACATTGATGTACTGTGAGTCATTGATGTATAAAACAAAACGACACCTATTTGTACTGCTATATTGTAGCTATTTCATTAATAATACGGGCTTATGCAAAAAGCCGATCAGCTGCAAAGATTACGACTGCTATTAACACGAATTAATGTAACAAGGTATAAGATAAGAATAAATTAGTTTGTGGGTTAGATAGCTAGGCATCGACCTCAACTGATAAAAACACTAATTAACTTTTATTAGGATCCCTTTTTTAAAATCCCATATATTATTTACCTCAGCTTCTACATATTTCATATAATTTCTTGCTGTCATATTCGTAATACTATTTTTATATTTTTTCTCCCATTCTTTATGTAATCTACGTAATGCAACTTTTCTACGACAATGAAATATTAAAATACGATTTGGTGGCATAATTTGTCGTTCAATACAAATTTTAAAACCTTCTTTATTATATGGATAATCAATTAATATCCAACCATGTTGAATACAATCAGTTTGTAATAATCTTGATTGTATTGCAGCTGCTTCCGATAATAATGATAATTCATTATTACCTAATAATCTATTACGTAATGCATCACCAATTCCAGTTGTTTGTTCAATTTGTGATGTAATTATTTGTGTAGCAAATACTATACAAGCAAATCAAATTGTAAATAATAATTAAAATATAAAAAAAATTAAATTATTTACATGGTACTAAATTAAATCTTGCAGCTATTGCCATACCATGGGTTTTTTGACCTGTACCTCTAGCACCAAATATTATAATACGATAACGAAAATCACTTTTTAATAATCGATCAATTGGTATATTAGAGAATTCCATTAAATTTGATAATTTCATAGCAATTTCTTCAACAGTTTGTAAACGATTTTTATTTGTATCTCTTGAACCATAATGTAATATTTGATAAATATCTTTATAAAAACTATTAATTGATTCATAATTTTGTTTTCGTACAAAATCTTCTAATAAACCACATGCATTATCATCTGGTTTTGGATCACGTCTAACTTCAAATATATTTGATGGACTTATTGAATGTTCTTGAAATTCTACTAATTGTTGACAATTTTCCGGATAATCTATTTATACATTTATAAAAATTAATAATCAATTTTCTAAAAATATTATTTATACAATTTATTTACTAATGAAAATTTTATTTTTCTCATTTAAATTATGTTTCTTTAAAAATAATTCCAATTTATTTAAAATGTCATTAGTACATTTACAACCCTAAAAATATGAAGAAATGAAAATTTGAAAAATATAATTTTTTTTTTAAAATTACTAACTTTTCCTTTATATACAATAGTTGGAATACGATATTTTTTTTCATAAATTTCACTGAATTTATTTAGATCTGTTCACCCAAAAAAATAAAGAAGAAATTTTGTAGATTTTTGGTAACATTTAGTTTAAGAGGACCTCAAGAAATTAATTCAATAAAATCTCAAAAAAATTATAAAAATTTCGAGTTAATTTAAATTTAAATTTTTAAAATCTTACCAAAACGACTAGGTAATAATAGAAATGTTCGAGAACATATAAATTCATTAGCAATTCTTCGAAAATTTTCACATAACCAACTGACAATATTACCAGGTCTTTCTCTAGATACTTCATAAATAATTTTCTATAAATGTTAAAAAAAATATTATTAAAATGAATTTATATTTTGTGAAATTTCTTACTGTCATAATCTCTAAAATTTTATGTTTTTCGAAATACACAGAGACCTCAACTGATGATAAGATTCCTTTTTTAATATTTTTACTTCTCCAAAAAATTGATTCACGTTCTTGTGGTTTATTTGGGATATCCATTTTTATTGATTTTTAAATATAATTCGTTATTTTCAAACCAAAAATCTAAAATATTTAATTACAAAATTATGAAAAAAATATTTTTATTAACAAAATAAATTTTTTGTTGTAGCGAGACAAAATTAAAATTAAAATATTTGTTATTAAAATTTATAAAAAATAGAAAAATTTAATTATATTTTGTAAAATATTTATAATTTTGACATTAAAGCTTGAACTACAAAGTATCGATCAGTTCGATTCGTACAGTAGTCAATCGACTGAACACATATTTATCAATTGCAATCGATTAAATTCAACAGTTTGAAATTTTTTCTTTTATTATATAATTACGACGCATACTTTTTAATATAACTCTATATAAAATGATCGTCAGTCATGTTCCATTAAACATAATTTTGTTTTTGAAACTGTCAAATTACTTTTTTCTTGACATTTTACTTCAGTTCGAAAAGTTTTCCAAATTCCAATTCGATTCGTTCTGAATCAATTTCTAGCTCCTATGTGTCCACGCAATCGATTTCCCATACAAAATATATCAATACATCAAACTTTACGGAGCGATGACAATCTTTGATAATTTCTTTTTCAGTTCATTTAGGTTCAGTTTTCTTACATCTATCCGGATATCATCTTATCATCTTTCTCTTGAACTTCGTACATATCTGTTTCCTACTGGCTGATCATTAAACATTTTATAAGGTATAAAAGATTTATTCGATCTGAACACATTACAAAGCACACACAAACGTTGGTTCATGCGGTAGTACTGAAATCCTTATAAAGCTGAAAACATTCTGATTTTGTTCTAATTCTTAATCATTTTTTGAATCTCGTGACTATCGCATTACTGATTATCATGAGCAGGGATGTCATGCCCGCCGGACGTTCCCCACCCCTTGTAGGAGGACCTCAGCAGTTTCGCTTTTATTCCAAATCGATATTACGAACCCAGTTACCAGGTAGAGCAAACACTACAGAACTAAATCACTTCTGATGTCCATAAATGAAACAGTTACAGAACTGGATTAGCAATCGGTAAGTATATCTACTCTGTTTATTCTAACACAAACCGCTAAACGTGACCTACGTAAGTGTAATGCTTTCTCTATGTGCCCCGAATAATTACTCAGTCAACATTTTCCTAGTCCACATTATTTACGAATTTCTCAGTCGACTTATGATGTACCCTAACCCTTAATTATAAAAATTTTGTTGAAACATCATATAAGTATAACAATTTTCTAAACTTTTAAAACGTTAATAGCTGACAAAACAAAAATTCAATTTTATTTATGATTTTTAGTTTTAATTTTGATTAAATTTAAAAATTGTTACCACGTTTTACATCTTCCTGCCTGACAAAGTTTTAAGAGGCAATGAAATTTCTATCCATTTCAACGATCCGATGTAAAATTGATTTTTTATTATATCTAAATGACGTTTATATAGATATGTATTTAAATTTACCCTTTTTTAATAATATCTTTTATATTATAAATGATGACAAATAAAACTAAAGTTCATTCAGTTCAACAATAATTTTTTTTATATATATTTATTTTACAATCATCAATTACCTAACAATGCATAAGATTTGAACATATTGAATGTGGGTTTGTTTCATATAATCATCATCATCATAATCCTCATCATCAAATCATCACGATTATATCGACATTTACTTCGACTTTATTGTCAAGTGGTTACTTTTCTAAGTGGTTTTCAACTGTACGGGGTGGAAAAATTCAACTCTACTAACTACTACAACGCAATATTATGTCAGATTATATGACAATTATACTTTTTTCATTTGGGTTTTTATTTTATACTAAATAAAGTCATGGTTTTAATTGGAAGCCTCAAGCAAACACTTGATTTTTTTTTGTCAGTTCCTAAATATCTTCGGAATGTTATAATAGGATGGAGTGAATATTTCTTTTGGGAAAGAATTATTGTAAGCTATTTTATATTGATATTCAATTACATGAATTTTAGTTTAATTATTACTTAAACCGGGTTTAAAACTGATTATAATAATTTTTTATTAAAAATATTGAAATTCCAAAATCTTGATTGGAATCAGCATTTACAATCCCTAAAAATCTTGGGTTTTTAATTTTTTTCTATTATTAGTGCTTCTATGTGAGGCGATGGTAATTAAATGGGCTGTTCAGTTCTATGGAATATGGAAAAGACTGAATATGTCAAAAATGTAATTGAATATGTAAAAAATCACGTAACAACCAATTTATAAAATCTTATAGCTAAAATACTTATTATTAAACCAAATTGCCTCAATATAGAAAAAGCAATAATTTTCTTTAAATCAAATTCAAAATTAGACCCTAATCTAGCCATTAATATCGTTAAACATGGAAATTAAAGCAAAGATTGACATATTTAAAAGTATCGTTTTAAAAGTATCAACTAATAAAATATTAAATCGAATTAATAAATAAACTCCAGCAGTAACTAAAGTAGAAGAATGAACTAAAGCAGAAACAGGAGTAGGAATTGCTATAGCAGCAAGTAAACAGGAAGAAAACCGAATTTGAGCTTAGTTATCTTAGTTATAGGTGCTAAAATAATTAAACTACCAATTAATATTATTTTACTATCAAACTATATTAATTCTAAATAAAAAATATAATTTCAACTTCCATAATTTAACATTCAAGCAAGTGTACACAACCTAAATGAGAATTGATAATAAAGCCGAAATAGTGCAATGATTCGCTTCTTCGGAATCAATGGAATATGTCAAAAATCATCTATAGCTTTATAAGCAGTACACAGCCTATACAAAATGATGCTAATTTTAATTGTAAGTACTGTCCTGTAAGTAAATTTTACTCCATCCTACAAAAAAAACAATGAATTTTATATTTGAGTTATATTTATTTCAACTTAACACCAAGAATGATGAATACAAAAATAATAAATATAATTTTTTTTTAATTTTTTTTATATAAAATATTTAACCGCAGGATAAATTTTCAGTTAATGGTTGATTTTTTTTAATATCCTTTTCAATAATAAAGGAATAAAAAAAAAAATTAAGAAAAAAACTTAGTTAAATGAGTATACTAAAAATATTAAGGATATTCATAGAGAGTAAAACAATTTGTCCTTATTCCAATATTGCCACGTGACAAAAGACTTTTAAAATTAAGTAAAAATAAAAAGGGATTTACATTTACAAATACAATAATATAACAACAAAAACAACTTATGTCAAACAATAAAACTAAGGGTGATTATTATAACGTAATAGCTAAAGGCGATTAAGGGTGTAAATTTTATAAATTGTAAACATTTGGGATTTTAATAGGCTCAGATTTTTGTATATATCTTTTAACAGATTTTGTGGTTTTTATTTGTTATTTAAATAAGATATTATCATCCTATTAATATTTAAATTCTATATAATTGCCCATCATTTTGATAATTTTATATACGGAAATTTATGTATGACAAGTTTTTAAATTAGATATAAGGAAGTTTATACAATTGAGGAGGAATTATTTAAAAAAAATAGTAAAGTAACTTGATTTTAAATCGGTATACGTATTTTACGGTAGCAGCGGATAGTAACACATAATTCATCATAAAAAAACATCATGACATTATATTGATCGCAATTAATTCATTTTATAAATTATTCATTCACTATTTTTTGATTTAGGATTTAGGTAAATATTTTCATTTCAATAAATAGCCTTAATATAAAATAATTCTAATTAATTAGCTTTTTAAGCCTAATTTATAATACACGCAACTACGCAAGACATGCGGAAGTTGAATAAAGTTAAAAAAGGTAAGAATGTTAAGTAATATTCATAGAATTTTATAAAATGCGTAAGAATCGGAACAAAATTATCTGTAAAATGGCATGTTGATTTTGTAAATAAAAAAAATGAATGATATTTAATTAATTTTAAATCAATATTCAATTTCATTATTTCCCTCTACACACACAAAAGTTAACAAAAAGTTAAAGTTAGTTTTTTTTAAAAATATTTTTACGAAATTCGTAAATATTCGTACGCAACTTATAAATATTCTATTTCCATTTAATAGCGTTTAACTTTCACTTTTCTTAACATTCTTAACTTTTTGTGTGTTATAAATTAGGGTTTAGTGGGAAATAAATACACTTTTTAATAAGGAATGTTATTCGTATACCTAATTTTGAATGCGACATGGGAAGTAAAAATATAAAATATCGGATTTATTAAAATAAGTGCGACAACTTTAAAAGATTTTCCCGAAGGTGTTTTTCTTATTTTCCTCAAGTTTTTAAAAGTTTCTATAGAAAAAGCGGATAAATCATTTTATATTTTAAATAATTGCCAATGTTGATAAAGCTATCCCCAAACTAAAGCGAAGTATTCGCACCGTATAATTCGAATTATTCACATCCTATTATAATTAATTATACAAACTACAATTCAATTCGCTGCAAATATGTCGTGTTTATGTAACAATTTCGCTGCAATGTCAAATAATTCGCCTTAAGACCTTAAATAAAATTCCCTTGTGAAGTTATTTTTTATTACACACATTTTTCTGTTCGTTTTTTATCGCTTTTTATTTAATATTGACAGGGTAATAACTCCATGAATATTTCAGTAGGATTAAATATAAATTTTTGTGGGAACTAATTTCATTTATTATTTCTCACTTAATGTGGAATTATTTCTTGTGGATTTTTAACACCGTCAACAATATTCCCTCTCTTTCTAACTGAATTAAAATTGTGGACTTTGTGGGTTGTGAATGTGAAACATACAAATTACGAAATTTCTGTACATGTAATTTGGCCATTGAATAACTACAAATATTATGGGCAATTTTTTCAGTGTCCTGTTTTTAAAATCGAAAAAATCCTACGTCTTTATTTTAAAAAATTGTATTTAATATATTTCATTTTCCACTTTTGAAAACTTCTTTTACGAGTATTATTATTTTTCTTTTTATAATATTTTTTTTATTATAAAAACTTTGCTTAAAAAATTAATTTTACCTTTTATAGTGGAAAAGTTTTTCATTTTTTAATTATCTCTTCTCTTCAGGTATACGTAGATATTTTACTAAACTTTTCATCACTAGTTTTTTTTTTGTTTTTAATAAACTAAAACAAAATTTTCATTATTTGTTAAAAATATGGAAATTTATATGAAAATGTATATAATTAAAATATATATAAAAAAAAAATTCTTCGAGTTTTTCTTCATTTAAATATGACGGAAAAAAAAGGAAGAGCATCTGAAGAGGCCATTATCATAGTCTCAACTTTTGGTTAAATAATTTACATAAAATATTTTATTTATATATATTTTAAAATATATAAAATGGCATCCGAATAATGACAAGAAAAATCTTTTTGCCCACTTTATTCAGTACAGTATTTATGTTATATAGAAAACATATAAATTTTAATTATGTATTCATATAACAAAATTATTCAGGACTTGGTGTGAGTTTATAATGTTAGTCTTTTCCTGGAAATTTATAATGGTATTTGTAAAATAGATTTTCATTTTTTATTCCTA
The DNA here is from genome assembly GCA_963920725.1 of Rhamphomyia laevipes. NCBI lineage: Eukaryota > Metazoa > Arthropoda > Insecta > Diptera > Empididae > Rhamphomyia > Rhamphomyia laevipes. The sequence goes on along the minus strand of OY987256.1, from coordinate 10,817,588 downwards.
GTTAAGAAATGATGTTCATTTTATTTAAAATGAAATGGTTTTTTATTGAATTAAATAAAAAAAAATTTGAGTTTTGTTGGCATAATATAGAAAATTATGTTAAACTTAATTGTATACAAACAACATAAAAGATATGTTAATGTTAGTTTTTATTTAGAAAATATGGTATTCATAAATTTTATAATATGGTTTTGGAAGGAAATTGTAAATATATTCTTGGTATCATTAATTACATTTAGCTTGATATTATTAAATATAAATTAATAAATTAGAGTATAATTTTATGTAAATTATTATTACTGGCAAATTAAATTTAATCATTTCGTCCCACTGTCACTAATTTAATATTCAATATTAAATATTTATGTGTAAACTTGTTAACCATTAGAAATTTTCAAAAATATTGGACAAAATATTATAATTGAAATTTGGTTAGATAAGAAATTTTGTTTGACAATTAATTTAAAATAAATATGCTCGAATTTATTAAGTTCTAAGATTAAGATTGTTAAGGCACAAATTTGTCTTCCCATAACGCGACCTATAATTTCTATTTTGCTTACTCTGATATTTAAATCGGTCAATATCTAAGAGTGAATTTACTTTTTTGATCTTAGCTTTGTTATTGGAGAAATCTATATGAATTGCCACCAAAAAACTTTAATAACTAAACTGCATATTTATTTTGGAATAAACTTATTTTATAGGATTCATCATTAGAGTGTAAGGTGTAAGATAAACTAGAGCATGCCTTTTTTGTCCAACTAGATTGCGTACCTCATTCGTCTTAGTTTCTTTTAATTCTTAAAATAGTTTTCGTAAAAATTGACTAATTATTAATTTGTAAAAAACGAGTATCGTTTCGTTTACTTGTATTAAAAAATGTAATTTTTCAAAATTAGTTAAATTTAATTTGAAAATTGGTGAATTTGATTTACACAAGCGACAAATTGCTTTGCAAAATGTTGAATTCGATATACAAATCCTATAAGTTATTTCAGCATTGAAACTTCAATACATTCAAAAGAATTTCTGGTCAGATGTAAGGCAAATTGGCAAGATAGTTGTTAAAGTTAAACCTCTGTCGGTTTTAAATTTGTGTATAGTTAAATGTTGTTTACCAATTTGGGAGCACAGTGTCTATATACTATATTATATTTAATTTAAAATTTATGTGATCTGATATTATATTTACATTTAATTAAGCTGTAAGATTCATTATTTGAGGATCTTCCGAAATATCTCGAAAGTGTAACTATATGTATCTGTCAAGCTATATAGTAACTCGGCAAAACGAAAAATTAATGACATCAGTTTAAATATTTAAATACAAGTTCAACCTAACAAAAATTAAAGCTACGGACCAGAACGGATAAAACATTAACATATTGGTTATGATTGGTAGATCCATAATTTTATATGTTGATACTTTATCCGTCCTTGTCTGGGACAATAATTTTTATTCTTTTATCTCTCCGTGCTAATATCAAAATATTTTTATATTTTGTTCTTAGAGTGAATTGATAAATTATTGATGAATTTGAAGAAATCGGATTGATAAATGAGCTTGCTTCAATTTAAAATATTAACAATAATGTTAGAAGTCGAGCTGTGAGAACATAATAACAAAGAAGAAGAATTTTATTTTGAAACATTTGTTGCATCGATTATAAAATATTTGATAAAACCCCTTACAATTGTTTAGAGGAGGCATAAGCAACCAAAATGGTTTCTGGGGCCCCCAGGGTGATTCGCAATTTTTATTCGTTTCAAGATATCTTAAATTTCTTACAAGAGATTTTAAATCAGATATTCTTTCTTGGCAAATCAAACATGTTCATTTTAAGTTCTGTTAATATTTGTCCTTCCAACATTATAACCAAATTTATATCTTTTTATTAATTTATTATAATGTTACTAAGTATTTAAATCAAGTAGCAAGTATTTTTTTAAATCTTTTTTTGATGAAGAATAAAAATCATTTTAAGGGCCAGATAAGAATACCAGATGGGCCACATACGGCCCGCGAGCCTTTTGTCGACCATATCTGGTTTCGAGGTTATGGTAGGTATACAATAATTGTCGTCACTCAAAAAACTGTAAGATACTGATACTAATTAAGTCGGGTTTGAGGCCTCTTGACATTATGTTTATATTCGGAAATGTACAAGAAATTTTAAACTAACTCATTTCAGTAAATCTAATTATACTGTTTTGAAAAGTTTATCCGTTCAGAGAATATATTTCATTAAAACGATATTAAATTTTATATTCGAGCTGATAAATTTAGTATTTATTTATTTTATAGTAATTATTTTTATATAATATTGCACACAAAATTAAATTAAAATTAATAATTCAAATACAAAATAAAAAATCCACATATTTTTAAAAAAATATTTACAAAATTTACATTAAAATTATAAAAGAAATAGAAAATTATAGAATATTCTTAGAGTGGACATCCATGAACATAGCTAACATTACGGAAAATTGCTGCTGCAGCAGCTGATGTTAAAAAATTACATGGATTTGATGAAAATGATGATAATGATGTTGGACAACATGTTAAATTACCAGATGTTACTGATTGATGTTCACCAGAAATAAGTTCTTTTTCAATTGATGCTTGATGTCGTAATTGTTCAAGTCGTAATTGATTTTGTCGTTTCCATTTTGTTCTATAAATAAGAAAATGATATCAAATTAATTTAAATAATTTAAAAAAATATTATTTGCATACCTTCGATTTTGATACCATGTTTTTACTTGAGTTTCGGATAAATTTAATGTATCTGCAACATCACTTCGATCTGCTACCGATAAATATTTTTGACATCGAAATTTCCTTTCCAAAAATGCCAATTGTGCATGTGTAAAAGCTGTACGTCTTCTTCTTGGTTTTCGGCCATTTTTTGTTATTGATGTATGATGATGATTAATTTTATTGTCAATTAATTGATGATGATGATGATGATGATGATTATTATTATCTACCAATGATGATAGTAAGTTTTGATGAGATTTTGTAAAAAAATTTCCATTTGATAAATGCTGTGACGGAACATATGATAATTGTGAATTACAATTTGTAAATTCAGATTCAGGTGATGAACGATCTTCAATATCAATATCAGTATTGTCATCAGAAATATCGGATTCACCTGGGAACAATTCAAAAAAAAAAAAAAAAAATACTATATTTAATTTATATTGAATATATATATTTTTGTAATATGAATTCTAAATGAAAGATGGGTCATTAGAAATGCTTATTGGTTATCGGGAACAAGGAAAGAGATATTTCTAAATAGTGGTGGTATGAATATTTGTGATGTTATATTGTAGCGATTTGGGTTAAATCTTTCTATAGATGAGATCATGACATTAATTTAAAGAACTCCTAGAATTGACCTTACAAAACTTATAAAATTGAAGAAAAACAATGGAGAAGAGTTGAAATTTTGGTACGACCAAAATTAAATATTGCATATATGGTAAATAAAAACTTTTACAGTTGGCCGGTAATTGACTAAATTTAACCAAATCAACATTTGACAAATTAAATTTACTTAAACACACAATTAACTAAATTTATAATAATTAATTCATCGAATCTACTATTAACTGAATGGGAATTCGTACATAATTCGCCGACATTTTGTCTGAGATTGATCATTTAAATTATATAAAATTTATTTAGTAAAATTTTTTGATTCCATCAATTTTTGATTAATGATTTTTGCCTCAAAAATGATAAATAATTTTTTTTTGGTTAATCGGGTAATCCAGTTTCAAGCTTTTTGTAACATTTCATTTACTTGTTTTGCCAGAAATTCGATGGTCATCTGGATGGCAGACAATTAAAAGTTATTTGGTAACCATACTCGTTACAGTACGTAATGAAACTATCAAATTATTATAACTTCGTTATTATGTTATTTTTGTATATATATATGATTTTACCTTAAAAGTTTTTATATGAAATTTTTAATTACAATCACTTGAATTTCTTGACACATTAGCTTTAAGTTATTCCAATTCATAATAAATTTGGTAATTGTTAATTAGTATTTGATAGGAATTAAAAATTATATAATATAAATGAGGGAAAGACCACCAAACAGCAATCAAAATGTTCGATAATTTAGTCTAGAACGATTGACGTAGAAAAATAATAATATTTTCAAAAAATTATATAACTTCTCTACTCTAAGATATTGAATATACATATAGTAAACTAATTAAAGCTGCTTAAAGTTGTGTACCTAAATGCAAACAATGCATTAGCAATGATTAATCAACATGAGGACATCTGCTGTGCTAAGACTACAGCTACAAAAAAGTATCACTTCATACCAGAATACAACTGGAAATCAATTAGTAATACAACTGGAAATTAATACTTCAAATAATTTCACGATCAATAAAATTAACCTCAACCTATAATTTAAACTTTTGACAATTCACTGTATAATTTCTTTACAAAAAAAAATATAGTTTATGCAATTAATAAAATAAATTTTAATTAGTTATATAATTTTTGATATTTACAAATTCAAATTTCGCGGGCTAATTTTAAATGCCAATCTTGCCACCAATTTTTCAATTCCTTTTAATTAGTCACGCCCTTTTCGATTAGTTCAAATTTAATTGCCAATGTTAAAAGACGTGTCGATACTTGATAGTGAAAATTAATTAATTAAAATAATAAAAATTGACATTTTATATTCGTGAAACTTTAATAATATTAAAAAATAAATGTTTTTAAATAATTTTCAATTATTAAATAACAAAAAATCTTAAATTTCCAAAGTTTTTCGCGTATTTATTTAAAAATGTTAATTAAAAATGTAAATTGAAATTGAATATTTTTGAAAGTTTTTTTTTTTTTGTGTATGGAAAAATCGGAAAAATGTTTTAAGGAAAATTAAATTTAGAATATTTTGTGTTTATTAAAATTAATATAAAAATATTGTTAAATTAAAAAAATATAAAATATAAACATAAATTTAAAGACTTTTTTTATATTCAGCCATTTTGAATCAATTTTGTATCATCATAACAGGTAAATTACTACTACATTTATATTTTTTTTATAAATGTATTTTTTTAGGTTTTCTTAAGATTTACAGATTTTTTTTTTTAGTTAAGATTATTTTTAAAAATTTTGTAACTTCTAGACGCAACTTCACAAAACTATTGAAGTTTATTCATTTTTGGTTTATTTGTTTAACTGAATTTCTATGATTATTATTATTAGTAAATTAAGATGTTAAAGTACATCAATTTCGACATTTTGTAAATAAAGGACTTCTATACGTATATGACTTTCAAATCGTTTGTGCTTGGGATTTGGTAGTGTTATCTTAAACGTTAGCAACGAAATGATGATCTACATGGAAACGATAAATTAAATTTATTGTTTGGTTCAGCCAATTGATATCGTTCATGTGTCCTTAAATCCCATAAAGCATTTTCTATAAATGTTAAAACACTTGTTGTTAATATTTCATCTGAATATTGTGTTGGTGTTCAATATCAGTTTCTTCAAATCCTCGGAATTGAAGATACTGTAATAAGTCGAAATGTTGCACAGGCGATAGTTTTCCATCATCATTTTTTATTTATTTATGACCGGTTTATTGATTTTTTCATAAATCATAGATTATATGATAATTATACCGATTAAGATTAAACCAATGATTAAATGTATTACTAACGTAATTATTTATTAGCAAATAAACGGTGCTAAAACTTTATGCTATTTAATATCAAAGTGATATAGAATTTATTAATTTTTTTTATTGATAAAAGTTCTGAATTTGTAATTAAATATTTAAATGTAGTACATAATTTTTTACGATTGTAGGTGAAACGAAATTTTAAGTTAAACATTGATTAAAAATCATTAATCATAAATTTATTGTTTCAGAGGAAACTGGGGCATTATAAACTCAAGAATTTATCAATTATTTCTGAATTTATGCAAAAGATTGTAATTTTTATATAGTAATTAATAAATATTCCCTGGTTCGTTTTAGACACCTATCCTAAACTTCAATTAGCACCATTTTCATACAACTTAAATTTATGAACCGTAAGCAGAGTGGAGTTTATCTTGGAGTTATATAGATCCATCTCGTGGCGTTCTGGAAGTGTAAGTTTTCCGTAGACTATTTGTTGATGACTACATCATTAAGATCGTTTAGTTTTGTGTTTTCGTTTAGTATTATTCGTCCTTTTGTTCGCTCAGTTTTTGGTTGTATAAATAATTTCGTAAAAATTAAATTTCTTTAAAAATAACATTATTGTCAACACGAATTAATTATTTTAAAATATTTTTTCTATATATAAGAAACGTCAGTTCTATTTTCAAACTATTCAATTTTCTAACATTATAAAGTTTAAAATTAAATTTCTTTAATTTAATGAATTTTACAATATTATCTTTCAAAATAAACAAAAACTAGAAATTTCTTAAAAAGATATTTATATAAGTACATTTGAAAAGACATAAACATTTTATGAATAATAAGATGTTAATTATTATTCGTTTTACTCGAAAATTATGCAATTATCTTTATACATTATATAAAAAATATTCTAATATGAAATAATAAATTTATATTTAATATTTAAAACATTTCTATTTAAATAATTATAAAATTTATATAAAAAAAAAAACCAAAAATTCTTTGTAAATTTAAAACATTTTATGTTACCACAATTTATGTCTCTTTGTTTAATTAATTATTCCCTTAAGGATATTTTTGTCTCCGTATATGAAATAATTTATTTTTTATGTAATTTATGTTTTTATTATTGGTTATACACAAAGAAAACACTTTATTGTTTTTGCATAAAATTTTTTTATGATTTTTTAAATGTCTCTGTATGTATGATATTAAAGTAAAGAGGACGAACGTGACAAATTTTGTATAAACTAAATAATTTTAAGGATTCCTAAGTTAGATGAAAATATTTTTTTGTTGTTGTTGAATAATTTGTTATTGTCCTTGTGTATATTTTTCATTTTTATTCAAATTTTATTAATAATATTTTTTGTTAGATAAAATATGATATAACCAGCAAGAAAGGAATCACATAATATCCTTTAGAAATATTGTGGAACTTCCTTAACAATATTTATATATATTTTATTTGTTTTGTTAAATAATGGTATAAGTAATCTTAAGTTAAGTGTTAGTTCCTTATTTATATAGTCAAATAAGATTTAAATTTAATATTGTTTGTAGTTTTATTTTTTTAACACACTTAATTGCAGTCGTGTCGTAATGATGAATTTTTATTAGTATTGTGTTTTATTAGATCAAGGAAACAATATATTTTCTAGTTTTTTTTTTATTTCTTTGCTAGTATCACTTGACACTAATAAAAAATTTGTGAATATGTCAAAATAAAAAAGTGTTAAAAAATAGGTAAATATAATAAATAGTATCTGAAAAGATACTGAAATTTACTAGTTTACGATCGAGCTAATTAGCTTTTAGGTGTATTTATACAAACCCAAAGTGTTTCATTTTGATTGTTCAAATACTGTTAATCCAATCCAAAACTATTGTGTGAAAAATCAGGCTATAATTGTAAATCTCAAATATTTTTTTTCTATATGTGGTGAATATGGTATCGGTTCGTTCATATTATTCGGTTATTAATGTATTAATTGTTGAATAAAGATGGAAAAATAAATGCTTAATGACAGAATTAGGTTTAAGCTTTAAAAAAACACTTTCAGTTCAAGAAAAAGTTGATGAAATTGTAAATTTATTATTTTTTTGGAATTATTATTATAAATTTTTACATATTTTTGGTATCAACATGAGGACGAAAGGACGGACACATAGACGTTAATATCTTCGAAAACTCAAATGTTGTTTCATTAACAGTATGGGCTTAACGAATGAATAGTTAGAAGAAATATCGCAATGAAGCTAAAGGGCAGTGATCAGTACCATATGTGGTTCTTCATTACTCTAAAGCTAACCTAACATTAGTTAAAAGCATTATTTCAGTCTGATTGTAACATAGAAGGCAATTGGAGATTACATCGATCTTCCATAATAAAACATAATTAATTAGGTAAAGAAACGAAAAAAAAAATCAAATATAAGAAAGCTCAAATCCTTCTTATTTGTAACGTGGCCTACGAAATTGGTAATAAAATTAAATAACAAAAATAAAAATATTACCGGTTATATTTTGATTGGAATACTGAAATTTTATAAAATGGATAAGATACGAAACCAGATCAAACGGCAGTGTGATAGACATCGGAGACGTGGATGAAACCGATATATAAAATACTATGTAAGAGCCATTATAAAGCGTACTAAAATCAATTCAAATCCTTTTAGAAAGTAGACTTTTAGATAATTATCAATTTTATTAAAATATTCATTAAGTTTTTAAATGAAACTTTAGTGGCTCAGTTTTGGGATCATGTGGAAGAAGCGAATGGCACAGCATTTTCTAATTAATTATTAATTATAAATAAATTTTTCTTTCATCAATTTGAGTATAGTAATAAGCCCCGAAGTGCAACATATATTTTAAAATTTATCTTCAATATATTTTATATAATTTATAATTAAAAAATTTGCTAATTATTGCAATTTATTTTTCAAAGATAAAATCACGTTTTATTCATTTACAAACAAAAAAATATTAAATTTTAATTTAATTTATTCTTGGTCATGATTTTACTAAAAATTTATCAAAATGCATTATGCAATTCAGTATAATGCATCAGAAAAATATCTTTTTGAGCCCTAATTTCATCCAATTAACAATTAATTTTATGTTAAAAAGACTTTAATTATTTATTATATAAAAATGCAAATGCACACCTTAAAAATGCACTTGCATTTTCTTGTTATTATTTTGGAATAAATTAAAACTGAATAAATTTTATATTAGCCTAAAAATTAGAGATTAATGCAATGAATTTTTAATAAATTAAATGCAGAAATTTGAAGTAAATTCAAAAATATATATTAAAAAAAAATATGCAAACTAAAGTAAAATTGAAAATATATTTCAAAAATTAAAAAAATATGGGAAATAAATTGCCACCATTAATTCAGATAATTCATCCGAATCAAAAAATTGAATTATTGTTCTGGGCATTGTTAAATTTCAAGAGTTTATATTTTATGTACAATATAAAAATTACATAAACTTCTTATGTTATCCAAAAAGTACATTAGTACACAAGTTCACAGAGTCTATTAAAATATATATTGTTAGTAGACTCGTGACTTCACTTGAAGATTATCCACTTGAATATTATTTTTTTTAGGGTATTTTTTTTTGTATTCGTCTTTCTATAACTGATAAAAATCATATTTTCTATTCTGTTATGTAATATGTTTTTAATATCCTTTTGAATATAATAGATACTCTTCCTGTAATTGTTGAAATAGAAAGAAATTATATAAATTTTACGTATTGCAAATTTGCAAAAGTCAATTTTATTGCGATTTATATTTTGCGAATCGTATAATATTTATATAAATTTAATCAATATTTAAAATAGTTTAGTGATTTTTCAATCATTCTGGTATTAGTGAATATTAAATGTTCACCAAGGACCTCTAAAGTTTACTGGGAAAAGTTTCAATTTAATCGAAAACTCCGAAAATTGAAAGTTAATTAATCGAATATTTGTATCGAGTCACGAAATTTGGAATTTTCCAAAATGAACAAGACATGCAATTTCTCTAACAAGTGCCAACAAGACATGCAATTTCGTTATCAATTTACAACATTTTGCTAATCCTTAAAAGCGTTCTTATGAAATGTTTTCCTGATAGGTTTAGCTTCAAAAAGCTTCTTTCAGATTAAGAAAGTTTTAAGTTAGTTAAAATCCGAAAAGAAATTAATATAATTGGACTAACACTAATTTTATTTAATTATTGCAAACATATTTAAGAAAGTCTGATCTGTCTATAATCATTGGGAGATGATTAGCTATTATCTATAATTTCGTAATCAAATTGGCCCTTTTTCAAAGGGAATCCTCTTTTTTGAACATAAAATTGATACATATATATAAACACTTCAATTGAGTTCTCCAGCTATAAAATCAGAAAATTCATTAGCAAAAAAGACTAAATTGGCTCAGAAAAGAACCAAATTGGCTTGGAAATGCTATATATTTTTAAAGGATACATTAATATTTATCAGACATTCGTATTTACTGTACAAACATTTGAAGTAAAATTAATTTTAATCAAATATTTTTACTACAATTAAATTCTTATGCTAATAGCTAATACTATTTTAGTCGTACAAATTAACATTTAAGTTTGATATTGATGAAAGCAATGTTAAAGTTTCTGTTACATTATGCAATGAATTTTGATAGTAAAAGCAATATTTTCTTTTTCTGAATATAATGCGCTAAAGATTGCATAAATTTTAAACTAAATTTCCTATTTAAATTTCCTTTTCGTTTGAAAAAATATTTTATATATAGGAAACCAAAAATTTATATCATTTTCCGTTTCCTATTTCGATTTGGCAGGAAAATGGATTGATTTTTATTTGTTGCAAATAGTTTATTTCCATTAATTTGAATTATATATTATAGTTATTATTGAAAATAGTTTGAATATATTTTTTTTTTTTTTGGATTTTATATTTTGTTAATAGAACCTTGTTATACCAAAATGCAAAATTTAACTAACGATCATAGGACCCAAATTATAGAATTGTACTTTTCAAAATGGTGGCTCAATATTTGCTAATTTAAAAATAGTAACGAAATTATGAGTACCGATATGCATTATTATATTATGTTGCACTTCCCTACCAAAGCCGTTGCACTTGCAAAAGTTCACAGTATAGTGTGCATTGACATCAGAAATGATTATTGGGCTCTACTTTTATGAAAACGACAATGCAGTTTGACGGTGAATGGGGACAGTTACTTTGATATGATAAATAATGTTGTACGCGCTGTGACAGACAATTTGAAGTTCCTGATGACACCATCATCATACACACGGTCTTTACCACAATCTTCATCCTACGATAAATTTTTGAAGAACGAATTATTTTAAGAAATTTAGAATTTAATTGGCCGATTTGACTGAGCCTGTTTAATTCTTATGTAGTCCCAAAGAGGCGAGTATGGGAAAACAAACCTCGGCCTATAGAGCAGTATAGTCCAATATTTAAGCTGAAATTAAGGCTATAGAGCCACATTTGTTACGTGCTGTTTTGCAAGACGGCAAAATGGTGGTCATCTATGAGACATTATTTTTCAGGGCGATAAATTTCTGTTATTTTTATTTTTTCTGTTGAAATTGTAGTTTTTTTGTAGGCCAAAAGTTATCGTTTCAAGCTACTAGAATATTTTTCTATAAACTGATAAATTTCACAAATCGTGTTGCATTGGGTTATTTTATAATTTAAATTGTCTAGCACTAAAAAGCGGGAAAACTGATTTGAACTAAATATTTTGCAATGCATAAATAAATTCATGCTTGCAGACTCATAATTTCTAGTTTTTTAGTTTTTACAAACTGGTTTATTATAAGGCAATTCTAAATCCTGCTAGCGTTGTAATGCTTCATTTTACTTTTCTTAATGTCAATTTGCGGGATGGTTTTATAAATGAAGTTTAAAACATCACGTTTCGAAAAATTATAATTCCGGAATGAACATTCAATTAAAAAAATAATTGAATGATGTACCGAATATTATAATTATTTGAAAATTTATTTTAATTATTTCAAAACTTAATACAATATTTAAATTAATTTATTATTTATTTTGTGAGGGTGGTCATATTTATACCAAACATTTTAACCGAGAAAGGAATGTAAATAAAATTTTGTGATAGTATAGAAATTTTAAAAGTACCTTCAATTTGTTGATGCCTATTAATAAGATCTCCTAATAAATCTCTAATTAAAAATGATTTTGCACTATCCTGCATTTTAATCCAAAAAATATTTTTAATTAAATTTTATTTTTAATTTTTCTTAAGAAAAATGTACTCATTCAAATTTTAACTTTTAATTTTATTATAATTTTCACATAAACTTTGTAAATAATTGGTTAAAATATTTTTTTTTTTCGATGTTATATTTAAAATAATTGAATAAAATTAAATAAATATTTTTATTTTCAAATCCTTTTTTATTGTTTGTTTTTGTTAATAATCCCGACGTCAAATAACTAATGTTAATACACCAACGGAAAATTATAAACTGATAATATTTTTAATTTAACTTTTTAAAATATAATTTACTCGAACATTTCATTCACCACAACCAAAAACCACTAAACTCATCAAAACTAAAATCCTTAAATACATAAATTTCTTTAAACGTATTTTTATGCAATGATTTAACGCAATCAAAATGATTTATATTTCATCTACAGGATCTATTAAGGACTCATTTTTTTTTTTATTTTTTTTTGTACATATATTTACATTTATCTTGTTAAAACTTTAATACATACAAATAAAATTTGTATTACTTGTTTTATATGATTAACCGTTTAGTATATTTGGAAAAGGATATTACATTTTTTTTTGTATTCCTCACACATACTAATATATAAACATTAAATTAAATAACTTTTAAAATATTATATAAAATACCCTCTAGGATGTTAGCCATTTTGTCAACACGGAAAAATTCACAAAAATTGGGGAAATTATTATTTTATTAAAATGGAGAGATTTATATTTTTCGTCCTTGTTGTATACATTTGATTTGTGAATGGAATTTAAGTTTACGTTCCACATTATTTGTTGTGGGAGTGAAATTATATAAAAGTCTACAAAATATAGGTTGGATTTTTATTGTACTTGTAATGGTTTAATTGTATTCTGATTGGTTGAGAGAATTGGAAGGATAATTTTATTTGAGGTTGAAGTGTTTTCTTGTTTTTTTTTTTTTTATTTGTACTTCGGTGAAATGAACGTTAATTTGTTTGATGATAAAAGATTAAAATATTAAAGAGCATGTGTTTATCTCTAAATGAATCTCCTGTGTATAATATTTATCTATTTCCAATTTAAGTTAGACATTAATTTTGGAATTTTAAAGGATTGAATTAAATTTGTTTTGAAGTTTTTTTGAGAAAATTGTAATATATTTGTAAGTAAATGCTAATTACTTAAAATCCGCATTTGTGATACATATGGATAAACGACTTTTCGAATTTTTATGCAGGCTACAAGAAAAAAATGTCAATAGATGTCGGTGTATCAAATTTTTATGGTAAAATTAAATATGAAAAGTGAAACAAAGTAAATTTTTTTAAACTCAGTTTATATAATTTAATTAATTTTAAAAATAATAGTAATAGATTTTAAAGGAATTTAGAGGTTATGTAAGTATTGTTATTCAGAATGTTAAAAAATACATACATAAATTTTATGTCGTTCTCTTCTTAATAACATTTTCTTGCTATTTCTTTCCTCCGCACATTGGCGAGCAACAGTCGTTAAACGTCAACGAACGACTCTAGAATGTGGAGCAATATATGGCGACATTGATGTTTTCGTTGAAGATAGTAGGGGTTTACATTAGAATTAGACAATAACAAGATATTTTACTAATATTCAAATTTTGGAAATAATTTATATTTTTTGTGTGCATTTTTCTTACTTTCAAATGCAACAGTTCTAAGCAGGAGGAATCTAAGATGGTTATTCTGACGCATCGACTTTATATATTGGATAAAATAGCCAAGAGACCTGGTCTCACGAAAATAGTCAGTTACATTTGTAGAATGCCAAATCTTTGTGGAAGTTGATGATATAGAGGGCATTTGATGGGTGACCATTCTACTCCTAGATCACTAATTATTCTATGGAATTTCAAATTCGATAATTAGACGATTAATTATCTTATGGAATTTCAAATTCGATTTGATCGAGAGTTGCAAGCAATCCCGATAATTAAAATTCTCAGATTGGTGAAGGGAACGGGGAACCGCCATTGACAGCTCTTGTTATTTCCTAAAAATAAAGGAATAGTTAGTGTTAGATGTAACCTAGACTTTAGTGGGTGACACACATCTCTTTTCTAATTAACATCATAGAAAATAGAGTATAATGTATGATTAAATTTTAGTTTTGGAAGTAATATTCAACAGTTGGCAAAATAAATGCCAATGTTTTAAGTTAAGTTTTGTTGTTTTGTTATTAAGGCTAATTTAGGCTAATTTAGGATTTTTATTAGATAAATTTCCTAATTTCAATATAATGCCTAACATCTGTTACTGCGTGTCTTGATACTGCCTTATCGTAACGTAATTGGAGTAAAAAGCTGAAGTTTTATCCTGTTTCAATAAAAATATAATTAAAAGGACATTTTATTTATATGAGAATACTTGAAAGTTTTTATATGAGCTTTACAATAAAGCTTTGTAAGAATATAATGAGCTTTTTCAGTTATATTTTGAAATTTTCTGTTAAAATTATAATTTTTCAATCAATATATAAAATTTAATTACCGAAAAAGTTTATCTTATATAATAAATTAAAACCACAAATGTATTTAATTTTTTTTTTTAATTTAATTCATAAAATATTAATTATTTCTATATTTAATTTAATTTCTATTATACAAAGTTAATGTCCTTACAGAAATATAAAAATAAAATTATGTAATGTCATAAAATCTATTCACTTTCATGTAATTTTTGTAACAGACAAAGTGAAAGTATATATAAAAATTTCTTAATATAATTTATGTGACCTAATTTGTATCGAACAAGTGCAAGGCTAAACCTTAAATTACAAATCTGACAACAACAACAACAATAAAAATGAAAAGCTTAAATTATGATGACTGGCCTCGATGTTATTGTTCCAGGATACAAAGCTTTTTCGAAATGACGTTCGGATTGACCGTGAAAGCTAACCTTGTTCCTATACCAAAATAATAAAACAATAAAGAAAAAAAAAAACAGGAAAATAATAAGTAAAAGGACATTCGGATAAAGTTTAAAATTTAAGAGAATTTTTTCCGAAAAATTTCGAAATTATAAAGCAATGTAAAAGTTAAAAATGCAATTGAAAATTTTGGTGTTATTAAGGTGGTCCGTGGATAGTGGAAATTTGTGAACTTGTGAATAATTGAAAAAAAAGGATCTGTTCAGATAATCAAGCTAGTAAATTTAACCTAAGTATATTTTGGTCACCAGCACATATTGGGATTGAAGGCAACTAAAAGCTATTAGCAATTTTCCTCCGATATACCAAGTAGAATTCCTACTAGAAACCGCTAAGAAAACCTTGGAAAAGTAGTGGAAAAAGAACACTTGGAATTTTAACGTAAATACTCAAAGGCCTAGAAACATGATTCTGATGAATAAACAAACAATCCGGTTATATAACGGGGTAGCAACTAGTCATGTTCTACTCAAGAAGTATTCGAAAAGATTAGGTTTTGCGGAAACCTTAATTTGTTGAGCATATCATTTGAATGTCCTCTACTAACATGACTCAACATATTCAATTAAATGTTAGCAATTTCTTCAGTAATTTTATTTTCAATAAAAACATTGATTTTTTCACAGAATTGTTGGAGGTGCGATTCATTATCTGGATTATTTGAATCAATTTGTAGGGATGACAATTTAGATCATTGTGAAACATTAAAAAAAAAGAACCCTGCGATATACTCAGTGTTTGCGTTCTACAGCTATTTTAATTTGCTCAATATTAGCAGAATTTTTATTAGTTCCTTGTATTTGACATTTTAGTTGTACTTATTTCTTCAAATTTACAAAACTTACTCCTATTACTGTATGACATAAGTTTAATATAGGAGTATGAGTTAGTCCTATTATAGGAATATGAGCTATATGACAATCACAGCTCCCAGCAGTGAAATATCTTCAAATTAATTATTTAATATCTAGTAATATTTAATTACAAAAGAACTTTTGCTACCGGATCCGGACTACTCTTCGGTAATTACTAAATGCCATACAAAGCCAGACAATTTGATTGTTAATATTTACGAAATAAGAAGATTTTTAATAAAATTTATTCTCAAAAGGATTTACTTAATTTTCAAAATTTAATTTATCTCTAATTAGAAATTACTGACTAATATGCTGACTACAAAATTGATCAAAATTTTTGATTTCAGTGCATATGAAAATTTCATAATTTCACTCATTTTTCTGAAAGGATATAATGAAAAGCTCTTTTTTTCGGTAAATATTATTACTATGTATATACAAATTATGAGTGTAAAATTCATTATTTAACAACTACATATTTTTGATGATAGTATACTTTATGTTCAGTTAGCTTTGTATACTCAAAACATAAATTTATAAGTTCTAAGTTTACTTATAAGATTGTATAAAATTTTGCAAAAATAAATAATAATAATAAATAAATAAATAAATAATTACAAATATTTTATGTGTTAGTCATAATTTCTACATAAAATTTTTATGAATTTGTATCTAGTAAAACTTTTCTATAAAAGTTTAAGTATTTTGTTAAGTAATTTCAAAGAAATTTACTATTACTTATATAGTATCTAAATATCTATATACAAAATATTGAATTATTTAGAATATTTTAATAATTTTCGTGACAAAAATTTTATGAATTTTTATTGTACGAATATAATAAGTAAAAGAAATTACGTGTAAAATATGTAATAGAAAATATTTATGTAATATATGTATATTATATACAATACGAAGAAAGATATATATTAAAATAAAAAAAAGGAGTGTGCGTTACAGCAGTCCGCATTAAATGAAGCTGTAAAAATATATAAAAAAAAGTGTTGCATAATCAATTTTTGTTTTTTGTTTTTTACATTTTTCTAAATATAATATTCAATCTATGGACAGTGTACGTGTAATATATATATATAAATAAATCATATATAGATGAAAAAAAATAAATATTTAAGGACATTTATTACTTGATATAAAATAGAAGAAAATTTTTTAAAAATTCAGGATAATTTCTGGGACTCAAAACAAAAAGAAAAGACAAGGTAAGAAGAGTAAAAATTTTTAATATCAATAATCATCTAGTTTTGTTCAAGGACGATAAATATCATCATGGTTGAGCATATGAATGGATCCATTAATAGTATATTTTGTTATTGAAGGTTATTAAGGATATTTTAAGGATTTTTAACTATAATTTTTATTTTTGCATGTGTGTGTGTTTATGCTTTTTTATGTAAAAAATATATTTAAAAACTTGATAAAACTTGGATGGTTTCATGGGTAATGAAAAATAATATAGGATACTAATGGCAACAGGTGTCCTTTTTTTTTAAATATTATTATAATATTGTTATTATGTAGAGTGTTTGTGGTAGAATATGTAATCATTTATAAGGTTTTATCCTAATTTACCAGAAAGAAAAAAATAAATACAAAAACTTATAATGTTTTTTTTTTTCGGAACTTTTTGCTACCCTTTACGAGGAGTTATAAAATAATTATGAAGTGTCTTGTGATCGATAGAATGGTGAAAGAAAATAGGTTTTGGGTGGAAAAGAAATTTTTATTAAATTTACGGGAGTAGAGAATATATTTAAAAACTTCAAAAGTTTTGTGAACTAACTGGTGCATCACAGTAGCTTCAGTGGCTATACATTCTAAAATTTCCGTTTTAAGTTTGATGTGTTGTAGAGCATATATAGTAATTATTATCAGATTTCTATGAAATTTGGTTGACAGTTTCGTGATCTAGTACTAGTATATATAATATTTTGCCAGTGGGTTACTAGTTTAATTCCGAAAAATTAGCTAATTTGTGTATTCAAATTCGAGTATCTAATCATAATCAGTTTGAGACCTTTCCCTTACCAAGAAAATGTAGTCTAAGAATGAGACTAACTCCAAACAAATAGTCAGTCTCATAATTAGGCACCATTTTCGTGGCAAGAGAGAGAGAGATATTAGTTAGTAGGTCTATTTGCAAAATAGAAGAACACAATAAAAAGAAGATAATATTTTTAAACTTTCAGCTTCGAATCTTGCGCTTTCTCTCATTATCCACAGTGGATTATGGTCTGATGTTTCCATCACCGAAAATTTTAGTTATTACACACGACACAAATGAAACAAAACATTAAATTTTGAATAAACAAGCTACCACTAACTAAGGGGTTAACATTTCTAAAAAACACGCTACCACTTCTCTCGGCTGTCGCCTCCCAATTCGATATATAAAATCATTACTGATATTTTTTAATATATCTGTGTACAAATTGTACTGAAATATTTCATGTGCGAAATATTTTACAAATCGTTTTTTTTTTTAACAAACTCCTTGTTTTCAGCTACCCTTCGGTTAGCAGATAATTTTGTTTATTTACTTTAATGTTTATATAAAAATCATCATAAATTTGTTTTAACTTAATTAAAGTTAATTAAAATATAAAATATTATCATATTTTTTTGTAGATTTGTTTTAATTAATAATTATAATTGAATTTTAAGCTTTGTAATAAATTTAAATAAATTAAAATAATAAATTATTTTATGTAAAAACAGGTGCGTGATAATTTTTCAAAATAAAATTATTTTTATAATCTTAAAATTATAAATTTCATAATTTCGGTAATTAATTGCAGAAACTTTTCACTTATAATCATAACAATTTATTATTACTATACCAAAACGTAATTTTGATTGTTCGTCAATTTTGTGTTTCGTTTTATTGAAATTTCTGTAAAATTACGTGATATTGTTATAAAATATAACGAAATTTTTACAAATTTTTTTTTATATAAAAACGTATTATGAATTTATAAATAAGAATTTACGTGTGATGGAAATTTTCTCAAAAAAATAAACTATAAAAGTTTCTAAGCTATTAAATTTTTATGGGACTTTGAAAAAGTTTAAAGATTTTCTGAAATAATGAAAATTGAAACATTTATATTAGTTTTATAAAAATATAGATACAATGTGTAAGAAATGGCTTGAATATTGTGTGTTGTAACAGTGTCGAAGTAAGGCGCCTTCCTTGTTTCGGAACTCATAATTTTTATTTTACTTAATACCTACCGAAAATTAATCGTTGTGGCTATTATGAATAAAGCGAATATAGTCATATTCAAATGAACTTATATTCAGGGGTGTATCGTTTAAAATGATCGCCCGTATTCGAAATATTATTCTGCTGCCGTGATTGAAATATGAAAAAATCTAAAACGACTGTAACTCAAAATTTCTTAATTTCTTTTTATTTTTGAAATTCACAATCTGGGTCAAATTTTTTATACAAACTTATTTGACTGTCTGTGAAATATTTAGTCAATGTCATTCCACATCAGTAACTGTTTATTCAATTGAAATTACTTGGTTTGCACCAGTTGATTTGAAATCAGGGATGTGAGTAAATAGGGAGTGAGTTAATCTGAATCAATATTGATATATTTCGAGTAAAAATAAAATTGATTTCAAATGAACTGGTTAATAAAATGAAA
Source organism: Rhamphomyia laevipes (assembly GCA_963920725.1). Lineage (NCBI taxonomy): Eukaryota > Metazoa > Arthropoda > Insecta > Diptera > Empididae > Rhamphomyia > Rhamphomyia laevipes. The sequence continues at coordinate 10,798,110 of OY987256.1, read as the reverse complement.
CAATAAATTATATTAAAACTAAACGCCTTCAGGAACACATAAATCACACTCGGTGTATTTATGGGTCATTTAATTTTGTCCCTGTTTTAGGAAAATATTGCTAATATCAATCTAAAGCTGGCTCAGCTCAATTACCAATCTGTATTTATGTTCAAATTTCACTTCAATTAGTTTACCATTTCTATACACCCCTCGATACATCACTTTTGAGTGTATAATCAAATTACATTTATACAAAATTTTCTTTAGAAAATTAATTTGAGTTAAGTTTTAAAAGTGCAATTATTTTATAGAAATTTCATTAAATATTTAAATTTTTTTATTTCATTAATTTCATCTTATCAAGATTGCACTTTAAAAATACTGGAATTTTCGTTTTAGATTCACATGGACTAATATATAATTTCTTGTTGACTGATTTTATGATTTATTGTCGCGAATTTTGATTGGTTTTATTTACTCTTAATTTTTTCTCTAATTGTTATTCAGAGGTTATGCTCTGTTGATCCTTTTTATATTTTTCATAATAGTAAAGTCAATCAAAGATTTTGTACGTTAAATGAATGACTTTATTTAAATGTACGTTAAATGAATAACGTCAATCATTTAATTGAATTTAATAAATTCTGATAGATTATTGATGGGCACGAATTTTTCTTTTTAAATATTTTTATTACATATTTTCTATGTAAATTTTTTAATCTATAATAAAATTTTAGAAACCATTATAAACTTGAACAATAATTTCTATTATGTAAAATTTTCTGCATGATTTATAAAATCAAGATTATTAAAAGTCGTTAAGAAAGCAATACAAGCTGATTAAATATAATTTATTTTAGTATATAATAATTTTAAAATTTTCAAAGTAATTAAATAATAATTACTAATACGAGTAAACAGCACTGAGACTGAGTATTACTAGACCATTCTGAGCCTCATTGTGATTCTGTTATCTGCCAGTATTCTATTTATTATTTTCCTGTGCCGAAATGTAGATATTCTGCGTTGTATTTCCTAAGCTTTACTATATAAATAATAAAAGGTTTTCTACCTTTTCCAATTCAATATTTGCTATAGGATTGATATCCCAAGAGAGATAATTGATGACACTACTGGGACATAGAATTCCAGGAATTGTTATTCTCGTGAAAACGACTCATTTTATGGTTAAAAATTTAAAATAATTGATTTCACCCATGATAAAGATTGAAAAAGTTTCATAATGTAAATATGAAAGCCGTTTTTTATTATTGAACTGTCATTATTGCAGTATTTACTTATCAAGTCAGCACTATGGCATTTTTCTGGATAGGGCCATCGTAAAGGTAAATATTATTTGGAAATTGTCGAAATCCGGAATCAAGATGTCATCATTTCAAAAGCTAATTAAGAAGCCAGAACTAAAGCTGTGCTCTTGGTCTATTATAATGAAAAATGTTTGTGGAAGCAGGACTGGAATATCAGAATTTGATTGATAAAGCCAGGAATAAGATCATTGTAAGTGTAAAAGTTAATTGTGAAGGCAAGACTCAGTTTGTAAAACCATGATTCAGAAACCAGAATTATTGTAAATTGTGGTATTTGTGTGCTCTGGAGCTATCGTTATTGTATTGTTATTTGTTAAACAAGGACACAGAATCAAATTATCTAAGCCAAGACTTTTTGAAACCAGACTTCGAGCTATCGTAATTGTAAATTTTATTTATGCTGGTTACACAAATTATCATTTGTATTTGTATATAATTCATTAATAAATGGAACTTCCTTTTACGAGGTATATTTATACCCACTAACCGACTGACAAAACGTCTTCAAGTGAATTAAAGTTTATATTTCGGTATCACAAATACGATGATTTTTGAAATAATATTAAGTAATTAAATATAACAAAAAAAACTGATTCAGTCGTAATAGTATTATGATTGATATAAATATGATTGTCACAATAATTATTTATATAAAATATCTTAAATATAATTATATTTTTTTTCTTAAATATACTTTCAAAATGAAGATTTATTTATCAGACTAAAGTTTTACGTATATTTCATAATTGTATGTCATCACATTTCTATTCGTCAAGTTACGTTGATAGCTTGTCTAAGGGTTTATTATTTCAAAATCCTATTTATTTACCTCTTACAATATATTTCTCTAAAGTAACTTAAGCTCTCAAATTCCCATTGTCTTAAAAATAATAACTATTCAAGTTAAATAAAGTTTATCATAAAATTTTGTATTTAAACTTTAATATATTTAAAAATAAATATAATTTATATATAAAATGTAGGAAATTGTTTTAATGGATAATTCTGTTCAGTAAAAGTTTCTGTAAATCTTAATAAAATTGTAAGAAACATTCAAGAATATTAATATCAAAAATTATACAGAAAAAAAAATTATTTTTAATTAAAAACCAAAAACTTCTTACGCTTTTAGTATAGTTGATTAAATATTCTAACTACTGAAAAAGTTATCTACAATTTTCTGTAACATTTTTGTTGAATACATAAATCTAAAAATCATTGAAATAAAAAAGGTGTGCCTATAAGATATTTTTGCTATTCATACAGGTTGTTTTATGATTCCCCTTGAAATATTAACGAAATTTGTGTTGACATTCTATTATCCTTTATTGCTCACCCATTTAAGTAATCTTTTCTACAACTGTGACAACATACATATGAGGTGTGTTAGTACAAATCGATTTTGATTGTTTTTTTTTATGTTAGATATAAGATATTTTATGGTTAAAGTCACCAAAAAAGTTTAATGAACTTGACCAAAAAGGAATTTGATTTTTTTTTTCGGTCTGAATATTTTCTTTTTATTAAATAATATAATAAAAAATTTACAAATTTGTACAGACATGATAAAATTTTGAGGTTTTTCGTTCGGTGTAACTGACTTTTTTAAGTCTGATTATTCTATTATATTTTTGATGTTATCGAAAGAAAAACAAACTTTTCTGTTTTCACAAATATTTCTTTTACGTTAATTTAAAAGTAATAAAATTTCATATAAAAAATAAAAAAAATTGATATAAAATTATGCTTAAGGACACTTAAAATTGATCAATATTTAAAATAAATAAATTGTTATGGTTTCACAACAACATTTTTTCTTTAATATAGAGCTAATAAAGGTTTATGTTTAATAATGTGTTTAAGGATGAAATTTCGAAGAATTCATAATTGTGGAAATTATAATACGATATTTTTTTTTCTCCATTAAATCTCTTGGAAGCATAGGGCTTCCATTTGGCATCTCTATTTTACTTTGTTGGACGAAGTTCTCGGAATATTGTACGTCTCTAGATGTTCTTTGCTCGACCACGACTTTATAATCCTTATAGATTCCACTCTAGTGACATTCTTTTAATGATATAGAGCTTTTTTTCTGATGGTATAGCGGATCCACCTCCATTTTCTTAGTTTTATTTGCGTCAGTATAGGTTCATCGTATGTTATTCAAGAGGTCTGTGTTGCTGATAGTGCTGGAGCAGAATATTCTACACTTGTTGATGAAAACCTGTAACTTCTTTGTGAATTCGATATTAACCAGGTTTCACTTCCATATATCAGGGTTGACTTTATACATGCATTGAATTATCTTAGTTTTGTTCGTCTAGAAATTTGTAAGCTTCTCCATACTGGTTGTAATAGTCCGAATGCTTTGCTCGCCTTGTTGAGTCTGTTGCTTGTGACCATCTGTCGTCACTGTACTGCTTAGATAGCAGAAGTTATTTACGTATTCAACTAGTTGGCCTTCCAGGGTGATGTTCTCTTGCAGGGTGATTATACGTTATATAGAAACTAAAATTTTTATGGACTTTTGAAACTACAATTTTGCTACTATATAACAGAAAAAATCATTGCTACTGCCAACATTTTTTGTTGTAATTTTTATGAAATGACTTATTAATTGCCAAGTCTGCTTTAGTAAAATATATTTAAAGTGCGAATACTTTTTTTAAGGGGTCAGTTGCCAATAATTTATGTAATTTCCTTGAAAGTATATTTTAGTGTAAGAAACTAAAGGCATATGAATAAAGAATACAATGAAAATCAAAATCTGTTTAAGCTTTTAATGGTGAAATGGTTTTGGACGTTTTAATTTTGTTTTTTCTATAATGTTTTTATCATGTTTATGTCTATTTGTCAAAAAATATTTTTTATCTGGTCTGCTTGTTCCAGATGGTGACATAATTAATTAATTTACCAATCAGAACTAATTTTTTTTACAGTCACAGAAGTTTTATATCGACCAACAGGTCAAGCGTTTATATAAAAGCATTAGTGAGATAAATTTAATGGGATTTGTCTTACTGTCTTTCAGATTAGGTTCTACTAATATTTAATGTCTATGTTATAGTGCTAAAGAGTTGCTAAATGAAAATGGGTTGGGTTATACGATCTCACAGCAGCTAAACTAAATTTATATATATAATTTTATTATCGAGAATTTTATAGCCGAGATTTTAGCCTGCAACCAAAAATTTGTTGGTTTCAAAAAAAAAAATTGTTTTATTATTTTTTTTTTAACTTTTACTTTTTTATTAGAAAATATCCTGAGTAACCATAATCTCTTGTTTTATAGCTTTATAGATATAAAAATGTTATTATTTAACGTACGATGAAAAAATTTGTTCTTTGTAAATTTCATACCTTCTGGGCTGGTTATCATAAAATCATCTTTTCGGTGGTATATATACAAACATATACATATAAATATACAAAAACCTACCTATATACAGGGGTGGATTTTAACATGTTGAGGCACTACGTAAAAATCAAATATTTTGGGCCCCTCTGAGAAAACGTAGAAATGTTTTTTAAACATTATAAGAAGTTTGCCATTGATTTCCATTTTCGTGATTTTCATCGTGAAAAACTATCAATTATGGAGTCATACTTTATTTTTTCGACAAGATCGCTTTCAATTGCAAGGGTAACTAATTAACTCAATTTTATTACGCATATACAATTAAATATAATTCGTTTAAGAGTATTAGATTTGACGCCCGAAAACATTTTAAATTGTAAAAGTTTAAAATTTGTAATAATTTGGTTTTATAATTTATTCTAATTTTTTTTTACCCAAAATGGCATTAGTCACTTTGGGTAAATCCACCTCTGACTTAAAATTCTTTTATAGATTATGTTTTTCATCAACAAAAATATTTTTTTTTTTTTTGGTTCTATACTGAAAAATATTCAGGAAAATGGTCATATTAATATTCAGTTTACTCTCGGTTATATTTCTGTTCGTGATGTTCATAAAACCAAAAATAAATAAATTGAAAGAACTAAAAAGAAGGTAAAATGCTGTAGTTGTCAAAATTTAATTTAATTATATTTTTGAAAAACGTCTGCTTTAGTCATTTATACTAAATTACCGTAATTGAAAATCTTTTCCATATTTTTTGGAAAATTTAATAATATTATTCTATTCCATAGTTTAGTTCTATGGGTTCTAAATGGACATATCTTTTTAAATAAAACGTAATTTTTGATGGCATTGCTAATTTTTTATTTAACGTCATAATAATTAGATTTTTTGTCAAAAAAACCATGCATTTTAATTGAGAGTATTTAGTTTCCTATTAAAAATATCAATTATTTTAATTATGATGATTTTTTCTGGCAATAAATATATGTAGAGCGTTGCTAATAGCCTTTTGACCGATGCTGTTGAAGGTAATGTTGTGTTCTATTTTAGAAATACTTTGATAACCAAAGGAAACACATTTAATATAATAATTGATGACGAACATTTTTCATCCACATATGACAGAGTTTTAATGCTAGCAATATTTGTTGAGCAATCGCTATTCGCTACTCTCCAGAACACAATAAATATCAGAGAAAAACATCATCTATTTCAATATCATCTGAAGTTAATTGAAGATAATTTTAATTTCGGAAGGCTAGAATAGAAACTTTACTATAAATCAGATTTCCTCAAGTCTAAAATATATTATTAAAGCTCTTATTAATATTGCATTATTGATATAACAGTTGTACGATCTATTTTTTGTGTTACGGATATCATTGTAGGTTGTAGGCAGTGTAGAATATCAAGAACCTGTGCCACTGGCTTCATAAGTTTGATGTATACTTCACTCTTTTATATATAACCAATCAGTCATTTTCAATTTGTTGTAGTTGACGGAATAAAACAACTTGTTATTATTAATTTTAAACAATGTTGACGCTTTAGAGAGCTTGAAAAGTTCAAAGTAACTCAACTTTTCGGTACGTTTATATTGAGTTCACATAGTGTAAGTTCCCATAGTGTATTTGATACTTCTTTGGAATATAATTGTTACATATTTCGTTGTTATATTGAAATTAGTCGCCTGGTAAATTTAGGATGGTTACAAATTCGGTAAATTATCTATATATATAGTAAATATAGATTAATTTTGAGTAATAATCAATTAGCTTGTAGTTACTTGTCTTAATATGCAGCGTAATTAATATTTGTTTATATCTTCCGAGTCTTCGTGTGACGTCCATGTCCAATGCCCCAATTCCACCTGTAAACATAGTATTTAAAAATTCACGATTATATTATTATATTTAATTTAATTTGAAAAAATTTAGGTTTTCCAGGCTTTTGTAACATTTTGCTATATAGAAATCCTTTTCCAAATAAATATCCTTTTCTACAAAAAATAATCTTGTAATTATAAATTTATTTTAAATCACTTTAAAACATCTTCAACAGAAAATCCAAATTATATTTAAATAATTTATAATATTTTTTTTTTAAAAATACCTTACGTTTCATTATACTTACGTTATCAAAAGGACATTATGAAAAACACCAACAAAATAATATTATTTTTTTTGGGCGTTTTCTATTCAAAGTCCTTTCTATTGTTGACAATCTTGAAAATATTTTTGTATATGAATTTGTGAATTAATTTTTCCGTGTTTCACATAATAAATTAACTGTTATACACACATAATAAACAGTAATAATAAATTATATTTCTTCAGTTTTTTTTAAAATACATTTTTAGAAGATAGGAATTCCCTGTTTAATTCTAGATTAAATTTAATGATATATTTATTTAAATTAAATGAATCAGAAAAAAATTTCAACAAAATTACTCATCCTTCTTATCTTTAATGTGTTGACTTGTTCACAGAACATTTAAATAGAAATCATGATATCTTTCTTCTCTGTAAAGTCGTACATTATTTCATGTAATTCATATGTCAGTAATGTAATTTTTATTTCTGAAACTATGCTACATATAGCAGATAATATGTGTGTCCTTAATCCTTGATGATATTTCAAATCTTTTTAGATATAATGTGTTTTTTTTTTTGTTCTAGATCAACCAGAGCAAAAATTATAGGTACGTACATATAAAATTTATGAAATTGGATTTCTTAGTTTTTTTTTTATATTTTACCATTCATGGGTGAGTTTTAATTTCAATATTTCATTTTTTTTTTTATTGTATCACATAAATATATGGAAAAAATCTTATTTTTTATGTCCTTAATACTGGAAGGATATAAAATTTCGAAAACAAAATATAAAAAATGGATACTGGCAAAACATTGAAGTTTCCGAACTTCTCAACCCAAACTTTTTATTATAACAAATGAAATTTTTATTTAATATTCTTAAAAAGCATCTTAAATTCGCCATGTTGTTTGGTATTGTCACCACAGATAATTAATAAATTGTTGAGAACACGTTTGTGGAAATAGATTTTGGCAGCTAGGTGATAATCTCCATATAATCCTGACAAATATAATCTCGTTTTTTGGCAATCTGATAAAAATATTGTTACCATAGTTAAATACGTATTTAATTTATATAGAAATCCATCCATAAATATTTCAAAAAAAGTTGAGGGGTCACATAAGTCACATAATTATCACACAAGAAATTGAGAGACTATATTCGAAATTTAGAAAACATGTACGTACAGACAATATTACAAAAATGGACAAAACAACTTTAAAGATTCTCAATATTCAGAGTAGGCTGTAAATAGCTGCCTGGCGGTATATATATCTGGCGGTATACGACGGAATTTGAAGAAGTTGTACTGAGAAACATTTTTTACGAGCACTATCCGGTATATACCCTGGTTTTTAGAGAATAAAAATGTATTAATAATTCTCAGTCTACACGGTCGAGCTATATGCTATTTTGCGGATCGTCTTTAAAAAAATGTAACTTCATATTTTAGTCCATAACTTAAGAATAGCTAGTTTTTGTAAAATATTGAATAAGTATTTAAATTGGTTTTAAAATAGGCTAAGTTACGTCTTCCAAAAAACATGCTGAATATTGTTAGTATTTGTCTGTGTTGTAAGTACGATAACAAAACAATTAAATAATTACGTGTTAGCAGTGACGATTTTTTGTCTCGACTTCTCGGGTGAAATATTTTATTACTTATGGGATCTTTAAAGTTGTTTTAACCAGTTTTTTAACGATGCGTCTCTGTACATATTTATATTAGTACAACTGTAACGATTGCACTGAAGTAATTTAATACTTAATATTAATAAAGTAAGTGGCGTTTATGATTTTCTGCCTTCCCGAGCTATGGTAAATATTTCAGCATTTATAATATTCGTTAATTTCAAAACTTGCCTTCAGTGAGTATCTTTTTCTATTAGCTTTTCACCAAATGATGTTCAGCAAATAATTGATCCTATTCTTCATTACTTCGGGCTGTCAGTGGAAAATAATTCTGTGAAATATAAAATTTTGTTTAATAACAATTTCTTCCTTGAAAGTTCGGAAAGTAACAAATATTATTATAATTTTTTATATAGTAAAATACAAGCTCAACAAGTTTAGTATTATTTTTATATATATGTACATACGTAACGTATATAAATATGTACATGTTCATGCAAATATTTTCTTTTCACCTGTAATATTAAAAATTTTCACAGTTCAAATATTAAGATCAAGGACATTATCTAGTCATATATATATGAATATATCAATTTGGTGTTGTATATCCTTATCAAGGATATTTATTTTATAATGCAAAATTATATTTACTTAAAATATATATGTAATAGTAAAATATTAATAGCAAAAAAAAAACAATCCTTTTTGAAAACATAAATTTTTACTCTTACTCCGAAAATTGATGGTTTGTTTCTCTTAAAAATGTTGTCGAGTTTGTTTTGTATTTTATTCGAAATTTTCTATTTTACCGAAAAGCTTTTATTTTACAATCAACAGTTAGATAAAAGTAGAAAATTATATACTCATATATAAAAGGATAACGATTTCAATAAAGTGGAGCATAACAAAATCTATTATATATTTGTTGTATAATGTAATTTTTAGATAACATTTTCTAGTCGAACATTGAATCAACTGGTCGATGATTCATTATTTAACGTATTGTGGTTGGAATTAAGTTTTCAAATAAAGTTTATTTATTTTTTTTTTGTTGCAAATATAAAAAAATAATTTATATATTATAAAAGATCCTTTAATTTTTGCTTGTGTTTTTCCAGTTTGTTTTTTTAATATAAATTCCCTAAAGAAATAACAAAATAAATTTTGGTTTTTTTTCGTTTTTTTTTTTGGTGAATGAAAATATATTTTTTGTTATAATATTGAAATTTATTCAAAATCCTTTTTAGCTTATAAAGGATATTTTCTTGTGTATCATTTCTATATTATATTACCGACACCTTTTTTTTTTGTTTTTTAATAAAAAAAGATTGTCTTGCTTTGTTGCTTATGGAAAATTATTAATGGGTATGTAAAAAAATGATTTTCTTTTTTGTTGTATATAAAAATTATGTTTGTTTTGTATTTTTGAGAATATATTAAATTCAGTAACTATAAGATAAGATAAAAATGTAAAATGAAGACGGTGTAGTAGTTGTATTGTGTTATGCTGAAGATGTATTAAGTCAATGGTTTGATTCCAGACTTAATCGATCTCGTTATAAGTTGTCTAATCTTTAAATACAAGTTGCAAATATTTAATTGTGATTTTAAGACTAAAGATTTACCAAAGGTTGAGTCCATTGTGTGAGTAAATGTTATTTCTAATTCCAAGCATAATTTTTCATAAATTAATTAAATAGTTTCGACAGATTGCTCGAAATTCGTAGAGCATACTAAGATATTTCATACCAACTAACATTGCATTTAGTTAATGTTTCTTCACTACAAACAGAAATCAATAATTAATATAAATCCGAATTGCAATAGATAATTATCAAGTATCCATTCTATCATTAGACAGTGGAAGTCATGGTTCACTTCAGAGCTGTTGCGCCAGTTAAAGATGTATAATTTTAATTTATGTTTTCTTATGTTTACTTTATGACCATATATAGACTTAATTAATGTGGTCCTTTTGAAAATAATGAAACTTAATTCAAAGTAAATTATTTTATGTTGAATAACATTAAATATATTTTTTTTATGTTATTTTTTTGTTGGTTCTTCAAAGAGTTATTTTTAAAATTCATAAACTTTTTATGTTGTACCCAACAAAAAAAAAAAAAAATTCACTATGTTGATTGAGAGATTTTCTTTATTGTATTTTTGTTATTTCAAGAATTTTCAAGAAAATTTTGGTTTTTTTTGTTAAAAGAAAAATTTATGAAAAAGTTAGAAAGATATTTCTTTTGTTGTCGTTGAGTGTTCTTCTCTCAATTTAAAGCATATATGATGTGGGAAATATTTTTTTTTGGTAAAAGATGTGAAAGGATTTAATATTTGGATTAAATTTTGAATTATTTATTTGAAAATTAAATTTTATTTATAACAGTATTGGGGATTTATTTTAAATATAATTTTTTCTGTAAGTGGTTAAATTATATATTTTTTTTTAAAGGGAATTTTGCATAAAATTTTATTCTAAAACTTTTTTGGTAAATAAATTCTGCGTATTATTTTTCATGGAATTATGAAGTAACTATGAATGTTGTGATGGTAAATGGTTAAATAATGATTTCAAAAATGCAAAAAAAACTGTGTTCGATTACACAGTTCTAAAGTCGACATTTGACTGATCATGCAATTTTGAGAGTTGTGGGCTAGTCTACTTATTTCTCGAAGGAAGTGAAAGTAAAGACTTAAAAATTTCAAATCGCTATGAAATCGCTGTGAAGTATCATTTCTGAACTTATTTCAAAAACTAAATTATTTAACCAGTCCTACCGTCAAAGCATACAGTAATTTGTTATGTTTGCTTCTACAGAGTTTGAGTAGGCATTAAGGCTTTTTCCTTCAAACCTTCGTGCTACAAATTCTTTTACAAACATTTTTGAAAATATAATTTTCTTCTATATTTTTTATAATTAATTGATTTTTATATTATATTTTTATTCAATCGAAAAAATTTATAAATTAAATTCTTATTCGTTCCAAAATTTCCTTGTAACCTTCATCTTTAATTGCTACGAAGTAGCAGTTTCGTGGAATTGAATTGGTATTTACATAAAATTTAACTCAACTCATGTTTCTATGTACTCTAATTCGTACTCAAGTATACGACCTTACATATTGTTTGCTTTCCGATAAAATTAGTCAAAGCTCTACTTCGTTGTTTTATTTGTACTAGAACTATTTTCTGGTTTTTCCAGCTGCTACTTAACTTAAGGCGCCCAATCTCACTGTAATTACACTATTATAGACTTGAAGAGCTATACATTCCTGGACCATCAAAAAAGGCACTAAAATAGCTTTTTTAAATAAATAGGAAAAAACCCAGTTTAATGATAGGTTTCCTTACAAGGTCACTGCAACCTGAAAAAGAAATCGGGTTGTCAGTGGACCAAGTGTGCTAATACGAGGATGAAACACTGCAATTCATATTATGTGGCTGTGAGGCGTTGATGCATAAATGACTTCGGCATATCGAAGACTATGTTGTCGCTCATTGGGAAATATGACATCTGTCATTAAAGCATCTGTTTTCATTAACAGTAACGGTCTTGGTTAGTGATGAATAAAATATTTAAATCATAATTTAACTTAACCTATTTATACCAGAGGTTCCTCATCAAAATTTCCAAATTATATTGAATATTCCCAAACAAGTTTTTACAATATACTCCGAATTTTGAGCTACACTTTGTTTAGCAGCTTTTTTATTAGAATTTGTGGATGGAAACATTTAAATGATGAGGTTGACTGAACTTTTTCTAGGAAATATTTCTCTTGAACATTTTTATATGGTTGGTTAAATTTATTCAAATTACTGTTTTACAAATATACTTGAAATCTAATTATATTTACAACCTAAAATATTAGAATTTATTCTCAAGTTTTTTTTCGGTATTATATTCTGGATATTAACTAGATTTGTAAATGGTATCAATAAAATCAATGAATTAACATATTGTTAAAATTAATTATACATTTTTGTTAAAATTCAATTATTTTATGCATAAAAAATACATTAATAATAATAAAAAACTTTTAATTATATAATATTTATTTAATTGCTCCATTATGTATAAAAAAATCATTTACATAACATTGTTACATGAATAATATATTTGAATTACATAATCGATGATGTAAAAAATTACAATTTTCTTTAATCATTATTTACGCAGAAAATAAATATGTATGTATATTTTTTTGAAAAGTAATTAATAATTTGTATATTTTTTTTTATATGTTTTCTTTGGTTTTGTTGATTTCATTATAATGTATTAAGATCCTTTTTTTATATTATAAACGTAACTTTACTATTAAATTGAAAAGTTTATTTGTTGTTGACATTAAGTGTGGCGTATTTTGATTATTTACTTAATAATTTTATTTTTGTTCATTTTTTTTTTGAAGAAAAACGTGTATTTTAATCACTTTATGCTTAATATTAATTAATACGATATATAAAATATTTACGATTTACGAGTTACGTATTATTAACACCTGGTATTTTCAAGAAACTTCGTCTTCATTTAGTTTTTATACTCTGACAATTAACTAAAGACGAAGTTTCTCGAAAATACCAGTTGCTACTCTTTAATATACCATGAAATGCAACATCATCATTTCCACTATTCAGAATTCCACTATACATTTTACCATCGAAAATTTGGTGTACCTCTTCCGAACTGGAGAGTAGATTTAAAATACTTTCGATTTTGTGAGGTCTGTTACTCTGTTAGTTAATTAATCTAATTTGACGAAATTTCCCATATATGAACATCTAAGTTAGTTAATTATACAGTTTCAATATTTTTATTACAATTTGACATTTTTATTACAACCATAAGTTTTTTTTATAGTGAACTTGTTGTTTTGTAGCAATTTAATAGCTAAATTTTGTTTTTGTCAACAAGTTGGCGCAATCCTTGTGGAAAAATACTCATAAAATCACAATTACATATTGTAAATTTTGTATTACTCATTTGAAAGTGAGTCAACCTACAGGGACATCTTAATATCTATCGGCAGTTAAACTCAGACCTGAATGCATTGCAGCATAGCATACTACCCCAACCACACCCTCTACTTAAAACTGCTCTATAAAATCTAAACCTGATCTATTAGAGTCGTAAAACGACTTATGACTTATGTAAGTACAATTGAGCCATTATAAAGCTAATAGGTCTTTTCTATAAAACGGCGCCTACAAAGCGATTAATTCCAGCTCACAGCAATAATTGTTAAAAAATATGTTGTAGAGGACAAAATTATTTTCAATGCTACTTAAAATATAAATCTGGTAACAACATTTGCAACTTTACTTAAGGTTTGAATAATTTTTTATTCACCGAAAATTCCTCATACCTCATTTAATTATATAATTTTTTTCCACGAAAATTTATGAAAATTTTTAATAAATTACATTAACCTTAATTTGATAATTGATTTATTTAGAGAGTTACATGGTTTCAAATTATCCAAAAAACAGTGAATCCTCACCAATAATTTAACATTATATAAAATACGATAATACTTTAAGACTCGTGCTACGGAATTGTAATCTAATTCAGCTTTGATTATAAATGTATCTTCTAAATCTAATAAGTTAGTCTTCTAGATAAACTTTTTATATAAATATTACTTAGTATATAAATGGTAAATAACAAATCCCTAAAATGAATATCAAATTAAATTGTATGTAATATGGCAGCATATAATAAAACCAAAAACAAAAATATTTTTTTTTGTTTTTTTTTGTAACGCTTTATTTACTTGAAATAATTGCGAACGTGTTTACATAGAATTTTATTGATAATACAAATTACACCAAAAAACATACAAATTAAAAGATTTTCATTAAAATTTTGGTTAATTAGATATGTATATATGTATGTATATATGTTTTAATGATATTAATTTTTTAGATTATATAGAAGAACACAAAATGAAACCATACTGAAATTATTTTTTTTAAAAAAATAAGTAATTATTATATTAAATCTGATAATGTATAGCGAAACATTTTCAAATTACATAAAGGAAATATTATGTTATATAAATAAAATTGAAATTAATAAATTATAATAATTAAATGTGTTTATTTGATTAAATATTTTATTAGTGAAGATCAAAGACCTTTTATAAATTTAATATTTTGTTAGGTTAGGTAGAATTACAAAATTAATGAAATTCAATATGTAAATTATAAATATTTCGCTCCTAAGGCTAGGCAATATTGATTTTTTGTTTACATAATTTCGCTATGAAGGATTGAAGCTATTTTTTAACAGTATTTCCAACTCACAACATGTGTATTATTTTTGATCGGTTCATATTACTCTTTTATAATTATCCATTTCAATGTCATTCATGATGGATTTCTCATGTCTATAATTATTTTTGTTAAAAATTTGCTGCAGTTATTTTTTTGCGTCTGAATTGAATTTATGATTTATGTTGTAAATGTTCATAGTTTAATTGTTCTGGAGCAAATCCTGTAGATCTGGGAGGAAATTCTTACAAAAATAGAAAGATATATGTTCAAATTATTGACTGCAATTGGTACGGAGCATGTAATGTTCAGAAAAAATAAGATATGGCTAAGATTAACCATTAACTCAACCTGCAGCATATGGCATATTATCCCGTTAATTATTAATGCGAAACTGGAACTTAACATAGCTCTGAATTTAATATGCTATTACCATTTTATCCTTACAGTTAAATTTTACTGACATTTTGTTCGAAATTATTTCCTCCTAGAAATAAAACTGTTTTTAAAGTCCACCAATTCTTATGTCAAGAGGTAAATTTCTTTATTAAACCCTATTTTATTTGATGAGTCATCGTTACAACGTACAAACCTAATAAAACTACAATGAAGTCCTAATTAAGACTAATCTAGATCATCTAGCGAGAAATAATGTGCTAAAATTAATATGGTTACCCCGTCATAGTCAAATTGTAGGCAACATTAAAGCAGATGAACTTGTAAGAATCGGAGCAGCGGATATCTCTTCTAATTCTTATCAAGTAGGATATCCAATTGCTACATCTAAAAGATTATTGGATGTGTGGGCGGAAAAAATACACACTCAGGTGTGGGAATATACGTACCCTTGGTGCAACTACCAAGATTCTTTGGGGTAATCCATGTGCAAAGAAAACAAAAAATATTCTAAAAATGAACAAAGTAAATGTAAGACTACTTACAAGTCACGGGGCATATTTTATTAAAGAAACATGCGGCAATGCTTGGATTGACACAGTCTTCTATATGCAGGGGTTGTGAGGAGGAAGAAGAATCTCTGTAGCATGTTTTGTGTCATTGTCCAGCTGTCAGACACAGAAGATTTAAATTTTTGAAATGCCATTTTATGACAAGTCTTTTTGAAGCTGGAGAATAAAATGTCGAAAATTTAATGGCGTTCATGAAAGAAATAGGATGGGCTGACGTATTTTAAAAATTTGATTGTATGCCGGCGGGAGTGTACAACGGGTCTTTGTGGCATTGGTACGTTAGGTATCTTTATGATCCTCCTCCATTCCAACCAACCAACCAACCAATCAAGTCCTTCTAAAATTATGATATTATACCTGAATTTTGGAATCCATCAAATTTATTTAATATGCAAACTGATGGTTTCGTTTGTATAGCGAATAAAGCGGTGCAGAAGCTGTGACAATATAAACCGTGCAGAACTACTCATAGCTTCACTCTGTATACATTCACTTATGGTTTCGTGATTGAAACATTTCAATTGTCTAAATTTCTTCTGCTTTTATTCACTATTAATTTTAAATTAAAACTTTGTTAAAATGGAAATTATTGATACTTTAAATATCATCGATATAAACATTTTTCTTTTCCACTCATTTCCTAATTGCCAAATTTAAAATTGTTTTATTATCATACAAAGAATAAATGATCAAAAACATTTTAAAAATCTTAAAATTAATATTGATTTTATGGTCAAAAGAATCTTTATAAAAAACATATTTCCCAGAATTTTAAATTTGACTTTATATTTATTCTTTTGTATCTAATAGTCAATCATTATAATAACAACAATTTCCAAACATTGAAATAATAAATTTTCTAATAAATTATCTAAATAAATCAAGAATAAAAAAAAATTGTCAAGGTCTAATCGAATATTTATGAGTTTTATAGAACAATAATATGAAAATTATTTGCTAAATTTTCAATGAAAATGAATTATTAATATCCAATTATTTATATTTCCATTCTAACAATTTTTTTTACGTTAATTTGTTTTATTTTTTAATTTCCCTCAATAAAGAAATTAAAAATCACACGCTGACAGAAATATATTAATAAAATTTTACAATTAAGCTGCTGTCACAATACGTCACTGTCGTCGGTTGTCGTGAAATGTCAAAAGAAAATCAAAATGATGTTATTTTGTATTATTCAGTCACAATAATGTCATTTGTCATTTTAGTTGTGGCTAAGTTTAAATTGATATTTGATATTTTCACTGGTCGCGATGTTTTGACAATTGCTTTTTTTATTTATTTATAATTTAATGGAAGCTCTGTTAACAAAAAATGAATTTAATTTATAATTTTAATCGTTTGAATGCAAAATTTGAAATTATAATAACAATAATTGACAGATGAAACTTTCTTGACACTTGCAAAGAATTGCCAAATGGCACTTGTAAAGAATTGTGTTTAGTGAAGGGACAATATCGCTGACGAAAAAAATCGACGTATTCTAGCACCACCTTAAAGTTTTATAATTTAAATATTTTACTAAAATAATGTTTACATTAAAACTTTCTTTTTTTTTCTTCTAATTACAGATAATTTGTTGTACGTTCTTGTTACAATTTTATTGCTTGGATATAATGCAACATTCTAAATTCATACTTCAAGTGACAGTTTTATTTTATATTTGGTCATTGAAAATATAAATATTTGAACAATTTTCTTATATAAATTTCATATATAAATGATGTTATTTACACTCTTGTCTACATACAATCAAATAACAAATATATGTTGTACATGTGTGTATTAATTATATCTTTAATATATCAGCCAATAAACATATTTTAGTATGAGCAAATAACAGAAAAACCAAATCTAGAAATATAATACATATATATAAAAAAAAAACATAAATAATTAAAGAAATACATAATTTTTTTTGTTGTTGATTTATAAAAATAACAACATACAGAAAAAATGGATTCAATAAATACGACCTTACCAATAAATAAACATCAACAACAAAATAATCTATCAATACCACAACAAACTGGAATTCAATGTCAACAACATCAACAGCAAATTGGTAATTCAATATCAGCAACATCATCACCTAGAAAAAAAGGACGTTTACAAAGATCTGAACGTTTACAATCTGAATCATCAGTATCATCAGCAACATCATCAACAACAACAGCATATACATCATGGGAAACATTAGTTAAAGATAGTTTTGGACAAATTGCATGGCCAATTAAAATAACATCATGGGAATTAGTTGATGATCGTATACAACAAATTGTACCAACAAGGTAAGGAGTTAATAAATTGTTTATGATAATATATCTGTAAATATATGTTATGTATATGTTTTTTAATTAATTCAATCTACAAAAAAAAAACAATCTCTAGTGTAATACATAAATGTATCTAGTGGATGTGATGTTTGATGGAAAGGATATTGTTATTATTTGTAATGTTTGTATAGAAAATGATAGAAAAGTAAATATTTATTGAGATGAAATTCAGACGTATAGAGTAAGGATATATATGTGAAAGATATTATTAAATACGTGCATTGCATAAATGTAGATATAGAACTGTTTTGAAAGCTATAAACTGTTTTGAAAAATATGGATATATCATAACTAATTGAATTTAAAAACTTCATATGCAAGGATATAAATTTTTGATATTATTATATATATGAAATATTTCGGTTGGTTGGATTTGATGGAATTATATATATTTATATATTTTTATATATATTAATATTTAGTTATTATTTATACAAGGTGAAATTTATTGGAAGTTATATATGACTTTGAATGTGTTTGATTGAGTTGAAAACCTGAAAACTAATAAGTAAAATATTAGTAATATATTAAATTTTGAAATTTTATATTATACCAATTTAGAATTATATAGAGAACCTTCTAATAAAATTATAAAATATTATTTTTAGGCCTATAAGAGTGTAGGCAATTTTCAAATGATACTAATAATTTTTTTTATATATACGATACTAAATTATCATATTTTATTAATATTGAAAACTACTTGATTATAAACAAAATATAATATTTGAAAATTATTATATTTATTATTGCTATCCTTTTACAAATATCCAATTATTTTAAATAATAATATAATTTAGTTTAGATATGAGAATTTAATATTATATATTAAACGAAATATTTCATATAAAATTATACTAATTAATCTAAAGCTGGTGACAGAATACGTCACTGTCGGTCTGTTGCCGTGAAATGTCAGAAATATATACGTATTTCGTATAATTAAACCACAATAATTTCGCTTTTTGTAGTTGTAGTTGTCGTTGACTTTCAATTGATATTTGACATTTACGCTTGTCGCGATGTTTTGACAATTGCTTTTTTTTTATTTATTTATAATTTAATTCGTTTGAATGCAAAAACTTCAATTTAAAATAACATTTGACAGATGACACTTTGTTTCGAGGCAATCTGTCGTGTTTAGTTAAGGGATGATAAAGACAGTGACACCAAACACAACGACATAAGATAGCGACAGCGACGTATTCTATCATCAGCTTAAATTGAGTAAAAATATTCTACATTATAAATTTCTACGTTTTTTTGTCAATTCTTTAAATCTCATGCTAATTTAACGTATTACTTTCCATCTGTTTAAATACCATGCTAATTTATCTCTTATCCTGAATCCTGTCTAAATCCATCATTTCATGTTTTTTATACTTTCCCCTGTAAATCTCTCGGTATTTCCTTTTATCGCGGATTATAAATTAAATTAATAATACTTAACTTCAATTATTGCTATTCTGTTTTTTTTTGTGATAATTTATCGATAAATATCGACTGTCGAAGTATTACACAATAAACCAACTTTCTATATAAATCATTGAACTTTGAGGTTTCAAATGTTATAACATTTTGCCACTGGTAAATTTATTCTGCATTCTATTCACGTGGTTGGCCCCATGGAAATATTTTGTATTAAATCTAGAAATTTTTGTTATATTTTAGAAATTTCTGAATATTTTATGTTGAATAATAGGTCAAATTTTTCAGAAAGTAAAAAAAAAAAAAAAATAATAATAATTCATAACATTAACATTCATTTTTATGCATTTTTGCACTGGTAAAAAATGCCTTAAGGTTTCACTTTATCTATGTTTTCCTGTTATTAGTTATTATCCGGATATATAGAAGATTAAATACTTTAAGCTATTAAGCTACGAAAATTCAATTGTAAGTGTTTAGTTAATAAGTTTAGAAGTCTCTAGTTGTTGTTTATAAGCTTCTCCATACTATAGTATAACTTGATACCATTTGCATAATAAAAGCTGAATACTGACAATATTCGAAAGAAGTGTAACTACAAAATTGTCTGGATTACAGATTGAACTCTTACTCTCGGGTTTAAAAATTACTGCAGTCTTTTGATTACTTTCTTTATTAAACGACATTAAAAATATAATTTATTTAATATATTTTTTTTAAATCATTGTGAATAAACTAATTAAGTTTATCGATTTAATATTTAATTTTGATAAATGACTTAATTTCCATTGAAAATAAAGAAATTCACATTAATTTATAATAAATGTTTTTTAATTTGTAAAATTTTCATTGCTAAAATAAATAAATTAACAATATTTGCTGTTGCCGTGACCTATTAAAAAAATAATTTCAACAATTTTTCTTTGTAAATTTTCTGAATCTTATATAGTATAGTAATCCAATCAAAATGGATTTCTTTAGAAAGCCTTTAAGAAGATTATTGACAATCATTTTTATTTAATAATACCTTCTCCTTTTACATCGATTTTATTTTATGCTACCAAATTCGTATAAAGTCTACCTACATATAGAATCTTTTAAACAAGAGTAGCCAGTTTTGTAGATACAGCCGGATTTTTTAAAGGGATAAGAGTAATGTAAAACGTAGTTGCAAAATTGTTTATTTTTTTTCCTGGGAATTGGTCGTACAAACCATTGTTTTTTATATATATTTTTCAGGTATATATCTCTAAATATTATTAAAGAGACACCTGTTACTTACCTTTATAAATATCCTTATTCGAATAAATTGAATTTTGAAAGCTTTCTGTTACCATAAAGTAATCTAATTTACACGATTAAATATAAATTTCATGAATATATGAAAAATATGTTGTTAAATAAATCATTCTATATAAAAGGATAATATATAAATTTTTCAAGATTTAATCTGAAATATATTTAATATTCTGCACAAGAATAATATTGTTTTGTCACTTTATTTAAACAACTAATTTAACTCTTGATCTTTGTGATTTTATCCATTTTATTGTTAGTCTTTTAGAGGTTTGTGTATGTCCTTTCTTTCATCTGACATACACAATTATTATTTAAATTCAAAATTAAATATAATATTTTTTTTGCTACCATTCTTTTTTATTTTTTTATCATATTTTTTACATCAGCCTGTTTTTTATTTCTCTCTGTATAAAATGAAAAGAATTCATAATTTAAATTGAATTGTCGAAAAAAAATAGCCTTATCCTTTTCAAATTCAGCTTTTAAAAAGCCTATCGAAGATCTACGATTAATATTACAACAAAAGGAAAATACCTTAACTGAAAATTTATCTGCAAAGAATCTTTTTCTTTGGTTTTGACTTTTTACAAAAGAAAGAAAAAAGAAAATATCTCACGATTAAATGAAAAAATCTGATAATTTTGTTTTGTTAAATTATTATACAGTAAAGTCTGGGTAATTTAGTGTTTTCTGAAAATGAAAATTTTGCAAGAAGGATTTGTACAGATTTAAAAAGCAATCGAAAAATATAATATTTTTATATTTAATTATATGTACATTTATATTAGTTTAAATTAAATTGTAATTGACTAGCTAGTTAAATGTAATTGACTAGTTAGTTAAAAAAAAAGATAAAATGTCTCATGATTAAATACAAAATCAGATAATTTTGTTTGTAACTGATTAGTTAGTTAAATGTAATTGACTAGAGTGATTACTTTTTTAAATTGTCTTGCACTAAATGTTTACTAGTTTAAATTCTTATTAATGGGTTACTTACTTCAAGTTATAATTGATTGTTTACTAGTTGATATTGTCATTTGCTAGTTCAAATTATCATTGACTGATTACTAGTTAAAATTAATTATTGACTGTCTACTTCTACTAGTTCAAATTATCCTTATTGTAACATGAATATTTTACTAGTAACAATTTTAATACATACTCTGAGAAATTGATAATTGAATTTTATTTTACGATATTCGAATTTGAGTACTACAAATATGGCGTTCACTGTATACAGAAAAATCTCATTAAAAAGAGGAAATATTTTCTTCAAAAATTTTATGTTTTAAATATTTATGGAATTTTTTATAACTTTATTCAAATTTTATATTAATTTATTAAAACGTTTGAATAAAATTATATAAATACCTACTTAGAAAATATTTTAAATAAAATTAATCTTTATCGAAATTTTTCGGATTATAAATACCATTGGGATCGTTTTGTTACAATTATAATCTTTAATAAAGGTAAAAAATTTCAGAAATCATAAAATATTATAAAGGAAATATTTTTAAAAAAAATACCAAAAATTATAACAAAACATTAAACAATTTTTTTTTTTTTAAATTACTTCAAAAGATCCTCTGGAAATATTATATATGTACTATATTCAGATTTATGTTGTTTAAAATCAGCTAAAGCAAACCTTAACTCTGTGTGTTTAAATACTACGTAAATTGTTGGTTTATTAAAATATTAAAAATGATTTTCTTCTCTCTATCTGTAAAGAATTTATAATAAATCTTTAAAATTCATCATCAGAAACTAAATATTATTGGTCAAAGAAAAGGGAAAAAGTAAATTTTGTGGTGCTATATTAAGGTAAATCTATCTATAGATGAAATTATGCTTGGAAAACAGATGCGGATTATAAAAAAGCAAATAAAAACTTTCACTTTGTTATAATAACTTTTAAAATATTGCAAATTTTATACTTGAATAAGCACAGAACAGCATAGATAAATTTATTACCTAACGTTAAATTAAAGAACATAATTTAGGTATAATACTAATTCACAGAAGACAGTTGACCGAATTCACAATTAACAGAAAGTAAATTGAGTAAATTCGTAATTGACAAATAATTGTAAATTTACAGAAAACTCAATTCACCGAAACAATTAGGTTTAGGTTATGTAGAATCGATTGTAAATTAAAAAAACGTGATTTACTGAAATCAAATTTACCAAATGCAAAAATTTAATTAATTTTCATTTACTTGTCAAATTTACCTATGATAATTTTTTGCTGCTTTTGGTAAATCTTTGGTCAATATGTATTCGGTATTGTATATGCGGCCAATTGACCGAATTCACAATTTACAGAATTTTAATAATTAATTAAAAGTAAGTAACATTTATACAAAAGTAAATTTGCTTTACCGGTCAATTGTGAATTAGGTCAATTGTTATTTGTTAAATTAACTGGAATTTAACTTTACAATGAAAACAGTTTGATATCAAAATTATATTTTTTCTAATCAATTTTTCGTTTAATTTTTTTTTTATAATTTTTTTTTTTGTAATTATATTTTCATTAAAATTTTCCCAATAATATATTTGAAATTTTAGATTTTCCCGGAAATAGGTTTTTGCGGTTAATGATTTTTTCCCTTTTTTTAAGCAAAATTGTAATTATTTTTGAAGAGTTGAAGAGAAAATTAACAAATTTTTTTTAAGGAAATTATAAAAATTATTTAAAAACCTTTGTCAAAATTCATCAAGGACAAATTAGATTGTTTCGTGAAATTGTCAGCAAAATTTTTTGATTAATTTTTGCATTAATCAAGGACATTTTTTAAAAATTTAAATTCATTTCTGTGGTTGAACCCCTTATAATTAATTACATAATAGCGTTGCAAAATCTGTTAGGGGGTAAATGATTTTAAGACTACTTAATAGTAAGTAGGGTTAAAATGGAGTTGTAATGTCATTATTTTTTTGTGGGATTTTGATAAATTAAATCGCTGGAAACAGTACGATTTCGAGCAAATTGGGTTAAAATTTACCATAATTTTTAATTCTTACTTAAAGTTAATTTAATTCTGAAATAGTCTGTGAAATTGTCTCTGAATCCGTGGCTTAGGCTTAGCTTTGAGGAATGAATTCTCTGTAGTCAATAGTATTATAATGTTATTTAATAATTTGAAATAATTTGTAATGAATTTATTATTTATCAAATATTTATTATGAATTTGATTTATGAATTTCATTATTATTTTATAATGATTTATTAATCTTTTAATTTGAAATATATTTGAACTTTAAATATGTCTAAATAACAAGTCCATGGATTACCTTAGATATACATAATTAAAAATTTAAATTAGTGTCAGACTTTATAAATTATTGAACTTGGAATTGTTATTATGAATTTCTATGATAAATTTCATTTTGAATATTTAATGGAAGGTCATTGATAAAATTATAAATAGAAATCAATATTTTTATTGTTTTTAAGTTATTAATATAAATATATATTTCTGGAAGTCCTAGCAAAAAAAAAGAAACAATACTGATATTTTTAATTCAATTTTTCATTGACCAATAACTCTAATCCCATATAACATCATATTCAATATTACCTGTTGCAATATATACGAAATATGGTCAAATCAATATTTTCGCCATTGATTGTAAAAATTCATAGAAATTATACATAAAAACAAATCCTTTTTTTTCTTTTATGATTAAAATCCTTGATATTTATTTAGTTTTTGTTTAAACATAATAACAAAAATATAAAACATATACTCAGACATACAAATTAAAATATATCCTCAATTTTTGCATTAGTCTATTTTGTTTTAAATCAAATTTATAGTTTGGTTTTGACTATCGTTACGAAATGATCGGAAATTTTCTATAATAATGAAATTAATTTTAACAAATTAAATTTCTTGTAATTAAAACAATTATTAAAAATCATAAAAATTTTGTAAATTAGTAAATACATTTCAACAAAATAATAAAAATAAAAATTATGTTATTAATGAAATAATGTCAAAGTGGTCATTTGTTCCAGTTAATTCTAATTCTATATCAAAAATAACAGAAAATTCAAATAGTTCAAATATTAATAATAGTATTTCAAAAATATTATGCATTAAATATCAATGGAGTCGTGAACGTTCTAAAAGTATTGATTTAAGTGATACTACTAGTATTAATAATAATAATCAAATTGGTACAAAATTTTTAAATTGTTTATCAAAAATACCAGAAATTGATGATACAAAATATGAAATATTAAGTGGTCGTAATACATCAATATCAACAACAACAACAACATCATCATCATCATCGTCATCATCATCATTTTTAGCAACAAGTAAAAATAAACTTATAAGAAAATCAACAACAAAATATGATTATGAAAAAAAGAAAAAATTTAATTTTTTTCGTAGTAGTACAATTTCATCAGTGATAAAAGAACCAAATTGGTAAGAATTGATTTTGATTAGAGTTTTGGGATGAAATTAAAAAAATTGGACAATATAAATAGTGTGATAGTCAAATAGCTTGAAAAACTTGTGTGTCTCTGTATACTGTCGCGGGCTCTGTGTATCGTAGATTTTTTCAAATTACAGTCGTAATTGTAAGCCTCATGTTAATAAGCTTTAAATATTTGATTATCAGACGAATTACAAAGTGTGAAAGAAATACAAATTTAATCCAATAGATGTCGTTATTCATTCTAAAATTTCAAAATGTGAAAATATGTAATGAAATGCACTATAATTTGATATTATGCTACTATTGTGCACTGTGCCTCACAAATTGTACTCCAAATTATAATTCTATATTGGAAATGTTTACCAAAAGTTGTAAAAATTAAGTATAAAGATGATAGATATTGTTATGGTTATCATCATCATTACAATTACTGTAATATAAGTTTCGACCACTAAGTGGACTTTCTACCAATAAGTAGTAAATACTTAATTGCATTAAATTTTAAAATGTAATTTAATAATATTAAATATGCTCAGAATATGATATTTAGTAGACTGTTTAGATAACGAATAAAGAGTAAAGCAAAATATCGAAGGCGTTATATAGTTTTAAAATAATATAGCACTTATTGAGCCGGTAGGTCCAACCCTTATACGCGCCATCGTTGTCGATTTCTACATTTGTACATGTGCTTCAATTCTCTCCCGCTTTTACAAAGTTTTTGGTGTTTTTCTTATACTGATCTGCATTGCATTTGCATGCCCTGCAATGAAATTGTTATCATTATGGATCCTGTAACCAATCCCACTGCCACTTCAGTTTCCTAATAAAACTATTAATTTTCTCGTGCCCTGTTCTGCAGAACAATTCTTCATTTTATGTATAATTTGGCGAGAAGATTCGTAGTATGTTCTTCAGACAGCTATTGACTAAACTTTGCAGCTTTCTAATGGCAAGAGTGATCACTTTCCATTTTGAACAAAATTATTATTTGATAAATTTTTTAAAAGTGGTTACCAGTTGTACAGTATTGTTAATAAAATAATGTAGACATATACAAATTACAGTGTTTATTCAACTATTTGTACAGTAGTTGGAACTGGAATGCTTTTCCCTTAAAAATAAAACAGAAAAAAAAAAATTATAAATTTTACAAATTGTTTGGTAATAAAAATATTTGTTAAACAATTTAAAATAAAATATTTGACAATTTACTCAAACCATAAGAAAATATTAATAACTTTTTAAATTATTTAGCAAATTTATGTTAAAAGTAGTTTTTTTTTTCTGAAATTATACTAATAATTTTTAGCCTACAAGTAGTTTATACGCTGTTGACTATATCTTATAAATTAGGGCTGGAAACCATTTTGTATTTTAGCTTATTTGGGGTTTTTTTTTTACCGATTGATTTGGTTTTGGTTTTATAAAAATCTCTAGATTTTGACTTTTCCAGTAATACCTAAAGAAAAATACTGTACAGAAATACTGTAGTAAAAATACTTGTAATAAAAAAAAGTAAATTACAATATGTTATTTGACAGTTTGACAAGTAAAAGTTAATGTTGTGTTACATCAAACGTACTAGATCGATTTTTCATTCCCAGTAAACACATTTTTATGTTGGGCTAGTTGTTATGTTGTTGGGACTTAGGTTTTGAAAATCCGGTTTCCAGCCCTGTTTATAATTAGAAAATGTTTGTTTTTAAAATAAATTAGTAAATACTTAATTTTAAATTTTCAACATTATTTTTGTACTTACAAATATTAATGTTTAATTAAATTGACCTAAATAAATTGTTCCCAACATACTTTTAAAAATTAAATAATTTAATTTGATTCGCAAGTATATAATTTATTATTTGTTATTACAAATTTGGGATCATAAAAGAACTCTTAAGAAAGTTTCATTTTATATTTTATGAACTTATTAGAGAGTTTATGTAAAGACCTTTTTTTATTGGAAATATAAAACAAACTTTAATGTTTAGGAAAATGATTTACTTTTGAAAAAAGTAATTTTTTGAAAAAAAAAAAAAAAAAATGAAAAGAAAATTAAATCGTGCATAGTAAAATTTATGTTTTAAATTATATTACGATACGACTGTAATATTTTTATTATAACATTACCCGAAATGAATGTATTTAAATAAATGTGGTCTCTATAGATTTTTTTATGATTTGTTGAGATATGAAACATGCGAGCAATTTTATTGCCTCTAAGTTATTTTGATGTATAAGCTAAATTTTGAATCTTCTGTCATTATTCAATTTATACAAATTATTGTTACTATATGCTCTGAATTAAATTGGTATTCAAATGTTAGTACATTACAAGTCAGTAAATATGTCCATCATAAAGGGATTATATATATTATATGATTGAAAAACTGTATATGTTTGGCCAATAATTCTTTGGGAAATATAATTTTATTGCAATTGATTGTGACTGATAATTTTATTACCGACAATATTTTACTAATTAAAGTTTGCAAGAGCGTTTTAAATTTTAAATATTTCATATGTGCACAAATTGATTCCAATTAATTTTATATTCGATGGATTAATTTTTCTGGGAAACTCCTTTCAAAATTTCCATATTAAAACCAAATTCTTTTCTAAATAATATTTATGGAAAACCTGAAGGCAGTATAAAACAGAGTAAATTTTAATGGAAAACTGGAAGGCAAGACTTATTATTATGAAAAGCCTGAAGGGAGGAAAATTGTAAAAATTACTCAGAAATTGAAAGTTGTGAAAAATCAGATGGAAACGAGATGTGAAGGAGCCCGGTTGTATTGCCACCAAATATGACGATTTTTTCTTATTTTTATGTATAACATCGACGAACGACGATTTACCTCCAATTTCAATTCTTTCTTTACCGGATAAACTTTCAACTTTATAAATTCTAATTATTTTTACATTATTGTGACTTTAAAATTGTTTTCTAAATACATTGTTTAGAATCTAAAAATTTTAAAATTTAAATAATTTCTTTAGGATCTGTGGACTGTTGGTTTGAATTATTACAATTATTTATATTTATATTTATGTTTGATTGAATTTAGTTAAACAAATTATGAATAGCTACCAACTTTATTTTGACTGTGACTGTTTAATTTCACACAATTAGTTAGAAAAATCCAAAATTTTCAATTTTATTTCATGTCCCATCCATCATAAAGAGAAAAGTTTTACTAGAAAAACGGAAATAAATTGTCCCAAAAAGCTTAAAATAATATTAGTATGTACCAGGAAAACTTAATTTCCGAATTTTCATTACGGTTTTTGTCTCAACTTATAACTAATAACTTTTCTTTATTTGTTTGACGGAAAAACTTTCTTTATAAATTTTCTAAATAAATAAAAGCTTACTAAAAAAAAGCTTTCTTTACCAATGTTTACATATTTTTAGATTATTATATTTATATTATATACGATAGTAACCCAGGAAGAAATAGCTAACCAGTTTTTTTTTGTGAATTCTAACCCAATCTCAATAGTTTCAAAGCGCAGTAGTGAGTAATAGTTTGATGGGAATGTCTTATTGTACTAATAAATGAACTCGTTATTTCATTAGTCCATTAGTGCATCAAAAGTTTAAGGTAAACATGCACTCCGAATTTGACTAGCGCATGGACGGTGTTATTTCAGTAATACATGAACGCGTTAATTCACAAGTATTAAAGTATTTTTAAGGTGAATATGCATTCATTATTTCACAATGTTTACGAATGTGGTGAGAATGAATAGGTCGTTTTTACTTTAAAGGAAGAAATTTTTTTCCTGAACTTAAAATTAATTTTCTTATGAAAATGGATACCATTATAATTTCTTAGTATCGTTCTTGCTGGTAATATAAACTTGCGCAATCATTTTATATTCCACCATGTGTGTTATAAAAGTATCTATACAATAAAATTGAATGCAATTTCCTTAATCCACAATTACCAAAAAACATAAAAAAAAAAAAAAAATTGTATATAAATAAAATTTTGTTGTTTTCTTTCCAATCCAAATATATTTTTTTTATCAGTATATTAGTAGCACCGCCACGAGTGAAAACTCAATATATAAATAAATAAAATATAACAAAATAAAATTTTCATATCATTCGTTATAGAAAATTCGATTTGTACACAAGACGGCGGGACTGTAATATAAATTTAAAAGCATATTTTTTTTTTTTAACAAAAATTATTTTCGATTTGTTGTCGTATTACAATTAAATTTATTGTTGTTTATATTTATTTTTTTAAAAAAACCAAAATTACATGTCAATTTTGACCTAAATTTAATTTTATATTATATAAAATTTCTACAAAAAATTTATCGAAAAATACGAAATTAATGAAAATTTAACATTTTATCATTGAATTTTCACAATGTTACCATGAATTTTTATTTGGTGTTATCGTAATTTTTTTTTTGTGTGCGGTTGGTTCATCATTAATTGAATTTTATACACTAAATTAAATTTTCATTTATGCTGAATACAAAAATTTAATTTAATATTTACAATGTTGTGTAAAATGTATAAATATAATAAAAAATTTTCATTCATAAATAAAATTGAATAAAAATTATGTACCAAAAACCATGAAAAAAAAAATAAGTTTTATCTATTAAATAATTTAATGTTTTTCTATATATGAGTTTTTGTTGGTAATGTGATGTGGACAACATAAATTTTGTTAGAGTGGTTGTGATAATTTTTAAAAATTTCTAATTATATACAAAACTTATATCCTTCGTACCGTTCGTGTGTATGTGCTGAATAAACTGCATTAAAGGAAAAGTTTATTTCTAACAACAACATAAAATAGTATCTTTATTATGTTCTAATTTGCATTGCATTTATAAGATTTAACAACACGCCTTAATTTCTATATAAGAGCATAAAGAAAAATTGGAATAATATTTATGTATATAATAAATATGTAAAAAATTAAAAATTCAGATTTGTGCATGTGCACCAAAAAAAAAAAAAATCTATAAAAAAAATATGTTTTCATAAGTTTTAAAAAGTTACAATTAAAAATTAATTAAATATCATATTTTTTTATGGTACCTACTGTACGAACAGTATTAATAATTTAAATTTATATGTAAATTGTATAGTTTTTATGAAATTTAAAAATTTACATAAAAAAAAACATAATAATAATTTAATTAATAAGTAAATGTGATTTTTTGTTGTTCATTATGTTCTAAAATTTAATTAAATTTGAAAATGTCTAATTAATTAATTAAAAATTAATGTTTTATATGATTCGGTTAAAATATATGCTATTTATGATTTTACGAATTATATCTTCAAATGTTTACATTTCATACAAAAATCATGTTATGTTTTAATATGAAATTAGGTGCAATGTTTCGGTCATATCGTGATGAATCTGTACGTGATCGTAGTCAAAGTTTATGTACACCATCATCTGTACGACCGCCATCTAATAAAGATATTGGCGCCTTACGTGTCCTACAAAGACGTGCATCGAGTGTTATGTAAGTTGTGTGTATATAATTTAATAATTTGATATTGCATAAATATTTGTATTTTTTAGTATAATAGTATAAAAAGTACTTACAACAACCTACAAATTGACAATGTTACCTTCACTTTGGTACAATCTCATTTCTAATTTTCTTTTTAATATATTTCCCTCATTTTTATTTGTATATAGAAAATTTGAAAAATGAAAATTCTTGTTTGCGCAATATAATAATTTCATTTTTAATGATTTTTTTTTTTAAAAAACTTTGTGATGGAGTTAAAATTTCGAAAATTGTTTTTTTCGTGATTTTATGTTTTCTATATCTATTTTCAAATATTAGATAATTTTTTAAATGATTATAAAAAGAACTAATTTTTTAAAATTTGAAGGATAATTAAAGTAAAAATATTTATTTGTAAATGAATTAAAAATAACAAATTTTATCCATAAGAAAACTCTTTAATGAACTCTGATTTTAACTCTATCTTTCATAATTACACATAATTGCTGTCCACTGAGGAATTTGGCAGGTTAAAATTCCAAAAATATAGAGAACATATTTCTTTTAAAATGCGGTACTAACAAAACGTATCTTCAAACCCCAATAACGTTTGGTTGGTTGGTTGGTTGGTTGGTTTGAGAAGGGGGGAATGGAAGCGACCAAACCACGTACATAGACCGTACGGGCCGTTTTACCCCCTTACGAAACGTTGACCATTTTCACCACGAATCGTGCCATCCCACTTCCTTTATAAAGTTTGTCAACTTCGCAGGTTTTACACTGCTTAATACCATTAAATCTAACGTTTACTTTCAAGCTTCGGAGTTTTCATAATTAATATTTGTCCATTACAATATCGAGAAGATTTATTTGTGTTATACGATCTTGGAAATTGGACCTTAAACGATAGTTATGGTTGGGGTTGGGGTCTTTCGAAATCATTTCAATATTTATCCTCTCTAGCTTTACTAGGAAGTCGAATGGATCCATTTTTGTATATCAAATTGTAATATAGTTTCGTAAAAATATTGTTTCATTGGAAAATTTGAAAATTTCTAATTATGTCTAAACCCAAATATGTCATTCATTAATCCGCCTGTTTAGGTGGATCACAAGCGGTGATATGAATTTGCAAATTTTTTTTTATTATGTAGTTTTATTTTAGCCGGTTTTATTAAATCGTTTTGTTTTTGTTTTTCTTTGTTTGATGTGCTGAATAGGATTTTTTTTAAGGATACGTTTTTTTATATATGCCAATTATTATTATGTAAAATAAAATATATAAAATTCTCATTTATTCACAAATACAAATACAAAACATAGC
Source organism: Rhamphomyia laevipes (assembly GCA_963920725.1). Classification (NCBI taxonomy): domain Eukaryota; kingdom Metazoa; phylum Arthropoda; class Insecta; order Diptera; family Empididae; genus Rhamphomyia; species Rhamphomyia laevipes. The sequence continues at coordinate 10,766,089 of OY987256.1, read as the reverse complement.
AAAAACAAGACAAAAGCAGAAAATAGGAAAATAAAGGAAAATATGAAAAATGAGAGTAAAAAAACAGGTGATGACTGTGAAAAAAATACATACTTTTTTTTTTTGTTTGGTGGTTGACCTAAAAATAGACTAAAAAAGGTTATAAATACCGTATTTATGTATAAGGAGATATAAATATATATTTTTTTATATTTTATGATATTATGTTTTTGTCATGAAGATATGAACTTTGAAAATTATCTTTTAAGTGTTTATATTTATGTAATATTTCGGTGGTTAAGTTAAAAATATATTTTGTTTTTATTATATTAACCAAAATTATGTTATTATTTCCTTATTTGTGATGTAGGACGATTTTTGTTTTTTTGAGAAATAAAAAAAGTTTATCTTTATGTTTATTTTGATGAATGTAAAAGTCTATTTTAATTAACATTTCAAAATTATCGTAAGGCGACACTGTTCTTTCATTAAAATGCACTATTCATGCTTGGAAAATCGAAGTGGAAATATTCGTCATTTAAAATGGATTATTTGTCTTTTGAAATGTTTTGAAATGTAATACCAAAATAAATCCTCCTGTTCCTAGTTCTAAATGTCCTTTTACTTGTAATGTTTAAAGGTTTTTTACAATATAAATCTCAAATGCAGCGTGCCTCTAACTGAAAAAATGTGAAATAAAAATGATCAAAGTAGAAACACATATTAAGTACAGATGAAAATTGGTGAAACATATGTAAATTTTGACGCTAGGAGGCGCTTTATATTAAGAAATATTTATAATAATTGATTTTAGAATATTTATTTGTTCTTATTTGTAATTTTAATTGTAATTTTATAAAACCTTAGAAGATTTTTGACTTTCTTACAACTTGGTCATACTGTCAAATAAATCCCATAATATTGAAACTACTACAGACTACACTATATATAATTCGGCGGCGTATAGGATCCTTTATATTGCGTAAATTTGGAATTTGAATTATTTTTATTTAAAATTAACTTTGTATAATATAATAAAAATACGAAATTCATAAAATAAAAATATTTTCTGGTGGCAGTTTTTCTAGAATAATTTTTATTTAAAAAAAAAAAAAAACATATGAAAATTTACATTTAATTTGTATTTACGTTAAATATTAATAATGTATAATTTCTAGGAATTTTTCTAAAATAAAAACAAATTTGTTAAGAAATTTTTAAGAAAAGTTAGAAAATCTAGTAGGTTTTTTTGTAAAGTTATTAATATAAATTTGGTAATGAACTTTATACTTGAGTTTGTTATTTTCGCTTCAAACTATATTGAATTTTTGATTTTAATTTATAAAATAAAACCATAAATTTTGAAATATGATCTATGCTTGCCAATTTCTTAGAAAAAATTGTTAAAATATTTAAAATATTTTAATTATTCTTTAATTGGATTTAGCACCACTTAGTTTATAATTTTCACATTCAAATCTAACAAAATTATATAATTTTGACGTTTTAAAAACTAATTCCACAAAATGACGTCATCATATCCGAATATTGAAACAAATTAACTATTCATATCTTTTCCATGTAGTTAAAATTCAACGTTTTCTCTATATACTTTTCATTTTCTCACAAATATTACCGAATTTTGTTTTACATATTTTAAAAGGGTTAATTAACTTGTTCTCTCTTACGTCATATCGAAATAACAAAATATGACGCAATAAAATTTTCTAATTTTAAAATAGTTTACCGATATTTGGATGATATAATGCTGCCCATACATTTTATACAATATTATATGTTTATAAACATGTTGACAACTTGTTCAAGTTGTATCTTTGTGGGCACGTTTACAACATTTTTACAAACATTTTGACGGTTTACAAATCGAATGAAGAAATGTTTAAAAATATTAAAAAGTTGTACAACCAAAATGATATTTCTTGACGTTTTATGTCAAAAAATTTATGTTTTTAATATCAGTATTTTTTATAATATTTTAAATTATAATTATTATTTATCAACCAACTTTCATTAAAAAAATGTTTTTTTGTTGATAATTGACAAAAAGGAAAAAAAAAAATTGTAATATTCGTTGTAAACAAAGTTGAAATGTGTTTAGTGAAAATTTACAATCAGGTTGTACAATGTATGGCCAGCATAAGAATTATATGTTTTCTATGATAGTAATTGGTAAAACCTCACAATAATTTAGCTCAAAAAATAATTATTTTATTGATAAATACAAAAATTGTAAAAGATTAAATCAAATTCTGCATTGCTTCATGCTGAATCCATAGTATTATATAACTGGGTAAATTCAATAAAATGTCATCAGTAAAAATGAAACCAGTTGATTCTTTAGAAAAGAATCATGTAAACTTATTAATGAATCACTGGATAGGAAAAAATGCCATTTTAGTCTTTGAATAGATCGATTAAAGTTAAACTTTTACTTTGTACAATCATTTTTTACCGCGCACTCATCAGACAGAAATTTGAAATTTTATAAGTAAATTATTATAAATTGAGAAATTCTTTTGAAATATATTAAAAATTTAAATTATAATAGAATATTTAACAACAAATTCACCTGTTCAAAAAAGAAATTGTGATCCTTGTTGAATAGAATTAAAAAAGAAAAAAAAAAAGAAAAATGATTTATGTTTTTTTATGTTGGTAGCTTTTGGTAGTAGAAATATCTTTCATTTTTCTTTTTTTTATTAAAAGATATTTTTGAATTGAATAAACATAAAGAGAAGCTAGTATGTTTTTATATTTCACCTTCTATTAAATAAATATTAAACTTTTTTTTTTTTGCTATTCAATTTTTATTTTTAGATTATAAGCAACGCAAAAATATTTTATAGTCTAAGAGCCTTGAAGAATATTATATAAAAGAAATATTAATTATAACAAAATTAATGTTTTTTTTTTAAAATGTAGGTAAATAAATATATGAAATAAAAAAAATATCAACTTGAACTTGTAATTAATTTCAATGACGTGTTCATAAAAGTGATATTTTTTTTTAAAATCATTTTTATTTTAATTATATTTCCATATTTATTTATTTATATACTTTCAGACTAATAAAATTGTAATAATATTTATTTTCACTTTTATAAAATAATATTTTTTATTAAATTTAAATTTTTCTTAAATCATATACGCATTAATTTAATTTATGGTGTACTATTCGAACTTTTGATTGACGGAAGCATCAAAAATAATTTTTCTAAACATTTTCTTGATAGGATTTTATATTTTAAAGTACTTTGATCATTTTTACCATATTTTCAAGATTATGTACGTATGTTGGTACGATGGTACGCAACTAAAAATGATAGTAATGGAATCATACTTGAAATTTTGTACTTTCACTTTGCATTAACTATATGTAATATTAAAATAAATTAGGATTGGTTTTCATTGAACCAATGAATATAGCCTATTACGATTTTGGCTGAACTACTTCCATTTTGTCGGTTATAATTGTTTTCTTGGTTGTCAGTATAATTTTTTCTACTAAAATTTTAATTCGTAAGAAATATGATGTAAATAGAAAGTAGAACATAAACAAAATCCGTTTAAATAATGGAAATTGCAAGATTAAGAAAACAACATTTAATTACTTACTTGGCTCTACATCTTTAAATAACCTGAACCGAGTCTGTTCTGTGTGGCAATTCTCCAGTTTCCGGTTATGTTAAGAATTCTCAAATCCGCTTTGATACCTTTCATTGGAGATTTGGATTTCGACAGTCTAGCTTTGTCTGGAATTGAATCATGAATTCACACGACGTGACTCTAGTCAGCAAAATCTTTCGATCCGATCTTTTCATTATGTCTTCGTACTGATACAACTCAAATAGTGTCCAGATTCAGGCCAGGGTAAATGACATTAGTATTTTTTTTATATGTTAAATATTTTATTTGGCAATATTATTTTCTGATGCGAAATTTTTATACATGGTAGCAATCGATGCGAAATTTGTATCTGGATTCGAAACCCGAACGATGCAAATATCTTACATTATTGTAGCTGGCCTGAATTTGAATAAATTTAAGTTTGAATTATTTGTTTTTAATTAAAAAATGAAACTTAAATTCAAGAAATTTTGTTGAAAATTAATGAATTTGTTAATTGAAATTCCGCTCGTACATGATTTATAACAATTTTAAAACTTATATAATGAAATTGTTAAAAATTCATTAAATTTTCTACAATTATTTTAAATTGATGTTCATTGGGAATAGTTCCATTAGAAATATAAAACTTTTACTATAAAATATATCAGAAAATGATTATTAAAATATCAGGTTACGAAATTGTAATGTTGTGCATGGGAAATTCTCATGTTAGGCCATTTTGGTAAATTCATTGATATTGAAATTAAATTCCAAAATAAAAAAAAAAAATTGTTTATAATATTTAAATTATATTATTTTTTATAAATATACTTACAGTAATAATTTTATCTTTCGGAATTATTCTTTTATTTGAGGTTTTTTTTTAATATAAATTTTGTTTATTGAAAATGAGACATCAAACAATTTTAAATCACTAAGGTTTCATTTTTAGGAAAAAATAATATCCTACAGAGAATTCAAAAATAATAGATAATTGGTACTTTTTTTATGTATACTTTAAAAAAATTATATGCTTTCTGTTTGCTATTTTGTAAAGTGTATTCAACTTTTAAATTTCAGTTCAATAATCTCAAAAATTCTTTGTATTTCTTTAAAAACTAGCTTAAAAAATTTTTTGTTAAGATATTTTGTGGGAGTTAATGTAATTCGGCAGTATATAGAAAAGTAGAAGATTTGAAATTATGTTCATTAAAAATTAGCAGCTAAAGGATTTTTTTTTGTAAATATGATATTACTATATAAAATCAAAAACTAATTTATAAGATGTTCAATCATTACAAATTTTGATAGCAAAACCAAATATTTTTAGTTTCTGATTTTTATGTAATGTTCAGACTATTTTATAATCTTAATTAGTTGATAGTAAAAATAGAAATCTGAAAACATTCATTAACCGAATCTCATTTGTAGGCTCATTGTATACTCTCTTCCATAATATATGAATCCACATTTTCCTTATATGTAGTAATGGATACCTTAATGAACGTATCAACCATCCGGTTATTTAGAAAATAGCTATTTAAATTCTGTAATCGTTTATGTAGCATATAATTCTTATTTTAACTTCTATTCATCGAAAACTCTATAAAGCGACGTCAGTTTCTTCAGTGAAACAATTTTTCTTAAGATATGAAAAATCTGACTGTTCACAAATAACAAATTTCTTCTTTTCTTAGCATCTGAAATGTCTTAAGGCCATTTTGTGTTAATCCAAGTGTTAAATTCTATCAATTTTGATTGTTCACATATTTAAAATTAATATGATTTTAGTGATTACCAAAGACTAACATTATTGTTAAGATACTATGAAATTATATTCGTAAATGAACCAGTCCTCGTTAGTTAAATTGATTCCTTATCATGATATGACCATTTAACAAATGAATTTTGAATTAAATTCTTCTCTCGCCTTTCAACAACATTTAAAAAAAAATCAGTAAAAATTTATCAGATGAATTTATCAGTCAGTAACTTTAAAAGTTTACTTTTATAATTTATTATGATTGTTTGATTAAATATTAATACTTTAAAAAAAGAAATCTTAAACCTTTTTCTTTTCATGACAATAAATTTTTGAAACTTCTTAAAAAGCAGATTGTTCTTTTTAAACTTATCTCATTAATTACACCTTTTCATCAAATTTAAACGTAAATTATTAAATTGAATTTTTTAATCGACTTGTGTCATATTTATATAAACTTTGTATACACAATGGAAAGTTTTATTATTCTTTAATACTTGAAGCGTTTAATAAATTTAAATAAAAAAGAAAATATTCTTTATTTTTGTTTTTTTTTATTTTTTGAAGATTAATGTTAAAAAGAAATTAAGTTATGCTTAATATGTATAGCCTTTTATAATTTCGGAAAGTTTCTCTGAACTTCGCAGTTTCGAAAGGTATTGAGTTATTGAGTAATCCGATCAATTTGATGGATAAATAATTCGTAGAAAATTAATTGAGCAGAAATCGTCGTATTTTTATCAAATATAATTTAATCCTTGAATAGTTTTGACAATTTTTTTTGGAAGGGTTACATACGTAATAATATATGGATATCTATAAAAACTATCAGGCCAACTGCTATATGTACTTTTCCATTTTACTTTTGCCTGATTAGCTAAGGAATATGTTAATTCAGAACATGAGCACGTATAACATGACCAAAGAACTTTGTGGACTTTGTTTAATGCATTTTCGGATAGCACTTTATCGTGGAGCAGAATATTACAAAATATATCATTATTTTTTTTTTGTTAGGAAACTCATCGAAATGGTTCATTAATTTCATATATAATTCGAATACGATAGTGCCAATAAAATATTTTATTTTAGATTTGAAGAAATGTCGTATTTCTGGTCTTCCCAGTATTTAAATTCGACATTTCTAAATAAATTAAAAGTTCACATAAACGAACACTTATTTTTATATAAGGTGTTCCATTTTATTTTTATTTCACAAGGAGAAAAATTTATATTTCTTTATTTGATTGGTCTTAGTATTTTGAAAATTATTTTTCAATTCTATACGTAAAAGTACTAATATAACCGGTTTCAGGTCTCAAAAATGTAATTATAAAATATCGTATAAGTTTTCATTTAGGCCGCCTGTCCATCCGTCTGTTATTTTTTATTTTTTATTCACTAGATCTAGACTTACTTACTTACTTACGCCAATATCTATGTATAATTAATCTTCCAACATAATTTTAATTCAAAAATTATTGATTCTTTATAAGCTACGGACCACGAAATGTTAGATTTCCATTTCGGATAATACGGCTTGTTAAGGCAGAGCTACGAGTCACCGTCTCTTTATACTGCGACCAAAAAAGATTTATTGTATTAGTATTTTGGTCAGTTGTTATACAGACTTTTGTAGAAGCCCAGAGATATTCTGACATCATGACTCTTAATTTCGTGAGGACTCAGAAATCCCTTACCCAGGCCTGTTATCTTCTTCCGGACTACAGTCTCTTTACCGACAGTCACTGTTATCAAAATTTCCTATTTTGTTTAAGTAATACCTAAGCGGGTCTGGACATATAATTTCGCCAATTATTATACGTAGCTTGGTTCTAAAAGTGTAAGGACCTTTTTAGCTCTTTTTTGAGAAATCTAATAATCAGTTCACTTGAGATATGCTTGGGATGTTGTTCCGGTATATAAATTTAACTTTATTTACTAATTCGCTTAGATTCCAAGGAGTATAATCTCTATAAGTTTTTCATTTTCTAAATATTATTACTGATAGTTAAAAAAGTAATTACAAAAATATAATAGGTCCACCTGTCAATCTAATTCACATTATAATTATAAACTTTTCGTAATTTGTTTTTCAAGGATTTCCAAAAATGTATTAAAATTAAATTTATATTTACCATTATACAAAAATAAAGAGAAAAAAAAAATAGTTTGGAAAGTTTAGAAAGTTTTGGTTTAGGCCACATCAATAATTTTTTTTTTTAGAAACTTTTAACAGATTTTATTTATCCTTAATTTTAGATAACTTTATTTATATTTAATAAAACTTTAAAGGAAATTCTCTCAGTAAAATATAAAATTTTTAAATACATAAATTATAAATTTTACTGAGTACATATTTAAATTATGGGTGGGGGTTGTTTATTGGTAGTACGATTTTCTGTGATGAATTGGGTACCGGGTTCAAAACCAGAACAAGGGATCGATTTCAGTCTAAGTTGACTCAGCTTTAAATGAATACCAGTAATTAAAATTTGAAATATTTAATAGTGTTTTTTTTTTAACGCTGGTAAAAATGTTAATGATTGAGACCACTTAGAGGTCCAAATTGCGCTATAAAACCAAACGAATCAGTTTGGCGGCCTCCTCAAAACGGTTCGGAAACATTTTATTGCAATATGGTATTACTAATTTTATATGATTTCTGATTCTGAATTATAAATTTGTTTATAGTGAAATTTTTTTATATTGCTGCAAGCTAATGGCTCGATTTGGGCTGTAACTGTAGCCTGTAGTGGCATTACGCATAAGATATACATTTAAATTGATTACATAATTAAGAATTTATAAAATAATTATTAACAATTTAATTAAAATATAAATTAATATTAATTAATAATCTTTTATATTCTAATTTTCAGTTCTTCTGCAACTGAATTAATTTCAAGACGTGGAGTATTTTCCCGAAGACATTATGGATCAGTTGATCAGGTTAGTTAGTAATACATAAATTTGTATTTTAATATATTTAATTATTCAATTTTTTGTATAATAAATTTAAATATTTGAAAGGATGATAAATTTTTACACATGGATTAACAATTTAATTAATAATTATTGTCATTGTGTATAGACATAAAACTTCAAGAAGGATTTATAATTTTTAAGGATATTTTCTTGTTGATATTTTTGCATAAAACTTTTTTTTAAGAAATCTACTCTTTTTGGGTGGAGAATTCCGTCCTGTATCTGTGATATAATTCAAATTTATATTTACAATAACATTTTTTTTTCTTTCTGTTTCTATTTAAGTTCGTTGGGTACGGAATACGTGCTTAGATTAAATTTATTATATTCAAACAATATCTAATTTAGTGCTAATAAAGTTTATATCCGCATTTAATTAATTATCAATGAAATCTGATATCTCAGTGGTATGTAAATTAGTAAACTGAAGGATATGATTTATAAAATATACAAACAAATAAAAAGGAATTTTATTTCTGAACATTTTTCACTTTACTTATTAAGGACAAAATGAGATTGTATTAAGTAATAGAAATTTGAATTTAAATATTAGTGTGCAATAATAATAAAAACGTGGAAAAAAAAATAGTTTTGAATGGAAAAATTAATGATAATTTTAGGGGAAAATAAGTTAAGTAATTAAGAAATTTATTTGGAAATATAAAATTTTTATATAGCAATTCTTAAATATTAAATATAATTATATTTCCATTGAAAATGATCCTTTTCAAAAGTTAGTATATAAAATATTATGAGAGGATTCCATTTTTTGCTTTGTTTTAGAATATGATTTTAAGTGGAATTTTGTATATATACAGCGTGGACACTAAATAGTTGATCGAAGATATTCCATGCTATTTGTATTAGTATTCGAAAAAAAAAATTTATTGACACTTTTCCGGATTCGGCCCGCATTTTGAGTTTCAGCCTATTTCAGCATTATAATTATGCCGTAGCTTTAAAATTGGTCAATAGCGAAATATGGTTTATAAGTCATTAGAGTAACATTTAAATGCACTTTAAGATTTCTGATTTCTAGGTTGTTTGGATATTACATGACGGAAAAGTTGAAATTTGCAAGTGATATTTCGTGCTCACCCTGTATTTGTTTTAATTAGTAAAGCTTGAATTTTATTAGAAATTTTAATAAAACGAATTAAGTATATTTTTTAAGTGCTTCAACACTTCAAAATTAAAGTATACATTTTTGATAATTTTTTATGAAAATCTATATAACATTAATTTTTTGTTTGGGAAATTTTCCATATTAGATTAGATTAAAAATAGGGCTGGGAAAAATATATTCCTCATAAATAACCATACCTTATTTCAATAAATTGCCTGATCAATTACAGCAAGTTAACAAATCGATCTTTTCTTTGCTGAACACGAATAACAGTCGGTATCTATTTTGTGTAAGACTCTTACAATTCCATAAAGGATAATTTTGGTGTCCTCACTAAATATACAGTAGGTAGTAAACCATTGTATAAATGTTTCTGTAGTGATCATTATATACAGTGCCTTGACGTGCATTTACAGTGCTTTTATATAGGCGGAATTAGCTCTCATCAGTAAACAAAATTGAAGAGCGACAAAATATGACATACTTCGGTCCCACTCCCGATTATATAGCGATAATGTTTTTCGGGTTTTTTTTAAATTTGGTGTTTAAACGATGACCTTACCAGATACAAAAAGTATTCAAATAGTTGACATACTACAACTGATAATCAAGTTTATTCAGACTCTGAAAATCGAATACGAAGCTTTTGAATATTAAAACGCTGTAAATAACGACGCAATTAAGACGTGACCTGTGATTAATTACATTTTTTCAAAATTTTGACAATATTGAGTAAAGTTAGAATAGGCGAACATGCAAGAATGTCGAACTTTAGAGAATGAGTATTGAACACATATAAAGTTACTGTAAGTTCATAAGCTTTTCTAGAATTCATGGAAATCTTAAAATAATCTATGTTGGTGGTCTCACTCCGTATCTATTTTAATTCTATGTGGGTGCAATTGTTTTTGGAAGAAAGTGTCCATAATATGTCAATATTACAATTGAGCTACATACCAGTGGCTGCATTAATTTTAATAATGTAGGGTTTTAATTATTTTTAAATGTATGTTCAAAATTCATATTTTCTAAATTATTTATACAAAAAATAAAAATAAAATTGTTTTCCCAATTAATTGGAAATATATTCATTAAGATATAAATAACTAGCAATAATCTAATTGGCCTTTATAATTCAATGTTACATTAAAAAGCTTTTATAGTAAAATAATAATACATATATCTAACGTGTATACATACTTACATGTATATATTCTGTAATAGCCTGCTCGCCACTTGAACTTGTTTTAAATACCATGACTTGACAAAGACATTTTTATTTTTATGTTTTGCACATAGTGTATTTTTTACTATGTACAAAGCACTTAATTTCGCACGCTTTAATTTCACTTTACATACGTTTTATTTTTTGTGTATATAATAATTTAAATAAGGAGTTTTTTTTTTCGTATTATGATACCTACTTTAATTAGACTTTGTTGTTCAATAATTCTGCTTTACTTGCCATATTTATGCTAATTATCAATTGTGTATAGGTTAAGAGAGATAAGGATTTTAATTTTTAAGATTATAAAAAAACAAAAAAATGTGGAAGTAAATTTGCAGATCAATGTTATAATTTTTATACTTCTATTAAAGTTTTGTGGAATTTGAAGGGAGTTGGATATTAAAATTTTGCGAATCCTTTACAAATTAACTTATTATTTAATTACTTGAAGCAAGTACTTAATTTAAAAACATAATATTTGAATAATGAAGATTCCTAAGTGGCAAGGCGTCTGACGTCTAAGTCAGTGTAAGTTCAATGACCTATATCACCATTCCAGGTACACGAGTGTTTATTTCACCAAAATAAATAAATAATTTTATTATTCACAAAAAATAAGTTTGGGGATTTTATTTTTGGTATGCTACTTCTAACAATAATTGGTTGCAAATTTTCCATATTAGATTAGATTAAAATTCGGGCTTGGATACAATGACTTTGAATTGGTTAATTATTGTAATTAACTGATCAAGTAGAGCTAGGCTCTTAACAATAATATCATATCAATCCTTACCATGCTGGATACAACACGAATCACAGTCTGTATCTACTTTGTGTAAGAGCCTTATACCATTTATGGCCTGTCGTCGATAATTATGTACCCAGCATTATTGCACCATCACAATATTCAACAGAATTTCTGAGCTGGCTATGTGACAGTAATAGGTTGTGCCCTACTGTCTGGAATGGTGCTTCTAACTACCAAAAATTATCTAACCAAAATTTGGGTACATCAACTATAAAGACATTTAGTTTTCAAATGGCATTGGATTGTAGTTTTGAGAGCACATCCAGATCTGGTGAATAAGCGATAACTGATGAACGACGGACCGAGTTGCAAAATGATACCTTAATGCATTTTCTTATACAATAAAAAAAGTATTTAAATGTCGAATTTAATTAAAATTTACTTAAAATCCTTTAAAAACACAATAGCTTTAAAAATATACATAAATTTTGAATTTCATATAATCAATTTATGCATTCTAGATTAAGGAATTTTGTACATAATACAATTTTTGCCTTTGGCATGGCATCACTTTACTAATTTATTTTAACTAAAAATTTAATTATATATTTTCAATAAAATAAACAATGAAAAATGAGATTGAAAATGGGTTTTCTTTACCCACATTTTCATGTTGCCTTTTTTTTATTCTAATTAGAAATTATTTATGTATTATCGTATTATAGATTAATTTTCTGTTATATAAAAAAAAAAATGGCATTTGAAAGGTTGAGCGAATTAAAAAGTAAATTGATATTTTTCAACAACAAAAAATAAAACAATTTTCATGAGTTTTACTGGTTTTCTTTTATATTTTATGTTTGCTTTAACAAAAAAATACATTTTCTTTTGAACATAATTGAAATTAAATAATAATGAATTAGTAAAATATTTATTTTTGAAATATTATGTGATTTCCCTTTTAATTTAAATTTGAAGTAATAAAATTTGTACAGCCAGTTATTAAAAAATCAGTAGCGGCTGATCTTCAAATTTTAATTCTTTTCAACAAAAGTTCCCTGCTACGTAGTAATTGTTAACTTAATTAGTTAGTTTTTTATTAATGGAAGAACATGAATAATCTTTAACAGATGTTTATAAAGCTGTACAGTCTGTTAGAATTATTTGTTCCATTTTGAAGCTAAAGCTTACATAATGTATAGAGAAATCTCAGCAATATCTCACGTGTCACATTTTTTTTCAAATGCTCTTTTATCGGTCCTAATTGTGGTGTAGATTAGATGTTTTCTAAGTCCAGAGAAAACTGGTTTTATAAATTTCAAGAAATTCTTCGGAGGCCATAGTTACCATGAATTAGTTGGCAGGCGAACTGCGTTAGATACGGTTCTGATTAAAAATACTATATTTATTATATGAAAATTTGTATATGGAGATATGAAAATTAAATATGTTTTTTGCAGCCTTGTTTATCCATCAAGAAAATTGAGAAAAAGAACAATACTATAGAAATATTAATTGAAAATTCTTAATCCAAAGAAAACAAAAAGCTATACACAAAATTGTTACTTTGAAAATAATTTTTGAGGTTAAAAGAGCATATAAACAGAATAAACGATTTGTTAGGCTGAAATTTTATGAATGCTTTTATATGACTTGTAAAACTGTAGCAGCCAATTCATTATTGATTGGTATTGTAGAATAAGTTTTGTAATTATATAGTAAAATGTGAAGGGTGACGGTGGTGTAGTGATAGTGTATTATGGTGTGATGATAGGTGTCAGGTTCAACTCCAGACTGAGACATCGATAATGCTCTAAGTTTACTTAGCATTAAATGAGTTCCAGTAATAAAACTTTACAATATCTATTTATGATTTTAAGACTGGGAAAAAAGCTAAACATTGAAACCATTTGCTGACAACAAATGTCACACTAATAAAAGTCATTAGCTTATTTTGAAATTAATGTTTCTTCACTAAAAGGCACTAATGGCTCGGAACTATTATAAAATTAGTGAGTCCACATTGTAATAAAATGCCACTAAGCCTTTGTGAGGAGGCCAAAGCTTAATTTGTGCTTATAGCACCATTGCAAAAATAGAAATCTGTTTATTGAGATATCACCTGAATGTCCAAACCGGAATATTTGAAAATTATGAAGTTCGATTCAGCTCAAATGATGAAGAAACCACAGAGCAAAGTTAGGTTGATTGGATATCGACATACCATTAATATTAAAGGTGTGTTGTGGAGTGACTTAAAGAGTGCAGTCTAATTTAAATTTATAAATGTTTATCATTATTTCAGCAGAACTATTACTCAGTATTAACTAAAGTTTCATGAATGTAATAAAAAATTTATATATTTTATTACAATTTGAAGAAATTGTCGTTTTATATATTTCAGTATTAAATATTAATTCCATTGCATTCAGGTTTTTTTCCTCATTTACTTTCAAAAACATTAAAACTAATATTAAAAAACATGAAATGAGCATAATAAAAAATTACTGTTGTATGTAAATGATTTAAACCTACACATTTTAAAGTTTTGTAATTAATTATGGTCTTTGCATATCTGATTTTCTAAACATATATTTACGTAATCATTCTAAAGGATATTTTGAAATTCTGAAATTTTAAATAACATTTTTATTATGTTTCATTAACTCTTGTTTCTGATATCAAATAAAAGTTTTTATTTTTTATAGGACTTGTAAAATTTTAAATTAATGATTTAAAAATGTTTATTAATGTTTTATTTATATATTAAAAATACATATGGAAAATAATTAAATTAATAATATAATTAATATAATTATACCAGAAATTGCATGCAAAGAATTATTAATATAATTTGTTAGAACCTTTTGTAGAGGCTACTGAATAATTCATTATATTTTACTACTTTAAAATTGATATTGTTTTCGTATTACTTTGGATATTCTTCAATTTATAATCACAATAATACGTAGAGATAATGAAATTCATTTTGAGCGCCCACAATAAAATTAAATTTAGTATTTTGTAAAATATTGGATATTCCAATATAATTTAGAAAAATTGATTTCAATTGTAATTATTTTCAAAAAATTTATACATATATAATAATTTCATTTTTCTATTAGTTTTAATACTACAGCTCATAGAGAACCTTGGCCTCCTTTACATTTTTTCTCCAGGTTGGAGAATCTTAGTAATTTCTTTCCAGTTTCTTATATTTAATCAATAAAATTAATCCATCTTGGTAGGCAGCTTTTAGTCGTCCGTCAGTCTGCCATTGAATATTTTGTATACGTTTGTCCGTTCATTCTTACTAAATGACTTGCTCATAGTCGTTGTGATTTTACAAGTGTAACGATGTCTTTATTCTCTATAATATTTTTGACTTCATGATTGGTTCTTCTTAAATAAACGCCAGTTTCTAATAAATTAGTGCCATTGTCCAAAATTACTAGTGCCATTGTCCAAATGAACAATTTAGTTTTTCGTGATAATAATTTCGACTACATTCTTTGTTTTATGCTTAATTTCGTCCTATTTTTGTTCTGTATTACTATTACTACAACTAGATTAGTGAATGTACATCTTCAAAGCTATATTCAGCTATTAAAGAGTAATATTTTCTGTAAAAATTGATCGAAATTAGTGGATAAATTAATGGATAAGTGAACCTAGTGAACCTGTACTAATTCAATAATGGATTTATATCGAAAAATGTAATGATTGCATATTAATATATCACAATATTTTGATTGTGAAGCTTCAAAAATTCAAGTAGAAAAAGTGTTTTAAATTTTGCAATTAAATTGTGAGATTGTGAAGATGAAACCGATTCTTAATTCCGAAATATACTGAAAATATATATAAGGATTTCATTTAGATTGTGCTATTATTTGTTATATCAATTCTGGTCATTGTGGAACAATTGAAAATTTACACATAAATTTTATTCATAGATTCATATACCAATTCAAATTTACTTTTCCATAAAAGTGGTACTATTATTGACCGAATGTCTGCCGGCATTAAAACCTAACATATTCATAGATTCCAATATTTTTAATAAAAACTATATTAAATTTAATTTTAAGGATATTATTTATTATTGGTTACAAAACACAATACAAATTTAAAATCATTAGTTATTGCATAACCTTAGGCGCCATTTTAAAATTATATTCGAATATAATATTGTTTAGTAAATTTCCGGAAATTTAAGTAAATTTTCAATATTTTTTTATAAAGATTTATTCAATAAATGATGAAAACTATACAACATTGATATTATATAATACTTAAATGTAAAATCAATATACGTACATTACCTTTTTTCCAACTATTTACCTATATATTATTTCAATTATATTACACAAAAGGACTCATATTTCGATTCCTTTTATGATTTTCTTTTAAAAGGTTAAAATAATTTTTTTAAAAAAATGTAAATTTTATGATAAGAATTAGAATTTATTTATATATTCAATTGACGTAATCGAAATATAAAAAGGAACTTAAAGAATATGATATTTTTTGTTACAAATAATTTAAACTTGTGCAGAATTTAAAATATTATCTTTCAAATAATAATAGTTAAATTTAAAATTGGATGTAATCGAGACTGGATCGATCGAATTTACAATATTTTTAATTACTTGTATTCAGTTTTGTTTCTCTACGCGTAGATTTTCATTTTCTATAATTTAGAGTAGACAATAATGTTGACAAACAAAAATTTGGTGTATAAAATATTGATTTTGTGACATCTGTCAAATAGTTAATTTTTTTATCTTTGGCTTTGAAATTTGTATTAATAATTTAATAAATGCTACAATTAAACAATTTCAATCATTAAACAATTTCAGTTTTTTTTATATTGATTTTATATTGTCGATATTGTATACACGTAAACTATGAAGTAAAAAACGAAATTGTTATATATAAAAATCGACATCTCGACAATGATTTAGTCTACATTACATTACGTAATCTATTTCGCACATCACTGCTTGTAATGGAAAATGATAATTTTAGTTAATTATTGATAGAATTATTATAAATTTTTTATTATTATTGACTTTTATAGATCACACTTTGTTGTACATATTTTTAAATTGAAAATTGCTTTTCCATATTTATATATAAATTTAAATATTTAAAAGCCATCAATTCATTCATATATCGGTCCAAGTAAAGTACCATTTTAAGCATCATTGCCATTTTCGTACAAGTACAAATTTTACTTTAAAGTTTATAATCATTTCGTTAAACACGAATATTGATTGTTGAATCATTTAAATGATTTAAATATATTTCAATAAAATTATTGTAAATTTAATTTATTAAATAATTTGTAGCTGAAATAAATTTCCTACAACAACAACAACAAAAAAAAACATTATGTATAAATTTCATAAAATTTATTAAAAAATACATATTTAATTTCTATATATATAAATTTGAAAAGAAAAATTTTCCATTTGGAAAATAAATTTTTGATTTCGATGAGTTATGAATTGTTGTAATAGAAAAATGTGTTTGAGTTAAATGAAAATTGATCAAATTTCTTTATTTTTATGAAGATTCAAAAAAAAAGACTAAATCTTATTCGATTTCAATGAAATTTGGCTTATTAATTTATTATTTTATTTTGATCTATAGTTTCTGTTTTATAAGTTCCATTTCCATGGGTGCCAATCTTGCGATAATGTTTTACTTATTTTCCTTAAAAAATTGTACAAAGTCCTGTCAGCCTGTCACTTTTATAACAATATTCTAATTTTGATCTACCCCTAGATTTGTAGGTTTTATTTGCTGCAGTAAAAAAACTCAATAAAATTGAATGAATTTTAAAATATTCCATTTTTTTTTTTTCTAGAAAATATAATTTCTTAAGTAAATACATTAAAGGAAAACCAATATTTATAATAACAACTTGTTACACATTAATATGTAAAACAAAATTTCCCGAGGACACCAAACAAAAAAAAAATGCTTTTAATAAATTTTTATCAAATTTTATAGAATATTTAAATTTTTTTTTTTGATATTCATTCACCCAGTCGAAGAGCTGGAAATGAATTTACATTCTTGGAACTAAGTAGACAGACTCTTATGAATACAATTTGGAAACCTTAAATATCAGGGTAAAACATGTACTTAAAATCATTGGTAAAAGGGGTAAAAATATATGATAAGGCGAGCTAGATTCAATGCACACGATCACTTGCACTTTCGTGTATCTGAATTTACTTATACTATATAGGAATTTTACTTCAATTTACTAAAAATGATATTTCTGATCTGGCATGGTGTCAAAGTCGCCATTTTCATCTGGTTTTTTAAAATTATGCATTAATAATCGAGTATTTAATTTTTAATATTAATAAATCTTAATTGCAATCACTATCTTTCCGCTGTCAAGAAAATGCGCCATTAGCAATGAAACTATGATTATTTGCTTGGAAAACAAGCTTGTTTTGGAAAACAAGCTTGAATAGAAGATATTATTAACAAACAATAAGAAATAAGAAGACTATAAAAATTTTAAACTTGCTATACACAGTGAATTAACCACCGATGTTTCTTCCATCACCGAAACAAATGTTAGTAATTAGACACAACTGCTAAATACAAGTAATTAAATAAAAATTAATATTTAAATTATTCAGAAAAATATAAAAAATAAATCATGTAAAAACCACTCGTCGAAGTTAATGAATAATTACAACTAAGAAAAACAAGAAATAGCTTATTGATCCTAAAATTGTTTGATATCCTTTTAACTTTTTTTTACAATACGAGTTCATAAAAATTCGCCTATACATTTTTCATGACTCCTAAAATAACCAAAAGTAAATAAATTTTTCTAAATCTTAGTCTATAATAAAAAAATTGTATTTTTTTTTTTAAAATTATATATGGAAAATGAAAATTCAAATAAGATAAGTAATCAAATCGTAATAAATTTTCTAGGAAAAATCATTTTCAATCTTCGATAACCCAAAATAAAAAAAAAAAAATCTACGATTTTTACTTAGTTTATTTCTGGTATTCTCATGAGATAAAATTCGCAGTTATTTGAAGAAAATTTATATTTATTTTTGATTTATCATAAATTTTTCTAAATTTTCTTTTTTTTTTTGTGACAATATAAATATACAAAACAAAAAAAATAATAATAAAATTTGATGAAATTTATTTATTATTCAGAAAAATCAAAGAATTGTTATATAAAAATTTCAATTTTTTGGGATGTAAATTATTTTTTGTTGGTTTTTCCTTTATTATTATTAAAATGAAGTTTATGTAAAGTTTCAGATGTTTTGAATTAGATTTTTCATTTTCTGGAAAAAATGTGGGAAAATAAATAAATTTCATTTTCCTTTTTTATGTGTCACAAAACATTGATTTTAGATGTAAATCAGTTTTGTGTGTTTTGGAGATCATTTTGGTCAGTTTTTGTTTGTTTGTTTTTGAAAGAAATTTTTTAAAATTTTAGTTGACAGAATTGTCCTTAGAGAGAAAATTAAAATTTATGATGGAAGAAATTGAAATTGATTTTTTTAAATTTTAAAAATTTTAATAAATAAATAATTTAAATTATAATAAAAATAGCAAAACATTTAGTAGAATTATTCTGAGTTTGGGTATCAGACTGATTCTTATAACACAATTTTACTGAGTTCGTAGAGAAGTTTTCTTAAGCAATTTAGGCAATATTATAATAAAAATTAAATCCTGAGTTGAATATATTGAATTTGTCTGAGAATAAAGTTTGGGGTACAATGTATCGAACAGTTCAGTTTCTGGTTCAGTAGATTGAACACATAGTTATCGTTTGAAATCGTTTAAATTTGTCAGTTCGAAATTTGGATTTCATCTTTTCTTATTTAGTTTCATCAATCATAATTTTTTGTAAATTATCAAATTTAATTTCTCTTGATATTTGCTTCAGTTTGGATTTGTAAAAGTTCAATCATTTCAAATTATTTCTATTTGGTTTCGTATCGATTTCAGTAGGAGCTATGTGTCCACTCAATCAATTTCCCATACAAAATATATGAATACATCAAATTTGAATTTTATTGGACGAATCGATATCGATACTGAACAGATCTATATATTGTAACCCAAGCTTAATTGTGGAAAAGAATTGGTTGTGAAGAAATTGTCTGAGTTTAAAAGATAATATCTTATAAATTGAGTAGAATTTGTTGAAAATAAAATGTGTGAAAAAAATCTTCATGCTAAAACCTCAACTTAAACATTTGATTATTAAGAAACTAATTAGCTTTTAATTCAATTTTTAAATTATATTAACAAATAAGAACTAAATTAATGGATATTCTGAAGAATAATAAGAAATAAACTTGACCACTTGACTATTAAAGATAATGACTAATGGGTGGCATCATCAACTCAACAAGTTATTACAATAATTAGATATAATTTTGTTAGTTCTACATTATTCAATTTGAATTAAATAAAAACAAAATGATTTAATTATCTTATGTTCAATCAATTTTCCAGTATATTTATCTGAAGAGATATATCTAAGTAATAAAAAATTAATTTATTAATTATCTACTTATATTCATAAAGCACATAATGCCTCTCAGTTAAGATTAATACATAAATTTTATATAATTAGCGTATTAAAAGATAATTTTTCTAACAATTTTTATTTAGTCATGATGGCTTATGTTTTCACTGCTAGAAGGTGTTTTGCGATTTTATTTATTTTGATGCAGAAACTTTTATTGCAATTTATTGTCTACTATGTTATCTATATTAATACTGCATTCGTGTAGAGAAACTAGCTAGAATATACAAAATAGCTAGAAAAACTTTTCTAAATTAATAAATACTTGTATACATTACAAGTGTAGAGAACTGACTACTATAAGAAGTAAATAATGAAAGTATAATCGTTTATGAACAACACTTACTTAGTGTACGTACAGATTGAAGCTATGTGCGATGCTGGAGGCTGTGCTTTAGTGTACTTTCATATGAAACATATTTGACATAATTTGATTCACATTTATTTGAAAGACATGAAACAAATTATGCCAAATGTATTGTTTTATTTCAAAATCATTGAAAAAAACTTGAAATAATCTCATGAAATTGTCTCATGTCTCATCGTCTAACAGCATTTGTAATCACAGCATCCAGCCAGCACGGTTCATACTCTGTTCGTAACCTTAGAATAGCCTGAAAATCAGAATTATTGTAATGTTTCAACTAATAGTATTTTTAATGCGTTGATACTTTTAATAAAGTTTGGAAACTTTCTGGATTTTTCTTCTATTTTTTTTTTTTTTTTTTTTATAACCATATTTTTATTTGTAACTATCTTTAACAATAAAATTAGATATTCAACAAATTATTTGACACTGACTTTAGAATGACGTTTTGAAGATTGACCTGTGGATAATTATACTTTAATAATTGCCCTTTACTGAATTTTGAAATTTATAACACCCTGCAGGAAATTTCTGTTTAATTTGTGAATCTTGATTGGAGATCGGCTGGTTTAAATCTTTTGAGTCTACTGAGAGTATCATCGGAGTGTAAAAGTCTGGCTAGTTCATTTGGGTGATATGATAATCTATTATGATACTTGGTGCTGATGATACTGATTTCTTCTTTAACTGTTTTGATGTTTAAATCACTACGAATAGTGCTGTTTTTCACGTACCATGGTGCGTTTACTATGGTTCTTAGTGTTTTAGACTGGAATCTTTCGATTATATCTATGTTCGATTTGCTGGCAGTACCCCACAGTTGGATGCCGTATGTCCATATAGGTTTAATGATGCATTTGTAGACAAGTACTTTGTTTTCAAGTGATAATTGTGATTTTTTGCCAATGAGCCAGTACATGGTACTTAGTTTATGTCTTAGTTGTTTAATTTTGTTGAAGATATGAGTTCTCCATATTAATTTTCTGTCCAGGTGCATACCCAGGTATTTTGCGGAGTCTGATTGAGGTAAGATTACGTTGTTGAGATGAACTGGTGGACAATTTCCTGTTCTTGTGGTAAAAGTTACTTGTACTGACTTGTTTTCGTTTGCTTTTATTCGCCATAGTTTTAACCAGTCTTGAATTTTATTAAGGCTGTTTTGCAGGTTAATCGAGGCGGTTTCTTCTATTTAAAAAACTTATTTAATATTTTCTTATAAATTTTTATTTTTAAAACAAATTCCTCTTAAATTCCTAAATTCCTATACAAAATTATTAGTGTTATTACCTAAATTTAGTTTTTAGGTAAAATTTCTATTATTTTTCTTATCTAATTTTATGCTTTACCGAATACATAACAGTCTGTATTTTTGGTGGTGTATTATTATTTTAGCTCTTTTATTACTTCCTTAATGAGTTTATTATATATTTATAGAATCCTATTATAATATCATTGTATTTCTGATTTATCCGTAAAATTACCTTTAATATTATTATACATTGAAAAATTACCTTAATATTTTCGTTACGGATATTTTATAGTGTTATTATATCAATTTTCTTTCTCATTTTATAGTTATTGCGTTATTGTTATACAATTTGCCATTTTCTTAACTGCGAATTATCATCATCTATAAGTACAAAAGTATATTATTTATTAGGTACTTAAAATCAATAAAAATAATTTTGTTTTTGTTATATTCTGTAACCACAAAATTATGACCTCTTCGTAAATTCAACATGTAATAATTTATTGGTACGTATTTTTTACTTGTCTTGTTAGATTTATTATATTTTAGGTGCTATCGGGTTGTGGTGAAAAATAAATACATAAAATCAATTTTTATGAATTATTTCCAAAAAAATATGATAAATAAATAAAATGGAATTTTTAAAATTAAATATGTCAGTTTGTTTCTTTAACGAAATTTTAAGTAGATCGAAGGATTTTGATAGTACACAAGCTAAATTTAGAAATTTAGTTGATACCTATTTCCACAAAACCATCTTTTACCCATTTATAATATAGTACGATTAGTTATTTTCAGATCCATCCAGCATAATGATAAGAATTAGTATTCGGTGATAACATGTACAATTTTTTCATATTACTCGTGTGGTAGCGATTTTTATCAGTATATCCTTGATTTGCACAAAGCCTTGTCGTATAAGCCCTCCTAAAAATCTCATTTAAGTGATAAAGATCTGAGACTAAGCCGAGCTCAGTCATCTATATTCAATATAGATAGTTAATGAGATCTGGGAAGTTTATCGTCATCTATTCCTGAATTTTGTTCTGACTTCGACATATGGTGTATAACTGAAACAAGTATGATCCTGGAACAAGTACCTGGCTAATTGTTTTGTACTCGAAAGTCGTGGTATTATCTTTAAGCTAAATCAAAAATCACACTATTTATTAAAGAATAAAGTAATTCTGCTTGAAGCAGAGAATAAGTTCATAGGAACCCAGAACGTACAGTATGAGAAATTGGAAAAAAGACCATTATTAATACATCAATTCGTGTTTTTCAGGATACAAGTGAGTTGCTTCTACCCATTATCAACATAATTAAATAGCTATAAATATAAAATATTTTGGAGAACTTTCTAAGTTAAATTAAAAAATAAATCATTCTTTTTTGTTGTCCAATTCTTATATACATTGTTATTTCAACATTACCTCTGTCATGTAATTTCTTATATTAATGTCCCTAGATATGATAAATATCACAAATTTACTTAATAAAATATAAATCTTCTAACTAAACAAACAAAATAATATCCACTAGTGAATTAAATTATATAATATTTAGAAACATTCATAATATTTTTATAACGTAGTTTTTCTTTTATACATACATAAATAAAATTATTATTTGTTTTTTTTTTATACTTTTAGCTACCACAGACTGAATTAGATGGAATCGATCCGAATTGTCGTAGATTTCGTATAGAAAATGGTGAATCTCTAGCGGAAAAAGATGAGGTAAAATAAATTTTTAAATATATATTATTCATAATTTTTATTATATAAATAATGTGTCTATTAATCTTAATGTTAATATTATATACTGAAGTTACACTAGTGATCATATTAAATAGAAAATTGTATATATTAAATTGTCATTTAGAAATCATATAGCGTAACTGGTACAATAATTGACACCCTCAATTTATGGCACAGATATTGACACAATTCATAGAACTTTTATAATTATTCTGGTCTGATTTTATCATTAACAAATCATTTCACAGTTTAACTGGTAGATATCGTTATATTTAGTTCAAATACTTTTCTTAAATACTTTATAAAATACTTAAGAAACGGTTGGAAATTGGTTCTACTGTTTCTTTTCTAACAAATCCAGCAATGTATACTTTATTTAGTCTTTAATTTAGGGTTGTTAATGATTTGTATACGTAAATCTTCATTTTTAGTAAAATTGACTGTCAATAATGGGTCAATGTGTAGTCAATAATTAACTGTCAATAATTGGTGGAGTTTTGACACCTTATTATTGACATTGTCACCAAGGTGTTAATAATTATTTTTCATAAGAACGCATTTTTGACAAGTATTTGTACATTTATTGAAAGTTAATTGAATTATTTTTATCTTCTTGATTGATTATTATGTCAATACTTCTAGCACTATTAATAGTTTTACCATAGATTCATTAGCTATACTAAATTTATAAAGCCTTGAATTATCAGGTAACAGCCAAGGGAAGTAATAGCATTCTTTTCAGAACTATGAAGCCTAAAACTAGTGATAACCTGTGAATTCGAGTACTTTATGATGCTGGAACTACAATTTCAGTTTTTCCTTAGCGAATATTTTTAATTTGTAGACAGCTGGTAGTGTCTGTCATACTTTTTGGAACTATTTTAGTTCAAAAATGTAATTGTTCAATTTCTAATGGCTTGAATAAACAGGTGGCTATGTATACGTAGGCGGTAAAAGTTCTTTTCAGAATTGTAAACCCTTGTGTTTGTGGTGGGCTCTGGTTCTCAGATTTTTTCTCAGAAAGTGCAAGAAATCAAGCTTAGGGATAACAGATATTTACCTTTATTATATGTTCCTTCTAGCATTACTAACAATATATTTTCTTATACATAATTGATTTCGCTGATCCAAACAAATTATCTATCTCTATCACAGGTTATCTTTTTCTTAATAACGCGAAGATGGAGTTTGATTATTAATTATACATTTTATCCATTTTCTTTGGAAAAACTGCATTTTTAATATTAAATTGTGAATAAACATTATTTTTGATTATAAATATCTAAAGCTTGATTTGCATGTATCCACATTAATGAAACAATGTAATTTAATGAAATAAACTCAAATTTTTCTTAAGTGTGTCAATAATTGTATCAGTTATGTTACACTTATATAATTTTCTTTGTTGAATATTCTTAAGAATATGTGTTACAATCTAAATTTTCTTTCAATAGTATTATTACTTTATGTATTTTCCCCAAAAAAAAGAAAAAAGAAAAGCGATAATATTACTTTATATTATGTCTATAAACAATAAAATATATTGATTTTTTTTTTATATAATATATTAAGGAACATTTTTAAGGTCTAAAAAACTTTAACACTTCACTTCAAAAACAAATCGTTCTCTCTAACAAATAAAGTCAAAGATTCATAAACATGAATTTTTTTAGGTTAAGGAAAATCCCTAAAGTGTCATTTAGATAAAAATTTTCTTTTTCTTGGTATCATCACATCAATATATGCTGGTATATATTATAAAATCACGGAAATTTTGATTCAATATATTTTTGTACATATAGCCAATAAATAACTTAAAAGAAAATATTTTTATCTTATTACGTTGGTAATTTGATTTTTATTATCTTATTTAATCCGCAATAAAAAGTCCTTAAAGATATTTGAATTTATACGAAAATTTAATTTACATACAGAAAATATAGTACAGTATAATTTGATTTGCTTTACAAATTTTCTTTGGTACCATTTTTGCAATACCAAATTTCTTTGTTTTAAAATGAGTCATAGTCATAGCTGAAAAAAAAAATGGAAATAAATTTCATGGACTTTACTGGTGATGGCCTTTACAAGAAAACAATTTTAACAGAATAATAGCAAAAACAATTACTTCTTCTTCTCCCGAGTAAATGGATATTCTGTATATCTTGGAAGATCAATTTTGTAATGTAACCAAACTGAATATTAATATTTTGTTATATTTATTTTCCTTATTCATACGGGACTGAATAATAGATGTTTCTATACTCCGAGGTCCTCAGTACTCAATGATAGAGTTTATTTCAATTTTGACCTACTAATTGTATATGGATTTCGATCCATAAGTTTTTTTACTGTGAAGAAACTTTTAATTTCAACAAGCTAATGGCTTGTTATAGTAAAACGTGAAACGTTAGTTGTCAGCAAATGGTCTTAACCGTATTTAAAAAAAATTCCCAGCCTTAAATCACAATTAAAGAAGCAAATTTTTATTAGTGGTAATGCTTTACTTATTTAAAGCTGAATCAACTTAGAGCGATAATGATTATTTAGGTCTGGAATTGTATCCTGGACCTAATATGCATCACACCATAATACAATATAATTACCCTACACACGCCGTGTCCTGGCGGAAATTAATAACTGTGGAAATTCTTTTTATTGTATTACAAATTAAAAAAATATTAATGAAATGTAAAATTTTTTGAACTTTAATATTTTGTCTCTTGAAATATGATCTTGGTATTACACGGAATTGATTTTAAAATATTTCCGTAGTTTTGATAAAACTTTTAAAATATATGTTGACAATAACAAAATATACATGAGATCTTAATATCCACAATATCCACTACTTCTGGAGAAGCACTATTATCCTATAGAAATTACTTCAATGTAAAAAACAATTTCGATGTACAGATAATTTCGTAGGAAAACTACTGTGTGATTTATATAAATCTTTATTATTTTGGTTGTGTACAAGTATGTTTTATGAGCATATAAACATATTTATAAAACATAATAATAAATTTTAATTATTTGGTGTGTTTTTTGATAGATAAAAATTCATGACAGAACAATTTTACTTATTTGAGAAGAGTTATATATTGTGACTGGTAAATTAGGTTTTGGCACTTTTTCCCAATTAAGTCCATAATGTCAATTTTAAAACGTAATTATGTCAATGGACTTTATTGCCTTTGGATCGGGAAACTATGTCCAGAAACTTTATTATCTTGAACAATAGAAGACATCCGTTACAAAAATCAACTGCGTACACTTTATTTAGACCATTTTTGTATTAAAATTGCAATAATAGAGGGAGGCCTTAATAGAATATAAATAATTTTAGCAACATATTAAATTTAATATAAATGTTTTTATACCCTAATAGAAGTTATTTATTTGACATGCAAGTATCATAAGAAATTTTTTGAAATTAGCAATAAAAATTCTATACAAAATTTATAAAATAGACCAAATCGATTTTCCACAATTGTAATTTAATTTTCCTTTCCATTCTAACGAAAAATATTGTAAACCATTAATTTTTTATGTTTCATGTTTTTTTTTTGTTGGTATCTAAAAATTTGTATTAAATTGGCCGACATTATTCATTAAATATTTTCATTTCTATTTAAACATTAACGACATTGACAAATATCAGATAATTAGTTATTTCTTCTACCATAGTTGGGTTAGTTAAAATTTTACAAAACTTTTTCAATAATAATTTTGTACTTAAATCAGTATAATTAGTGTAATTTGTTATATTCTACTATTATTTATATATGACATGACTGTAAAAACTATAAAAAAAATTTAATTTAAAATTGGTTATGAATGTGGTATACAAAAATGAAAATTAAATGTCCTGGAAAATGGTATCTATTAATAAATAGAAATTATATATTCAAAAAGGATATTTACAAAATTTTAATGTAATAATTTTTGATAAAATTGTCGTTTCAATTATTTGGTATATGAAAAGAAAATATTAAACGATTTTAATTAAATATCCAAAAAGGACAATTAAAAATTATTTTAAATTTTTTATTCCTTACCATTGGAAATATTAAAATTATCAAATTATTTTATACAAAATTTAATAATTTCTTTTTTACTCAATGATTCACTAGACTTTTGTGGACAGAAAAATACTTGATCAATTTTGATATTATTTTTTTACTATTTCAGAAATAGTGAATTTTTTTATGTTTTAGTTCTATACAATAATTGGTACTTTATTTTATATTATCTGAATAATTGGTACTTTATAAGCTACAGGCGTGTATGTCCTTAAAGGATTTTTTGTGAAGAATGAAACTATTTTATATCAGATTTTTGTAAAATAAATACTTTTATGACAAGTCATTGACTGATAAATTATATTCTATACCCTGACTCTCTTATAAAAATGTTCTTATACTAAAAAGGATTTGAATTAAGTATAAAAATGTCCGGAAAAGAAATGAACTCATCAATTTAATATTACATTTCTCATAATTTATAATTTACAATTTAAAATTCCTTTATATTCAGAATATTTTTTATATTACAGGTGTTTGGATCTCCAAGTACACCAATTTTAGAAAATCCTGAACATCAGACGAGATGGTATTTTAAATATTTTCTAGGAAGACGTAAGTAAAATCCTTTTTACAATAAACTACATTCGTTTGTAAATAACTATATAAAATAACATAAATTTTTCTTTTTTTTTTTATTTATAGTACATCAAAATTATGTTGGCATTGATTCTGAAAAGAATCCATATTTTCTTTCAGTTGTATCACAGGATTCAGGTAACCAAGGTACACCATTGTATCGTGCAATACTCTTTAGAAAACAAGTAAGTTTTATTTATGATACTATGATACTACCAGTTTTATATTCAATTTCCAATTTTATTTATGTATATTAAAAACTTGAATTTAATATAAAACTTTAAAGTATCTAAAGGAGAATTTCTTTTAAAAGGACTTTTTTATTTTATTGAATTAATAAAACGAAAGATTTTTTGCATTCAATTGAAATCTTATATTTCATCTTATATTTAACTAAATTTTATAAACTTTTTCTTAAATCCTTTGGGCAATAATAAGCACAGGATGTCCATAATTTATAAATTTAATAATATAACAGAAAAATGTTACAATTTTTATGACCTTTACTGTGATTTGGATGTTGATTCAGTGAAATAGCAATTAAAATTCAAGTATGAATAATTTTTTTTTAAATTTTGCAAAAATAATTTCTTAAAAGATTTAAAATTTAGTTTTAATATTAATTTTTAATTGGACACTCAGTTTTATTTCATAATATTTCATTTTTTAATATTACTTAAACAGTAAAAAAAAAAAAAATTCTTTATAAAAATTTAATATAATAAAAGTTGAGATAAAAGTACAAAAATATTTTTTTTTATTTCATTAAAAATTGTTAAAAGGTTTTTAAATGATAATGTCAAATTGTATTAAAAATTTATATATTAAAATATTTAAAATTTTAAGGAGTTTTTAATATACTAAAATGAAATATTTTGTTTAAATTAATAAAGTTTTTGTTTTTGATAATTTTATGGTAGAATATTTCATTTAGAATCTTGACAGAGAAATGTGAATTTCGGTTATGAATTTAAGTGGACAGAGTAGGATTTGTGTTGGACCATATACTATCCTTTTTGTGGTATTTTCTAGTAAAGTATTGGAAATATATTTGTATTTACTGATTGGAGTCACTTATTTAGGTTATGGTTAGAATTTCTGATTCAAGTTCCAAAGTTCCAAGCATTCCAAAAATACATTATTTAACACCATTAAGTACAGTAGAATTTCCGAATTTTTACAAATAGCACAATTATTGATGGGGTATTTTTCGAATGCATGAAATCTACATTTTTTTATATTTCAATTGTACCTATAATAGTCGTATTTCCCATAGAAAAACATAATTAAATAATACGAGTAGTTGTTGTTTCAAAATAGCATAATTTCGAAGCAGTTCTATAAAATATGTGAAAGGTATTTATTGATTTACATAAAACTAGCTAAAATGGGAATATTATGCTTGTTTGATGTAATTGTACTTTCGGTCCATAGCTGAAATATGATACCAACGTTGTTTCAAGTTCAACAAGTTGAATAAATATTTCTGGTCCACCATATGGAATAAAATTATTAAAATTAATTCTAAAATGAACTCTTATATTGTTATACAGTAACTGTCATACTGTAACTGTCATATTGTAGCTCTCATACTGCAACTGTTACAGTAATTCTTATAGTGTAAATGAAATTCTATAAATTATTAATTATAATATATATTACATAATTTCACTCACTCATCGATTAATGAATTATGAGTAGAACAGTAGAACTATTTAATATTTAATATCAATTGACCATTTGCGTCATTCAATATGTCTATTGTGTCAACATGTGGAGTGGATTGCGAAATGTTTTCTTTCGGCAACCGCTTGATAGTCGATTTGTGTAATTGGTCCCGCACTATATTTTGTTTGCATTTCTAAAAATCGAATTTCATTGCATTGGTAATTATTTAACATTTAACTAATGACCCTTGATCATAAGAACTATTGCTTCAGCTATAATTTATCACGTAAATATTTTTCAATTTCGAGATGATTAAAGTTTTTTATTTTGAATATTTTAATAATTTTCAAATATTCGTGATTTCCTTATTTTGGGCAACAATATTTACACATGGTTGGATAAAAGTAACGAATGTGATTTGAATATTTAATAATTTTCATGTTTTTTTTTTAAATATCTTGGAAGTGATGGCCATTTTCGGTGTCACAAAGTTGAGGTATTTCTAAGGATATTTAATAAATTAAGGTAATTTTAAAAAATTTCAAAACTGGTTAGATGAATAGATACAAATGTGTAATCAGTTCAGAATTCTATTAGTTATTAGTAGTAGAGCGTAGTTTGTTCACGTCCAGTAATTATTTTAATCTTTCATAATGTTTGTTGATTTTTTTTATATCAGAACCAATTTATATACTCCTAAAAGTATGCAACATATTAAATTATATTGCTTACAATTCATAATTTTCTATCATAAAATTATTTTCAATTAATTTATTTATATTAAATTCTCTTTAAATATTTATGAATAAAACATTTTTTATGTAATTTATTTTAGGGAGCACAAAAAATAGCACTTCCCTACAATCCCAGTCAAAAATTAACTATAAAACAAATTTTAAGTCATTTTCCTGGTATGGATGCAAATACAAAAAATCCAAAAGAATTATTTTCAGCTGATATACAAAAGGATCTATTATTATTGGAGGAACAAGAAGGTTCAGTTAATTTTAAATTTGGTATTGTTTATATGAAAGCTGGTCAAATGTGCGACGACGAAATGTTAAGTAATGGTAAGATTTATACAAAAAAAAATAAAAAATCAATAAATATGATTTTTTTTTATGGTTATAATTATTTCAAATTCATTTTTCCATCTAAAAAGATGATGAAAAAAAGTAATTTTCTCTGAAAAGATATAATGGAAAAATTAATTATGGTTTCTATAAAAAAAAAAGTAATATTTTTTTTTTGTATTTTGTTCCTTTGAATTATTTTCTTGTTGTAATTTAAACAACAAATCCAACAAAAAAAAAACCATTTTTTTATATAGTAAATTTTTGTATCTATACATAAAATGTATCTTTTTTGTAATACATAATTATTTATGTTTTTTATTTTTCCTTTTTTGTGTCGTTGTTGTTTCAGAATTTGACAATGAAGACTTTAATGAGTTTCTAAAGGTTTTGGGTGAAAAGATACGTTTAAAAGGATGGGAACGTTTTCGTGGTGGCTTAGATGTTAAAGGTATTTTTATATTTATATATTAATAATTACTGAAAAAAAAATATATATAATATTGTCAATTATTAATAAATTATTAATATTATTGATTTTTATTGTTAAGAAAAATAAATCAATTAATTTTGTATTTCCGATATAAAAATTAATTTATTACGATGTAAATTATTTAACAATAAAAAAAAAAACATTAATTATTTATTTAAATTTCGTAATAACCATAGGTGATATGACTGGTAAATATTCAGTATATACTTTATATGAGGGTCATGAAATTATGTATCATGTATCAACATTATTACCATTTTCACGGGACAATCGACAACAAGTAAATATTTATTATTATTTATATTCACTTTAACTATCGGAATGAAATTAAAAGTTTATGTTTTATTTTATATAGGTCGAACGGAAACGACATATTGGAAATGATATTGTTAATATTGTATTTATTGATACATCAGAACAAATTGATGATAATATACTACCAACCAGTTTTGATCCTAATTGGATAAAAAGCCAATTTACACGTATCCTTTTCAAAACAATAAATAAATACATAAAACATTTAGGAATACAATTTTCTTTGCTCAGAAAAAAAAAACATGATATTCGAAGAAAAATATTCATGTCTTATTTAATAAATTGTCGTTACTTAAATTACCTAAAACCTTGTTGAATATTTTGAACTCCGGGAGTCATAAAATATACATATTAATACCAAACTATTAACTCTTCCACTATATCGTATGAAATGTTCAGCACTTATTCGTTAATTCTAAAATTTGAATTATGTAATTAGGCGGTTATGTAATTTAGATTTCTAAACCTTTATTAATGAGTCAGATTTGATAATTCCATTTAATAATTCCATGGATACGATAATATATTAAATTACTTATTTGATTCCAGTTTCCCGAAGAAAAAAATAGAACCAACAATTTGAATGAATTGCGCGGAGCAAAGTTTGTCAATAATTTGAAAAAACAAGGATTAAACTTGTGTTTTTATTGTGGTAGATCTGGTCATTGTCCGTATAATTAATATTTATTTCACTTGTTATGTTTAGGTTAGAAAGATGTCAGTTATTATTGGATGAAAGGTTGCATTTGAATAGTGACGCATATTCGCGCCTGCCATTTAAATATAATTTTCGAATCAATAATGAATTATTCTCTTGTGCTCTCTTGTCCTTACATGCAGTTACGCTACTGGTGTTAAAACAATTTTTTCTGGATTAATATAATATTTGTTGTAAGAGCTTTAAATTGAAAATCCATATTAGAATTTTTAAAATATGAGCTGTAAAAATATAAACTCTGTAAGATGTGATAATTCTGAAATTTAATTATGATTTAGGATTCTGCTCCTTAAGGTCGGAGAACCAACCAACAAAGTATAAATAAAAAAATGATAAATTCAAAAATTCATAAATTTATGACCAGAATTTACATAAAAAAATGTTCCTCCAAAATTACTAAATTCTTGTACATTTAATACAAAAATTTTGATTTTTGAGGTGAAAAACCGAAAATATCAAAAGAACTTCAAAAGATTCTACTTTTTTTATGACCAAGGAATTTATGTTGTGGAAGATCTTAGTTCCAATAAAATATACATATTAATATAATTACATATTAAATTATGCTAATTAATACATACAGGGTGGACCAACTTGGACTGACTATTATAAAATTAATATAACAGAAATTTTGTAAAATTATTTTCTTTATTTTATGAAAATGTAATTTGTGCAAACATAATTTACATAAATTAATTCTTTCTTTATGACTGTGCAACTGTGCTGCGAACGCAAAAGTTACAAATTTTTAAAAACAGTCAATGTAACTTGGACGACCCTGTATACATTAAACATGTACAGAGCTTTAATTAATGTTTTTTTTCCTTTTGGTGGTAACACATGAAATGTTATCGTATTATCAAGATTGTAACATAAAAAAATATCTTCTTTAATATACGGATATACAGTAATACAGTCACGCACATAAAATTATACGGATAAATAAAAGTTTTTAAAAAAGTTTTATCTGAATTTAGCCAATTAGGCCTGTAATATATATTCCAATTTTAATGAAACTAACACGAACATGTAAATTCATTACGTACAATTTTTATATAGTTTTGGATATAATTAGCCCAAAATACTTTAAGGTTTCACTTTGTTCGTCTGTTAATCTTCAGATCTATAGAAGGTCTATAAACTTGAAACTAATATTCGAAAGCTTAAGATCTGTAATTAATTCGAAAGCTTAAGATCTGTAATTAATTTCTTTATAGATTTTCATCACCGAATCGTTGGTTTTTATTCGTTACTACTTAAGAATTGTCCATTCGATTTTAGTCAAATAATATGTGCGTTTGGTATGAAACAATTGGTCATTGATGGACATTAAGTAAGATATCAGGCCTCGACTTCTTTTAAAAATTCAGACGAACACTTTATCTTTGAATTTAAATATTTTAAAGGAATACTTAAGTGCCTGTCGATTCGGTTCGGATGATTAAGAATCTGCGGAACACATCGTCTGCATTTGCGAGGCGGTTGCCCGAAAAAGGTTAACACACCTGTAAAAGGGATTTCTGAGCCCTCTCGTAATCAGGTGTCTGGCCGTCAGAATAACTATACGCTTCTACCGAAACCTGGGTATTAACTAACCAAATATTAATAGGGCAGTCACAATAGATTTATTTAGATCGCAGTGTAGAGAGGCGGAGATTCATATTTCTGCCTTAACGACCCCTTTAAATCTAAATCTAATGTAAGTGCCAGGATTGAGATTGACCTGTCAATCTAATCTATAGCATATTTTTTTTTAATAAAGTCTCCTATTTTCTGTAATATATAAATAAAAAAAAATTGTATCAGTAATAAAAGATTTTATGGATTTTAATAAATATACAGAAATATTTTATATACACAAAAAAAGCATATATTATGGATTAAGACGGCCTTTAACATTACAATATTTAATAAAAAAATCTCCCAGTAAGGGTCAATGACAGAGTAGTTTATTTAGGATTGAAAAATATACAAAATTTATTTAGTTTGATTTCTTACATTATTTTTATATTCATACAAAGTCTAAGAATTTGGTTAATATTTCGGGTAGGTATGTGATTAATATTCAGGGTTAATTTAATTCATTGTATAATATATTTAATTAAATTTTTTTTATAAGGAATAAAATAAATTATTAAAAATTTAATATTAACAAACATTTATATAAAAAGAAAAACGTTATGAATTTTCATATTTTGTGAGTTGAATATAATTTTTATTTTATTATTAATTTTTTTTAATGATTTCTTTAAGCTAAGTTAGTAATTATATTAATAATTTATTTAGTATATTTCCATCAGACATTAATTAATCTTATATATAAAAACCATATTTTAATTATTTTATTTTCTTTCTAATGGATAAAAGTCCTTCTTCCAGATCCCTAAATATCAACTAATTCAATTTCACAATAATAAAAATTCAATTTGTCAAAAGTTAACTTGAAAGTTTTTTTTTTGTTTTTTTTTTTTTGAAATTTTGTTGTCTGTCAACATAAAATTTTTATTTATGAAATTAACAACCAACAAAATATTTATTATAAAGAAAATGTCTACATAATATTTAGAAACCCTCCAGAGAACAATTATTAAACATTGTTTCAAACAAATTTTTCATTTTTCATAATTTTTGTTTTGTTTTTTATATTTTTTTTTCGCGTAACTTTTGACTTTTTAGCATATTTAAGCTAAAAAAAATTGAAAAAAGCAATAAAGTCTTTTCAAAATGATTTTATCTGTTAGTACCAGTTAGAAATTCAAAAAATTCAGGGAAAATCCTTAGAGTTTTATTAGGGGAAAATCGTTTTTTATTTGAGAACCGATCATTATGCATAGATTTAGTTGAAATATTTTCTATTTAGTTACTGAAATCTGTAAAATATTTGAAATTTATCCTTGTGGACTATAAAATGGGTAGTCGAGGTTTTATTTAAGGATTTGGTCAGTAAAGCACGAATTTAGCTGAAATATTTTTTATGATTTCTTAATATTAAATGGTAAAATTACAAAATACTGTTAAAATTCTTCTTGTTAGTTCCACACTAAACTAAGTTCCACCAGTAAACTAAAAGAACAAAAATTAATTTTAAATTTTATAGAGTTATTAAATTTTAATTTAGTTGAAGGAGAATCAATAAAACCATTTACGTAATTACCGGCACCCATTATTATACATACTTAGAAATTCTATATCCATCTAATATTGACCAAAAAGTTTTACAATACTGAATAAATTATTAGTTTCTTTATTGTTATATTTAGTTTTGACTATTAAATGATACGAATAGATAAATAATAATATTTATCACTTATAAATTATAAATGAATTTTCCTGACATACCCCCATATATATAAATTATTAATAGGTTTTCCATTCACTGAACCAGATTTCTATTATTTTCAAGACTATATAACAATAATAAATTTGAATCGCTTCTGTTATTTCTTATCTGATTTTTTGTTTTTTTTTGTTTTTTACAAAATTTTTTGGTGGAAAATATTGATTTATTATAAATCAGTCGGAAATTGAAAATCATTTTATATATTATTATTTGATACGCAGTTTATATACAAATCCAAAGCTAAACATTATCCTACGCTTTGTTTTTTTTTTGTTACCCAATATTTTAGTATAAAGTTGAAAATTTCAATATTATCTAATTCATTAAATATTTATGTTTTTATTCATTCATCGATTCACCTTTTATTTTCAATTTATGTGAATCAATAAAATACAAATTTGTTGAAAATATTTAGTCCTTTGGAATTGTACATATAGGTAGAAAAATAAAATGTCAATTTATATGTTTTTACAATTGTGGAAAAGTTTTCAAACGTACAGTCAAACTTCTCTGTACTCTCGGTTCGGTGATGAAAAAATCTATTTTTTGTAGATTTTTTTTTGTTGGAAAAAGACGATAGAACTTCCTTCATCTTCTCGTATTGCATATGGAATATGGGATGATACAGTATTGTGCATAGTAATCTTAAAGGAATTTATTATTTGTAGTAGCACGGAGAAGTTGAACTCAAATGTCAAAAGGTCATATTTTAGTATTAATTAAGTTCGTGAAAGGTAGATCTAAACAAAATCAAATATTCAACGCCGAAAGGTAACTAGAAACAAAGCACATTAGTTGATCGAGTGGAATTGGCTCCTAAGACGACAAAATTAGAAATAGATTCGATTACTGACAGAATCATTCTCGTTAATCGTCTACTAACGAGATATATTGTGTTTGGAGTATTTATGACTTATGGGATTTTTTATTTGACTGGCGCCATCGCCAATTTATTTAACTCCTAAATGTTTGATTCTATTTAACTCTTTAAGGTTTACATTTTATTAGCACTCATTATTAATTAATACAATTTATCCAAATTATACTGTCATCTACCTTACTAGATATAGGACATGTGAACTGTACAGAATATTTATTTTGACTTAGCCAATATATGAATCAAAGATTTCGTCACGTGAATTTAATGAAAGTTATTAAAAAAACAAAAAAAGTACGAACTTCTTTAAACAATCTGTAAGTCTGTTAAATTAACTTTTATTCTGTTGACTTAATTTTCTTTTTAGCTATTTCTATTTTAAATTTGAACTGTTTACAAGGCAATTTTTTTTGTATTTAAATATTCAACATTTTCTATAATAAATTTTCTTTGTTGTCTTGAAAATTAATTTGAATAGGAAAATTTAGAAAATGGTTGGAAATAGAGTTTATTTTTATTGTTTTTTGGAAGATACAAAAAAAAAAAAAAAAAAGAAGAAGATATTAATAATTAAAAGGATAAAAAATAATATTAATTTGACTGGGGTCTATAGTAGAATACAAAAAAAATAATAATTTAACAATCAACAACAAAATTGTATCCTGAATCCTGAAATGAAAATAATTATACACAAATTGTTCAACAGTTTTTCTATTTATTTTTAATGATATTTTTTTTAGTCATTCTTTTTGATAAATTTATATATTTTTAATAATTATTTGAATTTTCCTTAACCATAATATATTTTAGATATTTTTGCTGTTGTTACTAAGAAAGGTAATTCTTATCGTTTAGCTATTTTCTGTGATGATACTGTACCTCCATTTGGACCAACTTTACCAAATCCACCTGAATTTTTGGTATGTATAATTTTTTGAAATTTTATAAAATTATATAAATTTTAATTTTAAATTTGTATTTAATATTAAATGCAAATTCAAATTAGGAAATTTATGGTAACTTTATGGAACATATTAGAAATAAAATTATTGGTTATAACTGATAACATTGTCATAGTGATGGTTGTTTCGTATACTTTCGATCATTAGTTCAATTCTAGACTGAGTTTTAGATATCGCTCAAAGCTCAAGTTTTAAATGAGTATGAATAATTTACAAGTTTTCGTGTGATTTAAAGGCTGGAAAAGTGGATTGAAACTATTATTGTCGAGACCATTTTCCTGACAACAAATCTCTCAATATAAAAAGCTATTTTAG
Organism: Rhamphomyia laevipes; assembly: GCA_963920725.1. Taxonomy (NCBI): domain Eukaryota; kingdom Metazoa; phylum Arthropoda; class Insecta; order Diptera; family Empididae; genus Rhamphomyia; species Rhamphomyia laevipes. Next base: position 10,728,225 of record OY987256.1, on the reverse strand, counting down.
CTTATTGCAATTTAAAATTTCTTTAATTCTGAGAATAATTTGTTATTGTGGGTCTAAATTGTAATTAAATATCATTTAAAATATGTCAATCGAAAGAGAAGACCTAATCTCACATCATTATCAAGAAATTGAAAGTTGGATACCCTAACTTTAATGATTATGATCCATCTAATAAAAAAATTTGCATTATTAAATTTTAGTTTAAATACGTATATAATATAAAAAAATAATATATATCAAAAAATTGATTTAGGATCATTTTTAGGTACAACAAATCTTTCCAGTCAATATCAAACATTTATTTTATATCAAATTAAATCCCTAACAATCTCTGATAGTTTAAGCTTTTTAAATCTTATGTTTCTATAAAATTGCAATATAAAAATCAATGGAATTATTTAGTTTAGATTAAGATTTTAATACCGAAGTATAGTATGAATTGAAGGTAATATGCGAATTTACTTTTCCTTCGCAACACCTGCAAAACAAGACGTACAACAATTTTTATCAGTGACTCATGGTTTCTTAAGATACTTTGATCTGTGCTGTGCACCAGAGAATAATCAGCTTATTGATATATTAAAAGATAAATTAGTTGTTCTTGATAACTGGAACGCTCCAGACCAGTTTGGCTTTTAACGCAACCCTTGAATTCAGTCCATATATTCAACATGATCTTGGCGTTTACATTAATCTCTTAATATTTTTTTTTTTTCAATTTATTTAATTAATTTTAACATTCGTGCTTCGATAAGCCAAAATTTTGTACGTCGCCCTAAATAATGCATTACATAAAATAAAAACTGGTAATTTGAGAATATGTATATTGAAATAAAATTTAGATAAAATAAATTTAAAAAAAATTATATTTACAAAATAAAATAAAAAAACATTTATAAATCGTAAAATTTTAATATCAATTTCATTTGAATTTTTTAAGGTTGATTAAAAGTTTTGCGTATTCACGAATTTAACAACAGTTTTTTTTAAGGTTTTATATGGGATAAAAGTAATATACTAAAAATTACCTTAAATTTATACAATAAAAATCAAAATTTATTTGGAAAATTTGGAAAATTCCATCAACCTTTGTTACCTTTGTAAAAACAAGAAAAAAATTATAAAGTTTTTCCGTATAAAAGAGAATTTAACTTTTAACATTTTTATCGATTTGTTAAATAAAATGTTGCCTTCTTCTTTTATTTACAATAATTTTTTTACTTAACATTCTGTCCGAAAGGACCAATAGATTTACATTGAAATTCGGTACACATTACAAATATTATCTTGACTCTATAGAAGTAACATGTTTAGCTTTTAAGTCCTTTTTTAAAATCCGTAAAAAATGAAATCTTTATAAAAGGACTTTTCATATAATATAAAATATTTTTGTTGAAATTTGTTACTTTGTAACCATTTCCAATAGAAAATTATGAAGAATTTATTAGCGTCCTTTCTATTTTTTTTTGTATCCATTTTTAAAATTTTTAGGAATTCTTTTTTTTTTGTCCTGGGTGTTAATTTTCTAAATTAGTAAATTTATGTAAATAGATAGAAGTAAAATGATTATTTTTATGTTATGTATCTATTAATAATATCGTAATTTTAGGGAATCTTTATATAAATTTTGAAATTTATAAATGAAAATTAACAATTTAATGAGTTTTGAAAATCAAATAATTTGTGGATTAATAACATAAATTAAAATGGAATATCAAATTAGTTAATTTCAACTTATGGTTTTATATTTGATGATTTTACTAGAGTTAAGTAAAAGTGGATGATTAATGCAAGTCAGTTCAAAAGATTGAGATTGATGGTATTTTGTTAAATCTTTGTAAATCATTTGTCATTCGACTGACATTTTCAGTTTGTTTGATTTTTTAACATAAATTTATCTCAGTTTTCTTTAAAATTATTCCATATATAGAAAATAAGAAACTATAGAGAGAATAATTATATGGATTGGAAAGGATTATGGTAATAAACTAATCTTATAAAAGATTGCTGTGATTCATTTTCCATTTTCACATCGTTAGAAATATTATTAGGAAATTTACCTTTATTATTTTAAAATAAATTTTGACATTCAATAAATTTTAGTGGTGAGATAGTAATTTGAAACCAAATTTAATTTATAAACAAATTATGATGGGGTGGATATATTAAACATTGGATTTTAAATCCATATTTCACTTCTGTAATTGAATTATATGTAACCTAATTCATTATTCCAAGAAGATAAATTCGACGGCGCCAGTAAGAAAATTTGGTATTACTTTTACTATACTACAGAAGTTACATCAGTTTTCTGGAAAATCCTCTATTTTATGTTTATATATTCTTTTTTATAGAAGATTTTATATTTCAATTTAAATGTGGTTACAACTTTCAAAATTTTATAATTAATTTAATAAATTCTTAGTCTTTTTGACACGCGTGCTTTAAATGTGATATAGGTTTACCTTTTTTTACTATAATTACAACCAGCTTAAATTATTATAATAGCATTATTCAAACTATAAAAAACTATTTCATATCTTTTATATTTTTCATATATGTTTCAATAAATTACTCGGTAAAATTGTGTCTATTATTTAAATTACATGCCATTTTTTGGTAGATACAAATGTTAAGTAAAATTTCTGCTGTTGTCTTCAAATTTTACCTACCATATTTTAAATATAATAATAATTAATATTCACCTTGCCACATTTTATATTCATCCTAAATCACTTTTGTAATTCAGAGAATTTTTAAAGAATTACAAAATGGCAGCAAAAAAATAAACCGAAAATTTATTTCCTTTATATAAATATATTTTTGAATCAATTTCATATTTTACATCGTTAATCATTCCAATATTTCAACGAACCCACCCGCAATTAATTTATAATGAATTCAAATTAATGAAAATTTGTAAAAGAACCAAAAAAAATTTAACAATTTCCCCATTAAAAAACGCAATATTTCCCTGTGGCTAAACATTTTCCATTTATATGGTCTAAAGTTGTTAATATCCAAAAAAATAAAAAAATGTAATATAATTTACGTATTTCCCGAATATATTTTACGTATTTTCTTCAATGAATTTTTCATTTACAAGGAAAATATTATTTCCAATTGGACAGGTAAAGAAAAATATTGTAACAAAAAAACTTTATAATTTTTAGGATCGTAAATAATTAAGAACTTTATCTCTAAAATAAATATTTTCAAGTACTTTGATATGTGTTGTAATATTTTCATAACTTTTTTCCTTCTATATAGAAGTAAATTTGTAAAAGGTAAATTTTTTTGGGAAATTTTGGTTGAAGTTTTCTTAAACTATTACTTATATTTAAAAATTAAGGATGTTTTCTACGGAAAATTTGTAAAACTATATATAAATGTGTTTAGTATTTGGGGGATTATTTTATTGAAAAGAACAAATTCTAGAATTTACAAATCAATTAAAGTTTCAGTTTTTAGATAAATTAGTTTTAGTTATACTAAAATTATTTTTTGAATTCTTTTATTAAATTGAAATCGTAATTGAAATTAGTTAACGTTTTTGAAATAATGTTCGATATAGGCTGTAGCATAAATGCAAAGAATCATTTGTTGTTGGCTTGGCCTCCGCAAATAGACTCGTAACATTTAATTACAATTTGGATCTACTAATTTTTTTTATATTCTGAACCATAAGTTTCTTTATAGTGGAGAAACATTTAATTGCAAAATAAGCTAATTAGTGAGACATTTGTTGTCAGCAAATGGTTAATGGTTTCAACGTTTAGCTTTTTTCCCAGTCTTAAAATCACAATTACATATTGTAAATTTGGTTTACTACGTACTCATTTAAAGCTGCGTCAAGTTAGAGTGACATCCATGTCTCGGTCTGGAGGTGAACCCAGAACCTGATGCATCACAACATTGTACAACTCCAGTCTGCACAGTTACAATTAAAGTTATATTATTCATAAAATTTTCTAAATTAAAATTTTAATCAAACAAAAGCAATTTTGTACTATATAGGATATATCACAAAATGCTTGAAGGTCACACTTTGCCAGCCTGTAATCTATTATTATCCAGATTTCTAAATCCTAAAAACTTCAATATCCAAAACTAAAAGTTTTCTATTCAAAAATTATGAATAATTAAACGACCATACTGGTAGCAAAAAGAATATATAGGTAGATATCAAAACTTATATAGAAGTTTATGTATGGACGAAAATTTGGAGATTAAATTCCAAAATTAGTGCTAAGACAATTCAAGCTTATTATTATACAATACTGCAATATTTGATTCAATTAATATTCATATAGATGTGAAAAATCCGTAGGCGTTCATCCAACTTTAAATCTTGACCACAATTAGGGATTCAATTTAATTTTTTTTATTATTTCGAAATTAATTATTATTATTTTTGTATTATTTGGTTCAATATTCGCAAACTTCCCATAAATTTATAGTAATAAATAAACTTTTTGTGAAATTACTACAAATTTACATTATTTCTGTATAAACACTTCTAATATCACTGCCAACATAATTTAAAATTTAAATGAAAAATCTAATAAATTTGAATAATTTTAATATTTAAAATTGTTGGATGAGGAAATATTTGCATATGAAATGGTCAAAATATTCTAGAGAACATTTTTCTTGGAACATATAGTTTTGTTTTAGCTTTACCCTCCGTGGGTGTACCCTATGGGAAATACAAAAAAAAACCACTGTTTCAAAACTGAAATATATTAAAATGTAAAATTTTTATTGGAACTGATAACTCAATTATTTTAAACAGAAATTTTTCAAAATAATAATTAGAATTTATTTGAATACATAACCCATGAGATTTTTATTTTAAATTAAGTTATTTATTATGAAATATGAAAACTTTTATATTTTATGTAAATAACTATTGAAAAATTTACAAAAATTATCAATAAATTTTAATTATCTATTAATCCTTTAGGGCGTATTGAAAAAGTTTAATAAAGTAATTACATTTTTAGTTATCTTATTATAATAATCGAGTAGCTCTTAATGCTTGATTAATTTTCAATTTAAGTAAAATTATTTTCGGAAAATTCACTTTATTATTATCGTTTGAGATTATGATATTTAATTATCGTTTTTATGTATACTACGTACTATGTATAAAAATACAAAAACAAAAATTATTCATTTTATTCAATTTCATTAAAATGGTTTTTTCATGTAAACATTGAAAATTATTATTATGTTTTTCTTAGAATATTTTCAGCATGCTTTCATAAATTTTGATTTTTTTTTTTTTCAGATTTGTGCAAAAGCGTAGAAAACATAAGGTTGGGTACATAATTATCTACGTATCGATAATTCTACGTAGACAATAATTCATTGTAAATAATTCATTTATAAGTTGTCCTTGTTCTTAACTATTGATAATTTTAATATTCATTGAGTAAATTATTTGAAAGGAGTTTAATTGTACCCACTTTAGTCGATGTTGTCATTATTGTATACATCAAATTTGTTTCTCTAAGCCAAAATTGTTAATATATACGAGATTGTTTGGATAAAGTAACAGAAAAAGGTGAATCCGTGAAGGATTCATGTATAGCATTTTCAAGTCAAGTTAGTCTTTTTACATTTCAAAATAGTCTTTTTATTTTAGAATAGGTACTATATTTAATTTGCAGGTTATGTTATGTCTTTTTATTTTTCCTTATTTACTTGGTTGGTTGGTTTACAAGGGGTTGACGGAATCAAAGTCCCTCGCGCACTTACATTATTTCCTATTAGGCCTACTGGCCCGTTGAAAACTAAAAAGACTATTTTGAAATGTAAAAAGACTAACTTGACTCGAAAATGCTATATATAACCAATATAGGTCCACTGTGTAATTAAAATTCCTTAATTTTAGAAATGTTGAGGCGGTTTATTAATTATACTAAAGTTAAGTATAGTATTACTAAAAAAGGTACATGAAACAGAAACAAATTATTCAGTCATCTTTAGCCTAAAGCAGTGTTGTAGGTTTTCTAAATTGTAGGCAATGAAATTCTACATGTATAGGGACACAACTTTGGTTTTTTGAATGCTTTTAATACAGAAAACTTTCTAAATCACTGTACATCTATTTTTTTTTTTTAAATCATTTTGAAAATATCCTAAAGTATAGCAAAAATTTAAATATTATTTAAGTACTTTTCTATATAAAGATTTAATCTTATCTGTTGTAAATTTGAACCCAGATAAAAAGTCAGAGAAATTCATTTAATTTCTTTTTAAATCGATCTATTGATGTGCAAATTAATTGAATGATTTCTTCTTATATTTTTTTTTTAAATAAAAAAAAATTATATATTTCCTTTCCTGATACATAAAATTCCCGGATGTATGTTGTAAAAATGTATGGTATTATTACATATATATTTTCTTCTTGAGTTTTCCGTCTTTTCTATAATACCGAAAAGTGTTGTACTAGAAAAATATTTAATATATTATATATTATGGGAAATTGTAGAAAACTATTTCTATTTTTACTATATCATTTGAACATAAAAAGGAAATAAGAGAAAATCTTTTAATATATTTTCTTGTTTTACTAATAATTTTATATTTTTTTTTTATATTACAACATTTTCAATAATTAATTTATAGTTAATAAATCGTAAAAAAAAAATTCTTAAGAAGTTTTTCTTGATTTTCATTTAGTAAATATTAATCGACATTTAAAAGATTATTAAAGAAAATTTTCCCTTTTATTTGGTAGGTGGGGGTTAGATCATTCTATAAATTTCCATTTAATTGCCTCCTAAACAATTAAATTTTCTTTTTGATTGATTTACGAAATGGTCGTAATTAAATAATAACAATAAAATGAAATTTAAGTATATCGTACTGTCTTTATTCGTCCTTTATTGATTTTTAATTGAATTTTGTTACAAAAATTTTGTGTAATGTGATAATTAAATGAAAATTTTATTTTTCTGTTTTCCCAACATTCTCACCTATTTGATGATTCAATATCGATACGCCACAAGAAAAATCTTATTATTATCATGTCAAGTAAATATTTTTGAGGGTGTTTTTTTTATGGTGTTTTTGTTATCGAAAAATTCTTTGGTTTATTTAGATATTTATATACAAACATGTATGTATATAATAAACATATATTTACTTTGTTTTTTTTTTTGCATAAAATTTTTCCATTTATAAACGTTTATGGTTCAATCTATTTAAAATCTTTTCTATGTAAACACCATAGTAGCTAGTTGGTAAAATATCTGGATTTGATTGAAATTGTAATTTAAAAAAAAAAATTAAAGAAAATATTGCTAAAAAGGCTAACCTTACAACAAGAAACACAAAAATGAAATTGAAAATCTGAAAATTTATTGAACTTAATTTGACAGACTTTAATTTAAAGTGTCGATGTCGCGTTTTATAAATTTAAAAATGTTTAAAAAAAAATTAGTTTTAAATTATATTTTTAAAGTAATTTTTGTAAATTAAATTTGAATATTTTATATATACCAAAACCTCGCTTAGAATCGTTTCGTTTGACGTTTTATCGAAGTTGCGTAGTTAATGAAATATCATTAATTTCCGCTCTGAGTCTTTGATTTTTCGAAGTTTTGTTTCGATTTTTGTATAAATCATTTTTGTTCCCGACAGTGAAAAAAGCTTAAATTTGTATCGCCCGAGAGCTACAGATATTAATTAACAAGCATATTTGCCTTGAGATAAGAAAACAAGTCGTTCAGAGCAAACTTTGTTCAATTTTTATTCGAAAAATTGACTCGAATGGCCGGCCATATAAGCTTATCAAGTAATCTATAAAATCCGAATAATTTTATATTTATTTATTCATTTTTTAATTGAATTTTATGTTTTTAAATTAATTAATAAAGTTTTAATTTATTGTTGTTTTAAAAATTTCTCCACTTTTAATATTTAAGGACCAAGCTAACTTCGCTCTGTATATGGTTTCTTATAAAAAATCGTAATTCACTTTACGTTGCGTTGTTTGGAACGTATTCAACACAAAGCTAGGCCAAATAAATTAGCCCCGGCCCGGCCAAATAAATTATATATTCAAGAAATGTGTTTTCAGTTATTATACGCTGCAGAACGTATAGTATTATTCTAAAAGTTCCATAAAAAAAATTCGACTGTAAATTTCTATTGAAATTTAATACTTAAATGTACAAAATTATTGAATATTTTAATTTCATTTTATTTTTGAATATTTCCTGATCGGAATTTAATCAAAAATACAAATTACTTGTTCAATTTATATTGATTTCCTTTTATATATACAATAATCAAATTCAAATTAAGAGCATTTCATTTTCATAGATTAAAATTCAATTATATAATTTTTTTGTTCAATTTGTGTTGGTTGACTAAAAACCAAAATTTTGTAATTTAATAATAAATAATTTTGTCATTAATAAATAATCACATTTAATTTTATATTTTTGTATAATAAATCAATATTGATATTTAAAAATTTACATCATTTTGGATTGTTATTAAGATTAATTTGTAGTAGAATGGCCTAGTTTTTATAAATTTAAAAAACATTTTAGTTTGATATTAACATAATTCTGTTAACATGTTTAGCAACATGTTAGAGTAGATTATGTCGAAAATTGAAAATATTCAGGAATGCAAATTAAAAAAAAAAAATTGAAAAGAAGTATTTATATAGTAACGAACTTTTTGATGCAGAACCTCAAAAACATAGTTTTATAACAAAGATAAAAGTAATTACGAATTACGATAATAAAATATAGTTCAAAATTTATTTAATTTGTTAAAATAATTTACAAAACTAAATAGTAATATCAATATATCTAAATTTAAATTTAGTATTTGGTAACAACGTGTTATGTTGAGTTTAAGGAAGAATATTTTAAAATTATAATTCACCTTTTCTACACTTGTTATACAAATTTTTAACTTGATAATCTTATGACCAATTTTTTAAACTTTATCTATAGGCATAAGATATTATGTAAAAATAAGGTATTATTTGAGTTAGGCTATTACGTGTTTTTTGAATAAAACAGAAAATACAAAGTCTATTAACTTCCTGACTATTCAAAACTAAAGGTTAGAAAGAGAAGAAAAATAAAATAGAAACATAATAATTGTCACTTAATTTGACTTAAGCTACTATTACAATTTTTCCACAAAATAATAATATATAAAAAAGATAAGTTTAATAGCGATTGATGATAGGGAATATTATACTGTTGTCTGATGTCATGTATTTGGGGTGAAATTTTTTTACGAGAAATAACTCAACAGGTAATTTATTACTAGTTAAGTTAATCACGACACGTTCAACATAAAGATATATTTTGTCTGATGTTTATAAGTTGCAATGCAAATTATTTCTTATTTAAAGTAAATTCAGATGTAGAGTTGTCATAATGGATAACTTTATAGGTTAATTGCTATTTACAATCATTTAATTGGAATTAATTTTAATGCTCGAATTCCCTTCGAGTTATATCTCTTGTAATTTTAGTTTGAATTTGTTATCGTGATATAAATTCTGCAAGTTAATTACGTTTTCTATGAGAGTATATGAATAGTAAAATGTTGGAAATATTAAAACCATTGCCATTACAAAGAATACGTGTATATAATCTACCAGGATTAAATTTTAAGCTATTAAAAGAATTAAAAAGAATGAAAGTAAATGCATTTTGTAAGCTATCTGTTATCATATATAAAGAAACTTATTTCCTTTTAAATTGTAAGAAGGATACTTAATTTTAATCCTGAAGGAATTTGTCTTAAATCTCTATAAGTTTAACGAAACTTTTGATGTTTTTATGTAAACCTTTTCAAAGAAAATATTAATAATTCCGTTTTGTCCCAGTCCCAGACTATAAATCGTAACACAAAGAATTGTTATTTATTTTTCCATATTAAATTTATTTACATTTATATTTTATATTTATTTATCTATTGATTTTAGATAAATATAAATATAAATGCGGTTTAAACAAATTTTATTAATGCCAACATAAAAATGGTGTCATGAAAAATACAAATCATAAAAATTGTTTTTATTCTTTATTTAAATTTAACAATTTATATATTTGATAAAAAAGAATGACAAAATTTTGCATAAATATCTGTTAATAATAACATAAATAGAATTTTGATTTTCAATATATATTTATACATATTGTTTTCAATAAAATGTTTGGAATTAATTTGAATATTTTTTATGTTTATTTATTTTATTATGTAGGATATTTCAATGTTTCGTGAATTTTTGCTTGTTAAATTAATAAATGCTGAGAAGGCAACATTTCAAACTCCAACATTTTCTAAAAAACGTGAAAGAACATTAGAAATGCTAATAAAGGATTTATATGAAGAATATGTTCATGACAATAAATTGGTATTAATATTATAAAAATAAAAAAAATATATGATTTAATTAATTATTCATATAAATTTTATGTGTACAGAATATGCTCAATAGAAGAGCATTTTCAGAAGTATTATATGATGCACCACGTACATCAAAATTAAAAGAAGATGCACGACAAATTGAATTTGTTCGTATTGGCCAAGCATTAAAATTAGAAGCAATTGTACGTGGTGATGCACCAACTAGTTTAGCATCAGCTAGTCCATGTACAATATTTAAACGTCCGCCATGGGAACCACATTGTTTTTATCCAACATTTCAACATCGTGGTACATTAGCGGGTGATTCATTTGGTAATAATTGTTTAATAATTGGAACAGATGATGGTACATTTTTAGTTAAAGGTAAATTGATTATAGGAAATATAATTTATAAGTTGTATTCTGATCATATGTGAAACTTGAAATTTAATCGATCAATATCAAAATTTATATAACTCGTAATAATAATTCTTATAGAATTTTCAATTTTCAATAAATAATATAATTTGTAATCGAAATTTTTCATTTAACCTGTTGAATTTTTCCAATATAAAACTTGATCAGAATTTCAACCCTAAATAATTATTACTATATGCTACGTAAATTAATTAAATACATAAATTTGACATAAATATTTGTAGAAGATCAATCACATCAATTAATATTTGATAAAACATTTGCTATCCGGCAATTAAGTGTAATAGAAGAACACGGCTTGTTATTAGTACGTGGCGGTTCAACGACAAACAGAGACGGACATAGAATACATGTGTTCCGATTAAAAGAATTCCAACAAGAAATTTTATTAGCACGAAATCGTTCTGAAGTTAAAGAGCGACGAATTGATCGAACACGTAGTACACATTTATTTGCAACAGCTAAAGGTACTGGTGGACATTTGAAATTAGCTGTTGCTGTTAACCGGAAAATTTTATTATACCAATGGAAACATACAGCAGCATGGACATCATGGTGTTCAGAAAATGATGATGAAACTGTTGATGGTTTTATATTCTTTCGGGAAATACATTTGCACGATACACCAACAATAATAACAATTTTAGAAGGACCAACGAATACATCAAATGGTGCATTAATATGTGTTGGATTTAAGTAAGTCAATTAATTTACTACACACAATTCATTGTAATTTTAAAGTGGTGTGCATTATTCACTATAGTGAGGGCAATTCCCTGTCATGACAATTCACTGTGAGAAATAGGCAGTGGCCATAAGTTGAAAAATGATATCTCAATGTTCGCTATATAATTTATCATAATTCAAATTCATATTCACTGAAATATAACGATAGTTATACAACTTTTCCATGTCATGGATTTACGAATAGGCTCTTTAGGAACCTGCCTATAGCAGACCTAAAATAAAATCGTATTACCAAAAAACCCAAAATTTATTATTTTTAATAAATCGTAAATAATTCCCATCAATTCAAGAATAACTGATTTTTAAAAGGCCAATTTAAATGAAATAAAAAGTATTTTTCTGGAAAATGACAATACTCAGAGCACCCAATGAAAGAATCTAAATTTGGTTATAACTTTGACATTATATAGAATAGGTTTAGGTCTATCGGATTCTCGGAAATTTTGATCCCTGCTCATTCTCTAGCTAGAGGGTGATCAGCATCCGTTTTTTAAGAGTATTCTTAAAAGTATTGTCGATCATTTGATCCGAAATATGTGACCAATCCTAGGTGGACCATAAACGGAAAATAATGAAGAACTTTATTATTATTAGAAGCTTATTTTGTGATCGGCAATTTTATGAAACTTCCTAGGGGCGGCATATATAAAATTTCGCCTCCAAACCATAGTCACTACGAAAAATTCACTGATGAAGAAATCTGTACACAGGAAATTTCCTACATTAAATACTGAGGTGAAATTACTTGATGCAATTCACAGTGTACAGTGTACAGTGTTTTCACGTCTGTACTCTGCAGATGCGTTTTTGCCTACTATATAAATTGTCCAGTGTGAATTACCAAAATTATATTATGCACATTGAATTGCGTACATGAATTGTCCACTAATCATTATCCATAAAAATTAATTTCTTTTAAAAACTTACTTTGAAAATTATTAATTTGACAGACATCATTTTGAAATTGTTTGTGATCAAACTGGTACAGCAACAAAACTTTATGAAATTGAATCATCAAAACGTTCACAAACCCAATTAAGTACAGCAGTAGAATTATGTGATGGACAAGAAACAGAATTATTATTATGTTATAATCGTTAGTATTGTATATTATTAAAAAATTTCTTATGAAATTCTAACAAATAAAATTGTCATTTCTTTTTTTGTGATACTTTTTCTTTTAGATACTTGTCATTTTCAGAAATTAAATGAAGATAATAGTAGTAATACACATGAATTTGATTTTCATTGGAATACATCACCAATACAAATTGTTTGTGCATTTCCATATATAATAGCATTTAATGCTGATTCAATTGAAATTCGTTTATTAGTTAATGGTAATTTAGTTTATACAGCTGTAATGCCAGAACTACAATTAATAACATCAAAACGTGACATTTATTTTGCAACAACAGCACCAGAATTTATAACAAAAGATTTTCATTTAAAAGGTTTACAATTAGATATAAATAATAGTAGTTGTAATGATGAGAAACGTTCAAGTAATAATCATCGTAACAGTGAAATATTATCAAATGATGAAGTATTAAAGATACGTCATAAAATTAATAATATACAAGAAAATGATTATTTTGATGATACAAATACTGATAAATTACATATAAATCATGAAAATCCATCAGAATTATTATTAACAATACCATCATCAACACATCAACAACATCAAAATCCATCAATACAAAGAGCTAAATCATTACAAAAATCGAAAAATTCACAAAATGATGAACAGAAACGTTTAATATCAAAAAGTAATTCATGTGGTGGTACAACAATATATTCAAATAATTGTGGTAATAATTATCAATTAGATTCAAATGAACAATTAAATGTACCACCAAATTCACCAAAATTTAATAATCGTAATAATAAAAATAATAATAATAGTAAATCATTACCACCACCAGCAACAATAATAGGATCATCAACAACAACAACAGCATCAACTGATTTACCTGTAATATCACCAACACGTAAAATGTCTAATAAATATCGTAATCCATTTTTAAATAGTAATCAATTAGAATCAAATAATAGTTCACCAGATCGTATTCAACCATTTCGTATATATAAAATACCATTAGCTAATTTAACTGGTACCCATTCACATTTTCATGCCCACCAATTTACAAATACAGGATCAACAAAATTATTAACATCAGCAACAGCAGGAACATCTAATGTTATTACAACAAAACCAATAACAACACAAAATAGTGGTGGCAGTAGTAATAGCGGTAGCAGTAGTAGTCGTATTACAGAAGATAATAATGATTTATATGATCATGATTATGATGATGATGATATTAATGATGGTGGTACAAGTAAAAAATTAATTATTTGTGATCCAGTAGAAACAATTACATGTAATTGTACTAATTTATCGCTTTTTACCTCATAAATTGGTTTCTAAAAAAAAAAGATAATAATAAAAAATTCAAAATTAAAATGTTAAAAAAGCGGTGCGCACAATAATTGCTTGCGTAAATATGTTGAGTTGCTTCAAAAAAAAATTTGACAAAACAATAAAAAATAATAAAAAGAAGAATCTTAAAAAAAAAATTAATTAAATAAAATGAAATTTAATTAAAAAATATATATATATATTTTAATAAATAATAAAAACGCATTAAATTAAAAACTATTGAAATTTTTGCATGTGCAATGGAAATTGGAAATTTATGCGTTTCATTTACAAAAGCATAACAACAAATTCATACAAATAATACAAATAATTCATAAATTACATATAATAATTATATTTATATTAAATAAAATATTTTATAAATATTTTTTTTGTTTTTGTTTTTTAAAATTAATGTTGCAAGTTGTAAGAAAATTATATTGTAAAGTTATTAACTCTATATTGTATATTTATTTATATATTATATAATATATAAATATAATAAAATAAATATTAATAATTTAATTTATTAAATATATATAAATGTTTTCAGAAATAAAATATTATTGGTTTATTTTGCATAAATTAAAATAAAATAAGTTGAATTTAAATATCGCTGGAATGAATTTGTATACTAAATATTGCATTAGTAATTTAAAATTGATTAACTAGTGTGAAGAAGTTCAATCTCAGAATTTTCAGTATTTTATATTATACTTCAGAACGTTACACATTTCGTTATAGAATGGTAATTTTAAGATTTATATTTATTTACATATATTAATTTAATGTCATTCAATTCTTAAGGTCGCGTCTTTTACAACAATTTTCCCGCAAATATTCAAAGAAAAGTGAATTTTTTGTAAAAGTAATACTGACATAATTATTAGTTTAACATTTACTAGTAAAATTAGAACAGTTTTACTGCCAGGATGATTATTCTTTGTACAAAGTGGTAGATTTTGGTTGAATAATTTCTCAGAAATCGTTAAATTTTCAATTATTGTAACACACAACACGTAATGTAACGTAATTTTGATAATAACCCTACTTTATTTCGTTATTTCGTTGTAGTATTACGTTTTGCAACTCTGTTTCATAGAAGCAATCATTAGTTTTATATAAATTGGATTTTAAATTAAATTTTTTAAGTTGTCTTTAAATTTACCAAATTCAAAGCTAATATAAATATATATTACTGCAACTTTATTATGCAACTGCTGCTAGATATAAAGAAGATGTTAGCGTAACTTATTGTTGTAGGCGATACGTGTACGAGCCCTAATTCCTTGATAATAATAATTATTATTGCTAACCAATTTTTATTATATTTACTTCCTAATATTATGATCTAGTTGATATCTGTAAAATTTAAGATTATTCTGAGTTTAGTAGATACCTAATGCTAATTATTTAAAATTCATTTTTCATTTCCTAGAGATTCTAATATTTTATATATATTTATAAAATGAAGCATTACAGAAGTTTTTTATTTACAAATTGCTTTTTTTAAAAGCTTTCGGCTATGTATCTATTCTTTATTATATCACCACTTTTAGGATATCTTAATTATTAAAGACAGTCTGATCAAAAATTTGATTGATAAAGTCTAATTGACTTGAAAAGAATAATTCGTGCATATTGCTTTGTCACTTAAATGGAAGAAATTTATTTATTTACTACATGAAAGCATAAATTTTAAAAAATGTTAAAAATTTAGTAATATTATTTCAATGCGCCAATTTGACACAAATAAATTTTAAAAACATAATTCGATTATTGAATGACTTCATGGATGTCAGACATATTGGAACCTACACCAGAAATTTCGTAATCTAATTTTGATGCCATGTTTTCAAAATATAATTTAATTTTAATTCAATAACACATAAATTTACATAAATATATTTCCGAAAATTTATAAACTTCAAATTTTGTATGTAATTTTATTTATAATACTAAGTGAAATGAATTTCACTTATGGAAATTTTAATTTAAAAGTTTCTTTTGAAATAAATATTAAATGAAACTGCGAGACTTCAGGTTTGTATTAACGACCCGGATACTATGAACATTAATATTAATTCCGGGTTATATGAAAAATTTCATATTATCAAATGGTTTCATTAAAAACTAAACTGGATTTTCAGTTACATCCACAACAAAAGAAAATGTTTCGAAGCTAGTCATTTTTCATTTCGTGGAGCACCAGCAAAGAACCAATTCCGTAGTGCTTATAGTGAAACAATTAATTATTTTTGTATTCATAATTTTAAATCATAATATATCATAAATAGACACAATTTATCATAAATATAGTTTAGCATATTTTAGAAATTACTCGTATAGGTATACTAAATATTGAAATTAATTATTAAAAAATCATAATTTCATTACATTCTACTCGCTACCACTAATTTATTAAAAAGTTATTTTAATGGGAAATTAATTGTGATTAAACAATTAAATAAATATTTATTATTTACATTTTTCCTTTATATTATTTGATTGATAATTACCTAAGCAAAGAAAGCTTGATTAATAATCAATAAAAAAATAATATTTTCCGAAATCAAAGGCACAATGGTGATGTCTGATGCCTAAGACCAGTGAAATATACATCTGTCGTAATTAGAAACTATTGCAGTACAAATGATTTTGTAATTTCGTCCTAATATGTTTGGTAAATTTGATATATTACAAAGAAATAATATGAAGAGCTTACGTTGGCTTAAATTTTTTGAACTAATATTAATTTTACTTAACGCCTACGAAATCTTAATTCCAATTATGTTTTTTTTATGTTTACAATATTATACGTGGATAATATTTACATTTGAAAAACAAAATATGAATGAACAATAAATACGCCTTTATATAAACGGAATTAAATTCGGTAATAGTTACAATTTCTTTTACTTTCCGAACTCCGAACTAAAAATGATATTATTATTTTTAAATTATACAATTTAATTATTTGTATAATAGGTTGAACGTACCAAGTTTACGTATATATTTTCGTGTGTATGATGATAGGCACGATAGTCCATTACGGATTCAGACAAAGTGGAAGAGACAATTTTTATCTGATATACTAACGAACTCAAAAAATTGCATTAATACGTACAAATGTGATTACGTTACGAACAAGAGTATTGTGAGCGGATAGTAAATAGAGTTAAATCGATAGCGTTTGGTCATAAACAACATGTGTAAAATGATATACACTTACAAGAAGGTTCATTAAATAAAATTAGTAGAATTAAAACGTATTTAAAAGGAAAGTTAATCATCAAATTTTCGAAATGAAATTAAATATATAAAAATATCTAACATCTTTAAAATTATCCTTATAAATATTCAAGAAATTGGTTTATTACAATAAGTAAAAGGATATAAGTTAAGATAATAGTGGCGGCAAAACTTAACATACTTTGGCTCCATAGTACTGCAAATTTTTATCAACTCTGAGTTGGTATTTCAGTACATATTTGCTATCAATTCGAATGAATCTCGTACTTGATCTCAGCAAACTTGTTTTTTATTTCATAAACTGTTTATGACGATACAACTTCCAGAGCTGAGTATTTCATCTGGCGGTACAATGGCACTGTAATTCTTCTAGCGTTTAAACAAAGAATTATACTCTCTAATACAAAGACTCTAGCGTTTAAACAAAGCTCCAAAAGAGAATGATTGATATGGAAAATAATTATTATTGTGGTACGTTCAGAAGGTTTATATCTTTTTGATTGTTTTCGCTGATCCAAATAAATTATTAGTTTCTTACTTGGTTTCTTACTGGGCCACTTACTTTCTTGGCAACAGGAAAGTTGTATTTGTTTTATAGACTGATACGGATTATATACTCAATTACTTATATAAAATTCTGACATAAATAAAATAAATAAATGAATAAAAACAACATAAATTTATTCTGTTTCAAGTGTTTTATTATTTTTATTTTATAGAAAAATTTTTCGTACTTGTTTTTTCTTCTTAATATATAAATAAATTACATAAAAAAATAATAATGTAAATAGCACCGAAACATTTCAAATATTTAATAATAATTAATTATTTTTATATAAGTTAGTAAATTTTTATTTTAAAAAATATAATTATATAGAAACATCGTTCAATAAATTGTTAATTATTTTCAAAAAAGAAACATTCAGAATTATTCTCTTTTAAGCACATTATTTTATATTATTTATAAGAATATCTTATAAAATTTATTTAAAATTATTAATAATTATTATTATTATTATGTACATTTGTTTTTAGCACGAATCTTCTGTGTGATTTCTTTTTAATTTTAGTTATTTTTTTTGTAGTTTTTAGGACTTTGGCATCACAGTACAAAAATTTATATAATTATATAAAAACTTAAATCTAAAGACTAATTTTCAGTTAATTTTAAAGCTAATTTTCAAAGTGATATACAGATTTTTAACAAATCCGACAGTTCGAAAGTTTTGTAACTCATGAGTCATAGTCAATTTTTACATTTTAATGTCTGATATTTAATGATTAAACGAATCGTGTCTCATGAGTTAGTGACTGAAAATCAACCTTAATACAATTAAATCATAAAAAATGGAACACAAAAATTATTACTGACATTGATTTTCATAAAAATTTACATATTTTACTTAAAACTAATTTAAATACTCTTTTAATTATATATATACATAAAAAAAAATTATTTTAAGAGTATATTTTTGTTGATGAGAATCTTTCGATTTATTGCAAAACTTATCTGACTAATATTTATTATACGAGATACTATTTTAATTATGCAAAAAATTACTACCAGTCTGTTTCTTTAAAATCTGATATTTCAATACGAAATTGAACTTTAGCATTTTTTAATTTACGATGTGACACTCTTGTAAGTGGATTATTACGTAGATCAACTGATTCTAAAGTATCAGAAGTAATCATTTGGTCTGTATCGATTTCTGTATAATTTAAATAAATTACATTATAAATTATATTAAAAAAAGAAAATATATTGAAAATTTACCTATAATTTCATTATTATGAGCTTTTAATTGTTTTAATTTTGGCATTTTAAAACAAACTTGTGGCAGAACAATAAATGAATTATATGAAATATCTAAATGTTGTAAAGAAGCTAAATCAGCTAATTCATCAGGTAATTTTGACATTTGATTATGTGATAAATTTAGTTCTACAAAAATAAAAGAAATCATTTATTTAAATTTAAATTTTTTAATTAATTATTTGAATTATTTACCAGTTATTAAATTAAATTTAAGAGCAAATTTTGCTGGTATTCTTTTAATAACATTTCCACTTAAATCACAGGTTTTTAATTCTGTATGTCTCATTAAATGATAAACAGCATCTGG
Organism: Rhamphomyia laevipes; assembly: GCA_963920725.1. Lineage (NCBI taxonomy): Eukaryota > Metazoa > Arthropoda > Insecta > Diptera > Empididae > Rhamphomyia > Rhamphomyia laevipes. The sequence continues at coordinate 10,708,836 of OY987256.1, read as the reverse complement.
TACTTGCATTAATTGGCATTCAGAAAGATCTATAAAATATAATAAATTTATAATAAATAAATAAAATATATCGAAATAATTACAATTTTATTATTATTATATTGATATTATAAAATATACTAAAATTGATTACATAATTCTTCTAGAAATTCTAATTTTTTAATAATTCTTTTAAACAAACTATTTTTATTTTGGAAAATTATATACCTAAATGAAGTGATTCATTAGCATCTTCACATTTAGCCACAATTCTAACGACTTCGTGAGCCATTTCTTTACAAATTATACCAAATAAATTGAGAATTTTGAATGATTTTTAATAAAATGTTGATGATTTAATTGAATTTAGCTAAATTTTTTTTAATTAACTTCTGAATATTGAAGAAGCAAAAATGTTATTTAAATTTTATACTAGAGAAAATTAGAAGATTATAAAAATAAATTGGAAATATGGAATTTTGCCAAAATAAAAACACTTTTACAAAATAATTTGACGTTTCAATTTAGTGAAATCTCAGTTCTTCTCAAACTTTTAAAGTTAATTTTTTTCTTTAAATTTAATGTATATAATTTTTATAAAACTGATTATTAAGGAAATTTTTATATATTTAAAAATTGTGAAGTTTTTATGGTAAAAACTTAATTTCTGGTAAAGTATTTTCTTTTGATATAATCATTGAAAGCGCCATCTATTAAACAAACGACAAAAGTTCAATTAATTGAAATATATTTAGATGGTTTGAAAATTACTAATTCATTTTATAATTATATCAATTTTTTAATATTTTATTTTTAAATGCAGTTCACTAGCTTCCAGTATTAGAGGTTTCGCTACTTCCAAATCATATAATAAGAATTTAATTCATTTTTGTAGTTTCTAGCTTCTCTATACTATCGAAGATTGTAATATTTTTTAAAATATTATTTGAGAGTATCTGTTATAACGCAGGTACAAAGTTGATTCCGATTATTTTTATTTTGTATTACTCATATCTATCAGATATTTGATACGATATAGTAAGTAGGGGAAAAATACATGTGCTTTCAGTTAGTAGACTAAATGTTTTCTACATTATACACATCTTCTCACAATCCAAATCCGTATTGCTAATCTCTTTACTCTGTAAACACATTAAATGTGATAGATAAAGATAGAATAAAAAATAATTTTACGAAATAAATAATAAAGAAATGCAAGCAAAATGCAAAAGTCTATAAATTTAGTTCAAAATTTCATTTTATTTTATATATTTTGATTGACTGAGTCATAATTTGCAGTCAAATGAATGCAGATTTAGGTTTACTGAACTGTTTGAACTAATTTTTTTACTATTTAATATCAAAATAAGCTACTGAATTTTAGGTAAAATGTCGAAACCCTTTAGAAATTTGAAAATTTGTTTGTAAATTCGAATGAAATTTACTGATAGTTTTAAAGGTTTGTCGAAATTCGTAATTTAAACTATTAGAGAATCCGTCCAAATATTATTGCAATTAAAAGAGGCTTCAAAAGCAGACCAATTTGGCTTGGAAAAAGAGCAACATAATTCAATAAATGTTATTTTAAAGGAATTTAAAATTTTGAGTTGATCTGGGAATATTTTATACTTCGAATATTTGTGTCACAGTCTATGGGAAAAGTCTGTCTGTTTAGTGATCTTAATCGTTAAGCATTATATCGAAGCCCTTAACCTTATTTTACTATGCTTATTAAAGTCTTATCTTATCAATACGTTAATATTGTGGCTTTGATAATTGTGTGCAAATAATTACTAAACTTTTTCATAAACAATAATATTTTTTTCATATACTTAAATATCGAATAATAGAGTTTATCATAAAAATGATAAAAATTACATGCATTCCGAAATTTCCCAGAAATTATTTAATTTCACAAAAATAAGTTCCAATGAACTCATACAAAACATAGCGAGTTCATTATTATTATAATTTTTAAATCGCTAACAAATTTTATGGTGTCATCAAAAATTATCCCAAAAAAAATTATTTTATCTACTCTTTTAAAATGACAAAATAAATTATTTTTGTAATTTGTTATAATTAAATTTTAATTAGATCACATCATAATGGCTACACTTAACCATTAATGCTTTTATATCACCCCCTAAAATACTGACCGATTCTCAAACATTTCTACTCTATATGTATCCGTACTGCTGATGTAGGCGGTTAAGAAAATTAATATTTTACGTAAATAAAAAAAATGTATGAAAGAAAATTCAAAATTTATACAATGATAAATTTTCCATCGTCACAAAACGCCAGCTGTAATTTGTTTCAATCTCGTGCGAAAGAAAGAAAATTTGTAAAATTTATTATAGTAAAAAAATAAAAAACTTTTTGGCAAAATTCCCAAAATGAAAATTTTCTTCTTAATAAAGAAAATTCATATTTCTTGGAAATTTTTTATTCCGTTGTTTGGTAAATTTTTCCAAAACAAAGAAAAATATATTTTTGGTTTTAAAATACGTAAAATTTTCAATTTTTCAAAAAAAAAACTTTTTACAACCGGAAAATATATCACGCAAATTAAATTTATTTATATAAATATATCGTGCTATATGCAAATAGTTTTTATTATTTATTTCTAAATATAATTATATTTAAATAAATATTATTGCGATTTTCGAAATTAATAAATTTACGATAAATTAATAATAATTTTAATCTTTTTGTAAACATTTTTATTTAATTAATTTCCTTTTTTTAATATAGTAATCAGTTTGGTAATTTGGATAATTTTTTAAGTAATTTTGATTGATTTCTTTGTCTTTTATATCGTTAAAATTGCTCATAAATATTTAATGCAAATAATAATAATAAAAATGAATCATTTAATTACATATTAAATATGTTTAAATTTTGTTTATTATTTATAAAAAAATATTTTTGTATATTTATCTTAGTTTAAGGAAAATAAATGCGTTTTAATTAAATTGAGGAAAAGTAAAGTAAAAATTTTCATTGATTCATAAACATTTTGAATTATGAATCACAGATTTTATCAATGATTTGTTTTGCAAAAATAACAAATTTATCCAATTGTAAATATATTTTGAAATTTATAAATTATGTGCAAATATTGATTACAAAAGTAATTTTCTTATATTGATTACAAAAGTAATTAATTAATTAATTGTTAAAAAGTAATAAAATATAAAATTGTGAATTATTTGCTTAATGTGCCAGCAATGTCAAGTAAGTAATAATTTCGTAACATATTTAATATATTTTTGGTAATTTCAGCAAATTAATTACTCAAAATAAAAACCAACAAAATTTTATTAATTTTTTTTGTAGATAGGATTCACCGTAGCAAATATTAATTGGCACCATTTTTTACTGAATATGAATTTTAAAATTGGAACTTAACTTTCCAGTTGAATCAGATTTTTTACTTAAATATGCTTCGATAAGATTTGCAATTAAACTAAATTTTAAATTACAATTTATATATAATAAATATAATTCATATAATTTTTATTATTCCAAAGATTATTTCCAATTTAATGTAGGGATTAAAAACTATCTACCAAAAATGAATTTTTGCATATCATAACTCGACTGCATTCAAAATTGATACCTAAACTTCCTCAATTTAATGATAAAATTAGTTTTTTTTATCATTTTCATGTTGACAATTTAATTAAAATTATAAATTTTCAACAATTTTTCATAGTTTAATATTAAATCGTTTTCCAAATTAAATCCCCAGCTATTAAAATGAAAATTGGAAAAATTTTCAAAACAAGAAGAAAATTGGAAAATATTTTTTTGCGATTTAAATAATTTATACTACGACGATCAAAAAATTATTTTCTTTGTTTGGTTTTATAGTAAATTTATAAAAATATATTTTGACAATTTGTTAAAGAATCTTTTTAAAATTTTGTGTCAAAAACTCAAAGTGATTGAAATGCGTAATGGGAAATGGGAAATGGGATGTGTTTAGTATAAATATACATATAATAAAAAACAGATTAATGGAAAAATCTGTCTCGTAATTTAAAATTTATACGTCACAAGAAGATTATAATTAATCTGTTTATACAAAAAGTATCATCAAATTTTCCATTAACAAAAATTTGGTACAATTCTTTGGTAAATAATGAATCCAAACATTTCGGTAGTAAAACAAAAAAAAATTCCCAAAAATTTGGAATGACCAATATTTCAGTTAACCTTGGCACTTTACTAGAGCAGAAAAATCGAAATATACGATAAAAATTAAAAGCCCTTAAAATTATTAAATTACAAAATTTATAAAAAAAAATTGAAAATTTAAAATTTACATAAATGTTAAATTGAAAATCTTCAACAGTTGTTAACATAAAAAATTATTTACTGGCATTTCAACACTAAAAATTTCAGTTTGATTTTCATATTCATAAATTCATAAATTTGTTCATGCATAAAATTAAAAAAAATCATATTTCCAACGAAACTATCATAATTTAGGCGTTCTTAATGAAAATCATGTGCTTTTAAAAATTGCCAACATTATGTAAAAAATTTGCGTAAAAAATACGCGTTTAATTAATAAAAAAAAGTGTTGGCAATTTTCCAAGTCAAAAATTTTATATAGAAATTTTCTTTTTGCGTTTTAAAACTATATTCGGGGAAGTGTTAAATTTTAGTGTTTCTGCGTTTCTGGGTTTTCTAATTTTCTATATTCAATAATTAATCTAGATTAAAAAATAATGAAATGTTTTTTTTTTTTAAATAAATTTTTTGTGTACATAATTAAATTTTATAAACAAAATAATAAAATTATATTGAGAAATTTCACTTTTTCACGTAATATGCAATAACATTTTTTTTTATGCTCTTTAATGTTGGAGCATAGTTTTAGTTATAAATTGTTCAAATTGAATTGAAGCACGGAATTGTTCGTGCAATGAGGTTATAAAGTTACATATTTTTTGTTTTGTTTTTGTAGTATTGCTTTTTACTATCACTTCTCGCTACTAAAAGATTAGGAAGTTAACAGGTGTAGTCATCAGTAAAACACTGTTTAATATTTTTTTGGTATTGTATAACAGATAGTAAATTACAGGGTGATTTAAGAAAATTTTGATGATATTTAAATAGAATTAATTATAACTAATTTTTTTGAATCGTTTTTATTTTTATAATATGTTATACAAATGTAAACAGGGTGCTTTAGAATTCCCTTTAATATTAAGAATTAATAGAATTAATAAAGTCAAATTTACTTTCAATATTTTTGGTAATTAATTGCCTACAATTTAACAAATAAAATTCTGTATAGTCTTTAGTTATCATTACAGAAATTTTTAATCATATTTTTTCAATCTTGTTTCGATGTATATACAAACTGCGTGCTCAGCTAATAAAATATGATAAGATAATTTTTTAAATATTAATCAATTAGGTCAAAGTTTTCTAATTTAATTCTTGTTCCACATTTTTAATTGAAATTTCTTTTTCTATAAATTGCGTGACATTTACAAGAAATATATGGGGCGGAAGTCAAAATTTTGAATAATAATTTTTGACACCTAGTTTACTTTTCTCTATGAACCAAAAATTTAAAAAAATATTTACTTAGATTTATTATATTCGCAATGTTTTATACTTAATTTTCAGATTTCTGTACAAATGAATGAATTTACTAATATAAAATAATTTTAGTTCTTTTAATTATGTATTAATAATTTGATTAGTAAATTTTGTTCTATGAGACTTAAGAAATTGAAAAAAACTGACACTGATAAAATGAATAACAAACAATTTTTTTTAAATCACTCTGTAAAAATTAAGTTTACAACATTATTTTTTATTGTGCTAACGAGTTAACGTAACATCAAAATTATACAAAATATAAAACTACTTTTCATATTTTCCACTATTTTATGGTTTGCATTTTCCATAGAAGTAATAAAACATGTAAACTTCCTGATTTTGTCTTTCAAATTGTAAATAAATGATATAACTAATTTTCACATTGAATTAATTTCCTTTATACATTTACCAATTATAAAATTATTGTTTGGAAAATTACAATTGTTTTGTGTAATTTTCTCTAAATCCCAATCATTAAAAGCATATAACATTAAAAACATATTGTTCAATAAATTGTCGTAGTTTTAACAATAATTATTTATACATATTAAAATCAAAATATGGTAAAGTTTTTCAAATGCTGTTGTCCTTGCAATTACCAAATAAAGCATAAATATGAATCAATTAAATTGAAATTACTTCTATAATAACTATAGAAAATCAATTTTTTTTAGAATGAATTAAGGATAAAATTTTGCGGAAATTTATTTATTATCTTACCTAGCATATTATTTTCCTTTGCATCATCACAACGTCGAACAACACGAATAATACCACGACCAGCAACACGAGATACAACTAATGTACCACCCATTCTAGCTATATGGGGTGGAATTCCGTTGGTATCATCCTGATCGTCATCGTTATTGTTATTATTATTAATATTGTTGTTATTATTGTTATCATTTGGTGTTCGATTTGTGATATCATTACCGAATGTTGAATTTGGTGGTCTCATTTTGATAAATTTGTTTGTTATTATTTATTATTATGATAGTATTTTTTATTTTTTTTATGATATTGTTGTGAATAATCACTAATTTTTTTTTGATAATATTTTAGATTGCAAATTTTTTTTTTTTGGATATTTCCAAAAATTTGATTAACACTTTGGAAAACACTTCGCTTTATTAATTATAATTTTTCAAAATAATCTTATTTTTAATTACTTTAAACAAAGAAATTTTTAAATTAATTTTTTTTATTTAGTTTTGTTAGCGACTTTTTTCTCAACTTATTAAATGAATTTCCGTTATACAAATGTTTTAAAAAGCTCAGTTACAGCTGATTTTATACCACCAGACAAAAAAATTATGAGATAGAAAAAAGCTTACAAAATTACACGCAAATAATTTCTTTGTTTTTACTATAAGATTTTTTTTATATCTATATACAAAATAAATATAAATTGCATGTAATAAATAATATTTAAATATGAAGGGGGGTGAGGTGGTGTGGAAAGGGAAGTATTTAAATTTATGTATAGTTTTCAATAATTTTCCATATTGGAGAGATTAAAAAAGTGTGGACATTATTTTTGCTATTTATTTGTTATTAATTAATAAATTTGAGAGAAATTTCATAGACATTGAGACTATCTGACGGAATGAGATACTTTATTATAATTTAATTAATAAATATGTAATTATAAAATATGTTGGTCACTAAATAAATGTGCGTCGTTATTGTATTTTTAATGTTATATGATTTTAATCAACTATATAAAATTGATTTGTGGATCGCAGTTAAATATCTCATCTCTTAAGCTTTATTATGATCTGGAAAAAGCTTAGGAAATAAGATTGTAATTATTATAACTGATATAAAACCATAAATTTTAAATGAAAACCAATTTTTTTATATTAATAATATTGAAATATTAATTATAAAATCCGTACTTGCCGAATTAATTCTCATATTTAGTTAATTAATTGCTTTAGTTATTTCCCCAAATTAAATTAAGATTTAAAATTTCAAAATTTATGCTTCGTTTTATCTTTAGGGTTGAATAATTATTACAAAAAAGTATTATCGTATAATGATAAAAATATTATTATCACATAATTTGACCTAAATAAAGTTAGCAATTGTCAATAATTTATAAATAAGAAGTTCATATAATTTTAAACAATTAAAAATAACTTTTAAGATTGATTAGATGATATAAACTAAAATTGATTTAAAATCAGGTTAATACAATCACGACTTTGGTACATAGAACAATCATTAGTTGATCCAATTAAATACTTAATCAATTCATTCATAATTACTTTTCCAATTAATTACTTAATCAATTTTATGTTTGGTATAGTAATTGTTATCCCTTGGTACATAGAACAACCATTGTTGATCCAATTAATTACTTATCCAATTGATTGATATTGATAATTACTTATCCAATTATTTACTCAATCAATTTTATGTTTATTATATATTGTTATAGTTTGAAGTAAGATTTTTGAGAAATATGTCAAAATAAAAAAAATATTGATATTATTGTCATTTCAAATTGTATTGGTATTAATAAATAACCGAGGCTCCTTAGGTAACTGAGCATTGATGGCATTTGTAGCCTGATCCCGTAGCTCGAACCTAGTAAATGGTAAATCACATTAATCACCCGATAAATAAGATCAGTTTTACGATTGGTACTTAACCCTGAAATCATACTTGGAGTGTTTATCGCTTGTAAGTTCATTAGAATATGGAAAACCCTATTATTTTAATTGAAATTTTCATTATATTATTAATAATACCAATTATTTCTATAGTTTATTATAAAAATAATAATCCCAATAAAATCATATAGACAGGAATTAAAATTAAAGGTTAATATATTTGCAAAACAAGAAGAAAATTGGTGAAAATACATTTTACGATGTAAATAATTAAACTACGCGATCAAAATTATTTCCTTTGTGTGCTTTGTAAAACGTTTTTTTTTTTGTTTTTTTGGAAATTTTCCAACTAAAATAGAAAAACATAAAAAAAAAATATTGTATATAAAACCAAAAAGAAAAATCATAATTAATTTATAAAAATAATTTTCTCTAAATGGTGTAAATTTTTCATTTTAGTATTTCTTGTTATTTTTGAAAAAATACGTTAATGATTTTCTTTTAAATTGAAAATGAGGTCATTGATGTGAATTTTTTTTTTTGAAATATCTTTAATGCCAAATAGAGAAGGAAATTTTTTAAAAATAAAATTAAATGAAAACAAATTTTCGTAATTATATAAATATTTAAGGTGGACTAGAATATTTATTAATTTTATTTTCATCCAAAACGCAATTTTTTAAATTTAATTTAAATTATTTTGTATTAATTTTATCAGGCTAAATTCTTATAGATTTTCTTCGTTGTTTAGAGGTAATTTTTCACAAACCTTTGGAACCGGGATGGAAGATATTACCTTGTGGGGAAAAAACTGGAATAATTCGCTAAGTAAACCTCAGGACCATAGATTTTATTTATAAGAGAGTATAACGATGGTAAAATTCTGCCATCTTTGAAGAGAGCTAAATAGAAACAGGAACATTGACCAACTCGAAATTATTAGAGCAATGCTACACACACCTTAGATCTTTTAGGTCGTAGTGCTGAAGGACAGAGTGATGTAATTACTATTTAATAATAGTAATTACATTATGGATTATGGCTATTTTGGTAAATGGATATAAAGTAATAATTTCCAAAACAAATACAATATATTGACAGTCAAATTCGGAAATTTATTTTTAAAGTTGTATCAATAAAATTTAGTTAAAATTATTCAACTGATTTTATATTCATAGAATGTTATAAGTTAAATTAGCTGTTTCTAACAGTTGCATAACTTCTAGTCTAGTCTCTATTTCGACTATAATCTTTTACTGTGTGCAGCATAAAGCAAAAAGTTCCGATTTGTTTGAATTACAGATATTGTGCACACATTGTAATGACACCAATTATTAAATATTTATATATTACTTTAATTTATTAGAAGCATATTACATAATTTTGTAAATGGCCAGATTTACATTAAAAACTGGGCCTTTATCAACATTATTTTCAAAAAGCTTAAGTCAAATCATTGAAAATAAATTGTGAAAAATACACAAATGTAAAATAGTGAATTGGTCTAAAAAACAGTGGAGTATTATTCACCAATTTTTCGCTAACTCTAAAAATTATTTCATAACAACTAAGTTGATATCTTATTTTAGAAGTGGCAGTGAAAATACATATAGGTGTTCTTAAAATTGTACAGAGCTATATCGAACCTTTAATTAAATTAATTTATTTTAGTTAGCTTAAGCTGTTATGTTATTGATTACTCGGTTACGAAATATTGATTTATAAAAGCCTATAGATAGATACCAAAAAAAAATTAATTAATTGTCGAGCAGCGTTTTGTATTTCTGCATCATTCTTTATAGGTTTTACTGAAAATAATTAGTAAACAATAATTGTTAACGTAAGGAATTGAAAAATCAACTGATTAATGATTTCTTGATTTAAATGGTGAAAATCAATAATTCCTATACTTTTTTGATGTAGTCTACTTGAGTCCTGTTTAATTAATTTTGAATTATTTGTTCTTTTTAATATTATATGAATTATTTCTTGACAATGTTTGCAATTCCTTAAGTTATAATACTTTATTGCAATTATGAAATAACTGCCAAATTCATTTCCATGTTAACTGCCAAATTTATGTTAACTAACAAATTTAATTCCATATAATTTAACACCAAAATGTTTACATTTTTTATATTGTTTTCTGTAATTTAGACGCCTGTAAACAATTATTTCTTTACTCGTAAATAAATGTGTAAACTACGGTGTGAAAAGAAATTGCACAACGTTTTGCATTCGATGTCATAATTAATTAATTAATCATAATTATCACAATAAACAATTTAATTTTTTGTAAATTTTATACTTTATTTTGATATTATTTTTTTATTAAAAATTCAAAATATTGAATTAATATATAAATTCTAAATAAAAATCTGAAAAAAATAAACTAAATAAAACTTTAAAATTAATATTATTATTAATAATATTTTATATAATTGATATTTTAAAGGCGCAAATATAAAATTTGCAAAGTTTTTCATAAAATTTATTTATTAATTTATTTTATATTAGGATTATTAATTTTATGTTACAAAAATTTATGTTAAAACATTTAATACTTTTTTATTTTCTTCTATTTTGTGTTAGTGAATTTGAATTAGGCTTTTTTTAATGATATTTGTATTTAAATTAATATTTTAGTCTAATACTGAATTCAGGATGCTGGATAAATGCAACATAAAAGCATTGCAAAATTGAAACTCGATAAAAGTTTAACAACTTCTGCATTGCTTTTAATTGCATTGAAGCCAGCTTTCTGAATTCAGTATATAAAATTTATGATCATTTCTTTATTACATTTACTTATTTAAAACTAAGGTTTACAAATTTGACTTTTATCTATTCAATTAAACATATAAATATCTAAATTACATCAAATTAATAATTATATGCTGAAAGTCTCAAAATATTTTTTTGGCGTTAATTTAATTAATTTTTTTATATTTTATATAAAATATTAAACATTTTTTTTTTTTTTTTTACATTTAATTTTTATATTTATTAATTATATTTATATAAATATAAATAATAAAATTTATGGAAATGCTACACCTTGAGCATGCTGAAGTCCAGTACATAAATATAACATTATAATACTTAATGCTTGTACACGTTCTTCAGACTGTGCTAATAATAATGTTTTACGTGCCAGTTCTTCAATACGATGGTTTATGTCTAAACTAATATCTGATGATATTTGTTGTTGTGTGGTTATTGTAGATGGCGTTTTTGTTTCAAGATATAAATCTTTTGGTTGTTGTATTGATGGTTCAGCTGGATTATTTATTGATGATATTACTGATGATGATTTTTCTTCAACATTGATGACTTGTAATAATGTTGCATGAATGGATGTTTCACTATCGAGAGCAATTCGTAGTTTGGAAAGCTAAATACATTATCAAAATGAGAAGAATATTATTTCAAATTGAAATTATTTCATTTATTGGAATGTATTTTAATAAATTTTTTAATTTACAACATCATAAAGCACTAAAAAGAAGCATTTCTGTGTGTTTGATAAAAAAATATTATTATTATTGAACACTTACCAATAAATTAATTCTGTCGACACGTTCATTTGCTTGTAAATCACCATATAAATTTTTACTAGATGTTTTAGCTAAATTCATAATATCATCATTTGAATGACCAATTAATGATTCAGTTATATTGGCAATATCATCATTTGTTAATTCAATAATGTTGTCTGGTAATTGTTCCAATCTTTGTGTTACAGTGATGAATGGATTTGCGTTTTGATTAACAAGTGATTGTTTTCTAAAAGAAAATTTACGTGGTCGTTTTTGTTTTTTTTGTAAATTAACATAAAAATAATAAAAACCAACCAAAAAAGAAAAATAATAGATAATTTTTTTTTTTTTTTTTGGTTCAATTAAAAATTAAAATCAAATTTTGCAATCTTATAATATTACGACTGAATTGAGCGTTACGTGTTAAATAGCTTCTAAATTCATAAAACTAATGAGCTTTAATATAAAACCGATAAAAATAGATAGATTATTTTTGAAATGGAAACGACGGAGTATGGTCCGTCCTAATACAATACAAATCATATTCTGAATAAGCTAAATTATATATTAAATTTTGTCATGAAAATGTTTAACAGAACTACAAATATAAAGAAAATATTACAAGTTTTTTAAAAAGTAGAAGATTTTTGGAAGATTCTTGTATTTTATAATATAATTTACTTTCAGTTCATATTAATTGATTTCTAATCGGATTAAAGTTTTCGCTAGTCTAATATATTTCTTATAGATTTACTATCTTAATTGTAATTGTAATTATATATCTTATATATTTCTTGCCATATAAATTTCTGTTAATATTTTTCAATGATTGTTTTTTTCCAATCTACTTTAATACTGTCCAGCTTTAACAATTATATAAATTATAATTAATTATTTCTATAACTATAAGCATAGCTTTATTATATAATATAAGTCAATCATGCAAAACTCTAATATAAAATTTGTGGACTCGAGAAACTAAATTATATACTCTTTCATAAACTCTATCTAATTTAAGCAACAAAATATTGTATTATATTTTGTAATCATATATTATATACCTTGGTGTATGCTGTGGAGTTGGTGGTAAACTTCTACTACTTTGACTTAATGATGACACAATTCCGGGTATTGCTAAATTATTAGCTGAATTAACACGTTTTAAACCTTGTGCAATTAAACCACTAAAACTTGAACGATGACCATTACAACCAGCTTCTTCTCTAATTTTCGGTTCTTCACATTCATCCAAACTATCTTCATCAATATTAATAATTGGTTCAGTTACAGTAAATTCCGGTTGATGTATATGGGTTAATAATGCTCCACTTGTTCTTGGTGTTACAAAACTAAAATCAACAGGTCCACAAACCGTTGATTGTTGACATTTATTAATACATTTCTTATGACAGCACATTGAACAATCACGACATTGGTAAGCATCTTTAAGCCAAATTTTTTTACCACAAAAATCACATTGTGTTGCCCGATGAAAATGTGTACGTATAAAATTATGGGTTTTATTATCACCACTTTTATCATCTTCATATAATTTATCGGTTGAAGTTCTGTAAACAAAATGGAAATTTTTTTGATTTATATACAAAATTTTAATAATTTGTTTAAAACTCTTACTTAAAACTTTTTGATTTTCTAGTATTTATTTGGGATTCTGATGCTAATGCAGTTGATGAATTTCCACACCAATTATATGCTATTAATATATCACCAAAACATAATTTCGATATAAAACCAGATTGTGATGATAAATTGTGTTCTTTTCTGTTTTGTATTATTAAATTGAAATTTTAAAATAAATTTAATTTATGAAATATATTAAACTTACAATTCTTGTGGATATGGTGGTACTAATGAATATTTTTTAAAATATTGTCCTAAACTTGTTTCAGAACATTCAGTCAATACTAAATTAATTGGTACATTTATATATCCTAATAATATACATTCACCAATACATTTACCATAAACACATATATTTAAATAATTACAACGTTCATCTAATGTAAATTGTGATAAATCGTTCATTTCAATAATATTATTAATATTAGCTGGACAATCAATTGTTGAATGCTGTTGAAAATTTTCAATATCAATAAAATTATTATTTATGATTTGTTCAGATATAATTGTCTCATCAGTTAATTCACTATTCTGGCGACTAATATTAATTTTTTCACTATTTTGACGACTAATACTATTTTTGATTTTTGATGCTGAAATTTTCCTTGGTGAATTTGTTGGTGTTGTATTTATAATATCATTTGTAATTTGTTTTTCTATTGAACCTTTACGTAATATTGATTTTGGATTATTACTACTATTTATGCTACAATTATTTGTAGTATTACGATTAATTATTTGTACAGTTTCTGTTGATTTTGTAAAACTAATATTCATGTCACCTAAACTTTCATATAATTCTAAATCTTCTAAAATTGCATCGTTACGTATAATACCAGAATATAAACGTTCAATTCTTAAACTAAACACTGGTTTTATTAAATTTTTTATAATTTTTGCAACTTGTTGTATTGTTGTGATATTTTTACCTTCAATTGATATCAAATGATCACCAGATTTTAAATTTGCTTTACAGGCTGGTGTATTTGGTAATACAGCTTCAATTAATATTATATTATTATCATTTTGTTTAAATACAATACCAATTTGTTGATTTTTAGCTTTATGTATTTCAATATCTAATGATATTATAACATTTTTATCATCTTGTTGTCTAGCTTCAACCCATGCTATTGATGACATTGTTAATGTACAATATATATCAGTTATATAATTTGGTATTATTAATCTAGATAATTCAATTATTTTAATATTTAATATACCATTTGGTATTACAATATCATTATCATATTCATCATCATTTGTTGTTGAACGGAAAAATGGTTTATAACGTAATTTATAATTTGGTAATGTATGTTTACGTCTAATTGCTTTACGTATTTGATTATTTATTAAATGTGTAATATTTGGTTGTAATTGACGTCCTTGAAAATGTGAATTAATATCTAAATCTAATATTGGATCACCTAAAAAACTAATTGACCAATGTGTATATGGTTTACGTGTAAATTGTAATCGTGCTAATCCTTCAAGATTTTTTACTATATACATAATTTACATGGAAATAATAGAAAAATTATTATATAGGATATTATTTAAATTAGTATTTTAATTATATATATTTACCTATAAGTGTTAGTGAACCTTTTTTTCCTAAAACCATATCAGCATCAATTGATAAACGAAAATTACCTTTATATTTTAATTCTAATACTAAATCTAAATTTTCAATATGTTCTTCAGTTTCATGTAAATCTGCGTTATGAACACGTAAATTATTTATTTCTGGAAATTGTACACCTAAATCAAGATCACGAATCTGTAAATATAAATAAATTATTGTAAAAAACAAAAAATACTAAATTAATTTAAATTTACATATAAATAAATTATAAAATAAATAGAAATGTTGTGAAATATATAAAGTATTTAAAATGTATTTGAATTACTTCTATCAATATCAATTTAGCTGAAAAACTTTCAAGTATATAATATGTATTGAATTTTTTCCAAATCATTTTTTTTTTTTAAATGTATTTGATTCTGTTTTTTAGACTTAAAAATAGTCCAATTACATTTCTATTTGTATGGCAAGTATTTTAAGTTTACTTATAATTAAAATGTATTTGAATTTATTTTTGGAAATTTATATTTGGAAATTTAATATTTGTATATTATTTTTAGGTACCTATTTAAAACTCATCAAAAGTATTCGAAATAGTAAATAGTATTTCAAATATACTTCAAATGTATTTCCAAATATTTTGCATTTAATATACCATTGCCAATAAACTTTTAATGTAAAGGAAATTTATTACAAATATCTTTATGTATCAACCGTCAAAATAGTAAGTATTTATATGTAAAAGGCTTCAAGGATATTAATAAACAAAGTAATAATTATCTTTGAAATAAGAAAAATATGTTAATTATTTTTTTAATGTTTCGAATGTCATTTTTACATAATTTTAATCATTTGGCTGCACTCTTGCTTTCATCATAATATCTAATATCTAAAAATCTACACGATTAATTTATAACTATTAAATTAAATAAATTTTTATTAATTTATCCTTGAATTTTGTAAATAATTTTCTATGAAATTATGACCCGAACACACATTAATTAATTATTCATATTAAGAAATTGATAATTTAGGTGTGGTGTAGAATATATAGAGAATTTAATATCCTTTCTACCACACCTACAATCATTGACATATTTATGTTAATATCCTTTATATACTATATATACGTAACAAAAAACATATTTTGTTTTTTTTTAAAAAAGGATCATTTACTTACAGTCAATTTATCAAACAATTTACCAGTTGTTGTTTTCGCTAATAATTCATCCAATTCTAATGATAATTTACGATAAAACCATTTACGTACATGATTTGAATTTTTCGATTCATAAAATAAAAATTGTATAATTAAATTAATTGCAATTATTGGATATTTACTATCTGGATCATTTGATTTAATACTGTTCATAATATTCTAAATATAAATATAAAAAATAATATAAATATAATTAAATTAATAAATTTTTTTTTTAATACCTCTGGTAATGAATATTTTTCATAAATAGCTTTTTTACATTCTTTAGTTTCTGGCATTATATTAAAATATCTAATAAATGCATAATACTGAATTATTAACATTAAAACAGCACCAATTACTAATGACATAAAACAAAATAAAAATATCATTGATAAATCCATTTTTAATGATTGTTTAGTTAGTATTCCGTGTCCTTTGTAAAATGTCCTTTAATTATTACTCGGCACAATAAAAATTACAATTTATAAATTTTCTCTTATTAAAATTATTTTTTATATTTGATTGGTGGAATATTAAAATTTCATCATTTTTTATACTACATTTTTTTTTTTAGTTTTTCTAATTTGTAATTAACTTAAAAACATGTAAAAAATATAATTAATTAATTAATTTCATATAAAGAATTTTTGTAAAATATTAAAATTATATATCGAATTTATGTTCTTAACTTAATAACTTCTGTATATGAACTGGGGGAATCTCCGAAATGAAAAAGGAACTTTTTGTATATAGAAAATTATTATTGTACGGTCGGGTAACAATTTTTTTGGTATTGGAAAATCAATATTTGATGTGCGCATGAGTCAATTACAATCAAAACATAAATATTTCTTCTTTTTTTTTGATCCCTTTATGTATATTTTTATAATTATATGTTTTGAAACAGCTGTTTATGAACAAAACAATAATAATCATAAATTCATAATTTCTGTTGTTGTAATGTTAACGTATGGTTTCAATCGATTCGATATCTTAAAAAAATTATATACAAACTTTCTTGAATTTTATATGTATACTAAATATACTGAATACGTTATGTAAATATATAAATTTTTATGTTAAATTGAAATTATAAGAATGTCCATTAGCATAATTGCCATACGCAACACAGATACACATACACAACAATATTTATTTTTTTGTCTATGGTTAAGTAATAATAGTTTTTCACTTTTAATATCCTTGTAATTTTGAATTGGCCACTTTTATAACACTTAAGGATTTTCTTATTAATATCTGTGTATACAATACATTTATAGCTTTAAGGAATTTTTGTATTATATTTTTTTTTTTTGCAATTAAATCGTTTTCTTCTGATCTTGAAGATTTCTTAATGATTTCATTGTTTGTATCCTCCGGGTTTTTTTAGTGGTTTCTTAATATATTTTATGTTGATGGTTAATTTTAGGTTTATAAAGTAAAAAATAAAAAAATATAAAAATAAAAAATTATAGTTTAAAAAAAAATTGGTTTGGTTTGTTTGACTTTTTTGTTACAAAATTTTTAATTTGACACTTATAATTTATGATAGGTTTTGTTGTTGTTAATAATTTTTGTTATTTTTTTCAATTTATTTTGGAATAGTAACTTTGTAATCAAATTTTTTTATAATAACTAGATGGATATAAAAAAAATTTTGCGATTAAATTGACGGGTTAATCTTTAATCTGGGCACTTTTTTACTTATTTCAAATAATTTTAATTGAAGAATTTTGTCATGCAAAATGAAAAGCTTATAAAGTTACCAAGGATTTTGGATCTCTATAGATTATATGAATGAAAAATTCAGGGATCTAATTTTGAAGAAGGGAGGATCAAGAAGAAAATTTTGGTTTTTGAATTATGTTGAAGAATTAAGGTGGATTTACATTTGCGGTGTTTCAATAAACAATTTACAGAATGTAATGTTTATTCGCGCTGGTAGTTAATCTGTACATAGAAAATGTTGTATTTCAGGTTGAATGAAAGAGTTAATTATTAAAAAATAAAATAACGATCAAATTTAAATTCAATAATATCATAATCTAAAATTTTATAAATTAACGTTTGCCTCCAAAAGACAATTAATAAATAAACATCGTTTGTCCGATATGCGAAAATGTTTATGTACATATGTAAACTCTGCACCGAAAAAGTTGGAGTTTGGTCATCTCTGTACTTGCGATAAACCCGTGCCGCTTTTACTTTCTAGTTGGTTGAAAGCAAAAAAAAAAACCGCCGCTACGTAAAAACTTCCTAAATGTAAATTCACCGCTGTAAGAGACTGTAAGATGGACACACTGAAATTTTTATTTTTAATTAGTTGGAAACATTTATTTAGATTTTTTTTGGCAAGGACTTTTGGTATGCTGGAATTAAGATAAAAGGATTTTTATTTTTGGAAATATTGATTAAAATAATACTTAACATTACCAAAAAAAAAAAAAAAAGCAAACTAGTACATCCCATAACTAAACATTTACATAAAATTATGATGAGTTTTTTTTTAAATTATACATAATACATAGAGATACAAAATACATAATACATACATAGAGAAGAGATATAGATAGATATACAATTTCATTCAATTTCATTAAGAAATTCAATTGCAACTTGAAATATTTATCACAATTACAATGATGAATACTTGAAATAAGTTATATCCAATTCAATGCAATTTGTATATAAAACAAGAGCTATCTGTCACTAAAATCTAATTTTCATAATAATGGAAAAATTAATCGATTTTTACTATATTATATTTTAAAAACGAATTATTTGTAATACAAGTGATGATATTAGTAACCATTAATTAAAAACCCAGAAAAAAGGACTTGTTAAATAAAAATTTCTTCCTATCAGAAGTCCAACAAACTAAAACTCTAGAGTGATCTAGTTTAAATCAACAAAATTATAGAATAAGCAATGGATAATGAATCCGCAGTACTTCTGCATGCCGGCTGGTTTCTAGGTTGCTTCCAATGATAAAAAAGGATCTTATTTTGTCAGTTTCGTTTTACTGACAGCCTAGTTCTAATTTCTACTTTAAAGTAAATTTTTAGTGATTGATAGTAGAATTTATTTAATTTCTGAGCAGGAGTATACGGAAACTGCTATACCTAAGGTAAGGATATACGTAAGACTTTTAAAGTGTACGGCTCAGATCAGGTTTTTAATTTTTCGAGTGAACCTACAATATCGTATACCATTAGTTTGTAGTTAAAATCTAAGACAGCATTAAATTTAAATTATATTGAAACTAAGAACTTATAAACTCGAATATTTTAAAGTAAAATAGAAGATTCTGATTTGTACGTAAGTTCTCTATTGTAATTATAGTGAGCCTTGACTTGACAGTTTTTATTGATCTCTGATCTGTTAAGTTAATTAGTATATTAATTATGAAGTATTTTAAATACTTTATAATATTTAAACGCATTTGAAAATGTGAAATTACTATGACTGTAAATCAAAATAGTAACTTAAATGTTATGAAAATCGTAAATTTTGTTGATTTCTGGGCTTAATCCTTAGTTATAATTACAACTCTATGACTAATTAAGAAGATCAAAGACCTTGTACTCCAGATTGAAAATAAGGTACCAACCATTTTACAAAAAAAAAAAATCATTTGTTAATCATCAATGTAAGAAATTCAAATTCCAAAAAGTATTGTTACTGTTCTACTTACATATTTTTCATCAAAATCAAATAACATGAAACTAAAGTTATATCAAACGGTAAGGATGGTTTTTATTCAAATTAATATTAATTTTCATACTGCATTAAATTAAGATTACACAATAGCTACATCAGATTATAAAACGTTTACATTTCCATACGCTTTCAAGTTAAATATTTAATTACAGCTGTAGTAATTAATAATCAAAAATTAATCATCAAAATTATTTTTAATTCTGAGTGTTTTGTGAACGTTTTTCTTAATGGATGACTATGAAATCGAAAAAAAAAATGGTTTAACTTGGATGCAAAAAATATAGTGATCCCGTCGATCTTTAGTTCAGTTGAGGTCGGTAATGGATCCATGCTATAATTTCAGTATGTTTAATTAGTTCTAGTATCTAGAGGTACTATAATTTTTTATACGATTTGAATGAAATGTTTTTATGAGATGATACATATTGATTGAACCTAAAACATGTTGCTGCTACATTTATTATTACTCTTTTATTACAAATTACTGTTTAACATATGTATGAGTATGAATATGAGTTATCTTGCTACCTCCAGTTTAGTGGATTTTTATCCATGTCAGTTTGAAGTAACATTTTCGTTTTACATAATGGTCATATTTAAAAATTCATTGTCCTTCTAATAATTGTTGTGGTAGGTAGTGCATTTATAATTGGGGTGTTGTGTAAAAATTCCTTCCATTTCAATAATTCATGTTACCAAAATTAGCATACGCGTGTGCACAGACACAAAGGATTTCTGTAATCGTATTGCCTAACCAAATAATAGTCTCAAAAATATTTAAAGAGTAAAGATAAATTTGAAGATTAGATTCCTTCTTAATAGAGAAGTTTACTTAACATTACCAAAATATTTGATTAGTTTTTCGAAGAAAATGGAGGTGGATCGGCCATACCATCGGAAAGAAGCCGGATAGCATTAAAAGAATGTAGAAGTCGTCGTCCAAAGAGCACCTGGGGACGAACGATATTCCAAAAACTAGGAAGGTGTAATTTTACATGGGAAGTCGTAAAAACAACAGCAGCCAACCGAGTAAGAGGGAGATGCTTTGTAGAAGCCATGTGCTCCCATGAGGGGTAATTGGGGGGGGGGGGGACCGGTAATAATATCTTCATATGAAATAAAAACGAATAAAAATTTATATTTTTCTTTTTATATTTGTTTCAGTTAATAAAATGTTTTATTTTTGAAAATTTTTCTTTTGTTTCTTTTCATTTTTTTTTGTTTTTTATATATAATTTTTTTTTTTTATTTATTTTTTTCATAAATTGTTTTTTTTTATGTTAAATCAACATCAACACATAATAATTAAATATAATTTCGGCTGGTTATCGACAACATGCTTAACAAAAGCTTAAAATTTAAAAAGTTTTATTTATTTTGATTTATTTTTATTTATTTATTTTAATTTTTATAAATAAAATGAAATTTTTTTTTTATAATATAAGAAATTTTTTTTTGTTTTTGTTCAATAATATTAAAATTTATATTTTTAATTAATTTTCCCTTAATTATCGCAAATAGTTTTTAATATTTTTTTGTTAATAATAAAAATAAATAATTTTTAAATTATTATTTTTCCATTTCTCATTAATATAAATTTAATTAAAAATAAAAATTAAAAATAACAACAAAAAAAAAAATGATTTGTTCATTTTTTATTTATTTTTTATTTTAAACTGTCATAAACTTGGAGAGATTTTTTTTTTCTAATTTGATTGGACCATTAGATTTTCATTAATTTAATTTATATTAAATTTATTTATTTAATTTATTTTTTTTATTATTTATTTATTAAAATTTTTTTTTTTTATTATATTTATTTAAATTAAATTTGTTTCTATGGCTCATTTAAAATTTTTTATTATATGTCTAACCGAAAATCCTCAAAAGAAAATGGAAAAAAAAGTTTTGAAATTTAATTCGTAAAATTTTTTTATTTAAAATATAGAAAAACTAGCTCCAAAACTGAAAAACTAATCGATGGGTTTTCAAAATAATTAAGACAAAAATTTAAATAAATGGTTCATTTTTGATTTGAAAGAGTTTTTATGTTGTTTGACTTTGATTTTGGTCAATTATTTTCAACATGTTTTTTTTTGATATATATATTTGTTCTGTCAAAATTTAAGAAGCCCAAGTTAATTCAGAGATCACTGCACCAAATGAGTATAGCCTTTAAAAATTAAATTTGAATTTATAGTTACAAAACAAAAATGTTGTAATCGTTCAAAAATTATAAATGTGGTATTAATAAAGCATTTGAACAGTAGAGTTAATTTCATAGTAAACTTGACTTTGCTACCACTGAATCTTATTATTTCAATCTTCTCATAATATTTTGAGTATTACTGCTAAAAAAATTATATTTAATTTGACAGATTATGGCTTTAATGTGTTCAATATAGCTAATTGGATGGATTGAAAGAGGGGAGTTCGTGAAGGACTCAAACACTCAGGCCAGAACTAGGCCCATTGTACCCCTCGGTGCGAAGAACCTTCATGTCACTCCTGCCATATGCTATCTTTAGCTTATAGCTAATTAATCTGGATACTTAGGATAAAAGTCATCAATATTGTGTCGATTGCAATTTAATTTTCAAAATACGATCACTATTAAATATGAATTGTGTCAAAAATAGGGCCTGAATAATTGTGTCAATAATATGTCACAACTAAATATGAGTTAAATATTATATTTTGTAAGAATTCAAAATGTCATTTTAGTGTTTAAAAAGTTTGACATTTTGTTGAATTATTTTGACAATTTTAGTGTTTGTTTTTCAAATATTAAATGTTATTAAAATGAAATTGTTTTTTTTTGTTTTTTGTAAATTTATTGTATTTAATTATTATTTTTATTGTTTTGAATTTTGTTTTTATTTTAATTTTTTTTTTAAATTAACATTATTTATCATAAAAATTAACTAATAATAAATTATTTTTATATTTTATAAGAAACAGAAAAAAATAAATCTAATAAAACCAAATTTTAATTTAATTACATAAAATTTTTCTTTGATTCTATTTGTTTTTTATAATATTTCTTTTTATATATTTATTTTTTGTTTTTTTAGAATTATTTAAAAATTTATATAATAATTTATAATTTATTTTTATTTTTATATTCTTGTTGGTATTTGTTTTTAATTTTCTTTTTAAAAAAAAAAATCGTAGACTGGCAGTTTTTTTTTAAATATTGAGATATTTTCTTTTTATTTTAAATATATATAAGATTTTTTAATAAATTTTTCTGTAATATTTGTTTAAATATTCGCAATTACGAAAAAAAAAAATCGGAATGAAGAAAATTAAAAATAAATTATTTTGTATAATGTTTTAGAGTTTGTGATTTTTAGTATATATGTATATGTAAATATTATATTGTTATAGAAATACGTATATGTGTTTGTGTTTGTATGTATGTTAATTTTTAAAAAAAATGATTCATAGATGGCGTTGTATATAATTAAAGATATTTGATTTGAAGTTATTGATATTCGACTTAAATTTTTGGTGGTGTAATTTAAAAATTATAAATCCAAAAATATTAATTATCAATTTATTGATGTAATTTTTTCAATATAGATGGCGTTTCTCAAATTTGAGATTTACTAATTTCGAAACGATTTTAATATTTGTAAAAATATAAAATTACTTTTAAAATTAAATTTAATTTTATAGTTATAGCGGAATTAAATTAGAACTTAAATTAATTTTGTTTTATAGAACCATTATTTCCGGTTTAATGACGTTTCCGGATTGAAAATTAAGGATGTGCAGGATTAATCTGAAAGGATATCATTTAAATTCCAGATTTGCAAAATATAAGGTCACTACAGAAGTAATTTGATAAAATAAACTAATATTAAAATAAATTAATTTGTATTAAAATAAATATATGAAGTGTATAACAAAGATTTATTTAAGTCTGCGTTTGCCGCCCATGAATTACACACCCTTACTTTAAATGCGCAGTCCTTGCTTCAAATTATCTCAAAATATCGGAAAATATTATTTATTTTAATACGTCTCCTTTTTATTAAGCATTATGTTTTAAATTATTTTGCGCCCAGTTTCGCTATTATTACATTAATCATAAGATTAAAATATTTCATGAACGTTAGCAACTTTATTCTGGAACCATAGTACCACAGTCACCGTCAACAAACGCTGACGGTGATCTTAATCACAAATTAGGCTATTTCTTGATACCGGGTGTTCGAGTGTTGGCGTTTAACAAAATAAAAAAAAAATTGTGTTGCGAATTTTATGTAATTCTGTGTATTTATGTATTTATGTTATTCATTAATTTTTTATATATATTAAAATTTAAAGATAACCTAAAAAAGAAAAGCTTTTCATTAAATAACAGGACATTAACTTTCTCATTTTCTTTTTTTTAAATATATTTTCATTCAACAGTTTTTTTTATATTATAATTATATTTAAATATATGAAGTGCGATAATAAACGAAGCTAAATTCGGTAAAAACGTAGATAATTTTTTTTTTTGTATTTCTTTTTAAATTTTATGTATAAATATTTTTTATTATATAATTTTTTATTTATTTTTTTTGTAATAATTTTAATTTATCAATTTGTTTTTCATTTTTAAAAATGGCGGGAAAAATTAAAATTTTGGAAAATATATTTACATAACAATTTTATTTAAATATATTATATACATATAAGATATATTTTTTATTTCTATTTAGTTTGTTAAAATTAATTTTATTTAAATATAAAGAATTCATTCAATTTACCTAGTTTTTAATTATCTAATAATATTTTTTTTTTATTAATTTATTGTTTTTTATAATAAAATTTAAAGTTAGATTTTTTAAAGGATTTTTTTTTTAAATTTTTTAATTTATTAATTTTTTTTTAGCTATTTTTGCGACAATTTTTATATTAAATATTATTTTAAATATTTCTTTATAAATTGTATGAAAACTCTCCTATTTATTTTTTTATATTATTTTAAATTTTTGGTTATTTCGAAAGATTAAATTGTTTTGTATTTGAATAAATTTGAATAAAAAGCAAAATAAAAAATAAAATTAAATAATTAAATAATATTTCCAGCCTTCAATTAATATAGTAAAAAAAGAAAAATAAGAAAACAATAATTAATAAAATCAATAAATTTGATTTTTACAAAATTATAATTAAAAAAATAATTATTTCGAAAAATTTTGATCAATTTATATTTTAAATTATTTTTGTCCAGGAAATATTTGTAAAATTTCAAACTAAATTCCACTGTGATACAATTAAAGTGAAACTAAAATATTTAATTTTTTGATAACTAATTCACTTTTCTTCAAGGTGTGTAAATATCTGTAGTGTAGTTCAATTATTGTAAATATAATATTGAAAAATAAATTAATACTGACTAAGTAGATAAAATATGTTATCTGAAATACTAGGTGCATCTAATAAACACTTCCTCAAAAATAGCGAAATATAATGCTTTCTAGAATCTTAAAATAGATGCAATATTTTTTAAAGTTGTAAGTAATGTCAGTATTTTTAAGTAAAATTGATTTCTTAATAGATATTTATAAATTCTAATGTAAAATTGATAATAATATTAAATTGTATTACGAAATCTGAGTGTATCTAGAAGATGACATAGCTCATATATATTTCAAATTGACTGTATTATCAGCAGCATCTTCATTTGCATTACAATCAGTATGGAATGTAATTGTCCCAATGATCAAGTAAACTATTATTTCAGCATTAGCTGAATAGTCGCATTCTAATGTTATGTTAAAGTGGCAGCTGGCTACACATAGAATTGATCCGCTCTTTAGAGATTTTACTACAGAAATCATTATGAGCTACCATGAGAAATTTTGGAGATATTTAGTGATCTGTCAACATTCAGATCGAAGCATATCCTACTGTCACCGTTCTTTAGAAAAATATTTAATATTAATTTAAAAAGTAATGCACACTTTAAAAGTAAGCAGTTTTCTCATCAGTGCAAGTTTATAATAGTGATATAGAAGATAATTTCAGGATCCTTTCTGTACCGGTTCTTTAAAATTTCTATGACAAAAAAAACAGTGTTCGGTAATTATAACCAATTTTTTTTACATTTCATGTAATGAAGAAATTTCTTCACGTCATAAGTTCTTGAAATAATCATATAAAAATTGTTTATTGTCGAAAGAGTTACAACTCTGCAATACTTTCAATATACAAAATTTTTACTATAACTATAGTTGCTTAGGAATTTAAAATCACATCTTGACTACAGACTTTCTATACCTTTAGTAGAAGGTGAATAAATTCAAAAATTAATATTTTCACTGAATAATTTACTATTTTTAATAAATATAAAATAGAAAATAGTTCAAATAAGTTGCAAAAGTTTCCTGTTTACTATAAATTAAATTATATTAAATTAAAGGACTTTTTTTAACACATATATATTGTTTTATGTATTTTAGTAATTAGTAATATTAGTAATTATTCGGTTTTCGTTTGTAGTTGAATTTTATTTTTATTATTTTTTATATCAATTTTTATATTTATATATTTTATATTTTTCTAATTTTATTATGTATAATATTAAATTTATTTGAAGCGCGAAGTCGATGAACTATGTTCGAAAATATGAAAAAAAAAAATGATTTCTTAAAAAAAGTTTTTTGAATTTTTTATTATACAATTTTGTTTTCTTTTTTCTTTTTATTGAGTGTTTTTCTTTATAATTATAATGTGTTTTATTTTCTATGTCGGTTTGTTTTCTTGATTTTTCTTCATTTTGACTGTATTTGTTTTATTTTTATTTTTTTTTCTATATAATTGTTTTATTTATAATTTTTAATGATTTTTAAATATTGAGTGTTTATTGAATTTATTTTCTTTGAATAATAATAATTATTAAAATTAAATTATTGTTGAATATTACATTTTTAATTTTATTTTGTTATTTTTGATGTTGTGTTGTTTATTTTTAAATTGTAAATTTTATATTGTTTTTGTAAAATAAAATAATTAAGAATTTGACTGCAAAATTGATTAAAATCATGTTTATCGTAGTTTTGCCGAAAGTTAAGACTTGCATATTGTCCATAGTCTTAACATAGAACGAGTTTGAAAAATTCAACAACAAAAAGAAAACTCATAAGGAAATGAACATTTATATATGAAATATTAGGTGGCATCATATCTACAAAAATGTGAGCTTCCAGATCATATAAAATAAATTTATTTGTTAGAATCATTAACATGAAAATAATATAAATTTTTGGCCATAAGATTTTTCAACCACAAAAAAAAAGTTTGATAAATGTTTAATGTGTATATAAGATTGGAAAATAAATTAAAATTTTGTAGATTTTATTGAATGACAATTTAATTTTCGTTACTCTATCTAGTATTGATACTTGGAGTATTCGATTTAGTAGATATTACATTGAATTATAAAACTCCTTGTAATATTTTTTTAATTAAACTGAAAGAAATTTGATTAATAAGCCCCAGGTACACTTAACATCTACATTCAAAACGAGAACGCGATTCAACGCAACATTTACAACGTCGTTATAGCCACTCTCAAAATTGTGTGGGTTGGTTGGAATGGAGGAGGGTCCTAAAGAAACCTCACGTACCAAGCCCACAAGGACCCGTTGTACACTCCCACTGGCATACAAACAAATTTTTATCAAAATTGTGTACTTGCGTTAAAATGACATAAAACAAGTGATGATTCCAGCTGTTCTATAATATTAAAAACATTGTAAATAATTATTTAGCTTGTTGTTTTTAATAATTTTATAACTTCTACAAGAAGTAAATTTATAAATTTATCTTCAAACGAAATTTCTTTAGCAAATTCTTATTATCATATTCTGTGTTGTGAATGTTTGTATTCAATCTAATTTGACAGCGTGATGCCGTTGTGAATGTTGAAAGTAACTCAGACTACAAAATATTTCATACGTTCATTAAGATAAGCTTTTAAGCAAAGTGTATGTAGTTGTGCCACTTCTGAATAACAAGGAATTTAATACAATTTGCAATCAAATCCTTTATGAAGTTTACCAGATTTTATACTTAATCCTTTTGCGATCATTCTTTCTTTAACAAAAATTATATATTTATCTCTACAAAAAAAAAAACAACGACTAAATTACTTTACAAAATTTGTAATAACACGAGTAATAAAATTCCATTTATCGCAAAAGGATCTTTTGTATGTTTTATGTTTTATGTAATTGTATATTTAATATTTTCTTGTATGTTCCTTAATTATTATTAGTTTTAATATATATATATTTATATAGTGAATTTGTATAATTTAATTTAAATTTTAAATTACTAATTTTATATATAATACAGACGACCGGGTTGTTTTTATTATTTATTATATTATTATTAAATTAATTAATAAATTAAATATGAAATAATTTTATTTTTTTTTATATTTAATGTATATAATAATTTTATTTTAAATTACAATTTTATTTATATATATTTTTTTCATTTTTTTTTTTAATATTTTTATTTTTTATAAATTAATTATTTTTTAAGATGATTTTTAATATTAAATAATTTTTTTTTTTTTTAATTTTTTTTTTATTTTTTAAAGTATGTTTATCGAAGGCAGGTTTTAAACTATATTTATATTTATTATAATTTATATTTTTTTTAAAATAATGTAATATTAAATTTAATTATTTATAAGGTTTTCATTTTTTTTATGTAATATTTATTTAAATTTATAATATTTTACAAATGTATTTGAAATTATATTTATATATATATTTTTTAATTACATTTAAATATACGCTGATTTCTAAAAAAAAAAAAATTTTTAATATTTATTTTTAATTTATTTATTTATATTTTATATATTTTTTTTTTAAAATAATTTTCATTATTTATTTTTAATTTTATATATTATTTTTAAAAAAAAATTTGTTTTATTTTTTTTTAGGTATGAAATTTTTTTTTTTTTTTGTGTTTTTTAATTTATTTATTTATTTATTATTAATTTTTACTTAAATTTTAATTAATTTATAAACTGCTATTCTGATTAAAAAAGTTCAAATATTTCTGAAAGATTTTTTATTTTTTATAATTTTTTTTTTATTAGTTTTAATACGTAAGCGATTTTAAATATTTTTTTTTTTTGTTTTTAAATTTCTAAATATAGTTTTTTTTTTTTTTTTATATTTTTAATTTTTCAGAAATTTTTGAACAAATTTTACTATTTTTTTTTTTTTTTTTGGTATTATTTTATTTTATAGAAATGGTAATAAATTTGTTTTTTTTGAACCTATATAAATTAATAATATTTTTGTTTTAAATTAAAATTTATTATTATTAATTATTAATTTAATTATTTATATTTTGTCTGTATTTGATTTTTAAATAATTTGTTTTTATTTGGTTTCTCTTTTTACGATAGATTTTCCATATATTTTCAATATTTTATATATATAATAAATAGATTTAATTTGATTGATCAAAGGAAACAGATCAAATTTACCCGATTTTGTTTTGGTTTAATGAAATATGATTTTTTTTTCTTGCATATATTTATGTTGGAACTGTCACCAGTTACAAGTATTAGAAATATGTGAGCTAAAATGACTTTTGAAGGTTCTAATTATATAAATATTGTGATTAGCTAAAAAAATGGGAAAAATATAGAAATTTAATACTCATTTGTAACCAACCATTGATCGAAGTTATTGAATTGATTGGATGTCATTAGAAGTGCACCAATAGCACAAAACAATTTTTTACTTTAGATTCGATTGTAAAGAAAAATATTGTTGAAAAAAGTCTTTATTTGATTTCATATTCGACCTCGATCTATATACAATTTGCAGGTTTTACTGGAACGTGTCAGTTGTCCGATTGACAGCAATTTAAATTTAAGTTCTTATACTAACAATACCGTTTTTAAGGAATAGGTTACTTAATAACAGTATAGTTTCAATTGATTGAGTAGATTTCTAACAAACATAACCAAAGAAATTTCAATTGATGTAGTAGATTGCTAACAAACATAACCAAAGACGTTATAGAGCAGGTCTATTTTCAATACTGTATAATAATTGAGCTCATCACTATATATTTAAAATTAAATGAATTTACTAATAAATTTAAAAATTAGATAAACGAATATTTTCAATAATTTTCCTTTAAATATAGTACATATTTAAAATAAATTCAGAATTATTTTAATTATTAAATGGATCAAAGTATTTTCAAGAATTTTATTTTATTAGTTTATTTTATTTGTTTTTATTTTTTTTTATATTTTTTTTTTGGATTTTTTGGAAAAATCAAAATAGTTTAAAAAAAATTTCCTTTTTAATATTATTTTATGTGAAAATATGTTAAAACTATCAATCTACACTGTTGGAAAATTTTCTACTATTCATTTGTGTATACTTTATTAATATATTTTGGTTATTTATACTATTTAAATTTGATGGGTTTATTTTGTTGTATTTTTTATTGTAAAAGTTCAAATATTATTTTCTTATTTGTATTTATTTTCTATATTGATTGAGAATTTGGCTATTTGATTGCCAAAAAGTTATATAATTAAAAAAATAATTTTATAAAATTCTAATAATTTAATAGTGCGCGCCAAGATAAATTGTATTTATCTAATTTATTAAAAATGCAAAATAAAATATTTAGTGTATAGTTTTCACTATCTAAAAATTCTATCTAATATTGATTATTAAAATGGTGTTTAAAGAAAATTTTGAAAAATATAATTTGGTGGCGAATTGAGTACATAAAATTTGTTGAAATACAAATATCTATTTATTTTATTGAAACATAAAATTAATGTTAAATTTTGAATTGTGTTTGTAGGTTCGTACATAAATTCTAAATATATTATCAATTATTGGGCCAGATATCCATGCTAAGTTGAAATTATATATTCTGCTAAGCTAATGCAAACTCCTATCGAATTAATGTCTCAAACAAGCTGGAATCAATGTCTCAAACAAGTTTGAATCAATGTCTCAAATAAGCTTAATGTCCGATACAACAGTGAACTCACAAAAAACTACATAATATCAAATTGAACCAGGAAAACTTGAGAAATAAATTAATGGTGGTAGTTATAGTTAAAATATTTAAAAAATTAAGATTTATAAAATTTTTTGTATATAAATTTACTTGCAATTTTTTGGTTAGAAAAACAAATAAATACTACGAAAATTCAATTCAATTCATAGAACACAATTAATAATAATGACATTTAATGACACCTTTTTATGTGGAAAATGAAAATTGTGATAAAAATGTTGTATCTACAGTCTAAGTGTCGTATGTAACTAATTTTAGTTGTACAAGCTTTATCCTTTGCAAGTTTTCTAACTTCATACATTTTCAACATAATGACAGTTCTTGTACGTGTTGCATTGTATGTTTTGTTTCGAAAGTTTCTCTATATCAGTTGTGTCCTTTACGAATTTAGTCTTTTTCATATATAAATTCCTACATTTTAACTACTTTTTGACATTTAAATCACTACGTTGTACCGTTTGACGTTTTTGACTGTTAAATGTCTAAGTAAAGCTTGTTTAAGCAGTGAAAAAAGCATCTAACACCGTCTTCTTTTTAATAAATTTACTCAATTTCATATTTTTCCCTATATTTTACTCTTGCTTTTGACATTTGAACCTGACAGTTGTACTTTTTACTTGACATTTGTATTATTTTAATCTGTTTATCGAGTTTATTTAAGCGGTGGAAATAAAATTACGTCAAACTTTCGTTTTTGTAAATATAAAAATTGTGTTATAATTAAATTAATATATAAATAGCAAGTCACAAATTATAATTATATATAGTGACAGGTTAGTATAAGCACCATTTTAATTATTTTTATTTGTATTATATTATTTTTGTTTTTAAAATTATATTATAATTTTTCTTCGGAAAACTGAAGTACTCTTTTTTTTCAGAATATATTAATATAAATGGTACTTTTCTTCATTACATATTTATTTATAGTTAATATTTACACAAAATAAAAATAATAATTTAATTTAATTACGTTTTTTTTTTAATTATTATTTTTTTTTAATTTTATAATATAATTAATTTAATTAATGTTTTTTTGTTTGTTTTGCATTTTCTTTTTATAAAATTTCATATTTTGTGCGTATTTTTCTGAAAGTTCTTTTTATTTATTTTATTATTTTTCCTATAAATGTTTTTTGTTTTTTAAAGTTTACCATATTTTTTTATTTGTTATAAAAGTTGTTAAATATTTTAATTTATATAAAAACATTTTTTTTTTTGTTTTTATATATATTTTAAATCCTTATTTATTTTGTTCTAGCTAAATTTTCATTACAATTTTATTAAATATTCATTTTGTTTTTTTGGTTGCTTAATGTTTTTAAGTAGTGTCAGTGAAAATACTTTGATCTATCATAAAAATTGTTGAAAATTATTTGAATTAACTTGAAATATCACGAGAAGAAAATAATTATTAAATATAAAGGAAATAGATAAATTTTTATTTTATAATTCCAGAGTTTCAATTAATTTTAAATATTATTAAAAAATAATTTGTTTATTATTAATAATTTGATTGAAAATAATATTCGTTAAATTTGGTTTAATTCTTCTAAAATATATGCAAGAAAATATGAAAATTATTTCATTTTTAATATTTCCATTTGAATAATTAAATTGTAATATTGCTAATATATATAAATTTTATTTATTTATAATTTGAAATATATATAAATATTGAAAATTAATCTGCAATGTTGAAATTAGTCATCCAATGACGAAGTTTTGAAGATAATTATTTCATTTATGTATATGCAATTTATAAAGTAAAAAAAAAAAATTTTTATTTGTAGAGAATTTTTTGAATATACAGTATTATATATTTTGATAACGGGATATCTATATATATATAATATTTAGACCCAGATCTGTTCCCTACGATCACGTCGTAGTCAAAGCCTTTGCTAGCACCAATCTTCTTCATCCGAATCAGAATGTCTTGTATGAATTCCACCTTTTGGTTTATAACCATTTAAAACAGGCGATGGTAGGACACGTCCTGTCCGTCCCATAGCAAGTGCCTGTTCAAATGACAGTGGTGCTATATATTCCAGTCTATAATATTATAAAAATAAAAAAAAAAAAACAATTATGTTTATATTAAATAAAAAATAATTGAAAAATTATAAAATTTTAATTGTAATTTCTTCAAATTTATTTGTGCAATTTAATAAAAAAAATTATTAAATTATATTATATAAAAATTTTGTGATTATTTGTGCTATACAGATAAAGAGAGCGACACAGACCTTTCTCTTTCGAATTCTCGTTCACGATCACGTTCTCTCTCGTAAAGTTCACGTTCTCGATCCCGATATTCATATCGTAAATCATAATCACGTAATCTATCTCTATAGCGTTCACGATCACGATCACGTTCTCTACTACTATAATACATATCTCTAGGATCCCGAATTAAATCCCGATGATGTGGCAACGAGTGAACACTATGAGGTGTTGAATGATGTGTCTGCAAAACATATAAAATAAAAAATATTGTGAATAAGTGTTTATAAAAATATAAAAAAAAACAGAAATTAAAAACTGAAAAATTTATGCAATAATTTTATTATTAAAATAAATTTTATTTATTATTGTATTTACATGTGTTGGACTAGCATTTAATTTTGGAAAATTAATATTAGTTGGCTTCAGTTGTAACGTTGAAGGTTTACAGGGCGTTGGAGGTAATCTTCTACCAGCACCTCCACGTCTTGCTGCTAATACCGGATAACTATGTTGTACATTAGCACCACCTGTTAAACATAACAAATAAAATATTTTTATATATATCAAGTATTTTAGTTATAGCATTACGAACTAAATAAATAATAATTTAATACAAAATTAAATCAAAATTTAGATCCTAATTGAAATATTTCATTTTTAAAGATTGGAAATTTATTCTAATTTATATTTAGTAAACGGCGATCAATAATGAAAAAATCGTACACGATATCGATTATTTTGAATTTTATGATACCCTCTATGCCAAATAAATTTAGTTCGTTAGTTTCGCAAATATACTATCTAGCTGTCAGTCCGTCAGTGTGTCTATCTGCTCCAGCAACAAATTTAGTGATGTCTACACAATTTGTACTCCAATTTACTGTCGGAAATAATGTTTTTC
This sequence comes from Rhamphomyia laevipes, assembly GCA_963920725.1. Taxonomy (NCBI): domain Eukaryota; kingdom Metazoa; phylum Arthropoda; class Insecta; order Diptera; family Empididae; genus Rhamphomyia; species Rhamphomyia laevipes. Next base: position 10,674,713 of record OY987256.1, on the reverse strand, counting down.
AGTGCCTTATTAAATAATATTCTAGTTTAATGTTGTTTTGAAAAATTTACCACTGTATGACCTCAATACCGTTTTCAGGTCGGTTTATTCTACTATATAGTTTAAAACTTCATGACCTGGGTCTGTCAATCTATTGAAATTCTGTTTGTTAGATTGTTAGATAGTTTTTATATCCCCATGACTATCAGAATATCAGGAGGCAGTATTGGTTAACAAATCATAACTGAATTTTATACGTTATTTCTTAATATCACCGCAGTAAAGAGGGATAAATAATTATCTATCAATGTGGATAAAATCGATAAGATCACCTCATTTGTAGATTCAATGTTTTTATCTTCCCCACCATGTAAACATCAATTAACTGCAACGTTAATTTCCCCCACCATGTAAACATCAATTTACTGCAACGACCTCTTCACCAAAATTTCATTACACTTTAAATATAGTGCGAACTTTCTTCGGATAATTTGAACTATTTTCTAATGTCAGCTTAAAGTTTTTCAATATTTAATGCTATATTGATAACAAATAATGCAAAGACATGTTTTAAGATTCCTTAGCATATGAACAGATAATTTGGAATCAGAATAAAACTTTGATGAAGTGTTTAAGTTTCGATTCTGCTAATATCGATAGTAATTTCTCCAGCTTAAACAAATAAGGTATTAAGTCAAAGGTAATTCCAGCTTATCGTATATTAATTACTGTCGTAATAAGATAATTATTTGGCATTATTGGTATCACCTGTTAATTTATCATACTCTCTCAAATATTAATTAAATTCAATTAGGATCTATAATAATGTGAAATAAAAATTATATGATAAAAATAATAATTATATTTTTTTCGAAAATTTTTAATGTTTTAAATTTTGATTAATTTTTTGAAATAATATAAATATAAATATACTAAAGCTGTTATAATGGTTATGATAAGGTGCAAAGCATGCAAGTATATTTAAAATAAATAAAAAATATATAAAATTAAAAATTAAATAAAAATTAAATTAATATTATATATTAGAAAAAATAAATTACGAAAATTTATGTGTATTACAAATATATTTATAAAATGAATAATTTTTTTTTTTTTTATATATAATTTTTAAAATTTTATATATATGTAAATATTTTTACGAACATATACAAAATTATATATTATAAAAATAAATATATATATATTATTAAGTCATATTTTCATATATTTAAATTAAAATTAATTAATTTTTTTTAATTAAAATAATTTATTTAGCGTGCACACCCAATTATACATGTACACCAATATATATATTTGAAAAATTTTATCGATTTTTCTATATAAATATTATTTTTATAACCTAAAATTTTTATATATTTATTAGTTTTCCTAATTTTGTTGTTTTTAGAGATGATTTATTATAATTATATGTTCGATAAATGACGATGAATGAGTTAATTAAATTTTATTATGATATAGAAACTAAATTAAAATTTTGTGTTTTAACATTTTTATTTTAACCCCTTAAAAGTGAAAAGAATCAGAAATTTAACGCCTAGCGACAATACGTAAAACACATAATTAACACCACATGTAAGCGAACGACATCACGCAAAAACACATAAATAGATATAATTAGTACTTTTTGACACATATCCAATGAGCTCATAAAAGATTATGTGCTAAGATTTTCTGTCAAAATAGTAAATACGAAAATTGATCGAAGAACCGTTGTCGTTTTTTTATCGTTTTTGTATTTATTTCTAATTATTTAGTCGCGTCACTTGATGATAACCAATAGTTTTTCATAATTCAGTTGGTATTCGAATATAAATATTTTTCAATAAAAGTAAAATAATATTAATTGTGCAAAGTGTTAGCAATAATAGCGACGTTGCCATTTAAAAACTGAAGTTTATATATATCGCACCGCGTTCTATTTCTGACTCTGTCTTAGAGCTAATCAGTTGTAGTCTGTCGAGCGACGTTGTAATTTTTTGATTTTGTTTTAGAATCATCTATATAACAAATAATGAACCATACTAACAATAATTGTCATTTTTAGATAACTACCATAAACAAAGTCTCAACTCTTAAGGGGTTAATTTTTTTTTTTTGTAAATTCGGTTTTTCAAAGAAAAATGTTGTTTATAATATTTGTGTGTGTGTGTGTTTTGGTTATTTTTTTTTTATATTGAAAAAAAAATAATTAGTTATATTTTTTTTTAAATGTACCCATTTGATAAATTCCAAGTCTATCTCTTTCACGTATCTCCTGAAGTCGAGCGGGACTTGGTGATCGTGATCTTTGACATAGACTTGTTGTCCCATAGTTGGGATAAGGCAGATGATTTCGCCTATTACTACTACCTCGTGGATAATGGCCACCATAACGAGAAGGCGATGGCGAACGTGGCGAACGTGTCGGACTTGTCGACGCTGACCATGAACCTATTAATTATAGTGATTGGAAAGATATTAAAAATAACAAAAAAACATAACAGAACAAAATTATAGAAAAAAAAAAAATTAATATTTTTTTTTTTAAATTAAATTAAAAACAAAAAATTAATAAAAAATAAAAAATTGCAAAAATTAAAAATTTTTTTTTTTTTTTATTTTATATTTTTTATTTGTAATTATGTTTATTATAATTGTAATTCATGTGTGTGTGCAGTTTGCATATGTGCATGTTTGTTGTATGTGAAGCAAAAGATATGAGATTTTTAAGTGTTTCTTTTTTGTATCGTTTTGGTGTATTTGTGTTATTGGTAGTGTTTCTTTTATGGTCCTAAATTAGTGTATAATGAATTAGGGTCTGGCAAATTAGCCATACTCTAATTTAATGTTGGGATATTTTCATGTTTAATTCGCCTATATCATAATTCATAACAATCAAGAAAAATATGAATTATTGTCCGGAAAATCGAAATTTAGAGTAATGGAATTTTTACATAATACAACGAATTTATCATCATACACTAATTCAGGGTGCCATGTATTTTTATGTTTATTTAATTTTTAATATTTTCAATTATTTGTTTTTAAATTTATATAATAAAATAGCTTTTCAAATTCTCAAAAATTTCATTAACTATTTGTATATATATATAGTTTATTAAAAAAAGTAATAATAAATTTAACATTTTTATAGTAAAAAACAAAAATAAATTACATAACTTGTCAATAAATATGTAAGCTTTTAAAAGATATATAGAATCAATCGCGATAGTTTTATATGGAAAATAAACTAAATTATGAAAATAATTAAATGTTTTTTTTTTTTTTAAATAAGTTTTTGATATTAGATAGAATTTTCTAAAATGTTGAAACACATAAAATATTGATGTATAAAAATGAAAAACAAAATATGTTAAAGTTTTGAAATTTAGATTATTTTCGCTAGTATATTTAATAGTTAGATGAAATATATGATTTTGAAAATGCACACAAAGTTTAATAAACATAAAAAATATCTAGTAAAGAAAAATATTATTACAAATAAAAAATATAAAAATAAAAATAAAAAAAAATTATGTTTAAAATGTTGTTAAAATGAAAAGAATAAATAAATTTAATATTATTTAATTTTTATTTGTTTTATTATATTATATTTTAATGTTATGTTAATTAAACATTTTTTTAGCACTATAACTATAGCATTTTTGTTATCTAACTCTGATCCAGTACAGGCTTTTAATCGTAGTATTTTTAAGTAATGCTTAAGTAACAGTCTGTCCTGTGCACTTCAGTTTCTAAGTTGAGAATCATTTAAATCAATTGGAATTGGACATGTAATAAAATTAGATATTTATGATTTATTCAAATTGGACCGATAGATTTTTGTGAAAGTTACCAGATGGAAATGAAAGCACAACATTCTCACAGAGCTCACTAGTAAAAAAACATTATTGAAAAGTGTGACTTAAAAAACGTATTACACTGTGCAACAGAAGATTACATTTAATTTAAAATATAATTATTGTACTAACAGCGTTTTTTGTGATTTGCTTATATTTGATAGAAAAAAAGAACATTAAAAAAATAACACTTTGCTAGAAAATATGAAAATAACAACCCCCCCCCCCCCATACAAAGTTTAGGCTTTATAATCTCTATGTCAAAATTAGAAGCTTGGCGAAAAACATTATTCCAAATATTTTATCATTAAACCATATAAATTGTCAGTAAAATAATTATTTCGTCGTTATTTAAATTTGTTTCACCAAAATAATTATTTTCTATCTTTCGTACCATCTGATTTGTCCTGCCTGTTGAATGGACACTGTAGCCATAAAGATTCGTATAGTTGTTACATTTTCGTTAAGTTTATCTACAAGTTTACGAATTCATGAACATATGAAAATTAATTGGTCAAATTTACTTAAAAATAAAATTATTTTATTTACTTATAGAAAATGAAATTTCTAGCAAATTAATAAAATATGGTAACAAGGAAAATTAATATTGAAAATTTAATAGCACTTAAAATATAAAATGTCACTCAGTTAGTGTTAGGGAAATCTAATTTGGTGAAATTTTGTAGATTAAATATATAGTTATGTCCCAAAATTTTATTGCATCTTCAATTCCCAACTTTTGTTACAGAATTTGTTGCCAAATTCCGTGTTTTGGCAACATTGTATTTGATTGTAAATTAATAAATTTTTATAAAAATTATGTTGATTTGTCATAAATGTTTTGTGTTTATAAGTAAAATTACAAAAATGTTTTTGTAAATTTATTTACAAGAATATTTTATCTATTATTTAATAAAATTATTTAAATTCTAAATTTAATATATTTTTTATTTACAATTATTATAATCTACTATATGAAAAGCAACAAAATTTAACATTATTTATTATTAATATTATTAATTTTAGATTGCGTTATAATTGGCGTAAATATTTCTATTTTAGATTTTCTTCCAAATTTACTTCATTTTTACGTTTCGTTTCAAAATAAAATAATGAAAATGTTTTTTATTATTATACACAAACTTTAATTACATTTTAATATGACCTAAAATAGTCGATTTTTTGATTAAAATATATATGGATGTACATGACGAGATATTTAACTATTATGTATTTATTATCTACTTTAATATTAAATAAAATGATTTTTTTGACTAATTTAAATAATAATGAATATTGAAATTAGAAAATACAATATAAATGATTTTTTATTTTTAATTATAATATTTATTATTTTTATAATTACATTAAGATTATTTTACTGAATATAAAAATTATAATTATTTTGATACAAAATTATATAATGTTAAAAAAAAAATTATGTTAATTATGAAAATTATTACAAAAAAAATTAAAAATAAAAATAAAATAAAATAGAATTAGAAAATTGAAGCATTTATGATTTTAGATTAGATGAATTATGTAGTATAGAAGATGATTAATTAAGATAATCTAATTTTTTTTTTTTGAAATTTCATACAAGTAATAATTATTAAGAAATCATGCTCAGCGACAACATAATGAAACAGAAATTATATATATCGACATCAGTGTTGTAATATATATCATGCAATAATATATTTATGCTGTTCGATATATTTTATCCTAATCAAATTATTTTTCAATAAATTTTAATTATATATTAATTTTGTTGTAACTCGACATTCTCGATATTCTTGGGTTATACTTTTTACACTGATTATCAGAAATTTTCTTAAAATTTATTTATATATTTATGTAAAACGATTTTATATAATTTTCTATTTAAATTTATTTCATATTCATCATTTTTACAACAAAATAATATTAAAATGCAGTAAAACTTACATTAAATTATTTGGTCGAATGAATAAAACATAAGTTAATACTACAAATACTAAGCGCATGTACTATAGAGGTAAAAGTTTGATAAAAAGTATTTGCTTAAAATGATGTGAGTATGATTAAGAATCGTTCTCAGAATTTACAATTACTTTCTTGTAATGTTTTTCTAACTAGTGTTCAATCGATTTAATCACATTTGATATAAGAAACTTTCGATATAAGCAACTCTCGATATAGTCATCATTTTTAGTATTAGTATGTTCGTTATAAGGAATTTTTTGTATCTTTGGTTTGAATGGACAAAATTAAGAGAAAATCGCTGAAAATACAGCAGGAGTCAGCTATGGATGTTGGTAATGAGAACGAATATGAAGAAGAATTAATTCAAGTTACTAATGTCGCAGGATCATTAAGGATTAATACAGTTATTGATTCCTTTAATATTGCAATCGAGTGATCAGAGAGTGTTAACATTCCTGTACAAGATCTCCTTCTTCTTAGAAGGATACGCAAAAGGCTGTATTTGAATAAATACTCATTATATTAAACTTTTTATATAAAAAAGAACAAATTATACATATACTAATAAAAAAATTCCGCTAATTATTTGAAATTAATTATTTTATACTACTTAATTCGATAAAAGCAACAATTCAGCAACTTCAGCAAAAGCAACTTTTTTACAAATTTCAAATTAGTTTAGGTGATTATATCGAATGAACACTATATTAAAAGTTCTATATTAAAAAAAATTATGTTATTTAGATACAGATAGATGAAGTTCAGATAATACTATTGTAGGATTGTAAATTACTCTGTTAATAGTAAATACTATTAATAATTTTAGTACAACATAAGTGAAACAACATTAAAATACTAGTTAAAGCATTTGCTATATTTGATTCATTCGACCCCGCATTCGACCTGTTATTAACATTTTGTATATACAATTCCAAGCATAAATATAGAAATTTAATTACACTTTAAGCAAAAAGCTAAACCAAAAAAAAAAAATATTAACTACAAGAAAACTAAAATTAGTTAAAAATTAAAATTTCATTTAATTGTATATAGTACTTGAAAATATTTAATTTAAAATATATATAATTAGTATAATTTATATTTACAAATAATTTAAAATTATATAAATAAAGTTAATAAAATATTAAACGAAATATAAATACCTCGTGGATATCGTTGTCCGTGATGACCATATCCGGGTCGATAGGTTCTAGTCTCTTTAACCATTTCAACAACATTTGATACCGTATCCGAAAAACCGATATCATGTATATAATGTCCACCTTTTCGTCTTGGACTTGGTGATCTAGCTAATGGTGAACCGCCGTCATTACGTCTAAAAAATATATATTAAAATTTAATTAAATAAACAATTTTATGAATTATTCTTGTCATAAATTAAATAAATTAATTTCGTATCAATATTTTATAACAATTTATATAAGAAAACTAGAAAAGTAGTAGGCCATTGCATCCTTTACAAGTATCTACACACAATTGGACTATCAGCGGATAGAAATATCGGTAATTTAGAAACATGACGAGTGTCATAGAAGCAACTGTACTAATTTATCAGCAGTTAATGACGTATAATAAGTCTTGTGGCTGCTGTAACTAGGGCTGTAAGTGACATTAATAAGATAAAAAAATCAGGGCTACTTTTTTATGTTATTTCCTTTTAGTACCGAAAACTGCAAGCAGATTTAGGTAGATTATATGGTTATATGTACTGTTATACTAGTATAACAGTTGTGAAAACTGTTATAATGTTATTGTTATAGTAGGGGAACATTTACCGTACCGTAAATAGTTTATATCGTTTTTTAGTGCCAGCAGTAATTGAATATCATACTTTTTGTACGGTTTTCTGAAATTTGTTTCACCTAACTTTACATAAGGCAATACGTATCATTATTATGTACAATCTATTTCTATAACTAGGTATAAAAACTACTGGTACTCAAAGGATTAAAATATATAAACACTAATGTTACTCAAAAGATTAATATTAATATAGAAATTATATTTTGGAACACAATTACCTTAAACTAGGTGATCTTCGATGACCATTACTATACGCATGACCAGGATGTAAATGGCTTTCATCACCTGCTAATGATTCATTTGATGGATGTCTTGATGGTACATCTTGTAATTCAAGTACCTGTATATATTTCATTCGTTTGGAATTTGTGGTTTAATTTATTTTGCCAAAATATAATAATTAAAATGAAATTATTAAATAATAAAATTATGTAAAATAATTTTTACATAAAATTCATACAAAATAATATAATAAAAATAAATTATAATTTTTAAAAATTTTAATTTTACTAATTAATAATAATATCTTAAGCCAATGATGATAAATCGGATTTTATTTATTAAATTCTTTTTTTTTTTTTTTTTAATTCTTAAAAACTAAATTTTCTTTTTTTTTAAAATAGAATTAATAAAAATTATAAATATAAAATTAAAATTTTGTTTTTTCAATAAATTTTTAAATAATAAAATAATTTTTGTCCTATATTTATCAATATTTTTATAATATTTATTACAAATATTAATAATAAAAATAATAATAATAATTTTGTTTTTATAAAATCCAGCAAATTAAAAATTAAATAAAAAATATAAATTAATTAATTTTTTAAAGTTTTTTTTTAGCGTAATAAATAAAATTATTAAAAATCACAATCACAAGACAGTCCATGCTCTGGCAATACTAAATATTTTACACAAACTGTGCTTCAATTATTATCAAAATTATTTTGTACATAAATAAAATTGAAATAAAATTTCATAAAATACGAAAATATAATTACAAAAATATATAAAAAATTATTTTTAATTTTTAATAGAGAATTTATTTAAATTTGGAGATAAAAAATAAATGATTTATACATTTAAGCAAAAGCAAGGAAATTTATTTTAATGGAATTGTTTTTAATTTTTTTTAAATATAATAGAAATTATTAAAAATAAAAAAGAAAATGTTTGATCTCAACATGCAAAATTTTCTTTTTAATTGAATTTTTGAGCTAAATTTTATGATTATGTTTTGTTTTTGATTTTTTACATTAATTTTAATTTATTTATGTATATTATATTTGATGATAATTTGTTGGGTTTTTTGTTATTTGAGCAAAGTATATTCAGTTTTTGTGTCTTCATTTTGTGTATTAAATTACTACTTACCAACCTGCGAAAGAAAACTATTAAAATTCTTGATAAATATTCGCTAAAAATGTTTGAATAATTTTACTAAGTGTTTTTTTTTTAAATGTTATCGTTACAATAATATGTAATAGATTTTAATATGTATTTAAAATTATTTTTTATACAGTAAAATACCAATAAATCTACTTTCGATGTTCCAATTGGAAATTTCAGGATACATATGGTAATTATCTCATACGAAATAGTTTAAACCTTACAATCGAAATGTTTAATTCAAATTGGTTTAATTATTATTTCCCACATAAATTCTAATATGTAGTTATTTTCTTCGGCACTATCTCTTAAGAAAGCTCATTAATTTTTCACTAAATATGGGAAATAATAACAAACTAACCAAAAAATAACTTCATATTAGTTTTCTGGATTTATTTGTCACTTAAAGTGGATTAAATTCCCAATGTTCTGTCATATTTTGCACAACAATTTTATTTTTTTAATTGTCAAACATTTTTTATCGTTAGTATTTTTCCCATAGTCTGAAAATCACAAAAGTGTTAATTTTAAGTTTAACTACCAGTGGTTATTTTCAAGCTGTCAATGTATTGTGACTTCAATTAGTCGATTTGAAACTGTCATTTTTAGTTATGCCATCAGTTCGGAATTCGAGATTAATTCAAATAATCGGGATTCTACTGTATAGTAAGAGCAAACATTAAAAATCTATTTAATATTATCTTATAACTTATTCTAAAGATAATTAGTTTAAATTTCAATAGAAAAATCTATTACATATTATGCCATTATAAAATTAACTAAATTATTTGATGTTTTTTAGTGTTGTTTTAATAACAAATTTTGTCAAAGTTAGTAAATGTTTTACTACAAAATTTGGAAAAAAATATATAATTGTGTAAGTACAAAGTTGACTATTCTATAATTAAATTTGAAAAATTTAAAGCTACACCTATTTTTCTTTGTGCATTACTCTCATTTTAATGGCACCCACTATAGTATTTATAGATTATTTGATATTAGAATATTTTAAGTGTTAACCATGTACTTTCACAGTTTTCATGACAAATATTACAGCTTCCATCATTTAATGCAATACTTTTAATGCCAAATCTGGATTGGCTCTTCGACTTCTACTGAATCTAGGGAACTGTAACTTGGAATATATTTAAGTACTTTTTACTTAGGGATATTTAATAAATAGATATAAATTTGTCATATATTAAAGTATTGGTTTTATAAATAAGTGGCTGAAAACCATCAAAATTCATCTTTTAAAGTTACTGTTCGCCGAAGAGTTTTAGTCTTGGAAAATTTATTATTATTTTTTATTAGTTAATTTAAATAAAATTGTAATTGGTTAAATTTTTTTTGGTTATATCTATAGTGGTATAAATTATAGTTTATAAAATAATTATGGACCAATATTGGTAAAAACAATTATTGAAAATTTCATTGAATATAAGTTTTGAGAGTAATACCTACAAAAAGTCTATAATAAATGAAATTAAATTGTACAAATATATATGAATATTTGATAAATAAAAAATTTTTAATTAAAAATATAATCATATTTTCTGTTTTATATAAATTATTAAAAAAATATAATTTTTCTATAATTTTTTTTTCGTTAAATTTTTGTTTTAACATAAAACATATAAACAAGATATTGAAAAGCATTTTTATCTCCCCTATATAAAAAAAAAAAAAACATAAAAAATATTGAAAATTATATAAAATAAATATAGAAAAATGAAAAATTCTTGTTTGAAAATTAAAAATAAAAAAATTATAAAAAATTATTACAATAAAACATCGATATTCAAAAACATTAATTATTACAATATTTTTTAAAAAACATTGAATATTTAGTATATAAAGAAACTTATTATAATTATTATTATGATTATTATACCGATTTTGATAAAAACCACACAATATTTATAAATTACCAACATGGAGTTATCACCTTTTTAGTCCTGAAATATTAAAAGTGAATAGGATTTTTTTGTTTTAGTTTTATTGAAAAGTTTTTTTTTTAACTAATAAAAACATTAAATATAAAATTTAAATAAAAATTAGAAATCATATTTAATCGGTCTATAGAAAAAATATTGTTAAAATAAAGAGCTAAAAAATGAACTGAAGTAATTTATATCCTTGCTAATGTCTAAATAACTAAGATAATTTCATGGGTTACTACTAGTCGTATAATTAATTCAGACCGTAATATAGTTCAGCGACAATTGATTAAATTATCGAATTGAAATATTAATTTACATGTACAAGTTTTCAAGTAGTACTGGTTTTGTCAATGGTAAATAGTTGAAATGAATATAATTCGAAATTATGTATAGTAATAAGGAGAGTTCCATGAATAAGTAATTCATTTTAGTCCATAAATAAATCTAAATATCCTTTTTCAATAATAAAAACTATCTAATTGATCTATTTTAAAACAACATTTATAGGGAATTCGAAAAAAATATATAAACTTTAACTAAATTACGAAAGTGTTTCATTCGGAATTTAGCAAATACTCTGAATTATAAAATTGATTTTTATAAAATTGATTTTATGTCAGACAGTATGTCAAGTCTGTAGTTTGTTTTCAGTTTATCTAGGTATCTAGGACAGTACAACAAATATAATTATTACCATTGCCTTAATTAAGATTAACTACTATAATTTTTGTAATTTCTGCATTTTCTAATCTAAATGCCTTTCTTCAATTTCCTTGATCTTATGTGAGATATTTTGAACTCTTAACTAATAATTGAAAATAATTTAAAAATATGATAACCTTATTAATAATTTGAATTTTTGTCAGTACTTTTTAGTTACAATCGAAATATTGGTTGACTAATAACAAAAGTATGTATAGAAAGAGATCAAAACTCATATAAAAGTTTTTATTATTGGATTTAATCTCAAGATTAAATCGTTCAACCCACGAATTATAAATTAATATATTTGCGTTTATATATTTACAAAAAAAAAAGATTTACGTATTTACAAACAATTTTATATAAGTTTTGATCTCTTTCTTTATTTACTTTTTGCTAATACGTAAAGTAGAGACATAATTAGATTATACTGATCCTCAGGTACAAGAGTCTGTCATTTCTTTATGAAAATAAATGTCCCTGTCACTTGTAAAATATCATATTACTTATAATAAATGTCAATGTGATCATAAATGTCAAGGTTTTAATAATTTTTATGTTATATATTATTTCATTTAGGCTCCTAAGTATTATTATAAATTATAGATTTGTCAGATTTTTAAAGAATTAAATAATAACTATAGAGAAAATAATAGAAACTTTAAAATAAAAAAATATAATATATAAAATATTGATTGATTTTATTATAAATTTATAAAATGATGTTTTTGTGTTACCTAACAGAACGTTTTCGTATTGTACTCCGTCGTGCTAGTGTTGCCAAACTAGTATGATCAGCATCGCCATTTTGTTGATTAATATTATTCGTATTATTATTAATATTATTGTTTAATAAATGTGTTTGTTGTGATTTAGCACCATCATTTGGCTCTAAACTAATCGAACCTTGACGTGATCCGCCTTTATCTAATGCAGCCATATCAAGTAAACAATTGAAGAATGATTGTTTCTACAGGATCAAGATGGTTCGTTCAATTTTTATTTTGGTTTTTTTTTTTGATGCAATAATATTAACACATTTAAATTAATTGTTTAATTTAATTTTATATTTTTATTTTTTTTGGTTTTTAGTAATGTTGTTTTATTGTTGTAAGTTGATGAATTCGTGTCCCAAAATGGATGCAATTTTATTTTTGGTATTGGCAGAATGAATGTTAATGTTAAAATTTTGTAGTTGTATTTTTAATATTTGGCAGGTTTGATGATATTTTTTTTGTTTGTTTGTTTTTTTTATTTTTTATTTTTTTTATAAATTTTTGTTTTGTTTAATTGCGAATGTAGGCAGTGAAAGCGCGAAAAAAGATCAAAAAATCAAGCAAAAATAATTAAAATACATTCTTGAAAAGTAAATTTTATATATATGTATATTATATATATATATATTATGTATAAAAAATTTATTTATATATAAATTATTTTTAATTTTATTAAAATTATTTAACTATATATATATAGATTAATTATTTGAAATTTTAGAAACAAAAATATTATTTTCAAATTTCATGCAATTTCTATTTCTTTTTTTAAAAAAATTATTAATTTAACTGAGAAAATTTTAAATTTTTAACCTTTTCGAAATCTAAAGCCGGACATTTTTCATCACAGCTAAGACTAAAAGGGTTAAAACTAATTTATATACTCTAAATCTATTTCTTTATTTAATTGATTTTTATTATATTTTCGTTCCAATTATTTTTTGTGCTTTTTATATGTTCCAAGTTTAACAATTTACACTAAACATGAAATTAATTTTACAATTTATTAATACAATTATGAAAATCCTTACATGAAAAAACCAAATTTGTACAAAATTTTGACAATATATAGCGAACAAATGAAGCGAATTCAATGGACAAGAAAGGATTTTCATATATGGAAAATTATAATTTTTATAGACATAGCACAAAATCTAATGCAGTTTTAATGGAGTGCAATATTAAAAATTAAAAAAAATATATTAAAAATTATTTTTTTTTTCTTAAATTTTTAATTTCTAAAGTTTTTTTTTAATGTATTAAAGAAATATTGTAAAAGTAATAACGAGAATCATCAAATATACAAAAACAATTCTTGAAGCCATAGCTAAAAAATTACAAAATCTACAAGAGCTATTTTTTTTTTATTTAAACATTTTCTATTTCTATATTGAATTTTCTTATTAATTAATTATATTTCATTTCATTTATTATATTTTATCTTAAAATTGTTATATAAAAAAAATTATTCTATATCATGAAAAAGTTCGAATTGAATGAAAAAAATTCATGCGAAAATTTATGGAATTTAAGAAAAAAAATTTGTTAGATAATTTTGAAACGTGCAAAATTTTTATGAAATTCAATTTACTAATTTTCATTTAAAATACTATAGAAATTCTAATTTTAAGTTATATCTTAATTAAATCAAATTATTTAAAACAAAAAAAGAAAAGATATTAGAAAATAAGAAATTTGAGGAAATTTTTACAATACCAAAAAATATAAAACTGATATTTACATGCCCTTTAGAAAATTAATATTAAAAAAAGTTAAAATTAATCAAATTATATAAATTAATAGATTAAAATTAATAAAAATAAAAAATAACTGAAATAAATTAGCATTTTAAATATAGGACAATATTAATGTTTCTATGTAAAATTTATCATAGAAAAATAATAAGATAAAATTTCTTTAGTTCTAATCTGTTCTAATAATAATTTAAAAATTTTTTTTTTTTTAAATAAATAAAATTTAATAATTTTTTTCTGTTTTTAATATTTTCTTATAAACTATATGTATTATAATTTATGAATATTATTTTATTAATTAATATAATATTTGTGATAGTTTTATAAATAATTGATTATTAGTGAAATATTTATAATAGTATTTTATTAGAAATTATCTAGTCTATTTAAAAATATATATAATTTATGTAATTTATATAATGCAATTAATCTAAAATCTATTTTAGCTAAAACTAAATATAAAGTATAGTATTTTTTATTAATATTATCTTATTATATTTTATAAATTTATATTATTCCTCTTACTCTGCAATCTCTTACATGTTGGATGTCGCTGTGCAACAAGTTTGAAACAAACATAATAAGCATTTTGTATATAAGCATAATTTCTTAGAGCCAATTAAGTTCAGAGAATTTCTGATTTAACCTTAGAAATATTACTGCAAACAAAAAATGTAGGACTTGTAATCTTAAAAACGTTAATATGATTCATGACACGTTGTATGTAATCTATGCAACAAGATTGATAACAAACATAATATACAGTCTGTATTATGAATAGGCTTTTTTAGAACGAATTAAGTTTAAAGTAATTCTTCTGTTGTCTGAAGAAACTTAAGTAATTACTGAAAACCAACGTAGGAATTGTAATATTATTAACGTTAATATAATTTGCGATATGTTGTATGTTACTTTACAACAAGATTACAAACTAATTTTAAATATACATTTTGTACGAATTCATGCAGAGTTAATGAGGCTCAGATAATATTATTTTTTATATCCGATGTAACTCCACAAAATTCCTATAAACAATTAATATTTGATTTTAGAAAATATTCAGTTTACATGTAAAGTTATAATAGAAAATTGTGTTTGACATTAATACCACGGTATAGCTTCATAGTTATGGCGCTTTTAAATTATTTAAAATATTAAACGAATAATCGAAAATTTTAAAAATACTATACTTTAATAAATATGATTTTCTACATTTAATAATTTTAATATCTAAATAAATATTTATGTATTTTTTTTATTCATATTTTATGATTATATAAAAAGTATAATTAAAAATATCACTGGATATAAAAAGCTTTTCACACCGAATTTATATTTCCAAAATGGCCACCACAATGTTTTTTTTAAAGGCCAAAAGAAAAATGGCATTAGCAATTATTATATTAAAAATATAAATATATATTATAATTGAAAATATCAGGATCTTGAAGTATAGCAGCCGTATTTAAATAAAATAATTAAAGGAATTAAAATAATAATAATTAATAAAAAATTAATAAAATCATATTACAAAAATATAGCATGGTTTAAGAGGTGTTATTAAAGTTTACATTATATTTTAGTTAAATAGTTTTATTTTAATGATTTAATTAGTGTTCTAAAACTATAATATTTATGGATAGTAGCAAAATTGTATATAATATAGAAAAAATCGTTCAAGGATATTTATAGAAAACATTCATGTATATTTAAGTATAATTATTATATTTATAATGTATTATGTAAATAAAATTTATTGATTTATGTAAAGAGTTTATTGGCATACTAATATGTTATAATAATAATTATGTTTTGAGTAATTTAAAAAAAAAAAATATTATAAAAAAAATAATATTAAATTAAATAATAAAAAATTTGTATACCGGCTGTTCGGCCATTGGACTAATTTTCGTTTCATCGCCAGTTTTATCCTTTATTAGTTTAATTGCGTTTACAGCATTATACGAGAGTGGATTTCATCGGATTTGATTTGCAGTTGAAATTTTATACACATTTTATTGATATATTTGCCATTTTTCACATATAATTTATGATTTTTTCATAAGAATTGATTGTTTTTTTTTTGGTAATTGATATTTTGATTTGTTAAATTTGAAATATTATGAAGAAAATAAAAAATACATAAAATCTTTGTATCATAAATAATTAATTAATTAAAAATTGAATTAATATCATTCAAATAAATAAGTGCATTTAAACGATGTGTGATTTTTAACGATTATAAGTAGAAGGAATTTTTAATAATAAGTTATGTTATAACTATAATAACATTATAGTTATTAATGTAACTATTACATTTCCAATACATTTCGTATAATATCGAATATTTCGGTTATATTGAAATAAAATTCAATAATAATTATACGGATTTGATTCAGTAAATATCAAAATTATATATTTTGTGGATGAAAACAATTTTGTCACGGTTTCGTAAAGAATTTGCATTAGCGAACTTTTAATTTATCATAAAAATGTATTATGTAAAATTTTTTAAATATAATTTTTAATAATTTCGAATTAAAACAATTTTCGACGATAAATTAATTTATAACCCGTTTTTAGCACACCGTGTAAATGCACCTAAATTATTTAATAAACCATGAAATATTTTACTCCTAATTTTTTGTTTTTAAGTTATTAAATTTCAACAAATAAAAATTTTCATTAATTATTATTAATATTTATAAACTAAAGTATTATTTAATATAGTACGAAATATTTAATTCTAAAAATATGGAACTTTTAACAATTAATTAACGACTTCAAGAACCTAAATTTAAATTTTTTCAACATTAACAGAAAATAATTTTACTTTTTAATATTTATATTAAAAAAAAATGTTATTTTAATATTTTCTTAATTTGTTATTTTTATTTCATTAAATCAAAGTGCAATTATGATAATCTAATTATATAATATTAAATCTAAAATTCTTAATTTTTTGTGTTTTTGTAATTTTTTTATAAATATAAAATCTACTTTTTTAATAATTAATACAAAAATTAATTAGAAACATTTAGAAATTAACTAAACATATAATAATCTAATTTATATGGAAACATTTTCAACGAAAAGAACATTATTAAATAAAAAGGAAGTTCTTTAATTATATACCTCGGTCCATTTCTGCACATATATAGTTAATTATTGTGACGTGAAAAGGTGAACAAAATCGTGAATATTCTTCTAATCTTATTTATTTTATTTATTATATTTAATTATTATTATATTAATTAATAATATTTATTTGGTTTTTATATTGTAACTAAATTACAATTTTTATCTACTAATTTCTGATTATTTTTGGTTACGTTTAATAATTAATTAATATTTTTTGAAAAAAAAAAAAAAAAAATGAAAAATTGAAGTACAAATTTGCAAAATTTGACAGTAGTTTTTATCAAAAAAGTCATATATGACTTAGTTCAAGTAGATTTCATATAAATTTTTTATTTCAAATAATAGGGATTAACCAATTTTAAAATTCTATTCATCGTTCACTATTAATGTGCGCTTGACATAACCACGAGCTGAATGAACTATATGATTTAGTTAAAAGATGTCGCATTCGCGACCGCGATAGCTAGCTCACATTGCCAGCAGTATTAATGACAAAGCGGAAGCTGAGAAGAAGCTTCCCAATACATAGAAAATTAATGTTTGTCGGGCTAGGCTCAACATAAATGTTACGCCGATTAAATGATTTACTCTGGTCAGAATTAGATTTTTTGCAATATTTTTGTCTATAGGATATAATTTTAAATTAATATTCATAATTTATGAAATTTTCAACGCTCGTTCGTTGCTTTCTAATCATTAATTTGAATTATTAATATTAGAAAATTCTGTTTTGAATAAATCAAAAGTTAACAAATTGAATAACTTATAAAATACTTAAATGTTAAATAAATTTCTGAATGTTAAATGAAAATCATAAATAAGTTAAATTTAAAATCTAATTATAACTTCCAATATGGGAATACAAATTCTGGAATTGACGTACATTATACCATTTTATGGTATAAAAAATATCTTATTTCTTTAAGTCTTCCTTGAATTAAACTAATTTAAATTATGATAAATTTTAGTATTAATATGAAATTGACATCCAGATTTCTGTCTTAGATTTTAAAGAATTCGATATAACAATTGGAATTATTCAATTCTGCGATCTCGAGTATACTAAGAAGTTAATTAATTAGTTATTCAACTAGCATTTAATAGAAAATTTTGCAAAATATTTTTTAAGAAAATGACTATTTATACTTCAAATTTTCTTTAATAATATAAATTAAAAACGAAATAATATGAAAAATTAAAAAAAAAAATTATAATTATTAATATAACTTTCTTTAATTATAAATTAAACTAATTCTTTTTTTTGGGTGAATTTGATTCAAATTACGGGGACTCAGGGATCTACACATTTATTAAAAAAAATATATATTTTTTAGTGTAACGATCTCTTAATTATTTTGTAATTAATATCAATATTTAATTGGAAAAATTTATTAAATATAATTTAACTTTAAAATGTTTTTCACTATTTTTCCATTTAATTATTAATACAAATATTTTTTTTATATATATATTTTAACTGAACACCAATCATTTTATATAATTACATTTTGCTTTAAATATTTTTCAAAAAAAATTTTTTTTTTTATTTTTGTAAAGAAAATTCCTAAAATTTTCCTTTTTTTAAAAAAAAAAATTAAATTAAATTATAAACAATACAACATTTATATAAATTTTTGTATAATTTCTAAACATTATCACTAAATTTTCTTATATTTTATAAATTTATATAATTTTACTTTATAATATAAAAAATTTTCCTTTTTAATTTAAAATATTATATGAAATAAGAAAATAAATTTTCTATTTATTGAAAAAGGAATATTTTTTATATGTAATTCCTAATTTTTAATTTCATATAAAAAACCAATTAATTGTATATACTAATAAATTTAAATTTTTGTTGAAATTTGTAAAAAAAATTTGAATAATATTAATTAAAAATTTCAAACTTACCGGCAGTCCAGAATCAATTTGACCAAAACGTGTATTACGCCAGGACTCTAATATTAATAGTCCAGCATAAACTTTGCCAACAGTCATTTTTCCTTTATTTAATTGATCACTTTTCGGCACCAATAAATCTATCATCTTTTTAGCTTGTAATGGCCAAATATGTGATATTGTTACACGTAATTCATCATCAGCTTGATCCATTTCTTCAGCTTTTTTTTGTTTTTGTTTATTATATTAGAATTTTTATATTGTGTTATTGCGATGACTTTTACATTTTATATATTTAGTTGGTTTTATGAGCGATTTTCCATAAATCGAAATCGATATTAATTGATTTCAATCTTATATGAAAATTGGTAGTTTTTTTTTTTTATAAATACTAAACTACAATTTCCTCCAACCCAGAACGAACAATTAAAATTATAAGGTACATATTTTCTTTGATATTTTTTAAATTGAATATCCTTCAATGTCTTGACTTAAATAATTGTGGAAGTTATTTATGTAAATAATTAAAAAAAAGAACACTATACAAGTACAAAAATGTAGCGACACGTGGAAAAAAGCTCATAAAAAAAATTATTAATTTATATTAAAATATTTTGGTAAAAATCTGTTTAACATTTACAAAGACAACGACAATTAATTATTTGAAAATTATCTTACCAGATCTCATTTTAATACTAAGATTTTCTCGTATCAGTGCAAATAATGTTGTTGTGAAATTCACTTTCATTTCATGATCCAATGGCATATTCATACGTATTAATTTTTTATAGGCGAGACGATTGGGACATTTGTTACCGAACCCCAATGGAGGATCCATATTTTTAAGCATGTCGTACATTTCTGTATAGTGAATTTTACCCCTAAAATAAATTTTTAATGATAATGTCACGAATTGTTTTTTTCTCTTTTTTTAATGTATATTTAAGATTTCCTTAAAAATGAACTTTTGGATAAAGTTCAACAATTTTTATGCTATTATTTATTAATATTTTGTGAAGGTAACTACAAAACATTGAACAATTTTTTACAGTGATATTAAATGAATATTAGACAAGAATTATAGTATAGACAAACACATATAAATACAATTAAAGTGGGAAAAATTGTGTTTAGAAAATTATAAGATTAATAATAAATTGTACTATTTAGTTAGAAATTATGTTGTGACATATTTTATAAGTTTTTCGTGTAGAGAAAGCTTTAGTTGCAATAAGATTGCAAATAGTAAAACAAAAAAATAAATAAAAATATGGTAATTTTTGTTACCATTTATACCATTACCATTTTGGTGATGTTTGTGATTATTACAATTTAATTTAGTTTGTTTGTAAATTAAATAAACACTAACACATATGTATATGAAACAAATACGATCAAATAATAATCAAAATAATAATTTGTTTATTACTTGTGAAATTATAGTTTTGAGTAAGGAAAGCGAACACAAACGACACATTATCAATAAAATGGAAAATTTACATATACGATATGTACTCTTTGGTTGCTATATTGTATTTTTACTTGTATTTGTAAAAATATGATAAAATAAATAAAAAAAAATGTATGTAGTGGTAATCGAAAACGTAAAAATTTGGTTGTAAATTATACAAGGTGTGTCACATAAAAAAATTATAGTAAAAAAGTTTTTTTTGTGACAGACCCTTGCTAACAAAAAAACTAAATAGTCAATACCAATTAATCGTTTTTGAGCTATGAAGCAAAAAATTAAAATAATAAATTTAAAATGCATAAAAATTAATTTAGTAGATACAATAATTTACAGCATTAGCAAAAAAAAAAAAATTAAATTGTGGATAAAATAAGAATAATTAAGCAAAATGTACTAAAATATCAGGTTTGTCGCTTAATTGAAGTCTTTTGTTTTCAGTCGCATGTAAAATCGTATATAATTTATCAATTATTAACGCTAATTAAATATAGTAAGAGTATTTATATAATTTAATATTAAAGTATGATAAATAACGTTACGTGGAACGTAATATAATAACGGAACGATATGTTTTTATAAAAAACGTTACTAATTATAATGAAATTTCTAAATTACTATATGAAAAATATAGAAATTTTACTAGATAATCTTAGAAAAATATTGATTATGAAATATTGATTATGAAGTTTAATAATGGAATAGTAAAATGATTGTTAACGTTAAAGAAATTCAACATTATTTTAATTTTCAGTCCGTCTAAAATACGATATAAAATATATGAGATTTAAAAAAATATTAATTAGACATATTTCTAATCTAATTAAATAATATAATTTTCTTGTCCTATTAAAGCTTTACTTTACTGTCGTTACTTTAGTTGCTTAACATTATAATTTCTACTTATTTGAAAAATATTTGTATATAAAAAATGTCGTTTATATATGAAAATCTGAAATTAAATAAAGTGGCCTTATGCAAAAACCAATAAGCTGCAATATTGCATTAAAAATTATTCTGAACTAGGAATTGGTTCAACAAATAAGTAATTTCTTTGAAACAAACATTTACATTTTAGTAATGGAAATTCTAATTTTATACAGTGTCGAATAGTTTTACAAATTAAATATACATTATTTTAGCTGTCTTCAGTCTATTAAATAAAAAAGTATTTCGATCACCACATCTACACACAAAAAATAATTATCTAATTAATAATAATTAATTTAGAAAAATTAAAAAACACACATAATACCAATGTTTTAACATAATTAAATAAAATGTTTACAAATAGAAGTATATATTTTAATTTTTTTTTTTATATATAAATTTTTGTGTTATATAAATATTAGATTGATAATTACGTCGCATTTGGATCATATTCAGCCCATATCCGTACAAATTCATCTAAATGATGAGCACCCAATATACTCGAGTCACGAGTTAAATAATCAAAATTATCCATAATAACAGCGACGAAAAGATTAAGCATTAGAAATGAACAAAAGAATATAAAGGATACGAAATATGCATATGCTAATGTTGATCCACATGTTTCGTGTGGTTTCTTTTCAGCTCTATGATCACATACTCTCCCTTTAAGGCACGCCAGCATAATGTTCGGCCACGCCTCGCCTGTAGCACATCTATAAAATGTTGTGAGTTTTGGTTTTTTTATTAACATGAAAAGAAGATAGAAACAAAAAATAAAAAAAGAAATATAACAAATATTAATAAAATTATTTTTTATGAGAATTTAATATATTTTAATTAAACATTTTAATTATTATTATTTTTTATTATGGAGAAGAGTTTATATCTCAATTGAAATCTATAATAATAAATATTTTAAGATTTTAGCCGATTTATGCTCACTGGGAACCGCAAAAGAGTACGAATGTTTCCCGGATTTTATAAACGTTGATTTATAAACAACAACCGAATTTACAAGATTGGAAGAGTTCCGGTTTGTATTTTAATTATAATGTTGTGGAATAATTATTTTTATTATATTTAAATTATCATAACAATTTCATATTTTATAGAATTTCAAATGAGATATAAAATATTAAAAAGACAACAACAAATATTTTATTTTTAGTAAAAAATAATTGCATATTTTATTAAAGCGATCGAATTAAACTAATTTCAAATGAACCGAATTTTTAATTCGTTTTATTGTAAATTTATATATTACCAAAAATAGTAAATATTTTTAATTGTTGTCTTTTTTTTTAATTTAATTTATCGTTGTATAAAGTAAGTTACTAAATTATTTACTAAACTTAATTTATATTTAATACCACAACAAATTTTTTTAATTACTACCACATTTTTTTAGTTACTATAGATTTTAGTGTGGTAACAAAATCTCAAATTAACTTGAAATTTATTTTACTTTTTCTAAACAAAAAACATTTAAAAATAAAAATCAATAAAAAATTTATTAATTATTATTTATTTAAATTAAACTGTTTACAATATGCAATAAAAGACAGTAAAAAACAGAAATAATTTATTTTATTATTTATATACCTCACTAGAGAGGATCTAGAAATTAAAATAACTTGTAAAAAATTTCTAAATTAATTAATTTATATTTAAAATATATAAAAAAAAACTAAATGATAGTAAAATAATAAATTTAATTTTTAAAATTTACTAGAATGATTAAATATTGCATTACAAAAATAATACAATTACTAAGTTATTTAATCATATACGCAGTATTACTTTAATCAAAGTAATTTGTAATTTAAAAAATTTACAATTACAAATTACTTGTACGGAAAGAATTACAATTACATATTTTATGATGCATTCTAGTTATAAGCTTACTGATAAAGCATTTGCAATAATTAATGGATTTTTTTTTTGTAATTACTTTAAATTACTTTTGTAATTTATAATCAATTACTTTGCATTACAAAAACTACAATGAAGTAATTATTTTAATTGTAATATAATTCATGATATTGGAAATATGAAATTTAAGTAATTCATTTAAATTGAATGTTATTGAAAATAATTCGAATATAATTCTGAATTATTGTAAAATTGTTAAAGTAATGCATTGGTTAACTTTATTATAACTTTATTGCTAATTCATAAATGTTATGAATTAGCAATAGTATTTTGTAATTCATAAACTTGTAGTACAAAATTACAAGTAATATATGTACTAAACTTATTTAGTTTCAATTACATTAATATTAATGTAAATTATATGCATTAGAGAAGTAATGCATTATTTTCTAAATCATTGTATTTTATTTGTAGAACAATTACTATTTATTTTAATTTATTTTAATATAAATTTGAAATAAAATAAAATATTATATTAATGCTATTTTTAACTATATATTTTTACCATAGAAAGTAGCTACTTTAAGAAAATAGTTTTTGTAAGTTTTAATAATGTGCCTGAAGTTCTTATTTTTAAAAATACTTTTTTTGTTGGTGTGATTTTATGTTTCTCTTGTGGAATAAATTTATGCTTAATTATTTTCAACATTTGTGTTTTGTGAATGTTTATTTTCATATTTATAAGTGCATTAATTTTTTAATTTATATCCAATTTTGAAATATTTAAAAATAAAATAATGAAAAATAAAAAACTAAATCTAAAATGTAAATTTGATATAATAAATAAAATAATTTTTCTATTTGTGAAATTTTGTATTTTAAAATTATGATATTTTGTGAAGATTTTGTCATATTTTATGATTATCTTTTTCTCAATAAAATAAAAACAAATCATATTTTAATTATTTTCTTAAGAATTCAGAAAATAAAACAGATAATATGAAATAAATGAAATTATAAATAATTTGAATATTAGAATTAGAAACAATTAAATTTTAGATTTAAAAAATTTAAAACGAAATATTTTCTTAACGATTAATTTGTACTTTTCGTTTGCTCAAAGTTTATTAATATACAGTCAAAAAGGGTCAAGTGATTAAAAACATAATTGAAACCAATTAAGTAAGTGCTTCCCATTAAATAAGTGCTTATTATAAAAACGAATGATGAATAACTTTGATTACAAAATGACAACTGCTCAAAATCGGAAATATTGAATTTGGAAAGAATATTACAAAATATTTTTCTTGAGCAGAACTAAAATTTTTCGTTTTATGTATTTATGAATTGCAAACTGTCATTTTTACTATTAATGTATTAATTTTTTTATAGAAAATATGTTATTTTGACCAGAATAACATAAAAATTTCAACTCAATTTAAAACTAAAAATGAGAACCATTTATTACATTTGGATAAAATAGTTTTCAGCACTTCTGTCATATATACAAAGAATATTTCAGTATTAATTAAATAATTTCTTTTATTTACTTCAATTTATTAATAAACATAGCTAAAAGTAAATATTAATAATGGAAAGTAATTTTTATTCATTTAATTATGGTTATGAAATATTACATTGATTTTATGTAGGAGTACATTAATTGTTATGAATCGTGCCCATAAATTATAATAAAACCATTAATTTTCATTTTATTCACTCGACCAAAAATAGAATTTAATTAAATACAAATTCATAAAATAATTAAAAAACAATATTTAAACTAAAAAAAATAATATTTCAAATTAATGTAAAAAAATTAATTTCAAAAAAATTTCCAAATTTTGTTATTTTGTTTTGCTCATTTCGGTATTTTACTATGAAATTTTTATTCTAATTAATTATTATCCAGAGGAATTCACCTATAAAATTTATTTGAAACCAAATTTAAAATAACTATAAAAAAATTGGTTTTAATTGTAATAAATAAAATTTTTGGTTCTATCAACCAAATAAAAAACATAATAATTTTTTTTTTGATATTTATATAAAAATTGAAACAGAAAGAAAGATTTTTTTTTAAAAAAAGTAAAAGGATAATTAAAATTAATACAATTTGTCAGAAGATTTTAAATTATAAATTAATTATATAGAAATGATAATTTTGAATAATATTGTAAAAAGGAAGAGAAGAACACACTATAAAATTGATTTTTTTATTAGTTTTTTGTTTTTTATATATCAAATTTCAGTTATCCCGATGATATTATAAAATTGGTTGATGTTTTTGTTACCTACCTGAATAATAACATGAGTCCTTGTACAAAGGATTGAAAGTTGTTGTGCCTATTCATTGGATCTGATGGTGTATCAAGTTTAATATTTCCAAATACCTATACATAATTGTAATTTTTTTTTGGTTGTTTTGAATCAAAAAATCAATCAGGAAAACAAAAATTAAAACAGCACACAAAAATTAAAATAAATTTCGATGTAAAAATCAGAGTTCATTGATAAAATAACCAAAAAATATAAAAAATTGTAAATTAAGAAAAAATTAAATAAAAAAATAATTTTTTTTTAATCGATAAAGTTTTATAATTAAGTTTTGATTTTGATTATTTTTATAAATTTTTCTTTAATTTTATGTGATTGTGTGTATATTTGAGTATTTTGTGTATATATTTATATTTATTAAAAATATTTAATTAATTTAATTTAAACTTAAATGTTTTTATTGAGCATATAATCCAAAATACCTAAATTTATCTTATGAAAAGCATTTTTATATAAATTTTAATTCATTTTTCAATTTTACAATATAATTTTTGTATACATACACTAAAATTTTATGGTTTTAAATTATTGCAATTCCTTGTACACCACAAATTACGTGACTAAATTGTTCCTAAAATTATCTAAGGTTTTGTTTTTATGTTTAATACTAAAAAAAATGATATTATTAAAATTGTGTTTTATTAATGAGAATGGTTTTGTAGGTGCAAAATTACGTATTAATAATTGATTCTAATATAATATTATACAATGTAATGATTGCGAATGTCCTGGATGGATAAATTATGTTTCTAATCTTCACCCTACCATTGTAAGCGTTATACAAACCGAATCTGTAGATTTAATACAGATTTACTAGATTTACTGTAGAGAAAACGTAATTGTAGAGAATTTTTGCTAAATAGTTCAATTAAGCAAATGGTAATTAATATGTTGCACTGGAAAATTATTACACATAGTTTCAAACGAAATTATTAATGTAATTTAATATCTTTGAATTATTTAAATTCAGAAATTAAAATTAAAGAATTAATTTGCCTTCTAGTACTCAGTATAATTAAATAGTCCCATTTTCAACTTTATATAAAGCTTTGAGCACAATATGTCGATCCAATACAATTCGATAAGTAAGCAGAATTTCGATGTTTTCTAACATTTTCAGAGTTAGAATAATTTGAACTAAACTTTTATGAACCTCGTTGATACTATTTTTACTATTTGACAAGAAATAACTTAAGCAAATGAAATTTCAAGTAAATAGCAAGTAAATTGACTTTTAATAAAAAATCTACAACGTATGGCATCATATTTATTTTGTTAGATTTTATTCTTTTATTTGTGAATTCTTATATTTATTATTTTCTGTACACTCTTAATTTCACTATATTTAAATGGTTTCGAACTTAATGACCAAAATTGTATTTCACAAATCCAGCCAATCAGTTTTTTATTTATAAATATTTGTAATATGTTTTTACTGTCTAAATTATGTCCAATAATTATGAGTAGTGATCCTTATTACATTTTGATTTAATCAAATGAATATATAATATCCTTTTTCAATAGTTTTGTATAAATGTGACTAAATACATAATTATGAAATCTATTTATTTTATTTTGCTATTTAAATATTAATTAATAGCGCAATAACGAATTATCTACACTAAAGACCTAATATTTAATCTGATTTAATTATACTAATATTATTGATATATTATATACTATTATCTATAACTATATTATAACAAAAATTAATGTACTTAGCATTAATTAACATAAATTTCTATATAAAATTATAGAAATACTATAAAAATAAAAATAGCTAAAAAAAATTAAAACATTATCATGCAAACAATAAAAAATATTCAGGATAAATTATTTAATTAATAAAAATTATTTAAAAAATTAATAAAATTAGCATTCAACAAAAATAAAAATTAAAATAAAATAAAAATAAAATTAATAAATAAATTTTTTTTAATAACATTTTTTTTTCATCAAAATTTCTACAAAGTAATTGGCAATTTATTTAAACTACTTAACAGTTTTATTATTTTTAAAAGTAATAGTCAAAATAATTAACTATTTTTTATAAAAAAAAAAAATTAATAAAATTACTCTATTAAAAAGAATTAATTAATTTATAAATTTAAGATTTTCTTTAAAATAACAATTTTTTTGTTAAAGGATAAATTTTGTTAATGATATAATGAAATATTTGGCAATGGAAAGATTTGTAGGAAAATTTTGAAAATAATAATTTTAATGTCTATAAAATTTATACAAAATTTAAAAAAGTCTTTAAACAATTTCTATAATTTCAGAAATTTGTTTTTGAATTTGATCAGTTGATAGGTTAGCTCCATCACATAGTTTTCAAAATTGTCATAATAAAGGATCACCATATGAATTGATCCACTCCGAACATTTAACCAAGTTTTTGATCTACTGCGAAGTTTATTATTAATATGTTTAACATGTTTTCATTACAATTATAAGAAATTTTTACTAGACAATTTGAGTTTTAAAGAAATTGAGGATAGGATTATATACAATCCTTAATTCAAACTCCACCACATTGTGGTTACCAAAAAAATAGAGACCAAGAAAACAATCCGATTATTTTTTGGACCAGGAAAACCAGGAAGATTTTTTTTAGTATATAAACACTACAAAGAAGTATCGCTTATCTCTGAGTCTTCTATGCAATTTATCTATACATCCTGAGCAAAAATTTTCTGTAGCTGATTAAGCTCAGGTGTTTCTAGCAAAAACGATAGACACAAATTGCTTAATAAAAGCAAAGGATTGAAATAATTAATATATCTCTTAAATTTATAGAATCTGCAGGTTAAGTTTGCTTTGGTTACGTTAAGATGGGTGTCATGTGGAAACATAAAACGAGAGATCTTATTGGAGGTATTGTTTTCTTATAACAATTATTAGTTTTTAAAGATTGTGTTTTCTTTAATAAAGAGCAATCAAATCTGGAATAGAACCATATATAATTTAAACTCCAGGAGTTTAAATTATACCATGCTAAATCATGGTATAAGTTGCTGTAAAAGACTGTTTATTCGAAGGAATTGTCTGTACAAATGGATCTATTATAAATAAATCTAATATTTTAGATTAATCTACTAGTCAACATTATTAACTTTATTGATATATTTACGAAAAATTTTAAATAATAATATTTAAATGGTTTTTTAAAAATCATAATAAATGAAATGATTACAAAATCATAATAATAATAATAATATTTAGACAGGATTTGATCAACGGAGTTTACTCATTCAATACTACTTTCAAAAAATTAACATAATTACTTCGAATATTTTACACCAAAACAACAT
The DNA here is from genome assembly GCA_963920725.1 of Rhamphomyia laevipes. NCBI lineage: Eukaryota > Metazoa > Arthropoda > Insecta > Diptera > Empididae > Rhamphomyia > Rhamphomyia laevipes. The sequence goes on along the minus strand of OY987256.1, from coordinate 10,645,554 downwards.
AAAAATTATTATTATATTTAATTATTAATTATTCTAAATATTTTTTTTTTTTTAACTTTTTACAATTATACAAAAAAAAAATAAAAAAATTATATATCAATAACGTTTGTGATTAAAATATAATTTGAATTAATAATATATTTCATAATTTTAATATTAATATAATTAATATTAAATCAACTTTTGATTATTTATAAACAATCAACGAATTTGTAATATTTACGATATTTTCTCATAAACAAAAATTACAATTACGATAACAAATATTTAATTTATATAATTTAATTTAAAATAAATTATTTTAATATTTAACAACAACATAAAAAATTAAACTTAATTTATTCGGTACTTGTATTAAAATATAGGCATTTTTTTTATATATATATTTTTTATTTTTAGTAATTTATTATTTTTTGACTAAATCAAAAATAAATTTTACCGAAAAAGCAGCATGATCCCTCCTTGGAACGATTGAAAATTATTATGCCGGTTGAACTCGGTATCCGGATTATACTTTATATTGCCAAAAACCTTAATTTTTATATATATTTATGTATTTATTTTTTGAAAATAAAAACAAACAAAAAATAAATAAACGAAAATGAAAATTAAAAATAACAAAAAACAAAAAATTAAATAGAAAATTTTCAAATTAATATAATCAGTGAAAACATAAATTTAAGCAAATTAATTAAATAAAAATTGGAAAATTTGAAAACCTTTTATATTTTTGTAGAAACTTTTTTTTTTTTTTTGTAATTTCTTTTTTAGTCTCAAATAATTTTCATTTAATCTAACAAAATTCTAAACTATAATTATATTTTAAATTTGGAAAATTTGGTTAACTAAAAATGAAAAATTAAATTAATATCATTTTTTTACAATGGAATCACATTGATACTTTCCTTTCGCTGCTATATGCAGAATACTTTCTTTATAGTTGTAAATTATGCGCAGCATATTTTCATATTTACATTAAAACTACATTTTAAATTTAAAATAAATTCAAAATGAGATGAATTGGCATTGAGTTAAATTATGTAAAGAAAGATATCAAAATGTTTTATATGAATGAAAATTTAGATAATAAACTCCACAACTTTCATGCACGGTACTCATACTTCCAAAACTCCAAAAAATGTATATATATATAAATAATTATATATGTACTTTTTGTTTTTTGCAAGTATGTGTATTTGAAAAAAAAAGTTTTATACTATAAAAACTTTTATATGAATTTTGATCTCTTTTTTTATATACTTTTTGGTTAGTATAAAGCTAGTAAATTTCCAATTAAATTAATACGAAAATGTCAAGGAATTTTTACGGAATTTATTTTGTTTGACTTTCAACTAGAAATTATGGCGAAATTAACTGTCACGCAAAATTGGATATATTTCATTCAATTTAAATACAAATTTGAAGCAAATATTTTCAATTTTTCAATTCGTCATTGGTGTTAATTCGCCATGAAACCGAAATAATATAAAATTTATAAATTTTATTGATTGTTGCATAATTAAATCATCAATTTTCATACAATTTAAATTATATTTTGACAATTTGACTGCGAATAGAAAGCGAAAGGAAAGCGTTCATTGTTGTAATACTTGACAATTTTGGGTATAATTATGAAAAATATCTTTTATTATAAAAACTGTAAAACTGAATTATAACTATAAATATTGGAAATTTTTATATATACATATATATATAAAATGTAATATTCTAAATAATTTTTCGTCTATAAATTCACCTTACCATAAGTTTTTTTTTTCTATTAATTAATTTTTTTTTATATTTTAATTTGCTTTTCATATTTTTTTTATTTAAACTAATTAATATTTTTACTTATATTGAAATCAAAACCAATTTTAAATATATTATATAATTATAAAAATTAATATAATTTTTTTATCAAAAAAAATAAAATATATTTAAAAATAAATGTAAATAATAATTAAAATAAAAAGTATTTTTTTTTAATTAAATTTTATATTAAAAAATAAATAAAATAATAAATTTTATTTTAAAAAAAAAATTTGAAAATACTATAGAAAATTAATTAATTTTTTGATACATACCTGCATGCCTATAATGGCATAAATAAAAAATAACATTGCAATAAGTAAACAGACGTATGGTAGTGCTTTAAACGATTGCACAAATGTCCATAATAATATCCTTATTGTATATCCTTGTCGTAATAATTTTATTAAACGTGCTGCACGAAATAATCGAAGAAATCCAACATTTATTGAGCTTGACTGTAAAATTAAATTATTCAAATTAAAATATTTTTATATGAAAAAATTTTTTGGTTAATATATATTTAAATATAAATATATAAAAAATATTATAAATTAATTAATTAATAATTATTATAGAATAAAAAAAAACATAAATAAATAATATCTAAATTTACCTAATTTTATAAAAAATATAAAGGGGATTTTTAATATTATATAATAAATATTTTACAATTTTTGTATTTTTAATTTTTTTTTAAAGATAAATTTAAATATATATTGAAAATATTTAATTATTCACATAAATAAATTGATAAAAATATCTTTCTTTATTATTATTAATTTCTAAACTACAATTTTTGAAAAAAAAAATTTATTTTTCATTATTTTTCAATTTTTCTAATTTATTTAACTAATTAATGAAGCACAAAATTTTGGTTTTAATCTATAAAACCTTGTGCATAATTAAATTTTGATTTATTCAATTTAATATGAAAAATATGATTTTTTTTGTTGATTTTCAGTATTAAATTTTAAGAAATTTCAAAAATATTTAAGGATTTTTACAATTTGATTTTCAAAAGAAAAAATAAACGAAAAAAATTATTATTATAAATAACTATTATAAAAAAAGGGACGATAAATATGATAAAAAATAACTATATTAAAAAATATACAATTTCTTTTTAATTATATATTACTATAAAATTTTAAAAATTAGTTATACTAATTGTTTTACAACTAAAATGTTATGATAAACATTTTTATGTTTATATTAATTGATGTCCTAAAAACCGTTTTCATAAATGTTTTCCGTTATAAATATGAATATATGGTCAATAATTTTTGAAAAATATGATACCAGAAGAAATGGAACATTACCAATTAATTAACAAGTAATAAATATGTTTATTAATTATGTTAAATGGAGTCTGATTATATTAAATATTATATAAAAGTTGTTACTATTTGATGAATAAATATTTAAATAGAATCTTGTGCTTCTTGGATTATATAAACTTTTGTTCCTGAAGTGTTACCAAATTGATATAATGCTTAAATACGAATATTCCTCGCTTGTATCTAAAGTGGAATAATTTAAATTCCTGATAAATTGTTTGGGAAATCATTATTGTATTCAATAAGATTTCCATAAGATTTTTTAGCATTTTGTTTCGAATTATCTTAAAAAGTTTATTTTAAAATTCTGTATAATGAGATAAATACGACAGACTGACTAATAAAATAATTTAAATTTTAAATTAATATTTATTATCTACGAAACTTTACTATACATAAAGTATATTGTAGTCTAACTATCATTAATTCTTAAAAATCTATTAATTTATTGGTATCATTTTAATATAATTTGAACCATTTTTTCATATTTAGATCGTAAAAACGTTTTTATATAAATAAATGATTAGCGATATGGTTAATTTGTGGATATAAATTAGTAAAAATAATTAAATATATTATAATTTTCAATAATTTGTAGAGAGTTTATTAAACATTATTTTAAAATTATATTTTTTTAAAGTTTTTATATACAAAAAGGAATTTTAATATTTCTAGCTGACTTTGCTAAGGATAAAATAATGAAAATACTAAATTCACTATAATTCACAAAAGTGTGATGTCAAATTGTATGATTATATAATAATTTAATTTTTTTAAGATTTGTTATGATAATCGTAAATAAAATAAATAAAATTATGGTTTTTAATATTATAATAAAAGGGTTAAAAGGACTATATAACTAAATTAAAAATTATACTATAAAGATCACTACTAATTTAAATTTCCACCTAAAACCAAATCAAGTGGAAATGTCTTATTTTCGAATGATTTATGAAAATTTTACTTAAATAATGTAAGATTGCAAATTAACACTTTTCAAATCGATGAATATGTTAAAGATAAGTAATTTTAATATAATACTAGTACAGATTTTCTAGCAAATATTAAGTTTTATTTCATACCAACCGCAATCAGTTTTATATAATTTTATAGTTGTATGATAAATAATCATTTTATTTTTTTAAATATAATTTTCTATTTGTAGTTTATTAAGCAATTTATTAGTAATTTTTAAATATATACAATTTATATTACTAATAATCATAATAATTATATTTTTATTTGGATAGAGTGAATAAAAGTCTAGTAAAGACTTTAAGGATACTGTTGACTATAGAAGAGTTTACTTTAAATTTTAAAGAAACTGAATATATAATAAATCATTTTGCCAATCGGTAATTTTATAAGACTACATTATTTATAAATAAAGTAACATTTAGGTACTACTTGGGATTGGAACAGTTCTCACACAAATCGAAACTATCAGAAACAAAATTAGGAAAACAAAACAAGGACTCATGGATGATATATGGACTACAATACTAACTTCTGTCATGATTGAAGTTTTGATGTAGTAATTAAAAAATCATGGCAATGGATCTGTGAGAAGTGGATAATGAAAATATTTTGATTTGTAAGGGTAATTGATGGATGATTATGGATGAATTAATAAGTTCTTGTAGTGGACATCAAATGAATACATATGAGTCAAATACTGAATCTAAGTTTTGGTGTTACCTCCGTTATCAATCGATAACATATACTTTTTCCACTAAATAATTGAATCACATCGAACTGCATTTATAGGTAGAGGTACACTGACAATTTTATTCACTCTACCCAAATTATTTACTGGATTAAATTTAGTTGTATATAAACTAACTACACTAATCTAAATGTATAATTATTTTTATTGAAAATTTTCATTTCCAATTGTATTTAATTGGTAATTTTATTTTTATATATCTTAAATTCAAGAAGATCAAAATGTGTTCTAAATTAAATCGATCTTTTTAAAACATATTTTTTTAATGGCCGAATTTATAAACCACATTTACATAATACTTAAGTATGTAACTTGCCTAAGTATGCGAACTATTTTAAATATTTTGTTTTATTGGTAGCATTATTGGTATCATTACTGATTCGAGCTGATGTTAACCGTTGAAGTTATGTTAATTTTAATAAAATTATACGGCAAGTTGACGTCGGCCATGTTGGTTGATGATACAGCGTAAATTTATTTATGTTATCTTGTATATAAATTAATGTTCGTCGTATGTATGTAACTGATAAACTCTGGAACTACTAGTTCGAATGCGATCAAACTTATACACAATGTTTGATCCAAAGAAACATAGGTTTATGGTAAAAAAAAATATGATAGCAGATACGCTTCATATGGAAAAACAACATACCATAATTCATTATATTTGATGTAACATAATAAATAAATAATAAAAAACATAAATTGTTTAATTAAATTTAGTTAATACAAGAATTGCAACGCATCACGAGTTTCAGCTATCCTTCATGTGGCCAGAAATTCAATTCTATTACTAATTTACGGATTTCACATATCACTCATTGCTAGAGTTTATCACTTAATCGATGAAGGCATTTATCCGGATCATGCTTGCTAAACTGGATTTATCAGTCAGTTGTTTATATATAATTAACAAAATAACAAAAATGTACGAAGCTTGTTCTATACTACCAGCGTCTACGTCTATGGTTTATAAATTCGGCGTTAAGTTAATTTTGTAATTTATCAATAATAAAAACAATATATTTTTTTGTATACTGGGGACACTAATTTTTCTATAATTTTCAACTAAATTTTATTATTAACACACAATTAATTCTAAAATTTCTTCACAAAATAATAAAAATCGAATACTTTAGAGGATAATCAAATCATTTCTAATAATGTTTCCATTTCAATTAATTAAATTTACTTACGTCCTGTAGTTACTTGTAATTAGTTTTTTTTTTTGAGTTTTTATATTTTTTTTTGGGATTATTTCATTTTGAAAATTTTGAATTTTTTTTTTTATTTTTTTAAATTATTTTGAATATTTTGTTTGATTTGTATATTTGTGGTGTTTGGTGGTTGGTGGTTAAATGAAGATAGATGGTTGATTCGGCGCGCATAATCATCACAAGCATTTTTATAATAATCATTCATATTGTTTTAAATATTTATTATTTATTAATATATTTTTTTGTTATATATTTTTAGGTAACATATATAAAGATGCCATACACAGAAGTTGATTACAGAAACAGAGGTCATCATATCAAAATATTTTTGTCATATCAATATTTATATAATATATATAAAAAAAAAAAAGATAAATAAATATTTAGGCATTAATTAAAAATGATTTATAGTTTTATTATTTTTTTTATAAATTTCGAAATTTCTACAAAAATATTTAAAAATTAAATAATTTGTTATTACTTGTTACTCTATTCAATAATTATGTTAATAAATTCTATATTAAATTAATTATTTGAATTTTATATATAATCATTTTAAACTAATAATCATTTTCAAGCGATCAATAATTTACTTTTTGGGTTTACATTTATTAAAATTTGGGTTTTACTCTAAAAGGGTTTACTCTAAAAGGGTTTACTAAAAGGTTTAATTTCATTGTAGGAGACAAGCCGAGCATAATTTGTAGAATAAAGTACTTTGTAAACAAATTTTCTTTTTTGTGATTTTGTATCATAATTATATTATAATTGATTTAATGATATACTTCAAATATGAACTGCTAACACTAAAATGCAAGCGGTACCAATCTAACTAATCATAACTATTTCATTTTGAATAAAAATAATATACATTTCAGTGTAAATGGAAGATATAATTGATAGAAATATCAATTTTGAGGTTGTGAATTTATAAAATATACTAATATGAAAATAAAATAGAAGATAAAGGATTTTCGAAACGACCCATTATACAGTGTTGGCAATTTACAATTAAATTAGATACTGCAACAGTTAATTACAAAAAATAGCCATAACAAACTGTGTAGTTAACGTTAAATACTGTTTACGCATAAAAAACTGTGTAAATAATTCGAAATAATTTATTTTCCCAACACTATCAATATTAACGATTATTTATAAAGTCCAAGTTATAGATAACTGCGTCTGGAAGTACGATTTGTTATCTAAATTTGTGAAATTATAGTGTAACTCGTTAAAAAGATTCGTGTAAAATATATGAATTATAATTGAAAACATACAATCTTCTAAAAAGCTAAAGTAAAGTACCGATTATCAGAATTAAATGGTATTGAGACTGGTTATTCTGATAGCCGGAAAGTAACTAATAGATCAGAAATTATTAAGTGATCTGATTTAGATAAATATAAAAATATGTAATTAAAAGTAATTGAGAATTTTTGGCAAATTAATTATGTCAAAATTATTTATATTAATTATTTACACTTTATTTATTGTGATGCAGAATCTTAAACGTGCTATAATCAATGGCTCAGTAGTAGAAAAATAATCAAAATTGTACTGTAATAAGATTATAAAATATCTTTTCATCGTTTTACAAGTAGTTAGAATAACTAGAAGTTTTGCATTGCAATTGGAGATCAATGTTTTACTGCTTTACGGAACTATTTTAAAAAAAAAATTACTGCAGATCGAATTTGGTACACAGGGTGATTGCATGATCGTGATCGTACACGTCATCAGTAGCTTCAGTGGCTCTATACTAAAATATCAGATTAATATTTCATATGTTCTAGAGGGTATATAATAATTATTAACTAATTTCATAAATTGACACATATGATAGTAAATGTCTGTAAAATTTCAAGTTGATAGTTCAGTGGGTCCATGTTAAAATTCTCGTAATTATATTTCATAAGTTCGTTGCTTCGATCTTAAAAATTTTAATTATTAATTACAAAACAGTATTGGCAATAAATCATTGTTGAACCCTACCTACGAGCTATTTAATTTTGTCGTTTAAGTGCTTTTTCAATAGTGAATTTAATTTATATGTTAATGTATAAGGCAATAGTGTCAGTGTAATACCTGCTGCTAAAAAAATGCAGTAGAAATTATATTATTCTAAAAAGGATTTTATGATCGTGTAATTTTTGAAATTTTTTTTTTATATATTTTTTAAGAAAATTTGTTCACTTTATTGTACCAAATTCAAATTAGACTACATTCTAAAAAAAATTCTCTGTAAACTACTTTTTGGATATATCTTTGTATTTTGTATATATGTGTGTGTAGGATTAAATACATATAATAATTATGTATATATTTTAATTGTTTTAATTATGCTTAACAAAAAAAAAACATCAATTTGTATTTGTGTAATGTGGATTCAATTCTTTATATACTATATGTATTTATTATATGATATTCAAATTTTTTTTATTATTTATTTTTATTTTTGTTGAATAAATTTCACTTAAATCAAAAAATAAAAAAAAACTTTGGTATAAAATTTAGAAAAAAAAAAATTATAAAATAATTTAAAAACAAAATTTTGTAAAAATATATTTTAAATTTTTTTTTAAAATTATATCTTTTACTTACTTCAGGATCTCTTGGCAACAAATAATAAACTTCAGGTTTTTTAAATGTTCTTGGATAAAAATGTGCATAAATCTATCAAATTGTTTTGGTATATTTGTGTGCGTGTGTGTGTGTGTTTTTTGTTAATATTTTTGATTTTAAATAGTTAAAGTGTTTTTTTATTTTTTTTATTTTTTTTTTGGTTGAAAAGGACACGTTTTTTATGTTTATTGAAGATATTAATTTTTATATATAAAAAAAAAATAAAAAAAAAAAATATTTGTATTATTTATTTAAGAAAAATTTAAACAATTTTTAATATTATTGTTGTAAGCAATTAAATTTAACTTTATATTTTTAATGTTTTTAATAAATACATATAGCAATTTGTAAATTTTTGTTAATTTCTATTATATAATTTTGTGTTAGCTGCTAATATAAACTGTTTAACAAAGCCAAATAAACTAAATAAATAATAACAAATTTCTAACTAGTTTGTATTTAGTATAAATAATGAATATAAATAAGTAAATATATAAAGTATTTAAAATAAATTATGTTGTAAAATGTTTGGTTTATATTATATGCAATTTTGTTTGTAACCTAAACTACAAAACTAAATATATTTATTATTAATGTAAAATTCATAATTATCTAAAAAAAAATAATAAAAAAAAAAACCGAAAATTTTATAATAATATTAACTAGTATAATTTTAATAAAACTAAAATTCAAACTAAATATTTTATAGCATAACAGAATACAATATAAAAAAAAATTAATATATAAATTATTAATAATAAAAATATTGATAATTTTTGAAATTACCATATTTTCTTATAGCATTGTGACAAATGAATTTAACTGCACAAATTAGCATAGATAATACCGTTTTTATGTAACTAAAATCTACGATACAATAAAAAAAATTATTTATCCTTTTCACAATTCCACAATCTCACACAAAAGTTGCTGTTCAACTATGAAGAGAGTATTAATATTTGAAAACTAAATTATATGAAAGCTTTAAAAAAGCTTTTGTATGACATCCTATGCAATCACAGACAAACACTAATTTTTACAAGCTTTTTAAATTTTTTTGGTATAACTATACATTAGTAAAAAAGCATAAATCTTGTATAAAGCTTTTCATAATTTTTTTATTAAAGTTAAACATATAAAAGCTCTTTTTTGAAAATTGTTGTCTATTTGTTAAGAGATTTTTAACATGAAGAGAGAGCATCGTTAAAATTCTCAAATTCTTGTTTACATATAAAAGTTTTTGAAAAAGCTTTTTTATATTTTAGGATTACGAAAGCTATACTTTTAGGATCACAAATAAAAGCTAATTTTTTTACAAACTTTAATATTTTTGTAATTATATAAAAAATAATTTTGACAGTTTTCAGATCAGATGCAATAAGTACCAAATTCAAATTAGTAACAGTTTGAGTCATTTCATATAAAACAAGATGTTTTTTTTGCTCATCTTCACATAGTTTTTTGCTAATTTTCAAAACTATCTGATATTTAAAATGTCAAATTCATTTGTCACAAAACTTTTTAACAACAACACAAAAATAAAAAACAAAATTGTACATTTAATTTGCTAAAAAAAAAAACCACATTGATGGAATTATGAAATATTTATGTATAAAAATGTGTGTATTTAGTGTTTTGTACTTACATCGTGCTGGTGTTTTTGTAGTTGTAAGTTTTTGAGAGATTTTATTTATTTTTTTTAATAATAATTTTAATTATAATTTTTTTTTTTTTTTTGCGATTTGATTTGATGAAAACAGTAGCAAAAATTTCGAATTTTTTTTTTATTTTATTTTTTTAGTTCAATGGTAAATTTTTTATTAATAATTTTTTTTTTGGGTGTTTTTCGTTTATTTGTGTTATGATTTGACCCCATTTAATATTTTTTAATTAAAATATTGTTAATTTTTATTTTTAGAAAATAAATCCATAAAAAAAGAAAAAAGAAAATATTAGAATAAGTAAATACTAATATATAAATATATATATATATTGTTTATAATACAGGGTGTAGCACAAAATACGAACCGATGTAAAAACTGGATTAATCATTTTTATAGTAATCTAATTTTATACTGACATTTCATGGAATTCAGTGTAATTTATGTAATAGCTAATTACTTCTAGAAATATTCACTATCAAGTCGGTACCTTTCCAACGAAATCGTTTTTAAATACTTTTGTAATACTCTAATTACAATATAAGAAATCGAAATTTCAAAAGCTTATTCAACCATTTATAGCTACCTAGCTGAGTGTAGTTTTATTTGTAAGCTATCACGATCGAATTTTATATTTTTGACGACACAGCAAATCGATCTTGTTAGTGACAAGACAAGGCAATTAAACAATTTCGTTTCAATGGACGATAATTTTGTGTACTAAATTTTTGGTAGCTCTCCGATATTCCAGGACCGAAATCTGATTTCGAGCACAAATAAAATATGGATCATTAACTTGAATGAACGATGCTATCAACAGTATAATTATAATGCACTTTAGAAGCCACAATGAAAAATTATTCTGAAAGTATATAACTATACTTTCAATTAATGTATGTACCTAGTGAATATTTCGACCAAAATTTTAAATTCCTTTAAAGTCCTTTAATGGACTAACAAAAAACTTAATCGTGATATATTTCGTATGTTTTAGGTGTGCCACCCTGTATAATAAATAATTTTTTTCTTATAAAATATTATTATGTAAAAATATATGTTTTTTTATTAAAATGAATAATATTTGATTATTTAGTAAAGGCAAATCCTATTTTTATATAATATTCGCCGTAAAAAGTTTAAATATTAAAAACTGCATTTAATTAAATTTTTATCTAATTAAAAAAATAAGCTTTCTTTGAATAAAATCAGCGATTTTTATACGAAAGCTTAAAAACAAAATTTTTCCTTTATACATTTTTAATATATTTTTTTATTATTATTATTTATTTGAACAAGAAAATCACTAGATTATTTATTGAGATTATATTTTCAGTAAAGTTTTATTTAAAAAAAAGTAAATAAATATAAATAATTTATAAAAATTATTAAAATTTATATTATATTTGAAATTGTAATAAAATGAAAATTGGAAAATTAAAATGGAAAAGAAAAATCTAGTTACCCCGAATTCCATCCACAGTGCATCGATAATACTTCCAACAACTGTTATTAAATCAAAAATATTCCAAGGATCTTTGAAAAAATTCTGTAAATAATTTAATAAAATGGAAATTTTTTTGATATTTATAAATAAAATTATTTGTAATTTTGAGAGATTTAGAAGAAAATATCAAAAATTGAAGAATTATAATTTATTTTAATAAAATATACTTTTAAAATTACTTCTAAATCTCTCATTCAATAATTATAATAGTAATTTTATATAAAATTATTAGATTAGTAGCTGAAATTATAAAGATATTATATAAATTAAAATGTTGTTTAAAATAATTTTATTTTGATACTAATATATTTAACCCTTTCAATACTCCTGGTCACATTTCCTGTTAATAAATACATTCTATATTTTTTTCATTGTTATTTGGAATTTAGTCTTAATTTTTCTGTAGGACAGTTTATAATTGTCAAAGTTCTGTTTTTAGGCTACTTTTAAAAAATAATTACATAAATGTAAAACAATTTTGGTTCTAATAGCGTAATAATTTCAGGATTTATTTAAGTAAAACTATAAATTATGTTAATTTATATAGTTTTATATAAAACATCAGTGATCAGTCTAATATGAAGGTACGTGATTCATACATATATCATGATACATATTTCTACACTGTAAGAATATATATCATGCCATAGACCAGTACTACTCACTGTCCACCAGTTTTAACTTTAAACTTGGTATATTTTTAACATATATTTGAGGAGAAAAAGAAATCACATTTTTTTCAAGGATATAATTTTCAATGAAGGTTTATATCCTTAATACTATCGAGCAAAAAAGCAAATAAACCCAATTGTAAAATTTAACTTGATAAAAATTCGTTAGAAGAAACTCAATATCGAAAAAATATTTAACAGAATTTAATATTTAACATTTGATCTCTACTAAGTTTTCTTCGAGATTCTTATCAATAGATGGCGTTGTTATATGACTGATGTTCCAAAATCTCAAAGGATAAGTTAAAACATAAATAAATCGAATAATATTTTTTAAAATTACACCAAGTACAACTAAAATAATGTAAGTACAATATTTTTCACAAATAGCAGAGGACATGAATATTGGAATGGAGGGAGGTCACAGAGCCCTTCACGTACCAAGGCCACAAAAACCCGTTGTACACTAATATTACTAAGTGATTTAAATTATCCACATATTATATAATTTTCCCTTGATTACTTAATCAATGAACATATGAATTTAATTTTTTATATATTTTATATTTTACCTGGAATTATATTGCAATTTAAATAAGTGATGATTTTACAAAATTTCTATTTTTTTTTATTATTATGCTAAAAATACCAAATAAAAATACCTTTTGTAAAAATGTTATTACTAAAATTTAACAAACCTTGCAGCCAAATCCAATTAATTTGAAAATTGTTTCCAACATAAATAGTAGTGTGAATACCAAATTGATATATGTCAAGATGTCGGTATGTAATGGTGGTGCATCATGAAACTAAAAAAATACAATACGCCGGTATTTTGGACGTTGTCTTTATTTAAAATAATATTATCAAAATTATAATAAATTAAAAAAAATTCTAATTATGGATTTAGTTTAGTTTTAATGGATGGTATTATATTAATAAAAAATTAAAAAATTCATGATTTATAAATTCTAAAAAAAAAATTAAAATATAAAAATCAACAAAAATTTTCATATTAATTTCTTTTAAAATATGCTATAAATTTTCAATTAAATCTGTTGATTTTTATATTTTGTATTATGAAAACTATAATATTAAAATAAATTAGTTATATTATAATTATAAATGGGGGGGACGATGGGAATTATATATATTTAAATGCCGACTACATTTCACTGATCTTTTATATAATAAAGTTATTTCATATTAAAATCAAAATATATTAATCATAAAAAATATGTTTTTAACTATAAATGAATCAATCTATTTAATGGTTTTAGTATGTAGAGAAACTAAATGTTTTAATTTTTTTTTTATAAAAGTGAAAATTATCAAAATTATAATTTTTGTGTTTGTATATTTTTTTTATGAGGGATTTTTCTTATTAGTGTTTATTGTTACATGCATAAAACATAAAAAATTTTGAAAAATAAAAATTAATTTTGTTAATAAAATATTATAGCATGCAAAAATAAAATTTACAATTAAAAATTCACATAATTTTCTTGTGTTCATCAATTTTTTTATTTACATTTTTATATAATTACAAGTCAATATTTTTTATGTCATGCAACACAAATAAAATATCATGCAATTTTTGGTTTTTTTGGTGAAATTAAAAGAATATTAAATTATTTATTGTGTATTATAAATGTACATGCACATTCCTATATATATATATAATTATTTATTGGTAATAATTATACATATTTACATCAAATTATTCACAAATTTTGGATGCAATGTAAACTAAAAAATTAGGATGAGAATGTAATTATTTACAAGATGGAATTTAAAACAATATAAAACTTAGTCCAATAATTTAATTGATTTTATTCTTCGACATAAAGGATGCAAGTTAATTTTATGATTACAAACTTATCAATTGTCACAACGTTTAAAAAGTTACTCTAATAATTTGTACTTATATCAGGTAAATTTTATGTGTCCATAGAACAAATCTCAAATGTCATATCAAGACTTATGAACCAATTTGAGGTTGAGTGATGAACCAATGAATAATTTTTAACAAAATATTATTCCTTTTATATATATATTAACATTGTTACCATGCACAAAGATGTGTTGAGATAAGATTGACTTTAAGCAAAAAGTAATATATAGCAAGAGATCAAAGCTTAAATAAGAGTTTTTGTATGGACGCACAGCATTAAAGCCGTTTATGTAAGTTTGTGTATTTAAAAAAGAGTTTATGCTTCTGGGTTGCGTGATTTAATCTTAAAATATTGAAATTAAATTCCATACAAAAAACTTTTATATGAGTTTTGAACTATATATTTCTTGCTATAAGTAATCTTTAAATTGGAAACATTATAAATCCATGAATGAACCCATAATAATTTCCTTAAAAACACAGTTTTGAAAGAAAACATATTTGACAGAACTGTTACAGAAATCCAATTGGTTATCGTCCTTTTTTTATTTATTTTCTTCAATCACATAAATTAATTTCGCTCCAAAATCATTCTGGCGACTGTTGTCATCGTTATACGACCTAAAATATCACTTTACACATACAAAGTAAAAATGTGGCTCCATCCCATCAATTTCATGGAGTTGAAAAAAGATTTAGAGAAAATTCAACTAATGTTAATTCGTATTCAGCCGATCATAGTTAACTTACTATTCTTTATTCAATAGCAAAAACAGCAAATTTTAAACTTTCGTCTTTTAAATTAATTACATTTTGGCTGAGTAATGGAGCATTAAACAATTATTTATGTTTCTACCCTTGTATTTATCTATAAACTTTGCTGTTAATATTAATTTTGGACAAATTTCTGTAAACTGTATGAGTGACATTTTAATAAACTAGTTACTTTGTGGTGTACACAGTAAATGACTAAGTTTCAAATAATAATAATAATAATACAGGGTGATTGATATACATAAAATAAAATTTAATATTTAATACAATAAAAAAAATGAATTGATAATATTCTATTTTTACTTCACATATTTTACTTACCACTTAATATTTTTAATAAATATTTTAAGATTATCTTCAATTTGTTCTAAAAAAATAATTCTTCATCAAATTAAAATTTATATAATTAATAAATAAAAGTTCTTATATCTTCATTATTTTCAGCTACTAATCTAAAAAATTTCTCTTTTATATAATTTTATAATATTCCTTTATATAAAATATGTTTTTATTTTATTTTTATTTTTTCGCTACATATTCGACTAACACTTTTGGACCCACCTTAACACCAAATCCAATAATTTTTAGAACAGTTTCAACACTGAACATTCCAGTAAATCCCATGTTGATATACCTTAATGATTTCTCATACATGTCACTTTGTTGATGATACTGTTTAAAATTTAATTTATTTTTAATTTTAATATTAAGTTATAATTTAAAAAATTAACTAAATTAATTTGTTTTGTTAATTTTTTTTCAAATAAATTATATATTTTTTTTTAAAATTTCATACTACAATTTTATTTAATAATATTTTGGAATTTTGTTTAAGTATGAAATTTAACTAATATAAATAAAAACTAATAATAAAATTAAATTTAAATTATTGTTGGTTTTTTTTTTTAGATAAAGAAAATTATGTAAAAAACTTATAAAAATGTGTAATTGGAATTATGATTTTATTAAGTATAATGTTGGCTTTCGAGGAAAATATAAGAAACTAATTCAAAATTTATTTGAAATTATATAGTTGGAAAAAATCAAGACATTTAAATAAAATAAATGTTTAGTTAATAAGAATTTATGTATAAATATAATTCTAAATTCTATAAAAATTATAAAATAATAATAATGAAAAAATAATGAAAATCAAATTTTATATATTAAATTTAATGTAATTTTTATTACCACAAATTTTTTTAAGTTTCTGCTAAAGTTTTAAAATATTTTCTACCCCCGTAAATATTTTTGGTATGATTTGGTATATTGTGAATATAGTTTAAATTTTTGTATATAATTTAAATTGGAATATTTCAAATTTGTTAGATATTGACAGTAGTTAATATATATATATCAGTAATTTGATATATATTTATAGTTACATAAAATATAATTAAATGTGTATAAGATTAGAAGTTTTGTTTGTAACATTTTATAAAAGAAATTGTAATTAAAATTAAATTTTTGACTGTAATACGAGAAAACTTCAATTTGAAAATCTAAAAAAAAAAAAATCTCCCATGCGATTTAAAAAATAAAAAAAATTGCGTGAGAGAGATATTATATAAATAATATCTCTCATGCTATTTTTTCAATTATTTTAGTGTATATGAGTATTTTAATTGTGATTGTATATGTAAATACGGGGGTTTAGATATTTTCCACTTTTTCTTATTTAGATTTTCTTATAACTAATTTATTAAACAAATCAAAGTAATTGAAAACAAACAAAAAATTTAACATATAATCAAACTACTTACTATATTAGTCTACAAGTAACTAAACAAATAAATTACTTTTTATATTTAAATATATTTTAATAACTATATATAGTTTTAATTTCAACAAAGTAATTAAAAAGCCAATAATCTCAGCCAATTTAACAGGATCTCTATGAATATCTGAATAATACGATCTAAAGAATTATGGAAAATGGCATGCAATAAAAAAACTCATTCAATAAAATTTTAAATTCATAATTTTTAGGGACAAACATCAGGCAAAAATATTGCATATATATTTTGTATATCATGCAAAAAATTATTATTAGTAACGAAATATAATTAAAAGCTATTGAATATTGGTTAAAAAATGGACAAATGTTTAAATAGAATTTTTTTAAATCAGAGATTTCAGAAAATTGAGGCGCATAAATTGAATTTATCTAATATACTTTAATAGAATCTCATTTGTCAAAAGTACTTCGGCCAATTTCAAATCCGTAACTGAATAGATATATGAAAATGGTTATTTTTAAGATAATTGTTTACATAGTTTGCAAGGTTGTATTTTAAAAATAAAGTATTTTAATCAAAAATTAAAAATAATCTTAATTTATATATTCTGTTAATTGATAATTGTGGTATTAAATGGTAATTTAGAGGGTCTCGAAACTCCTGAGCTAGCTCCTAATCAATTAATATATTTGGAATTTCAATCAAAGAAATTATTAAATTTATTTGACTATCATTGAAAGAAATTTATTGAAAAAGTACCAATTATATGATGATTTATGAAATTTTTAATCAAATATTTGAATTTCAATAATGATTTTATCAAAAACTATACCAAGTGAAATTATTTTATACAAAAATGTATAACTTAATCTCGGAATGGCATTACTTATAACTAAAAAGACCGGAATTCATAAAGAAAATTGAGTAGAATAAAAATAACTATTTGCATTCCTTGACCAGATTTCAAATTATAGAATTAAAAACCTTGCTTTGAATATACTGAAGATTATGAAATCCTTCGAGCTGAAGAAAAACAGATCATTGAAAACTATTCATCCTGAATATATATAGGATATTTAATTAAATGGAATCAGTAATGATCTGCGATTTGATTTATTATTATGTAATGGAGCAAGTACCAAAACTAAAACCTACCAATCTAATTAAAATAATAATAAATTTAAAATTTTCTTTAAAATAAAAATATTAACTGAATATTTACCACTAAAAAAGACTAAACAATCATCAATCTTACCAAAAATATATAATGCTAAATAAATCTTTTAAGATTCTAGAGCAAACAAATATATATATATATATTTCTTTGTAGACAATAATAAATAATTAAAGAAAATATTAAAAACTTTAAATAAAAATAGCATGCAATTTTAACAGAAAAATAAAACAAAAAATAATTTATATCAAGATGCAAAAATAAAGCGAAATTGTGAAGACATTCTAAAAGGGAAAATCATAAAAATAAATATTTATAAAATTAATTATTCATGCTCAATATTTCCCACATGCATAGAACATTAATGATTTATATTGAATTTTATTTAACATTCTATTAAATTTATTTTATAAATATTTAATATATAAAAGCCAATCATTCCAAAACATTTCATTTTTTTTTTTCATTTCTTATGCATACCGTTTTATTTAGCACAGGTGGAGTGTATACCTGTAAACGTAGAAAGGTCGTAATTGTTAAATTCAATATTTTAATAAAATTATTATTATTATTATAATTTTTTTTTTCATTTCTATCACAAATAACTTTTTTTTTCGTGATTAATTTTGTCCTTTTTTCACATACACACATTTAACGTGATATTTGTGAAAATTTGCTAAACAAATTATTTTAAGACACTTTTCACATAATCTATATTCATATAATTTGGTCGAAAAGATACATGACATTAAATTAAAAATTTAGTTATAATTTATAGTGAAGTTACATTAATTCATTCCTTTCGCTCTATAATTAGCATTTCGCTATTCAGTCAAATATTTCAATGTTTCAATTCACCATGAATACAAAATAGATGGTCAAAACCTTTTTAAAGTCTGTATTTCGACTTTTGTAAGTGTAATCAATTCATAGAAAAACAGTTCACATACAAAACAATTTCATGAAAATTGTAATTGATTGCGTTGCAGTTGATTGTTTCATTGGCCCACCAAGTAATACTAACGAAAATAGCCCCGAAAATGCTCCTGTTAATAGTTTTTTGCATTAAAAATTGAAAAGAAATCAATAATTTCATATAATTTTTTGACTTTTCAAATTTACTATACCAGTTGGAATTGAGTGATGTATAAAGAGCGAAAGGAAAATGTGTTTTTATACTAACATTCCAGTTCTAATATAATTTTAAATTCAAATTTTTTATGTTTTACATTTGAACATTCAAAATTTTAATCTTTTTTGAACAGCGCCATCTATATAACTATGCCAAAAACTCTAATTTTAAATCGTAATAATTTCTAATTGTATTTTTTAATACATTTTTATTTAATGTCATGATTTAATGTAATTTTTAGCCACCTAATCTCCAAAATGATACCATAACACACAACATACAATTCACACCATAGAGACTGACAATTTTACATTTTTTATAAACATAAATTGATCAATAAAAAAAATTATACTAATTAATAATAAAAATAGATTTAAAAATAAATAAATTTTACACGTCACAATTATGAATATTTTATGGTACACAAATAAAATAAAAATGTATAGTTTTTAAATATAAAAAACGGATATGAAACATAAAAAAATTTGCGTGCCAAAAAAATATCTAAAATTTTTGATGATAAATTTTTAAAATTGTTTTAATTTGTATTATTTTTTTTTATGTAATTTTATAGATTGTTGTTCATTTTAATTAATTAATTAATAATGTATTTTTGTTTTTTTTTGGTTGATAGCGTGCAATTTACAATGTTCAGAAAATTAAAAATATATTAAACATAAAATTTTAAACTATTATTTTTTATAAAACATTTACGAAAGACATAAACACAAACACAACAACGAACAACATAATTTTATTTTAGTTTTTTTTTGGAATTTTTATAAAAACATTTTAGTTTTTTATGTATTTTTTTATGTATATAATATAATAAATTAAAAAAATTAAATTAAAACTGAAAATTTTTTTTAATATTTTTATTTGTGTGTGGTCTATAAAAAAAAGTTATTTTTTAGTGTTATTTTTATTATATATTTATGTAAAATATTTAATTGAAAAATTTAAAAATTAAAATCTTATTTTTTTTAAAATAAAAATTTTAAATTTTATTATTATTAATTTTGTTATGTTTTGTCAAATTCTAAAGCCTTTTTATCAATATAAATTCTCTCTCAATTATACAATAATATTAATTAATTTTGTCGGCCATTTTTTTTTTTAAATTTTTGAATTTTAAATTTGTAATAATTTGTAAATATAGATAAAAAAAAAAAAAACTATTTTTTACATACCTTCATCATCAGTAATAATGTATTGAAAACAATTAACATCATTATAAAATACTCAAATGGTGTGGAAACGACTATTCGCCAAACTTTATATTTAAAACTATCACGATTTTTTGGCATGTATCGTTCAAGAGGTCGAGCTCCTATCGTAAAATCAATACATGATTTCTAAAAATAAATAAATAAATAAAAAATATAATTAAAAATTTATAATAACTTCATTGAAAAGGACATTTTTTGAACAATTATTTTAATTCAATTTGATTGGGTTTCATTTAACCTTCTCACAGCAGGATGGGATATGAAATGACCCAGTTTCAATTATAGGTAAATCACGTGAAAATATATCCTCCTGCTAAAGAGTTAAAATTTGGTTCAATATAAGTTGTACAAAATTCGTTTTTTCTGGAGTATTTTATTTAAGATATAATAATGGCATCCAGTTAGGCTGATTATTCTCAAAACAATTCAACTTACAACAATTTTTCTCATAATTCCTCTAAAATATAATTCATATCAATTTTGTAGGTTAGATATAGTACGAAATAATTGGCTTACACCTTTCAGATTTCAAATGCTAATTAAAGGTCAGTCTTAGCCAATTCTTCGTAATAAATATAGAGTTCTATTTATTGAGAAGAAATGTATGATAACAATTATAATATAAGAATTTTATGAGAATAATCAGCTTCGACTCGTTAGGTTAGGTTAGGACATATTTTAGATAACACTATCGAAGTACATGTAAAATTGCTAAAGGATTACATTTACATAAAAATAAAATAGGTAATTATATTTTTAATATTAATATAAAATATTGTAATTATATCATACTTGATTTTTATCAATTTCACCATCTTGTAATTCAGCTTCGCCTTGCTCCTGAAATGTAATAATAATCAAGGCCACGAAAATGTTAACAAAGAAGAATGGAAACACAATGAAATATACAATATAAAATATGGACATTTCAATGCGGAAATTTTGAATTGGACCCTTATCCTCATATGTTGCTGCCATTGAATTTTGAAGGACTCTATAATAAATTACAAAAAATTTAAAAACATAAAATATTAAAAAAAAAAATGTATTTATTTACTGTGGCCATCCTTCTCCAGTTTGTACAGCAAATAATGTTAACATGGCAGTTGCTACATTATCATAATGAAATAATTGTGTTCTCCAAACTCTTTGTTCTTTTTTTGGTAATGTTTGATGTTCTTCGTATTTGAAAAATGAACCCCTAATTTTAATTTATAAAATAAATTTAATAAATTTATATTAAATTATTAATTATACAGGGTTTGCACTCCAAATTCATCCTTTTTCAGTTCAAATTCACACTTTGGTAAATCAAATTCACCTTTTTGTAAATCAAATTCAACTTTTTACAAATCAAATTAAACCTTTTGCAAATCCAATTCAACTGATAATAAAAAATGTTTACTAACAGTTGCAGCTGATTATTTAATTACATGTGTCTTAAATGTAATGTATTCCCAGGAATACATTACGTGCACAACATTTTATTTTACAAAACTTCTTCGATTGGGTTCATCATCGGGGAGTAAGGCGGAAGAAACACTAATGAGTGTCTAGCCTCTTCAACTAAATCACGTACCTCATGCATCTTATTAATTAATTTTTTGAAACATTTTTTATTCTCAGTTGAATTTGATTTGCAAAATGTATTTGGTTTGCAAAAAAATGAATTTCAACTGCAAATGGATGAATTTGGAGTTCAAACCCTGTATATTTCAAAAATATTTTTTAATAAAAAAAAAATTTAACTTACTGACATTCTATAGCAGTTTCTTTACTTGGATCCGTACAATGGAAAAATTTTCCATTAAATAATTGTACACCAATTACAGAAAATATAAATTGGAATAATATATACACAATTAATATATTTATAACATTTTTTAAGGAGTTGACAACACAATCAAATACAGCTTTTAATTTTGGAACACGTTTTATTGTTTTTAAAGGACGTAATACACGTAGAACACGTAGTGATTTAATTGTTGATAAATTTGCTCCAGCGTTGCTTCCACTGATTTTGTTGGTTTTGTATAATAATAAATTTTTATGTTGGTTGGTTGATTTTTTGATTTTTGGTGGTTGTATTATTTTATGAATTATTTTTTAGGAAGAATTGGAATTTATGTTTTTGATAAAAATTAAGATGAAAAGTTTTGCCAAATGAAATGAAAAATTTTTATATAATTTAATTAATAAAATTATAAAAAATATAATTGTAATTCTTAAAACCTATGTGTTCATAAAACCCATTTATTCGATTTACTCTCGATTATTTAATTAACTTAATATTTAATCTAATTAATCCCAAAAATTATTGAATCTGAACAATCTAATTATGTTTTAGTAGAAAAAATTGAGTGGACAATGTGTGATTTACAAAAAATACCAAAATGTCCCAAAATGTATGTCGAAAATTAATGTTGCAAAAATATTGTCCCAAAACTTACGTTTTAAAAATTATGTCACAAATCATATTTCCCCAAACATTTTAAAGCTTATGTCACAAAAATTAAATTGTCCCAAAATTTATATAGTAAGATGTTATGTCCCAAAAACTTATTTGCAATTAATTAATGTCCCAAAGTGATAAAAAAAACTACTCCACACCAAAAAAGAATCTTTAAAATCTAATTGTGTTCGAAATTAAACACCGGAACGTTAGTCTAATCCTTCAAGTATAAGATATACGCATTTGAAAATAGATAAATTTTTCCGTGTAATCAAATTAACTAGCCAATTGGGTTTTTCTTGTTTCTTTATTGTTGATCAAAAAAAAAAAAAAAGAAAATTTATCCTTTTTTATTATTAATGGAATTTTGTTCAATTATTTGATTATAATTATTTTAAAAAATTAAAAGAAAAATTATGATTAAATTATTAAAATATTAATTTATTATTAATAAAAAAAATTAATTAAATTATTATGATGCAAGCAAGCAAGAGCAGGCAATTAAATTCAAACTATATTTTTAAGTTATATATTATTATTATTATTATTATAAAGATTAAAAATTATAAAATTCCATTAATAATTATTGTGGATAAATGTTAAAAACAAAATATTGTTATGTGTAATTTTTTCTTTTTCTTTTTTTTTTTAAATTTCTTTTTTTTTTTGTGTATTTAAGATATCAAATTAACGTTACCTCATATCGAAACCAATACTAACTCCGGCACATATTACAACTACAGCATCCATAATATTCCAGAATTCACGTAGATAACTGCCAGGATGTAGTATTATACCTAAATCAACAACTTTGAGTAACAATTCTATCGTAAATACACATGTAAAACAATAATCAAAATAATTTAGGATTTTATTTCGTGGTGATTCTTCAACAACTGGATCTTCAGCTGCCAATGCAATTGATGATAACGATATGACAACCATTATAAAAAAATCAAAATATGGTAAATTAACAACCCAATGGGCACCACACCGTACTCTGTAATTAAATATTTATAATAGAAATTTTTGAATTATAATTTCTTGTTAATTTTTGTCGTCAAACATAGAAAATCAAATCAAACTTAGCAAAATAAGAATTTTTTTAGTTTAAAGCTAACTTTTCATTGTAAGTATAATTATAGCATTAATAAATTATAAGCAAAAACTTTTCGGTCGTTAAATCTATAAATATATATAAGAAGTGTTTAGTCAGAAAGTTATTAGTAGCCAAATGCAGAAAAAACTCTTACACCGGCATATAAAGTGAACCATTTCCAAAAGTTACAATATTTAGTGTAAACTGTGTAGTGACATAAACTAATGATGTTTTATCATTACAGAAAGTATTTTATTTTTGAATTACAAAATGTATTGAACATAAAGTGGAAGGTTAATTTTCCTTTATGAAAATGGTTTCAATAACTCTGGAAAATTAACTATGGATAAATTCGTAATTCTTTAAAATTATAAATTTCGCTAATTTAAGTATTGCTATCTTTTATGTCCCAAAGTAAGAGGTGAGCAAGCTTCTTATATATATAAAATTAATGACAATTTCTTGCTTATAAAATATTACAATATCATAAATTAAATAAATAAAAATAAAAATAAAAAAACAATAAAAATAAAATATAAAAAATTTTAATTATTGCATAATTAATAATTACGGATTTGTTGGTGATAAAATGAACATCGAAGAATATGGCAGCATTGGTTTAGGACCAACAATTTCTTCTTCCTCATCGTCTTTTTTATCATCTTTCTTTTTCTTACCACTACCGCCACCACTACCAACAACACCACCAGCTGCTTCAATACGTGACGGTGAACCATCACCCTGTAATGCTTCCATTTCCTTTTCCAATTCTTGTAATTGTTTTTCTTTATCCTCTTCAACTTGTTCTTCTTCAGCAGCTGTTAATTCTTGGGCATTGGCTAAATTATCAACAGCGATAGCCAAGAACACATTTAACAGTGTATAATTACCAAATAGCACCAAAACGATAAAATATCTATATAGCCGGAAAAATATTTTTTTTTTGTTTTTAATTAGGCGATTGTGTATTTGTTTTCTGATTTCATTTTGTGTTGTTGTATTTGATTTTTTTTTTTTTTTTTGGGAAAACGAAGAAAATCTTCCCAAAAAAAAAAATTTGTATAATTATAGACGAAGAACTGGTAACAGTTTTTCTATTGTCATTTCAATAAACATATTAAATTTTTATGTAAGGCTTTTGAACGTTCATGAAAAAGAAATGAATGATTTGAAAAATTTGTGTCGAGTAGTTTACCAGCCAGGAATTGGTCTTCAAAGTGAAGTAACACAATAAATATATTAAATCATATTCGAGAAGTTCAACCTTGTGATAAGTTTGTTCAAATTTTTTTTAAGTATATCAACAAAGCTAATTTTTTATATTACTTGAATTACATCCTTAAAATCCTTTTTTCCATTATTTTGTTAATCACTTTAAAGATTATGTGTTCAATGACTTTTAAGTATTTCCAAATCATCAATTACAAAATCAGTGAGTTCAAAAAATAGTGTAACATAACAAATAAATAAGCTTGTTGAAAGTTCATAAATAAAATTATTGCCAGCTCTTAGTCTATTACTTTGGTGTATGAGTTTGATTTGCATTTATAAATGATTCGTTTATACAAAATAGAGGAAAAAGGAAATTTTAGAATACATTTTTGGGTTTTATTTTTTATAAACATATAAAATGGTAAACGGCACATATTGAAATAATCTAAGTTTAGAATAAATAATAAAAATTAAATATTTTAAATTAGAACACCTAATAATACAAAAAATAAAACTAAATTAAATAATAATGATAGAAATAGAAAATTCTAGATAAAATTGTTATGTTTTTAATGTAGACTTTCACTAATTGATGTTCTGTAATTAATAACTAAATATCTTTAAATATAAAATATTACTAGTGGTGACATCTATTGATAATAGATAATAATTTCACCTATTTTTTTTTTTTTTTTCAATATAAATATTTCCTGTTGTTGTATACTCCACAAATAACTAAAATGCTCCTAGTGAACAAATAAATACTAGTGCTGCCATCTATTGATGTATTGCTAGAACTAATTAAAAAATATTTTCTATGATGTTAATAAAAAGTTACTTTTATTTTTTTGGTTATTAATAATTTATAGTTTTTCTTGTCGAATTTAAAATATTTTTTAATTGAAATTTAATAATCTATAAATTTTGAAATAAATTAAAATAAAAAAATTATTGTTAACAGTGTAGACAATAATTTATAGAATGAAAATATAAATTTATAAACTTAAAAATAAAATTTATAAGAAATTTTGAAAATCTTTTATGAAATATTGAAATATTTTTCAAATTATTTTACTATTTATTAATTGTTTTTTAAATGAAAAATATTTCAAATTAATTGGTAAAATATCTACAATTTATTTTGAAAATATATTTCCGAAGAAGAATTTCACAATTTTTATTTTTAATTTTTATCCCACTTTTATATAATTAATTATTTGATAGTGTCGTCATGGTTTATTTCGATATTTCTATTTAAAATGTTACCAACCTTTATGTAATTGTAATACTAAAGCTATAAATTAGATCTCTATGGTATAAATACAAATTAAAATGAGCTATTAAAACTACTAATAAATTAAAATAAATTATATACATCTAGAAATTGTACTATAATATTAGCTACTATATTAAATGGAAAATAAATTTTGATTTAGAACTAATTTATAAATATTTTTTATTTATTTCGAATTTGTGTAATATTGCCGAATTTTATTATAGTATTAACAAAATAATATATCAAACTTGAACCAAATTATTAAAATTCATTCTAAAAGAAAAATGTTGTAACACATGCAATAGTAATATAATGAATATTTTTATTTAGGCACCAGATTAAAATATTTGAGAGCCAAGAAATATTTATTTGGCAGCAAAAACTTAATATTTCAAACATCAAAATTAGGTCATACCTATTAAAGTATTACAGATTCAAAAATTTAATTCAAAGCATACTAAAAATCTTTTCAAAATTCCGAAAATTATATAGGTTTTTTGAAAGGGATTATTTAGTTGAGCCTGGTCTACGTGAAACACAGAACTCATACTGCCACCATGAAAGGCATTAAAAATTGGTATTTTCATACACAATTTTTTTTTTGTGGAAATTTTACAATTTGGCGCAAATTTACCAAAAATTGGCGGTAAATTTTCATGCTATATTAAATTTCTATATTGCTGCCTCTGGAATGATTTTATTTTGGTGCCTAATTTAATTAGTGTTCGAAATTATATTAATTTTTTCAAAAAGTATAGAAATTATGTTGAAAGTAAAATAGAATTGAAATTTTTTCATAAAATATAATATTGTATTAACAAAAATTCATAGAAACAAACTAAAGAAACATTTAACTCCATCTACTAAAAGTGTAATTATTGAAACTATAATAAAAAAATTGAAAGTTCACACTATACCTCAATTCTTTTTTGGAATTTCTACTTATATTTTAATATATATATATATATATGTATGTAAATACAAAATACAGAAAGTCCTTCAAAAGATTGACTTTTCATAATTATACGAATTTTGAATTTTGAATATAAACAAATAAATTATTTTACTATAGTTAATTGAAATTTTAATATTTTATTACTATATCAATTATAATAAATTGCTGGAAAATGAGAAAATTTCAATTTTTCTTTCAAGACTTTCTGTATAATAGAAATTTTTGTATATTATTTTTTTTTTATTTTCCCATCCGGCTTAAAGATTGCGGACATTAATGGTTCGACGTTCAATAATAAAATTTCTCTTTTGATTTTTATTGGAATACGTAGACGGGGTAGACGGAGTTTCGTTGTATTTTTTGGTTTTTGGTTAAGTTTGATGATGAAACGAATTTTTATAACTTTCAAAGTGAATAATTTTTTTGTTTTATATTCTTCATCTTATAATCGATATTTTTGTCAACAAATCAAAAAAACAAATCGTTTTTTGTTTACAAGAAAAAATATCGAAAATGATGAAGATTGTTTTAGATCGTATGAACTTTTATGTTACGTGCTGTAATTTGGTTCATTGTCGAATTAGAGATGTTCAAAAAAAATTTTAATGATTGAAAATATTCAATTTTATTATACATGTATTAAAATTTCAAATTATTAAAAGAATTGTTAGTTATATATAATGAAATGATTAAAGAATTTGTTTTAAACAAGAATTAAATGTAACAAAATTTATTCAAATAATGTCGCTGATTTGATGTTTGTAAGTTTTCGATAATTCTTAAACTTGTTCAATAAATTTTACTAATACTATACTGACAATTAATATTTTTTTATATATTTCCAGCAATGATTGTTTTGATTTTGGTCAATTAAATTATTTTAAATTATTTCTTCCATACATTACTCAATATTTGTCAATGTAGTTTGCAATCGACATTTATAGTTTATTTGTAAGTCGCTGTTACTTTTACATATTTATTATCAGGGTTTAGTTGAAACCTCAAAACTATAATAGATTCCACAAAATTGTACAAAAATTTATATTTTATTGTAGATTTTATTAAAAATTGTCTGGGATGGTAGGATCAGAAGCGATTTCAACCATTTTGTTAATCGAAAACATCAAATTTTTGAACGAGACCTAAATACCTCTCACTATTGTGTGTTTTTTTTTCTTAATTAATATGTAATAATAATTACATAATTTATAACAATTATTAATGAAATTCAATATTGTAATGTGTAATTTTTAATATAATTTAGTTTTTTATAGTTTAATAATTTAATTTCCATACAACATGATCAAAATATTTTATGTCATGCTGAGTGAGATAAATTTCATGAGATTTTTCTTACCATCTCGTCTATCAGCACTTTGTCACACGAAACGTCAAATTCATAAAATTCATAAATTGTATTAGATTGTAAGAAACAATCTATAAATATTCTCTTTGACAATACTAATGAAAGTCGTTTCGTTTTAATGACGGTCAAACGCCTCTAAACATCATCTTTTTAAAGCTACCACCCCTTAAGTATGAAATATATATCGACACTATCTAAGTATATGATTGACCCCTGTTTTTTTCAACAAATTATCAAATTTTAACATTTATGAAGTAATTACTAATTTAATTAATCATAAATATATGAAAATAGATTTTAAATTTATATAAATATTAACGTTTATAATAAATAGAAATAAAATACATGTATAAATTATTGAATTTTCATATCATAGTTTGGGCTGTGGCTGTGGACATATTTTCTTTCTCTAACTAAATTAAGTATTTTCTTTCTACTATATTTTAACTAAATCGAAGAATATTTATCTAAAAAATGTACACTATATTAATTAATGACGACTTGAAGTATAAACTAAATAAAAATCTTAAATTTTTTAGATTATATACTAAAAAAACATTTTAGTAAATAAAACTATAAAGGATTGTCTAAAAACACACATATTTTCTGTATAAGGAATTAATTTATTAGCTCTTCAGTTTTTGAAATAGAATAAAGCATTTTTGTATTGAGTTTATTTTTTTTTAGCAATAAATCTAGCAAATACACAAAAATAGGAGGATTTTTTTTTTAAAAAAAAAATTATTTAAAAGAATGAAGGAAGAAGATATTAAAAAATATCTTTATTTAAAAGGATTTTTAATTTATTTTTGTTGATATAAAGAAAACAAAAAGCGTGAATTTAAATAAATAAAAAAAAAATAAAAACTTACAATGAATATATCATTCCTTTTTTAGCTCCACCTTGTGATTCAATACCCTGATACATAACTTCATTCCAATCTTCACCAGTTAATATTTGAAATACAGTTAATAATGCAATTGGAAATGTATTAAAATTTGTTTCCGGTGTACCATTTGCAAAATTAAATTGTCCACCAAACAATTGCATACCCAATAATGCAAATATAAGAATGAACAAGAACAGCAGGAACAACAATGAAATAATTGATCTCATTGAGTTCAATAACGATATAACAAGATTACGTAACGATGACCAATATTTAGTCACTTTGAATATTCTTAATAAACGGAGTGCTCTTAATACAGATAAACCAAATGAGCCACCCTTGACCGCTGACCATATAACTTCGAATATCGAACCAC
This sequence comes from Rhamphomyia laevipes, assembly GCA_963920725.1. Taxonomy (NCBI): domain Eukaryota; kingdom Metazoa; phylum Arthropoda; class Insecta; order Diptera; family Empididae; genus Rhamphomyia; species Rhamphomyia laevipes. Next base: position 10,615,433 of record OY987256.1, on the reverse strand, counting down.
TAATGACGACACAATCAAAACGATTGAATGATGATTCGAAATATATACGTGGACCAAGGGCATACATTTTAATCCACATTTCGCACATAAATAGACCAAGAAATGCATATTCAGCATAAACTGTAAATATATATATATTTATAATTTGATTTAATTGTAATTAGATGAAATTAAAAATTTAATTTAAAAAAAAAAAACTAATAAAAGAGTAAAAATAAAAGTTTTCAAATTGAAATTATTTTTTATATTATTGTAAAAAAAAAATGAAATTTAGTGTTGCCAGATTACAAGAAACTTAATTATATAAATTACAGGAAATTTTCTTAATTATTTAATTATTATTATCTTGAGCAAAGCTTTAGTTCAAAATATAAAAATAACTATTTAAGATTCAATTAATTATGAACCAAATTGTTAATTTGAAAATTGTTTATTAAAATAACTGTCAAATATATATTCAATTGTCAAATTTAACTGAGATATGTCACAGAATTTCTCGATGTCATTTAAAATGTTCAAAATTTAAATTGTCAGCGAATGCTGTTGTTTTTAAAGTTAAGCTATAAAATTGTGCTAAATGTAAGATATGTACTATTTAAATTTTGTCAATCTGGCAACACTAATTTAAAAAATATCATAATTTAATAAATTTTTTACAATATAGGTATGTTTTTTTTATTTTTTCAAACCCATAATAAAATTTGTTTGCGATAAAACTTACATAAAAAATCTGACAGCCATTTTGGCTGACCATAATGTTCTACAGCTACACAAACAGTATTTAAAAATACCAGTACTATAACGAACCAATAAAACCATTGCGTTTTAACAGTATGTCTGATCCAAAAACGAAGTCTTTTCTCTGCATGCCAAAAATCTCGACATTTTCCTGGCGTTTTCACTTTTGATTTCAGATAACCTAAAAAGTTATAGCAGTGTGTCCGATTATAAAATATTAAGATTATATTTTTTAAATATTAATTATAGTAATATAATTTAAAATACAAAAATTCTGTTAAATTAATTATTATTTTAAATTATTATAAGAAATAATTAAATTAAAGCGCCAAAATTTTACGTTTTATAATTGCGAGCGATTCTTTTAAATAATTTACTTTTATTAGTTTAGTTTACTATTATTTATATTTATATTTTATATGTAAATTACTCATGCTTTTATTATTATTTACGATTTTTAAAAAAATATTAAAGCCCTAACTAAAATTACATTACTTTTTGTTAATTATTTTATCAAAATTTCCAAATGATAAATAAATAATTCAAATATTTCAAATCGTATTTTCTATATAAATTAAAAAGCAATATTTAAATAGCATTTCCCTAAAAATAATATTATATAGAAAATAATGTGAATCAATTTGAAAATTTTAATCAATATTTTTTTGTTACTTTATCATGAATTTCCAAATAAAAATTTTGTATAACAATCGAAATATAGTTAGCTTATTATTAAGTGTTGAGCACAATGTACATATCAGTTAAATTTCGAATCGGTAAGTAAATTAGAAATTTGTATGAAAAATTGATTACTGGAAAGCATTTTTTTTGCAATTCTAATTTGCATCGAAAGAGTTCGATCTAAACTTTATTCTAAATTTTCAGTTTGACAAGAAATTTTCAATTAAACAACAGAAAATTTATGTTAAACTTTATAATTCAATAGAAAATCTTTAATTAATTAAGAAAATTTTAATGAATTTTATTCATTGAAAATATGTAACTGAATAATGTATGAAATTTGACAGATTTTATGTAAATTTGCTAACTGCTACTTGCCCGTTAAAGAGTAACAAGTAAAAAGTGTTGGTGCTGAAAACAAAATATTTATTTTCAGACGAATAATTATTTTTGTACTACGAATATTTTAATTTCCAATTAAATTAATTGATTAATTTCCCTTATAATTATTTACTCTAATGAAATCAATATGGTTGCGCAATTTAGTATTATTTTATATGACAATATTATTAATTTTAATTAAATACATTACTTAATATTAATTTTAAATTAAAAAATTACATAAATTATATAAAACAAAACATAAATACATATAAATATTAAGTTAAAGCTTTTAATACAAAAAACCTCAATTTTTTTTAATAATATTATTTAAAATAAATTCCATTTTTAATTTATTCCATTGCTGTCCATTAGGCTAGTTTCTTTAGCTGATGTTATTTATATTATTTCAGAATCTCATATTCTAAAAACGTCATATATATAATAATATTTCCTATATAGTAACAATTAAATTAATTAGCTATTATTATATTCACCGAAATCATAATTTCTGAGCAATATCAAAAAGTATATATAGGAAGAGATCAAAACTCATACAAAAGTTTTTATTGCTGGATTCAAATTGAAGATTTAAAGCTTAAATCCCACATCACAAAAGTGTAAAGCTTTTTTCAAATACACATACTTGCATAAAACTAAAAAGTACTTATATATGTATATACACATAATACTTTTGGCTTTTATGAAAGTATGCGTATTTGAAAAAAAGCTTTCTTGCTTTTAGGATTTAATTTGCGTCCATTAAAAAACTTTTATATAAATTTTGATCTCTTTCTATATATACTTTTTGGCAATGTTCAAAATATATCCTCAAATAATTTGTATTAACTAACCCAGCAAATTTTAATTAGCTACCCAATAAGCATAGCTTTTAGCTTCTATTTTCAAAATATAATTACATTGTTATGGCTGCTATAATTTTAGATTATTTAATATTTAAGAAATTGATTGGCGTTTACAAGGAGACTGTTACAAGTTGTAATTATTTTTATTATGCAAAGCATTTATCGAATTTTTTTGTAATTATAATTTAAAATTTATTTTTTGCTTTTGCTTTTAAAAAATTTTTATAGACTGTATTTTTAAAATCATAAACGAATATTGTAACTTGTAACAGACTTAAAATGTTATAAAGAAATAAATTATAAATAATTATTTACGTAACACCTAAAGGTATGCAATATTTTCTTTTTACCATTTAACTAATAATAATTATTCAACAAAATTATAATTAATTAAATTAAATTTACAGCTTTACATAATTTTAATTCATATTTTCATTTCTTTTTTGTATACATTAAATAAATTGACTGCATTACCTTTTTTTTGTTTATCAACTGTAATGGAAATTTATTTTTATAAAATTAAAATTGGTTTTCATATTGAATTTTACATTTTACAAACAATATTATTATTTTTGTAATATTTCATAAATTTCTCAAAAATTTTGATTTGTATTTGTTTTAATTTCTTATTAACAAATATTTTGATATTTTTTTATTTGACATATTTTATTTAAAACTAAAAAATTTTGTTTTTTTTTAATGTAATTTATCTTACCATCATCACCATAATCTTCTTCAGCCTCTTCTTCTTCAGTATCTGTTGATTTTGATTTACCTAAACTTTTCAGTTTTTTTCTTTTCGCTGCATTTCTTCTTCGAGCTAAAAAAAATATGTATTTCAAAAATGTTTAGATTCCAAATTTTTTAATGATTTTACCTTCCATTATGTGCATTTTTTCTTCTTCTGTTGTTCGTTCTTCGGCTAATATAACTTCCTCTAAAAAATCATAAATTACCACAAACCAAAACAAAAATTAAAAAACAAAAAATATTATTAGAAATAATTCAAAGTGCAATAATTTACTAAAATAAAGTATTTTAATTTTTAATTATGGTATAAAGAGTAATTGGAACAAACCAAACATTTTGATATAAATTATAAGTACAAGTCAGTGGCGTTACATATTTTTTTTAAAAGTGGTCAAAATATTTTCTTTTAAAAGAAATTATTTATTATTTAATATATTTCTTTGTTAATTTATTGTAATTAATTTATTGAAATATATTTGTCATCTTTTTATCATTAAAAAACATTTACATAAATTTTCTATTTAAAATTTAATTAATAAGGAAAAATGGAATATAACGAGAAGTTTGATTTTCGATATATTTTTATACTGAATGCTTATATGTATCTCTTTCTAATGAGTCAGAATTTTTTTAAAAGTCTTGCCTTTTTTATGTGGTATTACTAAATTTTAATCGGATTTTTTATATTAAACTTTATTAGGAAAATATTCATTCTGAAAGAAGGAATACCAGAAAAGCAAAAATTATTTACGTTAATTTATGTGCATAATTTAAATATATTTAAATTGGTGCTTACTTAGATTGGGCTAAGAAAATACTTAGAATTTTTAATTTTTTAATATTGGAATGTTACTAAATTTACAATTTTGGACATAATAATATCTTAACATTTGTGTCATATCTTGAATTCTTTTACACTCCACCACTGGAAATATATTGTATACTTTGATTATGGAATGAATTTGTTCCAATTTTACTCCTTAATTTCATATGGTTTTTTTAAATAAGCATTAAATAAATATATTTATATTATGGGTACAAAAAAAATAGTTCATCTTTTTGGTAATATACAAATTTATTTTTGGAAATTATAAAGGTATAAACTATAAAAACAATCATAATAAAAAAAAATGTTTTATTGCAAATCAACAGGCTCATTTCAAACCAAAGGAAACTAAAATATTATTTTTAATTACTTTGCATTCTATATATATATAAATATGATTTATTATTATGTTTTTAATAATTTTGATATTTTGTACAATTAAAATGTTATTAAATTCTTTTTAATTAATCTGAGCACAAATATGCATTTAAAAAATGATTGCATAAAAAAACATATTACAGAGTAAAATTAACAAATAAAAATTATGATTTCTTGTTTGCAAATTATTAATAATAAAAAAGATATTTAAAAAAATAAATGTTTGAGATTGTATGTAACATATTTTTTTTTTGTATGTCTCAAATACTCTACCAGCTTTACATATCCACTCAACATAGCCGTTTAATTCTCTTTCTAGTTGTTGTTGCCTTCTAAGCTTTAGAAATTCTTGTCTATTTTCTACTTTTTCTCGTTCTTTTGCGAATTCACTACAAATAAGATTAAAAAAAATTTACGAATGATAAAAAAAAAACCAACAAACCAAAAAAAAAACATAAAAAACTAAATAACTTGAAAATTCAAAATCAAAATGCAAAAAGAAAACATGTTTTCTAAAAAAATGATATTAAAATTATAAAAAATCAATAATTAAAAAGATAATTAAAAATAACAAATTTCGGAAATTATAAAATTATAACTATAAATTAAATAATTGAAAAATTAATGTTTAATGAACATATAAATAAAACATAAAATAAAAAATGATTGTATTTTAATGTTTATGAATCTAATTTCATTTTAAGCAATATTTTTTTTATATTTTATATGATTTTATTATTTAAGTAAATTGCAGAGGAAAACTATACGATAATATTTGGTAAATTTACTATGATAAGCTTAGTTTCACTAGATATTATAAGGAATCCAATTTATTAGCGCCTAAGGTTATGCAAAATTGTGTAAATAATGAATATGGCTTGTAATCTTAATGTGGCTCAAAATTTTCCTCATTATATAATAAGTTTTATTGTAAACAATTTGATGATTCTAATTTACGAAGAAGTAAAATATAAATATTTTAATTTCAGTTTCATTATACAGAGTGCTTTAAAAAATTGATAATATTTATTAAATATAAATAAAATATCAATTGAAATTACTACAGTTTTTTTAACATAACGTTTTACAACATTTTAACATTCTAAAAATTGTATTGTTACATTTATTTAAATAACGAAACGGAAAAATATATTATTTTGTTATAAAGTTAAAAGTGTAACGTTATATTTTTTATTTTGGCAACACTGGTTTCTATACATATTAAATATATGACAAGCCATTATATACTCAATAATTAATATTTATAAAATATAGTTTTATTATAGAACGAATCATATAAAATGTGTAACAGATTTGAAATTTGGTTAAACGAAAATGTTAACAAAACGAAAATATCAACCGATTTTAAAAAGTAAAGAGGTTAAGATGAACTGACCATATTGCAAGTATGAAAAAGAACATAGCGCAACAGTAGAAAGTAGTGAATAGAAGACGTAATGGTAGCAGAGCGAGTGGTAAGACCAGAATCGACATGGATTGATAATGTAAACAACTCCACCAAGAATTCTAATATAACAATATTGGAGATCAGCAGCTCAAAATGAATGTACCCGAGCTATAGAACCATATAATGATGAACTATGTGAAAAATGATTTCATTATGATTTAAAAAATATTTATAATATAACAAAACTTTTTTGGTGCAAATGATCCTGAAATGTCATTTATACTTACAGCTATTTATATTATTATTAAAAAAAAAAATTATTATTAATTATGGTGAAAATCCTAAGATTTAGTATAGCTAAAAATTTGCCCATTAACTCTATGTTTTTTTTTTGTATATTTGTTCAATAATTAGTATTGTAGGTATAAAATTGTATCATATCAGTGGATTTAAGGTATCATTATTTAACTACAATTATTATTATTTTGTATTTGAACTAGCATAAAACTCTTTCTTTTATTTCAATAACCAAATTAAAACAAAAAAAAAAAAAAATTCATCAAAAACAATAAATATATAAAAACACTCAATTCAAATTCCATTTTGTTTCTAGGGAAACTAAATTTTATTCTCAAAACAATTAAAATTTTGTATAGTAGTAAAATGTACATAAATTGTTAGTACATTTTGTAATTTTGATTTGTCTATATTTTAAATAATGCAATTTGGACTAGCAATTTCAATTTTGGCATTACATTAAAATAATATTTTGGGGATTATAAATATTTATATATAAATAATTGGAATATATCATAAAAATTATGTTTGTTGGATAAGGAAGAGCATAATTTACATTAGTCTCTAAATTCATATATAAAATTTTAGTCAAACAATTTTTTTTTTTTTGATAACAAGAGGATAAGAATTTAGGATTTCTGAAGGATAGGGTCACAAATCAAATTTTTGTATTTTTTATTTTTAGCAAACCACTCGAATAACATAAAACAAAGAAAAATTTAAAAACAAATTTTGTTCATTTTCAAAATAAACATTAATTTTTATAAACAAAAAAAATCATTTTCCATCAAATTTTTTGATTAAATTTACATAATTTTGACTGAATTGTAGATAAAGGATTAAATTATAATTAAGGGATTTTTAAAAATATATTTATGGGATATAAACCTGCTTGGGTAATCCATTCTAGATATGCTGCCATTGCATCCTGAAACAACTGTGTATTTCGCATTTTTCGAAATTGTACTTGACGTTCGACACGATTACGTTCATTAGAGAATTCTCTTCAATATTTTTTTTTTTTTATTTTTTATTTTTTATATTTATATTTTATTTTTTAGCAAAAATAAAAAATTAGATATTTTTTTTTTTCAATTTAACATTAAATATGTAAAAAAAAAAAGAAAAGATAAGAATTATAGAAACAGAATCAGTTTTTTATGGTACAAGAGAAAACATTAAAATGGGAAAATAAAACTTATAAAAAATATAAATTATTTTTAATGAAATTATAAAATTTTTATGCAAATATAAATAATAATTATTTTTTTTAATATTAATTTTTCTTTTATTGGTAAATTATAAATGAAAGAATACATGAAAAAAAAAATTAAATAATTAGTTTTTTTTAACTTACCCGCTAAGAACACCAAGAACTAGATTGAGCATAAAGAATGAACCCAATACTATAAGAGGCACAAAATAGATCCAATTATATGTAGTACCTAATGCATCATTGGTCTGAAATATCAAATCAATTAAATGTCAAATTTATTTGAACTTTTATTATAAAAAATAAAATTTTTATGCAAATTAATAAAAAAATATTTAAATAAACATTGAAGCAATTGTAATTGAAACTGAAAAGATTGTAGCTGGAAAATAGAAATTAATTTTAAACAGATTTGATACCATAGGAACTGATACTATGAGAATAAAATGGATGTAAATATAAAATCAGTTAATTATTTCAAGTATAAAGAGTGTTTGAAAAAATATATGAATTTCTTTTTGATATTTGAAATACTTTATTTCAAGTACATTTAGATTCGGTAAATTATTAGGATATTTAATATATTTCAAATACTTTCGTAAGATATTATGTAATTGGAGTTTATGTATTTGATATACCATTATAAAGTAATTAGAGAATGTAATTGAAATTCTTTTTAGTAATTTAGATTAATTAAAACATGCATTGCAAAATAATTGAAATTAAAATTTAATAAGCGACATAAAAATAATTTGAAAAGAATTAGCTATTACGCTAAATTTACAAATACTATTTAGTATTTGAAGTACTTATATAATTATTTAATATACTAATTTTAGTAATTGAAATAGGGCAAAGTATTTGAAGAGTTCTAAATATTGGAAATAATTCTTGAATATGGTGTAAATATTTTGGATATGATATTGAACCATTTTAAATGAACAATAAAGTAATTGAAATACTTCAAAGTACTCTTTGAGAAATTGAATAAGAATTTACCAATTATTTAAAAAACTATCTGAAAATTTACGTTATTTTAAAGTATTTGAAATATTTTTAATTGTATTTCAATGAAATCAGAAAATGTATTTGAGACAAAATATAAACTTTTTAGTGTTTGCGATAAATTGGATATTTAATATATAATTTTATAAATCATATTTTGTAATTGAAACCAGTATTTTGAATAGTATTTCAAATACTGGTTTTCATAACAGCTCACAACATTGATAAGTAAAAGTAATTGAAATCAGTGTAATTTTATAAGTAATTGATAAATAACTGTTTTAAGTATTTTAATTTTAAAATATATCGTAATTCGAAAAGTTTAGTGCAGCGACAAATACACTGTGCAAAATCAAATTATAATCAATCAAAATCATAATGAATTGTTGCATAAAATAATTATAATATAAAATTGAAAAATAAAATCTACACGCACATAATTATGTAAAATTCAACGTTGGTGCAAATTATAAAATACATGATTCTTTATTTTTAATCACGAATAAATACATATAATTTTAATTAATTTTACATAAATCATAATTATTTTTATAAAAATTTATTTTAATAAAAAATTATTTCAAATAATTTTAAATAATTCCAATTTTTACATAACGAAAAGTTTCATGTTTCTCTAAAATGCACAATAAACGAAGAATTTTAATTTGAAATAATTATTAAATTATTTCATATAAATTATCTTTGTATTCTATGTGCAAAAATTTACTAATAATTTTTTTTATATATAGTTTCTATCGTAATCGATAGGCAATTCTGTATTAGGTAAATTATATTTAAAATTTGTATCTGGTAGATAGATAGTTGTTGTTTTGTATTTATGTACACTTAATTGTTCTGTAATTTTCACACAATTATAAAAATAACATTTAGATAATTTTTTTTTTAAAAAAATAAAAAAAATTTGAAATTTACATTTAAAATTATAAAATCACAATAAACAAATAATAAAATCTAATCATAATTAAAAATATAAAAATACAAAATTTCACACTGACGTTTAGATAGTTGAATACATAAACATTATATAGAAGTTATATACAACCATATTGCTTGTTTTTTTTTTTTTTTGTAGTAAATTTCTAATTTACCCAATACAGTATTGCTGTCCAGCCTTCCATTGTGATGCATTGGAATACAGTTAACATGGCAAAGCCAATATTATCAAAACTAGTTATTCCTGAATTTGGTCCATCCCATTTTTCCAAACACATACTTTCAGTGAAATTACATAAAAATGCAGTTGTTGATATATTAGGAAAATCATCTGCATTACAAGGTGTTTCCATTTCACCTTCTTTAATTACATGGTCTACAAACAAATAAAATTTTAATAATTAAATATAATATTTATTATAAAAAATATAAAAATAGAAAATTTATAAAAATAATTTTTCTTTTTCTTTTTTTTTTATGTACTTGGATCCGATAAACTATAACAAGTTTTGTGCAGTACGCCTGAATAGAACTCCAGTCCAATGATTGCAAATATAACGATCGCAAACAAAACTAAAAGTCCAATTTGAAGTAATGGTGCCATTGCTTTGATAATTGATTTTAAAACTACTTGTAAACCTATATAATAATTAAATAATAAAAAAAATAACAAAATTTGTGACAAATGAGTTTTTGAAGAGAAAATGAGAAAGAAAATGAGAAAAATTATTTGTTATTAGTAAATAATATTTAAATAAATAATAATAATAATAATTGAAAACATATATTAAAACTAAAATAAATTGTTATGAATAAATTATAGTATTAAAAAAAAATTTGCGCCTAAAACTATGCAAACTGTTTTTTACACCTAAATGTAGGCAATATTTTTTTTTTAACACAATAGTAAATTTTTTAGTATTTAAATTATTTATTTATCTATTTATATTCATAACAATTTATATATTTATAATTTACATTTAACTAAACTAAATTTTTTAGCTATAAAAAACAACATAATAAATACATAAAATTAAAAAAATAATAAAAATTATAATAAAAAATATAATTTTTTTTTTAAACTAGCAAACTATTTATTTTTTCTTTTCTTTTTTAAACATTTTCTACTCACTAGGAATTCCAGAAACTAATTTTAAGGGTCGTAGTACACGAATTGCTCTTAATGTTCTTAGATCTACTTCGGGCCCTTTTTGGGGATACATTGTTGCGAACCTGATGTTTAGCAAATACAATAAATGTTACGCGTATAAAAAAATACACAATAATTTTTAGGATGAATTTCGTTTGGTTAAAAATTAAAAAAAAATTAAAAAAATATTTAAATTCTAATATGAAGTTTAGTTACGAATTAGTTTAAGGATGATTTAATTATTATAATAATGATTTATTAAAAGATATACAACATAAAAACATATATTTATGATTATGTATAAATAAAATTTGCTAAATTCTAGATTAATTTTTTTATTAAATAATTGTTTTAGGAGCTAAAAATTAGAAAATTAAAAATTTATTTATCTAATAATGGAAAACCTGAAAAATTAAATTCTGTTATTAATTTAAATATTAAAATTCTAATATAAGCGGAATTTACACAGTTCAAGTTTTTCATTCAAGTTTTTGTAAAAATTAAATTCGGTTCCTATTCAAGTGGAACTTGAATGAATTTTTGTATTTACACGTTTCAAGTATTTTTTTTTTTTTAATATTGGGAACAATACATTGAAATGTTTATGTTGGCAGCAAATGATTGGAAAAAATATCGAAAGTGTCAAATCGCAATAAAAAAAAAAATTTGAATTTTATTTATATGTAGTATGCCGTTCAAGTTTGAAAAAAATAGAAAGCATTTCTATTTTTATTTTGTGGGATTCAAGTTTATATAAAAAACACGACTTGCGCATTGTGTAAAATAATTCTACTTGAATGTGGAACTTGAACGATTAATTGAAGCGTGTAAATTCCGCAATAATTACTAAAAAAGAATATAATAAAAAATGAATATTAAAATTTAAAAACTTTTAAAATTATAAATATTTCACAAAAATGTAGGTTCATTAAGAGATCGATTTGTAAGAAGTAAACTCTAAATCCATTGAACGAGCGATTAAACTTTCAAAAGTGTGTTGAACATTAGTTGTTCAATTTGCTATTAGGGAATTAAGAAAAATATATTAAATAATTTTAAATAATTCCGATTTAACTTTTCAAATACTACCCAGTTTTGACATTTGAAATTTCTGAAGTTTTGTGTCATTCATGGCTACTTTATTCTGTTTAATATCAAAGTCAATCGTATTTTTAATTTTTTCTAAAGAATATTTACTTTTTCGGAATCTATGATTATTTAAACCCTGAAATTTATCTGACTAACACCTAATGAGAACGAAGTCGTATATGTATACGTCGATATCGATATCCATGCGCTGTCGGCTCTGTAAATAAAACGCAACTTATGTTTCACTTTTCAACATAAAATTTTCAAATTATTTCTCAAATAAAAATAGCTCACAACTCAAAATAAATTTTATTTTATTATTTCTGATAATCTTCAGAAATTTTAAATGTTAAAACTGGGTAGTTTGTCAAATTCGAATTCTCGGTGTAAAATTGTCATGAATTTCGGTAGTTCCAATACAAAAAAAAAAATATATTGATGAGTCTATGTAGACAGACGTCGTACGCCATATATTCTGATTTAAGGAGAGGTGTAACTTAATCAAATCTTTTGTCTCATAAAAGCGGTCGTTAAAAATGTGTCAGAATGTTTGCATATTTATTAAACCTTCCAATTTCTATTTCATTAATATTATACTAAACTTAATTATTTGCTGTTTAATATCATGTTAATATTCAAAAATGTATTGCTATTAAAAATCTCACTTAAAACCAATTTTTCGAATATTAGATTTAGATAGCTCCGTAATGTATGATTCTTAAATATTGTCAAAATAATCGGATATTAAATATTAAGTATAAATTATATATTTAAAATAATTAGATAAAGCTTCATAAAATTATGTTTTATATCTATTCAAGTAACTAATTTAAATTAAAATCAACAACTGTAGAAGCTGATAGTTCGATGGAACTTAAAAATTTACTTATATTACAAAAATAACAATTTTACTAATAATTTTGATATTTTTAAGTAAGTTCACTCAAAAAAATTATATCTTTAATCAAATTTAACATCGCATCATAAACTCTTTTTACTAGTATTTATAATTCTAGCTTCCGATTGATTAAAACCCGGTCATAGACATAACCTTAAAATCAATATTGATGAATCGGTTTTGTCGGTTATGTCAGATATAAAAAGGAGGATATTAAATTTTCTTGTTACTATATGTAATAGAAATAGATGGTTTCAAATTAATGAGTTCAAATTAATGATTTTCATTTTCCATAACAATGGTGATAATAATTATACATATGGCAACCCTCATAAACAATACAATTTTCTCCTTTTAATGTTCCAAAGCTTAAACTAAAGTCTTTGAATTTGCACATTAGCTCTTCAATATTATCGAAATTATTATAAGTCGTTTATATATTTCGATTTATATAGTCCGAAATAATTTGAATTCCGCTTCAGATTTTTGCAATTTAGTCAAATTGCTAAGCTTCTGAAATGTATTTAAATTTTACATCATTTGTGAAATTTTATAAACTAAAATCTAGCTAGAAGTTTAAAACTAATCGAAAAAAGAAATGTTTTTATTGTCACTCTAATCTAATACAACTAATAATTAAAAGTAAAATTATAAATATTTACTAAGTTAAATATTTTTATTGAAATTAAATATATTTTACTAAATTGTAATTCTAAACTTGCTGAACCATTTTTTTTTATCGTTTTTCAACTAGAAAAAAAAGTAATTTAGCAAATTTTTTAAAATTTAAATTGTCTAATTGACTATGTGGTAGTCAGTCCTCTATAATTTTTATTAGCTATTTTGAAAATTATCTATTTTTATTTACTATTGAAGCTAAAATATCTGAAAAATAAATTTATTAAAGCAAATTGAAAACACACAAAACAAACTAAATGTTAAGACGTTGTCTAGCACACAGTAAAGTTGATCTGCTAAATAAAATCTAGAATTTCTTTTATTAAATATTTCCGATTAAATATATCATTATTATATAGAAAAGCTCGGAAAAGGACATCTAAAATTTTGAAATATACAAAAAAAAAAAAAAAATAATAAAAAAAAATTTCTTCTAAAACAAAAATTTTCTAAGACACTGACAAAAACTGTAAGTCAGATTCTGCGAACAATTCCTACTTAATGGCACTCCTTGATGAGCACTCGGACGTCTTACTTGGTATTTTAGAAACGAGTTTAAGCGGCCTAAGGACACGAAATGACCGCAACATTCGTAAATCGACATCAACTTTTGCCTCCGCAAATACAGTCATTGAACTATTTATATAATTGGTTAGTAAATATTTTTTATAATATTTTTATATTTTTTAATTTAATTTTCTTTAAACAAAATTTCTTATTATAAATTAATTTGGGAAAACAATATTAAAATCTTGAAAAAAGGATTTTAAAATCATAAAAAAAAAATTATTAATATAAATTATTTACCCCGTAACTACAACGAAAAAATCCATTATGTTCCATATATTCCTGAGGTAGGATCGTTTATGTAGAACAAACCCTAAGGCAAGGATCTTAAGCGATGCTTCTACACAGAATATGCCCAAAAAATAGACTTCTGTTTTTTCCTAAAATATATAAATTTATAAATGTATATAAATAATAATTTAAAATTATATTATTAAATTATTACCAGTTTTGTAGCCAATACTGTTTTATCACCTGCAGGCAAATGTTCTTCTAAAGCCAACACTACACAGTTAGCAATGATTGTCAATAATACCGCATACTCGAAGGGCGGCCATTCTATTATAAATCTTGTATATTTTCTAAGTGGATTATCCTCTGTAAGGATAAAGAGTGATGTTGGCCCACCACCAGGTGGTGTGGCCTGACTCTTTGGGCCACCCATTCTATCAGCTAAGCGATGGGCTCCCCTTCGATCCCAGTGCCCCCCGCTTGTGGAGCCCTGTTGTTGTCCTGCTAGCGCCGCTTCCTGAGCCGCAGCCAACCTAAAATATAATAAATAAAAATTATTAAAATTTATATTTGGAAATAATGGAATTAATAAAGGAGTTAGTAAATTGGAATTCAGTAAAAAATCATGAACCTTTTAATAAAAATGTTGTAACATTATATAGAACTCTCAGAAAATGTGTCATTATTAAACTAATTGGATGGTTTTCGTTGTAAAACAACATTTACATTAGTATATTACTTACTGTAACTGATTGCGTATTTATAGGCCAGTACTGGCCATTAAAGAGTAATAGTAGTAGAGCTGTAAAAGTATAAGAGTTACAGTATAACAGAAAAAGTTATTTTACAACAGTAAGAATATAACGAAATTTCGATATCGATTCTGAAGAATAAATTCCATTCCTCGGAAAATTGAACTGATAATAATGGTAAGAAGTATTTGGACCAACTCAAAAGTTCATGTAGACATCAGTAATAAATATTTTTGACATCCGCAGAAACCTGGATATCGATAGACTCTAAAATTATTGAGGTATGCAAAAATTAGATTACAATTAGCAAATACTGAGAGACGTATGTGCCGTTTCAACCCATATATATTACTTAAAACTATAATGTTATTAATATTATTCAAAAATAAGTTTTGTTTATGCTAATCGTTATTATCTTTACTATGGAATCCTTATATGATTAAAAAAAAGGATTGATTTACCAACAACTTACTGAATATTATAATCAACTTTTAAGAATATTAGCGAATACAAATCTGTACAAAAGATTACGCCATTTTAGTCAGAATTAAACATATCCTAGCTAAAAAATTTACAAATCAATTTTTTTAAAAAATTAACTTTAAATGATTTCACTTCAATATCATTTTAAGTACAACATTATTTTAGCTTGAATCACCCACACATAATTTCTTTGTCAGCAGAAACGGAATTTAGTTGCTTGCTTGTCCGCCCAGAATTATTATATTAAAAATGACTCAAGTCCTTATCCAGTAATATTATCCTTACATTGTTCTATTTTCGTATACAAAAGTTATTAAAATATACATTTTTATTGTCTAAGTTTATACTATTTATAAAATTACAAAATATTATAAATAACTTATAAAAGAATTTACATGACAAATAAAATTATTAGTCATCATTTTTTTATATTTATTATTACTATATTTTTTTTAGATTAAGTCATCTTGAATTTCGATATCATTGAATCAGTAATTGCAATGGCGTCAATGAAATAATTGACACCCACCAGTATAAAAAATAATGTAATTATTATAAATAAAATCAGATTAAAGAAATTTTACTTTATAACAATTTGTATTTTAGCTTAGTAATTAGTTTAGGTTTTAAGTAAATATATTAAATAATATTAACTTTAAATATTAGAGTGTCACTTAAGTTCAAAAGAAAACACAAATTTTAAATGAGTAACATTTTTAACTAGGAAAACATTCAATAAAAAATCATATAAATTAAATTTTTAAAGATGATTCATTGGAATTTCTTAATATCATCATAAAAATATATTAAAATGAAATGATATTTAAAATATATTTAATTCGGCTTAACAAATTATGGTAAATGATCACAAAAAGGACATGAAGCAGAACTAACTACTGAATTTTTAAATTACTGATTGCTTTACTCTTTACTGAATGCCAATAGTATAGTAACAATACTTCTTAGATGTTGTAAAACTTTTGTATAAAATTATTTGTAGCGCCATGTAGTGAACAAATGTTACAATAAAGCTTAACTATTTAAAATAGTTTAACTATTTAAAACCTTTCCAATATGCGGTAGGTTCTACCAAGAGAGTAGTAAACATAACGTCACTCGATAATTGTGACAGAAAATTGTAGAATAAATTATTCTACAATTGGCGTCAAAGTTCAACCCAACACAGACGCCAAAGTATGATTGCGTTTTGTGGTGTTAAATAATTATACAGTGAGACAGTTTACACAGATTAGTATAATTATCAATTGGTTGATGAGTGTTGACGAAATTAGTAATATAAACAGGTGTCGTATTAATGAAGTATAAATTTATATATAAATCATATCAAAATGAACATGCATTACAATTCAATGCGGCACTGTAAATGCTACATCAAATATTTAATAGAATGAGTTTCGTTATATCATTTAGAATTAGGTTTGATGTAAAAGTTTCTTCTTATCAATTAGTTATGTGCAAGCTTAAAACACAGCTTGATAGATCAATATATAATAGCTTATATTTTTTCTAAACATTCGCTTAACTACATCGGATCACGAATTCGAAGCTGACTGACATATTACATGTCCAGACTATGTAGTGTTGTAATCATGATGGCCTTATAACAAATATAACTCGCTTTTGTAATACGGAACGTTTACTTCCCTTTTGTTACTATTTTGGGTTCCATATTTTGGTATTTCCCCAATTCTATATTACAACAAAATTAATTTAATTATATATTATTTTTATCTGATGTCGTTTCTAATTTTAATTCAATAAATTTATTATTAATATTTAAAATAACGTAATAATTTTATTTTATTAAAATTTTCTACAAATAACTATTTTATTACTAAATATGAAATGTATATATAAATTTAATAATATATTTTTTGTTTTTAGATTGAATCAGCATAATTATGTAAAATATTAAAAAGCATCTACGAAATGAAGAAAAATTTTCATCTCTAAATTAATTTTGTTTTATTTTTGCCCTTTAATAATTTTGAACCAACAATTTCAAATATTTTTATATTCCAAAAATTGTATACGTATGTGGGTTTCAGACAAGACGGCTCCATAATTTCAGTAAGACAGCGTATATTATAAAATAGAAAACTCAAATAGAAAATTTGAGACTGTAATTTTGGAATTTATATTTATAGTACGTAAAGTACGTATACGATTGTACTTACAAAATAGATATTATTAGTAATTATATTGTGTAGAGAAAAATATCGCTATATATTTTTTTTAACTGTCATATTTGTTAAAGTATTTTGTCTACGCGTCTGTCCGTCCGTTGTAAACTTGTTAAAATCGATTTTTAACATAGTAAATGTCCACCTTAATTATTTGCAGATAGTGCAATTTGATACTAACATGCGTAGACCAATATTTAAAATTCAGTCGGTAGGTGGTGCTATTTGTAATTTTCTCGGACAGGTTTACGTTAAAAATGCAATAACGAGTAGAATAAAGTAGAAATTAATTCAAATTCAGGTTTATGCTGAACAGCCAAAATATATTTAAACTGGAATCAGCGTCACCGGAACGTTGACAGGTGTATAAAATAAATCGCTTCATACCTAAGAAGGATGACAGCGCAGTAGAAAAATGTATACCGTCAACGCTTAAACATAATTTACGAATTTACGGCGTTGTTAAAAATGTAGTAGAATAAAGAAGTATCCAAATTGATACCAAATTTCTTTTAATTTACTTACTTGTATATCAATTCAAGCTCAATCAGAAACATATGTTTTTTATGCCTAAGGTTACCGAGTAAGAAATACAGAGTTAGACTCAGTAATCAATTGAACCAAAAAAAAGTAAGAAAACGGCAACTTTTAAAAGTTTATAATGTTGAAATAACATGTTTCAAATTTAAGGTAATCGTCAACAATCGAACTTTTTGGTGGTACTGTGATTCCAGCTTTAGAATGAACTTCAAAACATAATTTTATATGGTAAAATGGATAACTAGACTTTTTTGAATGATAATAACGAGTGGAATAAAATAACGACAGTTTATTTTTAAGCGTTGGCTTAGGTTGCTCAAACAACGCCAAAAGTTGAAAATATTAATTGCTGAATATTTGTTCTATAAATAATTATGCTATAATCTTGTTCGAACCAGGTTTTTATGTACCTACAAGCACCACTTGGTGTAAAATATGTAATTTTTTTCATTTCTTCATTTCTTCCTAACAATTATTTCTTAATTCTTTATTTTTTAAATATATATTTTAGTTAAAGATAATTCGTAAAACTTCGTAAATGCAACATGACTTATTCAACTGTTGCCATTTAAAATAGTCTATTTACATAAAACTACTACAAAAGAAGTTTTACTCCGCTGCATGTTTATGGAATGTTAAGTATACGAATGAATAATGTCCTTAAATAATTTTTTTTTATAATATGATAGAAAAAAGATATATTTATTTTTATATATAATTTCGTATTAGGTCAAGTTATTTGAGGAAACGATATAATAATAATAATGTAATTGTAATATTTTAAATGAAATTTATTTTTATTTATTTTTTATAATTATTTTAAGGATTGACAAAATTAATGGCAACAAAAAACTGCAATGCTCATAAGTATTAATTTCTTTTCATATTAATTTTCTAGATAATTATAAATGTCATGAAAATATTTCATTTAAATTTATTGTATTTCACAAATTTGTTTATTAAAAATGAAAATTGTTAAATTTTATATTATAATTTATTTGTACGCAGAGTTTTAAAAAAGTTTTTGCTTGTTTTTGAACTGGGGTACAATTAAAAAATGTATGTGGTCAGTGGAACAGTTTCATTAATTGGTAGTATTATATGTTAACCAATTTGTAACTAACATTTATGCGTAAAATTGAAAATTATATTAGGTACAGAAGAGGAATTCAATTATTGTATAAAATTTCAATAAAATCAGTCAATGCTAACTACAAATTATAAGTGTACTATCCAATTTTTAATAAATTAAGAAATATTTTAATGTTTAAACAAATATTTCAATAATCTAAAAATAATAGTTTATTTATAATATTAATACTGTATATTAGTAGCCATTGACAGTCCATTCATCCCTTTTGCTCAATACAGTATCGATATGTACAGAAAATGGTTAACGTGTTTTAGAATCTAACCTTCATATTTCAAGGGTTAACGACTCATAAGATTTATCTTATATTTATCAGGATATATTCTAGCTAATGACAGTATGGAAAAAATTAACTATCAAAAAAAAATATTTTATATTGCATGAATTTATAACGTTTTAAGATTTTTCTCTTCCAAAATGAATTAGAAATATAACAACTAATCGAAACTAAATGGCAATAGTGCTTTATAATTTCGTGCACTCTGATGTTTAAAAATTTTTTGTTTTCCTATGAAAAAATCTTTGTCATTGTAAAGAGCTCATGTATATGAAACAATTATACAGAAGTTCAACTGTGCGGCCACATTTCAATTGGTAAATATAAATATTCATGCACGCGATTTTTCAAATTAATATTTAAAAAAAAATAATAATATAAATTTATGCTAAAGATTCTTATATAAATATTCATTTCACATATTGCAGTTGTAGTCCATAATATTAGGTTAATTTGTACATTGTATACATTTAAATTATCAACAGGGTTGACTGATAAATTATTATATCAAATAATATTTATTTAATTCAAATTATCTTAAATTTTTATTATAAATATTTACAAAAAAAAATTAATAATTTAATATCCTTAAAAGTTAATTTAAAACATAAATATTTTATAAATGAATTTTCATTGACCAACAAAGCTAATATGTTTACTCTATCATTTCATTAAATTTTAATTGCAATTTTATAATTATTGTGTAGGACGTAGGAGTCTGTATTTACTTAGTATCAAAACCAATAAAAAAAAATTTAATTATAAAAATTAATTTAATAAATTTTATTTTCGGCTCTATATAATTTAATAAATTGTTGGTGTCAATTTTGATGAATTTTGATTATATTTCACTGTAATTTATTCAAAAATTACGATATTTCATTGGAAATAATATTCAAATAATAAATTATATGATTTAATTTTTAAATTATGTTGATATAGGCTTTGCTTTAAAGATTAAATTATACATAAAGAATTTAATGATAATCATCAGTTGATGATTTTATTAAATGTAAACTAGATTTTGATTGAATGGTTCATATTAGCAGAGTGGTCTGAAGTTAATCGCACTCGCACCAAGCATTATTTTATATAAATTTGACATTATGAAAATATAGTTTACTGCAAAATGAGAGTTTTCTGGATTTCAGTAATTTAATAATTTATAAATTTTGAATTTATCCCTGTTGGTTTTGTATTTTCTGAATTATAAATTGTTCTAGATTAAACTACGAATTATGTTCACGAGGACAGAATAAAGGACTAAATTTTGAAGGGTAGGAAAATTCCAAAAAGAGAAGAACATAATTCCCGGCTAAGTTTACCGAATGAAAAAAATGTTTAAATGCAAAAAAGTGGTTTGATTGTACACAATCTCGAAATACCAAGTATACGAAATATGAAAGTACTGTCCTGAAAGTAAATAGAGAGGTCCAAAATATATTCAATTTTTGTATTTAATACCAGTACAAAATTACAAATAATTCATATTAAATTTAAAGGATTTGTAATTTTAATATAGTATTATTAATAATAATTTAATATTTTACACTCCTTGTAAATTTTCAAATAAACATAATAATCATAATAATTTCATTTAACTAAGCATTTATTAATGAGAGTACGTATAACATTTATAAACCATACAAATAATTAACATACTTTACAAATTCCCTTTGAAAGCCGTACTACTACCAACACTAACTAATAATTTATCCATAAATTTTTATAATTTTAAAATTGCACTTCTTTATAATATGTTCAAATTTAAATATATATACATAATAAAATGTTTTATTTGATTAAAAAACAACTCTACCAAAAAGTATACCTAGGTTAGGTATACATAAATTTATCAAATAACCTCCTTTTTAATAGTCTACAAATTTATTTGCATTTTTATGCAATTCACATACTAAAATGTGTGTATAATTTTTAAAAAAAGGATATTATTTATACATAAATAATGTTTGCCGAATAAAATATTATGACATTTTTTTATGCAACAACAAATACAACAACAATAAAATATGTTTTCAGAAACAATAATTTTTATTTCTTAGCTTTTCTTAATAGTATAATAGTATAACAACAAAAATCAAAAATCTCTGGAAATTGTAAACTATAATATTGGAAAATTAACCGTGTAGGTTTTTATTTTTTTAATATAAATATCCTTTTTTTATTACACACGTGTGAAAGGCAATTGTTTTATGTTTTATATGTATATAGTACATAATTTTATTTTGGCATAAACTAAACTAACACATTATTAAAAATACATCAACGCAATATTTATGCATTTATCCTTTTTTTTTATTATATATATTATTAATACTTAATATATATTTCATATATATACGTTTTATATATACATAGAAATCCTGGATTCTTTTGGTAGAGAAAATTGAACCGGTAAGAGGGAAATTTTTATATATTATACATACATATTTACAATAAATTCTCACCGATCACAAATACTTATATACAAAAATAAGTATATATAAAATTTTTGAATCCTGAATTTGTATCAGTTTATGTGTAACTGGGTTAAATAAAACCAGTAAGCTTTAATGAAAATTTACAAATAAAAAAAAAATTTCCTTTTATTTTTTTTTGTTCCTTTAGATTTTTATCTTTGTGTTTGTGTGTGTTAAGGAATTTGATTAAAAAAATATTGGTATATAAATTTGAACAACAAATAAAGAAATATGGCAACATTGTACTACAGAAATACCTTAAAAGCATTTGTATATACATCACTTATAATACATATATAAAAAAATATAAAACTTTATTATCTATAAACTTTTATCTACAGGATATTTTAATATAGGATTTTTCTGTTTTAGTGTAATATTAAATTTATGCTAGTTTTAATATTTGTTATCTATAGTT
The DNA here is from genome assembly GCA_963920725.1 of Rhamphomyia laevipes. Lineage (NCBI taxonomy): Eukaryota > Metazoa > Arthropoda > Insecta > Diptera > Empididae > Rhamphomyia > Rhamphomyia laevipes. The sequence continues at coordinate 10,593,019 of OY987256.1, read as the reverse complement.
AAAGACAACTTTATATAAAAGATATTATTAGAATCAGGATTGCTGACTTTAAACTTTTAAAGTTTTTATAAATATATATACATAAGAAAGAAGAAAAAAAAGCTGGAAAATTTTATGATAAATAAATCTTTTTATACATTATTCAAGCGTGTATACATAAAAGTTTGAAATTATATTACATATTTAAAGATTATAAATTCAATTTTAATATTATAACTGGTTAGCATAATATTTCTGTAAATTTATTTGTAAGAAGAAAGTTAGCATACAAAATCCCAGGGACATGTAATGAAAACATATATACAATATACAGGGTGGACACAAAATTAGTTTTCTTTAAATTGTCTATATAGTAATGAACTAAAATCTATTTACTTCTCATAAATATTTTGCCTGAAGCATTAAATTATTTATGATTATCAGGAAAATATGAAAAGTTAACATATAACTATTAAACTTAAAAAAGAGACAGCCTTATATCATTTCTGATTTCCCACTTGAGAAATATTTAATTATTTGGGATTCCTTGTAAACTTTTTGCAATTCTTCTTTAATATAGTAAATTGTGCACTGAAATAATTGATAGATGGCGAATGTTAAAAGGTTAATGCGGTATTGACCTGAAATTCAAAGTAAAACTTAAGTTTCTGCCACTAGTGGCGCTATAGCCAAAAAATATGTTTATTCTTTTTATTAGAAAACTTTAAAATCTTGAACATTTTATTGATATTATGGTATGTAATGTATTACCAATTCATAAAAATTAATAAAATGTATAGAATATAGTTCGATAATTACCTATACCGGCAACGGAAATTTTATTATTTTTGCTACTATGTGGCACTACAGTTAATATACTTAAAATATTGTAATATTATAGAATAATTGTTCTACAATTTCTAATCAAACAGATTTTTATATAATTAGAGAGCATAACTTTGAGATAAAATATTTTTGTCGTAAGATGGAGCTGATATTAATAGTTATTTAGAATAATATAATTTATATAGATTATAGAATGTTTATTAAAATAAACAAATAAATTGAGACTAAATTAATCCATTAATATTTAATTTAAAAAATATGTTGTCATTTAAAAATATGATTTGAATCAGTTTTACATTGTTTTTATTACGAAATTTATGAAGAAAAAGTTGTGGATTTATTATAATTATTAAAAACCATAATTAAAAGAATTTGTTTCTTGTCTTTTCTTAAAACACATTTTAAATTATAACATATTTTTTAAGGTTCCCAAGAATTTTTGGTACATGATGCTTGGGTCGGCACTAATAAACTTGTGTCCAAAGTTTCAAAAATATAACGATACCTATATTTGAAACTTTTAAATGCTATTGAAATGTAATCGAATTATACAATTAAATTATATTATTTCAAATAATATAAACATAATTTAAATTAATAAACAAATTACGATAAAAAACATTTCAATCAAATTTCTTCCAATTGCACAACTTAATATAATTATGTTGTTATTAATCAGAATCAGGCTATATTAGTAGAATTTATGAAATTTTATATAACCGGTTAAGTAATAGACGTTTCTATTAACTAATTTGCACAAACCCACATTTGATATTGTGAATCTAATGGAAATTTAATTCATCATCGTTTCAAGTAATACGATTTTCTTAAAGTTCATTTTATTCACTTTCATGAGGTTCTTCAATTAAAATGATTTGAAGAATAATTAAATTTATATGAATTAAGTAGATATGAAATAAATCAAATCAATTTCGTTACATATCTTATACAATATTGTGTTAACAAAAAACCCTAAAAATTAAAGACATATTTTTCTAAACACCAATATTCCTTTTTAAAATAATACTTAGCCACAAAAAACATATATTCAAAATTCGGAGCTTCATATAGAAATCATTGACTAAAATATCTTCAGGGAGCTCAAAACAAAAAATGATGAAGACATTTCCCATCCAATGTCCAATTAAATCTAATCAGAAGGACATCAAAGATTTCTCATAAGCAGTAGAAACCAGTAATGTTCTATACATAACTGCGTAACCGGAATCAGTTGATTCGTCACTCATATTATTAATCTCAATTTAAATAATCTGACTGGGTCAATAGATGATGGCTGAATAAAGTAGTCTTTTTCTTTTTCAGTTGGTAATATGATGATTCATGCTGTGTTTTAACTAATGCATTTCAAGTTTTTTCAAATCTTAACGTTTCAATAGTAAATTAGTTGAATAATTTGTAGTACAATTTTGGCTTGGACTATTTATTATATTAATAATTGCATTATATATTTCTTAAAATGACTAATGCTTGTACTAAGCAGATAGTTCTAATTATAAATTAATCTGAATGTCTACATGTACTGAGCTTAATGCATTGCAGATTGAGTATCATTTTCTTAGCATGTAGAGAAAATTCATTGATAGTTGCCTTAAAAAAATGGATATACTCTTACTAATCAAATCAATATTTTTGATTGATAATTGGTTCAATCAGAAGTTCTTATTTTGAACGTTTTCGGTAATAAGAAACTTTCGATTTCAGAATAATTGTAAATTAGGAACTCAATTACTAATAAACAAATTAACAAAAATATTCAAATAATTATTAATAAATAAAATATTAAAAAAAAATATTTTGAAATTTAAACTAAAAATTTGCTTTTATAATTTAAAAAGGATATCTACATCCTTAAATCATTATTTACATAAAAATAATAATCTAGCAATTATAAATTAACAAAACACATATATGTATCTATGTATATCCTTACATCAAATAAAGTAAATCCTTTATTTCAGTAAAGTACAAATCAAGAGGTTTTTTTTTTTCAAGTATTATTATCATCAGCATTTAAAGTGTTCTTTTTAATTTATATTCACCGTCGTCATAATAGAAAAAATCCTTTTTGTTGTAAACATTTATTTACTTTTTTTTCATAAAATTGTTTAAAAGTTAAAAAAACGAAAATTATTGTTCAAAAATCTTAATTCATGAAATTTGTCAACAACGCTTTTAGAACTGAATGTATATAAGTTTTAATGGAATACATTCACCTGGCTCAAAAAAACGACTTTATAAGTTCAGTTAATAAAAAAAAAAACATTGTTTTTAATTTTATTTTATTCCGTACTTCTTCGTTAAGAATTAAAGGATATACATACAGGATACACTACTTAAAGGTACATAGAATATATAACCAGATAATAGAAAAAAAATTATAATGACATTTCTATATTTTGGTATATGATATAGAAAATTATTATTCTATGTAAAAAAATATTTAGAAAAAAATCTAATCTTTTATGTTTTTATGTAGAGTCCCTTGTTTTTTGTTGCGCTCCACGTTAAAACTACTAACTAAATTTCTTGTTGTTTTTTTTTTATTATGTAGTTTAAAATATTGTTTTTGTAACCACGTCATCATTTTCAAGCAAAACACTTTATATCTATCTCTTACTAACTTCTAGTAAAAGCCATATGATAAATAATATATATTTTTTTGTTGTACCAAATCAAACCGTTTCTATTCAGCGACGGCGCAGCGCGTCATTATTAAAAAAATCCAAAAAGTTTACCCAACAGTAAAGTATAAATTAAAAGATTTTGTGTGGTAGAAAAAATTAAAATATTGCAAAAAAAAAAAATTAGATTACTAAGTAATGAAGCCTGAAATTTCTGCAAAAATAAATACGAAAAACAAGAAAACAAATTTTTTTATTATATCCTTTATGGTACGCATACAAAAATTCTTTTAAAAATTACAGAACAAAAAATATCCTTAAAACAAAAAAAAACGTTACCAATATTCTATAATAAACTCTGTATGTCCTTATATGACCCAACTAATACATTTACATTTATGTATACTTTTATACATATACAGAAGAATCTTAAATATATATACATAAATTTAGTATATATACATACATATATACATTTTATACATACAAATATGCAAAACATAATATTTATATTGAAGGATATTATAATCCTTTATCTGTTGTAAATTGGAAAATAATATTATTAAAATGACATCAAAATTGAAGATTTAAAATAAATTATCAACAAAAATTGAAAAATAAAATAAAAATAATTTAATTTTTTAAGGAAATTATAAATTATTAAATTTAATTTTTTTGTTTTTGAGGAAGTTTTGTATAATTAACAAAATTTGTTTAGATTTTATTAATTAGTTAAAAATTTTAAAGAAAAAATTGAATATGTAAAAAATAGCTTATTATAATTATTATAATAAATTTTCATATATATTTAATACGTTCGCTACTCACCGTCACGTATCTTTGACATTGGTTTTGTTGCTGAGACTTATGGGTCACATTTTACCAGAAATTAAATTAAATTTTTTGGTAGTTTCTGGTAAGTAATTTCGTGGTGCTTTTTAGTTTTATGTAGAATACGACAAATATTCTAGTGCAGCGATCTGAGTAGTTATACTTATAAAAGAATATTTGCTTATAAAAGAAACTGACATAAAAAAAAAATTTACTTTATTTGAAGAAATCAAATTATTTTATGTCACTATGTGACACTTATCCTACATTACATGTAGGACTCTAATCCTACTCAAAACTGAATTCACATAAGACATACAACATTTAAAAAAAAAAAACTCATGTCACTTAATCGAATATAAAAAATTTTCCTCTAAAATTTCAACAGGAAACCCAAAAAAAATGCAGCGAATGTGTTAATATACCAGATATGAAAACTATAAGGGTCCAGTGAATTAAATGATATTACCACAAAGATAATCGATTAGGTGAAGGAGTATCTTCAAACTAATGAATTTTATGTGTTACCACCGTACATGTTTCCAAAAAGGATAGAGACGATCAATAATAATTTGTTTCTTTCACCGGATTTGCATCGAAATATATAATTTCCATTTCCGAAATTTCTGTTCAAATTATTTATATAAGTAATAAATCAAGACAAGTCTTTGGGTACTATTTACACAATGTAGTTAAAAAATTGGTAACACTAATTGCTAAATAGTAAATATAAATCAAAGTGCAACCATCAATGGCAACGTCGCAATGTAAAATATGCAGCTTTTTACCTTAGCAATGATATTGGTCAATGTTGATGGTGACGACGATGTAGTAGAGAACGAACCGCTAAAACACGACTTTGACACAAATACATATTTGCTGCGTTACGAAAAATGTATTAGAACACTGTTGCCATTATTATAATAAGTTCCATTTCCATTTCAAATATTGTACTAAAAAAAATTAAATTTAGCTATATTTTTTTTATTTATTCTTTAATTTTTTTGTATATCAATCCAATCCAAGCTCAATAAAAACATATATTTTTATACCTTAAGTTAAACCGTAAGAAATTCAAATCGTGGCTCAGCAATCAATTTCACAAAAAAGTTAGCTAATTTAAATTTTAAGGTCGCCGTAATTGTGCGGGTCTGTATATCCAGCTTAATTGTTTAAGGTATGTTTTCCAACTACCGGGTCACGAACATGAATGAAAAAATACAAATATTTTTAAATCGTGGTATCTATATTCAAGGTTGTACATGCGTGCATACATGAAGTTTTACAATTAAATTTAAATTATAGAGTTAGAAATTCAAATTAGGAATTGATTGACTAACTTAACGTAGTAGTAATTGTTTAAGTCCAATATAAATAACTAGCTTTGACTACGTATTGGGGGTCATTTTAATATGTTATGAGACTCCGTAATTGCATCAAACTTGAAAAGTTTTCTAGTACTGTAAATCGAAACCTCTTTCCAAGTTATCCACTATATATTCCTTGTATCAAGTTCAATTAAATAAATATATATACTAATATGTACTCGTAAGGAGAGAAAGAATATTAAATATATATTTGTATTAATTGGGGTAGACCTATTTGACTTAGGAAAAGTCTAATTTAATTTAGAAATGCTAGGCTTATTTAAAAAACATTCGTATACAATCAAAATTATGTCCAGCCAATGCTCATTTTTATTGAATAAGAATATTTTCTTTTTCTATTTGTAAAATTTGCATTGCATATTACTTCAAATTATATATCTATTATATAATTATTCAAGTTTCCATTTAAAAGAATAACTTTAAATAATAAATTTACAATATTTCAATTTAAATTATAATAGAAAGAAAAATGATACCTTATAAATCACGGTCAAAAAAATATATAGAACTCAAAATGTATAATTATTATACAACTGTCGTCAATTTTATGTAAATATATTTCGATTTTATGGCTTTCTTAATTTAAAAATTTATTAAAACAGATGTCATACTAAAAATATAAATAACCTCTTAGCACTTTCTTGTATATATATTTAAGAAAATAAATAATTTAGCGCATTGATTTTAAACGGTCAATAACAAATTTATGACATTAAATAACAACAAAAAAAAATACTTGGTTTTTGCTGAAATAAAAAATAATAACTTTTAAGAGAGTTTTGATATAAGGTCACTTCACTAGTATGCACAATCAATATGTGATATACATAATATCATTTAATTTGATATCGGTATTAACGAATATATTCTTATTTTATCGAGCTACATGCTGGGTTCGAGCCTTATACTCTTCATATCATTAATAGAGTTTTTCTGACATATTAATTTTAAATGAATTCCGAACCATACTTCTTCATATAACGAATAACCTTTTAAATTTCAACAAGAACATAGCTTATAAAAGTGAGACATTTGTTCTCAGCAAATGGTCTCAATCGCATAATTATTTTTATCTTTTATCAGCCTTAAAGTTTTATTACTGAGTACCCATTTAAAGCTAAATCAACAACATAGAACCACAACGCAATCAACGCTGCTTCAGTCCTGTATAATTGAATAGGTTATAAATTACACAGTAATTTTCAAATCTAGGTTTTTATTAGTCTAAAGGTTTAGGTTGTTAGATTATTGTGGCAACAGAACTTCGCATAGACCGTACTGGGTCCATAGCGGTACCATTTTTATGAATAACGAAATCTGACTATAGGTGGGCTTTTTAGTAAGTCGAAAGATTACGTAATTTGCAGCTAACTTAAGGAGTTTTTTAGTACTTCGATGTGACCTATACGTCTAGCGAGTCGCACAGGAGGTGTTCCAGTGTGGCAGCTTGCCCTGGATCTGGATCAGTGCATTTTCAATAAATTGCGATAAGTCCAAGCCTAAGTACTGTTGCTTTAACGTTTCACTCCTGCCATGAATGTAGCCACTCCTATGGGAGACGTGTAATAAAAGCCTTTGGCTTAGGTATGAACGTTAAATCACTAAACTCTGTTTATCAGGTATCCCACTTAGTTTTAGTTATTTTATTTTATTCATAGAGTCTTGTTATCCAGTATATTCTGTTCAGAAAAACCTGTTCACAGTGTCTCCTGCTTAAGGTTTGCTACTCTTCTGCCAAAATCATGTGTCTCTTCGTTACCTTTAATGTCACAATATCCCATTAACCATTATACTATGTCCCATTAGCGACTACAATCAGTAATTTTGTCGCATTCTCATTCTCATTCCAAAGTGGAACAAGCCATATTTTGATGTGTTCTCGCTTGTTCCCACAGTAGATGAGCTGTTTTTACTTGTTGCCACGTGTATATTCAATATTTTAGTAATTTCGTAATTTAGTGTTCAATATTTCATTAATTTATGACCATAATTACGAGAAATTTAAAAAATTGAACTATAGTTTTATTTAATAATTTAATCATATTTGTTCATATATCAATTTAAAGTAATGCTGGGAGTTTCAAATTACAATATAATCATATTTCGTGTAATTTTTAAATAGAAATTTATTTTTAGAAAAACCATTTACATTTGCCGATTACTATTAATTAATTTATAAAAAAAAATATCGATTAACAATATATTTTCAAAATATAATTACATTTTATTTATATTTTTTTATAAATATGTAGACTTTATTTATATAAATACAAACAAATAATAATGAATAAAATTTACAAAGTTATTAATAGAGGCAGAATACAACTTGTAATTATTATTTTGAGTCCAAGGATCCCAGGATTTGTAAAGAAATTTATTTATAGTAAAATTATGGATAAATTGAAAATGTAGTAATTCAATTTAATAATAACCTTAATTGGTGATCAGGAAGATTATAACATTCGTAGTGAAATTGTAAACTTGTTTTTTATTGGAATGCATCTTAAAATATGTTATATTAAATTAACGTTTAAATCTCTAATTCGAATACTTCTTTCATATATTTAAACTCTGATTTGGATACAGGGATTGAAATCTAGCATCTCAGACAATATCAGTCGATAGTGTTTCACTCGATGGTGTTTCAAAATCATATAGTAAAATATTAATTATTAACAAAATATAAATAATTGAACTTCTGGAGGGGGAGCTGTGGAGTTTATAAGATAAAAAGAATTCCGGATCTAATATTTTGGACGATCACAAGACTTTAATCTTTCAAATCGTACTAATTTGAAGTTTCTAGTCCTTCGATAGATCCGTAAATAAAGAGGAAATAGCACGACATACGTTAAAGTGAATCGTCAAAGCCTTTTGCATCAAGTACGAAAGTTGAAGTTGAAAATGCTTTAAATACGCGAGATTTATTTCAAGACTGAAAAAGTTAAATTATGGTTGCTTTATGCTCTTTTCTCCATCGTGTAGTACACCATACACAATTTTTACCTTTCTGGTTTAAATATTGTTTAAAACTCTCCGACGAAATGATTGGTATCACAAAATTTAATATTATTATTTAATTTTTTAAATTCTGTTATACAAATTTATTTAATTATCAATATTTTTATATCGTTTCACCATTATCGATAATTTATTTAATATAATTTATATTGAATTACGAATATTTAAATTTTTTTACTTTTTACGAATAGTATGAAATACTATGAAGTCTGGTGATGGGTTGGATGGTCAAAAAAAAAAGTTCGCTCAAAATTTTTTTCTAGGCGTTTCCGAGGTCGGGGAGTCCGAAAATGCAAAAAAAAAAAAGTGTCCGGGGGACGCGTACGCGTACGCGTACGCTTTTTATGTGCGCAGCAACATCTCCTAGAACCGCTTGTCCGATTTTAATGAAATTTGGCACACAGGCTCTAACATACCTCGCGCAGGTGCCGGTACAAGATGAGATCGATCCTTTCAGTGGGACCATGTTAGATTTCCCCATTTATGTGGCAACCTACGTGTTTTTGTTCTACGGGAAAATGTAAAAAAAAATTTCATGTCTCAGATTTGGATGAAATTTAAAACATAGGTTGGTATCATGATTGTCCACAAGCCTACCAAGATACAGGTCTGTAACTTCAGGGGGTCCCTGGTAAAATTTCCGATTAAAATTTCGTATACTCTAGAGCATATAGTAATTTTTATCTAATTAGCATAAATTTTGGTACATATGATAGTTTCCGTATGTACTTGGTGTCTGTAAAATTTGAAGTCAATACTTCAGTGGGTCCATGTAAAAATCCGTAATTACTTTTCATAAGTTCAACTATCTATATCTACCGTACCTTTCACCCAATTTCAATGATATTGAACACACAGTTTCATTTAGTTATCTATTTGATACTCCACAAATTTGTAGTTGGTAGGTACAGTACGTTCATGGGAAACTAATATATGAGCAACTTAGTTTCCGAAGAATATTTTCTTTATGCTCTACAGCTTCTAATTATTATCCGATTTCAATGAAATTTGGTACACAGGTTGAGTTCATGATTCTACATTGGTTGACCAAATTACAGGTTAGTAGGATTAGGGGGTCCATGTTAAATTTCCGATTTAATTTTTAATTTTTACGAATAGTATGAAATACTATGAAGTCTGGTGATGGGTTGGATGGTCAAAAAAAAAAGTTCGCTCAAAATTTTTTTCTAGGCGTTTCCGAGGTCGGGGAGTCCGAAAATGCAAAAAAAAAAAAGTGTCCGGGGGACGCGTACGCGTACGCGTACGCTTTTTATGTGCGCAGCAACATCTCCTAGAACCGCTTGTCCGATTTTAATGAAATTTGGCACACAGGCTCTAACATACCTCGCGCAGGTGCCGGTACAAGATGAGATCGATCCTTTCAGTGGGACCATGTTAGATTTCCCCATTTATGTGGCAACCTACGTGTTTTTGTTCTACGGGAAAATGTAAAAAAAAATTTCATGTCTCAGATTTGGATGAAATTTAAAACATAGGTTGGTATCATGATTGTCCACAAGCCTACCAAGATACAGGTCTGTAACTTCAGGGGGTCCCTGGTAAAATTTCCGATTAAAATTTCGTATACTCTAGAGCATATAGTAATTTTTATCTAATTAGCATAAATTTTGGTACATATGATAGTTTCCGTATGTACTTGGTGTCTGTAAAATTTGAAGTCAATACTTCAGTGGGTCCATGTAAAAATCCGTAATTACTTTTCATAAGTTCAACTATCTATATCTACCGTACCTTTCACCCAATTTCAATGATATTGAACACACAGTTTCATTTAGTTATCTATTTGATACTCCACAAATTTGTAGTTGGTAGGTACAGTACGTTCATGGGAAACTAATATATGAGCAACTTAGTTTCCGAAGAATATTTTCTTTATGCTCTACAGCTTCTAATTATTATCCGATTTCAATGAAATTTGGTACACAGGTTGAGTTCATGATTCTACATTGGTTGACCAAATTACAGGTTAGTAGGATTAGGGGGTCCATGTTAAATTTCCGATTTAATTTTTAATTTTTTTTTTTTCATATGTTCTACAGCATATAGTAATTGTTAACCGATTTCAAAGATATTTTATATATAGGCTAATTTTGGTATCTAGTTGGCTCTCCTGAAATTTGGAGACCTTCAGGGGGTTCCTAGAAAACAGTTTTAGTTTCCGAATTTTATATAATTACGTGTTTTATAGCATGTAATTATTATCTGATTTTAATGAAATTTGGCACAATGATAGACCTTCTGATTATGCATGTGTTGGCCATGTTAGAAGTTAATACCTTCAGGGGGTCCATGCTAAAATTTCCGATTAATATTTCATATGTTCTAGAACATATGGTAAATATTATTCAATTTCAATGAAATTTTGTACACAGGTTGGATTCGTGATTACGCATGTGTTGGCCATGTTAGAAGTTAATACCTTCAGGGGGTCCATGCTAAAATTTCCGATTAATATTTCATATGTTCTAGAACATATGGTAAATATTATTCAATTTCAATGAAATTTTGTACAAAGGTTGGATTCGTGATTACGCATGTGTAGACAAAGGTAGAAGTTAGTAGCCTGAGGGGGTCCATGCTAAAATTTCCGATTAATATTTCATATGTTCTAGAACATATGGTAAATATTATTCAATTTCAATGAAATTTTGTACACAGGTTGGATTCGTGATTACGCATGTGTAGACTAAGGTAGAAGTTAGTAGCCTGAGGGGGTCCATGCTTAAATTTCCGATTAATATTTCATATGTTCTAGAACATATGGTAAATATTATTCAATTTCAATGAAATTTTGTACACAGGTTGGATTCGTGATTACGCATGTGTAGACTAAGGTAGAAGTTAGTAGCCTGAGGGGGTCCATGCTAAAATTTCCGATTAATATTTCATATGTTCTAGAACATATGGTAAATATTATCCAATTTCAATGAAATTTTGTACACAGGTTGGATTCGTGATTATGCATATTTATACTTATTATAGTTATTTTAATAATATTATTTATTATTAAACAAATAAAAATATAAAATTAAATCAATAAATAATAAAGATGAGCAATTTTTGAAGAAACCACTGTTTGTTACAAAGATAATGTTAATTACAAAAAACTTTTGGACATATATCGCTGTTAAACAACATACTATGAGTTATCTGCTCCCCCTAGTTAGCAGCTTTTTTTGTTTTGATTTAGTGATAAATTTGTGATATTGACTGCAAAAATCACGTAAATTTTATTGATTATCATGTCATATTGAAATTTTTTGATTTTATTAATATTATTAATTTGTGAATTTATTATAACGTATATAAAGTAAATTTATTAGAAATAAATTGCATTTTATATTATATCAACAACAAACAAAAAAACAGTCTAATTTTTCATTAGTTATTTTTATTGGCAAACATATTTATAGAGCACAACATAAAAGGATATTTATCTGTCTGTCACAAATTGTCTAAGCCAAAATTATGAACATTTCTGAAATTGTTTATGATTTAATAGAAGATTTGAAATATGTATAAATTCAAAAATTTTAATACAATACAAAATTGTATATATAAATATTGAACAAAATTAAAAAACACTATTATTATACCATACCAAAATATATGTACGGATGCCATCATACAATTAAGAATATTGGGCATATATTTTTTGCACGATGTCTTCAAAAATTCATATTGTTACCAAGAAATTAAGGATTTATAATATCAAATATCATCTATATATAGATAGTTCAATCGTATCGCGAAACTAAAACAAAGTTGAAGATTTACTATAGCGAAGAAAATGTTTAACTACTGCTTAAAATATACTGTTTAAGATTACCATATTCTCTAATTTAATTTGTATATCCTTTTAGACAAGCAACTTAAAAAAAATGCATTTAATTTTATACGGTATGTAGTGACCATTTTCCACTCTATAAGTAAATCATCAACTTTCCTTTCTTATTAGTACACCATTCCATACACCATACAGATGATTTTTAAAGTACACCATACGATTGAACTAAGTTAAAACTATTCAACTCCTGCGTCAAATCAGTGCTTCTTTATGGTAGCGAAACCTGGTTGGTTAACAAAAAAGACATAGGAAAAAAAAATACAAGTAATAATCAAGACGTCGCTACGCATAATAAGCAGAATCTTCTAGCCGCACACAATAACTAACGTAGAACTATGGGTCATTACAGAGCAAGAGCCAATTCTCCAACAAATACGAAGACGGAAATGGAAGTAGATAGGCCACACACTTCGAAGACCTGCAAGCTCACTTGCCAAACAAGCACGAGACTGGAATCCTCAAGGACGTTGGATGAAATGGAGAAGAACGGTTCAAGATAAAATTAAGAAAATATACATGACATGATCGCAAACAAAAGCTACAGCACAAAAGAGAACACGATGGAAAGTTTGTACAGAGGCCCTATGTTCCCCCGTGGAATAATAAGGAGGAGAAGAAAAAATACGATTGAACTATCTATATGTAGATGATTTTTGATAAAATTAAGTGTTTGTTATTACATTTACATAAAATGCTAACTACATTCATTTTATGCCTCGTTTGTATGGCTATATTTTTCAAAACCTTACTATTAATGCTAATATACGACACTAGTTAATTTCATATATAATTAATAATCGTTTCTCGTTTGTGTGACATAAAATATGATCTTCGCAGGACATTATTGCCATAATGTGTGGCATCTCTCACATTTCATTCAGACAACACTAGAGAGTTCTGACAACTGGACTCTAACTGGAAATATTTCAATGACGTTAATTTGACATACCAAATAGTATATGGAATTGAAAAAACTTATTTCATTTCATATTTTTACAATTCTTACTGACAACGAAATACTAACCAAAAAGAATCAATATAAATATATGAATTACTTAACATGATTTTGATATACCGGTCTACTAGAAACATCTAGAATGCTGTTTTGTATACGCCATACTGCGAAAGATTTTGAAAACGACAAAAATAACTATAAATTCAACATTTTACCATAAACCAAAAATAGAAACTTACATAAATTTTTAATTTTAAATTGGCTTTTCCAAAATATATTTCTCCATAATAATTTCTTAAAAATAATGGTTAAATTTTTCAATTCAGAAATAAAACACGAAAAAAAAAAAAAAGATTCTGATAGTTCGACGACATAGGGCGCCAGCCTAAAGGTCGCCAAATATGAAATTTTCCAACAACAAAAAATAAAAGGTATGAGAAATTTTTGTTTTTTTTTTCCACAAAATTTACAGAGATGGAAAAAATTAATAAAATATATTTTATATAGTGAATTTTTGTTTTTGTACGGAATCTTCTACTACATGATGCCATTATATACATAAAAACAATACAGATACAGACAGTAGAAAAAAATGCTTATTTAAGCATATATAAAACTTCTGCAATTATTTTAACATATATTCAGTTTAAAAATAGAATTACAAAATAGTTATTTTAAATATATATGTAAACAAGAAATATTAAATGTTTTTTAGGGCATCCTAAATACTAACATATGTCATCCTATTAAAGAACAAAGCAACATTTAAACTTAAATTATAAATTGAAATTACTATTACAGCGACCAATTAATCATTATTTTTTCGTACAGTAGAGGACTTTTGTTACCTCAAGCTATATAGTTTAAATTATCTTCCAATTCTTATTAAATTGGTGAATAGAGTTAGAATAATTTTGGTACTTACACATTATATGGTATTTAAAAGTAAATAACCAGCTAACAGGCTAAGCCTAAAAGGATGGAAGAAAAAATACATTGATAGCGTATCACTAGATATTGTTAAAATAGCCACGAACTCTAAACCATTCGTAAAGCATTGTAAACAATTCAAAACAGGAATAATGTAAGAACAATAACTGATTTACGATTCAAAATTACTTAAGAAAACTTCGTTGTAAAATTTATGAAGAACTTGTAAAGACTACAAAGAAACAGCTGAATATAGAGACTGTATGAATGCAAAGGGCTGTCTCATTCTAGGACGAAGAAAGATCATCTGCATATATTACGCTTCTTCGAGACCAATGGTCTAGGAAGCGGGTTTTAATTTACAGAGCAATTATACAATTGGCCATTAGTAATTTCCGGGTGTTTGAAATTTGAAAAATGAATTAGACAACATCTGCTTGAAAACAGATTTAGATGTAAACATTATAAGCTGATTATAAGTCGCCCTTTTCGCTAAATCAATATAATTAGAGAAATAAAATAAGATAGGGAAAATATAGAAATTAAAAAAATACAATGGGCTTAAAAGGAAAATTGTATTCTTCCTTCCTAAGTGTAATATGATTTCGTCTTACATTCATCCAACTAAACTGCACTTTACCAAAATAAAAATTACCAATTGCCAAATTCTCAACAAAAAAAAATTTTCTATTAAAACAAAATTGTTATTTTCCCATTCTTTCAATATTTTCCAATCAATAAGAAATTTTGGTAACAATCCAAAAAAAATTATTTAAATAACATCAAAATTTTAAATTAGATTTTAATTGTAAAATATATTTTGTGTTCCGATTACACGGCATTATATGTTTCGTATCTATCAGTCAGTTGAAAATCTCAATCATTGACCCACTTCATCCCTTAAATAAAAAATGAATAATCCATCCCAAGTTGATATCAAATAGTGTTTATGTGAGCAGATTTAACCTTTTAGTGAACTTAATATTCCAAGTAATAGTTCGACAAATAAAATTATATCCAAGTAGAGTTAAGATGCCCGGCACTATCCACAAGTCGTTTGTGTTATATATCTTATAGTTACGTCACCAGATAATCTGTATTATCTGAATATGCTTAAACATCTCACCCATTTTCAATTATATAGTTAGGAATCCTCCCTAAACTTTCAACTAGTTCTATAACGCCACAATTGATTATTTTTTATAGGTTTCGATAACCCTTTCAATTATAATTATGAAAAATAGAAATATGTACACAAAATATATCAAAAAAAAAATACTATTTAGTAATAGGATTTATTTTTATTGTCAGGAAATCCTGTATAGGATAACAAAAAATGGTAATTACATATAAATCTGTAAATTGTACACTTCAATAATTTCAACAAAAAAATCATACATTTTCAAAGGAGAACAACATAAAATATTGAAGAAATGTATAAATCTATGCTGGTTACATTCAAACTACAGTATTTTTTTTAAACAACTCTTCTGGTTAGAAAATAAATAAATTTAGGCCAATAAAAAAATATATATTTTTTTTAAAAAAAAAGGATATTGTTTTGTTATCATCCTTTGATAATAATAAAAAAAAAATTATGATATTAATTTTTCTAGGACGAGAAAAACACTGTATATACAAACACATTAATTTCGTCCGCATCAACAGAGAGAGTACACTAGAAATTAATATATACTAGAATGTATATATACATAATATAAATATATATTAATACTGTGTATATTTTTCATATATTATAATACATTCAAGATGGCCGAATATCCTTATAAATACTATTACAAAGTATACACATATAAAATATATTTATCATCATTTTAAGTATTTATGCTAAATATTTTTTATGAAAATAGCTTTTATCAAGTTAAAAACATAAATATGTATATTAACATTAATTATCTAAAATTTTCAAATCTTTCACTCTTAGACAACACATAATATATAAAAGATATTTTTCCGAAGGACTTTTCATTAAGGACTCTTTCATATATGTCAATATTTCATCGATATTTTATATTTATTATATCGTTTTTAAAAAAGATTGATTAATTATAACCTAAATATTTTAAAAAAAAAACATACCGTCAATAATTCCAATTTATTGAAATTAATAAAAGACCCCTCGGCCATATTGGGTTACACCAAATTAACAGCAGCACTCATTTGTCCTGACAGACTATTAATCCACATTATTTGACCAGTATTGTAATCAGATTTTAAATTTTCTTTTTTTTTTTTAAATATTAAATTTTTTTTAAAATAATAAAAATTATTTTAAAATTAATTAAATTAAAATTTATATTTGAAGATTAAAAAGTTTTAATTATAAAAAGTAAACTTAAAAATAATTATTATTAAGAATTACTTTTAATTAATTTTAAATTTTTGTTTAACAGAATCACTAGCGGTAGCACAATCACAGATTATATTAAAAATAAAAAATAATATTTTTTTTAAATAATTAAATTTGTTTTATTTTTTAGATTATTAATATTAAGATTTTAATTTTTATAATTTTCATTTTAAATAAATTATTTTAAAAAATGAAATTCGATTCAAATATTTTGTTATAGACATTTTTCTTATGTTTTGTGGTTGTTTTATGGGGGAAAGAAAATATTTTTAATTTAATTTAATTTTTTCGGAAAATTCAGAAAAAACACTTTTTATATTTACAATTTACAATAAAAAAAAATTATTATTTTTAACAAAATTACGTATTTTTTTTATAAATTAATTATTATTATTATAATTCCGAAATAAATTAATTTCAATGTAATTTTAACAATTCACTTTAATTGCACATTTAGAAATAATTTTTAATTAATTTATTTTTTACACATTTCTTTTTTTAATATTTTTAATATTTCTTAAAGTTTTTTTCTACTAAAATTCAAATAATTTTATTTTTCCATTTTGAGAAAATTTAAATTTTTATAAAAAATTATATTTTCCCAAATATATAAAAAAAATCAGTCTTAAAACTATCGAAAATTTGAAGTTATAACAAAATTAAAAAATTTAATTTTCCTCAATAATAAAAATGATTTTCTTTTCAAAGAAAGGACAATTTTTTTTTTTCGTTTTTGACTAAAAGAAAAACCGTCTGTGTGTGTAAATATTATGTATATATACATGAGTGTATTTTTAATAGGAAAATGTGTTCCAATTATACATATAAACATAAGAATTGTCTATGTATATGTTAATATACAAAAAAAAAATTTTAATGTCTATACAAATTTGGACTGTCGCGACATAAACACATGATCGCACACAAGAAGTGTGAAAAAAAGGAAGATTTAACAACAACAATAATAAATAAGGATATTAATTATAAAAAATTTGAAATTTTCAAATAATTTACAAGCAGATTTTCATCGGAAAATTTATTAATTCTTTTAAATTTTTAATTATAATTTTTAGTATATTTTACATCAACTAATACTTAAAAAAATTTCTTGGAAAATCACTATCTCTATATACACACTTGATTTTCCTTTCTGGTGAGATGGGGAGGGGGTGGTTTTTTAGTGGGTTATTAAAGTAAATACAAATGCACAAATGTATACATATATAATATTTATTTTTCAGTGCATGTGGTAACACAAACAAAAAAAAAATTAAATGGTTCAAATAATTTTTCTTCTGTACACTTATACCAATAAAAAAAGCTTTTCTTTTTTATCGAAAATTAGACACACACACACAAATACCATTAATTTTCTATATAAGCTTAGCAAGAAAAAAAAAATGGGAAAGTTTTTTTTTTTTTCACCTTAATTAAAAATTTTCCAATTTTATAATTAATTGCATAAAAAAATTTTATTTAATAATTTTCTAATTTTAATATTTTTGGCATATTTTATACGGAAAACTTTTAAGTTTTAAGAAAATTTAGATATTATGAAAGGAAAATTTAGAACTAAAAGAATGAAAATGAAAAAAATAAAATTAAAAATTGGGTAATTTTTTTTTTTTTTTTTTGTAAAACCGTTCAAAGTAGAAATGAAAATTTTAACTTTTTCATATCAAAAATTTTAATTCACTTTTGATTTATTAAATTCACTTTACTAATTACATTTATATAAATTATCAATAAATTTTCAATTATTTTTCATTTTTCCCATAGAAAATTGTAACAAATCACATTTAATAAAAATTTTCACAGATCCCAATCAAAAAAATTAAAAAAAAAAAATTCTTTCCAACATTTAAAAAGTCCGACCATTTGGGAAAATTTACTTTGAACGAATGAAAGTTTTTCTCTGTGTGTTTTTTTTTATAATATATTTTTTGGGGAAAATTCGAAGAAAATTTTCAGTACTATTTTCTTATATAGAAATTTTAGCGCTAGTGGTACTATTGTAAATATTCTAATATCAAAATTTTTTGAGGGAAATTTTTAACGAAACTTTTTTATACATATATGAATAAAACTACCCCCTCTGATGATCAAAAGTTCATTAAAGAATATAAACAAACACATGTTTTTATATATATATATGTACAATATTTTGTTAATTTGTTATGACATTGAGACAAATATATAATAGTTTTATTTTGATTTTGATAAGGACGGCAAAGGGTTGAAAAGGGATGACTATATTAAAGGTAAAAGCTTTTCCGGTAATGTTAAAGGATACCACGATATTAAAAATTGGCGCTAGTTGTTGTATTAGATTAGATTTTGTATAATGTAAATAATTTGTGATTAAGATTTATGACAGAAATATGAATTATTTTCGGAGCTGTAAATTTTAATTCTGAAATTTTATCAAAATAACTTAAACCTTACCGAATTATTACAAGAATTTTAAAAGGATTCATTTAATTTTATTCCATATTTCTAAATAATTAAATATCAATTTGAATATAAATTAAAAATAACTTTTTATTTTTGAAATTTCACTTTGAAATTCTGATTTTTTTGATGATTTATAACTTTTTGAATTTATTAGTTTTATTAATTATTTATGGGTGAAACAAAATTAAATTGGATAAAATAACAGAGGAGCTGATGAGCAATGTTAATTTACCAAAGTAATTCTCAAAACCATTTTAAAAATATGTTTTGCTTAATTTATTGAAATAATTCAACAATTTAGAAAGGTTCGCATATTTTAGATTCGAAGTGCAATGAAATAACAAATATTTTGACATTTCTCATTACAATCTGTTAACTTTGAGCTCTAACTTATTTCCGATGAAATTTATCATTTTTATCATTTGAAATTTATCATTCCAAATGTATTCTATATTAATTGAAAGACATTTTTACCAACAATTATGCCAAAATTGTGCTAATAACAAGAAGCTGTAGCTGTTATTCACAAACCCTCAATACAAAAGAATATAATCAAAATTTAAAAATTATTATGTGAAAATCTGATCAATTAAGGACATTTCCACATTCAAATAAAGCTTGAATTAAAATCTTAGAGCATAAACCTTGCGATTAGTTTGTGCTAATTATCTTTCAGTAAATCAATTCAGTAAACCCATAAAAAAAATCTATTTAGATAAATTACGATAATATCCTTTCTCTGCCGACAATTACAGCCATACAAATAGTAAATTGGTTAAAAGTACATATTAATAATTCTAGCTGAAATCATAATTGAATCTTAGAAATAAAAGGAAAGTAAAAATATTAAGTATTCATTTTAATGTAACTTTTAGCGATTATTAACGTCATGTCCGGGAAATAGATAAAAATTAGAAATTCTATATTTCTATTAATAAAAATGGTAAATTTTAAAACAGTTTCAATAATTTTTATTCAGGACCCCAGTAATCGAACTACAATATTTTCAAATAAATACATATTTACATAAAGTTAACCAGTTAACCATTCTACAATCAAAATATAATTTTTTTACCATAATTGTTGAACCATAAATCCACAACAAATAAAAATTTATCAAATTTTCAGTTCAGCTTCAAACCTTTTTAATACTATAAAATTCTACAATATCGAAAAATTATATTGAAGAAAAAGTTTAACGAGCTTTTATAAATCATCAAAAATTAAAGTTTTCGAAATGTTTATAACTTGGGAAAATTAACAATTTTCAGTTAGAATATTTTCATTAAAAAATGCATTTGTAAACTTACATTATATCGCCTAATTTCAGTCTCGTTTGTATAAGAGCACAGCTTTTATGGTCACTTGTAGTTACAGCCCGCCTTCTACGTGGCGGTATTTTTGGTGCTAATTGAACACCATTATCATCTAAACCCGTCATAACACCCCCACTTATTCGAACCATTGGTGATGAACCTCTTCGTCGATTCGACATATGTCGACCAGCAACTCCCCCCAGCATTCTAGAAATATAAAAATAATTTTATTATTAATAATTATAAAAAAAAAACTAATTATGATAATTAATGGTAATAAATAATTAATAAATTCATCTAAAAAATTAAATATAAATTATAATAAAAATTATTTATATATTTATAATAAATTTAAATATTAATGAATTATTGTAATAAATCATTTTATATTTTGTAATTTTAATTTTAAATATTAATTTATGTTTTATTAAATATTAATAACTATGTAGAATATTTCGTTAGTAAATTATTTGTATTTTTACTGCTTTTATTTAATGGCTTGGTTGGGTTACCTGTATTTCATAACACCAGGACATCGCTAGGAGACACTGATAAAGTTGAGACTCTAATAAATCTAATAAAATTTCTTTCAAGAGAACTTAAACTAAAAAATCTTCAAAAAAAACATACTTTAAGCATTTTACGATATATTAATTCGATCTTATCTGCCAAATGTACTGAACGAGTATTCGCTAGAATATTTGTTATTAAATCTCAATATTTCTGGATTTCTCACGAAATTTTTGGGTAAATCGATAATGATGAAAATTGATTGCCGGTTGATTTTAAATATCCATTATGTTCAGGTTAAGATTCTGCCGCAGTTATAATCTATAATTCTACTCCAATTATAAATTTTACTAATGACCGGTGTAGAAAGGGTGGGTAACCAAAAAGGAAGTAACAGAAAAAGAAAGTTTTTGGTTTACAAAATTAACGATAATGTAGTAAGAATTAACTTTGTAAAGATATTTACAAAAATTATTCATATTCTGATTCTAAATGAACTACGTATATATTATAAAGATTAGGTTACGTTAGTTAAGGTGAAGAAGGGTCTGAAAAAACGAATGATCGCGCTACATGAATGTACCTACGTCGAGTTTTATACTCGTAACGATTTTTCTTTTTCAAAAATTCTGCTTTCTTTAATAAAGACTCTGATTCTCCATAAAGGTGTTCCATCAGAATCGATAAATCGTCTAATTACATTATTCACACAACAAATATTCGAGTGTAGCTTCAAAAAGATTTCATTGGTTAATTAGTTGGTTTGAAGGCATCGATAATAAAACCCTTCACGCAACTAGGCTTCGCTGGTCCATTGTATACTCTTCTAATAATTGCTTATTCTACGCTAAGCATATGATTCGAAATCATCTCTCTTATATGAATGTAGGTAGTCTGGACGGTCTCAAACTACCCGACTCCTCCATGTTGATAAAAAAACATCCTCTACAAATTAGGGTTTCCGTTAAAAATAATCTTCTTGAATGTTTCCTTAGTAAAATAGAATGTCAAACTCATACCAAAAGTTTCGAATGTAACTTCTTTGGTATTCGTCGCTACAGCGACTACGATCGCTCATTAAAACTCCGAAGTAAGCACCGTATCGAGAGATCATCGAATGACCTGTAACGAGACCTATGAATTTCCTCGTTACCTACGTCCAGTTTTATACTCCTACCGATTTTTCTTTGTCTTTAAAAAAGTCTGATCCTCCCATAAAGGTGGTTCCACAAGAGTCGATAAAACTTCGAAATAATATTACATTATCCAGTCACCAAATATTTGAGTGTAGCTTTCTTTTCTCTTTGGAACAGCGATAAAGAATTTTCATTAGTTAACTAGTTTGTTTGAAGGGAGCGATAAGAAAACCATTCCCGCAACTAGGCCTCACTGTAAAGATTCCGATCTTTACTTAGAGACAATCGTTTATTACAAGATTACAATTAAATTCAAATTCAACCCAAAATAATATTTCAAAAATATTTCCAGTCAATAAAATAATTTTAATAATAACTATATAAAATTTAAGTATAAAGTAATATAAAAGATAAATTTATTTATTTATATAAAATGACAATTTAAATATAAAACATTTTAAATATTATATTTCTGAACTGAAATTAAATTAAATTTTATAGAAAGGGTTAATAATTATTTTATATAATGAAAACTATAATACAAATAACAATATTAAAATATAAAATTATTCATATTTATCTACAATGTAATTCTATTATTTTATTTAATCTTTTCAGTTCGTAGGATCAAATGATTTAATTATAGATATATATGAAATGTATGCTTCATCAAAATTGTTTATATATTCTTAATGTATTTATCTGACAACAAAGCCTATGGTTAAATATATATATAAGTAACTTAAGGAACGATGAACACTCAAAGAAACCAAACCAAACAAATGAATGGACTTAAAAAGTATAATGAAAGATGAAATCATGAAATACTAAACAGTAGATAAGAATTATTTATATATAAAATTTCATTTCAAATTTATACTTAATTTTTACAAATATTTAAGTATATATTTGTTGCCCAGAGGTTACAATAGAAAATATCAATCATAAAAAAATATGGCTCATAATAATTTTTTTGTAATAGGTTTTTTTTTGTAATAGGTACATAACAAGGTTAAGGCAAAAATCTTTTCATTATTATTATCTAAATATAATTTGGCGTATCAAAATTGGACCATAAAATTATTATTTTTACAATCAATATTTCGAAATTATTATTTTATTATGCTGTTTAAAATCTATTGCATATCAATAGGAGTTGCGCCTTAGTGTATTAACTAATTAATTAATTATATTAATTAGTTGGTTTGAAAGAGAAAGTAATTATAGCCATTACCATGCACTTATTAACAATTTTCTGTTGTACACCACAAAGTACACCGATGTAATCTTACTTTTCTCATTGACAATAACACTTTTGCAAACATGATTATTAACTAGCAATCGTACTCGTAATATGCAGGAC
The DNA here is from genome assembly GCA_963920725.1 of Rhamphomyia laevipes. Classification (NCBI taxonomy): domain Eukaryota; kingdom Metazoa; phylum Arthropoda; class Insecta; order Diptera; family Empididae; genus Rhamphomyia; species Rhamphomyia laevipes. The sequence goes on along the minus strand of OY987256.1, from coordinate 10,569,409 downwards.
TTAAAGTTTCTGTTACTGATGGACGGACTGTAAGAAAAAAGATGCTGTCTAACGATCCTTCCTCTTCCTTCCATTCCAATCACAAAAGTGACGAGATAGTAAACATTTTCAATAGTTTTGGATGTATCTACAATAAAATGTTGCCAGTTACAATATCCGTCAACAAAACATTTTGAATTGCCAACCAATCAATGAATTATTATATTCTATATGAAAAGTATGGTAAGGTTTAGATAATTTCAATAAGAAAATGGTTACAGACACATATAATTATATGGAATTATGACTGACCCATTTGAGTTGTGCTGAAATAACAAAATTCACGTTACACAAAAAATGTTGTTGGAATATATTTCCAAAAATTAATTTTGCGGTTGGAGGCAATTATCTTTCTTTGAACTCCTTTTGATTATTTTCTACTACATACTACATTTTTTAAAAAAAAAAAATTATAATTCTGGTTTATTCAAATTTCAATTAATAATTAATATTAATGCCGGATTCTGGTTCATAATAATTCACATTCAATTTGTCGATTTAATGATATATTTTTTTTATTGATTTTTTACCATTTTCATAATCAAATTTGTTGAATTTATGACCCACAAAAATGGTTCATTATTAAATTATGGAGTTATGATTATATTCAAATCCGGTCGATGATAAATTAATAATATTTAAATGGTTAAATACGAGTGTAAACATTTTCATAAAATTTTCTTCTCTCTGACAATATTTTGTGTGAAATTGTAAATTTTTTTTAATATACTAATAAAATACAAACTCCTGTTGATATGCAATAATATATTGCATTTATAATATTTTCTATCTACATTATAATATAGTTTGCAATAAAATTTTATGAACTTAAAATACTTGTTTTTTAAAATTTCTACAAGAAGCTAAAGCACAACTTTTTAAAAGTGTAGTGATGAAATGAGAATATGATTCAAACAAATGCAATTAAAAAGAATCCCAGTTAAGATCTACAGTAAATTTATATAGTAATTGTTAAATGGAATTTGGCACTTAATTTAGTTTTATGATTTTTCTAGCTAATGGCCGCGTAAAATTATTTAATTCGGTAAAATCAAGTAAGTAGGTCCATGTCACAAAAATCTAAAATATTTTAAATACATTTAAGAACTTGAAAGTTTTGATTACAGCCTTTTCTTATTACCCAAGAAATGATGAAATCGGTAAACTCAGTAATTGTTGTCATTCATAGAATGTAAGTGGCAAAGAGTGTCCTAGTCACATTTTTGATTTTTATTACAAATCCTGAATTTCTTGCTACCCCTAAGTGAGCACCTATAAAATTTAAACTATTTTCGTATCAATGAAATGAAAATAATATTAAACTTTATTATTATTACTTTTTTATTATCAAAAGTCATTTCTAATAAATCTTCAGGACATTTTTGTTACTATGACATGTGTTACACATAGTGGAAATTTTAAAAATATTATTAAATTATTTATGATCTTGATTATAATTCTAAGAGTATAATATAAAAAAAATTTAAAATATATATATTTTTATGCTTTGATTTTACAGTTCAAAGGATATACTTCAAGTTCAATATTGTCAACATTACATAAAATATAATAATATGAAAGTGATTTTTTTAAAAATACTAAAGAAAAATAATCGATAGATTTAATTATGATAAAAATTATATTTAATACCAGTGGTTTTCATATTTAATTTGAAATTTATTAATAAATTATTTTTGTATTTTTATTTTTAACCTTTAACTTCTAATCTATATTTAATTAAAAACGATTTTAATATAATCTTATGAATAGTTTTTATTCAATATAATTATATTACTTCTATCAGGAATTAATTAATTTTACAACATAGAATTTTCTAATACATCAAAATTTACATGATTTTTATTTTGATATTATATTTATAAAAGCATTAATTATTTTAGTATATTTAGATTAAATAAAGTATTTAATATTATTAAGTTCACTGTCAGTAATCTACTCTGTATGCATCATTTCAAATACAAGCTATATAGAAGATTGTAGAACTATGAAAACAGAGAATTTATATAATAAAAAAAAAACAACCCATGATCTATACCACCTGTTGCGATCAAAATGAATTCCTTTTATGTTATTTTATCACCCTTTTTTGATGGAAAATATATTCAATAAATGTTTTTTTTAATATATACATATATATCTAAAAACTGTAACATGAATAACATAGCTTCGTCAGATACTATATAAAAAATATAATAATACAAATACATTATGTACGATTGGCTTTACCTTTTTTTTATAAGATTTTATATTAAATTGAATTTCTATTTTTAGAAATTTCACCGAAAATCATTAGAATATTTGGTAACAAAGTGTAAGGGTTTGTTTAAAGAGTTTATGATAACTTACGTAAAACTAGCACCAAATCTTTACACTGTCAATTCCGTAACTTTTGTTCAAGACTGTAGTAAATTAATTTAATGTTTAAAGTTTAAATATTCTGGAAAAAAGAAAGAGTTATACCATCAGTGCTCGCAGCTAATTTGTTGAAATTTTTTACAAAAACCATTTTTATCAATATCCTCATGAAAATTGTGGATCCACTTAGTTTATTTATTAAATTGAAATATTTTTTTATGGTAAATAAACTCTAATCAAACCATAATAAATACTCAATTCAAAATTAATGTAAATTGTACTTTAAATTATAAAATCAGATATAAAATGCTGAAGGAAAGTAAAAATTAGTAAAAATTATGATATAAGTCTGACCAGATCAAAAGTATCAAGTTTTTTCATACAAATCGCTTGTAAATTAATGAAAATATCTAGCAACAACATGACAATCATAATATTATAGTGAAAATGTATGCTAAAGAGCTGAATTTATCAATAGGATAATTCAATATTTGTAAAAATGCTGTATATTTCAAGCGTTCCAATTCAAAATTTATCGAATAATAAATAATCTTTGAACTAATTTAAAATGTACTAATAAGAGTATCAAAAATAATTTAACATATTTGACATTTTTTAATTAAAAAGGTATAGTTCTAATATATACGACTTGTCAAAAACATGCCAAAGATTGAAAATGTAAAATCTTTGACATAACAACTGACATAATTTAATATGTAATTATTTTGAAAATTTAAAAGAAAATTTACACTAGTAAATTTCATGTTACCGTCATAATCATATATGTCATCTATTTCATAGTATGATCAAATAAACTTTTCTATTTTGTGGTGAAATGAAGCATAAAAAATTTGATGTTCATAAAAACTGCAACATTATTATTGGAAAAATTAAATGGTATTTGATATATAGTTATGAAATATTGTTGCTCGATGTAATCAATTTATTTGCTTGTAAAGGACAATAATTTGTAATTTATTTAGTAACAACTTAATTATTCAAATTTCATTATTGATTTTAGTTCATTATTTTATGCTTAATATATACGAAAATTCCGAAAAATTCATTTAAAAATTGTTTGAAATCATGTGGTAATATTTTTAAAAATGTCAATTTTGTAAAATTTTGTAATTAATTATTTCTCTTATTATCAAAAAACTGTAATTAACCCTTTCGAACTATAGTTTTGATATATTTTGGTCAAATCTGACTAAAATATGTTTAATTTCGATTTTGGAAGTTGACAGGCTACAAGGAACTGTTAAAATACTTGTAAGCCACAAGTTAACTAATTTTGTACTACGTAGTATCATAAATATAGCATCATAAAATATAGATATTTTAATTTTAATTAAATATACATCTAAATAAACAATTAAATTGTTACAGTTTGGTACTTCTCCATATTGATTGATTTTCTAGCAACTTTTTGTTATCACAAAGAGAACTCTATTAACATACAAACACTTCACTTATTTTGCACAAATATGCTGCAGAAAATTTAAACAAAAAATCATTATTAAAGAAAACGTACCACAAGAATTGTACACTCACTTGTTAAGCATTATAATTCTAAGAGTGATTATTAATTATTCACTAAAGGACATTTTATGACAGAAATTTTGTACTTGCAATGAATCAGAAGTTCAAAAGGGTTAACTTATATTGTGATAGACAAAAATTAAATTGTTTTATAAAAATAAAAATCAACTTTCCTATATTTTTATAGTTTCATTTAATTTTCTACTTTAGCTTAAATATATTTTTTATAAAATATTAATTTACTTTGTAGTTTTCATTTCATTTTCTGGTTTTTATATAATTAAAACTTTTTCCTTCAAATTTCCTAAATAAATTCTTTTATATTTACCACAATTTTTAATGGTAAAAATTGTTTTTTTAATCAGTTTAAAGTCTTTGTAAAAATTTAATTTGCATTACGCAGAATATTGTAATTATTAATAATGTACATTTTTATAAATTGAAAATTACCAGAAATTTTATCAAATTTGATTTGCCAATTTGATTCTATCAATCGATGTCAAAAACCTATTTAACATTTAGTACCCCAATTCAATCTTAATTTACGGAAAATTTTATTTCAAATCATTTAGTAAAATATTTTCATAAATAATTCTTTATACGCAGCCAAATTTTACACATTTATCTTATAAAATCTGTAAATAATTTAAAATATTTTGTTTTTTATTACTTAAAAGATTGTTGTTTTTTTTTTTAATTTTTTTTTGACGTACGCTTTCGGTGAATAGTTTTTTATGCAAATTTTTGGGTTACCAACAACCTATAATAATAACAACTAAACATCATTTCGAAAAACACAAAAAAAAACATTATTGCCTCAAGGATCAAGAAAAATTATCCATACGCCAAGTAAAAAATTGTTTGCCCACCAAAAACATTGAATTGGGAATTGTCTCGTTTAATAAATAAATAAATACTCATAGAAAATATTTATATGTATTATGTACAAGGATATATAACATAATAAAAAAAATTGTATATAATTTTTAAATTCAGGAACAAAAAACCGAATTTTTTTAAAGCAAGAAAATCGTAATTTTTTATAACATTTCCAAGTCAAATTAGTTCATTTCAAAGTCAGCAATTGTTAATATGACATTTGAACAATAATTACTAGACTCTAGTTCTTTCAATTTAGCACTTTTCTAATTATGATATTAAAATAAAAATTATTAACATTTATTTTTAAAAAAAAAGTCAATGGAAAAAAACCAATTTACCATGGAAAAGTGTAATTTGATTTGGAAAAGGACCAATTTGACTTGAATCTGCGATACTACACATTTCTATGATGTCTACGAAACTATTTATATAATTCCAAAAAAAAGGATGCTAAAGTTTTGAATATTATATCTGAAATGAATGTGTGCTTGAGAATATTTTTTTTAATTCAAAATTCAAAGAACTCAAAAAGAAAACGTATTATAAAAAATATGTAGAAAACAGTCCCAAATCTGAAATTTACTTATATACATTACTTCAAAATTTATAAATTTTTTAACAAAAAAAAAATATATATGAATGCCACTAATTCAAAAGTAAATAATTTTAAATATAGAATATGAAACGAAAAAATATTCTTATTTATATAAATAAATAATAATTTTCTAAGTAAGGTTCTAGGTTACCAGAACATAGAAATTTTTTTCAATTACTTTTTTTTTATATATATAAATCCTCTTCTAAAATATGTAATGTCATTAGGATGTTAAGGTTACAGAAAAAGGATATAATACCTTTTTTTCATTTATTAGAGATTTAATTCTAGGGGGAGGACAAAAGTAAAAGTATGTTAAAACAAGTTTCAGAAATGTGTATTCGAAATTTCAAATATTTTGAACATCCTGAAATGTTTAGAATTCGGATATGCGTCACAAATTAGCTCACTTATTGATACTGTTCCATTCAAAACTACAAGTATTTTTTGGAATGTCATGGCTGTCCATTTGTAACTTGTTTGCATATTATATAATTATAAAGGCAACCTTAATAAAAATTTAATGGAGTGAAATTGATAATATTCAATATAATGAAATAAATTAGAATTAATTCGAAAAATATTGATTATTAATTACTGAAATATCAAGTATAGAATTTTGCAATTGGTTCCACAAGGCAAAATAATAGTTACTAGAAGCAGAGGAAGACGTAGAACATCATGTTTAAAGAATCTACGAGAGTGGTCAGTTTATACACCATAGAATTATTGAGGTCAGTCATGTCTAAGCCGGTAATTCATTCAATGTTGACGAACCTCCGCAAAGGAGAGGTACTCTAAGAAGAAGAAGAATTACTGATTAGACAGTTAAACAGTTAAACAGTTGGCCAAAATATCTCAAACATAATTTAAAATTGATTAATTTTAATTTTAATTATTGAATATCATGGCCATCACAACTCTTTATAGTTAAATAAATAATTCTTTATACAATGCTCGATGAAGTAACTTTAATTCCGTGTGACACATAATTTTTTCGGTATGAAATTATTTTTTTTTTTTTAGATTCGAATTTGTGAATAATAACCAAAAACAATTTTTACTTTTTATTTAGAGTGGAATTATTTTTTTTTTGTAAAATAACTAAAGGTAATTTAATAAAATCATTTACACTTCATCAATTTTTATTATTTGCTTCAAAAACATTATGTTTTTTTTTAAGAATTTCACCTTAGCTAAAGATCAAAAGTTTAGTTAGATTGTTGTTGGCTGTTAAGAGCTAATAAACATTCCATAAATGAACATAAATATATTTATTTATTATTTCCTTTTAAATAATTTTAAAGGACCATTTTCAAACACGACTGAATCTGAAAATTAACATAGTCTGTAATATTTTAGATGAAAAGTCATGACATTACCAAATTTTTTATTTCTTCTAAATAAAAATTTTATGGACTTTCAAAGAATTTATATTTATTGAAAGTGAATAACACAAAATTTTCTTGATGGACTAAATAATTAAATTAGTAGAGTTACATTTATAATGATTGTAACTTTTAATGTATAGAGTGTCGGGTGATCTATAATTAAAGAGGTGTAAAAAATGTCTAACATTTTTTAAAGAATATTTTTGATTTAAGTCTTAAATATATTTAAAATTCAAAACCATTACATTTCTATGAAATAAAACATTCATCTTGAATGTGATCCGTATAAGCAAACTACTATTCAGAGACCTTATAAGCACAGGATTTTCAATTGATAAACTTATATCGATAATTAATAAACAATACTAATAATTCTTGAGTTTCCAGTCGAAAGGTTATATAGGTTAATATTTAAATGTTGGAATTATAGATTCACTATTAGAATTTATATTAAAACTAATTAAAACTAATGGTTAAAGAAACAACCTGAAGTCAGTAGGAGCTTAAAAAATGAAGGGATAGTAGCTTAAAATAATAAAGTCTATCTTTGTATTATGTTTCCTTTTAATATAATCGTATTAACAAACAAATAATGCAAATATCTTCCTCAGATCCTCATTTTCTTGGTAACTAGAAGATAGAACTGACGTCCGAGATTAATTAGGATTAGATTAATACTAATTAACATATAAAAAATTTAAATAATTATATTATAATGATAATTTGCAAAGAAATGGTAAATCGATGATTCTAGTATAATTAATTAAAACAAATTAAAATTTAATTAAATTCCAATTATTAAGATTGTTTGGATGAATCAGAAACGTCAGTCATCCGATGATTATTTAAATTCTAATGAAACTAAATGGTTTCACATCATTCCAGTTTAATAACACAGGATATGCTAATAATTTAGGTGATGGGAATATTTTTAATGTATTATAAAAAACATACTATAAAAATTTACTATAAACTGACAAGCAAGGGTGAAAACTCATATTGAGATGGAAGAGTTTAGAGATTATTTAATCAACAAAAATGTTTCATTTAAAGAAAATTCTCAGTAATTTACTTGAATACGGATCTGTATAATATTTTGATTCTTTAATATAATACTGAATAAGCACTTGCATAAATAATTGAGAGTTTATCCAACTAAAATATGGCAACGAATCAAAATGATAAAATTTCGCTATTCAACTCTAATTCTTGTATTAACAAAGAATTTACTTTATGAAAATTTTTATTATATTATTTTCATTTATAAATAAAACAAATTTTCCAGTCAATATTATAAAAAAAAAAAAATCTAGTATATTTACCTAGAATTTTCACCATAGAAACAAACTATCATTGAACTGAAAATTTTCTTTTCAAAAATGAAAATTATATATTTTCCAAATTGAACAAAATATACACATACACACATAAAAATAGATTGGTTTATTTTTTTATTCAATTCAATTATGTATTGAAAACGTATGAGTAGAAAATTGAAAATAATATAAAAGTACTTGTTGCTATACGTACAGTTGTGGTGGTACTGAGTGTATTAAGATGGATTAACATAAGCAACAAGTTTCAACCAATCGAAGAGTAGAATCGAACCGGTTTATCGGCCGGTTTTTGTTATCAACAAACTTTTTTATTCTAACCTTAAAAACAACATTTAATTATATGTTAAAAGTTTCTAGGTATGCATTAAATTGTGGCGCAAAAAAACGTCATCTAAAAGTAAATCGCTTATTGAAATATTTGCGTCAGTTATGACTGTTGCAGATAGTCGGGACCAAAAACCGTCGCATATGCAAATCATAGCTACAAGGAAACATACAAAAAGCATATGTCAAATTTATATTTAATTAAAAATATGATATTAGATTGACGGGCAAATCTTTAATCCTGTATACTTCAATTAATCTCATCGAAAACTTTAATTTGTGACTATCCATATTTTTCAATCCGTTTAGAATAACTCATTCCGCCTAAGCTGGAACAGCAGAAATTCTGATAGCTAAAAGAAATAAATTAAAATATATAAAAGTTAATGAAGTCATCGTCGTTATGAAGCTTATCTCGCTAAAATTTTCATTCAAGAAAACTGTTTTTGAGAGCTTATAAAGTTTTAAGGACTTTTGGAGTGTTATAAAGTACCACAAAGTATCCGAATCCCAAATCTGAAAGGCATTATTGGTAACAAACAAGTTTCCAGCTCTGATATATTGTTAATTTATTAGAGCAAACATCATAACTGACACACTAACAAAGTGAAGCCTTAAGTCATTTTGTACAAAAGTGCATACAAAATTATACAGATTCAATTACAACAGAAATAATTGGTATTATTCATGAAAATTATTTGGATAAAATATATTTTAAAATAATTCCATTATTTACTATTATATAAATTTTAACATAATCACCCTGTGGCGATATAATGAACATATGTATTACAATATTTGAGGATATTATTCAGTAACAAACAGAATTATGTAGGTAACATGAAATTATATTGGAATTTAACATTATTGCGTATTAAAATGGTCGAATAAATGTGTGAATATTTAATGATAACTTATCAGCTGAACCAGGTGAAAATTTTCGTTTCTTTTATTCTGGTTAATTTAAAACCAAATTTCAAATAAACATTTTATGATTTACAATTAATCAAATTAATAATGAATGTAATTTTAATTAACATTTGTAATTAATTTTATTCTTGTTTTTTATTAAATATATTATGACTATACATTTATTAATATTGCGGCGAATTTAATTAATTGGATAACTTTTAATTGAATTTTTAGTCACGTTTTATTTTATTTAAATTTTTTTTTTTTAAATTATCTTTAGGATATTTTAAAGAAATTTTTTTGTTTAACATTAAAATGTCATTAAATAACTTCCTGATTTTGAATAAAATTACTTTCAACCATGATGAAAAAAATATGATTTAGATTTAGAGTATTATAAATAATTGTAAAGAAAATTTTATCCATTTATCATAATTTAACAGAAATTAATTTGGTTAATTATTGCATAACTTAAAACTTTGTATACTTTTACTTCCACTTTTGAAATTTCGGATAAGGTTAATCTTTGATTAGAGGGGACAAAATACTGAATATTTATTATAATTTTTTACAATATATTGTGTTAGATAAAAATTATTATAATTCCGATGTTTTTGGGTGGAAAATAATAAATAAACCATTAAAAATATTAATTTTTCATCATTTAATCTGGATATACTATAAAGTTTCAACCATAATGAGTCTAAACTTCAACCTTATTTATACCTGGCGAGTTTCGAGAGTTTTGTGTACTTCAAAATACACTTTAGAAACTTTACAAACTTTGATCGTATAAAATTTGATTTGATTTGAAAAAAATTCAAGAATTGGAACCAAAATTCTTACAACTTTTAACTTTTTTACTTTTGAATTTTATTTATTACATTTTATTAAAATATTTATTAAATTTTCGTTAAGTTCATAATATTCGTCAAGTTCATAGCTAATAAGAATAACAAATAAACATAAAATATCACAAATTTACGTACGGAAAATACGATAGCGAACATCAAATTCTTGCAAAAAATCATATAAAATTGTAAAAAGTAAATGAAATTCATTTAAAGTTAAAAGAAGTTAACTACAATCACAAGAAGTTATTAGCTTAAACTAGCTAATTCTCATTATAGTTAAAACTAAATTGGATGCTTTTTTTCATTACAAAAATTTATTTTACTTTTTACTATTAATTTTACTATAATTACTTTCAATATTAAATATAAAGTTATAATTTGTTCTACAACTCTGTCAATTAATTAAGTGGTTATTTTGAGTGCCATTCAAGAGTACCATCAAGTTTTACCAAGAACACCATAAAATAGACAATGAAAAGTATTAAAATTAGTTGCAGATATTACGAACTTTTTGAAGTTATGGTGGAAATATAATTCGATTATTTATATATTTTTTATTAATCTATTTAATAATAAGAACTAAAAACAATACCAAAAATTCTTATCAAAATATTTTTATATATGAAAGTTATTTTATTACCTATGATAAAACTTCCAATTTCATATTATTATTTTATGTTTTAACTAATTATATATTAAAAAGGTGGTTAGACTAAAAATCAAATAACAATGAAACTTTTTTACTTAATAAATATACAAATTTTATGATGGTTTCTGCCTCCCTATCTTAATCTAATACCCTAATGGCCAAATAAAAGTTACCATCGATAAATTATTAGAAATTTTTGAAAAACTAGAACTTCTTGATAAACGATTTCAATTCATTATTTTGATATTGTTGATATAAATATGGAAATGCCATAAAATTTATAATAGTTTGTTATTGAATTATACTAATTTTCTCATAGAAAAAACCACTGAAAGTGTAAAGATTAGTGCAAAAATGTGTAATTTTATGTCATAGGGACGACTAAAGGCTAATTTACAGATCGGTTACCCAGTCATCTCGATTAAAGGACTGTTTAAACTATGGCTTGTAGAACAAAACACGTTAAAATTGGTTGCGCTGAACAGTTGTCTTCACACCAAACTGTTCTGGAGTAACCCCAATGCTAAACAATCAAAAAATATTCTGAACATGACCAAACCCATGCTCAGACTGTACACAGGAATGGTCACGGGGCATTTACTATTACGTAAACATGCCGGGCGACTCAGAATGACAACTGAAACAGCTTGTAGAAGCTGTTTTGAGAATGACGAGACAGTTGAGCATCTTTTATGTCTCTGTCCTTATCTGTGTAATAAAAGGTTAAAATTTTTCGGTTCCTATTTTATAGGGGATTTAATAGAATTAAGTAGTGTAAAACCTGCGAAGTTGACAAACTTTATAAAGGGTGTGGATGGCACGATTCGTGGTGAAAATGGTCAACGTTTCGTACGGTCTAGGTACGTGGTTTGGTCGCTTCTCAAACCAACCAACCAACCAAAGGCTAATTTATAATAATAATTAATATAGTTTAAAAATGTGCAATTATTATTATTAACAATTGGATTTTAGCATACATAAAATTGTTAACAGGCAATAAATTTTTTAATCTTCATAAACAAATTTATCTTGACGCGATAAAAAATTATTTAAAATTAAAGATTAAAATTTGGTTTTAAATCCATTTTCAATTTCCTATAGGTCAAATTTTCAATAGAAATTGGAATTTAGTAATAATCTGTAATATCTAGACTATATCACTTTTATTTGACCACTACTGTTATATTATATATAGTCACATTTTCAAAACCTTATCAGTAAAATGAACCCTAAATGAAGCTCATCAACAACTAACTAGTCCATACTAAACAATAGCATAGCAAAAAAAAAAAAAAAGTATTACGAAAAAATTGATTTTCTGTCTAATATTTAATGTTTTTTTTTCTATATATTTATTTTAATTTTGATGGTCGTGCAAAAAGAAAAAAAAAACGATCAAGTTTTTTCACCCTTCATACAATTTTCCATTTTCATAAAATTTTATTGTTTCTTTACTAATGTTTAAAATTATATAGACGGATTTGTGTAAAAACGCGAGTTAATGATTTTCTTATATATGTGTGTATATCCCTTATACTTATACATATACATATGAAAAGATATGTTTATATGCTTTCTACAATAGAATTTGTATAAACATTTTTAATTTAGATGTAATTCACGTTCAGTGAGGTATCAAATTTCTAGTATATTTAGAGGGAACTGATGAGCACGGTTGTCAATTTACTATAGACAATTTACTATAAGCTGCAGTTAGTTTTTGGTGACTAATTTGCTCGGGATGCACCATAGATTTTTTGTATAGCTCCATTAGCCAAGCTGAACGAATCATTATTGAAACTTAAAATAATTTGCTTACATTAATAATAATTATATATCAAAATTGACAGATAAGTTTGAAAACAATTGCTTGTATTTTCTACACGGTTAACACTTCACATCGTAGGGTTTCTGTAGGTTTTTTTCATTCACTGATTTTTGTAAGTAATATGTAATTATAAGCCCGCAATTGTGAAGGATAATGATATTTATCAAGAAGCTTATTTCATAGGAAGTTAATTGTAATTTGTAATCGCTTAAATATTATAATTTAATCGACAACAAATTTGAGAAATTTGTTGTACTGTAACTGCAACTTTTAAAAATTAGATAATTCTGCATTATTTCGACCTTTTACAGCATTATTTCGATCCTTTAACATCTAAAATCTTTCTTTTCATATTTTTTTTATCAACCTCCATTTCTGTTCTTGAAGCATCAATGGATTCTTTTTGTTTCCTTATTTTTGTTAGCTCATATAAAATCAAGTAACCTCCTAGTCCTAGAGATATCTGTTAATATACCGACTGTCGACATATCTAAAACTTAAATATGTACATACAAATATTTTCATATTCATACAATGAGTTAATATTAATACTAAACGCAACAGCGAAGATAAATAGGTTTCAAAACTGAATGATGACCACTACATACATTACTAATGTTGGTAAAATAACAAGTATGAATTGAAAGTCCTCTCACAAGATGAATCGTTCGCGTGTAAATACAGTATCACAAATATTTTACATATATGGTGTATGACCACAATAATTATAAAGAAACCACAATAATTATAAAGCGATGAACTGAACTAGTCAATATAATGGCTATTATATAATTCCAATGTTGCGCCACTGATCTAAATACAGCAACGACCAAAATGAAGACAATTGGGCAATGATTGATCGGAACATGAAAGCAACAAATTTTAGATAGCGATATTTATAATGTCATGATACAAAATGTAATTATTTCAATTCAGAAAGGTCAACCAGACTTGATTTTAATCATTACTTTTATATTAAAAATGTAATTTTAAATGTTATTTGTAATAAATCGTCAAACTTCATAAACTAAAATATATTTGGTTTTTATTTCTATAATCTTTTCAACTTTATGCTTCGACAACTTTTTTCTAATACCAAAAATATATTTACAAAAGACAAATTGAAGCATTAAAATAAAAATGCTAAAATCTTAAAATTAAGTTTAATCCTTCAAAAAATTACTCTTTCCCCGGTGTTCGACATATTTATGTTGCAGAGATGAAATTAACGAAGGTGGGGACAAAAAAAATTGTAAAAACTTTTATGAAACCTTTGATATTTTTATAAAATGATACAAAAACGTAAATTTTTTTATGAAAAGTTTTCGTTAAGGAAACGTTTTATTTGTATTTTAATAAAAAAATGTGTTTTTTATCGTGTTTTTTTTTTTTTTTTTTTTTGTTAAAGAAACGTAAATTTTTATTTCCTTTTATCTTTAATTTTCATTTTGTGATCTTCATTTGACCAAATATTTAAATAAATTAAGATAAATAATTTATCAAATTATTCATCAGTATTTTTATAACAAGGAATTTTATTATAAAAATTGAATATTCATTAAATTTTTATAATATAATTGTAAATTAATTGAATGAGAATCGGAAAATGGTTTTTATATTATTTTTTTCATTTCTGAAATACTTAATGTCTAGGTGATTTTAATCCAGATAGTTGAGTTTTAATCATAGTAAAATAGCTAAAAGAAATTCATGCAATCTAGGCTCTAAGTCTTTAGGCAGACACTATGGAACTAAGCCTTTGAACAGGCACTAAGGCTTTAACCAAGCACTAAGTCTCCGGTAAGTCAAAAAAATGTTGTTTATAAGTAAATGTGTTAAGAAGGTAAAAAAAACCATTGACGATAACATAATTTTTTGCATGCAATTGATTGTAAAGGCGGATTTGATTGATTTGTTGATTTTATCAGGGATGAAAAGTGAGAGATAAATCATTTTCAATATTAATTTAAATAATTCGATTATTATTGAAGTATTTTTTATTATTGAAGTATTTTTAATTGAATCCTTCATAATACAAAATTATTGAGTTTCGTTTGTGGGCGGATAATTTAACATATACATGGAAAAAAGCTAAGCAAATTCATTGACGAAATACCTAACAATTAATCTATAATATTTTACCTTGAACAAGGACTAATTATTTTTAAATATTAAAATTGATATCATTCAAATGAATTAAATAATGATTTCTTATACAATAAAATATTTATTTAATTAATTTTCAAGATGATTTCCAATCAAAATTATAATTTCAGTTCGATTTTTAAATTTAATAGAATTTAAATTTTTCTTATCAGAATATTTTCTTCTTTTATAAACTTTAAATTAACATATTTAGCTATAAATCTATCAATGTTAAAATTTTATTGAAATATTATTTAACATTCAAGAAATACAATAAAAATTTTCGGAATTAATTTTCATTATTTTCCAAAAAACAAAAGAATCCTTGTACCTTTTCTATATTTTACAAGTGATCCGAAACGTGATCGAAATGAATACCATAGATTTATATATTTTTCAAAATCTTGTCAATTAATATTATTTTATATTTTTTTATTATTATTTTAAGGGAATTACATTGTAAATTCTTTAAATATCTAAAGTTAGGCACATAAACTAACGAAAATGAAAAAGGACAATGAATTATTTTTATTTGGAGATTAAACTAGCTTTAAAATATTTTAGATATTTTTATGTATATCCTTCCAATATCAAAATTGCTTTTGGTAAGAAACTAAATAATTGGTAGCAATTAAGCTATTATTAGAATTCTACTAGAACGATACTAGAAAGATTAAGTTTTCTTATGATTTTATAATAAATTTAAAAAATTACGCATCCGTTTTTATTTCATAAACACTCAAGGATTCAAGTAACCGTACATATTAATTTTAAGGTACTTATTCTAAAAATATTTTTTAAAAATAAAACATTAATAAAAATAATTTGTAAGGTCCTCGAGAAGCTGAGCAACGTAGAGAGTTATTCAAAATGTTTATTTTCATTATTTTCCAATAACTTACTTTGTCAAAGAAACTCGTACTTACAAGGCATAGTGGAGACCTTAATAATACTAATTTCAAATTTCAATGAGGATAAGCGCAGAGTTTGTAGTGTTTTCTCATGAAAACTTCTTCCATACACAACAATTCTGCGTCGAATTCGAATAAATCAATTTTATTGTTCTCAATTATTTTCACTTAGCCATCTTCTATCAATAACTTCTCGCACGAATTACCTACACTATGCTCTATGCTTAGGCCTGTAACCTAAAATTCGTAACCAAGTGGATTTATAAAAAAATTTCAAAAATATACAACCTACAATGAACATTTTATCCTTGAAAGTGATTTCCAGTCAATAATATGATAAAAGTTAATTTATATTCAATAGCCAATTTCATATTTTCGGTCATATCACAAAAACAACTCTATATACATAATATAAAACTGATGATGGATAGAAAATTACCTATCAATATTTACCAATATAAAGATGTTTATTTCAAATACCAAATAAAAAAAAAAATACTTGACAGCAGGAATTACACTTGATTGAATTCCTCAATTCCCTTGAGTGTATAATATTTTTTTGGTTACCTCAGAAATATGTAAATTTGTAAAAATTCATGTAAAAAAAATTGCTTTTATAATGTTACAGAAATATTTTATTATATTATCATGACGGTTAAAATATATATTACAAAAATTTGTTTTTTTTTTGAAAATTTGAATTTGAATTTATTTAGAAAATTCAATTGCGAATCACGCGAAGCCATATTACTGTCAATATGCCTGTGGATATGGAATGGGTTAGGAATTTAATTTGTTATTTTGTTATAAAAATAGGGGTCGATAAAAGCTTTAAAATAAAATCAAAAATAAATAAATACGAAAATTTTGTTTTTAGAATAACAATTGATAAAAAATTTCCATTTTACTCATATTTAGAATATGAGTGTTGCAGTGGACTTGATGAGTTGGCGTTTTAAATGTCAGCGAGTTCGAAAATGTAATTAAAAAAAGTCTGCATACGCTGTTCTCACACAATTTCATCCCGACTTCATCCTGATGCCCGTACAAGATAGGACGAAACTTATAGAGTGAATCAATGATAGAATTTTCCGTTTCTGAGAATTGGTAAAAAGGATGGGTTTGTAATTACCCAAGTAGAGGTGAGTAGCTGAGTGAGAAGAGTGTCCATTCTAAAATTTCCGTTTAATATTTCATATTCTAGAGAGCATGGAGTAATTATTATCTGATTTCAATTAAATGTGGCCTCTACAATTTAGCGTCAGCAGTTTCAGTGGGTCGATATCAAAATAACGAATTCTATAAAATTCATGATAGATGCCTTAAAATATAAGTAAGTTTTAATGAAGGCACTGTTAATTACAAAATACTGTTTGACATAAAGCACTGCTGCTGAACGTAACTACGAGTTATCTGTTTCTTACTGTTAGCAGCTTATTTTTACTTTATTTGCTGCTATATTTATTTGAAAAATTGAGTTTATAATTTTTTCATTTTATGAAGTTTTTATTTATACATAAAAATTGTTTTAAGGGTGGATTTGAAGAATTAAGTCTTATTCAATATATATATTTTTTTATTCATTTGATTGCTTTTTAAATTTTTTTTGTTGTTGTCCAGTTGTTGACATAGTAATTTTAAATTCCATGAAAATATTTTAAAAAGATTTTTGATTTATAAAGTAAATATAAAAAGAGCAAAATGAATAAAGTAAAAGGTTTTGCAAAATCATCAGATTTTAGTATATTATGTGATAATTGTATATAAAGACAGATTATTTCTTTTCATCACAAGTTAAATACGGTCAAACAGAGGTCAACAAGTCAAAAATTTATAATTTTACAATTTAAATTCTTTTAGATTATACCATTTTAACTTCAATATAATCAACTTTATATAGTGTCTCAATATAATTTATAGAGCCTACTTAACAAACTTTGGTTGATACGTGAAACCAATATTTTATTAGCCGTTCTATAAATAGATTAAATAGACACTTACAATATTACTGAAATAAAATAAATAATTTCAATCACACAGTTTAGAGTTATATTTTAATTAAATACCAAATGTCAATTTCAGAAATTCATGTGGACTGGATAAAGTAAAGTTATTTTAGTGGTTCTTGTCAATAAAGAAAATCCTATGAGCCAAATAGTTGCATAGTGTTGGTGTTAGCTGGATGTAACAAATGAAATCCATTTTCTATACCAACTATAGCTAACTGCAATTATTACTGAATCAACTGTACTGCTTTATCAGTAGTGCTGGTTAGTCGTTAACGTATTATTAGCAAAGGCATGAAAATAACTCTATGTCTGCATAAATTGTTAATATTCCTATCATATTTCAAAACCAATTCTAAATGTAGGCCAGACACTTTTTTAGCTTTTAATTCTATACATTAAACTTAAATCATTAATTCTATATAACCAACAAATTTAATAGTCTTTTTTAAAAGCCTTTTACATATAAATATCAATCGTGTAGTGTGAAAGTAAAAATTGTCACTTGTATGCGATATATCCAATAAAAAAAATCCAACTGTTGCTATTTTAATTCGATTTTTCATCCAACATTTTGACATATCGAATGAAATGTTGTACAACCGATTGATATATGTACGTGAAAGGACTTGAAGGAATCTATGTGTATAATGATAAATTATTCTATAATAAATTTAAACAACTATTAATATTATTTACTTAAACTTTAAATGCCTTAAAATCAAATTTTTCTACATTTCTAATGGTCAACGAAAATGGTACGGTCTAGATACGTGGTTGGGTCGCTTCCATTCCCTCCTTCTCAAACCAACCAACCAACCAACATTTCTAGAAAATTGAAGAATAAAAATCTTCGACAATATTTCTACAAATAATTATTATTGCTGAATGAATGAATAATAAAAAGTGATGCTTTAAGTAATAATAAAATTTATCATAACTTCCAAATAAAATCAGTAGAAATGTCTAATAACAAGTTCCAAAAAAAAAATTGTTGATAATTTGAAGTTATTAAGGGAAAATACATTGGCTAAGTTCAAATCTGAGTTCAAATATTATCGATATAAAATGAACAAATATTTTCAATCAATTTTATTTCAAAAGTTTTAAAATAAATTAATTCAGAACATTTTAAAAGAGATTGTAAATTGTAAAAATAATTATAAAAATTTTATAAATAAAATAAAGTTAGTTAAAATATTTATGTTTTATAAATTATGTTAAACTTTATGGACACAACAATATTTTCCACAAATTTCGAATATTTTAAATGTTATATATATAATTTTTAATAAAATTACATTCATTATTTTTGAAAGTAAAGAATTTCCATGAATAAATTGAAAATTGTTAACAATTTTTGTTGATTTGTTCTGTTCAATTTTCTATAATTATTATCGATATTCGATATTATACAAATTTTCTTAATTTTGATTTTTACTATATATAATTAAAGAAATTAAATTTAATTTGTATTACAATATATTAAAAGAAAAGTATTTACACAATAATTTTTTCAAATCAATTTCATTAACAGCTTTAATCAAATTAATCAATTTTCCACATTTTTATGTTCTTTTTTTTTTTTGTTGTTGTCTGTTTAACTTATGTCAGAAATTAAACAACCTTAACATTAAATTGTATTACTAATTAATATCTTTCAATTACATATTATCTTTGTCTATCATAATGAACATTTAATATGCTTAATTTAGTTTATCTTTCTCGGTTTTATGTAATATACTTTTTGACCAACAGATAATTAGATATTTCCATTTGATAAAACACAATTTTATTAATCAAAAATTGTTTATATTTCTATATAATATTTACTTAGATACAAATATTTATGTATATCTGTATATATGTAATTTATTATATTTATATACTATACAATAACAATATATAATATTAGATACAATTTATTATTTGTCGAGTAATGTGTCGCCATCAGTCAAATCTAACATAACAAATATTTTATATTTCATGGAAAAAATCATTTCTATTCCGGTTCTTTATGTGTCACGCATTAAGGAATCCCTTTTTTTCTAATACATTTTCATCTATAATATATTTAGTTTTCAGATTAAATGATGAATGATGGCGAAGCATCGTTGACATATTATTAATAAAATGGATACTTTTAAAAATTAAAAAAAAATATATCCGAAAATGATTTTTACATAAATTATGTACAGGATGAGCTAAGAAACCTTAAGTCAGTTGGAGATCATATTCATTTAAATGGTTATTTAAAAAAGATCGAAAAGTCATTATGAATTGACAATTTGCAGAAATGCATCCAGAAAATATCACCAAAAAGCCAATTTGACTTAAATTTGTTCAAGAGAATTTCCTAAAAACTTGCCGTGTGCCGTGGCTACAAATGAACCACTTTTTGTCATGGTTATAAATTAATAATAAGTATATGAATAAATACGATTTTCACATAAAATAGATTTTGCAATATTGAATGGCATCCCATTTTCCGGGGTTCTGGTATAAACTAATTAATTCCAAAATGACAATTTCATGAATACACACATTTTATGTGAATGCTATTTCGTTATTGCGGCCAACATGATAATTGGAATTTACTTCCTTGAAGATATGACGGGCAAGTAATGCTTATGCAATGGCATTTCAACGGATAGTTCTGGTTAATGTGAATAGTAGAAAGTTTGTAATATTGCACGGCCTGTACTTATTCTGGACCATTACTGCTATATAATTCTGGAGCTATCTTTATAAGCTTATAAATTATGGTGGTTATTTTATAGGAAGGATCGGTTCACTAAAACAGGACCCTAAAATAAACACGCTTCAATTACAGCAAGTGCCATTCACTACAGAAACTCAAATGAAAAAAATTAAAACTCCAGAAGCTGCAGGGGCTATCTTTGCGTAACCAATTAGCAAATAATTATCTAATCATTAATGTTATTTATGCTCAAAACGATGCACCCTATATAATAAAAAAATGGTCTGGTATCGAAACCACAATATATGTAAAGTCAAAATTTAAAAAAGGTCAATAGTTGCTGATTTTTTTTTCATAAACTTATGGTTAAAAAATTACAAAAATGAAATTTTAGGGTGCTAGGAAAATATGTGAACTTGACAAGTTAATTAAATAGTCAAAATTATTATAATTTTCTTTTTTTACAATAATATTTTAATGTTGGGCGAAACATTTTCGTTTTACACTTTAAACGAAAAATATTTCAATTCAATCCATCACCAAAATTTTTTAAATATATTTCTCTCATGAGTTAAAAATTCTAAATTTAATAGGAAAACTTATCCTAACAAATAAAAATTCCATCTTAAAAAAAAATACGTTTTAAAGATGTAACTTAATTTGAAATTTTGGAAATATTTAATAATATTACAAAATGAAATTCTTAACAATGTCAAAATGTTCAAAATGAATGACAAATATTTTTATTATATATATATACCGTATATATATTTTCAATTACTGTCATTATTTTATTGCCTTTATTGTACTTTTCCTTCAAAAAAAATTTTACATTATATAATAATTTATGGTAAAAAAAAACCCTGAAAGAAAATTTATTTTTAGATTTTAAGGAAATCTTTAGGGAAAAAAATTATGTTTGGTAAAAAAATATTAAAATTGTAAATAAATTTATTTGACAGGTCAATCTTTAATCCAGGCACTTTAGTTTGAGTATTTATTCGGAAAATGAAAAGCATTTGAGGACTAAAATATGGAAGGATAAATTGGAAGCTATTTAGCTTTCGAATAAACTTAGTTTGGTGTCTCTGGCCTCAACAATTCGGGAGAAAAAGCGACAACAGATGGACAGAAGAACAAAGTAACATCCTAAGGTAATTTCTAAGTACAAAAATGTCTAAAAAACCATTTTTTTTTTGTTAAATTGATTCAAAATTTGTATTTTAACCACCAAATGAAAGTATGGAAAATATACTGCGTAAAATTTAGTAACCAACGAAATTTCAGTATTCAAATATTTAGATTTTAGAATAACATTCATTTACGATTTCCTTTCAAATACTGGCGTTGTTTCGCCTATAACGTATACGATGCATTTGTTACAGAGTTCAAAACCAGACAGATACATTGAATGACTCAGCTTTAAATGAGTACGAGTAATGAAAATTGCAATATGTAAATGCTAACGATTGCGATCTTCTGCTGAGAAACATTTGTCTTCAACAAATTGTTGCAATTAAATATTTCTTCGCTATAAAATGAAAATTATGGTTCAAAATCAACATAAAATGTGCTGTAGATCCAAATTGTAATAAAATGGTACGAAACCTCTTTGAGGAAACCAAGGTTCGATTTGGGCTGCAGCGATATTGCAAAGAAGAAATTTTTAATAAATTAAATAAAATGGCCAGAAATCATTCGAATATGAACTAAATTTAGAAAATACCAGAAATTAAAGTGAATCATTTCAAAATTTTACATAGATTAAAAATTTACATAGATTTCAAAATAGATTACATCGACATTCACTAAATATTACCGGAAAACGGTGCCATAATTTGTCTTTATCTTACTAAGCTTAAATTATTGATATTTGGCATTTATTAAACAAGATTTTGAAAAGGCCTATGAAAACCACAGTGCAATTAGTAACACTTTTACATCACTCCGAATTCAAATCGAATTTTACAATTACTATTGTCTTTGAAAAGAAAACTGGTAACCCATGGATATTCATTTACATATATGTATATAATTCTGAAATTTCGATATGACCCAAGTGAAGTATACAGAACTAAAATTGTACCGCCATAAATTATATTATCCAATGAAATCCAAATTTCATTGAAATTGGATAACAATTATTATAAAATTATCTCAAACATTTCAAATATAATTCGGAATTATTATTACAGACCTGACCTAATCCGTATAACTTTAAGGGTCTTTAAGCACAACCAGTAAATAAATGCTTCTACTCATAAAATGCTTCTAGTAAAACCATTGCATTTAATTCAATTTTATTTACTTTCATTGTTTTTTTACAAAAATTTATATTCAATTTGAAATATAAATATTTTATTAACATAAATTTTCGTATTTCGGGAACTACCACGTTCAGTAAACTGGAGAAAAATTTAATTTATTTTTTTTAGTTAATAACTTTATTTACACAATTTATCCACGTAAATTTGTTAAATCTTGGCATTTAAATAATTTTTACCATTTATTCCGGAATCATATATAAATCTAAAAAACATAAAAAAAAAATTATATCTTTTCGAATTATATTTACAAATATTTATTTTAAATGTAAATAAAATTATTTTTTTTAATAATTTTCAATTATTTTATTTACCAGAAACATTTTATTTTTTTATGATTTTTTAAAAATGGTTCCATAATTTTAATCAAAATTGAAATCTTTTTAGCTTAAAGTTGTTCTAAATTTTTAATATACAAAGTTTTGTATTTTGGTTAAAGAAATTCAACTTTAAATGAAATGAAAATCATGCAACCAAATCATTATTTAGTTAGTGAGTAGTTTATATAATAAATTTGATGTGGAAAATCCAAATAAGAGGAAAATTCATTGTTGATGGAAAAACAAGTTAATCCTTAATAAAGGAAATTCAATTTGTGTTTTAGTTGAATTTTTCATCTAGAAATTTGTTTTTAATGATTAAATATGGTATTTTGGTTTCATGTGAAAAGTGCTTTTTAAAATTAATGTAAATGTTGCATATATATGTAATCTTGAATTTCATAATATTTAATTTCAAAAAATTTCTATTTCAAAATATTTGTTATAATACCACTCTAGATAATCGAACAATTTTGATTTATGGTCAACTGTTGATTTGAAAGATCGAAACTTGACGTAGAAATTTGTTCGTTTAAATAATTTAACGGACATCAAAATATGAAAATCTATCATGAAACAATGAAGCTAAATTTTCACCTTATGAAGTTGGGATTCGAATTTAAGAAAACCTTAATTTATGATTAATCACAAGTTGAAGAATATTCTGCGAATCTTATATAGAATTTACAGTCAATTTAGTCTTTTTACATTTTAAAATAGTCTTTTTATTTTTCAACAGGCCAGTAGGCCTAATAGGCTCAAGTGCGCGAGGGACATTGATTCCGTCCCCCCCCTTGTAAACCAACCAACCAAGTGAATAAGGAAAAATAAAAAGACATAACATAACCTTCAAATTAAATATAGTACCGATTCTAAAATAAAAAGACTATTTTGAAATGTAAAAAGAAAAAAACTAATTTGACCTGGAAATGCTATATATCAAATGAAGAATTGTTTCGACAGGCTAAAAGAAATATATAGCTTGATAAGGAAGCAGTGGATTGGTCACACGATACGTAAAGATGACAATTCTACTGCAGGACATGTAATACAAACTCAATGGAACCAACTAAAAATAGTGGGTCGTTCTAGGTAGCCAGCAACACCAGAAACTTCGTAAAACAAGGAGGATTTTACAGCTATAAATGTAGGTAATTTGAATTGCCACTATTAAAATTATACCACAACAAATGAGGTATGCAAAATAGGAATTAGTGAACGTCAAGAGATGAAATACATTTCTGAAAATTAAGAATTTTACTTGAATTTTAGTAAATCACATATTTGTATATTTCCCAGACCTTCCCAATGGTATTTTTATGCAAAACTCCTTCTTAATACTAAACCAAGTCAAATCTTAACTGCAACTATTAATATTCTTCTAAATGGACATAATAGATTACCTAATTAAGTGATAACAATTTATGAAATTCTTTGAGAATTATTTATTTATTAAAGTAAACTAACAAAATGTATTAAACAAATAATTAAAAATAATTTTTATACTGCAGATTATAGTAAATTATGAGAAGAAATATTCAAATTAATTCTATAATATATTTATCAGTTCGAAATGGAAATAAATTTGCGAATGAAGTAAATTTTACAAAAATTATTGCATAAAAAAATTAAATATTATTTAATTTTTATATATTTTAATATAATATTTATATATAATAAATAATTTATAGAAAAATTTACATAATGTAAAATTTACCTGATATGATAAAAAAAACTGATTCAAAATGGCTGAATATAAAGAAAAACTATTGCAAATAATTTTATCTAACCGCACTAAAAAAACCACTAATAATTTTTATTTTAACATAAAATTATATTTTTATTTATTTTAATATTAAATTGGAAATATAAATAAATTTAAAAAAATTGAAAAAACATTTTCATATTTTTTAATTTTATATTTTTTCTAAACACTAAAAACCACTTGTAAAAATTTTATTTTTAAAATGATATTAAATGAGCGTTAAACTCGAAACTTTTAAAAAAAATTATCAAATTTTTAATTTTAAATTATTTAAATGCATTTTTTAAAGTTTTATTAACGTTTACGAACTTAAAAAAAATAATTTTTATAATTTTAATTATTTTTTTCCACTACTAAATAACAAAACATGTTTTCACACCGGCAATTAAATTATAACTAAGAAAAAAAGGCGTGACTAATTAAATGATTTAAAAAAATTGTTGCGAAAAATTTACATTTTATTAAGCGCGCGAAATTTGAATTTCAAAATATAATTTGAAGTAATAATTAATTTTATGTTACTTTGGTATAGGCAAAAAATTTTAATTGTTAAATTGATAATTAATTTTAAATGATCATTGATGAAGCCTATACAATGTAAAAGTCAGTAATAGCACTATATCTAAGGACCAATTAAATAATGATAATGCTTAAGACATTTTACATCAGCGAAACAAAAATGTAATCTTAGTAAATGTAGATGTAATCATAATATCCTGTAAGGACAATAATATCCTATAAGAAAGCTATTATGTAATAAATATCCTGTAAAGGAAATTATCCTGAAATGTATATCCTGAAAATAAATTTATATATACTCTTCTACCTGTTGAGTTTAAAGTTCTACAAGTTTTTTTTGTTCAAAGGACCATAGTAACAACGAGTTTAGAGTGCAACATTGTTAAATTAATTAAAAAGGATAAAGTGGATAGTAGTGATTATATTCATTTATGTTTTAAGGACCGAATTTACACCATACTTAAGTAAGTAACTTGGCTAAGTGTGCCAATTATTTAGAATTTATTTATAATTATGTAATTATTTCTGTTTCGTTGGTAACATAAGTGAATTAAGGTTATGTGCACTATTGAGGTTATGTTTATTACATTTTTAGAGGTTATGTTTATCTAAAATTAACAAAACATCATCTAAGAAGTTCGTAAGTGTACAATTGAAGTTCGTAAGTGTATAAGAATTACTTAAAAAGTCTCATAAATTCCGTCCTACGCAATCATTAATTAATTTACTTTGGATTTATTTTCTTTTACCAAAAAGTTTTATACAATCTCATTTATATATGAAAGTTAATTAACTAATTAATAAAATTAATAAAAAATAAATAAATATAATAATTTAAAAAATAATAACTTACCTTTAAATTTAGCAGGGGTGGACGTTTAATTATATCCTGTCAACTGATATCATTGCAATTTATCCAATTTAAAAAAAATATTATAATCCTCATAACTTTTATAACTACAATATTTTTGATAAAATATTATTACCATTAATTTAAATATATAAACTATTAATTTTAAAAATATATTTTTTAAATTGAAATTATATAAATTATAAATTTTTTTTCACTAATTTTTTATTTTTGATTATTTAAATTATAATATACACTAAATTTATTAGAAAGATTTTTTCTATTTATTTTGAAATTTATGAAACACTAATTTATAGAACACATTTTAGCATAATTTTTTATATTTCAATTTTAATACATAAATTTTATAGTTAATTTCTTTCACTAATTTTTGTTGCCTGTTGAAAATATATTTATTTTTTAAATTTATAATAAATTGAAAAAGAAAAATGTGAATTTTTTTTATAAATTTTCTACTTTGAAACTTGGCAACTTTTCTCAGATTTATTAATAATAAAAATTTATTAAAATTCACTAAAAAAAATTTTTGTATTCTTCAATAATAAGAGAAAAACAATTTCCTTAATAGTAAAATTTTTCCTTAATGCTTTACATATATAGGAAAACTTTTACATATATAACATTTTTACTAAAGTTTTTCCAGGGAAAATATTATTTTACACAAATAATCACTTTAAACTTTTCTGGTAATTTTTTTATATATTTTAGTTGTATAAGGATAATCAGTTTGAGAACAAAACATAAGTGGAAAATTCTTGTTATTGTAAAAATATTAATTTAATTTTTTTGGAAAATTTTGAAATATTTATTTTTCCTGAAGATATATATTTATTATACCGAAATTGAAATGTTCAAGAAGAAAAATAGTTATAATTCTAATAAAAGTAATTTAAATTATTTATTATCTTCAGTTCTAACAAAATTGTTGCCAAGAGATTTACACTTGATAATTAATTGACCCAAAATCAATAAATTTTGTAAATGGAAAATATATAAACTATGTATAATAAATTTTAAAATTCATCTGAGATTAATTAATAATTATAGTATACAATATAGAAAATTTAGATTTCAAAATTATATACAGAAATAATTGTCCCCAAAATACTCCAACAATTATTTCAAGATTTTCCATTTTCATATAGAATTTTATGAAATATTCCATTTCAAAAGATTTTGACGAGTTTCTATGTTAAGTTATGGAAATTTATAATCCTATAAGAGTTCAAAACTATATAAATTTGTTTTAACATTACGCTCTGTGTCACTGGTGGTAACGATAACCAAGCAACTTGTTGCTATTATTGAAGATATTTGTGGAAATTCTCAAAATTATAAAATTCAATTAACAAAAAAAGACAATTTGAAGATTTAATAGTTTTTGTTGTGGTCTCAGTTCATAATCATATAAATAAAACGTGCAGCTTTTATAGTAGTTTCATATTTATGAGATTTTTTGATAACCAACATTAAAATGTTATGTTACATTAAGTTTTTTAGATAATTTTTATATCCAGGTTCATCTAGCGATTGAAACAATTAGAATATTTCTACAATTTTTTAAATTGTATATAAGTAGTTTACTATCAGCGTCATCTAGTGGAAAAAAACGAAATATAATAACAAAATGTAATAAATCTTCTCGTACTATCCTATCGATCATAGTGGCAGAAATTTCATTTATATTTCATTTATATTTTATTCGGTTCTTTGTCACTTTTTCAATGCTAATTCTATGGTTCTGTCATATTTACATTGTAAACATATTTACATTATATGGTTAGGTAAATAACGTCTGATAGCAAGTTTCACTTCTTCTTCTACACAGTCTAATAACAAATATTATTTACTATTTACTATTTACTATGTTCATATAGTTATAGGAGGTAGACATTTAGTTTGTGCGTCGTAGATGTGAAAAAGTTGACAACGTATGAACAAACGCCAAAAGTTTAATATTAGTAAGCTTTTGTTGTCTAGTCTACAATAAAGATTTAAAAAATCTACTCTTATAACAAAAATATTTAGGAAACGAACCACATCCAACTTTTAAATCATTTAATAAACTAACAAAAACCAAATTGAATTTTTAAATCTAAATTAATAAAGTTTTGTAAAATTTTGAATTTCAAAAATAAATTTTATCGTATATAAAATTTTACTTTTCAGAAATATTTTTTAAAAAAAAACTAATTTGTTAAGCAAATTTTTGGAAAATTATTTTCCTATAAATGTTTACAATGTTTCAGAATTTACATAAAATTGAATTTTACTTCAAACAAACAAAATATCAAATCCTTAAAACCTTACAAATTAAAGTCCTCTCTAGTTATTACAAACTATCCAAAGGCTTTATAAACAAAATAACATAAACAAAATAATAATCCTTCGGAAAAATATACATTAATAAAAAAAATTTAATAACTATTAGAAATTTAATTTAAAAAAAAAATAAAAATTAAGTAATTAAATTTATAATTCATATTACTAAAATCAATTTTGATCATGTTGTGATTTCAGATTTACCAAGACTTCATTAAAATATAATAATCAAAACCAGCAGAGACTTAGAAAATATGAAAAAAATTATTATTACATATTAAATCATAGA
Source organism: Rhamphomyia laevipes (assembly GCA_963920725.1). Lineage (NCBI taxonomy): Eukaryota > Metazoa > Arthropoda > Insecta > Diptera > Empididae > Rhamphomyia > Rhamphomyia laevipes. Next base: position 10,540,507 of record OY987256.1, on the reverse strand, counting down.
AATAATTATATGTAATATTAAATAACAAAAAAAAAATTTTAAATAATTTTATATAAAATATTTTTAATAGGAAAATTTAAGTATAAATGAAAATTTTCATTTGGAAAATGGAAAATAATTTGACCTTGTCACTTTCAATATGATTTATGTTAATAGAACATAGAATTTAGAAACTTAGTAATACGTGATCATTTTATAATAAATGAAAATATTCTTCAATACCGTCACTATCGAATGCCTCAAAAATTCCGTCACTAACGAATGCCTCTAAAATTCCGTCACCAACGAATGCCTCAAAAATTACAATCTTTGATAGTATGATTTTTATAAGAAAGAGTTTTTGCTAATATCGATTTAGTTGGACCAGATTTTGTTGTTAAAAACAAAGCTACACGAATTAAAATCTTTGATGGTATAGTCTAGTCTAGAGCATTCGTGGCCCATTTACAATTTTATGATATGATTTCATCATTTGTGTTTGAAAATGAAATAGTTTTTCAGTTTGTATTCTGAAGGCATTAATATGCTCTAATTTTATAAGCATATATCAAGTTTCCCTGAGTTTAATGGATTATATCATTTAGAAGAAAGCTTAGCTTCGATGACTTCTGGCAGCTGGTAAAAAATCATTAACAGAATTCTTAAGATTCGACAAGCAAACAGACTGGATGCAGAATTAGAGTAATATATATACTCTATGATCCAAATAATGGTACATTAGTATCATTCGATATAGTGAATATTCCCCTAAGCTAAACTAAACTCTATAACCATTTATAATATTAAATTACGTACTCAGTTAATTACATTTTTTTAATGTATACAATAACTCACAAATGTGATTTACTAATAGATTCAATATAATCAATTAAATATTAATAATCATAATAATTATTATGATTTTATTTCTAAATGGAAAAATATTTATTTATTATAAATAGTAAAATTAATCATTTAATTATCGATTAGAAAATATAAAAAATGTATTAATTAGTTCTTTCATCATGACTCAATGGAAAATATTAAATTATATTAAATAATAATATTAAAGCTGAATAGTCACTTTTGTAATGTTAAATGATTTCTTTTCTATCAATTCCTTCGTCTATCCTGTACATTACAAATTTTTATTTCGTTCAGTTGGAACATTATAAACCCAATCGCTATGTCATACCAACAATGATAAGCTTAAAGAATTCTGAATTTCGTAGTGAAATCAGAAATTTTATAAATGGTCACTAAATCTATGCGTTTTGTCTGTTTGAGCGTTCGTAGTAAGTAAATATTAATCTAATTTACAATTTTGGATATTATAACTTATAACCTAACTTATGAGTAATCGACAATGTCTATTGAATTTATTGATAATAGAGACTGTGAATGCTAAATGAATTGTAGGTTGAGCTGATGAAAAACTGATGAATATGTTTGCCACTAGAAGGTGCAAAATTATAATGAACTGCAAAATATAATTTGATTTTTTAAATGTTCATTAAAAGCCTCTTTACATTATCAGACTTCTCATAAAATATTTGATTGTAATTTTTTGTCTGATGCATAATCGTACTGTGTGAAGGTAAAAAAAAACAGATATCGCATGCGATTTTTTATTAAAAATCTGACAGTATGCATTTTCATAAGGTTTTTCAACAGACTTCTTCGACATGGAATACAGTCTTATGAGAAATGTCTTAAAAATTACGTAGGATCGAAAATTTGGGAAATATTATAAAAATATGAAATGTTTTTTTTCCACTTTTTTAATTTACAATCCATTAACCCTAATGGTAAGGGTTACCACCGTATTTTATATAATCTCATCTGAACAATTTTCCCCAAATACCACAAATATTTAAAAAATAAAAGCATTTTTTTATTATTTTTAATAAATTAAAACAATTTTTTTTAATAAAACAAAGAAAAATGACATAAATTCCATTTACGAATATTTTTTGTTTTGTTTGTTTTAAACCATATTATTATAAAAATTCTAACAATTTTCCTATAATCCTGATTTAAAAAGGCATTTTCTTTCTTGTTGTTGGAAATTTTTATAATGTTAAAAAACAAAAATAATTTTCCATATGTTTTTATTATTTAATTATATACAAATTTTTAAAAGGTTATAAAGAAATAATAAAATAATATTGAAGTCAAGGAAAAGTCAACAGGATATGAAAATTATTTACCAAAAGCAAAAAAAAAAATAACCGAAAATATTATTTCATGTCACCTGTTGCATCCTTAAAAGGATTAAGGTAAATTTAAATATTTTATTTTAGTTATTTATAAAAAAAAAATTTTTTTGAAAACGAATGAACCTGGAAAATTGTGAAAAATTGGTTTATAATTTTCAATAGAAAATTATTTTAATATTAAAATATAAAAAAAAATCAATTTTATTAATTTAATTTTTTATTTTTTGGTTATATAATTTTTTTTTTTTGATTTTCTAATTAAAATTATTATTTTTCACAGAATTTTTTGTCTTTTATGTAATTTTTCACTGAAAAAAAAACCAAAATTTTCTATGAAAATATGATTTTCAACGGAAATTAATTCAGGAATAAAACATTTTTTTTTTAATAATAAATATTTCTTGAATTTTTTTTCACAAATTTTAATAAATTTCACTACAGAATATTTTTTTATAAACTTAGCACCAAATTATTATTTTTAATTAATAAAATTGTTTTATAATCCTTACATATATCCTTTTTGTAATTGTGGTCTGTTAGAGGTAAATGTGGAATTGTGAATTTATTATTAATTTTTATTTATATTTCTCACTTATTTACATTTCAATTTTTCCGATTTTTTTTTTCGATTCGTCCTTTCTTTCTTTAATTATAACGAAATTAGCTCATCGATAATTACAAAATCATAAAATTCGATATTTTTTATATCCTTTTTGTTTCAAATTTATTAATAATTACATATTTAAATTACATAAAACTTCCAAATATTCAAATATAATTAATTATATATATACATATAGAAAATGTCCTTTTAAGAAAATGGAAGTAAAGACAATCGAATATATACATGAAAAACGTACGATACAAAAAAAAAAAATTATTTTAATATTATTATAGAAATTTTCAAATTAATCCCGCAATAAAAACCAAATAAAATATATATACATATAAATATATATATATATATTTATTATAAAATATCCTTTTTATTATTGTTGTTGTAATTTGGTTTTTGTGTTGATGCGTTCCTACCGATGCTCGCACAAGACTGATAAATTTATTCTAGACCCGTTATAAAACGCACGTTACAAACAAATACAAGAAAAAAGAAAGAAAATCTATAGCTACACGCACACTATATCTAAATATATCTATATATATATAAAGCTTTAAAATAAACCGTTAAAATATATTTTCCATTTTATATGTATAAGTATTGTGAAAATATCTACAGAAAATTACAGGTGAAAATTGCTTATTATTATATAGTAAAAAATTAAATTAAAAATACATTAAAACAAAAATTTACCCCTTGTTTTTTGCGGCGAATTGGATTATTCATATTAAAACGTATACGGCGAATTGGTAATTTTTTTATATTGTGTTAGAAAAATTATATATAGACAATTATAATACAAAAAAATTAACCCCAATTCGCCGTAATTAATTTTATAATTATTTACAATGAAAATTTGTTTTTCCCTCCAAAAAATTGCATTACTCTGAAAATATTTTGAATACAGTAATTTTTAAAAAAGCTTTACATGAAGCGAATATTTTCGCCTTAAATTTTCTATTAGTATTAGTGTGTATAATATAAATTTTGTGTGAATTTGTATTTTTATTTAAATAGTTTTTGATCCCGCGCGCACAATCAGTTCAAAATTTCAGCTCAAATCTAATTTAAGATATTTTTGTTTAACATATAAAAAAAAACAGGTTAACAATTTCAAGTAAATATTATTTAGCACCAGTTGTTGATTGTCTGGGCAAAATAAAGGATATCAAAAATATCTTAAATTATATTTTTTTTTTGTATAAAATTTCGTCCTTATTTGAAATACGTAAAAATTGTTAAGTAAATAAAAAATAAATACATTTTTATATATCGAATATCAATAAAAGTGAATTATTTGTAATTTATTGTATATTTTTTTTATTAGTGTTTAAGGCTTTTCATATTAGTGTTATTATTCAAAAGGACTTTTATATTAATATAATAACTTAGAAGCTAATGAAATGGCCAATAAAAGGATTTCAAGTTCACAAAAAAAAAAATATGATAATATATTTTTATAGAAGAATATTTTTATGGAGTTTTGTCATTATATAAATTTACTTAAATTATTTTATTATTAAATATTATTGAATAAATATCAAAAGAAATAATTAAAAAATTTGAATTTATTTTTTAATTTGAAGAGTTATTGAGAATTTTCATTATACAGGGTGGGTAAAAAGTCATAAACATATGTGTAAAATATAATTAAAAAAATATAATTAATAATTTTTTTTTTAATTAATTTTATTTTGTTTTCTTTTTCCCGGATTTTAAGGACCTTGTTACACTAAATTGTAAAATTTTAACTAACGAGCAAGTGACAATGACATAAATTCTAAAAATTTACTATTCAAAATGGTGGATTAATAATATTGCTAATTCAAAGAACATACCGAAATTATAAGTAATGTGAATGAACATTAATCCCCGAGTTGCTCACCAGCACTAATTGCACCAGCTAAAGTGAACAGTATGATGCGAAATGACGTCAGAACAGATTATTGAACGCTATTTGTTTGAAAATGATGTTGTCAATGCAGTGACGGTGATTGTGGAGGTATCGTAATATGATAAATAATTGTGTACGCTCTGTAATAGACTAATATGTGGTTCCAGCAGGATGAAGCCACCGCACGCATCATTGGTGACACAATTAACAATTCAAAATCTAATGAAAAATTCAATTATCGAATTAACAATTTAAAATTTAATGGAAAATTCTCCCAAAATGAAAATATTAAGAAAACTTAATTTTCAAGAAATTCAATTTAATTAGTTTAATTTGAAATATTTTTAGATCGTAATTAATAATAGTAAAATTATTAAATATTATTAACAAATTTAATTACAGTCTAGAATTTTTAGAGTGTATTTTAACGTCTTTATTTGATATTGATTAATAATAATTAATAAGAAAAATATAATTAAAATAAAAATGGAATTAATTATTAATAATAAACGAATAATAAAAATTAAATTAATTATAATTACTTTTAATATCTACAATTAAAGCAATTGGCAGAGTTTCAGATAAGATTATTTTTCAATTACATATAGGATTTTCTGATAATTTCCAATTCACTATTGTACAAATAGTTATAGATGAAATATTGTGTTAGAAACATTCACCGTAAAAAAAAACCATTTCGATGTTGGATATTCAAAAACTGTGTAGGCATGAATTGGATAAAATTGGTCACAAAACTTAGTTTCGTAATGCAATATTTTAGATCAGTAAGTTGGTCCTTATCAAAATTTCAAAATAATATAAAACATATTCTTAAAATTTTGAATATACGTTTCTAAAATTACATATTTCTGAAATTGGTAACAAAATTATGTTCTGAGCTACTTTTTTATCTAGTCTAACTTTAGATATTTCCTTTTAGTACTTCCAAAAGAATTGGAAGTGTACTATTGATTTTAATTTTATTTATTCAATTGATTACATTTTCGTATATAACTTTTATTATATAAAAATTAATATATTCAACCATAAATCATTAACAATCAATTTATTTTATGTATTAGTATTTATTGTAAAAAAATCATTTAATGGCAATAATATGTAACACCAAAAGATACATAGAAGACTAATAAATTAACCAAAATTATATTTTTATGTACACATTTATTTTACTTAAAATATTTTATAATAAATTTAACCATAACTCAATAATAAATTATGTTTTAATGATGAAATTAAGTTCAAATATGTAAAAGTAAAATTTATTTTTATATAGAAAATCATCAAAGTCCTTAGCAGAAATTAAAATAAATTATTTACGCAAATAAAGAAAATAAATGATCAATTTATTTATAAGTACATTTTGATATAATTTTCTACAACTTCAAGAAAATGATTATTAAAAGAATAAAAAATTGAAGAAATATCGATTCTAATGCTGCCCATAGACTATCAAACTTGGTCTGTCTAACCATCAAAATGGTTAAAAATATGACAGATTTTGTAACCATTTTGATGGTTGTGAATGGCTTTAAATAGTGTGAATTAGAACTTCCTAAAACCAAAATGACTTTTCTTGAAATTGTCATAGTTAAGTTGATGAAATATTTTTTATTTAATAATATATTAAATATAATTTCTTTACACTAATATTTCTTATTAATTGGAATAATATTAATATATAATTTTTTTTTAATTTTCTTCACATTTGACACATAAAATGTATTTTTAATGGTTGATTAGACGAAGGTTAATTTGTGTAGTGTGTCGTGGTTTGCCAACAGTTCTATAGTCTATGGGCAGCTTAAGATAATTTTAAGTAAAATTGAAAATATTAAAAAATTTTGAACTTCAATATTTTATTTGTATATCCTAAGTAAAATTTTGTTTAGATTTTCTATCCAATAAAAATTTAAATTTAATTTCCATATAATATTTTTTAATTTAATTTAATTCCTAAAGGAATATTCCTAAGGGAATATTCCAAACATTTTAATGGAATTCTTTCATTTTGGTTAAAATATTTATGTTTTGTATATCGGAAATGTATATTAGTTTGAAAATTGCCTGTCAAAATAAGAAATATTTAATAAAGAAAATATCACTTTGCTACTAGCCAGCTACCAAACCCAAAAATTTAAAAGCATTAACTATTTCATCCAAATCACATCCGAATCGGATAAGAATTAACTATAACTTTTAGAATTTCAAATATCAGAAATGTGAAGAAAAAATAATTTAAATAATTTCTATTTTATTTTCAAATCATTAAGGGTTTTTTTACAAAACATTATATTTATCTATCACAATTCCTCGTAAACTGAAGCAGCATTAAAAATAAAAATTTATTTTTTAATGTAATTAAACAGAAAATTTTTATTTACTTAATTATGTAAATCTACTTAACCTCTTGTTTTGTTAGCACCCCAAAACTCAGATTTCAAAAAACATTATTGAAATCTGCATCCACGGAAACGTAAAGAAAAATTGACTTATTAACTCATCATTCCATCACAACAAATTATAGTTATTTGAATCCTCGTAAACAAATTCACCTTAGTAATACCATAAGATATTTTGTTATAAGTAAAACAAAAATTTTATGATTACTTGAAAACAATCTAATTTAAGATAAATTCTAAGAAGCCTATTGTAAAAACTTTGTGAAAGTGTTTCATACCGTTGTCATTTTGTTATACATATCACCATGGAGTAAAATACCATTAAATATTATATTTTTTCTTTTTGGGGTTATATTTAATTAATTATTCTTATCAAAACTGACAAAATATAAATATAGATTAATAAAAACAAATTCAAAGATTAATTTCCATACCAAAACAGACTTTCATATATAGAAAATGTGTATAAATATTATTTCCATATTTCAAAACAGAGATCGGATAATGCTACGATTCATTATTATTCCATAACGTTATATAAAATAAGTAATAAAGTTACGATATTTAGCGCTAAAACAAAACGTTATTTAAAAAAGATTATTATTCTTATGCCTGATTTATAGTAAACGCAAACTCTAAAAAAATTGAAGAATGCTAAATAGCTTTTAGAAGTTAAAAGATATAAAATTGAATAAAATATTTATAAAATGTGTACGAATGTTACGAATTCCGTAAAAGATTTTAAGGGTAAATTAAATTAAACTTTTTGTTAGCATTCGTATTTATAGAGGCAAATTTTGAAATCTAATTTTTTTTTCAAATGGAAGTTTGATTGGTTATTGTTAGTTAAAAATAAACAACTAATCATTTGACAGATCATATTGTTGCTATTCTTACGTCTGTTATACAAGCCTATAAACATTTCTTAACATTCTTACTTTAACTTCCGCATGTTTTGCATATTTACGTGTCTTATAAATTAGGTATTAATTAGGAATCATTATTTTCAATAAAGAAAGGTTACTTAAAATTAAAAAATGACATTCATTTCTGACAAGGTACTTAAAATAGCTATTTGAAAATTGATATTAAAAATCCTTATCAACAGTCTTTTCGTTACACCAATGAATTTAAATAGAACTCTCATGATTTATGAGCTGTGATACATTATCCAATCCTTCCAATCATGTAGAAATATTGAATGCTTCTTTATACATATTCACTTTTTTCTTTGCAATGATGCTGCAGCACAGCCAATATCGAGCTTTAACCTCCTCAAAAGCAGTTTCGTGACATGTTATTACAACATGTTCCCTCCAATTTTTGTTTTAACACAAATTTTTATTAACAAGATGTACAAATTCTGCTTATAAACGCTATTAATAACGTTATCGTTAAAGTTTATCTGGAAAAATAAAGTTTATTTCGTTTTTATAACGTTATTAGATATTGTTTACGTTATGGTTCCTATCTCTGTACACAATATATAATATAAATTTTGAGACTATACCCACAAGAGAATAAATTTGACATTTATCTTAGATTGATGGTAAAATATTTTTATTTGGGTAATTTAATGAACTTAGTTTATTCCTAGACTTTAGTTAAATATGTCAACTATTTCGAAATCTTTATTTATAAATTCGTAATTAAATAGGATTCATAATTTTAATTATTAATGTTACTACTATTAACATATAATTATGATTGACAATGATGTTACTCAAAATTTTCTTAACTTAAATAATGAGTAGCTTATAATGATAGTGAAGACATCAATAGTAACATTGATTTCTTACCACATCGAAAGGATAAGTATTTTAAAATTTTATTGAGATATTTTCATTTAAGTATATATCAGGATTGCTGAAAATGAACTAGGTTATGTTATAGTGGTGGCAGAGCATCGCATAGACCACACTGTGTTCATTTTTATGAATAACTAACTGTGAGTGTGTGCCGAGGGATTATCTAGTAAGTCGAAGGATTTCGTAATTGCAGCAAAATTGAGGAGTTTCCTGGCGCAGCAATTCGATACCTCTTTCAGAGATGGATAGTAGGTCTCTCCCAGACCTTCACGTCTAGAGAGTGGCAAGTAGTAGAAGGTGCTCTAGGGTTCTAGGAGAGAATGAAGTAAGATTGACTAGTTTTCAAGATTGTCTCGAGACTTCTTCTATAGTCTGGGGTAAATTATGCCACCAATAATATCCCCCTGATCACTAACGAATAATATATCCTTCTCATTCATAAATTGATAAATATTAGGCCTTTCTTATATTCAGATTTTAAATTATGGATTCAATTATCGTTCAGAGGATTAAATATAGTCAAAAGAATTTTGAAACTAGCAAAAAAATGTTAGAGTGGATATAAATTCTTGCTCTAATTCAATTCGTCAGCTTCAATTTTCTAATTTGTTACATTAAACCAATAAAAATTAATAAAAAAAAATCGTTTTAAATTAATATAATAATTAAATAATTTATTAAAAACAAATAATTAAAGCGCGTGTTGTTCATTATTTAACGGATTACTTTGAAATATAATAAATTTTAAATACTTAAAAATTTTCTTATTGCGTTTTTCCAATTCAATTTTTTTTTTTTTTAGATAAATTTATGGTGTTATTTCTTGCAAATATATAAAAAAATTAATTTAATTGAGACGATTATCATCTTTTAATGATATTTAGCAACTGGGAAATGTCTTGATTGTCTGCAACTAACACGTGAATCACCATCTGTACCAGGTGGACATTTACATACAGCTAAATGAGCTTTTGGTTCACAATTAGCACCACTACCACATTTACCAATACATGGATTAACGCATTGATAATTAATACAAGCCTGATTATCAGCACATTCTTCATTACTTTGACATTCACCCTAATACAAACACAAAAAAAATTAGTTCATTAAAATCAATTTTTTTTATAGATTTAATATTTAAAGTTACCCTTGAACAATAACTCAATGAATTTCCTGTATATCCTGGTAAACAATTACAAACTGGTCTTTCACGTCCAGTATTATCATGACCAGGTATACAAATAGCATTTGTTCCACATGGATTTGGTTCACAAATATCCTCTGAAATATTTTAAAAAAACAATTAACACAAAAAATTTCTTAATATTTTATTTGTTTTACGTTTTGTAAATGGACGACACTTTATAAATGGATCACCAGTCATATCTCTTGGACAACTACAAACTGGTGTTAAACCACGTCTAGTACAATCAGCACCAATACCACAAGCACCTTCACATGTATCCTTGCATATACCATAAAAGCAAGCTGGTTTATTTGATGGACAATCAACATCACCATAACATTCGGGACGACATTCTGTATATGGACTACCAATATAACCTTTTGGACATTCACAAACAGCACGATGATTTTGTACCCGGACACATGTAGCTAATGTACCACATAATTTACATGATTGTACACATTTATAATTTTCACACATTTCTTGTGAACCACAATCTGAATCAGTATCACATTCATGTCGACAACCTGACAGTGGATTACCCTGATGGCAAATTTTATTGTGATTAGAAATTTTTATAAAAAAAAAAAACCACCAATTTTTTTAATTAATTCACTTACGATAAATCCGTGTAAACATGAACATGTCGGAACTGTATTTATTATTTCACATTTTGTATTTGAACCACATGGACTGGGGTGACATTGTAACTCTATAAATGGTAATGCAAAATATATAAAATTAATTAATTCATTTTCTTTATAGTTTTTTGCATATTAAAAAAAACAAAAATCTCCAGTTGAAAATTTATTTAAATAAATTTATTTATAAACAAATTCGCCTACACCATTTTTTTTTTTTTTGACAAAATGTTTGTTTAGTATAATCAGAGCCGACTTAATTTAAGTCGGCTATGTTATAATATTATTATTCAAGGTTTACAAGTTTGTAAAAAAATGTTTTGCCAAAACAATAATTTATGTTAAAAGATATTGAAAATTTGTATAGTGGGCAGTTTAATCAACGATCAAAACATAGATCAAGATCAAGGACATTAATTTCAATGACGTGAGAATTTTATGCTATACTATTTAATAATCAATTATTTAATAAAGAATTATTAATTATTATATATTACAAAAATTATTCTTAATTACCATCTTTTTTAGATTTACATAAAAAAAAAATATATTCTCAGATTGTAAATAAAAATAATTGGAGTTTTGTGGGTAGATGAATGAAAAAGATTGATTATGTAATGTTCTATTCGGTTCTAATGTTCTTAGTTACATAATTATTACAAATTATTATAATTTGTGTAAATGGTTTTTTTAGTATACGAATATAAAACAAAATGAGGAAATATAAGAAAAATCAATAATATGAAGGTAAAATAGAATATAATTTTAAGATAAATTGAATAATATGCTGACATGAAAAATGTTGTATTCGTCTATGATGGCGGCACTGATTTTGTTTCGTTTTTTATGTTTGTGATAAGGTGTGGTAAGTATCTGAAATATTGACTTTAATATTATATATAAAATATATAGATTTAAACTGACGGAAACGTTGTATAACAAAAATTATGTTGCCAATATTAATAATTTTTGGTCAAGTTAAGAAGTTGTTTAAGTAAAATCGTATTTTTTGTACATTTAATTTTCCATTTCAATAGAAAAACTTCATATTTTCATGTGATGAATTATTGTGAAACCAGAAAAATATTGGAAAAATAAACTATTGATTCCGGTCATTTGAGAAAATGACCTTGAAATTTATATGATGACCTTGAAATTTATACGATGTCTTTGAACATTATGCAATGACCTTGAAACTTGTTAGCACTTTGAAATGTTTACAATGACCTTGAAACTTATACGATAACTTTGAAATTTATACAATGACCTTGAAACTTAATTTACTAGAAAATCACTTAAATGATGAAAAAATTACTGTATAAAACCATAGTGCGTGCTACTATAAAATCAGTTTTCATAGAAGCAGTGCTTCGTAAGAAAAAGAGGTTAAACTACTTGGAACATCCAGAAGACCCATAACATCTATAAAAAATAATACAACAGACAACGTGACATGAAAGTACAGCACGATCCAACTCGAAGTAATGCGAAAGCGGTCTCGAGCTGGATTTCATCATGGGAAAGAAATGTGAGGTTTTAACTATAAAATTAGATTAAAATATTTCACAAAGTTAGACTGAACTTTTCACAATTATTCAGTACAAATTTTCGATGCATCTATTTATTAAAATTAACAAAACTTAATACCGTGTAGAGTTTTTAATATAATATTTCATTCAATTTACCTGGATCAATTGGTCTACATGAATGGAATGGATCACCTTCATAACCTCTTTGACAACTGCATACAGCAACATGATTAATTGGCTAAAAATATATAAAAAAATATATAAATCTTTATATAGTTATTATATATATTCTTTAATTACTTCACAAATAGCATTTGAACCACAAGAACCAATACATGGATTTACACAATGATTATTCCTGCATGATAAATCACCACGACATTCAATATTATCTAAACATTCTGCTCTTGAACAAACACTTAATGGATTACCACTATGTCCGGGTGGACATGAACATACTGGACGACCAGAAACTTCTTGGCATATTGCATTTGTTCCACATGGACTACCAGAACATCCTTGACCTAAATAAGTGTTAATTGTTTTTTTTATATATGGGTGCAAAGTTAATTAAACACAAAAAATTAAATTAATTATTGTTAGTTAGTTATTATTTTAATGAAATATAATAAAATTTAATTAATAAATTTTGGTTTGAAAGAAATCATTAATTAAAAATTATTTATATATAATCTAAAATATTATTCATTAATTATTACTGAGGTGAAATTAATTAAAAAATAAAACCAAATTTTTATCACTTAAAATATTATTAATTAAAGTAAATATTTCTAATTATATTTATTTATATTTATAGAAAATGAATTAAAATAATTATTAGTTAATAATTACCAAATTTGTCCTTTGAAAATTATTGTTAGAGTTAAGATAAATGAATATTTTTTGTGGAAAATTTTGTATTAGTTTGCATTAATGATAATTAATTTTTGATTGATTTTAAAATTTGTACCCTCTTCTCGAAGACTTCTACTACGATCTATATAACGTTCAGTACGTGTTCCATCAGGTTGGGTATAATAAAATAATCGATTGTCACAATTAATACAACGTTTTGATGTTTTTTTCTCTATTTCTGCTGATGGCTTATCATTATCTTCAGTGGTATTTGTAGTATTAGCTGTTACATAAACAGCTAATAATGTTACCAAGATAACATTTTTTATTGTCCAAAACTATTGAAAAAATATATTTCTTTTAATGCACTTTAATTATATGTTTTAGTATCAGTATTTGTCAAAAATTATTCTAATTATTATTGTTATTCATTCAGATTTCGTTTTGGTGTCATTTATGTTGGTGGATTGGAGTGACCAGTCGTAGACAAACTGTCCAGGACTGCAAATAGCACTTTACCAACGTTTTGTTATTAAACATTCTCGTGAGCATTTGCATGGATAAGGTTCTTTTAGATAAGGAATGGTAATAGGTAAGGAAATATACGGTTTCCGTGAGTCATTTACTAGCTAGATTATTTAATTCGTTGAGGTAGTACTTGCCAAGAAAGTAATACTTGGCCTTGGCTAATGTTACGCACTTTCAAATGAAATGCTAAATTGTTATTTTTTTTTTTTGGTTGGAATCCATACCAATAATCAATCATCCAAGAAGTTATTCAATTTGGTATGATTGCTGAACGGCTTGGAATATGTGATAAAAGTCTCACTTGAAGAAACATTGTTAAAATTCCTTTAATCCTTCCATTATAGAATGTTAATGAATCTTTATTATCATTTTCAACTTAGAAGTGTGAAGTTGCCAATATCCAAATAAAGGAGCCATCGCAATGAGAGTGTACAACAAGACTTTTTACGATTCAATTAATGGGAAATATCCTATTTTAAACAATAACGAAGTATTTTAATCAAAATCATATTCCTTTTGAAAATTTAATTTTCAATTTTCAGAAATAATAAATTCCATCAATTTTTACTAAAATAATTTACTATCAGACCTTTTTTAGTAACATCCTGCTTTTAATAATAACCAATTACAATTCTTCAAATAAAAATCAAGAATATTGAAAATATTTCAAATGAAACTAATTTGTTTCGCCCACTTTACATAAATTTTGTATATCATTTAATTAATTTGAAAATAAAAGATAATAATTACATACTAAATAAAATTAATAATTGTTTAGATTTTACCATATTTATTTTATTTATTAATTATATTATTATTATTATTAAAATTACCAAGAAATTTATTATTTAAATATAATTTAAATACTTGGTGAACCTCCTACGTATTAATAATATTGTCAACTTTTTGAAATTGCATAAAAACAAATAAATTTGTTTAAATTACGTTTATTATATGTAAATTATTTAGAAATTTAAAAAAGTTTTTGAAAAAATAAATTTATATTGAAAATTATTAACATAAAAAACTCATTCGAAAATTTAAATTAAAAATATGTTAAATTATATTAAGTTTAAATGGAATATTCTAATTTTAAAATTTCAAATTTTTTACATTCCGAACTCTAACGAATAAAAGGTACAATTTTACACCCAAAATTTGAACTGTTTTTGGTATATTTATGAATAAGATTTCATTTAATTAAACTGACAGTACGCGTACATCGAATCAACAAAATCACTTCAAAATTTAATTTTTTTAAATTTGTGTCTGACATGGCAGAAAAATAAATTAAATTTTCAAAAAGTATTGATTATTTTATTGAATCTATGAGAATTAGGCCAATTGTATTACTCGAACTCTTCATGTAACATTTTCTGTAATAGTTGGCTAAGCAAAAAACTCTTTTGACCGAAACAGAAAATTGCTTTCGAACCCCAGAGTTTGTTCATGTTGTAGAGGAGCCGAAAGAAAATATATGCGTCGCAGCTGAATGGAGACTGTAACATAAGAAGTGTTCAATTGTCAGCACGAATTTGCCTCAGCACTGTATCCCCTACATATATTTATTTCTGACCTCCGTATTTTAGTGGCAATAATCATATAAATTCGTAACGAAATGAAATTTTGTAAATATATTTCATTATACAAAATTATTTCTATAACATTTTCTCTAAAATTTATTAACTTTATTAAAATTACTATTAAGAATAATAATTAATTATTAGATACGAAGCTCCTAAATATTATTATATTGCCAGTTTGGATAGTCCAATGTTGACTGCTGCCATAAAAATTGGACTTTGTTATTTATAATTTAAATTCTTACATTTATAAAATATTTTTTTAATATAAATTTTCACTTTCAGTGAGAAGAGTTTCATTTAATTATAATATAATTTTCATAAAAACTATTTCAAAAATTACTTTATAATTTTTTACCTTTCAGTTTCTTTGTAAATATATAATTAACTTTATATTCAAATTGTCCCTACAGGAAACTAATTTATTATTTCCTAATTAGAAAAATTCAGAAAATATTTACATTATTATTTTGTTGAAGTTATTTTCGTTTAATAAAAATTTAATGCAGAAAAATATAATATCCCTAATGTCAGTCAAACCTTGATTTTGTTAAAATACAACAATTTGTAGTAAACAAAAATCAGGAATTTGTAAAAAAAACTTAAGATTTCCAAGGGCATTTTGACATTGACATACAGAAATTACCGAGAACTCAAACGTACATCAATTTAAAACCGAAAAAAAACTGAACCAATTATCATTTCAATTGATTTATAATTACTGCATTTGAGTACGAATTTTTCGATTACCACTTTTTCTGTATTTTCAATCTTTCCATAAAAACCTGTGAAAGTTGCCCATGAAACTCTCATGTCACTTAAATTTTTCAATCTTAAATTCCTTAAAAATTTTGTTTTTCGTTTTAAAATTTCATATACAATGCCGCCTGTAACATAAATATTACATAAAAACAAGATTCTATATGATTACATAAAATATATTAACAGACAGCACCACCGATTCAACAAGTTTTAATACTTAAAAAATATAAAGCTATACGTAAAATTTCTTTAGAAATATATGATGTCAGCAATGTCAGTTTACCAACATAATTTTTCACCAATTTTGTTTGGTGTATATACAAAGTAAGACGTTTCAATGACAAAAACTGAAATAATATTTTGATAAATTACCGGCAAAACTGGTATATTTAAATTCCAGAAATAATTAAATTTATTTCTGGAAATAAATATCATAGAATATAAATCAAAATCTAATATTAGATAAATTGGTGAATCTCTAAATCAGGACAATTTTCAGGACAATAATAGCATTTATTTCAGAAATTGAAAAGCTTATTAAGTACCAATGATTCTGGGACCAAAATCTGGTAAAATCAACTTTACACTTTCGAATAGATCCGGATAATAAATCGTGAAAAACGGACGGACAAAATGATATCATAAAGAATTGTTTTACTAGTAATAAACTATCTAAAAATTCATACTTAATTAACAATAATTCTTTAGAATAATTTATAGAAAGTCATTAAATTTAATAATTAACTAATTAAAATTTTATATAATAATATTAAAATTAATTCTATTATATTTTTCAATTGTTAAATCCACATGATTTTACTAATTATTTAAATAATATAAATAAAATAAATAATTAAATTAGTTCTATTTAAAAAATTCTATTTAAAAATGAAATTACATCATCGAAAACAACGAAATCGTCAATAATCTAAACTTTAAGGTTATAAATTTATAATTTAACCTTTTTAGGCGCCAAAAATTTAATTTTTAACATTTAATCGTTTTCATTATAAATTTATAAGCTTAAATTTAAATCGTTCACTTTTAAATATTAAAAAAACAACAACTACAAAATAACTCACCATTTTTTGGATATTATTAATTAATAATTTTTTTTTTTTTGTGTTATATAATCCTTTAAAATCTCTATCTAAATAGTCCTTTTTTGTTGTGTTACTTAAATCCTTAAACAAAAAAAAAAATTAATTACACAAGTTAATGAACACCTTAAAGCAAAAATTTAACACCAAACAAATTAACAATCACTGATTGACTGAACATATTAATCCAAAATGATCTCAGTTTATATAATAAATAATTTACTATGAAAAAAAAAACCTGGTGGGTGGTTTTTTTGTAATGATGGGTAACGCCACCAGGGGGAAAATATTAGTTAAATCCACACAATTGAGTTATTTTGTTTTTAATTATCTATTACTCTCTTTCTCTCTGTAACTCGTTTATTCGGAGAACTTAATAAAATTTTGAAGAATTCTACATAAAAAAAAGTATCTTTTAATGTTTGTTATGTTAACTATCTTAACAGTGAAATTTTCCAGATAAATTTAAATTTTGATGGTATGTGTTTTTTTTGTTTTGTTTTACAAAAAAGAATCTAATTTTCCCTTTTATGTCAATATTATTGTGTTCTTATGTTGTATATGCATCGACATTGTTGTATAAATTATAATTACTATGATATGTACAGTGGCGTACGCATAATAAAATCATTAGTGCTGGTGGTTCAGTAAAATTAGGTAATTTTGAGTTATCCATATTATTTCTTTAATTTCTGATGTTGAAATTGCTTTAATTTTACCTATAATTAATAATATGATGTTTAACTAGTACAGTTTAAATATGACATTTGATTTACATTCAAAAAGTATTGAATTTTATTCGACCTTGAATATGAAGCGATTAATCGCAATTAGCTTCGACCAAAATCTTAGATGTCTTAGATTCTTTAATTGAAGTCAAAAAGTGGCATATCACTGTTAATGATATAATTGAGAAAATCCTCCAGTTAAGGAAGTATGACGACGAAGTAAAAGCTGCTAAGTTTTTCCTTTAATGCCACTATTTAAAATTTTATATGTTAAAACTGCAAAAACTATGATATAAATTGATAATCACCATAACTATCTTCATCTTGTAAGCAATTCTAAAAGAAACCATTTTTCAAGTAGTAATAGTAAATTTTGTAACATATGATGGGGAGGATTAAACCCCCTCCCAGTAACCCCCAATTCCGTACGCCACTGATTATATCTACAACACGTGGAATTGAATTTTAAACATAATAATATTATAAATAATATTGATTTTTATATTTTTCATTTTTTCATTTTAATATTATATATATGTTTTTTAATGGCATGACATGTTTGTGTAAAATTTTCAAGAACTTGTTGCGTTGCGTTTGATAGGCGTTATTTTTTTATATAAAAATATTGAAATCATTTTTTACATAAATATATTAGAGAAACAAACAAAAATTTCTGTCTATTTACATTATAATTTTTGGAAATTAATTCAGACATTTTGATTGACTTTGTTTCTTTTTACATTTCATATTTATTTATTTTATTTTTATTTTATATATTTTTGTTCTTTATTACCTGGCGGATATTTTGATATATAAATATCAAACAAGAAAATTGATAATCTTTTGATTTATCAAAAGATTGTTATATATTTGAAAAAAAAAAAACAAAATATATAAAATAATATCGAAAATTCGGAAATGAAAATAATCCTGGAATAATTTCAATATTTGGGAAGGCAATAAATTTATTAAATTTATTTTATACATTTCAATTGTTGAATAGTTTAAAGGAAACAAGTCAAACAGTATTGGAAAATTACATGAGAAAATATTGAATAAATTTTAATGTATTAAAATGAGTCAACAAAACAAAATATGCATTAACTACGTGAATACGTTCAATATAATGAATGATATTTCAAATCCTTGTTAACATAATATTTTTATTTTCATTTCAGTTGGTTTCCTAATTCGATTCGGTTGTCGGCTACTTTAAAATATTGTTATTATTTATTGCTGAAAATATTGAATATCACGGGTTAGATTCTAGATCAAGACTTAAATGTCACTCCAAATTGTCTAAGAATTAAATTAAATGTCATTCCAAATTGTATAAAAATTAAATTAATTTTCAATATATAATATGAATTTATGATTCAGACCACTTACAATATGATTTTATAATTTTAAAACTGAACGTTTCACTTTTTCATTTATTCTAGATCTAGTTGCAATTAAAATTTCTTCAGTATGGACAGTGGTTCCTTATTATCATTGAAATTAAAGTTTCTTCAGTGTAAAGTGTATACAAAGCCTTTGTGGTTCGAAATAAAATTAGTAAATCTAGTATTAGAAAAACCTATCTAATGTGGATCACATATATAATTTTAAACTTATATTACTATGACTCTGTCTAATAAGAAAACGCTAAGAATCTTTTTATTTTATTTGCATGTATATAATTCGCTCTGAAATCAAAATACAAAGAGAAATATTTAGAATAACAACCAATTTTTTTTTTACCATAAGTAGCTCTACATTATAAGTTGTTCCACCTTTATTGTTTCTACAAAATTATATAATATAATTATATTTTCTGACCAAAATAAAAATTATAATCAAAACCATAATATTATTTTAGAAATGGAAAGTATGACGGAATTAAAGATCATGGATAAAATTAAAAATATTATACAATTTGGATATAAAAAACGAAACTATAATATACAAAAGTATAATAAACTTTACAGATATCGAAAAAAAATCGTTCTTATACCATAAATATATCAAATTAACATAATTACTAATAAGAATAACAATTTTTTAATTTTTATCTAAATATAGATATCTAGAAATTCTAATATAATTGAATTCATTCATAAAAAAAAAATATTTTGAATAATATTTTCGTTAGAAAAACTTAAAGATATTAAAAATAATCATTAAAATACAAATTTCATTTTAAATATAATAAGAAAAATTCAAAAAAATTTTAACAACATTTTATATTGGCAAGAACAAATATTCTTCTTTATAACAATTTTATTGGTGGGAACAAGTTTTTAATATGATTTTGGTTGTCGTAGGTGCAAACATAATAAATCAATTCTTTAAACAAGTTCTTAAACTATTAAAAAAAATTTTCTTAAAATCACACCGTAAAATATTATCTCATTATATAACTTAGATTTCTATTTTTTTTAAAACAGAAATTGTACATGACGGTATACAGTAAACACTCTACTTAATGAACTTAAGAAACTCATGTACAATCGAAATACTAAGCGATTTATTGAAAACTTAAAACTTCTATACTACAATTTTCAATATATAATTCTCTGCTCACCATTTAAACGCTTTGTAACGTATTTTTGGTATATTCTGACTTAAAAGATCAGTTTGGGTAACACCACTACCTAAATCGGAATGTATGACGTATATAAGTCATAAAACTCCACGTATGTTTGAAATATTCAAAATTAAAATATTTCAATGTTAAAATTTTAAATTCTTTTTTGAAAAAAAGTAGTTCACAGCTCAAAATAACGTAGATATATGACGTTTGACGATACAATGGCACAAAACTTCAGAAATTGAAATTGATACTGGGTAGTACTTTTCAAAATTCATGGTGTATATACGTCACGTATTTTGGGAGCTCAAGTATAAAATGTAAGTGCAGAGCCTATTTTGACAGAAGTGTACCTCATACGTTCTGATCAAGTCTCTTGATCAATTTGATAAATTGAGAATAATTTTCCAACAATTTGTTGTCAATTAAAAAATGTATTACATGCCTCGAAAATATACCTTACAATCAAAATAAAAACCAACTTATTGAATGCAACTTGAAACCTATAGTATCAATATTTATACGTTATATTAAATTGTGAAATAGCATAATTTTTGATAAATAATATTAAAATATAAATATCAGAAGCTTGATTTACATGTATATACTGTATACACAGTACTAGCATTCAAATGAATAGCTATATGAATTCAAATTTTTCTTAAGTGTGTTAATAGTTATACCGATTACCCTATCTAATACTGTTCATGGGCACTTAAACATTACAGTGACTTCCTGATGTGCCAATTATAAAAAAAGACCTTTCACATTTATTTTAATCGGTTGTAAAACATTTCATTCGTTATAAATGTTATAAGAAAAATCGAATTAAAATACAAAAATTGAACAAATGAACCATTTTTACTTACACTATACACCATTTTTGGACTTTCAACAGATGAAAAGTTATACAACAGATTGTTATTATGTAACAGGGCTTTAAAGAAAATTAAAATATAAGTAATTTTCGTCAAATGAACAATGAAATTTATACGAATTACCATTAATTTTAAATAAGTTCATTAATCGAGATTGTACTGTACACTATATAACATCATTCAAAAACTTAAAAATAAATTAAACAGAAATTTTCTTATTTTTATTATCAATAAATTGAGATCAATACACTCTCGATTAAATCGATAAAAAAGAACTTTTTTTCGATAAATTATGCTAATTATTAAAGTTTGTTCTGATAAATTATTCATAAAATTATTAGGTGGTATATAAAAAATTTAATATTTATATTAGTTTTATTGAAATTTTTTATTAATACATTTGAAATTTATATTTTTTAAGAAATCTCTGGAAATTATAGTTTTTTATTTTGGAGTGGTTCTAAAAAAATTTGAAAATGTATTTCTTAAAAAAAAGCAATTAAACAAAATTTAACTGACACATAAATTTTTATATATAGTAATAAATATTTTTAATTATCATTATAACTATTATAATTCTGATAAATCGTAAATCACTCTGTACTGAATCATTATTAATAAAATAAAATCTAATGATTATTCAAAACAAACAATACCAAAAAATATAAAACAGTAAATATTAAATTTAAATCGATTCCAAACAAAATTAAATTTTTAATTATAAATTTCAGTGGTAATTTATAAATAAATATTTGATTTCCAAACAATTTTCAAATGTTAATCAGTCATTACAGACGAGATAATATGGTTCATTTATGGGTAATTGTTGCGGTCCGTAGGTGGATTTGTAAATATAAAGATTTGTTAATAAATTATTTAAATTATAGATTTTTGTTTGCTATTTTTTCAAAAAAAAAAAAAAAATGCTGATATAGGAATAGCCTAAAAATTGGAATTTGCTAAAATACTGATAGAAATGTAGGACTTTAGAAATGTAAATTTCTGAGAATACCAAAAATTTATTTTACATAATAGCTGAATTTACCAACGTCAAAACTTACAACCAGAATGTCATTCAAATCGTATGATAATTAACTAACTATAATCAGCAGAGCACATTACTGAGTTGTCACACGAATAAGTTTGTACCCACTCACGAAACACGTCTTTATATTGAAGATGAGTTTATTTTAAAATGTTTAATGAGCTAACCTAGCGACTATAGTTATAAAGTTTAGTGCTTTTTTGTAATAGTGTAAACCTCTAATAATCGAAATTGATGCGTTATAAAATAATCAGAATAGCTTATTAGCTATGCTGCGATAATACGCCGTTTCTAGGATACTTTCGTTACGAACTTGTATATTTGTAATACCTTACTTAGTAGACTAGTTCTGTACACTATAATGTACAGTGTGGATTGCGGAAACATGAACGAACCGAAATCTGGTTATCGGTCGTCCAATTTTACTACCAATTTAAACAATTTGGGAATTTCTAATTAATTATTCACACTGTGAAATCTGAACTATATTAATGAAACGAAAAGCATTGATAATTTAAGATTTGAGTACATCTTTAGAAATCGTAACATAATGTGTTTACTTTGAAAACTTACACAGGATACGTTAGCCAAGTTGCAATCCCCCTCAAACCATATTTATTAAATTTTAGAGTAAACATAAATTATTATTTTAATTTCAATATTTTGGTGTAAAGTATTACCAAAAATGAAACAATATTGTTCTAAAACTGAATTGCTCGAGGCATTTTGCACAATAACTTTTAACGGTTGAGTTTAGGGCCATTTGTATATAACTAAAAAAATAGCACAAATATAATGACGGTGAAGAATAATCAACTTTATTATATTCAATAATAAAATAAAATCCGAAAAATTGAAAGCTGAAGCTGCAACTAGGCTAAAAAACGCATTAACACTAACCATATATGTGTCGTAAATACTGTTGCCGTACAAAATCCTTCCTGGAATAATCTTAGTCCGCACAGCATTTTTCGCAAATCCACTAAGCGAAAACATAAATCAGAATTCTTTTGATTAATTTCCATTACCATCGCAACACTTTATAGTATAATTCTTCAATAACTCCTCGTAAAATCCGAATTATAATTAATTTGTCATTTTAAATTCTCATTAAAATATGGTTTTAAATTACAATTTTGAAATTAAGTAATAATAATGATTATATAAAAAATACTTTTAAATATTTAAAAAATAAAATATTTAAATAATTTGTAATAAATATACATAACGAGAAAGAATGTTTCTTCAATAATAAATTTCCTAAACCCTTAAGCATTTATTCAGTAACATTAGGTTTTTTTTTCTGTATTTATTCCATAGAATATTTATGTGGGTATAGTGCGGTATCATGTATACAATTTAAAGAGGAAGCTATTTTTTTTGTTCAAGTAATTGTAACTTTATTCTTTATTTTGTTTATATATTGCTAGCTATATTGATAAAAATCGATTATTTTTAAATTGTCTTCATAAATTTAGAATAAATTTAATATATAAAAAAAATGTGGGAGATTTAAAATTTCCACATAAAATTTTCAAACATTAAGAATTTTTAAATGGCATTTAAGATTAAAACCAGTATTTAATAATATCGTAAATTTTTAATTTTAATGTCAATTTCTTTAGGATTGTCGTTATAATTTATTTCGAATTAGCAATTAAGAATATTTATTTTATAAGTAAAATTATAAGAAGATTTTTTAAATTTAACAAATTCTTTCAACATTTTGAACTATAATTAGCCTTCAATCATCAGGAATTTTACTTATGTTTAATTTCCGAAAATTCATTAACTAAACTATTCTATGTTATCACATTATTTTAACATACATGTAAACAATATAAAGGATAATTTTACAATTTTGCAGTTCATTATTTATTCGGTCCCAATTTCAACAATATTTCTACATATATAATCAAATTAATATTCTATATATACAAATTCCAAAACATTACCAATTTACAAAAAGTAAAAAAAAAAGGGTTTTCCTAAACATACACCAAAATAGATAAGGAAAACATTTAAAAATTAAGGTTTATCCTTAAGAACGAAATTTTTTGTTTTTGGTACTCTCTCTTAAGTTTTAATGTATATAAATCCCACACAGACGAAAACAAAAGTTTTACAATATCTTATCACCATAAAAAAAGGGTGATGAAAAGACTTATGCTTTTTATAAATATCTTATAATCATTTTAAGATACCTTTTTTTCCGATTATATACTCTTCTGACCCATGAAAGGTCGGTCACAATGCCCGTACAATATTTTCTAACCAAAATAAAATTCTTGACCAAATTTTAATTTTTTTTAAAAAAAAGAAATTTATTTAAAACATTGAATTTAAAATATTCATGAAATAATTTTTGAATGAAATCTTTTATTACACCATTTTCAATACTTTATTTAGGATGCCTGGCGGGATATTCGGAAAATAGATATAAAATATATAATAATAAGTAATAAATTTTAATATAGTAAACTAAAGATTAATTGTAATGATAAAATTAACATTACAAATAATCTACATAAATATAAGAATCCGATATTTATTGCTCAGAAAAGGAATATAATTTAGAGTTTAAAATTTATATAAAAGTTAAATATTCGATTTTCAACCGGAAACGGAAATAGAGGGAGATTTTCAAATTTTAATGTTAATTTCCATAAGATTGACTACTTGTTAATTTCAATTTTGATCCAGTAAATTTAAAATTTTGGCATTGAATGTTTCTTTTAGTTTGAAATGAATGTAATTATAAAATAAAAATATTTAGAACTAAACTTTACACCTAATCCATTTACAGAAAAGGTCGATTTACATGGTAGATTGCTACCGTGTAAATCGAAATCACATCTTATATTGAATGCTCA
Organism: Rhamphomyia laevipes; assembly: GCA_963920725.1. Classification (NCBI taxonomy): domain Eukaryota; kingdom Metazoa; phylum Arthropoda; class Insecta; order Diptera; family Empididae; genus Rhamphomyia; species Rhamphomyia laevipes. Next base: position 10,515,288 of record OY987256.1, on the reverse strand, counting down.
TGGAAGTGGAAGTTTTGCTCATTTATTCAGTCGTGTCAAACCGAAACCATGTAATTCGAGTATCATTGTAATTCGAGGGTTAAGAAAGAGGTTATTCTTCTTTACTCCTGAAAATTGAATTTGTTTTGTCCTGTATCGATTCTACGAGATAATGCAGTATTCGATAAGTTAGGGTAGTGAAAGATTTATCCATTCTTGTTCTATTTGATTTCAATAAACCATTTTCTTTAGTATTTCCCACAATTTCGGTATGACCTGTTTTTCGTGACGATTAAATATTGATTTTAATACTAAATTTGATGGCAAAAATTATTGTGTAATTTTTCTTATATTTGAACCCTACAGCTGTAGTTAGTTAATCTATCAAAAAAAAGTTAAATTATATTATACTGTACGTCGTTAAAGTTTGATTGGTTCCTATTTTGGCAACTTTGCGAAGTACTTATACTAACTTAAAACTTACACGTTAAAATTCGTTAATAAACTTATTCGTAAATTGAAAATTCGTTAAAATTCGTTAATAAATTTATTCGTTAATTGAAAATTCGTTAAAATTCGTTAATAAACTAATTCATTAAGTGAATAAATTTAATTATATTTTGTAACTTTGGAAGAATTTTCTGAGCAAAATATCGATACTCGTGTCCGTGTGTGCGTGTTAAAAATAATCGAATTTTTGTTTATTTTTATTTTTTTTTGCACTTCCTATTTTGTAAATAATATTATATAAGAAAAGTATAGTAGCAAAACAAAAAAAAAGAAATGAAAAACGGAAAAATCAGCGGAATATAATTTTCAAAATATAAATCGCGTGATATAAAATAATAAAGTTTATATACATTTTTATTTATCCATTTACTTTGATTTGTATATAGTTACTTTGTTGGTAGACATTTTTTTATAATATTATACAGTGTTAACTTATGTCGAAAATTCTATTGTCAGACATTTCTTTTTACCAAGTACAGAGTGAATCCAAAATATTAAAAACAAAGACCATAAATTTCTTGTTCTTATAGGGTTCAATCTCATCTCGTCATTGCGAATGTAATCAAATTGATTAATCACCTGCCTTTCGCGCCAGCTTCCGTCAGGTTAATTATGAAAAAGTGCACTGAAATGCATAGTAACATTGAATGTGCTGTAAAGAAGTCCTCTCTATCCTGTCCAAAGTGATACACAGCCAATTAATTCTTATTCCCTTATTATCAGTGACGGTAGACACTCCAGAATAGATTCGTGTTACCGCAATTGCTCAATACATAATTTTTAATTTCCCTTTAATCTAATATGATGTCAGCATTTAAGGCAAGATAACTTTTTGGATAGAAGAATGTTGTAACCCAGTTCCCCCCCAATTACTCAATTTTCTCTTTCAGCTGTAGATATCATGCTAGTAATCACGTGTTCAGCAGATTCAAATTATTTATGTAAAGTAATTAATCAAAATTCCTCAATTAACAATAAATAATATTTTCATCAAATATGTCAGTAAATTTAAGTCAACCTTTACCAATCTGATTTTACTCCGCAACAATTTAACAAAAAAAAAATATTTTGTTTACGACATTTACACCAATTTTTTTTTATTTGTTCGTGTTTCTTATATAATTATTTGTCAAAATGTGTTTAGTTAGTAGGTAACTAAATAAAATAACATGATAGATGATACAAATAGAAAAAGTTTTATAATATAATTAATCATAATGTACACGTAATCTAAATATTCAATATAAAATTAATTATGAGTACAATAAATAACTATTAACATAATATTTAATGCTCCTTTTATTTGTCGAAATCGGTATCAGGTCAATTCACAGCAACAAAACTACTGAACAGTAGTTTAATATTTATTATTGCACTGGGCATTTCCCAATTTGTTGTTTACAATAAAGAAATTTTTTGGGGATGCAGAACATTCCTAGCTGCAAAATTTATAGAAACTTATTCTACTCTTCGTTGCCTTGTGCGATAAATAGCGCCACATAGTCGACGATTTTTATATTTTTGTCTATGCGATATCTTGTTGAATTATGAAACCTCTTTAAAGCTGTTTATATCAATAATTTAGTCGTACATAAAATAATGTGGATTGTAAAACTCATATGGTCAGATGATGTGGAACGTTAAACATAATTTCAAAACATTTCGTTATCCAATGAATTGAGGATCGTTTTCCAATGAATTGACCAGGTTTCTCTGAATTATATTCAATAAATAAATTTTTAAATGAAATACCATTATTATAATGATAGGACAAGAAAATCATTTAAATAATTTATAAAGAAAATTAGAAAGTAAATCGATAATTTAACAAAGAAAAATTCCTAAATAAATTTAAAGTTAATGATTTTTTTTTCGATAAATTTATTTACTGAAATATCTGTAAAAAAATATTATTTGAAAATTTTATTTAAACTTATAGTTAATACCTCTGAGTATATTGATAAAAACTGAAGAATTGTTAAAAAATATTAAAAGTATTTTCACAAAAAATGTAATCGAATTTCAGTATTTTTTCAGTTAAAACTTTTTAGTTGAAATTTCTATAGTGTTTCTTCGGATGAAAATTTTTTTTTAATAAAGAAAATTTTTTGAAATTGAAACTAAATTAATTAAAAATGAAATATAAAATAGGATCGAATAAAATAAAAAAATATATAAATGAAGAGAATTTCATTATATTTTTAAAGTTGTATAGTTGTTTATATACTTTATAATAAGGAATTACTTACTATATTTACAGCCACTTTATAAGTCTAGTCAAAATTATATACTAAAGGTGCCTTGTCAATGTCATTAGTCTTTTTTTAGCCTGTATGACAATTTGCATGAAAATGTTATTAAGGAGAGAATGAGGTAACATTTATAAGTTTTTTCGCATTCCGAATAATCCGAATTAATATACATAATCTGAAAATTCATTTTTAATATAATCTTATTTTTAAACTGAAAATCCTAAAACAACTTAAGTCGACTTAAGCTTGAAATTAGTTACATATACCATTACAGTCCCCTTTCGAGTTTCTTTATATGCTAAAGATCGTTTTTCAGTTATCATCTTTTTTACGGTAACTATAAGCCAAAGTTTAAGTCAGTTAGAGCAAATTGTTCAAAATCTCAAATAGCTTATATAATTTTACCCTAGTTTGCTTTTTTGCATCTTTAAGTATAATTTTGAATAATAGCTTGTTATAAAATTAAAATTTGTTTTCAGATTTACTAGTACCGATTCCATATTTTCTTTAATGTATATCTAAACTAGGACTTAAGCTATATTTCCACATTTTCTTTTAGTACATTGTCGACTTAAATTATTATTGAAAAATTATAAATTAAATTGTGTTAAGGTAAAATAAGTGAAGTGACTTAATTTTCACTACAGGCTTATTTTAAAATTAATGGTTTTTTATACCAGATTTGTTTACAAAAAAAATACATGAGAGACCCCTTTATGTTAATGGAGATACCCCTTTATATTTATAAAATTATATAGTTTTGATACTACTTAATTGAAAACAATTTCAATTTTTTATTTTTTCATTTTTTTTTTTTATTTTAATTAAAATTTAATTGGAGTATAATTTTCTTTTTAACTATTATTTTATAAATTAATTTTTAATTAGTTCTTTCCACTTGAAATCCTTAAGGATCTTTACATAATCTTGATTATTTTACTGATTTTGTATAATTTTACTGTCGTATATATAATAAATATAATTATAATTATATGGTTGGTTAAAGGCGAAATTCAATTAGTGATTTTTATTTACATGGGGATAAATAAAAAATCGTTGTTGAACATTTATTTTTTTTCGTGGAAAACTTCAAAGTGTTTGGTGTTTCTATTGCCATTTTATGTCTCAATTAAATGTTGAATTTTTTAACTATATTACAAAATAATGAATTTTATACATATATGAGAAATTTTTAAAGTATAATGGCAAACAAACAATATTTCATGAAATCAAATATTTTTCAGGCAATAAATTTTAGTAATAATTATATATTTTTCTACCATAATAAAAGTGCAACAAAATTTGTAAAAGGAAAATTAACTACTGATGGTGAAACACAATATTGCATTAACTTTCCATATACATAATAACATTAATTTATTTCATGTATAATAATAATTACTAAAGGGCTTATTTCCTTAGGGCTTTCAACAAAGTTCCCGTATAGTTTAATTAAATTTATCGACATTTTGTATACGTTCGTATACATTTTATTACTGGTGTATGTATACACAATAATTATACTGTTAAGTGGAAATATTTATTTTATAATTGAAAGAACTGATTTCATCAAGCTAATAATATTAAATTTATCGGATACAAAAATATTGCATATTGGCCTATATCCTAAAGGATATTAACAATAAAAGAAAATGATTAAACATTTTAAAATGTATATAATAAATAATTGTCTATAGGAATAATTTACAATATTGACAATTGAGATTTTCCAATAATTACAATTCACCGAATGAACAATTAAGATAATTTAAGTTGACCGAATGCAAAATTTAACGAATTTACAATAGAAAGATTGACCAAATTCACAATTTAACGAAATTACCAAATTGATCGAAAAAGTAAACTTAAACAATTACCGATAATAAGTTGATTCAATCCATAATTTACTGAATGCACAAATTTATCATATGTCAAATAGACTGAAGACATAAGATTAACCAAAGTTAAATTTTACCGAAAATAAATTCACCTTGGCATTTCGTCGGCTCAGTAATGGTTTGTCGTATGCGTTATTTTAGGATCGAGCTCTGGAAAATGTATTTTAATATTAAAGCAATCACAGATAAAGAAAAAATAATCTGCTAATTTATGCATCAAGTTAGCTGGTTTATTGACTTTCTTAAACTATGTCTACATTAGGTTCCCGTCTCATAAAACCAAAGTTTAAATTGTTATATATTAAAATGGATGTTTTTTGGTAATACATATACAACAAAAGTAATATCCGCTATCTTCGTAATAATTGCAAATATTAAAAAACAAATAGCAGATAAGCTATTAGATAAAAATGGCCATTATTATGCTAAAATCTCAACACAAATAACGTCCATGCACCTATGACAGTGCTTTTGGTATATGCGTATATCATTTAATTCAATGCTCACATTAAGTTCTAAAAGTTCATCATGTTTCCAATACCAAATTTTGTAGTTTCCGTTTATTTACAACACAAATTTTTATTACTGTTATTATCTCACATATTTAGCGTATACAACAAACCAATATTGAGCCGACGAATTAATTAATTTTATAATTTTATAAATGTTTAATTATATATTAATGTTTTATGTTAATTGCAAAATCTCCAAAATTAGTCGATAATTACCATAAATTTGCCTTTATTATTTATTAATATAATATTGGAAAATTCACATACCGGAAATTTTTGTCTATTCGATCATTTTACTTTCGGTTAATTGTGTATTCAATAAATAATGCATACGATCATTTAACCTTAAATCAATTATAAATTCAGTGATTGTACGAATTGATGGAATCATCAATTAAATGAATACCGAATATTGATAATTTAATATTAATAAATATTTATTTATTTACTTTTTTAATTGAGGCTTATAATTTCAAAAACATTTTTATTACTACAAAAAAATACAATTTTCACAAATAATAATTTCATATTTTTAATATAAATAAATTGAAAATGCTTATATATTTTAAGAATGCTTATAAATTTTAGTATCCGAAGGCTGTTTAATCTACAATATAAAGCATACGAAAATATTAACTAGACTATTTGATAATTATTGATTTTACTGGAAACTTTTACAATTTATCATTAATGGATGGATGGATTGAAAGAGAGGAGTCCGTGAAGGACTCAAACGCTCAGGCCAGAACTAGGCCCATTGTACCCCTCGGTGCGAGGAACCTTCATTTCACTCTTTGCCGAAGTTACAGATTTGCTGCCATTCATGAACACCCGCTTCGCTCAATTCGTTCAGGAGATAGGCACCAAAGCATTAGTAACGTAGGTGCATGAGGCAGGGACAATGACAAAAGAAGTGTTCAATGGTCTCTCTATCCTCACCGCACCCCCTACAGACGTGCACTTCAGAGCGCCGGTTTTTGAAGGCATGATCCCGCAACATAGAGTGACCTGTTAAGATCACAGTGCCCAGGTATATCGAGCTCTTATTAAATCGCAGGTATTTCATTTATTCTGAATAAGAATTACAATAAATTAAGTCGTACTTTGTTCGTATATCACGAAGTTCCTATTTTTATATTTATTTTGATACAAAAAACCATTTTCGAAAACAGAATTCATATTTTGAACCCGCATGACTTTTAACTTGAACTCAGTGGACAAAATATTTTTTAAAAAATAATTCTTATATCCTAATTAAATATTCCACTACACGTTCTATAAAAACATAAATTTATCTTTACAACAAAAAAAAATGAAATTGTGAATTCAACAAAAATATTCATAATATTATTATTTTACTAAATCCTTGTTTTTAATTATAAATGTTGTTTCCAAAAATAATTTACATAATCCAAAATATCCAAATAGATTTTTAACAAAACAAAAAAAAAATACAAAAAATTTAGTTTGTTTTCTATTAAAAGGATATGATTAAAATATATACTCCTGGCTGCTGGTGTAACATTATACATTATCCTTGTAATCTGTACACAAACAAAAAAAAAAAACAGATATTCTTTCTGTATACTATTTAAAGATTTTTCTATTAAATACATTGAATAAAGAATATTTAATTAACCTTTCCTTTTACCCATTTTCACAGTATCCGTTCGTATTGAGTGTCAGTAATTTGTTTTAGCTTTTGCATAAATTATAGTCTTAATAGGATAAAACTAATTATACATAATATAGAAAAAGGGATAAGTATTGTTAATTATATTTAAAATAGATGGATATACTAGGGTAATTTGTATTTATAAATCAAAATAGATTTTAGTAGTTTTGGTTTAGTAAACTAGACCTCATCAAAATAATGTCTTAGAGTTTAACAAAAAAAAATTAGCAATCAAACAATGCAATTAGAATGATCAGAAAATATTGATCAGTTACATATAAAATTGAATTTTGTTGATTCAAAATTGAACAAATAAGATTTAAGATTGTCCGAAATTGTTAATATTTAAATTGGTTGAAATACTGAATGAACACTCTCAGTAATTAACCTTCAAAATTTATTTTCAACCGTCAATCGAAACAACTTTACATCAATGAAAAAAATTATTGATTAATCTTTAAAATAAAAAGTATTTCAATTAAGAGCTCACCCATTTCAATGTTTGAATAAAACTCTTGAAAAATACATCATTTATTTATTGTAGCATATTTGAAGTTTGAAAGAGAACATCAGTACAGATATGGATGCATTATTTCATACAGAAAAACGTTATTCTTTTAATGTAATTTTCTACAACTTTTTTGAATAATTCCAGTTCAATTCCATGGAAATTAGAATTATATGTTCTAAACCTAGATCATAGAGACAGTACAACAGAGCTTTGAGGTCTAGGTGCGTGGAAGTTCTTCACATATCTGCCAACCTTCAACCAACCTACCAACCAAAGCAATAATTTCACGAGCTATGTAGCTTTAAAGCCTCATAAGTATGGTATGGTAAGCTTTAAATTCTAATTAGCTTTAAGGCCCAATTTCTGCTTACCTTGTTTTAAAACTACCTTTTATTGGCTTCAACCATCTTTAAGCTTGCGTTATTTAAGGCTTCTTGTTATGAACCTAAAGTTTAAAATTACCTTTCCTTTAAGGCCTTTTACTTGGTTTCAAAGTCTAATTTCTATTTCTTTATTGTCTTTAATAAATTTACCAAATTTGAGTAATGTCTGGTTTGCTGACAGTTAAAAAATGAAATGACATGTTATATTCAAATCAATCAGTTTTGAAACATATTTTATATTATGAATAATTATAATTTCATATATCAGATTCAATTTTCAATTTCTATAAATATCAACTTTTCAATTATTTTCATTTTAATCTCTAAAATTAAAGTTTTCTTTCTAAAATTTCTGCTTTTAAAAACTGACCTTTTCTAAACCACTCTTATGAGAACAATTAATTAGTAATCGAGTATCTAATTCTCATCAATCTGAGACACAAGCTCCATATTCCAGTTAACCAAGAAATGTGGACTTTAAAAAAAGACCGATTATTTGTTTTGTGGATCAGCGAAGCATAAGGAAAGTTATGAGGAAAACATATGTAAAGAAAGAAATTATCTTTTTATCTTTAAGTTTGATTTCTTGCACTTTCGCACATGTGCAGAAATAATTTACTATCAGCAATGGATTAAACTCTGATGTGTTTAGATTAGACACTAACTACTTAATACAAGCAGTTAAATAAAAACTTAATACAAGCAGTTAGCAACAAAACATTAAAATTTGATTTGAGAGGTTACCGCTTACATAGGTGGTAATTGCCATATATATATTTTGGCCTAATGCCGTTTTCGAAAATCCTTATAAAATTATTGAAAATAATAATATTATTTATGAAAAACATTTTCATAAAATTATTAATTTTTATATAATTTCTTGATATTATTTTTGTATCACATTATTTATGTTTTGCTATATTTTTATTTTTATAATATGTTTTTCACTTTTAATTTAATCAATTTAGCATATATGAAATTTTGCTTTTGTTATGAAATTATATTAAAAATCTTTTGAAGCCAGATAAATGGAACTTCTAAATTTAGTAATATACTTTCTTTATATACATATAAATTATAAATTTTATATATATATATAATTTTACATACAATTTTATGTATACTCAGGTGCAATTAACTTAATTATAATTTCTTCGTTTTTTTTAAATATATTTTACATTTAGATGAAATATCATGGAAAAATGGTTGTCACATACTTTTCTAAATATATTCACATCGTAATAATATTCATTTTAAAAATAAATATAAATAATATCTAAAGTACTTTGTTGTTACATAAATATATTAAAATGTTTGCTGGGCTATTAATAAACTTCCTGTGTAAACATTTATATGAAATTTATATGTAAATATAAAAATGAAAGATAATTTTTAAGGTTTTTTTTTTTTTTTTTTTTTGCAAATTAAATCCATGAAATTAATTTATATTCGTAGTTATGTAATACAACAACAACAAAAACAGCTGTCAAGCAATTAAAAATATAAAAAAACAATATAAATATTTTAATAGAATCATTGGAAGAACATTGGTCAATATTGATATATATTTTTCCAATTGGCGATATATATAACTAGCTACGTAATTTGCGCAAATTAAAATCAGTAAAAATACTGAAGTAATTTAGATCACTTAATACTTAATTATTGGAATTTCGAGTTTTATATTAAAGGCAATAAATAGATGGCACTTAAACTTCCAAAAGACCCTAAAGAACAAGTGATTTTTAATAAGAGGCTTTAAAAACAGAAATAGAACCAATAAATGGCATTTTTAAAACAAGTTATTAATTGAAATCCTAATTTTGAAGTAATTTTTATTTAAAACCAAGAGATATTAAAGAAGTCATCAATTTGATTTTAAATTTATTAGTAAAAGGTAAAAAGGTAACATACAAATAGACTTTTTAAGTTTAGTATGTAGCTCGATTATTGATGAAATTTCCATAGAAATGATAAATTTCCCATATAAAATCAAAAATTAAAAATTTCGTATAATAATTTCGTTCAGATCGTAAGCAGCTCGTATGAAAAGTTATGAAAAAAAGTTTAATTTGTTTTCAAATCAACAGATGGCCATTTTCCAATTATTATTGTTCTTAAGAATATATTTCATAATGAAATTTAAATATTTTATATTTATTTCGGATAGAAATTTCATTAGTTGACATGTCATTACATAAAATGTATGCTAATGTATTACTAATTTTAATAACACCATATATAATTACAGCGTACATTGAAAATGTATATAAAAAACATTTAATATGTCAAAATATTAAAATGTCAAACAAACTAGTTTTATTTCTATATATCACGATTTTTTCATAACCGAAAGTTGGATAATTATTGCGAAGGGCCGTGTCCTCGAAAAAACTGTCTTTCCTCGGTTCAGCATAACTAAAGGTGTAGTGCCAAGTAAAAAAATATTTTACCGGAGAATTTGAGGTGCTTTGGAGATTGCTTTAAAATTTTATTTAACTCGACCGATATCACTAAACTAAACCCAAGCTCCTAATATATACAGACAATAAAATGAAACATTAATTAAATTTTCATCAGATCAGAGCCATCTGTTATTAAGTAAAATAATTAAAAAACTGTTGAAATTCTTACATGATAATTTTTTTTTTAATTTGCAAGGTAATTTAAATGAACTAATATAATATATTAACCCATTAAAATTTATCTTTCAATAAGTACATTTTAAATCATCCATTATTGTATTTTTAAATATTCACTTTGTTTATAATTAATTCCAATATGTAATAAAGTTTAATATTAATTATGATATTTTACAATTTTCCATTTAAATCTCTTTGATATTTAAATAATATTTTACAATTTTACTTAATTAAATTATTAAATACATTTTTTTTTGTTAATATTTTAGTAATAATAATTATAATTAATCGTTTATTATAGTATAATATTAATTACCACAGTAATAAAATATTTTTATTTATGATCCATGTTAAGTTGACATAATAATTTATATTATTTAGTATTTTTCGATGATGGTTGATAGATGAAATTTTATCCCAAAACCATTAAGTAAAAGTTTTGTACATACTTCTGGTTAATTATAGACCATTAATGATACAAAAACTAGCTAAATATATATTAATATATTATTAATATTATGAATGGAAGGAAATTTATTTTTGTAAATGTTTACGAATATTTTATGAGAGAAATTTCATATTTTAACAATGAATAGATGCAAAGTATTTAATCATTTAAATAGACTACATTAAAATATCAAATATCCATATAAATAATTAAAGAGTATAGATTAGATGTGATTGAACATATAAAGGAACTTTGGTTATTAAGTGAAACCTATTAGACTTTTGTAAAAATTTAAATTCTTAATATCTTTTAAGAAAGAGAATTAATTTCAAGTAAAAACTATTAATTTGCTATTTTGGAAATATTCTGTGATGTTTCAAGTTACTACTGAAAACGACCCATTCTCAATATACAAATTACTTGTTAAATGCTTAGACAAATTTTGGTGGCATAATTAAATAATGTAATTAATTAAAATTTAGTATATAAGAGGGTGAGGGTAATTTGTAAGTTTTATTGTTGTTTTTACATAGTTATAAGTTATTATTAGTTGAAAATTAAAAAAAAAAACAAAAATTATAATATTGGTTTTAAAAACATAAATTTCCAATGTAAATAAATATATTTAAATTTAAATAAATAATATAATAAATAATTTAATAGTCAAAAACTAAATATATAATAAACATAAATTAAAAAATGTTAAAAACTTAGAGCATTCTAATTAAGAATCAGTAAGTTAGAACCTATATATTAAGAAAATTTTGATTTAAGTGTTTTGTACAAAATAGATATATTAACAAAAAAATTTAAATGGAAATAAAACACTATAAAAAAAAAAAAAAAAAAAATGCTTAGACAAATTTGATCTTTAAAGTTACCTTGACGAATAAAGACGCGTGCGACAGAAATTAATTAAATGAATAGCAAAAATGTCAAAACTAATGGCAGTAACCTTTTTTACAGGCCACAATCGGACTATCGATCACATGATATGGAGCTATGAAACATTAATAGTCAGAAAGCTTCAAAACCTAGAAAATTGCATTATCAATCCTTCGGATACATGACGCAGCAGTATTGTTTCATTAAAAGTACGGGCTTAATCAGTGATATATGATGCAAAGATGTATCGCAATAAATCAATATGACTGCAATGTTTAACTGTCTGTCATCTCTTACCTCACAATAAAATTAGCCAAACCTCACAATAAAATTAGTATTATTTCTGATTTTGTTTTAAACCTAAGAAAAATGCTACCTACTGAAACAATTTGCTAACAGCTGGTTATAATTAAATGTTCCTTTAGTATTATAACGAAACCTTGGTTCAGAATCGATATAAAATTAATAGATCCAAATTGCAATAAAATATCTGAAAACCATGAGATTGCTTAAGTTCACATCATCGCGCCACTAAAAAATACTAATTACATTTATGTACCCAATTGTAAATTACTTGTAAGGCAAGTAGAATACTTATAAGGCATTCTGAAGCCATTCTTGTAGCAGAAAAGAGATGTGAACTCTTATTTCCTTGATAGTTTCGTTCTTATACAGGAAAGTCATTGGCGGTCATACCTTTATTTATAAAAAATATTTTGTAAGATCTTCTTAGAACCGAAAATAGGAAAGACCTTGACGGCAACATAATTTCTGGTTTGAAAATTAATCTAAATTTCTACACAAAATTGCTTAAACTGGAAGTAATTTTTACATTAATGTTTCTTGAGTTAGTATAGTTCAGAAATAGAATTTCAGAAAATTAATCAATTTTTTATTATAATTATAATTTGTATTTTAATGACAAATTTTAAATTTCCGTATTACTTTATATTTTTAGATATTTTCATTTTCGATTCATAAACAAAATATTACATTGTCATCCTTTCCAATAGTTCTTATTATTTTAAATATCCTTATATAAAGGATATACAATTTTTTTATTCAAATAATCTTATAAAATTCTTATTATATCTTGAAGATATTTTATTTCAGTATTATAAAAAATAAATATTTTGTTGATTTCCCACTAAAATAAAAATTATGTCTTTCTTTACTTATTCAGAAAACATCTACAGAAAAAACAACATTATTTTTTCACTCTTAAACTAAAATCATACTTTTTATGGTAAATTTCAAATGCTTAAATAAATTTAATGAGATATTATTTTATGAAAAAGGATTAAATTTAAAGAACTGGTATTTTTAACGATTTAAAAATAAAAATAATCTTTTAAAATAAAGATTTTAAATTTGGAAATTATTATTAATAATAGTTATATTAATTATATCCCACATAAAATTTTATATTTCTCAAAGTCAAATTATTTGTTTTTATGGATTTACTATATAAATCTAAAAAAATAATAAAATTTATTTATAATTTTTGTAGAGCAAAATATTTATCTTTAATCATCTAAAGTTTAGATATAAATTTAAAAATTTATTTATATTTTGTTATATTAATTAGATTTAAATATGTAATTTTTGGTTATCCATTTACTTCACAATTTCTAAATTTATTCTATATTATATATAAAATATAAAAACCACTTTAACCATAATTACTCTCGTAATTATCACCCTTAAATCATATAAAATATTAATCAATTTTAAAACCAACTTTTGGGTTTCGTTATGGGTTTTAAAACACTATTTTATTGATTCTAGATAAACCGAGTAACTTAGTTAATAATGAAAATGATGTAAACTATTTAAAATATGTAAATTAGTGAATATGTATGTTGGTTTTGGTGAAATGTTTTTCGTTCTTATGGTAATTTAAGAATTTTAATCAAATATTTAATTTTAATTAAATATTAAATTTTGTTACACATCCAAAAATCGAAATTTAGTTTATAATAATACATTAAAGTTTAAACTTGAAATGTTACGATAAGTAATTTGATAGAATCAAAAAATCTCTGATATGGCCTCATTGGAAAGGTATGATAAATAGATTGATATGATGTTATGATTTTATTATTTATATTAATTATTATAGCAAATAATCATTTCACTATAAATTTCTTTATAATCATAATATCGCCTGAAGTACAGTAATGGCCATATAAGAATGACACCACACATAATATTTAAAAATTATATTTTTAGCTCACTTTAAAACAAATAATGATTACATATTTAATAATAATTCTATTGCAAATTTCGAAACCATGAATGATGACTGATACTCATTAGGACAAGTTAAATGATTTTCATTCATTAATATTGAGAAATTTATTGTCGATTTTATGGAGTCAATAATTAAAAAAAAAAATCCAATACTAAAATCACATAATTGCAATTAAAAGCTAATCGTTTTCATTAAAAGCTGATTCAGCTTAAAGCTTTTGGGCTGCAATCAAACCCATGATATAATGTCGCCAACTAGGCCACAAATGACCTTTCTATTTAGAAAACTTAACGAATTAATTAGTAACTTACAAACTCTATACCGTATTACAAATTTTTTGAAATTTGTACTGTCTGATTATTGTTGAATTAAATTTTAACCCCAATAACTGTAAATAGGAAAAAACACGTAATAAACCATAACCCCCTAACTTTAACATAATCCCAGCTAAAATTATAGATCCAGAAACAGGAGCTTCTAAATGAGCCTTCATAAGTGAACTAGAAATATAGGCATTTTAACTAAAAAAACAAATTTGCACATATGTTAATTTTTATTTGGCCACTAGTGTATATTAATATACTAACTTTTTAAACTCTTATCATATCCTTTAAATTATTCTTACCATGTCTGCAAATTAATAGTTCAATAAAAAGAATAGTATCTAATAAAAATAATTTCAGTAACTGAAATTAATTATATAACTTTTTATGGTTACATAACTTTAAATTATCTATTCAACTTCTAGCATTAAATATTATGTTAAAAATGTTGAGAAATAAAATTATAACAATTATAAAATTTTAAAATAATTGCTATAATCATTAATAATAATAATAAAAAAGAATTGTTTTATTAAAAATTATATATAAATTTCTTGATAATAATTATTCAGTTAAGATTTCCAACAGTTTTCGTATCAGCAAAAGGATTTATAAAAAATATAGTTAAGAAAATGTAACAAAAAATTCTTAACTAAAGTAAATATTAAACTCTTAAATACAAGTTTGTTGTAAGATTTTCCTTAGTCCTTCTATATATTTTGGTCCCATATGATCAATTTTATATGAAAGTCTCTATTGAATTTTGTATCCTTTAAGACTATAAGATTAATAAAATAATTTTTATTTCTTACTCTCAGAAATTTAATCTTAAAGTTTTCTTTTTCTAATTTTTTTTTGTTATTGAATACTTGTTGAACATGTCCTTGCATTAAGATACAGAGAAACTACAGTGAATGAGAACTAATTAAGGAATTCCCGACAATTTATATTTTCTAATGAAATTTCTTTTCTTATATTTCTATAAATTTTTGTTTTAGATTATCGAGCTTTAATTATATTCAATGGCGCCAACAGCTAAAAAAATAACATTGTCATCCTCTCTGTTGTAATGATGTATCGGGTTTTTGGAAAAATTATAATTTGGACGAAAGAATTAGTCCAATTCGTGCGAATGTAAAACACTGGATTTATTCAGACTTAGTTACATCGGACACGGTTTTATGTATATAGTGGAACTGTAGTTCACCCCATTCATAATCTTAATGCACTTTTTCTGAAATACAGATATTGGGAGAGAATGCCACAATAGGACTACAGTAGCCACATTGATTTGGTATAACTTTTACGCATTTACGTTACTGTGACTGTGAGTAGCAATATCTGATACTAATTATTAGCCGATTCAAATTAAATATGATGCAAAGCTTTTAATGGATCCTTACTTTTAATTGTGGTTTTTAATAGTTAGAGATTGATTGTTACAAAATGGCCTTGACCGATCTATTTTCTCGCAATATTGAAATAAAAGTTCTAATTTTGAAGTTGACTAAACTTAAAGCCACATCAATATCTTGGGCAAGAATAATTACCTATAATGAATGAACCAACCCGCCACTGCTCATATAATTTTTGTATTTTTATAGTAATTGGATATAATTATGTAAGAAATATTTCTTAATTTTAGGATACAACTTCTAAACCAATTTTTATAATATACTATATTAATCAAATTGTTGGTTTTGAACCGAAGATTTTGTTAATATTTAAATAAATTATTCTTAATGTTTCTTTACAAAAAACAGGAATCATCAATTTAATGCGACATCTAATTTTCCATTATATCTGTTAAATAGTTAAATAAGGTTTAGTAATGGAAAAAACAAACAGAATTATTTACACAACCGAAATTTTCTGGATCCTGAATTAGTTAGTGTTTTATAAATTTAAATTAGTATATGGAAAAATGAATAACTGTCGAAATTTAATCAAATTAGCCCACACCATAATTCTAATAAACGAGCAAAATATGAAAAACTGTCTGGAAAATTGAAAAATGATACATAGTTGTTGTGTTGTTCGTTCCAGTCAAACACTGCATCATTAATATAACGTGTAGATGTAGATAGACCCTATATGAACGAATGAAATAACTTTGTCTGTGAGAAAATACCAATATTTCAAAATCTTTTATGTTGGACTGACGGGTAACAGTATAACAATTATTTTATTGCCTCCTAGTCCTACTTAAACCCACGAAAACTGGAGGATTGAGTAAGTCATACTCATTGCATGTTTCCTAAGAACTTTATGTACCGTCACAATTCCCATATGACCCGTTCCTTGTTCATTATCAAAATTATCTTAGACTTTTTATGATTACGAATGCTCCAGAACGTTTTTGTATATAGTAATAGTACATACAATTGTAAAACAATTTAGAGAATATAAATAAATTTTTAATTCATATTTTGTTATTATACTTAAATTTATATTTGCAATTAAATTTTTTTATTAAATTTTACTTCAGTTTTAAAATGATTTTCAATTTTCCATTATTATTATTTTATCACTTATTTTAATGAAAATTTCAACAAATAACAAAAAATATTATAAATTTGTATATCTATTTAGTTCATAGAAAACTTAATGCATCTATTCATATTTATTATAATAAACTTCCACAAATGTTAAACTGATATAAACTGAAAGTTTTCTATAAAATCTTTTACAATAAAATTTAAATATCCTTGTAAATTGTATCTCTTCAGTGTAACAAAATTTCTATTTATTTGTTCAAAACTATTTTAAAACTTGTAATAAGTTAGTAAAATCTTGTCTGTTAACACGATAATGTCTATAAAAAAGCAACAGATGGAATGCTTTAGAACTCTTAATTTAGGTCTGTATCTAACCTACTGTCGCCGGCATGAATTCTATTAATTGATTTTGATTGATTGAATTGAAGAGCTAGAGAGGTTCATGTCCGTAGACCAGTATTTTACACCTTTATGATTCACGTTACACATGTCGCGGTGACTAGTGTAGCCAGCAACTCTTTCAATCGAATTTCAGTATTGGTTCCCAATCTAAAATACCTGATTCATGCAGTTCATTCATGTAGTAAGAACCAAAGTATATTTCCGTCGTAGTTTCATGAGACAGGAACAATGATAAAAGTGTTAAGTTGTCTCACAATTTACCCTAAGTTTAGCTAAACCGAAAAATGTGATATATTTATAAATTATGAATTGAATGATAAATGGAAATGGAAAACCTAAAACTTCTGATTTTTGTAATGGTGTTCAAATCAGTTAATGTGAAAATCAGTGCACATAAGATTTTATATTATCAAAATCGGATAGAAAGTGCAAGCCACTTTCGGATCGAAAATGGCTCTGATTTCGAATCCTTTTAATTTTACAATGTCCTATCTACAAATATAAAATAGAGAAGGTAGTTTTATTTTAAATGTTTGTATAAAATAATAAACTTTTTATTAAATGATTTATTGTTAGCCCTAAAATTAAAATATACTTCAATAGTTCTGTGGAAAAATATATTTGAACCCAAAAGAGGACATAAAAAATGCATTGCGAAGAATTGTATAGCGTGTAGTATGTATATAATAATAATTATATTTAATAACACGTTAACTTATTAAGTTATGTCAAACGTCAAAGCCAAAAACGAATAGAAAATTTAAAAAATTAAAGTAATGTTAAAAGTGTTGCAAATTTTTTTTTAATAAAACTTAAGAAAATCATGAAAATAAATTGGAAATTTCAATAAAATGATAAAAAATATTTAATGTAACTTACCTGATACTGATATGATTAAGAAAAACTCATTCAAAATGGCGGAATGAAATATATAAATGAAACGGTTTGGATAAAACACTAAAAAACGCACTATTAATTTAATTTTCATTAAACATATTTTTAATTTTAAAGAAAGCAAATAATATATTTTTTAAATTAACACTTTATTTTAATATATTTTATATAAAAAAAGAACGCACACACACAAAAAAAACCAATCTGAAATTTTCAATTTCGATGCACATTTTTAAAACCATTTTAAATACGCGAAAAACTCGGAAAATTCAGATTTTTTAACTTATTTGTATTTAATAATTATTTAAAAACATTTATTTTATAATATATTTAACAATTATTAAGGTAAAATGTTATTTTTATTAATTTTTATCAAATTTGTTCACTACGAAGTACCGAAACGTCTTTTCATACCGACAATTTAATTTAAACTGAAAAAAGGAGGTGTGTCTAAATATTATTAAATGGATTAAAAAATTGTTGCAAATAAAAGCGCGCGAAATTTGAATTTTTTAATCAATTTAATAATATTTAGAAGACACACCTCCTTTTAATTTAATTGTCGGTATGAAAAAACGTTTCGGTACCTCGTAGTGAACAAATAAATTAATAAAAATAACATTTTATCTTAAAAAACATTAAATATATAATAAAATAAATGTTTTTAAATAATTATTAAATACAAATAAGTTAAAAAATCTGAGTTTTCCTAGTTTTTCGCGTATTTAAAATCGTTTTAAAAATGTGAATAATAATTTCAAGATTTTTTTTTATATTCAGCAATTTTTCATCTGCATCAATGCAAATCTGCATCATCAGCAAATCTATTTCTTGACCATCATATCCATCACCACTCTTCATAGTTATTCCATAACTACTCATAATTATTCCTGAAAAATTGGAAAATATTGAAAATTGCAAATCATAAAAAGTAAATTTATATTGACATTTAAACGACCATCGCCACAAAAAGCAAATTCTAATCTCATTTAACCCAAATCACAATCAATATTATTAAAGTTCTTTTAAAATCTTAATTATATTAAGTTTAATTAAGATTTTATTTTAAAAAAAAAATCCTTTAAATTCCCAAAAAAGAAAAATTTTAAAAGATTAATGATAAAATTAATGCCCCTAGACCTAGACAAATACAAAAAGGATAATTATGTTAAAGATTTTTTTGTAATTAAAAGCGAAATTTTTACTTTTTTTACTTACAATTTGATAAATTCTTATCAAAATCAAATAAAACAAAAAATATTTTAAAAAAAAAAAAAACAAAGTTTCTTTTAAATTTTAAATTATTTAGAAAAACAATTTTTATTTTTTTTGGTATTTTATTTGAAGTAACTTTAAAAATGTGTTATTTTAATACTTTTTACTCTGCAATAAGAAGAAAGTTAAATTTAATAAAAAAGAAAAAATTGAAATAAAATTAAAATTTTATGTTGTAAGAACAAGGAAAAATAAAAATAATATATTAAATTTGAAAGTGAAAATGTTCTAATAATTTTTCATTTTTTCCAGACGTATTTAATACAAATTTTCGTTAAGGTATTTACGGCATCAAATTTAGTGACTGTTATCTAATCCGATACATTTTATATAGGTTGAACTTTTGTTTTTGACGGAGCGTTGTATCGCTTTCCGTTACGTATGTTCAGATTAACTGATGCATTAACATCAAATAAAGATTGTTTCATTTGTTTTCTTTGTAACATTTTATTTCAAAATAATGATACTCTCAAAAATTACACAGTACTGACACGACACCAAACACCTAAGATATCACTTTAATTTGCACAAACAAAATCTTATATCTTAATTAGTTTATGCTCCAAATTTTCCTAACGAATCCCTAATGTAATCAAACTGATAATTAATCGTTGGCGGATGCTAGAATATCTGCCCGACTTTATGATATATAAACGTCTGATTAACTCGTGTAATGAGCTAAGTAAGTAAATAGTAAAATTTTATATCTGAAATTTTGTCTAATTGAATTTTATCTAATTTTTTTTAAATTAATATAATACTTTGTAACTGCAACTATAAACAAACCGTTTACTTTGAAAAGAATCATAAAATAAAAGCACAAAAATGCGTAGATACAAAGAATGTAAAAATTATGTAACATGTTTTTTGGTCAAGACTTTTATGTATTTTGTTGAATGTATCTTTTCAGAGAGGCTTATGTTGTTTGTCTGAAAAATTTATGGAATTTCTTTTTACACCAACAAAAATGAACAACATTGAAATATTATGTTTTAATGTTTATCAATTTTCTATTCATTCTTTACCTTTTATATTTAATTTCTTACCATACTCTTATTTTCTTGAAATATCAATACTTTTATGTTATAAAACTTTTATTACTTTTCATATTTTATTAAATATTTTATACCCTGTTTATTAAAGCAAAAAAAAAAACTAAATTAGATATTTTCATGATAAAAATCTTTATCGTTAATACAACAAAATGATAACAAAATTTAAACAATAACAAACAACGGTAACAGTAATGATAAGATACATAAATAACGTGTCAATACATGAATCAAAAAAAATCCCCTACAATATAATGTTTCCCAGATATTTGATTTGTTTGATAAGATTAAAAGCCTGTTCATCCAAATTATTGTGCAGTAGTTGCATATTATAGAGAATAAGTAGTAAATACTGTGGCACGGTCTCTTTTAATAAACCAGCTACCATATCGCATAATTCAAGTTGCTGTAAATACATTTACTATCATAGCTATATAGGCTGGGAGTATTTTTATATGTTTATTCACGGTAATTAAAGGTAAGTTGTTATTAATTCTATTTACAAGGCGACCGCCCGCTGTCATTATTTTACTAACCGTGTCGCTCACATAGCTTAAAAGTTTGACGACCCATGTTAAAGAGTATGCCGAAAAAAAATTGTACTTTTTCTACTAGCTAGTGTTTATTTTAAATCAGTTTTTTTAAATAAATAATTAATATTAATTGATCAAAGTCGCAATTTTGTACAACTCTTTATTATCTAACCAGAACATGATCATTAGTGGGTCAATTATTTAGAATAGATAAGATTATTTTATAATATCAATATTAGATACTACCACCAAAGACGTATAGGATCTGCTAATGAATACCATGGCATCATTTAATCACGCCAAATGGACAAGTGTAGCAGATTGGATCAGAAGAATATGAGTACTACTACAGCGCAAATATGAATGAACAAATTACTGATTTGCAAAGGCTTTATTTGCCAATCTTGAGTCGTTCTAGAATGTTCATATAATTTTTGTTATCGCGGAGTTTAAGTTTTGTATTTTATAATTATATATCTATTCTACTAGCGATAAATTTAATAACTCATATTTTTTCCACTACTTTTTCAACTTCAAGTCTAATCAATCAATAACTTTGGAAAATATTATTTCTAAAATAAATGACTATTAATAATGCCGTCTATCAGCTTTCAAATTTCTTTTAACACGAATTCTTTAAACTGTGTACGTTCGTGAGGTCTAGGTCTAGATAAACATTTTATATGCTAAATAGTTAAAATAACAACTAAAATATACTGACAAACAGAAAATTTTAATAGGCTATTCCAAATAGCCCATTAATTTTCTGCCCGAATAATAATATTTACTTGATGTTTTAATCTATATTTATATAATTATATTTATATTTGTGAATTTATGATTAGAAGTTTTATTAATCCATATTTTTACATTTATTATTTCCATGATAATATTTAATTATATTTTATTTAATGTATTGACAAATTTTTATTCTAAATTTAATATTTATTATAAAAGGACATTAAATTAATTGAATTTAAATTACAAATGCTCGATTTTATAATAAATATTCTTCATAATTTTTCACCTTTCTTTATTTTTTAGCTATTTCATCTCCCATTTATTGATGATATGACAATTATCCAAAAATAAATATTTTCATAAAAATTTCAATTATATATTTTTATTATTTATTTATATTAAGATATTTTATTTAAAAAAAAAAATATGTTTATTAGAAATGTTGGAATTTAAAAGATTTTTCATTTCAATTCCACCAAAATATTTCATATAAAAACAAGTAAATTCAAAATAATAAATTGAATTTTTTTATTTATTATAATATATACAAACAACTTGTTGAATTACTAATACAATTACAAAAAAAGGATATACAAATCAAATACATCAGTAAGTAAAAATATCTCCTTTCTAAGAGCTTTCATAGTTCTCCTTCTTATTTGGATTTTGATACGGCGAATTCCAGATTTACACTAATACTATTATATAAAAAGCTTCCTTTTCATTGAAGTATTATTTTTTATATATTGTATATTATAAAAAAATTTCATAAAGTATTATCCTTGATGATCATGATTTTCATTTTAATGATTTTTGATTTTATATAGTAATTATTATCTTAAAGGATTTTTAGAGATTATAGTTTTTTTTTTTGTTACTTTTGCATTTTAAATAAATTAATTTATTCCATTTAATAAAAAGTTTTTTCAAATACGATTTTATTTTCTTATTTTTTTGTATCCTTTTTTATGTAATTAGAAATTGCATAAAATTTAATATAATTAGAAAGTAAATTAAAAATGTGATTAGCTGCTAAATAAAAATTAGGAATTTCTTGGAATCTTTATTAAGTATAAATAAAATATACAATTACCAATTCTATTAAAGTAGAGGTGTTGAATATACTTAGAAACTGTAACCGGCTAAAGTTAAGTTAAGTATCCAAACTTCCCATATCACTTGCAGCCATAAGGATTGCCAGTACTACAGGTACTTTGGTTTTACAATATCTTATTCAATTAATTATCAATAATTAACGGCGTCTGCTCCACTTTTCGCCTCATTACTCTCAGTGTACAGCAATCGAAGATAGTGTTATCTGTATATCGAATCTGAATTTGAAATTGTAAAACTACCGAGAAACTGTAGCCCGCTAAAGTGATTACATTTATTATTATTAAAGAAGTGAAATTGGTTGACATATTGATGAAACGTTCGACTGAATAGTAAATATAATGGACTCACTAATTTCTACCTACACGAGTTGAAATCTGGAAATTTTAACTCCTTTAAAACTAATCAACGAAGTTCCTATATGGACTGGCTTGAATTAACTCATAACCAAAATATACTACGGTGTGGGTAGAAATTCTGTTCAAGTGGTTCTTAATACAAGATAAACAATGTTACTGGACAATGAACAGCTCCAAAAGTATACAGAATTTCTATATATTTCAGTCATATCATCAATCCCATATGTCGATAAATATACATAATATTTTTTAACATTAAATTTATAAATATTTTTCATTAGCTTCAAAGATATTTCGACTTTTTTTATAAGAATTATTTGTTTTATCTCTCTGGAAGGCTTTTCAGTTTCTGTAAGAACTTTTTATTTCAATTTTTGATAAGGGTTATAAATAATGTAATGTTCATATTTGAAATTTTATATATTTATTTCAATGAATTTCAAAAACTTGGAATATATTATCTTAATTTAATGTACCGAAAATTTCTTTAAAATTATAGTTTCAATTTCACAACTTTTGGAAAATTTTAAGTTTATCCAACGACAAACTTCATAATTAAATGTGTTTTTGAAAATATAATAAACTCTTTAAAAATATTAAATATATATTTTTAATTTATATAAAATAAAAATATAAATATTTAAAAATTCCATCCGAAACCGGAAATGCTGTCTATCTATTCGATTTATGAGTAGCTATGGAATACAAATAAAATAAAATCTACTATGGCTGAAAGTTGAAGCAGAATCCTAATATAAATTTTATGAATATAGATTTCATTATTAGAAATTTAAGGAAATACTCATTTGAGGAACGTGAACAAAATTTTAGATCATACGAGGGCTGATTGATAATTACGTGGACTGACACAGAAGACACAGTTTTTTTCAGTTTTTTTATTTTTATTTTTCAACGTAGTCACCTTTTAGGACGATACACTTAGTTAGACGATGTTCCAGTTTTTTGATGCCTTCCAAAAAATATGATTTCTCCAACCCTTCAAAATAGCCATTTGTTTCGTCGATGACCTCAGCATTTGACCCAAATCTCTTTCCTGCAAGCCATTTTTTCATATTTGGAAACAGGAAAAAGTCAGAAGGGGCCAAATCTGGAGAATATGGTGGATGAGGAACCAATTCATATCTCAATTTTAATAATTTTGCTGTTGCAATTCCTGATTTGTGAATTGGTGCATTGTCTTGATGAAAAAGAACTTTTTTCTTTGCTAAATGTGGTCGTTTTATTATAATCTCTTCATTCAAACGATCCAATAATGTTGCATAATATTGTCCTTTGATTGTTTTTCCTTTTTGTAAATAATCGACATGGATTATACCATGAGCATCCCAAAAAACAGTGGCCATAATCTTGCCAGCTGATGGAACTGTTTTTGCCTTCTTTGGAGCCTTTTCACCTGTAGAAATCCACTGTTTTGATTGTTCTTTTGTCTCTGGTGTGTAGTAGTGTATCCATGTTTCATCAACGGTTATGAATCGACGCCAAAAATCGACTGGATTACGTTGTAATAACTCCAAAACTTGCTTTGATGTTGTCACACGATTGCGTTTTTGATCAATTGTAAGCAAACGCGGCACCCATCTTGCAGATACCTTTTTCATATCCAAATATTGATGTAAAATATTAAAAACACGTTCCGATGAGATGTTCACGATGTCAACAATTTCCCGCAATTTCACTCTTCGGTCATCTAGTACGATATCATGGATTTTATCGACCATTTCTGGAGTAGTCACTTCATTTGGACGCCCAGAACGTTGTTCATCAATTGTGCTGGTACGGCCACTTTTAAACTCAGCAAACCACTTGCAAACCATTGATTTCGAAGGTGCAGATTCACCATAATATTTATCCAACTTTTCCTTAGTTTCCTTTGCTGTTTTCTGCCTCAAAAAATAATGTTTTATCAACACACGAAATTCGTTTTTATCCATTTTTAAAAATTCACTGAGATTGACTTACTTAAACGACTGTTACATGGAAAGTATACAAGATATCGACTTTAAATTTTATATATAGCCTAGTAAATGATTTTAGAGGTAAAAAATACTTACTTTATACCTGTGCATTACCTGAATCACAGGTAGTCCACGTAATTATCAATCAGCCCTCGTATTTTAATTTTGGATTTCTTATAATTTTGAAATTTAGATATAGAATATTGATCTGGGGATCTAAAATTTTGCATGTATATATAAACTAGATCAAAAAACAAACTTGTGTATCGTTGTTATAAACAACGAGGTATATTCTCCATATTGCTTGAAACACTTCACACTGCTATTCCATAACTACTTGTAATTCGTATATTAATCCGGTAGCTCTTAAACTATTACAAGGCCATCATTATCAAATATCCCCTTTTCAATATTAGATAATGATGGCCTGTTGATTATTATCCCAGGCATAACAATAATAATTTGCTGTTCTTTTCGCACATATTAAATTCTCCTAATAAAAATAACTATCTCCTTTATTTCCTCCGACAACGCCAACTCATTAAAATCGACGCTTTACAAATAAATGGTACTCTAAGAAGAGGTATATCCTTAAATTATAAGTGTATTTAATACTAAATGTACGAAGGATATTACATTTATATTTATAAAAATTTAGCATAAAACCTTTCAAAATGAACTGCTTGTATAGATACAAATTATAATCTTTAACAAATTTTGATATTAAAAATAAACTAATGAGTAATAATTATTAAATAATTTCACCAAAAACCTTTATTTTCGCAACATTGTGATATTTTAATTTCAAATTAAACGGTCTAAATATCAAAATCATGACCGGAACATAACAAATAAAGAAAATCAAACAATAATGGTCGGATTCTTTAAGGGTTGCAGTTGCAAACCTTTTAAAGTTTGATAATATTTTATTCGTAATATTACTAGTAAAATATCTCACACTTTTAAAGAGTTTCCAGAGATGACTTCAAATTGCTTAAATTTTGACTCTTAAGACTGGGCTACATAGTTTCTATCAGTTCAGTTCAGTTTCGATTCGATTCTACTGATTAACTAGACTGAACAAATCGATTGCAATCGATAAAATCACATATATTATTATTTTTTGAAACTATCAAATTTAATTTCTCTTGACATTCCCGTCAGTTTGGATTCGAAAAATTTCAATAGTTTCAAACTCTTTCGATTCGGTCCGATTTGTGTGTCCACTCAATCGATTTCCCATACAAAATATATGAAGTTGTTAAATTTGAACTTTACTGAACGAATCGAAACTATGTAGCCCACAGTTTAGGCTACATACAAAGTACAGTTTTCAGGAGTGATAACGCTGTACTCCGCTGGTAAAATAATAGCATAGCGTAAACACCGCTAATAGTGTCACTATATAAGTCCATAATAACTGATCTTATACTTGCATGGTTGGTTGGCCCCGTTATGGAAAATTGTTCTCTTCATAAGAATAAGTAGAATTTTTGATATAATTAGAACTTTTTGAACTTATGGACCACAATAAATCAATTGAGATAATTCGTAACGCGTGTTGACCACGGATCATCACGCACTCTTCTTAAACTGAACTATAATAACCTATAGCCTGACATCCATTTTACATAAAATTTCTTTAATTTTTTATATCCTAACATAAAAACACTTAAAGTAGTCCTTCTTTTCAACCAGTTATAAACCGAAAATTTTACAAAAGCATAACAATCTTTATTGTATATATACATATATAAATATAATTTCTATGAGATTTTGTTTTTTATGTTCTGTAAATATTCTTTTAAATACGTTTTATGATTACTAAACACCATCATAGTAAAAGAATTGAATTTTTTATATATATACTTTTTTGTATCAAAAGGACTAAAATCCTTTACATATACAATATAATGTAATAAATTATTCTAGGACTAAAACGACGTCTTGGTTAATTGTAATCCCTATTCTGTGGAAATGATGAAAAGTATTCGTATCAGGTACAAAAAAAAAATTAGCAAAAAAAAAAAAATTTATATTACTAAATCACTTTTCGTTTACCTAGAATTTAATCTGTACATGGTATACACAAAATGTTAATACAGACAAATTAGTTCAGGTATTTTTGTATACATATAAAAAGTATAAAAACATTTAATAAAAAATTATGTCCTTTTTTTCCTGTACCTTTTGTTTTTGATGACAATTTATTTATGACAAAAATTATGATTCATATTGAAAATTACTTAACCTAATTCTATGTTATTTTACCTGTGCTCGCGGTATACCTTTATCCTAAAACGATGCCAATTTGTCCATTTAATATTGAAAATTTTATATTTCAAAGATTTTTAGTTTAAATTTAACTGTGAAACTGAAAATATTTAAAATAAAAATTATATAAAATTTAAAAAAAATTAAGAAAATTAATAAAAATGATCAAAATATTTAAATTAAATTATTTGTTAATAGTTCTATTAATTTTTTATATATCAAATAATCAACGTTACAGTACAACTAAAGCTGAATCATGTAATGAATTAGTATGTGGTTCAATCGTATCGAAATGCTTATTAACACAAAGTTGCCAATGCAAATTAACAGATTGTCATTGCTGTAAAGATTGTTTATATTGTTTAGGTGATTTATTTTCGGAATGTTGTAATTGTTTGGATTTATGTCCAACAAAACATAATGATAATAATAATACCACTAATCATAATAGTTTAATACCAAAATCACAAGTATCAGATTTTGATGGTATACCAGAATTATTTGATACATTAACAATTTATGATGATGATGAAGATGATAAATGGCAAACATATCGTTTTCCAATTGATTTAAATCAATTAAATAATGGTGATAGTTTTCCAATAAATTTATTAAATAATATTGATTTAATTAGTTTAAAATTACAAG
Organism: Rhamphomyia laevipes; assembly: GCA_963920725.1. Taxonomy (NCBI): domain Eukaryota; kingdom Metazoa; phylum Arthropoda; class Insecta; order Diptera; family Empididae; genus Rhamphomyia; species Rhamphomyia laevipes. The sequence goes on along the minus strand of OY987256.1, from coordinate 10,487,251 downwards.
AAAATAATAATTTAAATATGAATAATGATAATAATAATAATAATAAGAAATTACCAATAATTTTATTAAATTGTACTGTAATATATTTAAATAATTGTATGACAAATACAAAATGTTGGGAATATTGTGAAAGTATGGGTGCAAATAGTTATCGTTGGTTTTATGATGGATGTTGTGAATGTGTTGGTTCAACTTGTATTAATTATGGATTAAATGAAAATCGATGTTCCAGATGTCCAGATGATTTAGATGATAATGACATTGATGATAATGATTTAAATGAAATATATGATTCTATGGAAGAGAATTATGATGATAATGATGAAAAATGGGATTATGGTGAAGATGATTGAAAAAATTATGAACTTTATTGTAAAGATATTTTGTAATAGATGAAATTTTGTTGTAGTCTAGAGAGAAAATCCAGTGATATAATTTGTAAGAAATAGAGATTTCATAAAAATTGTAAAAAATACAGAATTATAGAAATAAAAATGGTTAAATAAAAAAATTGTATGTTGTTATTTCTTAAATAAAAATACATTTTTTCTAAAGATTATCTTTCTATTTGAAGTATAATTACAATTTTTCTATATAAATTATGAAATAACTATCTTATAGACGTAGCACGTAGTGCTTTGTAAGTTGTAGCATATATTTCAAAAACCGAAGCGTCGTAGAGTAGATTTTAAACTTCGATCTACGTGAAAACATTAATGGTCATCATTTATGCTTTAAAACATAATTATGCTCTGTATAAATTAACTTTATTCTTATTTTTAATAAATGAAAATAATTTAACGTCAACTGTCAACTGTAGAAATTAAAATTCCTTAAACAGAGTCGCTATGGTCTACACTACATAAAACGTTGTATGTTCCAGGTGCACACTCGATACCAGAATCGTATTTATAAAACCAATACCCTACACTACGTAACACGTAAACAAGATATAAGAACACTATGAATATGACTACAATGTAATCCTTATTTAAATCTTCAATCTCTGTTTAAAATTTATCAATTTATGTTTTGCAAAAGTTCAATTCAATTTGATAAGTTACAATTATATTTTAAAAAATGTAATGAATAAAATTTCTGAAATATTTTTCATCAAAACCCATCAATCTTTGACAATTATCTTTAAGAAAAATTTTCTTAAAACAAAAAAAAAAGTGTCTAAAAATAAAAACTCCATTACCAACCCCCCAGTCCCCAGTATAATTCATAAAAATTAATATATCTCAATAACAATATCCTCTACTGATGGTTTACAGAAATGTAAAGAAAATTATTTTCATCAACTTTTTATTAAATTCAATTTATATAAACTGACAATTATTTTAAAAGTTAAATTAACCCAACCATTATTTTTAACACCCCATTTTCAAAAGACTCTTATACATAATATAAATTCGTCCTATTTTTAAAGGATATTATATACTTTACTTGGAAATTTTAAATGTTCTTCCTTTAACCAGCACATTGCTTCATCGCCGGAAATGTAATGGACTGTAAAAACAAAAAAAAAATACATTTTTGTTTTTTCCCTTTCAAAAATCTCTTCTATAATTCAGAATTTCAGATAACATCTTTTTGTTAAAATTTTTCACGTATAACCACCACATAATTATTCAGCAAAGAAAAGAAATTGTTTTTATATATATATATTTTCAACAAATTGTCGTGGTTTTTCCTTTATAACCTTTAAAAACTATATAAAATAATATGAAATGAAAATTAAATGTATATATTTATAACAAAAATATAGTAAGAATAGCTGATGATGTTGTGGTTATATTGTATTAACAGCTCCTTTAAAAGATTTATGTAAATTCGACAAATTTTTATGTTTTCGGGGTATATGAACAAAAATTATATATAATTTACATATAACATTATAACCAGGGACGGATTAACTGGCAAGCATATACAAATCATGTGCTTTGGTCAACCAACTGACAGAAGGACATGATATTACCCTATTTATAATTTTGCCTTTATAAATGGCGCCTACAAAATTAACTGGAAATAAAACTAGGGGTTCATACGCAATTAAATCAGACAGACAACGTCCTTAAAGCATGTTAAATGTATTATTAATAACGCCTTGTTCATTTTTCTTTTTAATGCCGCTACAGCACACAGTAAGCGTTGGCCTCCTCAAAGAATTTACGTTCAACTTTATTGCAATTTTGACAATTTTGAATTTATAAGTTATTTTATAGTGAAGAAACATTTAATTCGATACAAGCTAATCGCTTCTAACAGTGAGACATTTATTGTCCGCATATATTTCAAATTTCATTACTGGTATTAATTTAAAGCCAGATGTCCCAGTCAAGAGTTGGAGCACTATCCCACCTGTACCCTATCTTACTCAATAAATTATTATTATTATTATCCTGTTTATAGATATGGAAATATCCAATTTATTGGATTTTAATATTATCTTTAATTAAACTTTGCAAACGGGGTCCACTCTTTCATAAAGCACGAGTAAATAACTTTATTATTCCATCAACCTTTCGTTTGTGTTGGAATGCTGTGATACCATTAACCACGTCCTCGTCTTGTCTCTGGTTTTCATAAAACACCAACAAATGAACGCATGTTTCCATTTTTGCTGTACCAAATTTTTCCGTGCTTTGACCAATCCGAAATCTTTAATCCAACCCTGACTATAATTTATAATAAAAAAATCAGGCGTCAGACTAAGTGTTATTTTATGACTGGTAATAAGTGGGTCCACCAGGAATAATAATAAATATAAACAGTAGTGTAGTAACGAAAATCTTTTATAACACCTGTTTTTACTTTAGCTTGCTTTAACCTGGTGATTTTATGACCAAATTCAATGGTGAAATTTATTGGTTAAATTCGTTTTTCTTTATGTTTAAGATCATAATAATAATTTTATGGTTTAAATGGAGAAATAAATTTTATTATTAATTTTATTTTTGTTTTGAGACTATTAAAATGTAATTTACTTTTTAAAGATTGATGAATAAATGAATTCAAGAAACGTAAATCTTTTATATTTAATTCAACAGTTCTAAGATTTGTAATAAATCTTTTACATTGGATTTTCATGTCTATATACATGATATTTTATGGTGACTTCCATAATTAATCGATGAAGATTTCATTAATCATTGACATTTTCTAGTTGAGTTATTATTTTGGCTCAGCATAACTAAATTAGTTTCAGTATAAATAATGTTGTCAAGAAGTTAGTTTAGTAATCTATATTAGAATTTACTATAAAATAATGAAGTAATTACATTTCAGTGAAGCAAGTTATTGATTTCTACAAATTCTTTTTCTCGTAAATTTGTAGAATTTATAACTGATTTTTATGTTTTAATAACAACGTCAATAGTTTTATTACTCAATTTAATCAAATTCGTCCTGTCCAAATTAAAAAAATTCGATCGATAGAAAAATATTAACATAAAAATTATATTTGTACCAAAATTAGAACATTTCTGATGAACGGTAAGGAAATGTGATTTTCTGTAAGTTGAAGCCTTTGAATACTAGACATATAGAAGAATGGTAGAAGTGTTAAATAGAATGAAACCAAAACCATTAATTATGAGATATACAAGAAATATAATACAGTAAAGATTCAGAAAAGGTAACTTTTTTGAACAAATATTAATTTAAAAGTTTCCTTATGTGAATATTGTTGCGATTTGTTAAATTGGTGAAATGAATTTATAAAATGATTAAATTTGTTAATTGAAACTTTTTAAATAGTTAACCCGAATAGAAATTTATCAAAAAATCATTGAAGTAAAAACAAATTGTATAATAACACATTCAACAAATAATGATCAAGTGGTAAAACATTGTAACTACTATTCAATTGATTTTATGTGTAATTATCTTTAAGATCAGTACTAAAATTTCTTCAAGAGACAAATTATTTTCAGAATAGTCTATAAAATATAAGTAAAAGATATTTAATAAGTTTCTATTTGTGAATTTCACTGACACTAGAATCAAAAAACGGTTGCTATTATCGTTAGTTGCTTTTTGTGAAAAGTTGCAATTTATGAAGCTACTTTTTTTGATTTTTTACGTACAAGGCAAAATTGTAGGCATGAAAAGTATTTTGAACTGTGATATCTGAAAGAATTATTTAGTATGACATGCACTCACACTCTACTAACGACAGTGATCTTAAAACAAAAAAATTAAATCAATGTTGACCAACATCCGTAATGAAGGTACTCCAGATGATAGAAATCCAGAAACAAATATTTAAATCAAATTTTTGTTATGCATATTTACATTAATTAAAAAATTCCGAAATACAAAATAAAAAAATTAAAAATTTTCCTTAATTATGTAATTATTATTATTTTTATCAAATAATAATATTTTTTTAAATTTGTGAGTTGAATATAGCCAGGAATATTAGAAAGAATACACAAAATTTTTTATCTTAAATATAAAATCTTATAATTTAATAAAATTTCATTACAAACAGAAATTATTTATATAAATTTATCAAAATTTTGTTTTTCCATCTATTTATAAATAATCAAACATTAAACATTCTACCAAACAAATATACAAAAAAAAAAATATAAATAAATAAAATTATTATATAATATCAAATTTTTACCTACTTCCATCACAAAAACAAAAAACCGATAGAAAACAACAAATCATTTATAAAAAATTTCAAATTACAAAAGCATAAATCCAATCTAAAAATTTACTAACATCTGTATAAATAACATATTCATTTGTAAAACATAATTGTCCTCTAGCATTATAATTTTTTTGTATTTTCGATGTTGGTATTGATGCTGATACAATACCTCTTAACATCCAATGATTATTTCGATATATCATTAAACCAACACCCGAATCACCATTACATGGTCCAATTTTTTGATTTAAAAATTTTCCATTATCATAATTTTCATAATCATCATCATCATCATTATTATTTTGATTATTATTGTTGGTAGCAATAGCACAAAATGTACGATTTGATGTAAGTGATTGAAATTTACGATTTGATTTTAAACATTGCCAATTTGATGCAATTATTGTATAAATTTTTGTTGGTATTGTAGTAATTGATTTTGTATTTTGTTGATTACCCCATCCAACAACTAAACCATTTTCACCTTCAATATATTCTAATTTTGTTGATCCAGACCAAAGGCATATTGGTCGAATGTAGGGACTATATCTGGAAGAAAATTAAAATAAAATGGAAAATTATATAAAATGGAAATTATATTTAGAAAATTCAAAATTCAAATATTTAAGGACAAAAAACTTAACTGATTGGGTTAGAAAAGATAAGAAATAATTGATATAAAATAATTGGACTGAGTAAAATATGAAAATTTTGTATTTTTTCCAAAAATATTTAATGTTTTTTAAAGCTATTTTAAATTAGTTTAGAAATTTTAAAAGAGTTAATAAAAATTACAATGTAAAACCTGGCCGATTTACACTTCTTCAATTAAGCATAGATTTTGCTGTAAGCTCGGATTGTATTTAGTCTCATGTTTACGCTGACAATAAATATAGGATTATGCTTCGAGGAAACCATAATGAATTTGTCAATCACATTTTCTTATCCAATTTCATTCATATATAAATACTAACCTTACTTCATTTTTTAATACAATAACAGCAATATCAGCATCATATGAACTTAAATTAACAAAATCAAAATCCGGATGTATAAATATATCATTACATGGTGCTGCTATTGAACCATCTTCATTCCAATTTTTTAAATTATATCTACCCAAAAATATGAGAACTTCATTTGCTGTAATTTTCCTATCATATAAATGAAAACAATGAGCTGAACTAATCACAATACGTTTTGATATCAATGTACCGCCACATTGATATGAAAGTGATGTTAAATTATTAACATAAATAGCTGTTAACCATGGCCATGAACCACGTTTTAAATAATCATATTGATTTTGTTTTTGTTGATTATTATTATTATTATTATTATTATTCATAATTCTTTCAGTTTCATTTATTCGATTATCAATTTTACCACAAATATTTGATGTAGTTTGAAATTTATTCAAATTTTCATTATCAAAAATATATGATTTTTCTTTATTATTTTTCATATTTATATTATCATCAATTTTTATATCAATTTGTTGTTCATTATTTGAATTCTGTATAATTTTATCATCTAAAAATTTATATTTTCTTGTATGTTCTAATTGAATCATTGTCACAAATATTCCATGATCTGAAATCGAAATTTTTATAAATCATCAAAAATTATTTAATTTTACTTAATTATTTACCTGGTTCACCATAACATCGAATTTGATTATTTACTAAAATTTGATTTAATTTTGGTTTTTTATTATTTAATGGAAATTTAATTTTATATAAAACTGGTGAATTTTGTAAATATTGTCCACGACTTAATAATTCAATTTCTCCAAGAAAATTCTATATATAAAATAAAAAACAATTATTATTTATTATTAAAATTATTTATTATTACAAATAACAAAACAAAAAATTTTATATTATTTTTATTATTTAAATATTTCTAATTACCGTCAATGGTTTGCCCTTCAATGACATTACAATTTTAAGATGTAATGGTTGATTAATTGGTGGATTTATAATTGTTAAATGTCCATACCATTCAGTACCATCAAAACGATATTGAAATATTTTTGGACATGGACTACTACTAATTGGAATTATTTCACTTTGTATAATTTTATTCATTATATTTATTACAAATATAATTAATTGTAATTTAAATAACATTTTAATATTGTTTTTTCTATTAACACTTGCCGATTAAATGAATGTGTATTTCAATTGCCATTTTACTAAAGACTAAAAAAAATTTTTTTTGGATTGTTTATGAATGAAAATTTCCAGATTTTTATGTAAATTTTTGACTACCACTTTTTTTTTTTACTAATTTTTCAAACGACGACAAGTGCATAATTTTTATTACTGGCAATGTAAAATAAATTTTTGTTTTATATAGAAAGGGAAAAAGGTAATAAATTCATAATTTTTATTATTTAATTTGTATTTTCAAAAAAAAAAAAAATTTCAGGCTAATTTTCGGATTTTATTGTTATTTGAATATTAGATCCTTCATACATTTTGTTTCTCGAGGATGTAATAAATACTTCGAAAAAAAAAATAGTTTTATTAAGATGTGATTTAATCATAAAATGAGGAATTGAGATTTTTTTTATAAAGTGTAAATATAATTGATTAGAAAATTGGAGACAATATTATATGGAAAAATCTACAAAACCGAATCAAATCTGTTATAATAATAGATGAAAATTATTATTTCAAGTTGATATCGCAGGATTAAATAACATTGTAGAGTAGAACTTGAAAAATCTACAAAAGAATTGAAGAGTACATTAATTTTTGTTTGATTTCAGCACAACATCAATTTGTGATATATACTAGAGCCAGTCCCTAAATTAGATGGTAAAGAATTCCTTGAAATAGATGCAATCATGCAATAGACAGACGAGTCGATATAAAAACGAAAACGAATGGACAAGGAATGATTGGAAGTTTTAAAGCAATTATGTCATAACTCTTCCATAAATTTTATATTATATTGAGTGATAATTATTACTTTTTGATGAATATATTATTATATCAATAAAAATTACAATCCTTGTTTGTTGTAATGGCTTCACTGACAATCCAAATTTGTACAATTCGGTATTTTCTTCTATTAAAGTTTAAACACATTTTATAATAATGTTAACATACTAATTCATAAAAGCAAATTATTTTATAGTGGAACGAATTTAATTGCAACAATTTTGATGGATGGACGAATTTGATGTAACCCAAATCACCGCAAATATTAGTGTTTCTCATAAATTCATCACCGCTGTTATTTATTAAATAAAATTTTATATTATGTATATAAAACCACAGCTTACAATCAATTTTTTACCTCTTGGTATCAATCTTATTTAAAAATTATTTATTTAAATTTTTCAATTAATATTTATTTCATGTGAACAATTTTTATGCAAAATTAAAAATATTTTTTCTATTTGATCTGTAATATTTGGACTTGAAACCTGCAAATATTGGACTTTAGATCAATAATTAATTTTGTACATTGACCTTTGATCGGTAATTGATATTTTATAGCAAATAATTTTTGCCTAACTAATTACTTTTTTTATAATTTTCTACCTGTGACGTCACATTTATGATCTTGTTTGCATGCATCTTTAAAACAATATAATATTACCTATTTAGTACACTACCTAATAATTTTAGTGACTTAAAAACAAAATTAGTCATCAAAGGGAATCCTTTAAATAATTATCTATAAATAGTCCTTAATACTCGAATTCAATGATAGTTTTAAATTCAATTTCAAACTGATAACAAGTGAAAGTTGTGTAAACAAATTAAATAGAATGGATAACGTATTTAGATTATATTGTGATTATTTTTGCATTTCTACTATATTATTAGTTCTTGTAGTAACATATATATACGAGAAACTCTACAATGATGATAATAAAATAGAATCAGTTGAAACTATTAAATGTGATAATACAATTTATAAATTATTTGAAGAAGAATTATCCAAAAAACCATATAAAATTTCAACTACTTCAAAAGATAAAAGAAAAATTTTCGAAAAAATTATTACCAAACCGGAAAGAAAAATTACTGAACTACATCAAGAAAATAAAACTGCTGCATATCAAAAACAATATTTATTAGATCTGCAGGATAAGAAGTTTAAAGAATTTGAAAAAAAAATTTCAACAGATTTACAAGAAAAAATGTCAAACCTAGACCGAAAAATTAAATTACGGCTTCAAGATAATAAAATATCAAAGTTAGAAATAAAAATTTCAACACGTCTACAAGAAAAGATAACTACGAAACTGGCTACAAAAAAATTGTCAAATATTGAAGAAGAAAAAACTGGAATTACTGACAGAAAAATCGCAATAATTCAACAAAAAATTAAGCCAGATAATTGTAATATAAAAATTAAAACTAAAATAAAGAAAACTGGTAAACTTGAAAGGAAAATATCATCAACGCTTCATAGTATAACCAAGTTTTTGAAACACGGATTGACTAATACACCAAAGCAAACAGTTGTACCAAAATTATTTGGAATTAGAGAGGACACAGATTGTAAAGATGTCGACATCATCAACAAGTGTCATGGAAGGAAATTTATTAATCCTAGTGTTAGGAGGAAATTGATCTTTTAATTATAATGATAAAGTAAAAATATTGTATAATATATAAGAATAAAAAATATTTTAATAATTATGTATATCGTTTGTTAAATTATTACACTTTCATTCAATAAACATGTATTTTTATATTTTGTAAATAAAAATATTAATTTTAATTTAACTTACAATCTATTATAACAATTTTCTTTTAACTAAAAATTTATAATATATTATGAGCTACCATCTTTGTTATTTAATCTTTGCTTTTTAAGAGCATCTATAACACCAGCAAAATTAGCTGTTTTCTTTTTAGCTGATCCTTTTGGAGCTGAATTTTGATTTCGTACTCTCATTGTTGGTAAAGCAACATCATCCATAAAATCAAAATCATTTTTGGTTGGCCTATAATTATACACATTGTAAAAATTACATATTCATTATATTATCATTATCATTGACTATTAACATACGTTTCTACTTCAACATTTTCTTTAACTTTTGGTTCCTCTGTAATTATTGGAGATGGTGCTCTTCTACCGGGACATTTCCATTGTAATTCTGGAATATTACCATTTCCTAATGATAAATATAAAGCTTCTTGTTCTTCAGGACTTGGTTCTAAATCTTCACTATCAGAAATACAAGGAATAGACCAAGAATCTCCATCTGAATTCATTACTTTACCAATTTCAAATTTTATTGTTTACAAAAAATACAAAAACAAGACAAATTGAATTAAAATTAAAACTGATGTGTCAAATCATTAACAAAAGCTCATATAAATAGTTATTTTCTCCATATTATTATTGCAATAAAAGATTTTACTATACAAAGATATTTTTTTTGTTTATGTCAATTTTTGTCTGCGCTGCGAAGTTCTCTACATAAAATAAATGCTGAATCTTCAGTCTACATAAAAATATTGTTGGGTTTTAAGAATCAGCTTTTGCTAGTATAAAACCACATTATAGAATAGACTATAGTAGAAGTGTCTCTTAATGCCAAGCCGCGTCGTATTAAGGCGAAACTTAAAATCAAACTTAATACTCATTATTCGTATTATAAAAAAATACTGTATTTTATCATTCTTAGGAATTAAATCTACTACTTAGTTTGATCCAATTTGTTGGTTCAAAGGTCAAAGTATGGTAAACTAGAAAAATCTGATGAAACTTATTTTTAAGAACGAATATTTTTATATTTTTATTTTTAAGAACGAATAGAACAATCTGTTAATGAGTTGGGTGTGCAAGGTATTTACAGTTGATCTTAATAAATATTAAATCTTAAAACTTTGAGTTACTTGGGTGTTGAACTTTTCAATTTTCATAATCGTGAAATCTTATGGTTAAATTAATAATAAAGAAATAAAATATATTGTAAAATTATAAGAAAATATGTTATATACAAACTGTATTCTGTTATGCTGGAGATACACTGTCCGATACGCTACTGCAACTCGCAGGTTCTGCGGAATAGGTCACTCGATTTCAACTTTTATGCTTTCCAGAGCGATTGTGTAGTTTCTTTCTATTTGTTGTTATAATTTTTAGTACAATTTGACAAATATAAAAAAATGTAAAAAAGAAACCATGGGAACACGACAACTCATTTTTTAATTGACAAGACAACAGGAACCAGACAAGAGACAAGTGAAATTTTGTTAAAGTTTGAAACGTATACGACCAGATTTGTTTATTAAAATTACCATATATTGTTTTCTAATAAAACAAAAATGTCTGTACATGAGTTCTTGAAAGATCTACCATCTCATAATCAAGAAAATTTTACTTTATTTAATTCGGATAATGGAGTAAAAACATCATTAAAAAGTTTAACATCGTATCTACCCACTGAAGAATCACCATCTGAACAAGTGATTGTTACAGAAAAAAAGAATATTTTATTGAGATATTTACATCAGCAATGGGATCGTAAAAATGCATTCAAAAGACGTGACCATACAGCAGAACTGTCATCAGATGCACATTCTAGAAAACGTCTCCGATTAGAAAAGGAATCACATTAGTATATATAATTCAAATATTCATTTTATAAGCAACTCTTTTTTATGTAGATATCATATTTATAATGGTTGCTGTCATCATGGTTTACAATTAATTATTGTTTATTTAAAAAAACTATATTGTAAAAACATATCCTGATATATTATAATAAAAATAAATTTAATTAAAAAATGAATATATGTTTTAGTTTTATATATTTCTCTTAACATGTTTGTAACATGTTTTTTAAATTCAGGTTTTTAATATATTTTTCCATTCCAAATTTTTTAACAATTATTGTGTAATTTGCAACTTCCTTAACTTTTTTTACGCAATTTCCAAAATACAAATATATGGTTCATTTGAGGCGGACTTTGAAAAATATTAAATTATAAGAAATGGATTTAAGTTTTAGTGAATATTTTTGGAAATAAATTTTTAGTATGACATTAGTAGTGGTTTTAACTCGAAATATATATTAAATTCCAAAATGACTCGTTTACAAGTCCCCTCCACAATGTTCGTTACAATCAAGATAGTTACAGCGTATAGAGATACATGTATTAACATTGTTTTAAGGCACTGCAATAATTTCTTGTTATTCTACAACGTATTTATTACAATGATCTTGCTGTCTTAATCTTAGTGTCCATTATATTATATATACTTCTTGTAGTCCAGTTGTTTACATGGTTACTGAAAATTTAAAAATTGTTTACTCTTTTCAATCATATAATTGTCCGAATTAAGTAATAATTTATTTATTTTATTGAGTTGATTAAATTATAAAATTACCTATATAATTTGTTGTAAAAATAAAATTTGGAAAAAATGAATGAGTTTTGACAAAGACAATGTTTTATCTTATTTTGCTACAAGTTTTCATCTTATTTTGCAAGGCGCTGCTTCGATTCGATTAAAATTCCACATTTAATTATCGAATTTCCTTTATTTACAATGATACCATCATTCCACACAATTGGAGTGACATATCTTTTAATAATAAATTATTCTCGTTGATCATATAAAACAATATTTTGCATAAAATTAGAAATCAAATTGTGGTAGATTTGGAAACAAACGTGTTCGTTTAAATCTTACATTGAAATTTCACCGCATTCCAGTTACAGAAACCCTATTGCTCATCATAAATATTTCTTCTTTACAATACCTTATAATATTTAATAATTAATGGTGAAAACCTTTCGAATTATTTTGAATATATTTGACTTTCCTAAAAGAAATTGTTGTATAATAATAATAACAAAAACAAAAATATTATATTGTATTAATAAATTTATTTATAATTTTCAATTCATTGATATTATATAATTTTATTTATATTTTATATATATAATTATTTTATTTAAATAATTTTTTTTTGTGTTTTTTTTTTTATTTTTTGTCTTTCTTAAAAAATAAAAATATTTATAATTGTTGTTAAAACTTAACGGCTTAAAGTGAAAGTTTTGTTTTTGTTTTGTAATTAAGAACAAATGTTTTGACAATAATTATTAATATAATATTTTTTTTTTCTCGGTTATTTTTCAGTTTTTAATTTTATTAATTTTGTTATTACATATATTAAACTTTTCATATAAATAAAAAAGTACGTCAGTTTGAAGCTGCTGTAGCTTTAAGGGTTCCACGATGTTCATTATGTGCTGGATTAACAGCAGCAGCAGCATGTTTACATCCTTCGATATTAGATCCACCAACAGTCGCCGATAATGTTCCTATTGCGACTTGTGATAAAGGAGTTGTTGTTGAATTTACTACTGTTGAATATCCAGAAACTGAACTATTATTAGTATTATTATTATTATTAGTATTATTATTATTAATATTATTGGACGACGAATTATTTAAATTAACATTTAATGATGTACTATTATTTATAGTATTTGTAGTAGATGTGTGCTGCTGTTGTTGTTGGTATTGGCTATTATTCGAATTTTGAGCAAATCGATTATTTTGCTCCTATAAAATTTTTTAAAAATATAAAAATATTTTTTCTTTTGTATAAAATTTAAATATTTAACCTGTATACGTGTTGTTACTGTATGATAACATGGACCACACACTCTCACTGGTTTAAAAAGACCTTCTCCTGGTAGGGGTGTCCAGAATTCGGAACAATCTGAGCAAAATATTTGTCCACATGATCTACATTAACAAAATAATAAGAAAAAAAACATATTGAAATATATTTTTTGCATATAAATTAAACTATAAAAAGCTAAATTTTCTTTTAAAGTATAACACTTGAAAAGAAGTTTATAAATTTAGTAAGATTTTTTTTTTTGCTAATTATATTTAAACACACTAAATTGATTATCACACCGGCAATGATGTTTTCTTCTTCCTAGCCAAAATTCTGTTTGACATCCGGTACATCGTGATACTGCATGATCAGGTACCCATAATACACTACCACTAATTGGTTGTGTTGAACTAGCTCCAGATGATGGTCCACTACGATCTTCAACAGCTTCCCAAGAACACACTGATAAATTTTCAATATTATCTAAACCGGTATTCTGCAAAAATAAAAAAAAAATTAAAATAAATAATATTAAAAAACTTAATTTAAAAACCATTTTTTTTTATGGATTTCTTCAACAAACAAAATCCAATAAAACCAAATATATTAGAAAAATATAAGATTCATTTTATATATAATAATTTTAAAATATAATTTAAGCAATATTATTATTTAGATGCAGATGATTCATAAAATAAATTTATTCATTAATAATTGAAAATAAATAAATAAAAGGTAATCGATTTAAGCAGTCAAATTGAGATTATATTAGTTGTAAATTGAATTTTTACGCAATTTATATGTGTAAACCCTCAAAAGACTTTTAGCACCATTTAGTTTATAATACCAAAAACATGCACGTTGTAAAAGCAATTTATTTTAAACCCTCGAAATATTTTATTTACACCATCTTAGATAAATAAATTAAAAAGCTATTTATGCGTCAAAATATTTTAAATAATCAAGAAAATAATAAATAAGCCCATATCATCATGAAAAATAAAATAACCAAAAAGCGAATCAATTAAAAACTTAAAATATTTTTTTAAACAACTTTTTTGTTTTTTTGGAAAAAAAAAAAAAACATAATAACTAACCACCGATTCAGGACCAAATAAATAATGATCTCCAATGCCGTGATATCTAGGTGAACAATAACAAATTTCTTCATTTACCATCACATCTACCTTTTTTTAAATAGATATACAAAAAAAATAAAAAAATAAAAATAAATAAAATAAGTGAAAATAAAAAAAAATAATAAAACTAAATTGTTATTTAATAAAAGTGCAAGAAAGTCGAAAAAGAAAAACAATTAAAAAAAAAACCTTCTAAACTTTTATTAAACTTTGTTGTTATAATTTTATTTATAATGTCTGATTTATGACTGGTTTAAACTGAAACGACGAAGATAATTAGTTGTAATTATTCTTATTAATTGGACTTATATTTCAGGGAAACATTTGAATAACCAATAGTGATTGTTAGAATATATTCTAAAATTCTTTAATATTATTATTGATATATTTCAATATAATATGAATTAATTAAAACGGAATAATTGTATGGATGTTAATTGTGGTAGGAACAAACTTCTGTAAAGTTTTCTTTGGTAGAACTGAGACCACAAACTTTCCAAATAATAAAAATATATCAGCTATGTTTAAAAATATATTAATTTGTATTGGAAATTATATTCCGTACATTCTGTATGATAAAATTATCTTATATTCAACATAAATCAGACATTAATCTTAGTGTTATAAAATTACAATCCATTTTTATAATACAAAACATTAACAAAAAACACTCACATTTTCATCAATTGGTGCATTATTACAATTTGGGCAAGTTTTTTTTAATAATGCCATTCGCATACCATGTAATTCACGTAGCAAGGCATCTTCTCGAATCTTAAAATGATATATTTTTTTATTTATTATAGTTTCAATAAAAATTATTTATAATAAATTGGAAATTTTTATATTATATACTTTATGTTCATAAACAATCTGTTGTAGTCTTATATTCTCTTCGCTTAATGCATGACCTAATCCATCTGGACATGATATTGCTACTGGTGTTCCACGTTCAATAGGTGCTGGTGGTGTTAATGGTAATGATCTAATACCAGGTGTTGAAAATCGTGAATTTGTTGCACTTGAAATACCACTAAAAAAAATATTATAAATAAGTGAATATTGAATTTATTTTTTTATTTTTATTTATATTACCTTCCATTTATATTTTTCAGACTTACAACATCATTTTTTGAATTTGATGATGATGTACGTCTTCGACGATGTGATGATGTTGTATTTATTATATTATTAACAATTGTTTCACATTTACCACTACTTGATATTTCTAATTTTTGGTGTTCCGGTAATATTAAAATACTTTCATCCATTATATTATTTGTATTATTACTAATATAACTGTTGTTATAATTATTTGTTGAGAAATTTGGCTTACAGTGCACTTCTGGTAATATATTATTGCTAAGTTTTCTTTGAATAATCTATAAAAAAATAGTTAAAAAATTAATTTTAATTAGCTAATAATATTATTTTATAAATTATCATTTACTTTTAGGCAACTATATATATTTAAAATCCGATTTTAGTGAAATAAACAATTTCAATAATTAATAACAATTACTTTATATTAAATTTTTCTATAATTGTAACTTTAAAACTTGGTTTTGCTAATTTGATAAAATTTCTTATATTTAACCACAAAAATTTGTAACGTAAAGAAATGTTAATCAATACAAATGTGTAGTAACATTGACAGTCGTTTGAAATGTGACTAAAGTGACTAAAAGAAGATGTAGCCAGACGGTGTTAGTTCAGTAATTTATTTAAAACTGATAACCTTTCATGCCTACGTGCTGGGTTTCCGCATGTTTAATATATTGATCAAATAAATACTAAAAATTTTAACAATATTTTCTTAACTCAACCATTTTAACAAACAGAAATTGCAAAAGCTCATAATTATTAATTAACCTTGAAATAAAAACCTTGTTTATTATTACATCTTTGAATTAAAATAAAAAAAAAACAATAAATTAACTGATTAGACACACAGATATTAAAATTATTGAGTTTGCGAATCACGAACAGCCTTCAAATTATACGAGGTGTTATCGAATAAATGTAATGAAAATATTTCAATAGTTATTCACTTTAAATGAAATTTCACAAATAACTCAGTTTCGAGTGCTAAAATTTGATATTCAATACTTCAATGAGTCCCTATCGAAATTTCTGAGCGCTGTTTCAATAAATTCCCCTTTCTGGGTTAATCATAGAATTACAGTTTTTCTACTCATTAATTAAAATTATAATATAAAACTAAATAACTTAATTTACCTCTTCTTTCAAATTTATATAACTATTATCTGATGTTTCATCGTCTTGATTATTTAATATAATTTTATTAGTATCATTATTTTGTTCAATTAAATGTCGTGTTGGTAATACAATTGGTGATGATGTTAGTGGTTCAATTGGTACTAAAGTATCGGTGCTTGTATTGACTGAACCATACCATGGATTTTGTGAATCAAATGATTCTAAAATATACCAAAAGTTAAATATGTAACAAATTACAAAAATTTAATAAATAAAATATTACCTCTGAGATCAATACTTTCCATCATGCTTACACAATTAACATCATTAATCCCATTATTGGTAGTAGGACCATCAACAAAATCACCACTACAATATCCATTTTTATATATTCCATCCAATTCATTCTTATGTTCATTATTATCATTACCATTTTCAAGTTTTATCAAATTTACATCATCATTTCGACTAGATGAACATTTCATGGTATTATTTGTTGTGTCTGTAGTGGCAGTTATAAGATTATTTGTCATTGTTGTTGTTGTACTGCCAGTTTTATTATTATATTCATCAATTGAATTTGTATAAATAACTTCGTCATGATTTAATATTATTTTACCATTGACAATATCTTCATTACAACAATTATCATCAATAATTCGATTATTATCATTATTTATATTATTACTACAATATTTATTTGTATCATCGTCATCACAATTATTTCGTATTTTTTCCGTATTATATTCTATAATCGTAATAGAAGCTGGAATTATTTTAATTTTATTAGATATTGTTGTTGATGAATTTGTATTTAAATTTATATAATTTGTTGTTGCTGTTCTATCATTCATTTCATTTATTTTACAAATTTCTTCATCAGATTGATTTAAATCATTTGTTAAATTTTGTAATTTTTCAGTCGTTTCATGGATTATATTTGCAATTATTATATCTGGTGAATTTTCACGATCTGATGTTGTAATATCATCATCAATAACTGAATTATTATCAGAATGATTAATTGCCATCATTAAACTGTATATACAAAGAAATAGTGGGTTTGATTTTTTTTTTATTAAATTCTGATATTTTAAGTGAATTTTCGGCTCTATGAAATATATTTGCTTGTAGTCCTAAGGACTTATTTCATAGAGCAGAATTTTAATTTAAAATAAAAATTTACTGTGAATCAACTGCAGTCATATTTGGATCACTTGAACGACGTGTTAAGCCATTTTGATGTACACCAGCTTGTATTAAATCTCCATATGATCGTGTTTTAGTCATTGGACCTAAAATATTTTATTTTTTTTATAATAAATATTTTTTTGTGGTTTTTAGAATTTTCAAAATTATATACTTTTTGATCCTTGATTATTTTCTATAGTGCTTGGTGGAAAATCTGATGAATTTTGATTACCTAAACTGCCTAAATATACTTCAGTCCATAAAGCTAAATCTCTAACATTGTGGGCAGGCCACAAAACCTAAAAATGAAAAAAATTAGACATTATATAAATAATTTTTACTAATTTAGATTTCGGACTATTTAGCACATTCTGTAAGTTAATTAGTATTATTATTACACAGTTTATTTGAATATCAATTGCTTTAGATCTTTTTTACGATTCTCATTATAATATAAAAAACTTATAATATAAAAAACTTGTTACCTAAATTATTAAATTTATACATTAAATACCAAAAGATTATTAAAAAAAAATTGAATTACTAAAAAATAGAAAATTATTCATTATTAAGGTTCTCGTAAAATGGTTGCTGTAAATAGGTGCCGAAATCGTGTACAAGTGAAATAATAAATTCACTATGAAACGTAAAGCAATAATTTTATTTATACATTAATAATTTTATTTATACATTAATAAGAGAATATCGCAGCGGATGCGAGAAAAACGCTACCGACAAAATAATGAACTCCGTTACCGACTAAATAAGAAACTGCATTATTATATTAATTAATTTATCAATAGAATTACCTTTTCTTTATTAGGAACATATAATGCATTCCTATACATTGAACCTGATAAAAAGGGCCATACTGAAAATGTTCGATCAAGTACAGAATTTTCTTTTCTTTCTTTAAGTGAATTACATAAAAATGTACCAAAAAGGCAAGAATGTGAATGTTGAGCCAATTTAATCTATAATAAAAATAATAATTTTTGTTTTATAATTATGAAAGAAATTTGATCCACAGTTAATTTTACCAAATATCCCATACTAAATTCAAAACTACATGGAAATTGTTTATGAATCTGATGCACTAAATCTAACCATTGTATAAATACTGGACAGCGTTCATTTAATTCATCTGAACCAGGACCGTGACCACAACGATCAGCAAATTTATGACCAAAATTTAACCATTCACGTTCACATAGAATTCGAAAACCCTAAAAAAATATAAAAAATTTATATTTTAATAACATGTTTACGATAGTCTATCTTTCAAATGAAGTCCAAATTAAAACAAATTTACCTCAACAGTTCTGTAATATGGATCTAAGCATAATTGTGCAGTAGCAACTATTTGTGGTGTACGATCCCATCCATCTGAACAATGTACTAAAACTGGACGTCCTTTTTTTTCAATTGCATGACAAACTGTCATCGAAGCTGCCAATAGACCAGATAAATGTTGTAACCATAATGTTCTTTCCAACAGACCAAGCCAACTATGAAAAAAAAACACATTATTTTTTTAAAAAACTTTTTTAAAAAATTGAACTAATTTTACTTTGGAACATCAGCTGGTGATGAGCATAGTTGTCGTAATGCATGAAAACTTTTACGTATTGCATGTATATTTCCGAGATTCATAAATTCAATTTCTGCACAAGGATAATATTCTATACATTCACAACCACCGCCACGTGCACGATTTGTTACCGCTGATGTATAGCTTCGAGCATCCACAATAAGAATTTTCTGTACATAAATAAATAATAATTAAAAAATTTGAAAAATATAAAAAAATCAAAAAAATCATACTCTGACTTCATCCATAATAACTTCTTCATGACTACCCTCTGGACTTGACGGTGTACTATCACCGGATGTACATAAATTTTGTCTTCGACTTTGTTCACCACGATCAAATGCACATGCATCTGCCAATGCTTTCAGTAATTGTTCATCAGTTGGACTACGCCAACCAAACCAACCAACTTCTGGTTGACTACAACGTGCAATTACAGCACCCGATTGTTTATGACGCCATACAACCGCCGGTAATCGTCTTGAACCACGAAAATTTGCAACATCTTTTAATGTTTCATCGGATATACAACACGGTACTAATATTTGTTGTGGATATGATGGACATAATTTAAATTCAGCATTTGCATTACTTATTCGCCATGCACCATTTAAATCAAATTGTAAACGTTCAACTTCTTTTCGAAAATCATCTTCATAACGTCCGGCACGTTGTAATCGACCAGACCATTCACAATTTTCTGTTAATATACCACCCGGACCAGATAATGGTATAATTGATGGTAAATAACCATTACCGGTTATACCATTTTGTTGATGTTGTTGTACTGCGGCAGTTGAATGTGTACTTGTTGAATCAGATGTCCATAAATAAAATGGAAATGCAAATAATGATTCTAATGATTCTGGTACACCAACAGATAATGTAATACGTCTAGACCATTCGGCACATTGTTCAGCTGTTTCAAATGAACATTTTACTGTACTAGCATCTTTACAATTAATTAATAAATGGAATAAATCACGTATTTGTGCTGATTCAATTAGACCTAATGGTACAGATGTTTCCGAACACGTTGAGTTTTTTAATAAAAAAATTCGGTAATTTGATAGAGCTAAAACTCCATCATCTGTTCGTCCTAAATATTTGACGGATTCACCAACCACTACATAAAAAAAATTGATTTTAATTAAATTTTCAAAAAAAAATTAGCATTTGTACTTACATTCTTGAAATGGAACGGTTAATAAATTATCTTCTTTTTCCATTGCTGGTTTTGGATATAATTCAGCTGCACGTATCATGCAAAGTGATGGAGGAGGTGATCCATCGGATCCCTCCATTAGCTAAAAAATAAATAAAGGACAAAAACTATTTATTAACAATAATAATGCTAATAGTCCTAAATAATCAATCAAAGTGCTTAAATAATAAAGAATGTGAATAAAAACGCGAAAACATCTGTTAAACACTAGCTTCTTTAAATGTGGTTATCATAAAAATGAAATAATCAAGGTTAGCAGTTATAATAGGAAATATAACAATTTTTAGAATATAATTTAAGATTCGTTGGGAATTGATCACGGGTAATAGGTAAAAAATCCCACATATTCCATCATGAGAATTATTATCGCGCATGAAATATCATTCTTTTTTTGAAGAAAACTTTTTTTCGTAAACAAATATTTATCACCTTTTTCTAGAAATTATTCAAAGAAAAATGCTAGTGTAGTTCTTTCAGTGTGAATGTGCGCAATAAAAAATTCCAACCATAAAAAGTTCCAGCAAATGAAATGTTTCCGCGATAAAAAATTGCCACAAAAAATAGATTTAATTTGATATTTTTGGAGTAAATAGACAGCTTTACCAACTTTTACCCTGTTTTATTTGTTTAATTGGTTTTTCATAATCCAATTACTTATTTGTTAAATTATTTTTACTTAATCTTCTAGAAACTGCGATTTTACAGTGTAATTCAATTGTTATAATTATTTCTGTTCAAACTGATTTTTCCATCTTTTTTCATAGCCTTAGAGCTTAAAATATATGAGAATGTTATATTCCTTTTACTACTATGCTCCATCCTACTATACCGTACCAGAAACCGAAAAATGTTACTAATACCAGAACCGAAATTATTCGCAGTAAATTACTTGTATCAGAAAATCTCAATCAACCCAATATGCTAGGTAAAGCTTAGAATCAATAAGGATTAATTTCTAATTCAGGTTTGTTCGAAAGGAAGTATACCACAGGGCTCTATATGGATCCACCTTTTGTTTTCTATGTTCAGTAATAACCTGCTTGGTCAGATTGCTTTCTCTGATGATGTTCAATTTTTACATTCCCTGAAGGCGTTAATTGTTAACCAGTACATTGCAGACTTTAATAGTGAGTTGGGCTGCGTTAGTATCTGGGCGGAGAATAATTTATTAACTTTTACCACAATAAAACGGAAGTTATGAATTTCAATGTGCCGGCATCAATGTCTATTAGAATAAGTGGAGAAATTATACCGATCTTTTAGCAAAAAAAGGTGCACAAATCATTGCCCTGTTCTAGAGGACGCTAGAAAATTAAATAGCTGCACAACGTATCTGTACTGGATAGCTCGAGGAAAGAAGGCATAGTCCAAATTCCTGTCATTGCTCATTGGAAAACAACAAACAACAACAGTATCTTGTTATGCCGCTGTTTAATGTAATTCAATGAGGTTTAATTCACGTATGAATGAATTAATAGCTAAACTCCAACGTACTATCAAATTGGGTGTTTTTAGTTACTTCTTTTTCATTTTCATCGACTAGGACAAGCCAGGTAATCCTCCCTAGGATGAGTAATTTAATATTTTGCTAATCTTTTCATGTTAGGGTTGCTCACTTTTGGAATTTATAGTCGTTCGTAGGAATATTTTTGGGGTCTAGTTTTATCTGCCCTAAATGGGACTACTTAATATAATGTTTAGTGAATATTTTGCATAACTTATTGTGTTACCTTGTTTTGTGTTTCCCTAGTCTACATCTAGTTATTTAATTATCATATTTTTCTTGTCTATTAATTTTGTACTCTGTTAATGGGGAGACAAGAAAGTGTCGCAAATTCCTTGTACCAGGTTATATTTAGAAATTATATTTTATAATTAATAGGGAAGTGTACAAGAAGGAAGGAATAAAGTAATTTCTTATAGCTAATTTGAAGCTAATTTGAAATTCAATATTTAATAAAAGTAAATTGGCAATTCAATATTTAATAAAAGTAAAAAGTAAATTAATTTGATTATTAGAAATTAAATTGAATTGAATTTGTATTTTCTTTTTACTCTTACTTTTTATTGTTGATGTTGTTATATAAGTTTATTTAGATATAAGATTTATATATATTTAAAAAAAAATTATGTAATATATTATTTTGCAATTTAGGGCATTAGCCTTAATTTTGTAAATAAATAAATTTAAAATTAAATAAATTGGGTTTTTTTTTTGTTTACTAATCAAAACAATCTTCTTATTATATATTTAAAATTGTTAAATAATTTTTTTTTTATCAAAATAATAATTATTATAATAATATATATAATAAAAATAGAATAATTTCTAATTTACCGATTAAATATAAACATTAAATCTCAATTTTTTTGTAATCATTATCTTATTTTTTATAAACAATGAAAATTAAAATAACAATTTTTAAATTATTAATAAACAACACTACGCCATTTTTTTTAAAATATTTTATAGATATTTTTAATTTAATTAATAAAATTCTACAATGAATTTTTTTTTTCTACTTTTATTAACAAAAATCTATAAAAAGATCAAATTTACAGACGACATTAAATAAAAACAAAAAATAATAAAAAAAATATATTTATATAAATCACTTTATAAAACGTTTAAAATGATTATTTAACGACAATTTTGAGGTTTTTATTTTTTTAACTGTGTGTGAATTTTTGAGGCCAACCGGAAAATTAATTAAAATTTGGATTTATATATATTTCAATTTGGTTTACACAAAAAGAAGCTGATCAATTATGACCCATATTTTATATTTATTTAAAATTATCAACTGAACTGTTGTATATTAAATGAAAACAATAATTATAGTATATTAATTTAATTAATTTTTTTTATTAATATTATTACTAATTTTTAAGGTATTTCCAGATTAACTATAAAACGAACACTATTTGTACTAACTATTGGCAAGTCAATATATTTAAAGTATGTAATCTTCTCTATATTATTTTACAAATAAATAATCGAATATCATATTTTAGTAGGGTAAAATTTAAATACAGGGTATCACAATATACCAGCACGCCATGATGAAAAATTAAACACACATTTTCGTAGTAAATTCGGTATCGTTTAAAAATAATTGTTTAATTTTCATTTTGGTATCATGATAGTAACAAACGATTCATTTGTTTAAAACTTTAAAAAATTTCAAAATGGCTGCAAATCATTAACGATACAATTCCGGACATGCGTGCAGTTTAATTATTTTCTTTAAATGAATTTGTTATATCCGACCTAGAAAGATGGCTTGTATATGTACTGAAGCACCCTGTATATGAAAATAAATAATAACGTATGTGGCTAAAACTATCGAATTACATTTATATTGATATCTGTGCCCTAGTTAATTGTTTAGGTAGGTAAATTAAACCTAAAGAATGTAATTTTTTGTTGTTTTTATGTTAAATATGAAAAATAATATTTAAATATTTGTATTATTAGAGTACATTATTTGAATTAGGTCTGGTATTTGAAGTATACACTACACCTTTTCCAAGTGTAATTCAGAAAGCATCAATTATAATTCAGATTAGTCAATTTTTAATTCGGCAAGTATGAAAGTATTTCTGAATTACAATTGAAGCTTTCTGAATTAAAAATGACTAATCTGAATTAAAATTGATACTTTCTGAAGTACACTTGGAAAAGGTTTAGAACTAACTAGTTATATTAAGTACATACCTAGAATTATATACTTCAAACTTCAAATACTATCGAACTATTACTCAAATATTCAAATAGTACTTCAATACCACTTTCAGTTTTTTGAGCTCTAAATTAAAATACTATAAATAAAATATTAATATTAAAATTTAACTGTGTATAGCTATAATAGGATTGTAGAATACAACGCATCGCCGAGGGTTAAAGTTCTTTTAATTATTTGTTGGAATTGAATAAAAATATACTATTATATGTATTATGAATTTGAATTTGAAATACATCTTATAAGTATACTTGAAATGCTATTAAGTATGTGTTACAAATACGCTCTGGTTCATTGAAATACCTTTTAGGCATATCAAATATATAAATCTAATCAAGTACCAAGTATAAATGTTAATGGAATAACTATGATGTGTCGTGATCAAAAGACTGATATAAAAAAATTGATTTTGCTCAATTCCATTTTGTATTTATGTTTTTGAGGTTCATAGTTCCCGGTAGTTTCATAAATTTTCGAATTATATAAAATAAATTCTTTAAGTCAAAGAGATTAAAATTATGCACATTTTTCTAGTCATTAATCCTTTTGCTTTTCAATATAAATTACTACAGTTTTATTTGGGATAGTAAAGTAATCCACTCCTGGTGGTACCCGGTTAATACTAAATGATCACAGGCTATAGACTACAAGCTACATTTATAAGTTTTAATTAAGCTAATCCTAATGGAAAATTACAATATATTAGAACAACTTCAAATAATTTCCCTCTGGGCTTAATCATCATTTTATATTTTTTCAATTTTAGATTATATCATTTTCATTTTCAATTATAGTATTTTAATTAAAGCAATCAATATAGGTCATCGTAAGCAGTTCATTGTATTATATCTATTATAAATTAATTTAAATAAACGAAAGTTGTAAACTTCAATTAAGCAAGTTTGCCCAAAAGTTTTATAATTTTTATTTCGTAAAATGACTAAACAAAACTCGTATATTTGTTTCACATTTTGCTTGAGAACATATTATGTTCGTTCTAAAATATGTATACTATATATGAAAAAACGAAATGTGACGCTTTAGTAAAAAAAGGAAGATTCAAATGCTGAATCTGCCAGTAATAGGTGAAACCCAACCAATTAAAATATCTGGTGATCATCTTAGACAAGAAACTGAATTGGAAAACGCATCCCGAAGAACACAATAAAAAGGCTTTAAGCCTTTGGTGTCTGGCCAGTTACGATGGGAAAAAACTTGGGTCTCCAGCCTCAGATGATTAGCTGGCTATAAACCAGGGTCTGTCGCCCAATCCTAAGGTATGGCTCACTTGTTTGGTGGTAAGTAATTTATTTTAAAATCAATTACAAAATGCGCGATTCCCTCCTCAAACCAGCTAAATGTTTACACCGATGGTTCCAAAATGTAACCGTACGGCAGCAAGCTTTTCTGTAATGAGGTAAGTGTAGAACTCGGTTGAGGGACGAAAATCTCGGCTAAGAATGTAAATACAATCTTAACAACTAGCTCAGACAAATAAAGTCACTCTTCGAGCTTGCTAGAGCAGGTACGCAACTGGAGGTTATCTCAACCACAGTTCGGGTCGCATTACAATATATCAAATGCGGACCTTAAAAAATGAATGATCATACTCATCTGCAAAGCTGGCAAGCTTGCGACAAAGGTAGCCCCGAGCGAAATTGTCACCAAAACATATTCACAAAATATCAAAGTTCAGTATTAAGTGACCGCTCACCTAACCGAACACTAAATCATGCATTTAAAATACGGAGATCGGAGATGACCGTGAGACAACTTATTGTCTTATTGTCCTTCTCATGCACCTACGACGGAAATGCTTTGGTTCTTACTACATAAAAGAACTGCATAAAGCAGGTGTTCTAGATTGGAAGCCAATACTGACGTTCCGTTCATGTGTAACATGAAGAATACGAAGAGTACAATGGGCCTAATTCTGGCCTACGTGCTGTATCCCTAGCGGTTCCTCTATTCCATCCAATCCAACCAAATTGTGCGTACGGCGGTCAATATACTTTCAGTCAATTGTGTATTTGGTTAATTGTTTTTGGCTGTGAATTATAATTTTGCTTTAATAAAAACCAGGTAGTACAACCAGTTTTTACCTTTATCTATGGTTTCTAAGCTCTGATGTTCGAAATTTAGGTTTAACGTTCAGTCGACAATGCAGCTCAATCGAATTTACAAATAGACTATATATTTAAATTTAATTTTTTTTTTTTAGAAATTTATGAATGTTATTATTTAATAATTTGTGCTGAGAGATCAAAATCTAAAATTAATTACTTGTAAGCAGAGATTATTTAATATTATATATTGAAATTTTGATTTTAAACATTGTTATTTGCGATTAATGCATATAGTATGCCAATAATTTGCACATTAATTTAATTATTTTGTTTTTTCTTGCGTACTAATAATTACATATTTTTTTAATGTAAATAAATAATTTTGCAATTGTTCTGCCCGACAAACTTTTTTTTTAACTACAATTACAAAATTATATTAAACATTTTTTTTTTATTTTTGTCCCATTAAAAATTGGATAATTTTCGAAATTATATTATAAATTGTAATATAATTTGTTTATTGACCTTTTTATCTGAAAGAATGCCAAATACATTTTTTTATATTTATAATCTGCTTTGACAATTTAAATATAGTATAAGTAAAGAAATTAGTTAATGCAGTAAAATAAATCACAAAATATTTTAGTTATAAATTTTATGTTATGAAAAATAAAAATAAAATAATTAAGTTTATGGTCATAAGAAAAAAATATTTTAATTTTTATTATATTTCATTAGTACTTACTTTAACTGTACATTAATTTTATAAGGTTAAACAGAAATTTAAATAATGAAAAATATATTAAAATTATAAATTTTTAAATATTATTCCTTTGTATAAAATAATGAGATTTATTTTAAAAAAAATGTAAATGTAACGTATTTACACTAATTATTTTCGCAGTCATGAACGTGAACAGGCAATTGAAAAACTGGCAAACCTGCGCAGTTGTCTTGAAACCCCTAAATTTAAACATGCATTTAAATTTGTAAGTATAGTCTATATGATTATGTTATGATACAGTGAGATAAATTTACTCTAATTTTAATAATTATAGATTTAAAGCAACAAAAGGAATCTGGCTAATTGAATAAAAAACTATTCACACAATTGACTGAGCAGTAAATTGACCGAAAAAAAAACCTAAATATTATCAATTATTATTATAAAAGTATAGTTAATTTTCTTGTTTCACATTCTTAACTTATTAACCAAATTTTGTTAATCCTTAATTATGCACTCTGACCAGAATTATGTTCATTGTACCCTTTCAAAACACTTAATTATGTTAAACACAATATTTCATAGAGCTTAACTTAGCAGTAGCTTTCCAATCAAGCCGCTTATCTAACATTTTAGGAATTTGAAAAATTTGACTACTTATTTCAAAAATTATTAATATATATATATACATAAAATAAATATTTATCAAAATAACAAAAATGTTCAAAATAAAGTATCCACCTAAATAAATATTTTGATGACCTTTTTTTCTGTTAAACTTGTCATCAAAAAGTGTGGCTTTAAAATAAATGTGAATGATTAAAAAAAATTTTTATTTAATCTTACAGAAAATTTACAATAACTGATTCATAACCAAATATTTACAAATATGTATTAATATGTAAATTAATTTTGTAATTTATAAAAATGAAAATGAAAGTTTTAATAAAAAAAAAATTGTATTTTCACTATGGTGGTAATATTAATGAGTAACTTTTAATATATATAATTAATGCCTTGCAATTTAAAAAGGTCAAGATTTAATACATAAATAAAATGACCTAATTTTTTTATTCACTAACGACGTAAAAATTTCGATTTTTTTTTCTTTACAAAATACACGAGATCCTCAAAAAAAAAAGGCCCTTAATTAGTTTTTAATTGTGACTAGAGTTTATTGTATAGTATACTATATACACCATCATTACCATTATTTGAAACACAGAATAAAAGGAAAAAAAAGAACTACAAAAAAATAAAAATCAATATTTTCCAAGAAAACTGACACAATTTCTCCTCCAATTGAAATATACCAAATAATAGTACGAGTATTATAGGAAGAAAATCGAAAAATTATAATAAATTTAATAATTAATATATAAGAATAGGAAAATTATTTTACTTTATATTAATATGAAAAAGAACTTTTAAAATAGATTTTTTTATATAAAGGATACGAAAATGAATTATATTAAATATAAGTAATTACTAATGGATAGAATACACTTAAATTATAAAAAAATAAGGTCATGTGACTTTAATTCATTGATAATTAAATAAATTTAACTAATAAATTGTACTTAAACATTGTTTTTTTTTTTAAAGTTTTTTTTTTAACTAGTCACGAAAATTTCGTAATTATAATTCTTATTTATTTATTAAATAATTCTTTAAAATTTTATATATATAACTAACTAATTTTCTCAATTATAGCACAATTTTGTGACCCGGTTTATAAAAAGTTATTGTTGTCAGACAGCAACAACAAAAACGTCAATTTTTATCAATTTTATTTTTTGTTGAAAAGTTAAGATTGTTATACTTTATGAAAATCTGGAAAATGAAATTGACAATTTTTTTCTAAAAGTGGTAAAACAGACAAAATGTGCAATATCTTTAAATAAAAATGTATTTTTTATATATATATCTATCTTTATATTCGGCATAGATGACCTGGATTCCATATAATATAATATAATAAATCTTATTTGAGCGGCGTCGATATTATGGGGGAATGCGCTTTATGTATTGTGTACAGCTTAAAATGTATTTTTTTATATTGAAAATAAGTTTTTTTTTCTACACTTTTTTCTATATATACATATATGAAATATATATTTATAAATTTTATATGGGACGGCCATGAAGACGACCTTTCAAGGTATTTAATATTTCTAATATATGTATGTACTGTAAGAAAATTATTTTTCTCGGTTTTTTTAAATGTAATCCATTTTTGGATTATTTGATAAAATTTTTTAATCATTCACATTGAACGGGAACTTGAAGCTAAAAATATAATAGAAAATATTTCTAATTAGAATCACATTTGTTTCAATCAAATTTATAATCAATACAATTTGAATGTTTTATTAATATTTTACACACAAAGTAACCAAATTTGACATTGTTTGTACAAACTTTTTATAGAAATATTTTTGTTCACCATGACTTCCAAAAAAAGATGAAAAACTCTGTTTTTCTCCAAGGTTGTTTGATCTTTTCAGAATCACAAAACTACTACAACACAACGTCGACGAAAATATTTCAGATAAAAAAGACAAATTTTTTTTTTTTTGGGAGGTAAAAAGGGGGAAGCGTTTTTTACACGAACACAATTGCAATTCTTCATCACAAAAACCCAACACTTAACCAATAAATAAAAAATATTAATTTATAACAAAGCAAAATGGCAAAAAAGATTTATGTTAAATTTTGATATTTTTGAGGAGTGACACTGCGATTTTCCAAAAAAACAAAAACACACTTCTAAAAAAATCTTATTTAAAAATTTTTCCAGGAAAACTTCATTTAAATTAAAATAAAAACAAAAATAATTTAAATGTAAATATTTGAAATAGATATTTATTTTATTTGCACTTTGATCAACGTCATATTTTTTTTTATTATTTATGCACTCACTTGATTTTTCTCTTATTTTTTTTTTCACAGCTTTTTGCTTTTTTATTAGCTTATATTTCTATTTTTTGTCACGTCACTAATAAGAATTTTTATATACTAATATCAGTTTTGTAATTTTAATATGAAATTTTCAAAGTTAAATGAATAATTTTTTAAAATAACTTATTAACCAGCCAGTAATTAATTTTTTTCCACGATAAAAGATACTTTTTCCACTTTTTTCTAATAAAATTCTTTTAGGAAATCACTTTTTTTTTGTGTGGTTGAATTTCTGGTTGTTGGTGGATTTACTACAAAAAGTGAGTGAAAAATGTAGTTTTTTGTACGAAAAAGTTAAATGTCATAATTAGTGTTGTTGATTTACAAAAATTGTAATGTAGTAGATAGTAGAAGATTTTGTAGTTTTTAGTACATAAAACATAACTAATTCAAATATTAACAAGAAGAAACCAACTTAAAAAAAAAAAACAAATATACATTTTTTAAAACTTAAGGGCCAACCATAATATGCATATGCTGGCTTATGCAAACTATAAGATTACACCATAGACACAGTCTATGATTACACTGAAAATGTACCTTCCAACCATAATGTGCATAACCACACTTTGAGTTCTTTTCGTTAACTTTTTGGTTGTCCAAAACTACGATCAGTTTCGTTAGTGCAGACGGAAATTGACAAGTAAAAGTAATATCATAGACATGTGCAATGACAGTGCATAACGAAGAATATATATGCATTCGTTGAATTTTGACACTTTGCAGAATCTTTGCATAAGTACATTATGGTTGCCTCTTAATTTGGCTCAATTTTATTAACGATAAAAATTGAAAAATTATTGTAATAACTTCTTCTACTTCTTTAGTAGCGTTGGTGTGGAACTTATATATTCGAGACCTATGAAGGTGCAATAACATGATATAAAAAATATGTACGTACATAGACTCAATTTCTTATAAGGTCCTAAGTCCTAACAAATAGAAGAGTCTATGTAATCCCTCCTGGCTAAAGAAAATGAACTATAGTTGACCATGTCTCTCATATCATGATATTGTAGAAGTTATAAGTTAAAATTAAGACATTTATAAATATATAGATAATAAACCAATTTCTGCAATAACAAGCAAGAAATTAAAATTTCTAAAATAATTTCCACAAATCTATATAATGCAGAGAGAACAAAACAATTATATTCTATTAATAAAAATAATTTAAAAAATCCATTTCCTTTAACAAAAACAATATATTTTCTTTTAAAATGTATTTTAATTTTTTAATATTTTTAATTTATTTTAAACTTTAATATAGGGTGTAATAATCAAAAATGGGTTCAGTGGGCCTAATTGTGGCATGAATCCCAGCAGTTCTCCTCATAAATTAATTAATCAATAACAGATACAGGTAAGTGGTATTGTATTTTCTCTAGTAATCTACGGAATTTTATTGTATATAAATTGTATATTTTTTAAAGGTTCATGAATTATTAGGGAAAAACATTATTATCTTTAGATTTTATTACAAAAATATGACTGATATTAAGAAAATACATTCTTCTTCGTTTCGGATGTTAACCCCAGTTATATTTCATCTTTCGATTTTACAATTTTAAGCAAGTCTCTAAGTGGGAATGTTGCACCATTCTTCAATATTCTACAGCCAAGATCTACAACTTCTTCATTCTAATTCTACTGCCTACTATTTTACCCTGTGTTACTATAGTTGTAAAAATATATTTCGATTTTACATTAGACTTTATTTGGAAAATATTTCTTGTTTCTCACTACATGCTCCATTTAGCGTACCTTTCTAGTTTTTATGTTGTTTAATATATCCGCATTTTTGACACAATTATATTTATAACTTCCGCAATTGTGATTCTATAGCTCCCATGTATTTTGAATATCTTTCCGTCACCATATAATAAAATTATATTAGTATCAGCATTTCAACATTCTGATTTTTAACTTGAGATTGATATCATTTTGAGGTCACATTTTGAAATGCTAGCCTCGCTTCTTCAATTCTCGATATCATTTCAGATTTATTACTAGCTATACAATATATAACTGTGCTCCGATATCTTACTCGATGTCTTTTGACTTTCTAACGCATTTTTTCAAAACCAATTTTAAATTGAAATAACGGTAGAAAATGAATCATTTAATTATGATCCAAATTCAAGGTGCATTCATGAACTAAATGTTTGTGTAAATAAAATGCGAAATGGTTACTTAATTTGTATTACAAACTTTTAAATGCGAATTGATTAATAATTTGTAATGTATTTATATTATTATAATAAACTTTATTATTATTGCGTAAAATAAGTACTAAAAAAGTAAAATCTAACATTATTTTGATCCGAATTGGTAACACTGAACTTAATTAGTGCTACCTAACCTAACAAAAAATTTAAAATTATATTTTTTATATTGCGAAGCGAATTGTACATTTATTTACATATTGTCATAGATAATATATACTATTGTAAACGTTTGATTTGACAGCAGAGTATTTTTTATTCCCTGCTGAATTTATTTAAAAATATAATTTAATATAAAAATGAAACGACAAGTATCACCGGAAGAACGGCACAAAAAATCTAGTTCAAGTAGTGCCAGAGACAGAGACCGAGATCGAGATCGTGATCGTGATCGTCGGGATTCTAGGAATCCAAATGAAAAAGAAACTAGTAATCGTGATAGGGATAGGAAACGTTCTAAAAGTCCACCAACTGAAAGGGATCATTCAACAGCTGCAGAACATAAATCAAAATCTTCTCTAAAAGCCGACATTGTAAAAGATGAGGACAAGAAACCAATAAAAACAAAAGTTGAGCCATTATCGTTGGAAGAATTATTGGAGAAAAAAAAACAAGAGGAATTGATTAAAAGTAAACCAGTTT
Source organism: Rhamphomyia laevipes (assembly GCA_963920725.1). Taxonomy (NCBI): domain Eukaryota; kingdom Metazoa; phylum Arthropoda; class Insecta; order Diptera; family Empididae; genus Rhamphomyia; species Rhamphomyia laevipes. The sequence continues at coordinate 10,454,235 of OY987256.1, read as the reverse complement.
TTATCTCGAAAGAGCAAAGAATTGCAGAAGCATTAGAGCGACGTAAAAATGAAGTATCACAATTGCGAGGAAATCGTTCAAATGAATTCGAGAAACCAAGTAATTTTCAGAAACCGGGAACAAGTTCTGACAAATTTAAAAATCGTGATGAACATAGTCGGCGTGATCGTGAAAAGGATAAACATAAATATATACAAGAAATTGAAAAAGTAAGAGAATCGAAACGTTTTGATGATTTGTCATTAAAAGACAAAGAAAAAGAATTAGAAGCGATCCGTGAACGTTATTTGGGTTTGGTAAAAAGGAAACGTAGAGTTCGTCGCTTAAATGATAGAAAATTTGTATTTGATTGGGATGCATCAGAAGACACATCAGTTGATTATAATAATTTATATAAAGAACGTCATTATGTACAATTTTTTGGCCGTGGTAATATTGCTGGTATAGATATAAAAGAACAACGTCGTAAACAAAGTAAATTTTATGGTGATTTATTAGAAAAACGTCGTACCGAAGCTGAAAAGGAACAAGAAAAAGTTCGATTGAAGAAAATGAAACGTAAAGAAGATAAACAAAAATGGGACGATCGTCATTGGTCTGAGAAAGAAGTTAATGAAATGACTGAACGTGATTGGCGTATATTTCGTGAAGATTTTAATATTACAATTAAAGGTGGTAAAATACCAAATCCAATTAGAAATTGGAGTGAATCTGGTTTTCCAAAAGAATTATTAGATATTATTGATGGTGTCGGTTATAAAGAACCTACACCAATTCAACGTCAAGCTATATCAATTGGTTTACAAAATCGTGATATTATTGGTGTTGCTGAAACAGGTTCTGGTAAAACATTAGCATTTTTAATACCGCTTTTAGCATGGATTCAATCATTACCAAAAATTGAACGTTTGGAAGATGTTGATCAAGGACCATATGCGATTATATTAGCTCCGACACGTGAATTGGCCCAACAGATTGAAGAAGAAACTATTAAAATTGGTGGTCCATTAAACATACGTACTGTTGTTGTTGTTGGTGGTTTGTCACGTGAAGAACAAGGTTTCCGTTTAAGATTAGGCTGTGAAATTGTAATTGCAACACCGGGTCGTTTAATTGATGTATTGGAAAATCGATATTTAGTATTAAATCAATGTACATATATTGTTTTAGATGAAGCTGATCGTATGATAGATATGGGTTTTGAACCAGATGTACAAAAAATCTTAGAATTTATGCCAGTTACAAATTTAAAACCTGATACTGATGAAGCTGAAGATGCAACGAAATTAATGCAAAATTTCTACTCCAAAAAGAAATATCGACAAACTGTTATGTTTACAGCAACTATGCCACCAGCTGTTGAACGTTTAGCTCGAACATATTTACGAAGACCAGCTACAGTTTATATTGGTTCAATTGGTAAACCAACAGAACGTACTGAACAAATTGTTTATATGATGGGTGAAAATGATAAACGTAAGAAATTAATGGAAATATTGTCTAAAGGTATTGAACCACCAGTTATGATATTCGTTAATCAAAAGAAAGGTGCTGATGTATTAGCTAAAGGATTAGAGAAATTAGGTTATAATGCATGTACATTACATGGTGGTAAAGGACAAGAACAAAGAGAATATGCATTAGCTGCTTTAAAAAGTGGTGCAAAAGATATATTGGTTGCAACTGATGTAGCTGGTCGTGGTATTGATATTAAAGATGTTTCACTTGTTATTAATTATGATATGGCGAAATCAATTGAAGATTATACACATCGTATTGGTAGAACTGGTCGTGCTGGTAAAAATGGTGTTGCAATTAGTTTTGTTACAAAAGATGAAAGTTTCTTGTTCTATGATTTAAAACAATGTATTGTTGCTAGTCCAGTATCTGTTTGTCCACCAGAATTAATGAATCATCCAGAAGCTCAACATAAACCAGGAACTGTAGTAACCAAAAAAAGACGCGAAGAAAAAATATTTGCTTAAAAATGTAACTTTTTATAAATGGTTTTAAAATGTTTGCCATTTCATAATAATCAAATAAAAATAATGTTTATTATATCTGGTTTTATTTTTATCCAATGTGTTGATACAAAAATTAAATATTTTAATAAAAATATTGAAAAGTGCTAAAAATGTACTTATGGAATATTAGCTAAATAATCTTTAACGGTAGACGGATCTAAACGTTTGAATCCACTTTTATCGCATATTCCGATTTCAATATTATCAGCTGTCATTTTACCTTCGAAACCTTCTTTCAATGTTAAAATTGCAGTATGTACTGCATCATCTAATTCTAAATCTTCACTGTATCTGTATAAATTGAAAAAATTTAATAAAGAATTTATATTGTGCTTTAAATTTACCTTTTTTCTAAAAATGTTTTGCCATTAATTGCATTTTTACCCATTGCAGTTGCTTTCCAGGCAAAATAAGCACCAGATGGATCACATTGAAATAGATATGGTCTATCACTATCCCAACCACAAATCAATAAAGATACACCAAATGGACGAACACCGCTATAAATTTATAATTTCAAAATCAAATTTCTTCTATTGAAAATAAAATGTTTTTTTCTTTACCCAGATTGTGTATATTCTTGCATTAAAGTTGCAACTCTTTGTACCAATTGTGCTACTGGAATTGGTTCTTTATAGGTTAAATAATAATTTTGTGCCATTTTTCTTGCCTGTTTAACCAATAAACGATAATCTGGACCCATACCAGAATAAACCATACCAATATGACCTGTTATAATTTCAACACGATTAACACTATGTTCATCATACAAAATTGATTTATGTTTATTCTCTGTCGCTAATACAACACCATTGGATGCTACAATTAATAATTTCATTAATATTAAATTATGTCCATTCATATAAAAGTAAAAAAAAATCAAAATTTACCCAATATTCCGACTGATGGTGCACCAGCAGACACTGCAGCTAATGCATATTCGATTTGTACAAGTTTTCCAGAAGGACTGTAAATTTTGAGAATAATTTACAAAATTAAAATACGAAGTCATTAATAAAAGTAGGGTTATTTCGAATTTCACATAAGATGTTATATTTTGTTAGAATATATTACAAATTATTACATTATGCAATGCTTACCTAAATGTCGTTAAAGAAAAACTATAGCGTTCTGAAGCCATATTATGATTTTATCCTTTTCAATTATTTAAAGAAAAAACTAAAAAATTGCTCTTTTAATTTTACCGACCGATGACAAACAAATTTGTATAGTTTGATTTTATGGCATTGACATTTGAATTTGACAGTTTTTTTTTTTTTTTTTATTACATTTTTGATAATTTATCAACACGTCAACTCTGAATAGCAATTGTAACCCAGTGTGCCAGCGATAACTAGATATTCGTCCCAATTGCGGCGCCGCTGAAATTATGAGCTTATAGAATTTGTTTATGAAATAATAAGTTTTAATGTAAATTATAATTAAAAATAATAATAATATGGATATAAGTCTGGAAGCATATTCGCTTAATTAATTTAATCGAAAAATAAATGTTTATAATATAAATAAAAAATATTTACGAATAGACAGACATAAATAATATAATTTGGTTATATATGCAATAGTAGCCACTTGCAGATCGTCTTTTTAATTTTCTGTATATAATATTTTGAATTTAAACAATGAAGTTAAATTAATATTTTGAATTTAAACCACATTTTGAATTTAAACAATGAAGTGATTAAAAAGAATGTAGCATAAAATATTTAGGAACCTTTATTATTGAAGCAGAAACAGTAACAAAATAAAAATTTGGTCTATAATTAAGCAAGCAACAGCAGCTTTCAAAAATATGAAACAATCTCTGCTTCTTCTGCGAAAAAATTAACATTAAAAATAAATGAAAGCAGGAGAACTAAACTATCATTTTATATATTGTAGCGCCACTTAATTTAAACCGAAACCGATGTGTCAACATAATAATGTAAGATCTCAGTACGTATTATAGACGCAAATAAAAAATAATCGCTGATTAAAGTATATTTGCCAGTCGCATATTTTGTAATATTTTTATTAGTGATCTGGTAACCCAAATAACTAATTTTGTTACCTCTTTTATTTGTAATTCACCCAGATGATTTTGACAAAACCTTACTTGTCATTTTTTTCTTCTTCGTTTTCTTAAAAAAAAGAGAGAGAGAGTTCTGTTCTGTCACTTTCATTTCAATTTCAATTCTCGTTGTCATAAAACGCACGTGTTGGTAGCTACAGTAGCAAATTTAACAAAATCCAAATTTTCTAAAAAACTTAGAACTACAAAAAATATGGTTAAAATTCGTTCAAAAATTAAACGGAACAGTAAAGGTAAAAGATGGGTAAAAGGACAATCGTCTACAACAAATCCTACTAATATGAAACATCGCTTAAAAGCTAAATCAAGATTTTTCCAACCAAATCTAAGTTTAGGTAAAGATTTTAAAATTAAATTGAACAAACATAATTTACTAAATATTTTTTTTAGTTCCTGCACCTGAAGTTAAAACTCCAAATGCATTGACACTTGAAGCTGTTTCAAAACATGAAGCACGACTACAATATACAACTGATGACAAAGATCCAACAATTAATGATATTGCTGGTTCTTTACATTCATTTAATTTTGATGGTGATGAAGAAATGTCAGAATCTCAACCAGGTGGAACATTTAAAACTTTCCAAACATTCGCCACAAATTACAGTTCATGTTCTAATATGAGCTTTAAAAAATTATTAAATGGTTTTCGTTCAACTTCTGACCAACATAGAGAAATGTTGGCAATTTTAACAGCTTTAACAGAAATAATAAAAGAACGGGGTGGTAGAGAATCATCAACAGAATACTTTCTATTGTTAATGGAAACAATTGAAGCAAGTGCTGGTGATTCTGAAACAATGGCTGCTATATCATTATTAGCAATGGGTATAAAAAGTGTACCGATACCAGTACTTCGGAAACAATTTTCAGAAACAGCTAGAGTACTAATGGAAATGTTAGAACGTTATATGAATATAGATAATCAAATTGTCATAAAATATGTAAGTGTTTTAATAAAATTTATTTTTGATCTAAATTTTTTTCAATTTTCATAGTTGATTGGCTGTTTATCTGTTCTATTGAGAGCACAAGATTATTCAACTTGGACATATTCATCAACAACAAGAAATATAGATGCAATTTTAACGTTTACGATACATTCAAAACCTAAAGTAAGTAAATTTTTAATTTAAAAATGAATTTTATTAAGTTTTGTTTGTACTAAATTAGATACGTAAAGCTGCACAACATGCTGTTGTTGCAATCATTCATGGCAGTTCATTTATGGAACAACCAAAACCCGATGAAAATAGTGAAAATACTAATGGTATGGAAATTGAAAAACCAATTACAAAAATAATTTATCATCCAGCTGGTGAACGAGTTGCTAAATTTTGTTTAAATCAATTTAAAATTGAAAATTTAAAAAGTTCCCAAACAACTGTTCTACATACTTTAACTTTATTGAAAGACACTATAAGCGGATTTAAAACTGATGATATTCGTAAAGTTTCTGAAAGTCTATTATCAATAATGACAGCACCAAATATTCTAATACGTACCAATTGTCTACAAACATTACATTCATTGTTCCAATCAAAACAATCACATTTAAATGGAATTTTATGTGGTAAATTAATTGCAGCAATTTATGATTATCGGCCAGATAAAGTTGATGTACGTCAAACATTAGCATGGTTAACTGTATTAAAACAAGGACATATTCATTTAGCTAATATAGATTTAAAAATATGTATGAATTCTTTACCAAAATTTATTGATATTTGTTCAGAATTATGGATATCAACAGATCGTAAAGAAATTATTACTGGTATTTCGAATACAGTTAAAGAAATTATGTTTGATTGTATTAAATTAGCATGTATAAATGAAGAATTAGCTAATCAATATCGTACACAAATTACAAAAATTATAATTTTATTGGGTCGACCATTATTGGAACCATTCAATGAAGTTGTTAAATATGTAATTCTAACATTTTCAACTATATTTGAAGTAACTGGAGAATATTTTAGGTAAAAAATATTTGTTAATATTTACAAATTAAATTTGTAATTTTTTATAATATAATTTTATAAATAATTTTTTTTATTTTTAGTGATGTTTTAAAACAACAATTATCAATATTGGGTAGTCGTTATGATGCTAAAAGTGTACTTTGTGTACATATTGAACATGCTGTTATTGCTGCTATTAAAAGTATGGGACCAGAAAATGTCATTATGGCAATACCAATAACAAATAACCAAAATGAAATTATTGTAGAGAAATCATGGCTTTTACCATTATTACGTGAAGGTACATATAAAGCTACATTTAAATTTTTTGCAAATTTCATATTGGTACATGCATTGGAATGTAATAAAAGATGGCGTAAATATAATGAAGAAAAAAATTATAGTTTATCACATACAAATGAATTATTATGTTGTCAATTATGGGGTTTATTACCTGGTTTCTGTCGTAATCCAAAAGATCCAGAAAATTTTAAATTAATTGCTAAAACATTGGGTATTGCAGTTGTTGAAAATGTTGAATTTCGTGCACCAATTTTAGATGGTATTACTGAATTAATAACAAATTCAGATGATAATGTTAAACAAGAATTATCAAAATATTCAAAGAATTTTTTACCAAGATTATTTAATGTTTATACAATGAAACCAAATGGATCATATGAATCAGATTTGAGAAAAAAAACTTTAGATGTTATTAAGGTTAGTTTGTTAAATTATTATTAGTTTATTTTTATCTATATTGATTTTTAATTCAATTTCACAGCTTTTCATAACAATTACAAGTAAAGATGTTCTCAGTGAATTATTCGATACAGCAAATAAACAATTAATTTCTGTACCACCAGGTACATTAGAATGTGATGCAATATTAGATATTAATAATGCTTTATTAATTTATCAACATTTTGAAAGAATTAAAGCTTTTTATGATTTGTATATAATACCAATTATGAAAAATGAAAATTCTAAATTTATTGCGAAAGATGAACAGAAATTAAGAAAACAACAAAGAAAAGTTTATGAGTAAGTTTGAAAAAAAAAAAATGCATTTATGAACTAAAATAATTAATAAATTCAATTTTTTTGTAGACTTTTAACAGAAATTTTAGGATCAAATAATAATAATTGTATGAAATTTACAAAACGAAATGCCAATGATATTGAAAAAGTATTATTTGAAACATTAACAACAACCTGTTTAGTTTGCCAAGCATCAAGGTTACGTTGTTTAAAATATCTAATTGAAAAACGTAAAAATCTTACTGTTAATGATCAATTAATTACTAAAACAATACCTGAAGTCGTTATAACTTTTAGAGAATTTTCAACAAAAAAAGAATCAATTGGATTAGATTTAATTATAATAATTGGACAACTTTATCAAGTTTGTTATTAAATTTTTTAAATCAGATAAATAAATTAATATTTTTTTTTTTATATATTTCAGAAATATGATTGTCTTAATGATTTCATTAATATTATTTTAGCTGGTTTTGGTGGTGATCAAATATTATGTACAAATACAATATTAACATTACGTGCTATTGTACAGAATTTAACTGGCAATTTAACTGTTAATACATTAGAATTTATACTTAAACAAGTTTTAGTTTGTTTAAGTCAAAAGAATCGTCAACAATGTGAATCAGCAATAACATTTTTAATAACATTTGTTAAAATTTTACCAACACCATTAGTAGCTAATCATGTTGAATCAATAGTAATTTTATAATATTTCATACAAGAAATTACAGAAATTAATTTTTTTTTTAATTTTTTTTTAGATGAAATCATTATCGAGTATGGTACCAGATACAAAACGTTATTGTCGATTACAACTTGGTTATTTATTAAAAAAATTATGTAAACGATTTACAGCCGATGAATTAATTAAATTTGTACCAGGTGATGATGAAATAACACATCGTCGGTTAAAGAAAATCCGTAAATTATTAAGACGTGAAACTAGAAAGAAAATTAATGATGAAGATGTTAATGATGATTATTCAGATGATGATTTTCTTCAAGATTTGGAAAAGAAGAGTGCAACGTAAATAATTTTCTTTATAATATAATTTTAGATTTAATTTTTTTTTACATTAGAATTGAAGATATTTTGGCTGATTCTGATAGTGATTTATCAGATAATGATGAAACAGAAAAAAGAGGAGGTACAAATAAAAAACTGAAAAAATCGTCTAAGAATTCTGAAACTTATATTCAAGAAGAACCCGGCGAAATTGTTGATTTAGCTGATTTGAAATCAATTGGAAATGTTTTGAGTAAAGTTTTGAGAAAAATTGTCTTAATTAAAATAATTAATTTTTTTTTGTTTTTTAGCAAATCGTCCAACCTCTAATATATCGGAATCTAATAAAAGTAAAGATAAAAATCGAGGATTTAAAACAGCTGATGATGGTCGCTTAATAATTAGTGATAAATTTATTGATTCTGATGATTCGGATGATAATGATGATGATATGGGTACAAATAATGACAGTGATAAAAAATTAGCTAAACGTGGCATGGAAATGGATAGTAGTGATGGTAATTTAATCATAATTAAAAAATAAAATAAAACTAATTTTATATATCTATATTTACAGAGGAAAATATTAAAGGTCCAAGACCAAAACGAAAAGCTTTAAATACTAGCGGTAGTGTTGTAAGTGGTAAATCTGGTACAAGTCGTTATACAGCTGGTGGTAAAGGTATTCATAGGCCAGTAGCTGCTTCAGTTAAATCTGGTTATTCGGGTACATCGAAAATGTCATCAGCTACAACAAAATCAATGGGTGGTAATGAATATAAAGCAAAAAAAGCTAAAGGTGATATGAAAAAAACTGGTAAATTAGATCCTTATGCTTACATACCATTAAGTCGGAATATTTTAAATAAAAGGTAAATATTTTTCTACGATAGTTGTTAATTAGAATATTATTAAATAAATTGATGATTTCTAGGAAACGAGCTAAAAATGCTGGACAATATAAAAGTATCGTTAATGGAGCACGGAAAGGAGCACTTAAAGGAAGTAAAAATCGTGTTCAAAAAACATATAGAAAATGAGAAAAGAACTTAAAATATGAATTTTAATATTTATAAACTACTTACGTTATTTTAAAATGCTGATGGTATTTACATAAAAATATTAAATATGAACTTGTGAAATAAATAAATTAAAAGTTAACTTTGTATTCATTAATTACAAAGTGTAAAAATATAAAAATCACAAAATTTGGATAAAATATATATTATTACAAAATAAAAATAATGTGTTTTTTAAATTAAAATCTTATATTCTATATAATTTCGTTTCGACGGTTTCGACTGTAGACTATTTTATTTATATTAAATTTAAAGCTTGGAATAATTTTGTTGCTTTGTTTAAAAAGCGGTTACTTCGTTAACAGATATTACCTGACATAGTATTAGTATATATTTACCAACTCTATATAATTATCTCTTGCCCTAAGCCGTAGGTTGCTTGCTGGCTGTTTCAATCGCAGTTTCAGTAAATTTCCGGGCGATTTTCTTATTTCGTTAAGTCGGTTTGCATCGTGTTTCCACATATTTTCAATAACTATCTATTTATACAAAGAGCTTATACTCGCAACATCTAAATCTTTAAAAAAAACAGCTAATTGGAGGTACCTAGCTACTAGTCGTAGTTAGTTTTTAAATACTGATTTGTATCCAACAAAGTTTTGTAATTAACTGTATGTTTGTAAAAAACAACACTTAATTAAAAAATTCGCATATTTTAAGACATCTTATATAAAATTAGGAAACTAAAACTGACTATCCAAAAACTCCTTGTCCGAAAAAACAGACAACAAACGTCAGGATCCAAAATTAACCTGGGTGTAAAATATCATAGAAATCGTGTAATAATTACTATATCCTATAATGCTCCAGAACACATAAAATATAAATTATATCAATCGGAAAATTCAGCATAGACCCACTAAAGGAACAGATTCCAAATTCTACAAACTTCTAGTAGATTACAAACCCAATCTGTGTACCAAATTTCATTCTAATCGGATAATAAATACAAGCTAATAATAACATAAATCAAATATTCTTCGAAAACTGAGCTGCTCATAAATATTAGTTTGCCATAAACCCATTAGTTTACCATCAAGCAACTAAATAATTAATTCAACCTGTGTGTGAAATATCATTTACTCATTTACTGTATGATAGAGAGCATTGAACTTATGAAAAGTAATTAGGCATTTTAAAATGGACCCACTGAATTATTGATTTTAAATTTTACAGACACCCATTAGATAATGAAGCTAGCATGCGTGGCGAATTTCATTCAAATTAGATAATAATTATTATATGCTAGTCTAGACCATATGAAATATTAATCGCAATATTACCATGGACCCCTTGAAGCTCTAGACCTCTACCTGGGTACACTTGTGCACAATCATACCAACCTATGTACCAAATTTCATCCAAATCTAAGAAATAAAAAATTTTCCTAAATAAAAAACAAAAGACTCTCCACATAAATGGAAATTTTAACATGGGCTGATTTTAATAAGTCTCGATCTCATTTTGTATGTGCATCAGTATTGTATCAAATTTCATTCAAATCTGACGGGCGGTTAGAAGAGATGTTGCTACACACACGCACATGCAAATTTTCAAATTTTGTTAATTATTTTTTCAGAATATAGAATTTAAATGGCACAATTAGTTATATATTCAATAAATTTTAAATTATTTCAATAGTTTTGGTTATTTATGTTATACATAAAACATTATTCTAAATTTTTTAGTAATATTTATAACAGTAAAACATTAAATTTTCGACAAACATTCAATCAAAAACCAAATGAAATTAATTTCAATTTAACGTTTTTTCATAATTTACAAATAAATGTTCGTGTGAGCGGCCCCTAAGACTACATAACAACAAAACTACAACAATATTGTTAAATAAGGTTAACTTTAAATGACAAGAAGTGATGGTTGTGTTTTTGGCGGTTTTTTTTAAGTTTGTGTTTTTTATATTTTTCAAATAGAATTATAGAATGTAAATTTAAATTAACATATTAATAAATAAATAATCAAAATTCGAAATAAAAATTATGATTAAATATTTGTATAACAACTGAATTTAACAATAAAAGTGCGGTTTATTGAATTAATTATGTTTTTCTCGGTAAAATTGACAAAATAAATATACTTGTGTAAAGTGTAAGTAATAAATTATTACAATCCACTTGAAATATAATTATGAAAACATGAATATTTCAAGAATTTAAAAGTTATTGGTATGAAATTTGAATAAAATTTTAAATTTTAAAGAAATAATTATACGTATTTTTCCGTTTTCCATGGTTAAAATAAAGTTACTGGATAGAAAAACAAACCAAATTGTTCTTGATCTTGATGGGTTTTTTTAAGTTTAATCAGTAATTTATCGTTAATTTAATTGGTTTCTAAACGTAAAATTGTTATAGTGAAAAGAATTAAAAAATCTTACAAATAACATAAATATTAAATATATGCCGGTGGATTCTGCAAACCAATGACGTTATAAATAAGTATATACTAAATTATTATAAAATGGTGGTCAATATTGTAAATTTGTGGTACAAAACACTGTAAATTCGAAGTCGGTAATTTATCAAATGAATTGATATTTCAATTCAAAATTAGAGTTCTATATTCTATATTAAGTGAAAAACACTTTAAAATAATTAATAAAAAAAATATTAAATATAACAATAATTAAAAGTACGAATTGAGGTTATGATCTTTCTTGAAGAATTACAAATTTCCAACGAATTGTTTCTATTGCATATAACGAGTTAATTTAATAATAAAAATATAATTAATTTTTGAATTTATATGGTAAAAGAAAAGTGAATAATTTATAATTTGTTTTAAATAGGCATTATTGCTATAATTGTTCCCCATTTTTAATTACAAATTTAATTTCAATATTTTCCTATAATTAAAGTGTTTACATTATTACATAATTAATATATATATGTATAAAATATAAATCATTTCAATTTAATATTCTATTTCTAAATTTATGGTGTTTTTTTTATAAAAAAATAAGTGAAAAAGTGTTTTGTGTTTTTATATAATTAAATAGATTATAGATAAATTATTAAAATATTTAATTAACATTAATAGTTAATATATTAAGTTTTATCTCTAGGATTACACGACAAATATGAATATTAAATGAAAACATTAAAAAGGTTAGTGAAAATTTGAATGAATTTAAAATTTAGTAAATTTAAATTATATATAATTTTAAGTTTTATTAATTTCCAAATATATAAATTGTAATATAAATCTACATTGCGAATGTAGAATTTCTTATTCTTATATATTGAGCGCGCTAGCTCAAAACAAAAACAAAATTACAGCTAAGGCTAACTATAGAAGTTAGCGACTATCGATTATTGTTTGTTACAGAAGTCCATTTTAAATATATGTATTGTTTTAACAAGACAATTTTTTTTAGTATAATTATTATTGATATAATTTCAAATTTTTGACACGTATTTTAGTTATACAGATTAAGATTGAAGACTTGCCTATATATAGCATTAAATTTTTGTTATACTCTGTCTTCAAAATACCCCATGAAGTCAAAACAGTATAGAACTTTCTAACTCCCAGTTTTCATTAAAAAAAATACAATAATTTCGTAATTTTAAAGTGATTAGTTATTAAATGGTCACTAGGGAGCAGATAATATCAAATCTTCTTAACGTTTAAAATAGTTCTTTTAACAACTATATAAAACCTATATTTACATATAACTTATATGTGTTCCACAGAGTGTTCTTAACAACATAATGTTTGGCAACACAAGTATGTTTTTATCATTAAACAAGAATGTTTTGAGGCTTATATTGCGGATCATTGTTTTTTTTTTTGTAAAATAGCGAAGAGACTTGGTCCTACCATGGTGGTACTATGTCGGGTATGACAAGATACAGCTGTAGAAGAAGATATCACTTATAAGTTTTATAAGTTCTGTGACTGTTCGAAGTTAAGTATGAGTAGGAAACCTTCGATTCAGCTTATTTGAGGATTTGGTAGGCATTACAATCATGGATCGGCTAACGTTAGTTATGGGTTCGATGGATAAGAGTATAAGAGTATGTTGAGTACATTTATTTAAGAAAAGTTTTCACATAAAATGAAAATTATTTATCTATATAAAATTCAATTCAATCATAGAAAAGACACTATAGGTACCCCGCCCGTACCGCATCGATGTTTGGGATTTCTACCCACTAAAAAACCCCTTCCCTTTATCGTAGCCAATCGAAAGCGATTTTAATCTCTTTGGAATTTACATCGCAAATTGTCCTTTGTTAGGTAGAGGGAAACATGGGGGCTGGGGCATAGTTTCCTTTACCGACGATTTACCGATTATCGACGATCAGTTCATGTGGTTTCGTTCTCCATAAGACGTCTGTTTGGTTAGAAACATCTAGTACAACTTATTTCTGGATTTAGATTTAGATGGATCTGTAATCTGTCGTTGTGTTTTTTGGAAAATCTATTCGCTGCTGATTGTGTTGACCTGGAGATCACGATGAAGATCAGCGTTGCGTATATACCACGGGGGGCGTTGACAATGCCACGTAATACTTTATTTTGAAACGTTTGTCTAAAAGATTGCTCACGAGCCGTGTATCAGGTTCATTAAACTCTGGTCTCAATATACAACTGGGTATATTTCCTTTACAAACAAAGTTCCTGACTAAGTGTCTTTCGATAAATTGTGTGTGTAATGGGTTAAAATAAACTAAACATTTGTCAGGCTTTTTAACGACTATTAATACTGACAGATAGACAGGATTTTTTTATATTTCAAAAAACACTCTAACTAGCGATTTTTCTCATAAAAATTATAAAATTTTCCATTTCAATCTTTTATATAGTTTTATTAACTCGGAAAATTAAGTATATATAAACTTTTCATTATATTTAACATTTTACTGGAAAATTAAAAGTTTCTTATATTTTTTTTTTTTTGGAAATATAAAGAAGAATTAGTAAAACTTTTAATCATGACTAAAAGTTGTAAAATGTTAAATATTTTTTTTATATATAATATTTAAAACTATTTTTTGACCTAATAAAGATGAGATTTTTCCTACTTTTCTTTTATTTCGTTCTATTGCAATTATACTTGGTACTTAAGCAAAATTGTTATATCCTTTTTTTTTCATGTTATATTTAAAAGATAATATTGTCTACGTTTTTATTTTGTGGGCTATAATCAGAGGGGACAAACTTTTATAATTGTTAACTTTAAAATGTACATTTTTGTATCTGTAGTTTTTGTCTTTTGAAAATATAATTATATTATTTAAGAAACTTTATAACTAATTTCTTTTCGTCATGAATATAGTGTGGCGCATTTTCTTTTCATATTATATTTATACTGATATACCCAAAACACCCAAGGCAATTTTATTGTCCATGTATATTTAAAATAAAACTTTTTACACGGTTTTTTTTGGTATTTTTTTGGTCATATAGTTTTGAAACAATTTTTTTTTTAATTTAATTTGAATAAACTTTGTGGTCTTCATTTAATTTGGGTTTGCATTTATATAAAAATATTTGATGGAATAAAAATATTGTTAAAAGTTTTTAGAGTTTACCATTTAAATCTTGAAGTTAAATTTAATATATATCTCATTCTCGAGTTCCCGATTTAAGGTATGATCTTAAACCACCTGGTGAATCATTCCTAATCGTAAATAATATACACGTCCACGCTCTATTTTGTTGGATATAACTTTTGATAATTTTTTTATAAGACAATAATACTAAGGACTTTAAGAACTTCTAAAACATTTATTTAACCTTCTTAGATTTTTTTTTTATACTTATTCCGTATATTTATCTGAACGGATCACATGTCCAAGAGGTTGGGTCTAACGATGATTTGCAAAATATCAAGACATTGAGATAATTTACATTACATGGTCTGTGACTGAGCCATTATTAACAGAAGCATAGTAAAAGATCCTTGGCAATTATACATTCGATAATTTCGACGAGGTGGTGGTAAAGGATTGATGATCTGGAATCAGTATACAGTTTTTAAATAAAGGAATTCCTATTAACGAAATAATGCCTTAGTCCCTTATTTTTAGAGGTGTCACGTGTCACCTGCGGCATATAAAATATTATGATATTAATGAAAGTGAAATCAAACGCTGAATTTCATTAAATATATGATAAAATATTTAAATATGTATAAAAAATAATTATTATTTTTGTAAAATAAATGATGGCTGACAGGTAGTTAGCGAGTTCTACTTGTACAATTAATTAATTAGAAAAGAATCACATTTTTCTTTTTATTTTTACATTGCTCCGAATCGGAATATTCTTAATTTGATTTTCGGTACAAGTAACTCTAACTCGGAATAATTATGATAATTTAATTACAGTGAGTACCGATACAATAAAATTATTCAAATCATTTATATATTTTGTCGACGTTATTGTAATGAATATGATTAAATGGAAGTTTAAAATGCATTGCCATTATGACCAGTTCATAGAAGTAATTATTAATATTCATAGTAGTAATTATGAACGAACAAAGTTTTTTGCCTCGTTTTCTCGAACAGGCATACACCATTTCCGGTTAACAAGCTAAGACCATCTGGGCGACCTGTATTGGACCTAGAAAACATGTAGTAAAAACAAAATTGGTATAAAGTCATTATCAAGTTAATACTTGAAGGGGCTATAAAGGAAAAATCTGCCCAATCGCATGAACTACATGCATGAAGAACTAATACATTGGAAGCTACTTATTCATTCCTATCAAGAAAGCGAGTAACAGAACTCCTTCATATGAATAGGAATAAAGCCAAACAGTGTTTGGTTTTCATACAGGCCACTGTAGCCTCAAGAAGCTCCTACAGACACAATTGATCCATAAGCGGATCCACACGTCAGAGCATATATCATGTAGCTGTGAAGCTTTGATGTTTAGATGACTTCAACATCTTGAAGGCTATATTGTCGCTCCTTCGGAAATGTGGCTATTGTCATTAAAGAAGTCGTAACTCTTTCATCAACAATACGGGATTGATCCGTAGCGAATAATTAGAAAGGATATCACAATAAACAACATGGATACAGTGATTTGGACTGTCTGTGGTCTAGCATTACTTTAAACCTAACCTAACATAACATATTTCAGTTATACTAACTGTTTTATTAATTTTGTAAATTTTATATTTTATTTAATAATGTAAATAATTTAAATACCGAAATTAAAAAAAAAAAACTTTTGATGATTTTATCAAATGGATAAAATATGGAAACAAATATAAATCCTTAATCCTTTTTTACAGGTTTATGTTTATTTATTATGGATGGATTTTGTGTTGACAAAATATTTATTTATTTATTTTTGTCTGATAATTTTTATAACTAAATATTAAATTATGTAATATAAATAATAAATATTACTTGTAGGTAGATTTAAGATATTTACAAAAGGTAAAAATAATATTTAATATAAAAACAAATACATATACTTAAAATAAACTATATTATTACATATTTTTACATTTTACATTAAATTTATGATTTTATTTTAAAAATATTAAAATATTTGCTTACAAAACATAATATTTCCTAAGAAAAAATATCTACTATGGCTACAATCAAGTAATAAATAATGTTTATGTTTAGATACTTTATATATTTTTATGCTGCCCATACAATGTACAAACTGGTTATTAATGTGTCGTCAATCGGGTTGTAAATTTTCACTATAGAAACATTTCAACTTGGTTTACAACCGATTTTATCATCGTCGAAAAACATTATTTATTTATTTTTTAGTATAGTGTTAAATGTAAAAGAAAAATCTCTAATAAAAGTTTGTTGAAAAATAATTAAAATTTAATATTATTTCAATCAATGAATAATATTGATAAAATAAACATATTAAAATATGAGTTATGTGACATTAAACGTCAATAAACATCGTTTTGGTTGTGCAACTTCACCATACAATATGGGGAACAACTTTCAATTTGAATCATATCACACAAATTTAGATATATCTTCAACCGATTTTTCAACTGTCAAAATGGTTGTCAGTCAATGTTTAGTAAAAACTGCACACAAACACAAACGATACAACTTTACCAAGTTGTCAACTCGTTGATAAACATGTTCTATATAGCTTTAATATTATGATAAGGATCAGGTTTAAAAGGTGTAGAATTTGAATACATATCAGTGCGTCATATTAGTTTCTTTGATACATTAAACATTACTAACTGAAAAAACTTGAATTGATATATTAAAATAAAATAAAATAGTTTTATAAGCGGTGCTATTGAATAACAATGAGCGTTGTGACCCGCCTAGGGTTCGAAACAATTAATTTCGATAAAATTTATTTTTCTTATACGGGTTCGAGGGTGGTTATTCCAATAATACAATTCACTTTCTTGTCACGCACAAAACGGCCTGTGTACAACAATGATTAGACAATATTAGCTCTTTTAGGTTGGTGTCGTGGTCCAATTGAGGTCGATAACTTTGATATTATTTGTGATTTATATTTATTCCGTTCTATAAAGTATGTATCAATGAATTGGTATCGGATTTGAATCAAATTTATACACTATTTATACATTATTTAATTTTTGATTACGGAATCATACTGCATTTACTTATTTCAGTACAACAGCTCAAGACTAGCATAAAATATAAAAATTCTTAAATAAAATTGTCTTTCCCAATTCTAAAGATTCTAGAATTTCCGAATTTCTATCAAATTTTATTTATTTCTAAGATAAATCTAAAATTTTATTGAAATATCATTTTTTTTTAAGTCAAAGCTTAATTTTAACTTTATATTAATAATGTCAAATAATCATTTTTTTTATCTGTCTTAACGACTCTAAGTGCTTTCAGGTCCTAGCTTTATGTTTCTGTAACTAATTTGATTTCTAAATTTGAAAATTAATAAATTTTTTGTTGGTAGATTATTTATTTATAATTGTTTTGAAGACAAACAATTTAATTAAAACTTTATTTTTATAAACAAAATTTGAATTTGAATTAATGGAAATAAATTATTATTTTCTTTATGGAATCCAAATTTTTTACGTTAGGTTTTATTTATAGCTATTTAATTAATAAAAATTTATTTTATATTTAACTAAAAGTGATATTTAAAATATTGTTCGATATTTTGGGGATAAAAAGGATTTTTGTAAAGAAGGCGCGCAAAAATAAGGCACGTCTTTGGCTATTCACAATTCACTTCTATACTACCTTTTTATTTATATTATAATAGTGCTAACATTTCATTTTCCTTTAACGTTGTATCGAAGGTTTAACTAAATGCACAATGATAATAAATAAAACCGAAATATAAAGTGTAAAATATTAACATAGTTTTTTTGGTCGTCCTTATCAGAATTATAAACATTTTAAACATTTTTTTATAAGGTATTTTCGTAACAATTTATTTAAAAGCGTATGATATAAAAGTAAAGTTGTTGAGTGTGGTTTTTTTTTTAAAATAGTCTAGACTAAACTATAGACCTAATAAATCAATATGGAATTTACTTTTTGTTAAAATATATATTTTGTTTATGAATTATGTTGAACGTAGCAGAGTTGACCATATTTTAAATTATTTTAGTTTGTTAAGGACGTAGTTTATATATCAATATTTCTCCGGCAATAGATGCACATTCGTAAAGAATACTCGGCTCTACACAGCTCTATTGAGTATGGATCCGATAAGTATATATATTAATAATCAAGACTTTCCAACTTTGTTGAAATTATTATCTCCATGAGCATAGGGTGCTGAAAAAGATCAGTTCCAGCATAAACCTTAGTATTTATGGTGTGAGTAACTATTTCATTAACTTTCATTGTCGAAAAATCCACTGTGAAAATTACTTACACGAGTTATTCCAATTACAAATTACAAGTTGTTTTCCCAATTCTACATTAAATGGCTTTTCCAGTTTCCACAGAAGAATTCATAAGAAACTAAAATATCTAAAATCAAATTAAATTTATATATAGAAATTTATAAAATATTTTAATGTAAATTTATGTGATTTAATCCCTAACAGCAAAACAAGCTGCCATGCTAAGGGTGTTGGGTAGCTCGGAGTTTGTTTGTATAAAAATAGAGAAATGTATTATTTCATTAATTTGTCAAATCAGGAATTTATGATCTTCAAGACACCAGCAATTTCAGTTAATTCGAATTCTTTGATATGAACCCACTAAACTTCGGTATCTTCGATATGAAACCATTAAACTACAAATATTCGATAACCAGATTACGAACGCTAAAGCTGAGTTTTTTTATCATTGCTGGTGTAATTTAAATTTGGACCGGTTTGTTTCTATGAGTCCATGATAAAAATATATATATTTTTTTTGCATGTAAATTAATTTGAGCAATTTCCATTATTTCAACCGGACTTTTTCACTTACAACACTTCATAGTAAAATCATCCTCGTAAAATGTTTATTAGAAATACTTAAAGGATTTAAAATTTTATTGAAATATGTTTAGTGAAATTTTACAAATGTTTTAAAACCCAATAAATTGAAAACGTAAATATATAAAGTAATAAATTTTATGTGATTTTATAAGAAATAATGTTAAGGATTTTTTAAATATTAACTTATATAATTCTGGATAATTCAAATAAATTAAGTAAATTGTAAAACATTTTATTATTTTTTTAATTATACATTTGTACACAAGCATTTGTTAGAAATGGAAATGAAACTATTTTGAAATTTCGTTATTTTTTAATCGAGTGTTAATTTTAATTGAACATTAAGTAATTAATTTTAAAATTTTCTTTTAATTGATTTGATTTAAATATTTATAGTTAGTTTTATATATATTTTCTTATCAGAAATCACAAATCTTATCTATTTAAAATGCAAATTAAAATGCATCCAATTTAAGTAATTGTCAGATTAAATAAAAAAAAATACAAATTTATAAAGGCTGAACGATTTGAATAATTGTGTATTCAATTTTTTACCTGTCGAACAGAGACTGTTCAAAATTTGCAAGTTGCATTAAGAATTTATTATGGAGCTCTATATAATTCTACAACGTATCATATATTTTTAATGGATACAATAATTTCCAATGAAATACAAATCTAAATTCGATAAAATGGATTTTATGAATATGTGGTTGCAATAAACAATAATGAAAGATACCAGATAAAATTTAGTTTCGATTTGGAAAAATCACTTAGATTTTACGATTTTTTCATTTGGAGCTATATATTTAAAAACGAAGATTTTTCTATAACAAAATCTATAATCAATTCAAAAGCTATAAAACCGAATATATACGAACAAGTTATACAAAAAGTTATATTTATTTATTTGACATTTGAAGTTATTCATTCCTAAATCATAGAAGAAGCGAGCAACACAGCTTCCTTACAGGTCATTATAACATCTAAAAGTATCTACACAAAACACAATTGGACTATCAGCGGATCATGGGTGTAGGTTCTGACAACAAGAGGGAACGATGTAACAAATACTATGTGGCTGTAAACCGGTAATGCTTAGATGATTTCATCATCTCGAAGTAAATTTTGTTGTTTCTTCGAAAATGTAAAGGCTAGCACTAAAGCAGTTGTAATGTTTCATCAACAGTACGACGGGTATAATCAGTGACGAATAATTAGAAGGGATATCACAATAAGCCAAAATGGCTGCATTAATTATAAGACTGTTTGTGGCCCACTCTTACTTAAAACCTTATCTAAGCTATACAAAATTACGTGAAAGGTTAATGAAACTACTAGTATTATGCAGAGCCAATAATTTATATTTGTGTAATAATTTTTCAAAAAAAAATCTTACTGCTCTTAACTGAAACACCCTTTACACAGTAAAATTTATTAGTTGATATTCTTGTGTCATTTCTCAAACTAAAAAAAATATATTTTATAATTAGTTTAAAAGCATAATACAATTTTTTTTAAATTAACTTAACATCGGACATTTATTTTCTAGTTCTCAGTGTATTCTAAACCTTCTAAGTAATCGAAAGTTCGATTTCATATATAAACAGTTTTTACTAATAAAAATATGGATAATATAAAATTAATTTTTATGAAAAATATTTCAATATTTTTAAATATTTATAAAATATTTGGTTTTGCACCATTTTCATTAAATAAATATTATCAATTTATATTAACAATATATACAATTATAAAATTAATCTTAATTATATTTATACAAATTAATGTTTCGTTATTTTCTGATAAGTCATTGGAACAAACCTTATCATCATTAGTTAGTTATTTAGTTTATTTAACCCACACTTTATCACATATTGTAACAATTTTACAAGCATATTTTAAAAAAACTCAACAAATTGAAATATTTAAAAATTTAATAGAAATTGATCAATATTTAAAAAATCAATTATTATTTATTGAAGAAATACCACAAATTAAATGGTTTAATAAATTATATAAAAAAATTTATATAATTTTTATAATAATTATAATTTTATTAATATTACAAATTTATATATATATAAAATTACCAATTGTTGCACCAACATTTTGGTATTTATTATTTAATAATATAAATTTATCGATACGTCTTATACAATGTTTTACATATATAACATTAATTAATGATAGATTACAATATCTTAATGATATTATTGAAAAATTACATAAAAATCATAAATTAATAATAATAAATTCATTAAGAAATAGAAATTATGAAAAAATCTTATTATTAAAACGAATTTATAATCGTATTTGGGATACAATTAATTTAATTAATGAATGTTTTGGTTGGTCAATATTATTTATAATTAGTTCATATTTTTTATATTATATTTATTATTGTTATTGGATGTTTTTAACATTTGAAAATCTTTCATTAAGATTTGTATTTTATTGGTGTTTATTGGTTGTATTAGAATTGGTAATATTAATTGTAATTTTATTATGGATATGTGATTGTTGTACAGAAAATGTAAGTACATTATATGAAATTCAGGGTGTCATGGTTGTATATGATTTTTGGGTTCATTTCATGAATAAAATACATGCATATCAAGAAATTTATACTCTTACAGAATTCCAGTCATTATTTCAAATTATAGATGTAATTTTTGTTGTTTGTTTTAAAATCATTTAATGTTGGAGTTAAGACTTTTTCCATGGAAGACTTTTTCTGACATTATATGTTAAATGTATGGTGTGATCATACAGAATTATTGCTCAGTTTCGTCAAGTTTCGTTAACTTACTTTGGCTTAAGCAAATGAGATTTCAATAGCACATTCTGTGCTAAAATTTGACAGTTTAATAAACAATAACGTTTTTTTAATTGGTCTTCAATTTTTTTCGCGTTATTTATTCATTCCATTGCAAAAAATTTTTTTTTTCATTGTTTCAATTTGTTTTTATCCATTTTTCCAAAATGACAGACTTCAAAAACTGGCATAAAGGCAAAAGCCCACTTAAGTTGTGTATGGGTAAATTATGATTTTGACAAGACTTTAGTTGGCTTTTCGTTGACTTTTCAAATTACTTAAGCTAGAAAAAGTCTTTCATGTTTAGCCGTTTACTCTCAACATGCAACGGCGGCGTTAAAGTGTAATATTTACTAAAAAAAAAAACCGAAATTGATCAAAAGTAAGCTTGTTGGAAATGTAAATCAAAAGTGTTATCATTACTCGATTTCCGCTATTGCATTCATGAAATGAATTTGTCCTATAAGCATATACATAACTTGGTACACCCTGTGTTTAATTAAATATAATTGTATTTATAATAAAATTTAATTTGTTTAGGGTAAAAAAACTGGATTATTAATAAGAAAAATTGAAAGATCAGTAGATAATCAACAGCAAAATTATATTGTTAATCAATTTTTATTACAAACTATTAATGAACCAATTGAGATCTCAGCAAATGGATTTTTTAATCTTGATTTTCGTTTATTAGGAAGTGTAAGGATATTTTTTATTTTTCAACCAAAATAATATATTAGATCCAATTTTAATTGTAAGAACTTTATAGATTACCTAAAAAATTGTTATACTGTGTTATTTTGTGTCAGTTATGTGAATTGATAAAAAAGTTAACTATCACCCGAAAATTGTAAGAATAACCGTGACAATGAAGTTTAACGTGATGAAACATTTTGATTGCTGTTAGTCGACAGCTATGAATCACTTTATATAGTTCTGCTTCGGAATGTTTGAAGGGAGCATAAGCTTTAGACCATGATGGTATGGGAAATCTTAAAATTGGATATTCAACATTTATAATACTCTAATCAACTATAAAACTACATTTAGAATTTAATATAATACCTTAAAAACCACATTAAAAATGTAGCAGTTTAGACTTAGTTTATATTTTCTTAACATCTGACTGTGGCCACCCCAGATTCAATTGATTTAATTCCATTTATTAACGAGTGATTTTTGTATTGCCAATTATAAATAAGCAATTTTATTACAAATGAACTAATAAAATATAAATTTGTATAAATTTCCAAATATTTGTTAGAGTGTAACTTTGAAAACGGACTGAATTATTTGGACAATCTGTATTATTTATATTCTAATCTAAAATTTCACCAATATAATTTAATTTAAATATTCTAGATGATAGCAGCAACCGTTTCATACATTATAATTTTAATACAATTTAACGAAACAGCTAAAAGGTATTATTAAGTTGATTAAGTTTCACCATATTCAACAAAAATGTATGACAAGACCACTTAGCGTAAAAGAAAGGAACCTGCACAAAATAATACTTAATACAAATGTAACATAAAATTTGAATGATATTAATTTGATAATATTTAGTAAGTTTATTATAATAAAAATAATGAAATAAATAAAATATGTTTTTCATATAATTCACTATCCTCCAATTATGCCATGAATATCCGTGAAAAATTAAATTATTTTAACTTGCCTCTTATCTGATAAATGACGATTTTTTTAATTATTTCAGTTCAAGGAGTCGATTTAATTATTGCAATTCAAGGATTCACAACCTGGTTCTCACAAGAGCTGTTAATGGAAATGTACCCTACTGTTCCTGGCAGTTATTGGAAATATGGCTTTTTCCAGAAGCAATTTAAAGCTGAGGTGCGTCTGTAAACCACCGTACCATCTTTCACTCTTGAAATGAAGTTACTTTTAATAAAATATTAATGAAAATTAATGGATTTTGTTTAAATTACTTTAAAACTAAACTTTAGAATTCATCATATTTTTTCATGTACATTTTCAACTTCATATATTTTAAATAAAATATTAAACAAGGATATTTTAATAACACTCAAGAAAATTAATTTCGAAAATAATAAAACAGATGTTTAAATATTATTTGTATTATTGATAAAGTGTGAGAAAAGAAGATATAGCGAGCTATATCCAAAAAAAAACTTAAATATTAGAACCGACAATATAATAAGTTAGGCATATTGTCCAGATGGTTTTTAAATATTTCTTAATATAAGTGTGTATACAACAACAAAAAGTATCCTTTTTTTTGACAATAACTAATACACGTATATAAATATATTTGACATATGCCAAAGTAAAAATGGATATATAGAAAATGATATTCAGGACTACAAAAAAAAAAGTTTTCTTTTGATTTTGATTTATTAAATTTTTGGAAGAAAACTATTCGGAAAATTTAATCTTTTTTCAGGAAAATCACAAACTTATATTTTAATCATTTCAAATAGAACCTAAACTATTTTCGATACGTTCCGTACTTCGTAGGAAGAATTCTTTTCAGGACTTTTTCGATATTGTACATACATTTTCAAGTTCATTGCATTCATTTTAATTGCAGTAGTTCTGGTTACTTATGATGTACATGTTTCACTGAATAAACGATACATCGCAATACCTTCTCTAGTAATTTAAGTTATATATCCCTCCGTTCTCTGAATGTGATGAATTTCGCAAACCAATTGTTTAACAATTTGAAAATCCCGATCGCGTAGCAATAAAATCATTATAAACTTTGAATTTAACTTTGTTTTGTATATTTCCTGTGGAAACTGGAAAGGAAGTGTTTATTAAATATAAATGAAATCGGATTAAAAATTATGATTACAAATATTTACACCTTGATTAAATATTTATGAATATAAAAAATTCATAAAATATCATAAATTTTTTAATTAAGCCAGGAAAATTTAAAGTGCAAAATTTTTATTTTATGAATAATATTCAATATACAATTTTTCACTAATCAATGAAAATGTCCATTCAATCAATTAAATAATATTATTATTTTTTACTCAATTCAATTTTATTTATTGTGGTGATGTTTGTCAACTGTCCAAATAAACTTTACTGACTGTAAATAATTACATTTTTGATAGAAAAGGCTTTTTCAAATTTAAATATGTTTTATTTCATGTATAATTGAATATGAAAATATTATATAATATTTTTTATATGTTAAATCTGGCAAAGTTGTTCCTCTACGCGTAGATTTCTACACTAGCGTACACAAACAAATTTTGTGTAGATAATGTTGTCAATGTCGATTTTGTGAGATCTGTAAAACAAAAAAATATTTTACGTGAAATATAATTTCAGTACGTGAAATTATATTATTGACATTGCCTAAGCGTAAACTATGAAGTAGACAATGGACTATTATCGAAATATAAAAGTCGACGCGTAATCAATGATGTAGTTTATACCAAGGATAGTATACGTCGCACAACACTGAAATTTGATTATAATACAATAATTTTTCGGTAAACACGAATTTTAAAAATATGAAATTTCATGTTAACAGATTTTATTTTTATGAAATCAATTAATGGATGAATTGATGATGTCCTGTAGCAATATCGGTTGATTTCGTGTAAATTTTTGGAATATATTTATTAAAATATAGGTAATTTAATTAATTATTCAAAAATATAAAATTTAGCTGAAAAATTATTATTAAAATTTAAAAACATTGCACCCCACTTGCACGAAAAATAAAAATTCCTGATAAATTGGCATTTTTAATCAAGGATTATCATAAATTCCGCTTTACTCAAACCGATTCAATTGTTAAATTAATCTCAGAAATTTCTACTATTTAAATATTTAATCACAGTTTAAGATCAATTGCAACGCTTATTTGCTGGATAATAAACCATTTTGTTAGTTAAATTGGTAAATTAAATTGGTCATCTTACATACCTGCACGCAATTGTCTACTATTTCTAACGATCCTTCTTAGATTTGAATATAGTCTCTATGTTATGTTATCTTGGCATGGAGGTATGGACTTATTGTTGTCAGTTTCAGTAATTTGCATATCAACCAAAGTTGTCATCACCCTTACGAGAAGTTTTAAAATTTTCTAGACTTTCAAAGTCCTATATGAAGAAGTAAGCCATTCGATATGGTGTTCAATTGAAATTTTCACAAGATGCTAATGCGATTAAAGAAAGTATGTAATTTTCTTATCAAGAGATCATGAGTCACGTTTCATGTTCCGAGCATAATTCTTTACATTAATATACATATATCCTTTAATCATAAACATTTTCCATATTTTCCACGATATTTTCTTAATTTAGTAATGTTTTGGTAAACTAATGTTTACTATCAAAATAATTACAAAGCAAAGTTAAATAGTGGTAAAAGTTTATAACATAAAAAAAATTTAAATTTGTGACTTTATCCTTGGTGATTTAAGTATTTATAATTAATTTGAATGGAAAACATTTATTTTAAAATAATTTTCCTGTGTATAATACTTTCACATCACCCAACTTAATATCACTTAATTCACGACAATGATGATAATAAAATTGAATTTTAAATTTAAAAATAAATATATAAAATAAAAACTTTTAAATGTAAAAGTTTTCGTCAAAAAACTTATTCTTCAGAGAATTTAGAACGTTTTTAAGTGCGTTCCTGATTATTTATTTAGTTTCTGTGTTGATTGTTAAAAAAAAAAAAATTGTGGTTGGGGTGGTTAAATATTACCTAAGGGTTTCAAAAATTATAATATATTTAAATATAATAACAAAAACGTAAAAGAAACTTCATCCAGAAAAAATCATCATTTAACGTTTACATCGTATGAAAAGTAAATGAATAAGTTTTTAAGTGGAACTCTTTTCCACGCTCTCTTCAAAACTTTTGGAAAATAATTTTTATGAAAATAATTTTTCTTATTATTAAATGAAAATTTTTATATGGAGATAGTAAATTTTTTTCTAGTTTTTGCTAGATGACAATTTCACTGAAATAAAAAGTTTTCAGTTGTTTAATAGTTGAGTAATTATGAATAAATCTGATGATTTGTATGAAGCGATATCCCCGGTCCATACTATTCTTAATCAAAATGAACACTTTTCAGGAGATCATAAATACTATTTTATTTAAGTCCTAGTTGACATCCATGAATAATTTGTAATTATTGTAATTTGTAATTTATTTCTGCATCGTTTCAAATAAAAAAATTATAATTAATTAACAAATTAATTAATTATAATTAAAAAAGGAAGTAAGAGTAAATAAATTTAGTTACATTAGTATTGTAACGCAACCTTTTAAATTATTGTATTCTAATTAGACTTAAAAAATTTGGAAATTTTCATCAGATTGAATTAAAATATAAATATAATGTCGTGCATCATTTTCACATCAGGATAAAATACCTAAGTTTTAAAGAGTTTGATCCATTGCAATTCAAT
Source organism: Rhamphomyia laevipes (assembly GCA_963920725.1). Classification (NCBI taxonomy): domain Eukaryota; kingdom Metazoa; phylum Arthropoda; class Insecta; order Diptera; family Empididae; genus Rhamphomyia; species Rhamphomyia laevipes. The sequence continues at coordinate 10,426,343 of OY987256.1, read as the reverse complement.
TCATTGCAATCAATATTTAGATAGAATCTGATATATTTGAGTTAGAATACTTAAACATTAAATCAAGCAATGTCTAGATGTTAATTTGAATTGTAATTGAATGGTAAACTTTAGAAATTATTGGCGCTTTTTAGCCATGAATTAGAATAGAAAGAGCTATATCTCTTCCATAAGCTATCAAAATTTTGTCGAAAGATGTGCCTTTGTATCGAGTACTAAAAAAAAAGTACCACAGATGCCAAGTATCCCAAATACTTGGAATAATATGGACCGGTGACATTCAAATGTTTGATTTTAATTTACTTAATAAATAACGAAAAATATCACTGTTAAGGGTTTTGAAACCCTTAGTTCCACTGAAGGTCATACCCTGCTATTATTAAAAGTAGTCATATCGGCTCCTTTTCAAAAGTTTTCTTAAAAAGCGATACTTTTAATGATGATCCTGCAATGTCAACGTGACGCAGTTCAATCGAACTAATAATAATGTTAATGCAAGTTTCAATTTTGTTGTTTTTTCATACCAGAAAATTAAATATGTAAAACATAAATTAGAACTATTCTTTGTAGGTTTTGGGTAGGTACACATGGCCAATATTAACTGCGACCGACTGTGTGCCTAATGCGTTACAACCTCAAATTATAAACCAAACCCAAAAGATTAAGTAGTACTTTCAAAGAAATACAGTTGACGAAGTCTATGTACAACTAGTGCTTCACACTTGAATATATTCTATGTACAACCGATTTCTCTTTGTATGCGCACATAGCTAGTCCGATTTTATGTAGATTTAGTTTCTTCAGGTGTCTAGTAAGTAGCCCAGTTATCGTTCGTATTCTAAATCTGTTCATTTTAAGAGTTCCAGTGATTTTGCATTTGTGAATTCATCTATGTTTTTATTTCCAATTCTGTTGATGCTTGTTGTATATCACGTAATGAAATTTGGTTTGTACAAATTTGTTCTGATCATTTTCTTCCTAGAGAATCCGCTGTAACATTTCTTTCAATATCCGGTATGACGCGGCATTTAAATGAGTGGTTGCCAGATTTCAGAAGTTATTAGACGATTCTTTGTAAATTTTACATATTCAAGCTTATCTTAATTCAATATATTCAATATATTTTATTAAATTATTTATTATTATTACCTAAATACAAGAATTTTTCCAACAAATACTCAAAATTATATTATAAAAATTAAAATTTATGTTTATTTGCTAAATATATACTAACATAAATAATAGACTTTTAATGTTTTATTGTAATAAATTAAAGGGAAAAGTATTAGAAATAATCGGCTTTTTTATTTAGCAACGAAAAAAATTTACATTTCCTTTAATATTTTTGCTGGGTTTTATGAAAAAAGGAATTCTTTATTTTAGAGATGATTTGTTAAAATATTAATAATTTATAAATTTATTATGTTTATTTTTCGAAAAGCTATTATAATATAAATCATAATTAATGTCAATAAAAAAATTTATTTATATATAGGTAAAAAAAATAATATAAATAAATTATCCTTTTAAATAGTAGGGAAAATATATTCAAAAATTTTGTATAAAATAATTTTCATATACTTGAAGAAAATGGTAAAAATATTTATAGATCTTCCACTAAGTTAAAGTGGAGAAATAAAATAATGAAATTCAATATTACGTTAGGCAAAATTAATAAAATTTATTTGCATATTTATGTATAATAAATTTTATTTAAATTTCGTAAATTTCATAATCCTATAATTTAGGACTTTTCAAAACCATATTTTCATTTACAATCCTTTAAAATTTTTGCAAATACGTATATAAAATTTTAGATAATAATAAAAATGACATTTTCAAAAATAATTTATTATAGATTCGTTATTAAATATTATATAATTATTAAATTTAAGTTAGAGCCTGCTACTGAAATTATTTTTTTCAAAGTGACCTTATAGCATTTGTAAGTAAATTTGTGTTGAGACCAATTGACTTTTTTTGTATTAGATATTTTGATACTTAACATTGAATTTAATTTTAAATTGGATAGTCAATTTATAATGTCATATTAGGTGGATGACGAATTTGTAATTGAAATGACATTAGACATTTCATACCTAAAATTATTTACGTTAAAATACCAGTAAATTAAAAAATCATATCGAATACTTTTACTCCGCACTACCGAAATATACGGAGAACTGATACGATACTGATACGATGGTTTGGGGAAGCGGCAGGCGTAGTCATATGTCTAGTTATCAAATTATAAAAGAAGTAGAGATGTAAAAAGTCGTTTTGTAATCTCGTTCTGAATTAAATCTATTTTTTTTTTATAGAAACGATACTCAATACCGGATATCTATTGTCCTTTTGGTGTGAAATCCTAATTAATAATAAAAACGATATCATATGTATCCGATACCTTAGTGTCAATATCTTCGGATACATAATCCAATATCTTCGGATACACAGTTCACGGAGCTATTTTCCAAGGAAAACACTGTGTCAACATTAAAGGCAATTTAAGGAACATTAAATATCCTAATTAGAAAAATGTGCCTGAAAAATGTGTCATATTGTACGACCATATGAAGAAACTAGAGTTTATCATGGCGTGCGTCCTGGTATTAACATCTACATATTTACGTTCAGCCTAAAATAGTTATTCAGATAATTAAGGTCGACATCGACATGTTCGAACTTGTTCATGTAAATTACAGAAAATAAACATTAAATTCAATATGTAATCAAATGTTCACCAATTTGTTGTAATGCAATGCATATTGAATTAATTCCAAATTCCAATACATATTGAGTTTTTTCAATTTTCAGTTTCATTTCAGTATTAAGCTGGCAATAGAGTGCCACTGGCAACGGGCACTAACGGTGACCGTAAATTTGAATTTATATATTGTTTGCGCTGAAAGGAACTTTTTAAAGTTGCCATTTGCTTCTTCTTTTTTTGTGAAATTAATTCAACTTATTGCTAATTTTTAATTTAAAAGTTTCATCCTACTACATTTTTAGCAATGGGGTAAATACGTATTTGTGTAAAGTCAGTATTGATAATATTATTTTTCTTCTACTACACCGTCACCGACAACGTTGACCATTGTAATTGCTTAGGTGCAAATCTGTGTACTTTATACAGCTGTCAACCTTACGATGGCGGTAACACTGTGACTCTACTTTAAAACTTTAAATTATTTATCCATTTTAAAATTTTATTTAAACGTTTCATAAATTTTAAATTTTTATTGAAATGTATAGATCGCTACAGTCCATAATGAATCAATAAATTAAAATTATACTTATAGTACGTAATTTAAGTTTTTTTTTTTTATTATATTACATAAAATTTGATTTATAAAAGTAAAAAAAAATATAAAAAATAAATAAATTGCAAATCCTCTTAGTTATGAAAGTAGGTAAATCCTTACTAATTAATCCTTTTATAACAGATTTTGTACATTGAAGAATGTTACGCACGTGCCCAAATAAATATTATATATTTTTTTTATATATTTTAATTTTTGATATATATTAATTTTTTCTTTTTACATTTAATTTGTACATTTAAATGTCGTACAAAAAAAAATTAATATTATCCTCTCTAGATCCTTTTTAATATTCTCATAAAAATTTTTTTTTATATAAAATTTCTCTTCAAAAACTCTGGACATAATCATATGCGTATGAGGTAAAGAGTTTAATATGTATTTTATAATACTCGTACATTACTGAATAAAAAAGAATTTTTACCTAAAAAGGATTCGTATTTATCTATGTTAGTATAATTTCTGATAATATTTAGTCGTGTAACATTAATGAGTTTAAATTATTTGTAGACACGAATTTTGCATCAGCAAAATTTATATTATCATTATATTATTATTCGTATTTCATGGATATGATAAGTTGTTTTTTTGGGGATACATAATATGATATCTTTTCCAAAAATTATGTAAAGATAAATTAAATATGATTTTTGTTGTATGGGGTAATTTTTACACTGGTAGATTTTAAAATAGGTAAACATTTTTCTTTACCTATTATAGGCTAATAAATACTAATATCTTACTATCTATTAAAAAGATTTACTAAAGTTTTATGAAGATGCCACGCATATAGATAATTAATCAGGGACTAATGATATTAAATTAATTTTTATAAATCTCTAGAAGATAAGACAACCTTAGAAATTAACGACCTTTTTATAATTATGGTGATGGTGATGGTGATGGTGATGAATTTTGAAATATCAGCGTAACTGAAATGATCCCTTTTTATTGGACTTGTAAACCTCATCAAGATCTGAAAAGATTATGTGTTTTAAGATGAACAATATGTAAAATTTACTCTTGTTCCTTTTGCAGCCTAAAATAAGCTTATATCTGTTGAAAAACTGTCTCTGATAAATTACGTGTCTGATAAGATAAAGTGTTTTTAATAGATAACTTTCGTTATTCATTATTAGTTATACTTTATATACCTGAAATTTTAGAAGATTTTTACCATAAGTTTCTGTTTTTATTCTTTAACCTTAACCTAGGGTTATACTCCTCTAACGTACTACTTTTCTGTATCTGTTGCCTCCATTCCTTTTTCCTAGGCATACTCCTTCATTTACCGCTGAAACTTAATATATATTATGGCTCTGGAGTTAGAAAAACGGCTGACTCAGTACTCGTTTTACTCCTCAGCAGTCATATTCTATTTCCGGAGTCGTATTATAATTCCGCGGTAACAATAAATATTTCAAGCCTTGTTCTCTAGTTTATTCAACATGATAAGAATAGGTTTTCTGTAGTTACCCTAGTAACTGTCATCATACACGACCTTGTCTTTGAATACTTTATACGTTGACTGGCCATTGCATTAAATTTAATTTTATTCTTTCAATTTTCTTTTCCGTGTAACAAATGAAACATTTTTTATTACGAAACTTTATCTAAATTGTAAAAGAAAATTATATTAAATGTATTAAAATTTATATTTTATTATATCACTTTCTTATGATGATGGGTGACAACTTTTGAGGTTATTGTTAGAAAAGAAAATATCCTCAAACATAAATGAAAAATAAACCTTGGGCACCCTTTTATTTCACCCTATATATAATTTCATAAATATTATATACACAAATATTATGTAAAAAAAAATATATTTACGTATAATTTACATATAAATAATAAGGGTAGAAAATGTTATAAAATTTTTAAATTACTTCAATCATCATCATTGGATAACTAAGTGAATGTGATGTGTGTTGATGTGAAAAAATAAATGTGTAATGTGAGAGTACATTGAAAATGGGCTGATTTTTTATTCCTGTGCTACTAATGAGTTTTATGTTTTATGAAATTTTATATAAAAAAATATTACAAATAAAAAAATTACAAATTTCTTTATATATTTAATAAAAATATGTTTTATTGAAATTTACGATTTTACAAGAATGAGAATTAATATTTTATAAGTGCCAGATATCAAATTATTGGAATATAAAATTAATTTTTATAAGATAAACTTGAATAAATCTTTTTATATTGATGTTATATTAATATATATTGAATTTTATGTAAATTTATAAATAAATCAATGAAAATTTTGTATAATTATAAATAATTATTGATTTGTGATTTATTTAACTGCAAATATATATAGGCATTTAGATTTAATTTAAATGGAAAACAAATTATTTATAATTTCTATTTTAATTGCACTGTATATAAAATTGACATAACTTGCTATTATGCTGCCCATACACTATCCAATTTGTTTATACTTCTGGTTTACCAGTTACCACGTACATATATCAAATTTTTGTTTTTCTCATTTTTCTTATCAACTGTAAAAATGTAAATGTTTTAATAAAACTTTAGTGGAAAAATAATTTTAATTTAATTTAAATTATTTAATAGATTAATGAAATTTTTCTGAAATATTATGTTTTTCACATAAGACAGCAAGAAACGTCAATTTGGTTTTACAATTTATATGTACGCTTATGTAACCATCAATCAACCCGCTTATAAAAAATATATTTTTTTTATTTAGTAATTTTCCAAACCGATTGTCAAGGATCAAAACTGTTGTTAAGGTTTACAAGGGATACAACTTGTTATATTTTTCAACCATTTTTATGGTTGAAAAATAAGTTGTACAATTAAATTAGATAGTATGTATGGTGTATGGACAGCATTATTAATAACATTTAAATATTTTTTAATATACTAAACGTTAAATTAATAAAATAGTTACTGACTGTAAAATTAGGTTACCATCATAATGTAATTTGTGAAACTCATAATTCATGGAACACAAAATTCGTAATTAATTTGTTTAATGGTAAATGTAGCCAATAAAGTTAAGTATGTGAAGAATTTTACATCTGCGATTAGTTAATTAAAATACAAGGCTGGTTTTCATCACATATATGTAAAATTGAAATTGTAGGTGCTTCACAACATTTTTTAGGTACATATTTCAAATTTAACTCGAAATTGTAGTTGTTAAAACGTTTAGAATTAAAATGTTGTATATAATTAAACAAGTTGCAATTGCATTTGAAGTCTATAATTATTTACTATATTATATAATGAAGAGATTATTTATAAAATTGAAATTCGTTAATTTGGTTAAAGAAATTGAAACGAAATGCAAATTGGTGTCCCAGGAATGTTTCATATAATTAAATTAGTTCCGGGACTCCGAAAAGATTAAGAATGACTGTGCTACATAAATTGAAGGATCGAGGACAGACAAAATACATATTTCAAGATTTCGAATATACTTGATTTAATTTTCGAATTAAATATAATACATAATTCCAAATTTTAAAAAAACTATCCGAATTTTTGGTCCCTTTATAAGTTTTCTTATGCTTTTTTTGTAATTGTTTATTTCTTCAAAAATTATAAATTCAATGCTTACAAATCTAAATATAAATACAAAATATGGCCCCTCTTAAGTATACTAATTTCTTATTTTTCAATAATAATTATATTTATTAGAGTAATTTTATTATCAATTATTATTGGGTCTTTAGGAGGATTAAATCAAACCTCTTTAAAAAAAATTATAACTTTTTCATCTATTAATCATTTAGTATGAATAATTGCAGCAATAATATCTAATGAATCACTCTGATTATTTTATTTTTTAATATATTGCTTTCTATTGCTTGATAACTTCCAGTATATATGAGTCCAGATCGTACCATCAGACCATTTCCATATCATTAATGAACAATATAACATTGGTAGGTGTCATTCTACCTGGTTTTATCAAGTTATTAAGAATAATTTACTGATCTACTACTGATTACTAATAATGTAATTCCGAATCACATTAGTGCCAGGGACTTTAAAAAAACACGATACAAGCTACAAACGAACTCTTTAATTTAAGTGTGAACCAAACAACTATTAAAAATTTATAAATTTTAGACTAAATTTCTGTGAATATTATTATATTTATTTATGAGCTATTTTCATTACTAAATATTTAATATTTACTTTCAACCATATATGAATTAAGTGTTGTTTAGATTCATAATTAAATGAATAAATTTATATGTTTATTAATCATAATTTTTATATATTATTTCCATAAATATTCATTAATTCCTAATCTAAAAGTAATATAAATTATGTAAATATTTTCCTATAGATAAATCATTAATTTGGATAAGTAAATCAATCTATAAAAATATTAAATTCAATTAAAAACATGAATTATTAGTGGTTAGTTTATTATGATTGTTTATCTAAATTCTCGGAATTTTATTATTGAATAATAATAATAATTAAATTGAATAAGTTTTGTAAAATATACAGAATTATTAAATTTATTGTATATAAATATTAAATAAATTTATGTTTTATGAAGGTAAATATTAATAATAATATTATGTATCTCCTTTCATTCATCTATGATTTATGAATTATGATTTAATTATAATAGACTAGACATTTATAAGAGATTAAGTTTTACTGGGGTTTTTATTATAATAATAATTAATATTTCTCCATTTAAATTTGGTCATAGTAAAATGAATTCATATTTTAAAATTCATAACGAAATATTTTAGATTTATCTTATATTAATATTAATAAATAAAAGAAATCTGATGAAGAAAATCAATCGGCAACGATATTACTTGCAGAACACAGCTAGATCGGCAAGTACCCATTTAGACAGCAACCAAATAAATCTTTAGAAATTTGCTAAACACTGTATAATGCGTTCTTAAAAATATTACAATAAAAATCAAATTTCAGGTAACTATTTATTACTGGACAGATTGAATCGGTTTTTTTTTGGGAAAGTAGTTAATGCACACAAGTATCGTAAAAGAATTAATTAAAGGGCCAAAACCAGAGGACAAACAATTAATTTTGAAAAAAAAAAATCAATAATTTGTGTTGCTATGTTATATGAACGTTAAAATTTTATGAATTTTATGGTGCCCTTAACCCAAGACGACTTTGTGCTTAGCACATTTAGTGCTATAGAAAAGACGACGTTGGCGGCAACTCATTTTAACTGACCAATACAGGAACAGTCAGGAATTCCGTGTAATCTGAAATTCTATCAAACTTTTTCTACTTTTTGTGGCACTGCACGTAACTATAGTATAATGTGAATAAAACCGAATGGTATTACTAAATCCTTGAAAGGTTCCAGAAATGTAGTATTAAAAAACTTAAATATTTCAATATCAATTCCGTGTTATATCGCAGTCGTTTCACTATTTGGACTCAGACAAAGTTTCTACATGTGAGGCCTGATTTACGGCCACTGTAAACTTAACATAACCTTATAAATAATACAGAATTACAGAATTATTTTCCTTTATAAGGATTAGTATAATTTTTGATAATGTTATTGTTTAGCTACTAGAATAAATCTATCAAGATTTCTGGTGATGCGTGTTGACCACTGATCTTTTCGTACTCTTTCTAGCCTAATATAATAACGCAACTTCGAATAGCAAAACTATAAGTTTTCTGTATGTATATAAAAATTTCAGAAATTTCCTTTGTCGAATATTCAAAATTCTTTATTAAAGGATATTTTCTAAAATTATGTTTACAAAACAAAAAACAACTTTTAATTTCAAAATAATTCTAATAATTATTATAAAAGTCCTCTAAATAAATGGAATATTTTGATGTGGTTTAGAAATTGTAAATTTAATTAAAACTAAATGTACAATAATGAAAATTTTACATATCACAGTAAATATTCATTACAAAGTTTTCGTATATACCAAATTTGAAACAGAATTTTGTATATAGTATAATAAAAATTAGTGATATTTTCCATTAAAATTATTTGTTGTCTATATATTTTGTAATAATAAACTTTTTGAAAAGTTTCCTAGTTAATTAGCATGAATAAAAGCAAAACATTAATTTAAAAAAAATATAATTTCAAGTTATAAAATCTAAATTGTTATATAAAATTTTATTATATATTTTTCAATATAATATTTTACAGTGATGGATATTATTATTATTTCTCAAAAAAAATTATAAATTTATGTTAAAACTAAACTTTTACAATTATGTATTTAATAAAAATCTATGTGATATTAAAATTTATTGATAGAAGCATAGGCGTCAACAAGATTTTTTTCAGGGGAGGTCAAATTGAAAATTTCAAATTTATGGTTGTCAGAATACACCATGTTTCTTCAAAAGTGTCCTGTATGCAAACCCAAATTATTCTGAGAAAATAAATTAGAAACCTCTTCTTTTTTAACCTTTTAACGCTTAAGAAGGTTTATAAAATATTGTTCTTTCATATCATCTATTAGTCGTTAGCCGATGTACACTGATAATGTAAATTGCATATAGTCTATTCTCTTCTCTACCATAGTTGATCACAGTCACAAGCTGGTTTTAACCCTGTGCAGAGTACTAAATATGCTGTACAAATACGTAGCTGGACTGCAAGAGAATGTGTCAAAGAAACAGTAGAATAAAGATAAAATACCGATGAATGCTGTATTAAATCGTTCTTCTCACGATGAAGATTTTCTTTCCATTTTCATCGATTTTTCAAGAATTGAACAAGACACCAAGGGTAAAATTATTTTTCAGACAGTAGTAGTATTATAAAATGGTTCATTGGTCTTCAGAAAAGCATGGTTGAAGTTTTGTTATTAAATTAAATGTTTTATTATTGTTTTTCTTATTGAGGGACGTCTCATTATTTGTCTTTTTTAAATTTATATTAAATAAAAATTTGTATTTTTTAAATTTTTCTGTAAAACCAAGGTATACACTTTGCCCCTACATGTAATCGCCTATGGATAGAAGATATTTTTATTTAACTTTTATATATACATTTATTTTCTGCACTATAAATTAAAATTATACATAATATAACCTACACAGATTGTAAGTTAATAGATCAGTCAGTTCAGTTCCCACCCATACAAAACACCTCTATACAAGATAGAGGCGTGAACGTGAACTTGAACTAATAATGTTGAATACACAATGAAACTAACATAAAGAAGAGTGCACAACAATATCTACAAGTCATGTGTATAAATATAATAATTATGTATAATTTTATTTATATATTCATTTTTTTAAAATTATATTTTAAGTAAATGCACAAGACAAATATTTAATATTAAATTAAGAAGTTTTAATTCATTTAATTTTTTAATAAATATTAACAACGGTACGATTAAATTTTTCACACAAATTTGCACAAAACAGAATAAACTTTGGAAATTCATTGAACTGTGCAGTTTTTTGGGATTAAATCCATATATTTTACAGTTTTTTGTTGTCAGACTGTTCTTTGGATTTGGATTAGTTTTGTTATCACTTTATAGCAAAATATAAATTAAAACATTACTAAATTTGTTTCTCGCTTATTTCATAGATTATAAATTACTTTTAATTAGCAATTAAAAGTTAAAACTGTTGATTACAAACGAAACGTGACACACTTTTTAATTTTTCTGATAATTCTTCGGAATTGTTGATATAATAAAATATTTAAACGCCCAAATTTTTCTGATTATTTTAATCACTGCGTCGGGTCAGTATTGGTTTGTCGTATACGTCAAATTGGTCATTTTAACCTAATACGTGATCTATACGTTTTAAAGCATGCTAAAGAAAAATTCATAACTAACATTCATTTCCATATTGAATTGTCCCAAGTTGCCTTGATTCATTTAGTCGTAAGTTGACGTGACGGATACGACACCCAATTCTATGGTAAATAAGCAGCAATAATTATATAATTAATTGAGTCGGGAACAATTTAAGGATATTAATAAGTCCGCTTACTTTTGACTCAATAATTACTACTTTTTCTCTGATTGTTATAACATTAAAATTCATTTGCCTGAGTTTATAAAAATGAAACATACAACAAACCAGTATTGAGTCGATTACTTAATAAATAGTTATAGTGTAGGTGAAACGAAATTTGTAGTAACTGCTGATTGAAAATTATTAATCAGATAACTACTTATTGTTTCGTGAAACTTAATATTAAACAAAATCAGGACACTGAACAATTCACATGTTAATGCTCTTATTTCTAAATGATAAGACTGTTTTACTACAGAAAACTTGATTGTTATTACCAGGGTTTGTTGGAATTAATTCCACGACGGTCTAGAAAATAGAAAAATATTTAATTAATTGTCAATGAGGTAATAATTAATAATTACAACCAGATTGCATGCAATATTCTTTGGATATATTAGTAAAATTTTAAGTAAATTATATGTTTAAAAACACCAGGAGTAGATACAATACCAAAATAATAAATATATAAATATTAAATATATAAATTAGAATATTTATTAAAAAAAATGTAATTTTCATATTGTTTATAATGTTTTTCTGTCATACAAAAAACATAAATTTTACAATCAGTTAAAAATTAATATTATTATGTATATCTTACATAACATAATAAAATAACAAAAAATTTAGATAAAAAGGAACCATAACTTTTCTTCATCAAAAATTATTATTATTACACCAAAAAAAATTAGTAATGTATATTTTTATATAGTCTTTTTGAAAATATAATAATGAAGAATTTTTAATAATTTTCTACATATTTTTTTTAATGATTATATACGATGTGACATAAATTACCAATAAATAATTCACATATACTTTTATGATAATGAAAAATTCTATACTAAATTAAAATAATATTTATTTTAATAATTTTTCTCAAAATAATATAAATACAGATTATTCAAAAAATCCTGTCTCAAAATGTGAATCAAAATATCATTTTGAAGACACCACTGCAAACTAATTCAAATTTAACAAATTTATGTTTTAAATAATTTTGAATTTACAAAATTTATATTAAAATTATCTCAATTATTAATGCAATAGCTTTCATTCAGATAGTCCAAGCTGGATACGATTAATTTGGTTTCCAATCTATGCCAACGGAATTCAATGTAGTAATTTTTTCGAAAAATCAATAATTTTATCAAAATTTACATTTCAAATCTTATACTTATTTAAATTTTCATGTGGCTGTTAGCCGAAAACGGTTTTCAGTAGGACGGTTATTATGAAAACTGGGGAAATTTGGATTAATTGTGACAATCGACAACTTAATAATAGTAAAGACATTATAAATTGCCATTTGTAAATGTATATAAATTACAATTATTGAGGCTACAAAAGGCATAACCTAAGCATTATGACTGATAGCTGTTCAACCTTTAACTTTCGTAATAAATGAAAACATTTTCTGAAAATGCATTTTCTTATATTAGTTAAGCTTACTACAATTAAAGGCAAATAAGCCGCTAAAAATTAGCTTCTCAGTTTAAGAGTGACCATATAGGTTTACATCATAATCACTGTGAAATTATTATTTTCTTTTTACAAATTTTTCAATTTATGGAGCATCACAACTCAGTTTCCAAGTCAGAACTTCTGCTTCATACAGTTTATTCACAATAAAGTATAAGAAAAAATGGATGAGACAGGGAAAGTCAAACGAAATAAGTTTATAATAATTTGTATATAATACTTGGTTGGTTGGTTTGAAAAGATTGGGAAATACGAGACCCCCACGCACATACGCCACAGAACGTACGACATCATCTTGGCCGGTTTTATCTCACCCGCTTCCTCGAGAAACTACCAAATTTCTTAAATCATTTCTGTTACACTGATGGAAATTACACAACAAATATTCCATTGTCTCCTCCTCCTTCACGACACGTGGTGGGGTGGGTGTAGTAAGACATAATCAACTTGCATGGTTTTTAAGAATCTCATGTCCCTCAGGGACTTAGCTTTTTGAATAATCTGTATAAATATAATATATGATTTTGATATAATTTTGATGATATATATTTAAACATAAATTTCTTAATGACTTCTTATGAATAAAAATCTGATACAAATTGCTGATATGAATATTTATGTTTTTTAATATAATTTTAATAGGTTTATTTAAAAGTTTAACAAAAAAAAAAATAATATAAATAAAATTTATACGAAAAATCAGTCTTTTATGACAAAAATACAAAAATTTTGTTTTTATTACATTTTTATTATCATGTAACAAATCTTTATTTATTGGTTAAATTACACCAATAAATATTATAATTTAAAAGTTAATAAGTGTTTTTTAGTAATAAATAATTTTGGTAATAACTTTTTTTTTTGTTAGTATCATTTTAATTTGATGGAAATTAACTAAAATTTATTTTCAATATCCTTTAGTAGAGAATAAAATTATATAGTCTTAAAATAGATGTGATTTTTGACCTTAGTAATTTTTATACTATATAAAAATAATTAAGTTTTGGCACAAAGTGTCTAGACTCAATTCAGCATAATTTTTTCGAAGCACGTACAAATAGACATTCATTAAAGGACACAAAAGAAACATTACTTCTACTTTTACAATTCAGTTTAAAGATCCTTATCAGAAATAGATCAATTACTTATCTCTTTTGTTTAATTATATTATATAAATATATTTTTTGTAATTAAAATTTATTATGAATATTATAATAGAATTTTACTACAGACAGGCTTGGATCAACAATTTTTCGTATGCCCTAGGCATTTATTATGAAATTTATCGTATAATTTACTAGGCATTAGTAAAAACTTTTTAAACGATAGTTTTTATTTACATATTTAATCATATCAAGAACGAGAAAGAAATTATTATAATAAATAAAAAAAGAGTTGGACATTTACAAAGTTGTAAAGAACTGAATCTTAAAGGTAATAATTTTAAGATAAATTGCACAACGTCAGAGCTATTTTATTTTTTAAAAGAAATAACTTTATGGAATAATTTACGATTGCTTCTGAGTAAGAAAAATATTATAAATAATTTGAAAATTAACGTGATTACATCTCAAAATGAATCCATTGACTATAAATGGTAAATTTTTATTTTATACAATTAATCTATATCTGACTGTATATTTATTATTTTTAAAGGAGTTTAATAACAACCACAACAATATGGCAAAAAGTCGAAACAGAGAACATTTTGTCTTGGCTTTCAACTCTTGGTGGTGGCTATTCTGCGCTTGGTGAACATTTCACTCATTGTGTAAGATTATTGTACAATTATTTAATTGTAACTTTTAAATAATTTATTATTATACAGGCAGAAACAGCGGCAAAAATTTCATTGAAGCAACTTGCACTAGGTCACAAAATCGGAGATCCGTTTTTGCAAGCTAGATGTAAATTATTTTATAGCATTTCATTAATACAAACTGGAAAATTGAAACAAGCCAAAATTTTAATTAGGGAGCAATACAAATTTGCAACAATACAGAATAATATTGATAGTCGACTTATTAAGATGTGCGAAGGTATTTGGTTAAAATTGCAATATTGTTATAAACTGAAATTGCAACAAAAAATATTGAATTGTTAATAAATATTTTTATTTGTTAAAATATAAAAAAATGCATATTTTAATTTCAGTCTAAATAAATGTACGTTGCATAATGAATTTGTAATTTGTTTTTATGTCGGGGTGTAAATTTTTAGTATAGACTTACAAAGCCTGCCCAACCTATGTATATTGTACACTATACAAAACTAAGCATAAAATAGAAATTGGTTATATTGTAAACTAAAGATATACGACGTATTTTAAAAAACTGATTCAGAGATGTATTTGTTTTAAATATTAATTTAAAACTTCTAACGTGGAGTAATCAAAATTGGCTCGTTGGGTAGGTAATTACCTCAGGATTAAAATCATTTTCAGCATTATTTTCATATAGTTTCCAATATCAATATTTGTATGAATTGACAAGATATTGCTAGATGATTTATTCCCAAAACTTTTATACCAATCTGGTTTTAAAAACGTTACTTAATTTAATGAAACTATCATCTCAAGGGTTGTTTTTAATAATTTCACTGACAATTAATACGGGGTAGGCAAAAACTTTGCATGGAAAGTAAATTGTATTTAAAAAAATATTACATATAATTTGGATCGAAATGTGATTTCAATAAATACATACTAAAATTTTGTATATAATTATTATAATACGACAGACTTGCTTATTTTATGTTAAAGTAATTTTAAGAAAAAAACCACAAAATAACTATTTACAAATTAATTGATATAGCTAAAAATTACATTAACATTTTCATTCTTTTGTTATTTAACAATTTCATATAAAACATCGAAATTAGTTTTTAAAAAATTAATAAATAAAAATAAAAGGCATAGTTTTACCACAAACAAATAATATACAGATGTAACACATTGAACAAAAAATGGTGCCACTTTTTCCCTACAAGACAACCGGCGAAAAGCTCTAATAGTAACCGATAAGTTTCTAACTTGAGCTTTAACCGACTCAAATATTTGTTTGAAAAAGCTTTATTGCTTTACATATTTTGTAAACTCCCCTGTTGTTTTGTAATATTGAAATATATATTAGAAAAAAATGTTTCAACTTTAAAAATAAATATTTTAATATTTTCAGCGATATTTTTTTCTTGATAGAAAGGTAATTTAATTACCTACAAAATAGTGCGCGACAAGGTAAGTTTAGAATATAATATAAGTAATTTTATCAAACTATCATTTTATTGATTGCAATAACAAAACATTAATTAACTATGCAATAATTGAGTATTGTTTATATGCAAATGAAAATATATAATTTTAAAACAAAGCGAGTGGCTTGCTGGAAATTACTTGAATTTAAATTTGAAAAACAATTCTTCTGGATTTTCAAAATATTTTAGGCGCATGTTAATTTTTCATATAAATGAACCAAATTAATATCTGTCTTGTCGGTTAAAAGTTGATTTCTTAGCATGCATTTTTAAGAAATATATATAATATAAGAAATATTTTATTTAAATTGTTGAATGTTATTAAGACACTTTACATTTTTCGCTATAGGAAAAATTCTAAATTTTAATTCTAAATTTTAAATATAATTAAAGGTTAAATAAAATTGAAATATTTGAATTTTATTTATATAAAATAATTTACAATTATAATAATTATTGAAATATTTTAAATTTACATAAAATAATATAATGAGCATAAAAATGTATTTTTTATGACAACAAAAAAATAAATTAAAATTTTAAATAAGTTATTCCGGAAGTTTATCATAGCATAAATATTTTCTTTTAATATCAGCATAAATATTTTCTTTAAAAACATAAAAAAAAAATGATTTTATTATAGAAAAAGAAATCATTCAAAAGCAAATAAATATAAAAAAAAGACATTTTGTACCAAAAATTGAATTACGAGCAATTATCTTTCTATTTTTTTTTTTGAAAATTATATTCAAATTTGTTGTTGATTTTTTGTAAATTTTATGCTATTATGTATTAGGAAATACATAATAATTCTTAGCCAATTTCAATAAAATATCGTACACTAAATATCATTGTTTGTTCGTGATCTACTCATCTAGTTTGTGGCTATAAAAAAACTAGGTGGAACAGATAAGTCGTAGTTATGTTTAACAGTGATTTATGTCCAACAGTTAAAAATTTAGTACACCAACATTGAATTTTATAGAATATGCGGTTAAATTAAGCATTCTGTATAACTAATAACCGCAGTCTAGCATTAGTTGTAAAAAAAAACCGAGCAAAAAAGAGGGAACTATACACTTCGGATGCATGTATCAAGTGCTAGCTAGGGCCAGCTATTGTTCTCATTGAAACTATGAACTAATCGATTTAAAAAATATAACCAGTAAACAGCCAACGGAAAATGTTACACTTTAGCGACGGTTCTCGGGTATGAGCGGTAATAAAATAGAACTAAAGATACTAAAGGGTTAACCACAATTCGTATGCATGTATCAAGCTCTAGTTAGGGCCATGTATTGCTCTCATTAAAACCACGAATTAAAGGATCTAAAAAATCTAGCCAATAAACAGCCAACAGAAATGGTTATCTGAATCTGGTATGAGTGATAACAAAATGGTATTAAAGGGTTAATCGGAGTCTTAGACAGTTTTTCCGAGACTCGCCACTTTAACCAACCATTCAGTCAAAAGTTATTAAAAAAAAATCAAAGGATAATTTAAAAGTTTCTAAATTGTTAAAGTTTTATGAGTAACTTCGCTTTAATTATGCTATAAATTGAAGAAAAATGGTAGAATTAACTGAAAATTAATAATTTCATTTAAATTACATTATCATAAGTTGTTAATAAACTTATTTATAATGGTTAAATTCAGGGTACACCGTTTATTAATTTTCTATTTCTTACCAAATTCGTCACTGTATTTGTTATTGGTACCAAAATTATTCGTTACTATATAATTTAGGATTTAGATTTAAAAAAAACTATATAAATCTATTTTCAACCTTGATAAATATATTAAATAGGGTAAAAAAATTCAAATATTATTTTCTATATTTTTACTGTTTTTCATTTCAACTCTGGTTCATTGAATTATGAAATTGATTTTTATGCTCCATTTTGTATATGCAAAGCAAATGATATTTTTTTTTTCGTATGGGATATCCTTTTTTTGTTTTTCACAAATGTAATTTTTTTTTTATATATTATATTTATATAATTGTCCATGAATAAACCTTAGAATCTAGGATTTATTGTCGCTGGAATAAAGTTATTTTTATACAATTTTTATTTATGAACACGAAAATAATTACTAAAGTAAAAAAAATAAAAATATTTAAGAATGGAAACAACCGGAAAATTGTTTTTACTTTTACTGGGCTATGGTTTTAAATATTATTTACATATATAGAAAATTTAATTTTTTAACATTGAATTTTTATATTTTTTTTTTGAATTTTTTACGTATACCACATACAACGAACAGGAAAGATAAAGTTTATCTGATTGTTTTTTTTTTGTTATCCTTATACAGATTTGTTTTATATCATTTTGAATTTTTGAACAATTTGAAATATTTCTAAATTTTATTATTTTTGTAAGTAAGCAAAAAGTTTTATGTAATTTTTTTTTTTTGCAATTAAAAATATTCCAAACACATTTTCCTGATTTTCGAGGTTACCAGCCATAGACGGGAATTGTTTTTTCGCTGGTATTAACAATAAACGATTTAAATAATTTTTGTATGAAAAAGGATATTTATTTATACAATTTAATTTATGTTTACAATTTTAACGTCATATGCATTGATTTGTATTAATTTGTAGTATTAAAGAAATGATATTTCAATGTTCCCGGTCCATACTAATCTAATTCAAAATTACCAGTTTTTAGGATAGCATGTTTTATTTCTGTCCTAGTTGAAAGTCTATGAAAAATTTGTATTTATTAGAAAGATATTTTATTTCTGCATCGTTTAAAATTAAGAAATTACATATTAATTAACAAATTAATTAGTTAAAATTAAAAAAGAAAGTTAGACCAAATGAATTTTGTTTGTTACTCAACTGAACATATTTCAAACTGAAATTATTGAGTTCTAAATTGACTTGGAACATTTGGTAATTTTGAGCAGATTGAATTAGAATATAAATATAATATCGTGCATCATTTCAAACTCATGACGAATACTTAAGTTTTAAAGAGATTGATCCATTGGAACTCAACTTACAATAATAATGCATTATTTTGCAATCAATATTTAGATAGAATCTGATATATTTGAGTTAGAATATTTAAAGATCAAATGGAGCAATGCCTCGATGTTGTAACTTGACTTGTAATTGATTGGTAAACTTTAGAAATTAGTAAGAGCTTTTCGGTCATGAGTTAGAATTGAAATTAAAGAGCTAAATCTTTTCTCCTATAAACCTGAGAACATCAAAATTTTGTCGAAAGGTTCGCTTTAGTATGGACCACTTAAAAACACGTATTCTAACTTGACTTGGAATAGTATGGACAGGGGATATCGATTTTATATACCAGTTTTGTAGTAAACACATAAATTATAGATAATTTTAGTTTATATTACATATTACAAAATTTATTGATTTTGAATTTTTATGAATTTTGTAAAAGGACAAACAAATTTAATGGAAATTAAGTTTTACAAATATTTAACTAAGCTGGAAATTTGGTTCTCAATATATAAATACTTTATAATATTATGGAGTTGCATACTAGTAGAGAATTATAAAGTAATTTAAAACTACAATATTTAATTAATTAATGTTATAGATTTGTTAACATACCCTTTACGTAGGTTCTCGTGTTTTCACATATTTAATGCATAAATTTTCAATTTAAAAACACTGCAAAAAAGTGTTAGGGTTTTAAAAAGCTTGACTTTGATCCAACTCAATTTATATTGTTTTGGATCCGTCAGTGTACCATTCCAGTTTAGTTTCTTTTGGTCTTTCCTTTTCCCAGTTCAAGCTATCCGGAAAAACCATTTTGAATAGTTTTGTAATGCAGTACAGGTAAGTGATTCAACAATTACATGACGACTACTAAAGTTCTGAGAAGATACTTCGCATTCCCGACCGAAATCCTTCTATTGCTAAGATGTAGTTGTCCCAATTTTATCATTACTTTGCGCGGTCGATATATCACCAGTAATACCCCAGACATGGCACTCTTTGTAGAGGTCTTCCGGTAGATTGTAGACGTCTTTCCCAGGTCTTCCTGATGATTTAATGAAACAAATAATTCAGTTGTTTTAAACTGTACTTTAAATTATGCTACCAAATAGCTAAAGTTTTTATCTTAGTCATGTCTTAATAGAATCATTTTATTTTTTGCGATAGCTGTTGGATTGGTTTAAAGAAAAACTCTTAACTGAAAAACTAGATAAGACGCTACAGGATAATCTCCTTAATTGTAAAATTGTAGTTCCAGTTAATATTGTTTGAGTCATAAATGTTAGTGTAAATTATAAATCTTTACATAAAACAAAAAACACTTCCTTTAACTCTCATCAAAAGCAATTTATATATTGTAAAATTTCATCTCATCTTGGCTGACACTTCAATAATTTTGAACGAGTTTATTACAAACTTATTTAAAGTTTTTGAATTTTTTGAAATATTTTGTTTTTTATTTTTGAGTTTTGAATTTGTTGTCTTTTGTATCAATAGAAGTAAAAAGGATTTTGTCAGAACTTTTCCTGTTTTTTCAATCCTTTCATTTCTTTTTTGTTGTATGGCATTGTTTTCTTTATTTTTATTTAAGCATTTTCTTTCTAGTTGGTTTCTTTCACAAAACCCATGACATCAGTTTAATAAAAAAGAATGGAAAATTTATTATAGACTAATAATCCGTCAGTCATAAATCTTTTGTCCTTATTCGCTGAAAAACTAACAATATTTTGTTGTTGTTTTGTTACTTTTGATACATAAAAAAATATTTTTTTTTTTAAAAAGTCGACATTGAATTTTGGAAATTGCTTGTAACTGAACAATAGGTTTAAAGATAAAAAAGTTATGAGGAAATGTAATGTCTTAAAAGTGTTACAATGAAATCAACGAAATGTAAGAATTTGGAAAGAAAATGCGATGATGTTTTTTTATCACCGAAGTGTATAATTTTGATTCTGTTTAAGTAGCAAAAGAAAGAAGAATTCAAAGAAACATTCGTAGAGTTATAAGAAAAATATTAACATTGTGGTTTGTTTGGAGTTAAGAAATGGAATGTCGGTCACTTATTACTAGCAGGAGGTATCAAACACTCATCGACTAATTGACTAATCCATAAGTATGTATTACTTTAATTAAAAACTTATACCCTGATTATTTAATCCACCTTGTTTACCTAACGAATTTAAGGATTTTTATTATTGGTATTTTTGCCAATTATTCCAGGCTATCATCTTGTTGGTTACATAGTATCACAAGTTTTCTACTATTCAATAATTTGAAAAGTAACAGAGCATATAGATTATAACTGATATTACTTCAATATCCAGACAGTCCTAGAATAGCAATACTGCCTGTCTTTCTTGTTGTACCCATTTATAGAATGAGAAAATTGTTAGTGCAATTAATTGTTTTCTTGTAGGGACAGGAATAATTTTTCGAATTCAATTAATTTAATTAACTTGCTCGTTGTTCTTTATCTGCAATTCGAATTTTAGTTTGTTCACAAGTCTTTTTGTTGCTGGCCCGCAAAAAATGTTGTTGCACTACTCCTGGATATAGAATGTATTTTACTATATTAGTATTTTATGGTTAAATTTATTTTTTTGGTTTATTTTATTTTTGGGTTGGTTAAATTTATTCAATTATTTAAACAAACATTGGAAAAAAAATCTTCAATTTACTCAAATGCAGATAAATAGTTTCAATATAGAAAATTTGATGCTGAAACATATTCAGAATTTCTAAAAAAGGATATAATTTATATGATTCGAATAATATTAGAGAAGATAAACTATTTTTGTATTAATACAGAATTTTGGTAAAGTGATGACAGTTTTACTATTCGAAAGAATTTAAATATTTTCGCTTTTATATAAATTTGTAATGATAACTTTATATAAAATATCTATACGAAATTTGATTTAATGTAAAAATAAGTTTTCTAGATAGATAAACGTAAATCTTTGTAATAATTAAAATGTTTAGTGAACTGAAATAAATGTGCTCACAATATTCTTAAACTATAAATCTAATTTCAACACATCTGATATTCATTTGAAAAAATATGATTGGTTGGTTGGTTAAAGTGTCATCCGCCATGCAGCATGACGGCGACTCCAATCAGTTTTGATAAGGTATCAGTTATAGATCTACCTCGTAGTATTCAGAGCTGTTATATCGCTAAGGTGATTGAGCTCATAATACTCGCCAAGTGCATCTTTTCTAGTTTCTTTCTAGTTTCTTTCTAATTTAGTTATCTGCAATTGCGGCATGTTTGGTTGAATGAGATGCCAAGCGTGACCATATGCTCACCAATTGACCAGTGTCCCGTAAACTTAGATATTGATCTGGCTATGTACCTTTTGGATATTTTTATTATAAGTTGTTTGTTTTTATTTTTCGTACGAAGCCATGACATCTTAGTCGTGTGGCACGTGGTTATGCCTTTCAACCTGATTTTCCCCAAAGACAGAAATCCTTTTTTCAAAATCCTTTTTTAAAACATATAAATAATAAATTTACTTGTTCACAGATTACTTCAACAAAAATTAAAAAAAAAAAAATAATAATTAAAATTAAAATTCAGGAGTAGAATTAATTTTTCAAAAGGATTCATTCAAAATAAAGCAAATTTTTGTATAGATTCCATAAATAATTTTAATATTAATTTAAACTTTAATTCTTTATTGGTAAGCTTTATGTGAAAAAGAATAAAAAGGATTCCTTATTCCTTATTTTTTTTTGTAAAAATTGGTTAAAATTGTGCTAATTGATTTCTAATTGGAAATTTTTTATATATAATACTTAATTACAATTTTCTTTAAATTGTCTACTTGACATTTAGTATGGAAATTGTAATTAAAAATTGATTATATATGTTTTTTAACTTATTTAAAGAAAATTTAATAAATAAATGAATTTCAAGTTTTTTTTAGTTAATTAAAATTTAATTTAATAAATTATAATTGTATTTTAATTTTAAACACGCTTGCAAGTTTATTTAAAAATTTATGTTTCTGTATGTAAAGATTATTTTAAATGATAAAGAAACGAAAGAACACATTGAAAGAACAGCCACTGTAAGGTATCTTCTGTGAAAAGATTTCCTTACCATCGAAGAACTGGTAAATATCACTCTTTTATGTTCCCCATTTAAACATTATTGGATTTGGATCGTACTTATTTAAGAATTATGCTGTATTTGCGTTGCCGTTGAACACCATTCTTTGGCATTATCAGAGGGCACCATTTTAACCAATGATTTGATAACCGATTTTTTATGTATGTGGTATAGATTTCGATGGAACAAGAGATATGCTCTTTACGTTCTATATTTCATGGTCGTGTATCAATAGCCCGAAGATCTTAAAATTTAACTATACGTTAAATATGTTTATTTAGGTATATTTAAAATTGAAAAGTTTTAAGCTAACAATCCATGAATTATTAAAATCCTATAAATCAATATTCGGGACGAAAATCAAAATAGGTAATAGACAATTTAGTCAAAAGATTGTAATTTTATATTGAATAAAACGAGAAAACCAATTATCTGACATTGTTTTCCATTTGCCATTTCTATATAACTTTAAATTTTATATTAGTAATAAATAAAGGATTAATTTCTAAATTACTTTTTATTTTATTTATAAATCGAATCGGTCAGTTCTTATTAGGTCAACATTTTCTAAATCAAAATATAATTTAAATTTTTTGAACCTCTCTAATTTTACGATTGTGTGAAAGAAATATTTCATAAACCACAATTATCCCATTAAAAAAAAGCCATTTAATTAGATTTAAAAATTTCTTATACTTTTAATCCCCCAAGGTATTCATTCCATTTATATTTATTTTTTTCTGATCCTTTACCATTTCAACTTTTTGAAACAATTTAATTTTTCACAGTTTACATAATCATTTCTGTCCTTGTCAAATATTTTTCAATTATAATTTCTATATTTAGTTCAATATCCCAAAAGATTTACAAATTTGATTTTTTAATTCTTTTGGTAATTTAGGGGAATCAGATAATTTGTAGTTTATTTTGTAAAAATTAACGATTTTGTACAAAAAAGGATTTAGGTATATCATTTCAAGAGCGTCTATAGCATTTCAGATAATTTTTTATTTGTAATTTATTTTATTTATAAATTTTGATAGCGGCCTAAACTATAAATCACTTAACAAAAAGAATGTGTGCAAAATTTCATTGTTAATTCTACACCTATCCTAATTGTAATTCAGAAAGTATCAACTGAAATTCAGATATCGTCAATTGTAATTCAGAAAGCTCAACTATGTACACTACATTAATTGAATTATAATTGACACTTTCTGAATTATAATTGAAGCTTTCTGAATTAAAAGTTGGCTAATTTGAATTCCAATTGACACTTTATAATTACAAATTGAATAATCTGAATTACAATTGACAATTTAATTTATGACAAATTGTGTAATCTGAATTACAATTGGTACTTTCTGAATTACATTTGACGCTGTCTGAATTGGTCAGTAATAGGTCAATGTCAATCTCGATAATATATTTCAATCTCGATAATAATATAAATAAAAATTGAGTTCAGCAAAAATTAATCTTTTCGATTTGCTTTTTCCATCACAACACTTTATAGTTATTTCAATAACTATGGTCCCAAAAGTTTATTAATCAAGAAAACCAATTCCCATTAGACATTAAATATACCTTAAAAACAATAATTTAAAAATAAAAAATAAATAAAATAAAATAATAAAAATATAAATAATTATTTTTAAATGAAGAATTTCAGAATTTCAGAAAGAAATAATTTCAAATTAATCTTTTTATCCAAGAATTCTTAAGAAATTTTGAAATCCTTAAGGATATATTAATTACCAAAAATTATATACATTAATTACTGATGAATTCTAATATTTTTCATCTTTATACATATACATACATATATAATTTCCAGGAAAAACTTTTAATGGATTTTCTATTAAATTTTTTTGCCATTGATTATAATACAAATACAAAGGCTTAAAAGGACCAAAATATTAATGATTTATATTGAAATTTAATTTATCATTGGTAAAAGCAATTATTTTTCATTTATTTTAATTGAAAATTTTATGCTTGATTTTATTATATTAAAATTTAAATTATATAATTGAAAAAAAAAATGAAATGCCTAAAGATTTTTCCAATTCGAAATTTTAAATAATTAAATATTTTTATAATTCTTTTTGGTAATTATAATTTAATATTAAAATATGTAATTTAAAAATGATGGTCGAATTTTTGATGTTTCTTAACTAATATCTAAATTTAAATATTTTCTAATTATACTTTATTTTCTTATCATTTTCACACATTTCAAAGCCGGTATTTCATTAATTTCGTCACGAATGTTATGTCTAAGTTGCTCAATTGTTTCTGGTGTATGTATTGGCATAAACCTTGTTCTTTGAGGCCAATTGACATCAATATTTCTTGAGATATAATTTGTTATATAAATAAATATCTAATCATTAAATCCATTGTAATATTGGCTGTATGTTAAGTTGCAGTTGTACCATCTTCTTGGAACCATATGTTAACCAAACCAAAAACATCAAATTTTAGTCTCAAAAATTTATCAATCATTTTACGATAACATTCTCCAGTATAACAGTGACCGTAAATTAAGGACCAATGATTCTTCCTGTCCACATATCGCATCATACTATCATTTTTAATGGGTACAAAGATGACTGATGAATAATTTTAGGATTTTATATTCAGGATGTGCTATTTTCTAAACGATAAAAAGTGCATTTCGATGGCACAATATTTTTACCAATAATTTTACGTAATATTCTAGACTGTGACTGTCAAATATATATTTCACTACAACTGTCAATTAATTTGACTCGTGCACGTAATTTGAATTTACTTAATATTTTTAATAAGGATCTTGAACCAAAATTTGTTGAAAGCAAAGAACTTTTAACTAATAGACAAGTCCTAAAATAAATAAGGTTTTTAATTTCCTTTTTGGAAAATATTTCCAATTTAAATATTTTTCCAAAAATATTTAACATTGTGTAAAAAGGATATATACATATATATGTACAATTAATATTCTGTTAAAATATTTAGGATTCTTATAATAAAAACTTGACAAAGTGCATAAATATCTCAAAAATGTTAAAATTGTTATTTTAATAGAATATTTAAAGTTTTACCATTTAATTAAAAGTTTTGGGATGTCATTGTCTGAAGATACTAAATTAAGGCATCAATAAATTTTAAGATCATAGTGTCACAAAGAATTTAGTATATTACGAATCAAAAAGGTTGTGTTAATTAAATTACTTTTTTCATTATTGAATATTATAATTTTAATTATATAGAATTCCCAAGTCTAGTTTGGTCCTTTTCCAAATCAAATTAAATTTGATATTCCTCCAAGTAAAATTGGTAATGTTTTAATTATTATTTCATAATTTAATTATTATTTCCGAACTAGAAGAATTTAAGTAATAGTTGCATCAATATTATAATATGTAGATGCAGCTATTACTTAAATATGATATTATAAATATTCAATTTTAATTCATTTTTCGTGCTCAAAAAGAGTTAAAAAAAGACAAATTTGACTTGAAAAAAGACCAATATGAATTAGGAAAAGAACATTTAATTGATACATATAGAAATTAATATATAAAGTAGTAAAAATCGTCGCTTGCCGGTGCCGGGTTGTGTTGCACATGAATTTCAGCTAAGACGTTTTAAAATGTCAAATAATTTTTTTTATTGATATTTCTATGTTACAACTGTTTTTTATGGTCATTTGCAAAGGCACTGCAGCACCGCGAATTTATCTCCATCTTTAAAAAAGACTAATTTGATTTGAAAATGACTTGGATTACATAAATTCCAGTATTCGAATTCATAAATTTTCTTTTGGATTATCTAAATTTAATCGATTAATGTAGTTCGTTATTGTATGCTTCTGAATCTACAAAAACTATTTTTCCAATATACCTATAACATTTTCAGTCAATTACATTGTAACAAGGATATATTGATTTTTTCTATATTATGTATATTAACAAGACTTCAAAAATTTTCAACATATTTTCTTTACGATATTGCGTATATCCTTAGAAAATCTATTGTTTCTTTTTATAAAAATGTTCCTTAAAAAATGTTGAAAATATTAAGATTCGTTGTGTATTTAGTCAAGTTTTACGAGAGAATATAATTTGAAGAATATTTGATATATCCTGTTTTCCGGTAACAAAACAATTACCTGAAGTTATTAAATATATAAATATATATATATTTATATATATAAATGCTTTTGGTCCTTTATATAACAATAGAGTTATCCATTTGTAAAGAGCAAAACTATTTAAAGGATATATACACACGAAATTACATGTAACTAAAATTGCTATCTAAAATGGACTAAATAGAAAAGGATCGTATGGTTTTCTCTCTCATCATTATAAAATAATGTTTGTTTTTTGGATTATATGTTCAATTTAATGTTAAGTAGATTTTGAAGACAGGACTTTTTTTATTATATTAATATAATTTTGGTAATGAACATTATTTTGTTGTAAGTTGTGATAGTTATATTTCAATGTAGTTGGGTTGAGAAATTCTAAATATTGATTATAAGTATCAATATTGAGAAGTATAACGATTTCCAAGTAGGAGAGATCCATTGAATTTGTTAATTTTTGTCAGTTTTATAAATAAGCTAAACAAGAGTATTTCTATATTTTGTCAGTAAGTTTGTATATTTATCAAATTAAAAATTATATCTCGTTTTGATACATATTTTTGGCATGGAATAATTCCATAATTTTGGTCTATCGATTTAAGTAACATTATAAGCCATTTTTTGAGACTTATTTTCCATAATTATTTTATGGTTTTATGATCATAAATTATGGTAATAATTCCATTTATAATTCCTATATAAATTGTTTTTTTTTTTCTTCAGAAAATTACAAAAAATGCATTTTACATTTAGATTTAGATGAACTAAATTAATATTTCTTTTTTGTAAATTTCGGGGAATAGCAAAGAGGCAGAAAAGACTGCATCGCCACGGCATAATATCGTTAGAACACGACGCCGAAACTAACTTATTCCCTCGATATCCCTCACGATTTCCTCAGGTGATTCATAAATTCACAATTTAATTATGGATTTATAATCTGATTTTTTGGAATTCTGATTCACACTGAGACATGATTCCATAAACTTGGTAACTTTATGGAATTATATGTCACTACGTTGGGTCATTATATGTTACTACGTTGGGTCATAATTTCATTATAATTCATTCAAATCGGTCATAATTATGATTTACATTGTATAGGATAACGATCCTTCACCATTTTATGAGATTGTATCAAAGACAATCTAGAAACTGTCTCAAAACTGTGACAGTTCACAAATCTCTTGTTGTACAAGCTAAATTTTATGAATTTTTGTTTCCACTTCCAACGTAAACACCAAATCTAGCAACCCCAGCAACTGAAAATGCTTCAACCATGAAAAAATCGTTAAATGGGAAACATTTTTCATCGAATTATTATGTTAAAATTGCATATTTTGCAGGCATTGAACAATCGTATTATTTAGTAAGCATAAAATTATTAGAAAAATGTTAGAATAAGTGTAAAAAAGAAATTGTTTTTTTGTTACTTAGATTGGCTCCATCGCCAAACAACGAGGGTTGTTCATATCGATGTTGTTATCGATGTTGTAACGATGTTATGCAACTCATTGTCAAGCATTATAAATATTTAGTACACTTATTCAATAGCCACAAACACACTTCTAACAAACTTTGTCTTTGTCATTTAAATTATTGACAAATTCCAATTCCAAAACTGAAATGAGAATTGTACAAATTATAAATATTGAAATAATATAAATAAATTTATTTAAAGGTACACTAATTGAATAACTCTTTCACCACTAAATTGAACAAACTTTTTCTTTTCCAAAGTTTTATTATTCGATTTATTTTATCTTGGAAAATTCGTTTTTAACTTCATTTTGTTAAATTTTACTTATTCCATTTTCGAAGATACAAAAAAAAATACTTTCTTAATTTTAATATTTTCAAATTTATATTATAAAGTAGATATTAATATACTTTTTATTGAAATAAATGAAATTTTCTAGATATAATTCTCTCTAACCCAGCAAAGGACATTTATAATAAAATATAAGTTTCATTATGATGATAATAATCTTTACTAAAAACTTTTATTTTTCTTAGTTTATTTTCATTTCCCAGATATAAAAATGTTATTTAAATGGCAAAAAAAGCAAAAAAATAGAAAAAATTAAAGAAAAAATTTATATAAATTAAACTAAAGAATTTTATTATTAATAAGGATGAAAAGCATAAAAAAATAAAAAGTAATTTAGTCCCTCGATCGTACTGTTTTAAAGGGAACTATATAAAGAAAAACCATCATCATTACAACTACTTTTGAGTTATCGAAGCGGAAGAAAATTATATGAATTGTTTAGTAAAAAAAAAGAAGAAAAAAATGAATAAGTTAAATTACCTGGTACTATACCTAAACGAAAAATGAATAAATATATTAATTAACTTCCGTTGGTTTTTTTGGTTTTGTGGGGGATGAGTCACCACGACAAATCAACACCATAAAATTTAATTTTCAATAGAAAATGTCGTCGGTATAAAACCTGAAAACTTATGAGTTACAAAATTAATAACAAAATGGGTAAAAAGGAAAACAAGGAAAAATCAAGGAAGTGAAAAAAAAATGATGGTTTATAACACTAAATAATAATGAGAAATTCGGTGATTGAAATTATATATTTAATTCGAACAACACTTAGCAAGACTCCATACATATCCTAAGTGAATGCGTAGAGCTTTCTTGTTACATACTTCCAAAGTTCAAGTCTGTGATATCCTGGGGTTCTTAGAAACACAGGATATCACATACAGTTTATAGACATAACCTAAACTTTACAAAAAACCAAAATGTCAGAATAGATTACCAATTGCTGCAGTCATTTATGCAAGTCTTCATCTAATCCAATCTAAATAATTGTGACCTAACCTCAAGAATTATGTAATAGTTATTAAGTATTCAAACACTTGAAACTATTCAAACAGAATCCATAAAAAAGAAATATAAATGAAGAGCTCCTAAGGTAGAATATAGTGTAGGGAGAAGATTTTTCTGATAGGACACTGGGGACTTAGAAAACATTAGTCCTAATAACTGACAGAGAATTGATTGTGTAGATTATGTCCGAAAGACAAAATAAAGACAAGTCGGATAATGCATTTCCTGGATGAAGGAGCAAATTTTAATAACTTAATTTTGACTGATAGTATTGATACTAGAAATTACTCGTTCATATTATTCTACTGTTTTTGAATACATTTGAAAAGATAATCAATTGAAGTTAGCAAAACTTTAGACTGCTCACTTAGATACATATGAATTAGAGAAACACTGATGAAAATAGTTCGGGTTTACATAATGTACAGTCAAAAGCGAAGCCAGGCTATAACCTCGCCGTTTGTTGATCATCTAAGATTAGGTGAACGGGACTGTTTTTCTACTTCCGAAGTATATCTCAGTGAGCTGAATCTCGAAAAGGATTTTCTAATTTATCACAGTTAAAAATTTGTTTTTACCAGAACTTTCGAACTCGAACATAAATATTGGTTATTTATATAATTGGTCTTTTTGATCACGTTATGACGAGGTCGAATATTTTACCTTAATCATATTTATATCTTTTATGACAAGAAAAGCTAATAGATCCAAAAAAATTAAGTATTCGTCCTGAATTGTAATTATTTTCAAATATTTATCTTGTTTTTGGGTTTACCTTTTTGTCCACAACAATTTCCCACCAAAAGAAATATCTTTTATGATTTTTTTTTTTATGAAAACATAATAAAATTTTCTTACTCGAAAGGTGCTAACAAATAAATTAAACAAAATAAAAAAAAAAAATTCAACTTTTAAATTGAATTTGTGTCTTTTATTTTCTCAGAATATTTTTTTTTTTATTTGTAAATTTTCATATCAAAACGAAGAAAGAAAATTGAATCAGTCAAATTAATGGTAATTTAATGAACAAATTATATTTTTTATATGATGAATTTAAATTTTTCATAGTTGAAAAGAGAAAAATATCATTAAAATTTTTGTTATTATTAAAACTATTTATTAATTTGATTAATGGAGTAGATAAATTTATTATTTTGAAAGGTTATTATTAGTTTTGGTTAAAATGATTTGGTTTTTTTGAGAAAATTGTTTTAATTTTCCATTTATAATGTTTCTAAATGAAAATTCAAAAAAATAATATTTGGTATTTTCAGGACACTCGACTGCGCTTCACACTATACACATTATGTATACTGCGGTATCTTTTATTCAAAATATTAGTTATAAATAATCTTAATATTTAGATCACTTAATTTTTGTACTATTATAACTTATTTACACCTGGTTACACAATTCAAAGCATTAATTATAAGTTACGTCTTTCATTTTCATTGCTGTAATATTACACAATTATAGTTAACATTAGTTACTTTTCATATTACCAGAAATTAGTTTAATTGTTCTTGGATTTCTACAGCAAAAAAAAAAAATACATTAAATGAAAATTTCATCTTCTTGTTAATCTAATTATGGTTCTTAGCTTCCGAAAGTGACATTAAAATTTAGATTAAGAGTTTTAGAAATAAAAATCAATTACACATAAATCCATCAATAAATATACTTTTAATTTCTTTTTTCAAAATTGTCCTTAAGTCTTTTTGGCAATAGTTCGCTATGAACCACATGACGTTTTTCTGGTCAGAAATGATTTTTCAATTAGAAATAATTACAATTAAACGTTTAGCTCAGGGTCAGTGTTCGTTAAAAGAGACTAAAACCAGCTATAGACATATATAAACATAGATTTAAAATAAAATTTTGGAATTCATTTTAATGACAATAATTTCGTACTGGCATTTTGAAGATATTCCGGCCTAAATATTTTACCTAATCTACAATGCTAACTTCAACCGTCATTTGCTTACAACAAATATCTCACTATTAAAAGCTATTAGAATTCAAAATGTTTCTTCACTATATCGAAACATTATGGTTCGGAATCTATATAAAACTATATATAAACTTCACTTCAAACTCAGTGCTATGATAGAATATCACATACCTAAAATATAATCTTAAATAAAGGACTAATAATAGTATTTGCAATAAAATGTCGCGAATATTCTTTGATTAGGCCAAGGCTCGATTTAGGCTATTAATTTGTAAAGAAACAAATCACCTACAACAAATATTTAAATTAATTATTAATTAAAGAAAATTTTTATATTATTGTATATTTTGTTTCAGTTAAATTATCAATTATTTCTTCCGACCTCAGATTTATTTTGGACTTTCTTCTAGCTGTTCATCACCATAAAACATTTCAAATTTTCCTTGCGCATTGTGCTTCTCAATTTGATTCATTTTTTTTAAATAGTAACGTAACGCGAAAATGCTTCCTTAAAAAAATATAATTTGATATAGACAAATATCAAATTTCATTACTCTGAATGGTCCTATGTTTCGGTAGCTATATGAAATTTGTGATGTGTTTTTTATTAAATCTTTATTTAACATTATATTTTAGGTAAATTGCTCACAATGATATTGCATAGCACTACCAAGTTTGAAAATGTAATGAAGGGTACACAATGAAATGGTATACGTTTTATAAAACTTTGAAAATGTATAGAAATTATGTTAAATATTCTTTCAATAATGTTTATACATGTTATACTACTATATTAGTACGAGTTCTTTTTGTTAAAGCATAAGTAATTATTATGGATTCCATAGAAATCATATATTTTCAATAATATGTACCCATAAGGGTATTATTCATATTATTATAACGTGAAAATAATATTCTTTGATTACTGATAAAATTATAACTAATGATTATAGCTATGTATTTGAAAATTCAAACAATTCCATTTTGAAAGGACCTTCAAGTAACAATTATAATGGACCACTGGAACAATATTTCGTTTAACAAATATTCGTATTTATTTAACCATATTATTCCTTTATAGGGAAAACAATTTTCCTTTCAAGGATTATTATTTGTCAAAAATTTATTGAAAATGTGAAAATGCTTTTAGTATTATTGTTAAAATGATTTTTTTTTGTGAATATTCATTTTTGATATCCCATTGTGCAGTATCTTTTATAGTTTATCCATCAGGTATTTTATAAAAATTTAACATTGAAATTTA
Source organism: Rhamphomyia laevipes (assembly GCA_963920725.1). NCBI lineage: Eukaryota > Metazoa > Arthropoda > Insecta > Diptera > Empididae > Rhamphomyia > Rhamphomyia laevipes. The sequence goes on along the minus strand of OY987256.1, from coordinate 10,392,978 downwards.
TATATTTAAAATGTAAATTTGTGATTTGTAATATTCGTTTTTCATAATAACGTGAATTTACAAAAAGCAAAATATTAAGTAGATTTAATTGCATTTGATGGTAATTTCTATATATCTGGAAAAATATTTATAATCCATAAAATATTTTGTCGAATATTCTGAATGGATATCCTCGATTCGGGGAATTTAGTGAAGAAATTAAACGTTTTTTTTCTGAAACACTAAAATTATAATTGGATTTATATGAAACAAAAAATAAAGAAATCCATTTATTTAATATGTAATCCACAAAAGGAATTGATTGAATCTTATAATACTTAGACTTCTGTAACTGTAGGGAATATGAGAATGAAACAGTGAAAAATATTAATCTGAGGTATTTTAAGGATTATTTGTCATTTATAGAGTAATTTTTTCCAATTTTTTTTTAGAGTTCCCGCGAAACGGGAAATTTAAAATAAATTTCACAAGTTTCCCGGAAATAAAAAAAAAAATTACGGAATGAATAGGAATTGATATGAAATTTAAATACCCGTCAACTTTCCCAGCAAACATCACCAATACTTGTTTTATTAAATATAGCAAGTTTTTGGATTATGTACCATGTATTTTTACCGGGAATTTTTCTGTTTTCCATAGAATCCGGTACCCAGAAAATGTAAAATTTCCGTTCAAAAATTTCGTAAAGAATCATCTACTGTCACTCCTTCGGAATCATGGAACATTATGTCACTGTTATACAACTGTTATACACAACTCAGCCAAAGACGGTCCAAAGCCCGTTTGCAAAAAACCGTTTGTGGGAAATTGTAACCAGAATGCCAGTAACAACGGCGTCGTCTCAGGAAGTAGGCTAGAGAGTAAAGACAGAGTGTAGTTGGATTCTCAAACTGAGAGGACTCCAACATGCAATGCTCCGAGCTACTCTACCACGAGTGTTGAAGAGGAGAATAATTTCCATGGTCCTCCAGATTGGGGGTTTGGCTTATGGCTAACAACCACATCCAGAAAAAAAAACAATTGTTATGAGATTTGTAAATCAGCCTCGGATGCAGAGAGATACAACTTTTAAGCGTACATTTATTAAATAGTGACAGTTAAAGAGATTTATGCCGGATGGTTACTGACTGGTCTGTTTCTAACTAAGAAACTTAACTATAGTCCGATTAAATTTTACTATTTCAAACTCACATAAAAGTTTTATTTGCTAAATTGTATCATAAAAAATATAGTTAATTATTACAAGTTCAAATAAGTTTAATCAGCTTTGGTATTTGTTTGCAAACTATTTACACGCTCCTAATATTTCAAAAAATAAAATTATTTAATAATAATAATAATTAGATTTTTAAATAAATATAATAACTCTAATAAAAGTTCAAATTTTTTAACGTTTCTCTTATTTTTGTAAGTCCTATAACAAAAAAATAAAATAAAATTACTTTCAATTTTACTTATTCTAAGTCTTAAAATGCTTTCAATTTATATTTCGGATCCATTCATTTTGTCAGTTTCTGCAATTTATGGTTTTAAAAGTTTATAAAATTATTTTTACGATTTCTTTTTTTTGTTGTTGTCTTCATTCTGATAAAATAAGAATTTAATTTTTATGATTCCGTTTCCGTCATTATCCTTCATTTTATGATATACAGTATTCTAACTTTATATTTATACTATAATCATAATTTAATTTATTTTAAGAAAAAATCTTTATCGTTATTTTTATATGTATACTCACTCCATAAGATATGAAAATTTTCTTCTATTTGTGACCACCTAAAGATATGCAATATTTTCAAATTTTAGTAGTAATACACCTGGTCTGTGGATACTGGATACCAAAAAAATATAAAAAAATTAAATTTACTTTTCTTTTTAGATTTCTATTTTTGATTTTGTCCTTATTTTTTGGTCATTTGAATTTATATTTTTTTTCATCTATTTTTTTATGTTCATTAAGTTTTTAAGATTTTCGGTAATAGATTTCAATGTATAATAAGAAAAAATAATGTAAAATTTATTTTTGATCAAATTGACTGATTAGCTCATAATTGGTTTTTGTATAAAATTGAAAAGTTTTGTGTGACAATTTGCCAAAATATTTTTATAATACCATAAAGGAAATTGTATAATTTTTCATGGTCAATAGAAAAAAATTGAATTTGATAGAAATCTGAATAATATATTTAAATAATATTTTGTTATGTAGAAAATTATATTAGCACTAAAAAATAATAATAAGATTTTTATAATTTTTTAATTAAAATAGATAAATTTGACAATTTGTATTAAAAATATTGAATTAAAATTTTGGTTGTGGTTGAAAAATAAAGTGTAAAGCTAAGCAAATATGAATTTAACAGTCGTAATAAAAGTTATGAAGAAAGTAAATAATCTTATCATATTTCCCCAGGTACTTATTTAAGTAAATAATATTAAATTTTGACAATGTGGACTCTCCATGGATAGTTTGAAAGATGGGATTCACGAACTTTAGACATTTAATTAGACTTATTGTAAATTCGAATATTTGTAAATCTGTAAATTCGGATATTTGAAAATCTTATTGTAAATATACTACACATGTCTCGCTTAGAATTGACCTCCAACCCTAAATGCAACTTATTCTTGAACTAAGACCGAAACAAGTCTGAATGAGACTGGAACAATGACAAGGAAAAAGTGTAATTACTAATGTAAACTTGAACAAATATTTACATAGCACACGAAAAAAATGGTGACTCTATACAATGGGGACGATGACCACTCTCCAATTACGTTCTAAACGCTTACAAATTTTATCCAATTGGCTTATGGATGGTATATATTTTTTCCATTATAAGAGAATTCTTAAAACTCGAATATGAATTTTACCAAACTCGATTCAAAAATTCATTATCAGAAATTCCATTATTTAGTTTCAATCGTACACCTTCCATATCCAATCGAAAATTCGAACGTTTTAGCGTGGTCTTCGTTTTCACGCTTCTTTCATTCGCTTTCTTAATATATTTATTGCCAACTTCATATTCTGAAAGTGTGCACCTGCACCATTTGTTGTGTTTTATAACGAACATAACTTTTTCCTAAGCAACAGGTAACAACTTCACTTCGGACAGTCCAAATTACTTTGTTTATTGTAAATTTATTAATAGCTATGTCAATGTGTATTATCAGCCCAGGTTTTAAAGGAATAATTAATCAATATTGTGATTGAGAGAACTTCCAGTTAACTCTCTAGCTAATTTAGAAAATGCTATATTTAATTCGGTAAGAAATTGTTACATATTTAGTTATTTTTAAAATAATTGAATTCCCATTATCATTTTTAAATAATTTTTCTTTCCTGGTTTTGATAAATATTATAAAAATTTATTATTTTAAATGGTCTTACCTACATTGTTAATACCTGTTACACTTTTAGGTGTTAATTTATCTATGTAAAACACTGTTTTATTTGAAAAAAGATGTTAGATGAGTAAACAAACGTATTTTTAAGTTGAAATTGAAATATGTTATAAAATTTAATAAAGAACTAAATCAACGTGCTCAAAGTAACACAATATTTAATGTAGTTTTCTTTGTGCACAGTTTAAAACACTTAGAATTTCGTGCACTTTTCGTTCCTTTATTAGTAATATTTCCTTTCTTAGTAACAAGTGGCAGCAAATATAGACTAAGACTAAGGAAGAATTATATAAAAGCATGCATTTGTAATGGATGTTTAATGAATGCATTAGAGAACCGTCAATAGAAGATGTTAAATTGCTAAGCTTTAACTATTTTACTTATACTTACTCTGTTGGGATACAGCTCATCATGATCGTTAATTTTGCTCAGAATTATACTACAGATGTTTGTATTTTTGTCGAACATTAAATTTTTTGATAATGTATCAAAGTAAATATTCGGCATTGAAAACATAAAAAATACTGTCCGTCCAAATTCGTAATATTAAATTTTATTTTTATATAATACAAATACTGCTAATCAATTCATGTAATTTTATGTTGAATAACAAATATTATATAATTCATAATAATTTATCTAAAATATAATTGCCTTGAAATTTTTAATAAACTCCTTTAAAGCAACCCAACCATAACAAAAATAAGAAATTAAATTAATAATTAGTTAAATTTTTATTTAAAAATTCTTGTAAATTAACCACAAATTTCCTTTTATCACGTTTTCATTTTCTAATCTAATAAATATTCAGCAATCTTTTTTTTTCTTCAATTATCCTCTCCTTAAAAAAAAACCAAAAAAACCTTAATGAAGAGCCACTACTACTTGACCTCAACTTTATTACCCATCGCTAACATTAAAGATATAAACTTTTAGTATTATCATCATTGTGGGTATATCTGAAATTAATAGTAAAGTATATTTCATAGAGTTTTGGAGAGTTGTATAAATATGACTTGTTTTATATGAAATTTAATTAAATTTAGTTTAAAAATAAATTAGATTTGATTGTAATATGCGGAATATTAAATTAAAATTAATTAGTTAAATTGTTCCAGTCTTGAAGTATTGAATATTTATGAATATTTTAAAAGAAAATTTGTAAAATTTCATAATTACATATCAGATTTTAGTAATTGAAAAATTAATTTATTATAATTGATATTACCATATATATGTATACTTAGCATTAAACTTTATCATATACACAGTAGAGGCCAGATTATAGTTACCCCCGATATTATTAAAATCTAATATTCACTGGGTAATTATTATTTTAGTTTAATATTTAATTAGTTCTCTCTACAGATTTAACGATTATTATGAAATTGTTAATTCTAATGAAAATGTGACCGGGTATACTTTTATACAGTTTGCAGCCTTGGTATGACATTATTAAGCATATTATGTATTGACATTGTCAATCATATTTTTGACATTGTCAAGCTTATTGTTCAAATTTTAAAAATAAATTTAATTTTTAAAATATTGTTATAATCATTTTAATTACGATTTTCGATAAAATGACCGAATGCACAAATTCCCGAAGAAAGATTTATTGAATATAGACTTATAAACACAATTGAACGAATATATCTTTAAATTTCCTGAATTTTGTTTCTATAATGATAATTTCTTTCCGTAACATATTTAATTTATTTAAATTTATCATCTATTAATGAATGCTGTATTCGGTCAATTCTTACAACTAGTTAACATTTTCCTCAATCAAGAGAATGTACAAAAGTGTGATTTTAATAGCTGTATTCACTTACAACTGAACAATGTTTCATTCTGTAATGGAGTTCATAACAGAATAATGCTGCACAAAATTTGATAACTACGACATCGTTATTATTTTTATTTTCATGGAACAGGCAACTTCAACGAACATCAACAATATGAAAACATTGGAATTACCCAGTGATTGAATTTAATACCAACGTCGGCACGACATTGCTACCAACCCTTCAGTTTGACACAAACCCAGCGCTCTTATGATAATTACACAGGGCATGTCCACTTATGTCAGGCTGACACATAACTTGTATATTAGACACGAAGATGTCAGCCAGACGTCAGCTTTACAAGTTGATAACAAATCTACGAAGTATACTGACGTTTGTGTTGGTGTTATCTCTTATTTTAAATAATCAGTTTTTATATATTACAATTTCATTGCCAACAAACTACGCGTTCGGACTGTCATAAAAATGACTGGGTAATTAATTATTAACAAACTTAATAAACATAAAGAAAATGTGTTTTACTCTGGAAATTCCATGACACGAGTATCAAGGATATTTGCATAATTTTCAAATGTATAACAACATTTAATTGTCCACTAGAGTATTGTGATTATAATAATTGTTAATTTATATAAAAAATCCATTATAAATTTCCAGGGAAAATTCAACACCAGACAAAACATAAATTTCTAACTTATACATAGATCCTTTTCTATTCGAGGCTATAAATTTTCTAATAATTAATTTATATATTTTGCATAATTTAATTATTATTGTATTTTTCTTTATCCTGGAAATAAACATGACTTTAGTTTCTTTTTTCTTCTGTGATTTCTTTTTCTTTTATTTTTTTCCTAGTACAAATTACAAAGGAATAAAAAAAGGATAATTAAACTTGTGACAATTACACGTTTTTTAATTTATTTTATAATTTTTTTGTTTTAACTGGAAGAATATTTTTTATTGTTATTATATTTTAAATGGAAAAGAAAAAATCAAAAAAATAAATTCTTCAAACAGAGCTGGAAACTATAAAATATATAGAAACATTTTTTTATAGTTAAATGATTGTGTTAAATTTAATGAAAAAATTAATTATAATTATATTTTTCTTCAGAATATTTTTGTTTTACATCATGTTTCATTAATGCAACATAAAAATTGTTTTTGGCTACTTTGATGGGAAAATTGTTTAGTCGACTGCAAAAGGAAATAAGGATTTTTTTTATTGTATTTTTCCGGTTATAATAAAAGAAAACATTTTTTTTATTTAATTAAATCCTGTGGGATTGTTTTTTTGCTGATGATGAATTTTACTGAGCAAAAACAAAAAAATATACAGGAAAATATTGAAATTAAAATGGAAAATGTTTTTGTAAAGAATTTAAAATTCGTTTTTATAATTTTCGGTTTTCAATAATGTAAGCATTGGCAACATATTTGCATATATATGTTGCACTGGCAACAAGTGCTTAGATAAAAATTTATTTCTGTTAGCTTTTCACTCTGTCGCTACCATTCAATAGCTAACCAAAGTTGTTATTAGAAATTTCTTTATAAAATATTTCAATTAATGCTTTCAATAAATCAATATACATTTTGTGACAGTTCTATATGGAGCGTTCAAAGTTTGTTACTCTTTTATGGAAGATATAAAGTGTCACAAAAAGTGTAATAATTTATTAAAAGACAAACTTTTCGTATCAGAGTTTTGTGAGTTTCGCATTATTGACCAAAGTGTTAACTATACTGAGGTCATACATACGTCCATATAGTAAAAAAATATCAGTGGTGGTAATGTTAACACATCTGGTTAAAATAAAGTATATTTACAAGAAAAACAATTACAGAATTTATTAAAACTTGTAATAACTTACTGTAAAGTAAGTTAAAAATTGTATTTTCATTTTCTTAAAAACAAACTTTGACAAAGAAAATTATTAAATAAAAATTATGGTAAATATATTCCCATGAAGTAATTATTTAGATTTAGAATTTCCCTAATTTTGAACAAAAAGACATTAACAAAAATGAAGATTTCATCATATGGCACCAAAATATTTTAAATCTAAACTCCTAAATCTAATCTTAAATAAGTTTTAGACTTTATAAAATTATCTTTTCCATAAAAAATAATAAAGTTTTTGTTTTAGTTGCATTTAACATTTTTACTTATATTTAATATTATTTAAACTTTTAACATCTGTCATTTTAAAGTAATTTTTTTTCCATTTAATATTATCATGAAAATCTGTCAAAATATTAAATATTATGTTATCGAAAAATGTATTGTGAAATTTTTATACATTCAAATTCGTATTGAAGTGTATTCCGAAAGAATTAGTGTTGTAATTGATAGATACTGTTGTAAGGTGATTCCCCTAAAAGTTTAGGATTGTTAGTTTCAGTGCATTATTATCAAAAATTAAAAATTATATAAAATACATTCGTTTGAGGTCTTAAGAAATCTAAAATTTTTTATATCATTACGCAGATCATAATGTCTGTAGCCCTACAGAACTCGATAAATCGATTTAGTGTAATAAGGCCAGTTAACGAAATGTGGTAACATTAACTTCAGTGTCGTCAAATCAAAATTTATTGGCCACGATTGTCTAAGAAAAGCTTAGAATCAGTTCTATCAGGATAACAGAACGACTCTCTCTAAATGTCATTGTATGATCGGTAAGCTTAGTTCGGGGTTCCAATGAACGATTTATATCGCTGTGGCGACAATACAAAATCTACAACAGTCAAATATTTGTTGTGTGTATGTGACAGTTTTGTACGATCCACGTTAAGTAGCGTAGTACTTAAAGATTTATCGGCACTTGCGGAACTAATTTTATAGATAATCTGAGTCTTTATTAAAGAAAGCTGAACCATTCAAAAGAATTATTGTTAGGAATCTGTGTAGTATGAAAATCGACGAAGTGACTACAATGTTAACATTGATATCTCTCTTATTATGGTGTTACCATGCGGTTTTTCCATACACATATTAACCTTAACTATTCTATCTGTTTCTCCTACATTACCAAATAAATGACAGTAAAAACTTTGGAGTACAAAATAAAATCACGACAGACATTTTTACAAATATATTTTCAAAATTTATAATAAAAATATCCTGATTTTATAGATTTATTTATTATTTTTGTCGAACTAAGGAAATTGCATTAAATAAAATGATTATTTTATCAGAAATTCTTTCACCGGAAACTCTTGTATTGTTGTTGATCCATAAAGGAAATGCTGGCATATTATGCTTGAAATATTTTGTTAACATTTTGTATAGTATTTTTCACATAATTTAAAAATTCTTAAATATGTATTTACTGATTGAAATATTTTAAATTTAAATTTATATATTTTTTTTTTTTAAAATTTAGAAATGCATTTTGTTGCCATTCGTTTTGTTATTTAACTTGTTTATTATATAAAAATGTAATTTAACAGGATATCCGGAATTGAAATAAATAAATAAAAAAAAAATTAATTAAATTTTCTCAAAAACTATTTTTGATTGTTTGTTTTTATATTTCTAAGTTTATAATAAGTTTTAATTAATATAGATTTTAACTTGACCGGAAAAACCCTTAAGCCAAAAGGATATAAAATAATATTGGATTTTGTTAAATATTACTTTAAAAGTGAAGTAAATTAAGTTTTATATTTACGGAAGAGTTTTAATTTTGTTATATATTTTCCGGTTGACAAAATATAAAAGTTAAACATATAAGAAATTTGTAAGTAATTCGATTATATATCAAATATCAATTGAACTTTATTGATATAAGTACGAGTATCATAAAAATAATATTTTTTTTAAGTTGGTTACATATTTGATTAAAAATTAGCTTCATACTCTCGTATAACAAATTTTGAATAGTTTGTTTTAAAACGAGATGTACTTATTTTTATTATCGTGGCAAAAAAGTCAGTTTTCCAGCTGTATTTCACCCAATTTGAAATACTTAGCATTATAATGACTGTTCAAAAAAAAAACACAAGTAATACTTAGTCTAAATTTGGATATCAATAAAATTTGGGCATAGTCCATGTCCATATCCTTTCAAGAATGATAAATGTTTCCATATTCTTCCCTCCATCTTTTTTTGCGGCCCATCTACTCCTTTTGCTGCTTCTTTCGATCCACTCTTATTGTTAATTCATATATAGTCCCCTAAATGTTATCAGCCCAATTCCATTTTATTATTTCCCCTAATTCCATGGCGTCCATAAAATCTGTCAATTGTTCTTTTGCTCCTGAGTTTGTTGTAATCGGGTTACTATAAAATCCTCACTATCAAACGAATATTTTAAAAAAAATTAGCATATGTTTTATGTGTTGTCTAGATTCTTTATACTATTTGATAAGTTTTCGAAGTCTTCATCGTTTTATTTTGTTTGTATTCAAGTTGCTATTAGCTTACTATATAGCGGAACAATCGGAAGTATTTACAATTTTAGTTCAATCGATATGTTTTTTTTTTTTTACAAAATGAACCATTCTGCGAGCAGTAGAAAAGTGGATATTCGAGAGCAGACAATTACTATGATAAAATATTTTAAATGACAAATTCAGAGTTAATTCTATAACTCAACCCGGGCATATATAGAGAGTCATCATTTTGTTGGATGCTCGAAAATCATATAACTTTTTCGATAAGTAAGGATATAAATAAATAAAAATTTCACCTGATTCAGATATAAAATTGGGTTAAGTACACAAATCCTAGAAGTTATCTCATACTGAAATTATTATAGAAATTAATTCATAATAATGTTATTGTAACTAAAATTTAATTAACTATTATTCATAAGCGTTAAACATAATCAGCGATTGACACCAAACAACATCGCCCCAAAATCATAGGCTTTGAATTTCTTATTCTATTTAGATTGGAAACTATTAAAAATTTAAAAAAATAAAATTCAATTTTTTATAAATAAATAAAGTTTAAAATTTAATTTTTGTTAAATATCAGATAATGAATAATGTTTAAAATTCAAAAACAGACTTTACTTTACAAATTACAACCAAAAAGTCAAATTAAAGCTGAAAAAAATTAAATAAATAAAAATCAATTCGTTTAACAACTGATAAGGAAGGATTCGTTCTTTTTGATGTTGTTTGGTTTTTGTTCAGCAATGCACAATGAACTTTTTTCCTGTAGTACAGTACAATCCATCAACTGAGAACACAAAAAAAAACAATATTTCTGTTTTGTATCACGATTCACGATAAACATTTTTATATCGATGACTGGAAATTGCCCTCGGTATATTTTTTATTATATAAATAAGTGATATAGTAGATTCGGAGCGACTAACTATAAATAATTATATATAAGTATATATAAAATTTCGTTACATTACGTATTTGTATTTAAGATAAAAATCATGTTCTTTTTCAGGACATACTGAATGGCATATGTGCGGTGAATAATATAGAAATTAATATGAAAATACAAACTACGTAAAATAAATAAAAATGTTAAAAAAATTTAGAAATCTTTAGATTACCCAGAAATCAAGATTGAAATTAGATTTTGATTATTTGTAAATATTTTAGTTATTTATCAAAATTTATGTAGAATGAATTGGATAAATTATATTTAACATTTTTGGGAATCAAAATCATCCTTAAAAAGTTTTAGATTGCTGTGCTTTCACAGTTTCATAAACGAAGACAGTATTGATTTTATATGTTTCAATCAGATCACTCCAGTTTTCTAAATCGTGCAACCTCTGTTAAGTGAGTTTTTAGTTGGACCTAAGCTTTAACCATTTTAATAATAAATGTTTTATAGCCTAAAACCAAATTCTGATTTGAAAGTTTTGTAGGAATATTTTGTGTTATATAAACTATTGAGAATTATTTTTACAAAATAATGGCCTCCAACTTATTTAAAATTATTTTGAAAAGTCCATTATTTATTTTTACTCAATCAAATTATACGCCAGATGTTATTTAAATATCAATAATGAAAAAAAAATCATATTGAAGGAAATCTTTAGATTATTATGTAATATCAACTTAAGTCGGTAAGCAAAAGAAATAATTTATTTATTAGGACCTCTATAAAACGTATTAATTTCAAAATAAAGTATATAAAGTTTAAAGTTACTTTTTTAATACTTTTTCGTCTGTTTCTTGTTGAACCCACAATAAACTTTTAAATCAACCATGAAACACAAATAAAACTTTTTACATAAAGCTAAAATCTGTGTTTCTTAAACTTTTTAGATAATTTCAACCCCTATGATTTATATTGTCGCATCCCTAACTTAAAGTAATTAAATTTTTTTGTTAATTAAATAATTTATTTTATTTTTATAATTCTTCAAAGTAGAGTATATAATGATATATAATAAACAATCGCAAATAAATTAATTCGCCTAAAAGTATGTAAAATATTTTATATTGATATGCTGTCATTAGCTACATATTTCAACAAAATTCTAAATTATTTTTTTAGTATATAATTTTAATTTTTGTGCACCAATTAGTTCATTTTATTATCGTTTTCCTACCATTTACGTGACCACCTGGCTTCGTGAAGATAATAATCTTAGATCCATATCGTGTCATTACGAAACCGTACAATATCTGTAGGTCTGTCTCTTGGTTGTATCCTTTTTAACTGGTCAACTAGAGGTGAAGTGCGTTACAATTTCTTTCTCATGTTCACCATTTTGATCATTGACCAAGAACACATGCCCTTTCAAGATTGTTTTATTATCGATTTAATTTGTGTCATGATTGTCCATCTGGCGTTCACTAAGGACAGAATGTATACATTATTTACTAGATCAAATTCAAATTTCGGGGGTGTTGCATGAATCCTTATACCATTTAACTTTCACTGTTGTAAATGATTGAAATTGCATACAAAAAAAAAAAAAAAAGAAATCACATGAAGTATTAGTAGTTGATTTGGGTTGATTTATAAGATTTATAGCTAATCGTTTGAATAATATATATTTTGAAATGTATTAAATCGGTTTTACTATACTAATCGGCTACAACAACAACAACTAAAAAAACAACAACATTTTTTTATCAGAATTTTAGATTTTCCTCCTTAAGTAACGAAAAGTAATAAATTATATATGAAGATAATTTTTTTGTTGTTTTGTATATTTTAATTCAAAAGAAAAACACAAAAAAAAAACCAAATTTAAAAAAGATAATTTACAAAAAAGGAACGCGCAGTTGAAAGCTTAAAAAAAAAAAAAAAAAAAACAATTTTAAGCTCCACAAGAAAGAAATCTAATGAAATTTTAATTTTACACTTCTACCTAAAATTCAAAATAAATATTTTTCTGAGGGATAAAAATATAATTAATTGCTTCAAAATAAGACCACTTAACCAAACAATTATTTCATCTGTACATATAAATACGAACACCCAAAAAAAAAAGGACTATACCGATGAAAAAACAAAATATCAAAACCATTTAATTTACGTATATTTTGCCAACGGTCTGTGCCACAAATACGCACAGAGAATCGATAATCTTACAATACCTTTAATTTAATTAAAAACTCAGATTATTCTTGTTATAATCAAATAGTCCTTCAATAAAACGTCTTTATACAATTTTGTAACTCTCTTAAGATATAAAAAAAAATTCCCAATACTTGAAAAAGAAAAATAATAAAAGGAAAATGTGCAGACTTTTATGATAAAAAAAAAAACTCTTAACTTTTATTTATGAACACTATTTTTGTCTGTGCCCATTATAACATTAAAGAAAATTCACACATGCCGCCGTCATTGATATTAGATAGTCCTTTCAATGAAATTTATTTTAATAGTAAATTCCCTAAAGAATTTTGAAACTTTTGTCTTAATGATTGCTTTGGGGTTATAATTGGATACTCTCAGTTGAGGCAAAAAAAAAAAACAACTCGAATTTGTCTTTTTTTGGTAATCGCTTTAGGCGTCTCTCAATTGGACACTCTTGTATTTTTCAGGAATGGAGACCCTTCGTTATTGAACAAATCTAAAAAACTGACCACTCAAATTAAAGGAAACTCAGATAAATATCAAAAATGGAACAGATTAAAACTTATGTAATTTTTTTTATTGACTTGAAGATTAAATTCCACAAGCATAAAAGCCATTTTCAAATACACATACTTCCATAAAACCAAAACGTATTTATACTTGCCCATTAACAAGTGCTTTCTGGTTTTATAATAGTATGTGTATGTATTTGAAAATTGACGTCATGTTTGTGGAATTTAATCTTGAAATATTGAGATTAAGTCCCACAACGAAAACAAACTTTTATCTGATTTTGGTATCATGCCAATACTTAAACCATTTTTATAACTGAACAGAACACTAGATTTATAAATATTGCTTCAGTGGTTACTGATTCAATTGTGGCGTCATACTTTTCAGCAATATTCAAAATGCTAATTACAATTATTTTTTGTCCTTTAACCCCTTCATCCCGATTTATGCAGATTAACCGTCACGATTTATTTAAAGGTATTATACGGGCTAACATGAGAGATATTTAGCATTAGAAAAGCAGGGGCTGCAATTTACAACAAACATACTGTTTGGTGTTAGAAAACCTTGATCAAAACCATTAAAAATTATTTGTAATGGTTTCCATCTCTGATATTCTTAATGTAAATAATTATATTTCAATAATTTATGTTACTGTAGTAATTCTTTGAGAAAAGAAAAATTAAATTTAATTATATCTTAAAAAATTGGAATTTCTGTAGGAATTTCTATTTTTTTTTTGTTTGATAAAGAAATGGTTTTATAGAATTTCGTTAAGGTGTTATTGAAAAATTATTGATATTAAGTGGAAAAGGCAAAAATTTAAATTATATTCTAAGTTGATAATATTTTTCACCAAATTTATTGAATTTTCTTATTAATTATCTCAACAGAAAAATATCGATAATGGTGTAATTGTCATGCAATTTGTGATGCAATATCATAATCTCAAAAAATTTGAATTGTTGTAGATATTACTCTAAGAAAATCGAGTCTCTTATGTAGCTACTTTGAATATATATTTTAAGAACTTGCTCATAATCCCATACATAACTTATTTACTTAATCTGCTTTAACCACTCGTGGGACATAGCGCGTCTACCACTCGTACGTGCCATCTTTTGTCGATTTCTGGCAATACGTTTTAACTCTCCCCAACTCTCCCCAACTTTTTCCAAGTTTGTCTTGTTCCTCTACTGATCTGCGCCAAGTCTGCTTGGGGCGACCCACTATTCTTTTTCTTGGGATAGTGGATTCCATTGCATCGCATGTCTTGTCGTGCTTTCGGAGTGTGTGATCAATCCATTACCACTTCCGTCTAATCCCATACATTGCTTGCCTTAAATTGTTGAACTAGTATTCAATTAAACTTAATATTATACTAACTTTTACAATAATAGGTCAAACTGGTATTTTAGTTTCAACTAATACTTTGTTAAATTTGATTGTCTATAAAATTATTAATTTAAGAAACTTTTAATTGCAACATTTGAATGCCATTCAATAATTGTTAGTAAACGGTGTCAATCTTCAATACTTAAAATCACAATAACTTAATGAATATGTTTATTACTGGTATACTCAATAAAAGATGAGTCAAACAGTGAAATCTATACCTCACTCTAGAATTTATTACAGGACCTAATGTATCACAGGATAGCATACTACCACTTCACACTACCGCTCATATTTAACCAATATTATAATATTGGTAAAAACGCCATCTTACATTTTATCAAAAATATTAATATCGGTTTTCTAAAAATTTTTTATTTTGATTTTAACTTTTAAGTTAAACCTCTATCCCAATTATATTAGCTAACAAGTATTTTCATTCTTCTATAAAATAACAATTCCAAAGATTATGGTCAATCCTCAACACAGCAGCTTTCCACTTAACTGCCAAAAGGATATACACTATTTATATGCAAATTAGTTTGCTATATGATAGCGTGGAAAATGTTAAATGTTATCAATATAAATTATTAAGATAAATGTATATAACCTTTACACTTCAAAGGTGAAACAGATTATCCCTGAATGGAACAGAACAATATAAATAAAATTCATCGGTTAACATAATACATAAAAAATATCGATATTGAAAGAATTATCAATATTTCTTTTAAACAATTCTTATACACAGTTTTTATACATAGTTACTTCAAATTAATCAAAAGGATTTCCAACTAAAAGTTAAAGATTTTCATTAAATTAATGTACCATCCTTTAATTCTAAAAAAAAATAATATAAAAAAAAACTTTCTAGATTTCATCTTTTCTAGAGTATATAGATAGTTCAGATTAGTTTCAAGCTAAATTTTGTAACACACATTAAAAATGATAAATTACATAGTTATGTTCGATGAAGTATAGATTAATGATCTTTATTTATGGCCAAAGACCAATAAATGCTAGAGGATAAATATCGTATTGATTATTATGTATTATATGTGTTATAACTATTCACTGGAGGGGATAACTTATATTTTATAGTTATTGTCAATGAAAATAAACTTTTCTAAAGGATAATGGCGCAAGTTGTTACTTATAATATGTGTCTGGAAAACTTGATAACATTAGTATATGTATGAACAAAAAAAATATAAGAAAAAGTTTTACAATTTTAGTTTGCTATTTTTCCTAATTTTTAATTATGATAATTTCTAAAAACATTAACAAAGTTTGAAGTAATCTTCAAAGTGACGGGTTCTATTGATCATCCAAACTATTTAGATTTTTTATTCTCATGTATTAGCAGGGTTTTTTTTAATCATTCCTAGCTAGTGTGTAATATAACAACAAAATAATCTAAATTTCTTTCAGTGCAGTGTCATACATCTTCTTACGTATCTGCTCTTGTATGAAGGTTGGGCCAACCTCTCGTGTACATGATTCTTGCATTCTGCTTTCCTTACGAGCTCATTACTAAATACACCAAACCAAACCAATGTTTCAAATTTTTTAACCACGACACTTTCTTGCGTCCCTTGCTTCTACTGGCCATAAGTTTACCTTCCAAGACCGATTGTAGAAGCCGGTATTTTACTGTTACTCATTACGTGTCCCAGGGGAGTCTTAAGTAACTTAGTTTACGATTTTTATGGTGATAATTAAACACTTTGCTGTGTTGATTTCTTGTAAGACTTCTAATTTGGAAATATTCGATTCGCATTACTTTTCACTAAAACTATATAAAACTAGATTTGGTAAAATGCAAAAAAAAAAAAAATATTATTCTCTGTAATCAAATTGGACTTTGAAAATTATTTAAATGATGTACCTTTACTTATTCCAGACATTGAATATTAGATTTTTTGTAAAACAAAAATCTCTGGATCTTTTTCTTATTGCGGTTTAAATTGAAAAACATTATAAAAACTAAATTGAATATTTTTTAATCAAATATTCATGATGCATATCTGCAGTGGCGAACAATTTCAAATAAAATATTTTTTTTACACTTTGTATAAGTAATAAAAAATGAAATTAGGAAACTAATCAATATTAATTAAGCATTAACGTAAAACAATGACCTGCAGCAGAAATTCTGTGCCATAGGTTTTATTTTAAACAAAGCGCTTTTGATTGTTAACAGCTGAATATCATTGCTACACACTTGTAACGATTATAGAATAGCCTAGAATCTAGAATCTAGATCAAAAATTCTAAATCAAACTTTTTAAATAGCTCCATCTAGTGGTTCAAAAACAATTTACCACAAGTTAGAGCTGTATGCAGAAAAATATGTTTTACATTTATATAAAAAAGAACTTTTCGAATCAGTAATAAATTCGTTATAATAAATTACATTTTGTAAATTGTAAAGACAATATTACAGCGCCTCTAATAGTAAAAAATATAATAACTTCATTACCTTTTGCAACATGGCAGTAGCTATCAATATGTGAATAGTTCGAAGATGCACCCTTAAGATTTTAATATACTCGTATATACTTTGTTTTAATTCAATTTATGTGTACATTTACTATGCTAAATAATAATTATAAAACGCTTATGGACAGACAAATTAAGTATAAATATAAGGGATTTTGTGTTCCTCAATAAAGATCTTAAAATTACTATAACTTTCAAAAAAAAAAGTATTTTATTTTATTTGAAAATGATTCATATTTAAGTAAGTCCAATCTATTAAATTTCAATTTTAAATACTTTTACCATAAAGAAATTAGTTAAATTTGAATTATTTTTTAATGTAAATTTTTTGGCAAATTTTTATTAAATGTGTTCGTTAAAGAATCCCTGGAAATTAATTAAATAAAGATATCTTTTTAAAATGACAATGATATTAAAATATTATATAAAACAATTTTATATATACATAATAAAAATTGTATAAGAAAACCTGAAACGAAAATCTCTTTATTTTGGATAATTATTTAACATAATCCTGAAACATTATGTTAAATTAACATTAAATTTTATATATAATTTTACTTAACATTATAATTATCTTAAAAATGTATGTACATATATATAAATAGGCTAAGGCTTTAGGTATAAATATAAATATATAATCCTTATTATATATATGTAAATGTATATAATATAGTTGTGTAAAATAATTATATTTTTGAATAATAATGACAAAAAACTTTCAACACCATAACATAATATGACATTTTGTTAAAATGACTATACTCCAGCTAAAAGACAAATAAAATAATTAAGACATTAATTAAATTTAATTATATAAACAAAAGCAAAAAAAAAAAAGTTTTTAAGATTTTTGTTGTATATGTCACAACAACGAAATTATCTTAAGTAATAAATTCTAATAACCTTAAATATATATTTAAGCTACACTGAAAAAAATTATAATTTAAAATGTTATTGTAAAAAAAACAAAAAAAAATGTCGCTAAAGATATTTTTGTTATTATTTATTCGCCGTGAAAATTTAAATTCGCCGTAAAAGTGCGGCGAAGTCGAAATATTCAATAAATCTTTTTCTTATATTTTGTTATTTAACTTTGTGATATATTAAATTAATCTCGAAGCTAAAAGCTTCTAGAAAGGAATGATAAAGAGGGAAATCGATTACTATTGTTTTTAATTTCAATATTATGACAGTTTGCTTTATTGTTTGAAATATTTATGAGCCACTATCAATCAACAGACTCCTAAGTAATAAATATAATGAAATATTATATTTTTTTATGGAAAAAGTTTATATATTTATATCGATAAAGTTTACCAGTTTATTTCATCTATCAAAATAGTATTAAATTAATAAATTTATAGAAAAATTATTCAATATTTCAACATTTGTTATGTATTTGTACATTTTATGGAAAGGTTAAATATACATTCCACATTAATAAAGTCCGTGGACTTTATTTACCAAAAAAAGGTAATAATGTGTATGGATCCTACCCCCTGCCGTATTTCATATTTTGCAAAATCGTTTATTATATAATTTTTAATTTACATATAAAGCTAGAAGTAGTCTAAAATGTAGACGAATTGTTTGCAGTAGTAACAACATTACATGTTCTCAAATATCTGCTAAATAAATAAAAAAAAAACAGAATTGCAAAACGTTATTCATAACGTAACGCTTAAACGAAATTAATCAAAAATCTAGTACATATGTAGTAAAAAAAATATTCACCTTGCAGTCTTTTAATTTTACTTCGCCGTAAAAGTGCGGCGATGTCGAAATGTTCAATAACTCGTTTTTACGAATTCAATTAATCTATTGTTTTTTTTCAGTGTATTAATATTTTATATTGATTTCTTAAAGGTTTAAACTTTAAATTAGTATTGATATTGTAAATGGAATATTGTAATTCATTAAACCCGAACAATAGATTATATCGAATAGGATTTTTCATTACAAACAAATAAGGATATTTTTCTACAAATAACTTCCTTTTCTATCAAATTTTTAAGTTTCAAAGTAAAACTAATCAAATTTTGATTGAATCTCGTTTAAAAATAGAAATTTTTTTGTTTTTAATTCAATTTTTATTTCTTTAATATGATAATAGCCAAAAAAAAACAGAACTGATGAAAGAGAAAAGTGAATCAATAATAACGAAGTAGAAAATAATAATACAGGAAAAGTTGAATAAAGAAAATCTATATCCTGGAAGGTTTTTGTTTTAACCATCCCATGAAGGATATTAAATTACTGTTGTTGCTATGACTGGGCTTTTGATTTTCCTGTGATTTTTTTCGTTCTGAATACATAAAATATGAACTATAAAAAATAATATTTCACCTTTTCTCTATTTATTAAAATTTTGTATCCAGTTTACGAAAATGATAAAAAAAAAACATAACTTTTGAAAAAATAAAATATCCTGCGATTTAAGATTAGAAACACAGACAACAAACAACAAAAATAACCTAACATAAAACATAAAAAATAAAAAATAAATCCTTTAAAATCCTATTAGATCTAAATAAATAATTTATTTTTATCTTTTAACGAAATATTTTTGAACTATATAATACTAAAATTTCCGAAAAAGAATTTATTTTAAAATAATATTTAAGCTTTTATTTAAATGAAATAAAATTATATAAAATATTAAAAAAAAAATCCTTTTTTTCGTTTGAACTGAACCAAACCTGAAAACAATTCAATTGATTTTCTATAAAATTAAAATTTATTATAATACTATTTAAAAAATACAGGGTATTGCAGAAATCATATATATAGATCAAACTTTATGGGTCATATTCTCTCACTCCATTTCATCATAAAATTTCCCGAATAGAATGGACTTTTTATGTAATAAAAATATTGTACTATTAAATTATAGCTTAATTTGTTTTATAAAGGATTTCGTTGGTTCTTTATAAAGGCGTAGGGATTTCGACATTCCAATGTTCGTAGGCCACATTATAGTGAACCCATTTAACCAACTAGTCGAATACAGCATTGTTATTACATTCCTTTAATGAACAAAATCACTGTTCGCTCGATACCACTTCTTTAATGAACGAATATATCTTTTATATTGGAATGCGTGTCTCATACTCCTCCGTATACACTCACCGTAAGTGGAGGATGGAGTAAGTCCTAATCTCATTGCATGCTTCTTAAGAATCTCGTTATCGTGACAAATCCTTGAAATTACAGCACAAAAATTTAACTGTTGAAATATTTAAAATTCGCAAATTAGTAAAATGACTGAATTAATGTGCATTTCCGATCGGTTCAGGATAATTGTTTATCGTACTGTCCTACATCCTGTATAAAAATATGATATTTCTATCTAACTATAAATAAAATTGAAGTAGTTTTATAATAATCGTATTTGTATATATAATAAAATAATGTGAATTTTAAGTTTTTTATTTGAAATATTTTGTTATCAGTTTCTGATTTCCATATCTAATTATTTTTTATGTTATTTTTTGAACTTATCCATTTGCTATAATAACAATTTCCAATAATTAATTTTCAGATTGCAAAATAATTATTATTTTAGTTATTGAAAATCTATTATGTGCTCTAGTGTAATAAACATTTAATTCTAAAGTGTCCAATAATTGAAATAATTATGTATAATAATTATAAAAGATTTGTAATTGAAATATTTTGTTAACAACGAAAATTGTATCCTAAATTATTATAATCAAATTTAATTAACATAGAAGGTGAACAAATCAAACCGAATGCATTGAATTTGTACTAATGTATTTATAAATTCCAACTTCAAAATTTACTATCAAAATACTTATGTCTACTGAACTGAGTTGCTATTATTAAGGCTATGTTTACGACATCAATAATTTCATTTATACTATTTATGTAAACCAATAATTGTACCGAAAATACCACAATGCACTTAACTGAATGGATATACTAACAGCTTTGCTTATGTAGGTAGAAGTCTATAAACTGTTAAGCATAGTTTTCAGGAATATCAGATAAGACAGAATATGAAAAGTAATATCTACAAAATGGAACAATCTTGTGTATAAAATCTCATTTATAAGTACATAGACTTCTAAAAATTTCCTATAATTTTTTTTTTTATATAACAATTCAACATATAATAATTTATAACCTAAATATGCTCAATATTATTATATACATATATGTTTGTATATAAAAAAATTAATAATATATTGCATACCTTTAGGCGAAAATTAATAAGTTGTCACAATTTTGTGATATCTTAACTGACAGACGAAAGTGTTCAACAGTGGATTCTGTCGTTTATGTCTGACAGATGGATGATATTTTAGTTTGTAGATGAATAATATAATGATACATTTTTGTCAGAAGAGCAAATATTGAATTTTTTACTACTCGGCCAGTTTATCCTATTATTACTAACACATTTACAGAATTAAAAAAACTAATTAAATTTTTTACAGGTATTTATTATATACCAACTTATGTACGAAATTTCATTCAAATCATAATAATTACATGCTATAAAACACGTAATTATATAAATTCGGGAACTAAAACTAACTTTCTATAAGAACCCCCTGAAGGTACATACTCCATTTCAGGAAATCCAACTAGTTCACTAAATTAACCTGTGTTGAAAATATCCTTGAAATCGATTAACAATTACTATATGCTCTAGATTTTAGGAAATATAAATAATATAAATCAGAAATTTTAGCATGGACCCCCTAAAGCTACGAACCTATCATATGTACCAAATTTTATGCTAATTATATATAATTACTATATGCTCTATAGAACATACGAAATTTTACCATGGATCCCTTGAAGTTCCAGACCTGTATCTAAGTTGGCTTGTGGACAATCATGATACCAACTTATGTACTAAATTTCATCTAAATCTGCATGTGTATCAGGGAAAACGTTACGTTTGAAAAAGGAATCGAAATTGTCACTTTGGTATCGCTGAATACGTTTCATTAACAACGTCTCGATTTCTAATCGAATCGATGTATCATGTAACTTGTTTTTTTAACGTTTTAATCGAAAATTTTAACGTCAACTAATTTGTAATCGTATGTACTTTGTTAACGTCGCTGTCTGTGCTGCACGTGTTTCGGGGAAAACGTTACGTTTGAAAAACTAATCGAAATTGTCACTTTGGTATCGCTGAATACGTTTCATTAAAAACGTTTCGATTTCTAATCGAATCGATATATCATGTAACTTGTTTTTTTAACGTTTTAATCGAAAATTTTAACGCCAACTAATTTGTAATCGTATGTACTTTGTTATCGTCGCTGTCTGTGCTATGTTGATTGATTTAACAAAAAAAATGTAAGTAAATTTGTAGTACTTTCTTCATCTTTGCTGTTGCTACTAAAAATAATTGCATGCTTGAAAGCATTGCTATTATAAAATAATTTAAAAATTTAATCGTTTTAAAACTATGACTTTTATTTCCGTTTTTAATACAATTTTTTCAAAATTAAATTTTTAAAAAATAAACAGCTGATTTTATTATTTAAATGTGTCAAAATAGCAATAGTTTTGACATCGAAACTCAAGATTTCTTTAGTTGTGATGGCAAAACTGTTTAACGTTTACGTTCGTCTTCCCCGATTAACCGTTTTAAAACAAACGTAATTCAAATTCGAAACGTTTTGAAAAACATTATGTTTTCCTTTTCCCCGATACTGGCTCTGACATGTAATTTTTCCGTAGAATAAAAACACCGAGGTTCCCACAGAAACGGGGAAATCTAACATGGTCCCACTAAAAGTATCGATCTCATCTCGTAAAGGCACCGGGATGAAGTCTGCGAGAGCCTGTGTGCCAATGCCAAATTTCATTAAAATCTGACGAACGGTTCCAGATGTTGCTGCGCACATAAAATGAGTACGCGTAAGCGTCCCTCGGACTCTCCGACCCCCAAAAGGTCTAGAAAAAAATTTGAGCGTACTTTTTTTTTTACCATTAAACCCATCACCAGACTTAATAGTTATTCCATAACTACTCGTAATATCTAATAAATAAATTTAGTTTTTATTTTAAAAAATATTAAAAAAAAAATATTTATTCAATAAAGATTAACTAATTTATTAGTTAATTTATTAATTTATTCAATAAAAAAAAAGATTAACAATTAAAATTAAATCGGTAATAAAAAATAATTAAATTTTTTTTTTTAAATTTAACGCAAAATTATGTTTTTTTTTTTTAAATATGTTCAAACGAAATAATTGTAAATGAAAAAAAAAAATTGAAATATAAATTTCTCGTATTGAGAATTATGCTAATGTTCTGCTGCTCCTTCTTCTTCTTCTTCGTCTTGTGGCGTCTCTGATTTTTTTGGCCTCCAACATATTTCCAGCTATATAAATACAAGTGCAAGTCATACACGCCATTGTAAAAATAAGTGTTAAGTGGACTGAAAATACGAAAGAAAAGAAATATTTTTTTTTAATATATAGCAAAAACTTTAACTAATTTTAATTTACAGGTCCAGTCGATAGGTTTTCTATAAATACATTTTCTTTTTATGACGACTAAGTCATTCAATGATATTGATTTCATTGTATTATTTAGTATTTCCGTTATGTGATTTGGATATTGTGTACCATTTACGTGTATTTTTAATATTTTGGCAATTAATGGAAATATATCCGAAGGAAAGACGACATCGGTCCAAGTAACACTTTTATTAAAAGCTGGTCCACATGCTCTGAAAACTGCTTTGACATTATGAACTCCAATGATGCGTTCAGGGTCACTAGTAACTATATTATATAAAAAATAATTCAAATAATTTTATTTAGCATAATATAAAAAAAGAAGCATTTATATTACGGTCTATATTGGATTGTACCTTCCATCTATCGAACCTCCACTTAACAGGTGCGAAAAATGCTTTATCAGATAATAGGTGTACGATTTCTAACCTAAGTTATAAGAATATTTTATAAATTAATTTTAATAATTTTTTAAATAAAATTTATAAAATATTTATTTTTTAATGGTGAATTTATATTTAAAGAAAATAACTGAAATTGAAAACTGTTCGATTTTTCTTGTGTCTAAGTAACTAATTATGTACCAGCGTAGACTTATTTATCAACTTTAAGAAACAATTAACAGCTTTGTTAATTCATCAAGTATAATTTCATTCTCTAAATAATTTAAAAATAATCGGCTTAAAATTGTAAATTTTTTTTGCAAGAATTTCAAAGACTAAATTACTTTTCAAAAATTGCAATTTAAAATTTGTATTTTTGGATGTAGTGACATATTGCTTCATATATCTAAAGATATATGAAGCTTTGCGGTGGGGATGCAAAAAAAAAAAAAAAAAATTGAGATTTTAATTGATTTATCCATTTTCGATATCAAGGAATCCGAATCCGTGATAAAAATTTATGTGTCAGGTAAAAATGCTCTTTTTGCAATGCTTAGAAATAGAAGTAAACCAATTCCGCTTTTGACAAAATTTTAAAGAAATGTAAAGAAATATTGGAAGTATGTCGTGGTGGGGTGCATTTTCAAATAAGTCAATTGCAACCCCCTTAAAAAAGGGGTCGAACACACCCCTTTTTATGCACACGAAAAAACACTGCTTATATATTATGAGATTTTAATGCCGTGTCCTCAGTACGTACATACACACTATCTAATTAAATTTTTAATCGGACGCAGCACCACGTTTTTATGGGGCTTTGAAATTTGAATTTTGTAAATTTAAAATAGCTATAAAATCCTCTATATTTAAACTAGGATATTGTACTTTCTACATAAGGTAGAGAGGGTAAAAGTATTTCGAAATTATATAGAAATTAACCCCACCACCCATTTCAGGTTGCAAAGGGGGGGTGTTTATAAAATAACTTACATCCCCTCTGCGGAGGGTTAGATTTAAAAACAGAGAAATTAGTTTCTTAATAATATAGTCTTACATCTTTACCGAAAAAATCAACCCTCTAACCTCAACCCCCGCTATTTTACAGGGTATAATTTAAAGACATGCGAATATATGCCACAAAAGGGTGATTGAACACAAGATATATGAAGCACTCTTCCAACTTGGCAGCTTTTTTTTAATTCATGTAAAAAAATAATTGATTACTTATGAAAAAAATATATACATACTCAGGAAAATTATTCCAGGATATGGGAAAGGTACAGTCTGATTGACATGGAGAACTGTATCTTTTGTGACTATATTCTCCAGCAGCATTATTGCAACCATAGGGCTCGTGCGAGTTACCCTTTACCATCCAATTGAAGTCACCAAATACTGTAACCCCTGGTGTATCGTTGCAAAAGTTTTTGAACTTTTTACCCACCATCCCGTGATCACTTATTATAATAACGTTATTTTCATAAGCCTTAGGTTCTATTTCATCTAATTCATTTTGCAAATCTCCTATTGCAGTATCTATTTCCGTTATTATTTGTTCAACCTGAAATGTTGCTATAGAAAATGAGAAATAAAGGCCTGTACGGAAGTCGAGTGAAATGAAATTTTAACGCGATCTCCAAAGCGCTCTCCAAAGTCTCCGGTGAAATAGTAGTGAAAAAGTTGTGAAAAATAGACACGTTAATTTGACATTTTAATATTTTGATAATTCAAATGTTTGTTTCTGTTTATATTTTTTTTTTAAATTTAAATTTGGCTTAAAAATCAAATTATAGCAAATTTAAAAATCAAATTTAAATTATTGAAAAAAAAAATGTCACAATTTTATCGTGAAATAATGTTCTGAACATTATGTTAGAACCAGAATGACGCGGCAAGCTGTCGCGTCGCGTTTGACAACAACGCTTTAAAAGTAGAATGTATAAGCATATATGAAATTGCCCACAATGTAGCGTCGCGGTGATGCGGCAATTTTGCCGCGACGCTTGAGTAGACCTACTTTCTACTTTTGCCGCTTGCCGCGTATAAATTTTAATTTCGGATGTGTCAATAAATTTATTTATTAAAATTTTTTAAATTCAATCATTTCAATTAATATTGTTTACAATTATTTTAATTTATAATGACACAATATCCATAGATATTAGAATTTATTTAATTTTTTCCATTAAATAAATTGTTTACAATTATTTCAATGTGGTTTGAAAAAAACTCATTGCGTCGCTTTTGACTTTATACGCTTCAAAATTCGAAATTTCAAAAGCGACGCGACTTTTTGCCACGTCATTCTGGGTCAGGCATTATTTCACGATGAAAAATAATTGTCCATCTGTTGTAAAAAAAAAATCACTTTTTATCAATACTTTTTCACACGACCTGCGTACCACCAGAGCGAAATCATAAGCGTAAATTTTCATTTCTGATTTCACGATGTGAATTTTGTATGAAAATTTCATTTCACTCGACTTCCGTACTGGCCTTTAATAGTTAAAATTATGATTAAAAAACAAATACTTCAATACTATTCGGCCCATGTAAGTGTGCCAATTTATCAACGTTTTCCAAATACATCATCACTAAATTTGGCGGTTCAGGTGAATTTAGCCAAGTTTTAACTTGATTAAATCTCTCTGTTATACTCATAGTTGGATCATAGGCTTGAAAGAATGATACAGGTTTATTATTTGGTCCGTAACCGTATTCCGCCAAAGGCCACATTGAAACAGCAGATTTTCCATCATGATCTTCATTCGCAGTCTTTAAAAAAATATTTTGTTAAGTAAAAAGTTAAATTATTTTTATAAAGAAAATACTAAAACGATTTAATACGAAACGTTAATCAGAAATATTTTCTAATTAACACTATGAATAAATTGCTTAAAAGTTTAAATTTTATTCAAATCAGATCAAAATTATTTTATGCTCTGGTCTACATATGAAATATTAATCGGAAATTTTAGCATGGACCCTCTCAAGTTACGGACCTCTACCTAGATAGACTTGTGCATAATCATGAAATCAATTTATGTGCTGGATTTTATACAGATATTAAATATCTAATATTTTTTTTTATTTAGAGCAAAACCACACGGCATTTTTACATATACCAGAAATTCTAATATAGTCCCACTTAATGTATCAATCTCATCTTGCATGACCATCAGGAAGAATTCGGAATAAACCTGTATATCATATTTCATTAAAATCTGACAAGTCATTCTAGAAGAATGTTTCAGCGTAAATCTTTACATAAAATTGTAAAAAAACGCAATGTTGGGAATGCGATGTGGTTCAGAATTTCTTATTACATAAAATTTAAT
The DNA here is from genome assembly GCA_963920725.1 of Rhamphomyia laevipes. NCBI lineage: Eukaryota > Metazoa > Arthropoda > Insecta > Diptera > Empididae > Rhamphomyia > Rhamphomyia laevipes. The sequence continues at coordinate 10,365,596 of OY987256.1, read as the reverse complement.
ACTATAAATAAAAATAACAATTTAAAAATTTGGTACTTACATAAATTGGGTATACATTGTATTCATATCTAGTAATGTTATATATTTCTTCAAGATCATCAGTTATAGAATAAGATTCCGTGTCAGTCGAATACTTTAAATTTCTTCGCCCCACTACTCCATGATCATATTTGCCTGTAGCTATAATTTATACGAATCATTAAAAAAAATAAAAATTATTTGTATACTTTTTCTTACCAGCTGAGTGAAATGCAACAAAAGCATTATAATCAGTATAAACTACACCAAATTCAGCGCGTATGCCTTTTTTAGTAATATTAATTAGGTTTGGCGTAAGCCTTTCATTTACAAATGATGAATCCAAACCGTCTATCGCTATGACGATTGCTCTTGGTTTAGGTGGTGGTGGCGGAGGTGGTGGAGGTGGTGGAGGTGGTGGAGGTGGTGGCGGAGGTGGCGGAGGTGGCGGAGGTGGCGGAGGTGGTGGAGGTGGTGGAGGTGGTGGTGGTGGTTCTTTCGTTGTTGTTGTCGGTTTGGGCCTACGGGTGGGCCTCGTAGGTCGGTCTTCAATTATTCTTTCCTTATTGAATACATCCATGTAACAAACATTTTTTGAATTCCTTATCTCGCAAACTTCGTTAAATCCGGTGGTATTATAATCAATATTGATCAATAATATTATTAAAATTACAAAAAGTAAAAATAAAACTAACCAACTTTTCATTGTTGATGTATTTTTATACTAATTTTAAATTATTTGAATTTTATTTTCAAAAAATATTTAATTTTAAAATTTAATTGTTGTTAGAAGTTAGAATTTTTAATATAATTTATTTTTTATTATTTTCAATATTGAATAATCTTAAAAAGAAAAATTGATTTGAAATTTTTTTAAATTTTCTTTGAGTTTATATTTTATATATTTCACTATAGGTTTTAATCTTAACCCATTCAGCAAATTTTGCCACTCGAAATTTTTAATATCATTTTCGCACGGATCTCCTAATCAAAATTCGGTTTCTTAAGGCGGATTCATCGTAGCAGACTTTTTTATATGCAGTTTTGTCAGATATTTGTGGCAGGCAGCATATTGTTAGCTCGGCTCTCAATAGGTTAAATTTAAATTAGTCTCAACTCTAATGAAATGATAAAGAGGACATTGATTAGTTTGGTGTGTATGGATTTTACTGCCTGGCAAGTCAATTTTACCCAACCGTATTTCATATCTTGAAATTTTTTTTTATTATATAATTTTTTAATTTACATATTAGCTAAGAAATAGTTTAAAATGCTGATGAATTGTTTGTAGTAGTGAGAACATTACATGTTGTCAATTATCTGCTAAAAAAAAAACAGAATTACAAAACGTTATTCCTAACTTAACGCTAAAACGAAATAGCGAAATGAATTATCGTTATTTATAAAATTAGGTTTCACAACATTTTATAAATTAAATTGTGTTAAAATACAGGAAAATGTAACGATAACGCAAACCTTACAGTAACAATATTTTAATTTTATTATTATATATGTCAAACTTATAATTATGTCAATATTATTTTTATAAAACTGATTTTTCTTTCAATATTTTCATGAAAATTTTTGTGAAAAACGCCACCTTTAACTTTAAGAAATGAATGAAAAAACGTATTGATTTTGTCAATAGGAACGTTTATTAAATATAAAAAAAATATCAATTGTAACACTATCGGTTTTCTTTAATATAACCTATAACGTATGATAACGTTATAACATAACGATATTAGAAATTTTTTCATTACATATTTGAATAACGAAACGGAATTTTTTTTATATTTCTTTATATAATGAAATATGTGTCCATATATTTTGGGTTTCGTTTTGCAACATTGCAAAAAACTTAATGATATAATTAATATATTGCATACTTCTAGGTGAAAATTACCAGTGTGTTATTATAATAATTAATTCTTAAATTTAATATTACCCCGCGACTCTACCAGCAGAAAATTATATCAAAAATATATTTCAAGATAATCAAACTTGTATAATGGAATCAATATTTAGCATAAAGTTCAACATAATCATCTAATCAATATAAATTTAATTTTTATTTATATAAATCTTAAATATATTGTGGCCCATTAAATTCCTTACAAACATGAAATTTACATATTGTATAACATATATAAAATTTACTATACGATGTAACGAAACACTATACAATAATTTGTGATATTTTTTATCTTATCTTTTAAAAAAATAAATAGTTTTATGGTATAAATAAAATATTTCGTCCTTTTTTAAACAGTCATCAATTTCAACAACATGTCTTTCAACAACTTGAAAACTTGTGTTGTTATTATATTCGTAACACCATCAACATTAACACAAAATCATATTTTGATCATAAATAGTATCTAGAAAATCATATAAGGCGCATTAATATTGAAAAATATGTTTTGATAAATTTTCGCATAATTTTTAGATTTTATGATTGATGACCCTTAAAAGTTTTAATTTTTTTTTTTTTTTTTAAATAAAATTGATAAGTGGATTGATGGGATTGGTTATATATCGTTTTATGTAATTTTACAGATTATATAAATTCCTTATGGTGTATAAGAATATCTTGAATTACATATACATTGAATGACTGTAGTAATTGTCAGTATTTGAATATTTAATTTATGTTAGCTATATCAGGATTTTAAGTTATGAATGATTTGAAGCAATATTTTGAAGAAACATTCAATAAAATAGTTCGTTATGTAAAAAATTATTTATGATTTCATCGAGATTAGAGAAATAACCTGATTTATTTACTAAAACTGTATGTTTTGTATGATCGTAGACGGTTGATAGTACTGTATAATCCGAGCTTATAGTTTACTCTTGATTGAGACGGTGAAGCAAATACACTAGCTCTAAAATCACGAAAATGATGTGAAGCACATACAACGAGAAGAAAGCTAATTACATTCTGGTACTAACCAGCACGCAATGCAGAAAAGATGTAGGTATCTTGACTGAGTACTGCTTAATCGGCAAGCATGCGTAGGGACTAGAATTGACAATTACTAATCTTTACAACTGGGACAAGAAGAAACCATTGAACATCTTTTATGCCACTCGTAAGAAGAAGAATGCGCTTTTTCGGGAAAATATTCTTCTCTAAACTCGAGCAAATTTTAAGAATTATTATTAGAATAATTCTGAATTTGGTGAATAGCACGCAATCCTTCGTGCTTCTTTCAGAAAATTCAACGAATACATAGAATGATAAGGACCCTCGGAAATTTATGCAGTAGTCCAGCCACTGCTCTAACCTAACTTTTAAGGTTGATTATCAAAATTACTTTATATCAAGATAAATCAATATAAAATTATTATTTTTAAAAATCATCTCTATAATAATATCATGTTTCTAACGAAAACATTATGGTAATGAAAACAATCAGTTTTTCCGAGAAAATTAAATAAATTTTGTCTGCTTAAAAAGATTTGTCTTAATAAAACATTTCCTTATTTTGCTGATCAAAACATTTTAGTTGTTCCGGAAAATAAAGTATGGCATTTTTTTTTTCATTCATTCTAAAAAGTTTTTACTTAAATTATATTTCATATTACAAAATATCAAAAAAATCTATTTTTATATAAAAAATGGGAATTTTAAATATAATTTCACCTATCATCAACTTTATTTTCTAAGGATTATAGAATATATAAAATATATGTATACAAAAAAAAAAAAAAAATGAAAAAAGAACTACCAGACATTTTGATCCTGTATTTCCAGTCTGTCAAATTTAATCTTATTTTATGAAAATTTATTTGAATTTCTTGAAAATTTAAGAATATAAATTTTATAAATTAAATTTATTTTTTTGGGTGGTTAAATCTAATACATGAAATTTTGGAGTCAGTGGGTTCATGGTTTACTAATATTATTATATTTGATTATAGAATGTTCTGCAGCATGTATTTATTAACAAATTTCACTAAATTTTGCACCGCATGTTAGTTTCATCATTTCTATCTATTAAAAACTTGAAGTCGTTAGTTTTAGTGCGGGTCCAGTGTCAAATTTTCATATGTTCTAGTTCTAGAGTATCTGCCGACAAACTTTTATTTTAAGGGGCCAAAATGGCATTGTTTAAATATTGAACGGTACAGGAGCTAATGTAATTAAAATGATCAAAGTGTACACCAATCTATTTGTGTTATAGTATTCGAAGAAAAAATGTATAGCACTTTGCAGGATTAACCCTATTTCGAGTTAAAGACCATGTTTCAGTTTTAAAAGAAGTAGTATCATATTTGATAGCTTCAGGATGATTTCATGATTCATATATCATTCATTAGTCGTTAATTAAATACTTCTTAAAATTCGCCATATAATTTATGGATTGTTTGGAAACTGCAGGTCATCAAAATTGAAATTAGCATACACAATTTTGTCAAAAATACTTCGCGCTTTCACTACATGCCAAATAAAACAAACCTAACCGAATTACCTGTCCCGTAGCACCTAAAATTATACTGAAAATGTAAAATTCAATTTAAAATTATACAGGATGAGTTTAAAATATGAACTATAATAGTAGTTCATACTATAATCCAGTAAGTTATTGAACTACTTTGAACTACTTCGATTTGAACTCCAAGCGAAAATATTACTTAAGAAAATTAAATTATTCTTTTCTCTTACGGTTGAGTCTTGCACAAAAAGCAAGAAGGGCCGGTTATGGACCAACGGGGCAGTGTGTAGACTGATGTTTCTAGAGTATATAGCAATTATTATCCGATTGAAATTTAAATTGGCTAAGAAGTTGATTACATATTCTTGTTGGTCTCTTTCTACTTCAGTAGTTTTAGTGCGCCCATACTTAAATTTTGAAATTATTTTGCATGTGCTCTTGGCAAATTGTAAGTAATTATTGTTGCTGGCAACATATTTTTCGGTTAAATATAATACAATTTCTGAAATTATTAGTTTTTTTTTATTAATTTTATTTAATAAAAATTAAACAATTTTTTATTTATTTATATTTGGTGTGATTTCTTGTCAATACAATTTTTACAAACATTAAATTGGTAATTATATTTTATTTGTTTTTTTCGATTTCCGCAATAATTAAATATTAACATTTTCCAGAATTTCGATTATTTATAGATATAAAATAATAAATTTTGTGTCATCACATTTAATAAATAAATTTTATATGGTTAAAATTAAAAACGCGTTGTTTTCCGAATTGTTAATTTATTACTATTACTTTATAAATAATGAAAATTGTTAAAATATTCATAACAAAATAATTCAAAATTTTCAGGAGGACATAATTCTATACAAACTACTCAGTTAGGAGCATCATTCTTTTATTTTGATATATATAATTCCCTCATTTACTTGAGTAATTGGTACAACATATTTAAAATACGGATTGCATGTTTTAAATTGAAAGGTCGATCAGATTTTTCGTTTGCTTTGAAACAATCAGATTTTTGAAATTCATTGTAGGAAATTTACATTTTCAAAATTTTCTTTAGTTTGAAAAAATATAATAACATATGAAATCGAGAGTACATTTTACAGATATATTTCAATAGCTTTGAGATGTACTGGTTAAGTATGCGGTTCTGAACAAAAATTGAAATCACTTTATAATGATATCCTTGTCATATTTTAATTTTTATCTATTTATTATGCAAACCAAACAGTGTAATCAATATTTTATTATGTAGTAGTATATGCTACACAATTCCAGTCATATACTTTGTCAGCATAAATTTTTTATTATATTACATACATAATTTGTTTGTATAGTTTTCTTTTGAAAATAATTTTATGTGATAGATATTATATGTACAACGTCTCTAACAAAATAACAAAATTTACAATGTTTCGTTAACAGTACCGGCTTATAGTATTTTGGTGCCTGAACATAATTTCTTAATCTTCCAATTTTACAAAAACACAAATCAGAATTAAGTTATCATTTAATTAGAATATTCTTATAAATAATTTTATATAAATTGATATTAAATACTAAATAAAAACTCCTTTAATGACACCATTCATGACCGTATATAATTCCTGGAAAAATAGATATCCAAAAGAAAATTGTTCAGTACGTATAACAACCGATCAAATGGCAAGTGATGCCTTGATTGTCTGAAACAATTAATCTTTTATAAATCAACCCTGTTTAACAAACGGAATATAAATATATTATACATTGTCTATACTATACCGTCTACTAACCAGTAGACTTTTTAGCTTATTCAAAATATATACTAAATTAATTGTTGCAAATATTTCAATACTGGGATAATATTTCACTACTAATTGAGTTATTTATTCAAAAGTTTTCAAAACAGTATTACACAAAATTTTATAGTAAACTTTCAAAATTATGATATGCGCGCTGTATTTGTCGCTAATTAATAGCATCCTCTGAATGAATAAATTAATATATATTTTGTATATACAAAGCTTATGAAATACAATATTTATATACAGTAGATTATGAGAATATTCGGAATATTCAGGAATATTCAAAAGGTTATTAAATTTATAACTCTGACAAATTAATATTTTTTTGTATAGTGTAGCTGAAAATTCTGTCAGGAAAATTAATAAATTTTAATTATTTTTGAAGTATAATAATAAAATTTAAAACAATAAATTTCATAAATTTAACAATATTTGAAATAAATAATATTTTTAAGGTATTCATGCCAATTATGTAGTTCGATTGGATTTTATCGAAAGGCTTCGATCGTTCTTCGATTGGATTTTATTTTCCTATTATGCAGTTCGATTAAATCGAATCGAAAGGTAACAGGTAGTTCTGTTAGTACTGCCAAAGTAAATGAGGGATAAGGCAACTAAAGATTGTTTATAACTTAGTTGCCTTAGATATAAACAAGTATATTTTCAATTTTTTTATGTCAAATAAATAAACTAAGTGTTAAATAAACAAGTGGTTTTGGTAATAATAAAATGGATTCAATTGATATAAGATCTGATTCAAGCGATAGTGAAGAAGAATGTTCCTATCCAAATTATTTTAGAAGTTCGTATAATTATTATACGAATTACTAATAAATTTCAATAAAATAAATCATTAAGTGGGTAAACTAAATAAAAATTCTAGAAAGCTAATTCAAATATTTTAATTTAAATGATTTATATAATTTAGTTTTTTTGTTGCATCTAAATGATGCTTCAATGAAAAAAGTAAGAAAATCAATTAATAATTATTTTTAACTACCTCAAAGTAGCTGAAAAATCGACTTTAATTTTTTCTGTGTAAGTTTATCTATAATTTTCAAGTTAATTATATTTCATTTGTTATACTTATATTTTATTTGGTTTATAATTTATAAAAAATCAAAAACTTTTTAATAAAACCAAAAAAAATGCTTAAAATTTTGAAAAAACTACTATTCGATCAAAAAAAATACATCCAAAGAATATTCGATTATTTTTTTGGCAGTTCGATAAAATCGAACTGTATAATTGACTAAATTTAATCCAATCGAACTGCATAATAGACTATGTTCGATTTTATCGAAACGATTCGATAAAATCGAATCCAATCGAACTACATAATTGGCATGATTATATTTGAAAATTGAAATATATTCTTGTAATTAACACCTTGCCCATGTCAGCCTGGGTGTTGATGTTAACCATTTTAAAATTATCATTACAGCCAATCGATATTTAGTTTCTTTAAGAAGAGTTTGACTATTGTCTTTATGTATAAAATTGTCTTTATGTACAATGTACAATTGTCTTTATGTACAATTTATGTACAAAATTTTATAAACTTCCAATTATTTACGTAAATATTCTAATAATTTCTTAAATATCATATTATATTTTAAATAAATAAAATATATTCTTCAACATCTCATTAGTATAGCTTAAAGTAATATTTTCCTCAACAATATTTTTATCCTTATTATTCGTCCTTTATTTAATTCCACCGAATCAATTCTTTTTGCTCAGTTATATACATATATAGTTAAAATATGAATTTACTTTACCATTTTCTTGGTAATGTATAAATTTGTTAAAATGAAAATAAATATTAATTTTTATATATTTAAATAAAAAACAATTCTTTATCGGGCAACAAAAATTTATCTTTTACTATTCATGGAAAATTGTGTATTCAATTTTCTTATATTTCATGTAATCTTCCTAAATTGGTAGCCAATTAATAATATAAATAATATACAAACAAGCAACAATAAAAAAATCTGTTCTAAAAGGATCAATTTATTTTGTTGTTATATTATTTCTACTACTATATTTATAACAAAATATAATTTTCTTACACATGACCTTATTTGTTGTTGACCTCATCTACTTTTTTTTATATAGTCTTACTAAATGATATGTGTTTTCTGTAGAAGGAAGTAAAAAGGACACAATTGTGTTTATTCACTAAAAATAAATTATATAAATATTATTACAACGTATATCAATATATATAAAGTTGAAATTTATACGTAGTATATAATATTTTACTTTATCCGTTCTAATTGAAAAGTAGAAAAAGGAAATATAACAATTTCACCATTCACCACACAATATTACAAAATCATAAAGTCAAGTGTAGAACAGTGATTGGAAACCTTTACTTAGCGAGTTACACTTTGTACACCACGATAATTGTGTAACTCTAAATTAATTTATAGATTTGATTAATGCGTAGAAGCTATATCAGCTTTTTTTAAATTAATATAAACTGTTTTTCAATAGAATCGTTTCTGTCTTATATTTATATTTAACATTAAATTTATATTTAACATTAGTTCTTCAGTAGAGTCTTGTCACTTCCGGCGCTGTAGTGTAGGTATCTATTTAATTTATTTGAAATTAGTTGGCCGCAACTAATGTGTAACTATTATTTTGGCTCTATTATTAATATAAGAATTCCTTGATTTGTTTCAATAGTAAGGGACTACTTTCCCTCATGCACTGAAGCCTTGTTAAAATTCAAATTATACCCTCCATTGAAGCGAATCGTACTACCATACTTCTCTAATAAACTGAATCATTTTAGCAGATTTATTGAGTGAGCATTCTTCAAGTTATCCAGGAAAAAATCTCCCAAATTCCTAAACCTTTTTTGTTTCGCCGAAAGACAGGGGCACATTAGATGCTCCACTGATGTCCTCTGAATCTTAAAGTAGCAGCCAATCTTAACTTTACCGCATGCTCTCGGAGATTTGTGTGACCCGGAGGAACTAATGTGAATAATCTGTATAACTTTTGTTCATTTTTAAGAAATTCCTTGTTTTTATATAATATAGGATTCGGGGTCCCCCCCGACCATTTAGTGTGTTGAAATTGCCGATCGGTACGTCCTGCCCACCTGAAAATGTTACACATAATGAGGTGTCTTAATTCAATAATTACTAACATACCATCTGTATCCAATCTCGTAAGGAATTTGAGGCCAGCTCGTTAGCCTTTTCATTACACTTTCGACAGAGCTATCCTTATAATTGGTTAAAGGTTGGATATCACTGGTATAATTTTTTTTTGTTTTTCCTTAAGGATATATAACTTAAAAATATCACTTTACTTGTATATTAAAACAAAATAATGAAGGAAAATAATAAAACCGGCAATATAGAAAATAAAGTTTTATTTTTCTTAAGATATATGAGAAAAGACATAAATATATAAGATAAAAAGTGTCCTTTTAAATTTATTTTCTGGTTGTAACTATGTGTAACAATATTCATATATATTTTTATTTTGTATTTACTACTCTATACTTATGTATGTGGGTTTCTCCCATAATGACCATAATATAGAAAAAGGATATCATATCGAATAAAACATAATAGAAAATTATTTTAACTTTATAGTTTTGGTTGAAGAGTTTTTTTTTTCAAATTGTATGTTTGATAAAGATTTTAGTTACCAAAGGTTAACAATTTTATTTTGTCCAGACATTTGAATACAATTTGTTATTTTTATTTATATATACTCGTAGCTAACGTAGCTATACAAAAAGTTTAAAGAAAAATCAAAACTATTTTAGTTTAGTACGACTGTAAGATAAATTGATTTTTGGTTTATAGATTCATTTATGGTAATATAATACTTGAAATATGTTTAAATTTATATTATTTGTATTGTATATTATATTATATATCAAAAGTTGATCATTTGGAATGGACTTATCGGTAAAGTCTTAGAGTCAGTTTTATAATGCGATACATTTTAATGATTTTTGAAACTTTTCATCTGTTATTGTTATCGAAATATACGTAACGATTGTGCATACCTATTCAATATTTCCGTATCGTGCCTTTATATATATTTTAATGACTAAAATTTTGCATATTACTTAAACCTAATGAATGGATAAAGAGTTTCTAATCAAAATTTCTTAGTCTTTTCTTGGAAATAACTTTGCTAACTGATTTTTCATATGAACATTTTTCTTCGTTTTACCGATAATGCAGCATTTTGCAGTAATCAGTCAAAAAACTCTGTGCGAAGACAGTAATTACATCTTAGTTCCACTTTTGCAAGTAACATTTAAATTATGAAGTAATATTTAAATTTTATTATTCACAAATTGACAATATATAGCTCTACATGGAATCCTTTATATAGAGTCATTAGTTTAAGTAATAATTTTAATATAATTTGCACAACTATATAAACATTCAAATAAACATTTTTATTTTATGATACGATGAGTTATTTGGATACCTTTGAAATGTTGGGATCGAATTTCGGATATAAAAAGTTCATAAAATGGGAATTCCTTAAATAATTTACTCTTTTTATTTCCAAACAAATGTACTTATTTATATACCTATAGATGAGTTTAGCTTGCCAGTTATTACCATGTGCTAGGATCCTGAATTTTATATTTACGCTAGCCCCATCACTAACTAAATATGCCAGTTAATAAAGCTAATTAGCTCGCCAATTATTGCAGCAAATTTCAGCTGTAATTATTTATTGAAGCTAATTAACCCGTCAATTATTGCAACGTAGTTATTCTGTAGTATCTGAGTTTACAAACTGTTAAGGCTGCAATTTTTTAAATAGCTGCAATTATACTTTTGATCTTGTCTTGCAAAAGTGATAGGGACTAGTGTAATAGAGCTGTTTTCTTTGACTGATAATTTATACATTTTATACTTAGTACATAATATACAATTTTAAATCGATAAGTTCAATGACCAAATTTTATAGATACCGAATAATATATGCTACATTCCTGAAACGATGCACCCCTGAAATTTTTTAAAAAGGTAAATACACCCAATTCTAAATTTTGGCAATCCTATATAAACAGATTTTTTACAATAGCTTATACTATTTCATTTTTTTTTATTCGTAGATTAATTAAATAGTTCCATTGACTAGAGACATGTGTATAATATTACTCCAAATTTTACGGATACGTTAACTAAAGGTATAGTCCTGCAATTCATGATTTTTTTTTTTTTTTTTTTGTGTCAAAACATCCAAAATGAAATGATAATAATACCTTTATTATATGTACTGCTTGCTGAGTGATTTATATAAACATAAAAGGATTTGGAGTTATGTTTTTGATATGTTTTTGGTCTTTTGACTATATACATATATAAAAATTTGATGATATATCCATTTTCTATGCGTTATCTCTGAATAATTTCATCGTATTTTTAGTTATGTGACAATTAAGGATTTAATATTAAATCTAACTATATAACGAAAATCAGTTTTGCAAATTTATTTTTTTTAGCATCACAATAATGTTATCGTAAAAATTCAGTTTTATGGAAGTACAGTACATAAATATACTTTTAGGGTTGTTAAATCAACAAGAGGACTTGTAAAATATGTTCTCATAAATTTATTTTGAAAATAATTTAATAATTTTTGAAAATATATTAGTAAAATTTTAATGAAAATTTTATTATTTAAATTTCGAATAATTGATAATTTCAAAATATATCAGTATTTGTAAAGATGATTATGAAGGTTTATGGTAATGATAGTATCATTGACGTCAAACAAAATTATTTCATTTCTAGAAATTAACATAATTTTATTAAACTATTCATACCTCTAGCAATAATTCAATTGAAATATTCATATTTCTGGCAGCAATTTAAAATCTGCAAAATTGACAGGAAATATTTTTTTTTAAATATATAATTTGTAGACCTCATTATGTCTATTATTGTACGTTCAGTAAGTTGACTCTCATTGAAGATTTTTTTAAGAAGTTTTTATTTTTTGTGTGCAGTATAGTTGGTTGACAGGTTCCATACAATCTGTAAGGTTTAAACATAATAAAATTCAGTATCCTGTTTCACGGTCTCCAGAGAGAATTTTTTTTAATTTTTTTATTCAGTTAAAATAAGTGGCTTTGGATATTCTTCATATTTTACTGGAATTTTTAAAATTTACTCTTTTTATCAGACGAATTTTCATCTAAAAACTTAAATATAAAATAGTTTTCCATATTTGATTAGATTAAATTACATTCAAGTATAAATTTGGTTCTGATTCTGATTAAATTATAGAATTGAGGTCAAGAAGTATGGAAGTAGAGGATACCCATCAATACCACAGTGAATATACGAATTATGTAGTCTTGACCTAATACAACCAACATAAAAATTCGATACTGTCCATATAGCATACCCAAGGGTGCTGGGAAATATTATCTATAGTTCTATACATTTACTCATGTCCAAAGGATCGAAATTCTTCACATAATAAACAATTTATTGATGAATAGCTAATTGTTACTCTGCAGTGAATATGATGCCATCATATTTGATATATGTATATTCACTTCTAACGACAATGAAAGCATACGACTATACATTTGATTTAATATATTATTTTTTTAAAAAAAGGACAAAAAAATCCTGTGAAGGACAAAAAATTTAGATTTAATGTTTATTTTTATATATAAAAAAATTTGAGTTTTCGTTACTAATTTGAGTTGAAAATTTGTTTATATTTTTTCTTACAAAAAAATCAAAAAAAGACAAAAAAAATATCACGGTTTTGTGATAAATTGAAGTTTTATTTTTTAGTCGATTGAATGGAAAAGTTTTAATGGCGTGTGTTGCTGATAAACTTTTCCAATAAGGATCTATTCAGGATTCAGGTATATATATATATTGTTAAAATTTATTGATTTTGTTTGTATATTTTTAACTTTTATTTTTATTTAACAGTCGATTAACACTGTTTGCTATTTAAAATGAAATTGTAAAATAGTTGGTAAGAATATAAAGTTTTAATTTTATCATTTGTATAGGACGGAAGTTAACAAAAAATACCAAAATGAACAAAATAGAAAATCAATTTTAGTAATAGAAATTTCAAGTTACAAAAACTTTATAAAAAATCTTTTTAATGTTTTCAGTAATTGATAAAATTTCTATAGGTATAATTTTTTCATAATTATTACAATTTTGTTATATAAAATTCCTAGTTTTCCTGGAGTCCTTGCGGAGCTTAAGGTGTCAACCACGTTTTTTTAAAAATTCTTTTTAAGTATATTCTATTTTTACCCAGCTGTGATACCATGACTAGCCAGTGGTTCTTAACAGATACTCCAATGGCGGAGCATTTGTAAAAACACAACCTTGTCACGGGTGCTTCGTGGAAATGATACAGAAATGAAAGTGAAACGAAATATTAATAAGTGTTACATATATTCATTCATCAATTTGTGTGGTACTTGATTTACAAAGTTTACATGGTTTAACGACATTGAGAGATTTTCATTGCTTTTTAAATACCAAAAATTCTAAGCAGTAGACTGTTAACTGCTAACAAATTGTATATCATCTAATTATCATGTTTGGAATTAATATTGATTAGGTCAGATCCTCCAGGAAAGTTTTATTAAATTTAATTAGTTCAGATGCTGCAGGAAAGTTTTATTAAATTTAATGTATTCCGCAACGCAACCCCGAAAAGGTTAAGAACTACTGGACTAGACTCTTATTTTTCATGTTATTCTAAGACGACACACTTTTCTTTTACACTGAGCTATAGAGGGGGTTCCATTTAATTGTAAATATTTTGATGTTAGTATTACCATTACGTAGTGTGTGGCCGATAATACACTACAACTTTTGCTTTCTTTTTCTTATAAAGATGGTTTAGAGAATCGAAGCTATTTACTTCGAATTTAAAAAATCCGTTCGGCCAACATATTTGTTGCATACTTCTAAGACAGCATTTACGAAAGTTAGGATACTTTCTCATGTTTTCATTTTGAAAATCTATAAAGAATCATAGGTGCAACATTTTGTATTGACCAGTGCCAGCTTATAGTATTAACAGTAATAACGTCACTATACCAAATTCTGGATAATATTCCGAATGAAGTTCTTTTTTATCCGTTTATTATATAGCTTTTAGGTAATTTATAATTTTTTAGCCATTAAGTTTTAAATTTATTTTAAAAATTGCATAAAACTTTAATTTTAATTTATTATCTTAAATAAAATAAAATAAAATTTAATTGATCATTATATCTTTAAAATTAATAATTCATAATTTATAAAGGATTTATCGGCGATTTTATAATATAAAGTGATAAACTTTAAACATTGAAATTGCACAAAAAAAACAAAACCAAAGTAATAAATTTTGATGTTTTGAAACATGGAACTTTTCGGTATAGTATTACCAAAAATATCTATATAAATATAATATATAAATTATTCCCAAATCGAATAAAGTTTAACCAGTTTTTATGCAATTACCACCTAATAAAAATGTGGTTATTATTATATAAGGATTTAATATACATCTTTACAGTAATATTAATAATTCAGATGTGAAAAAGGATATTTTAATACCGATAACAAAATTTATTGTTATAGTTTAGACATTAAACTGGTTTCTTTTAATGAATGTAAGGAGTTACATCTTTAATTCATTATTTAGACTTGAATAATGTTTAATGAAATTTATTGATTTTGCGGAATGTGTAAGCTGTAAGGTAACAAAAAGAAACAGTGATAATTCTTCTATAATCAATTCTTATAAGTTTCTAATATAAAAAAATTTCATACTTAATGAGTTTACCTAAAATGTCATATGATTTTGACAGATGTCAAGTGATTTTGTCAAATTTCATATGTTTCTGACAGTTTCTATTTATATGATTTTGATAAATTTCAAATTCTGATATGTTTTTTTTTCAAATTTTAGCAAAAATTCCTTTTACGTGTCAAAATGTTGTATGAAAAATCTAAATCAGAATACAAAAAATTGGATTTTTCATACAATATTTCACATACAACTGTTAAAATTTTACTTTTACAAAACTTGTACAAAACGAATTCATAAATGTAAAGGGACCTTTAGTTAAATAATATATAGAATTTATGATTATAAAGTAATTTTTGGATTAATTCAATAATCTCAAAAAATTACAGTGTGCTCGAAGCGACGATAGTCCTTGTACATTACTGGATAGAGCATTCTGCCATTGTAAATTTTATTTTATAGATAGTAATATAATATAGTTTTTAACAACAGTGTATATACTGTGACTGGACACATGAAAACTATTCGACCCCCGACCGAATATGCATAAAGGATTATCAATTTTTTATTATTATCTAACTTAGTTTCGATTTACTGAAACTTCATATATTTTTTTATTTATTTCAGTAATCATAAATTCCATTTTATATAATCAAGTATAATATTTAAATTAATTAATTTTTAAAGGATATAAAACTAATTTATATATAAAAATCTAACAAGACTAGTTAGTGTACCTATTATAATTATTTTGAATAAATTTTGGACTTGTACATTATTTTAAAGGATTTGAAAAACAATATGAAAACTTTTGTAATGTAATATTTTTGTTAACCATTTTAAATTATATATTTATGTATATATTTATCGTCTTTTTAAAAACTTTTCCTTCCAGGAAAATCTTGGTAACTTTTCATCTTCTCCATATTACAAATACTTTCTCCAGTTTGCCTATGCAACTCTGTAAATTTAAAAACAACAAAATATTTACAAACAATGGCATGAGAATGATTTAAGGATTTAATGATGGAACAAAAAAGGAAAAAAATATTTTATAAAGTAAACAAGGACATGATATGAATGAAAATTATACAAAAATACTGGATATAATCTCAATACATAAGCAGAAAAAAAAGGATTCAAGTTAATATCCATTCCTGGTATATTTTTTTTTTATTATTTTGTTATGAAATTCTGGTTCGAAACAAGGTAAAAGTTATAGAAATGATTTTTAGATTTGGTTACAGAGCGTGACGTTTTTGAAATTAAGTTTTTTTTTTGTTTTTGTTTATATGCCCCCATTATTTTTGTTGTTGCTTTTAGTTGGGGCTGATATACATTTTTTTTTTCTTTTTTTGTCAAAAATGATTCTAAACAAGCAGAAACCTTTGTTCAATGGGTTGTGTACGTGTTTCTAACGAAAGTAAACATATCAAGTCAAAGTTTAGAGGTAGGATAGGCATAAATTGTATGTTATATGTGTTATGTAAAAGGATAAATATAAACGGTGAATTTATGAAAAAATACAATTTGCTTTTTTTGAGATTAGTAAATTGATATTTTAAAAAGTTTTTAACGTAAATTATAATTTTAGTTCAGTTGTTGAGTTAAATGTGTGAAAATATAAGAAAAATGACATTTAATATTTAAATTTGTTGAATGACATTTAATTATTTAAATTTTATTAAACGAAAATATTTGAAAAATATGTTAAAAAAAAATAATTAATTAAATAAATTCATTCATAAATATATTTTATTATGACTTAATTGATATGTGTTTCTGAAATTAGACTATTTTACATTACTCGGAATATTAATAAAATTGTAAAATTAACAATTATGCACTTAATAGTCATACCTAATTAGAGACACAGTACACAATTTGCCAAATTTTATATTAATACTTTCAAATTTCGGATTAAAAACCATAACGTTCAAAATATTAATAATTTTTACTGAAAAAGGTTCAATTGTGTGCCTAAAAAATCATTAGTGCTGTCAAGCTCAAAATCACGATATCACGATAATTATATAATTAAAATATTTTTATCACATACCAGATGTTAAAACGGGACAAGAGAGAGTAATATAAATTTTTGCTATATATTTTGATAACGATCATGATGGCGACCTCTATTTAGAGCATTAGTATGCCGTTTTGCTACCACTCACATGAAGTATCATTTCTATGTCTCGGAAGCCACAGTAATGTAACTCGGTACAGATTTCCTAAGAACGCAAACATATCGTACGTAGTACTTCCTTATTAACTTGAATTATATTATTACATAACTTAGAGGCAGCATTGCTGTTTGGCTTTGTTGCTATTGCAATTTATTTGAAACATACAGGATTTATTTGGAAATCTTAACCAGTTTCCATCTTAGTGCTCTTAGTCCAACCGCATCATACTTGATACTGAAAGTCTTCTCAATCTACAATTGTATAAAGCTTAGCATTACACATTTTTGTATATGTTAGTTTATCATCGCAGATGATTTTGAATTTAAAAAATAGCTCGATTTGTAAATAATCCCTTCGACTGAAGATATTGGACGCAGCTTGATTGACAAAAACTTCTACTCCACCCACCTAAATCTGACGGAAGGCGATATTTTGGATCGATTCTTCTATTACAAAAATCAATAAAGATAAATTCAATAGAAGAAAAACGAAGATTAAAATTAATTGATGACAAAAAGTATAGAAGAAATGATAAAATTGTGTATAAATTGAGACAGAATAGGAAAAAATGGTTTGAATACCTCACAACTCAACTCAACTTAACTCGACTCAGACTTTAGTATTTTTATATTTTCTCGGCCTTTACAAACATTTTTAAGAAAATTAAGCATACATTTCTGAGACCTTTTTGTTCACACAATTAAACGTAGCCTTTGTAGTTATTGCATACGACGTGAATAGGTTGCAAAAATTTTAATTCTCAATTTTTTTTTTTATATATTCGTGTACATTTCATTCAAGATGGCTCGTGCTGACGATAAACAGTGGTAATTAAATTGCTTAAATAATTAGCAGCCGGTTGCATATAAATATGCACTCAAAATTTATGCACACTGTTTGCTTTTCCATTTTTTTTGGCTTCATAAGCTGATGAATTCTTGAATGCATTCTAGGCTGTAATTTTTCCTATTGGATAAAATTTGCTTTTATTTGTTCACCATTTTGAAATGTCACTGAGACATACTCGGTGAGATTTCAAAGTATATCGTTAAACATTTAGAATAATTTAGACCTGAACGTGGAATGAAGAATTTTTATAGGTTTTTTTTTTTGTTAATTATAATAATTATTAAAAAAAAAAATCAATTTGTTTTATTGGGAATTCTTTTATTATTGTTAATATTACAATATTTTTATTTTACATGAATTATTTTAAAGCTGTGTTTGCCAATATTTCAATAATATTTAATTTTGAATTAATATTTTTCATTATTTTTGTTAAATTTCCTCTATCTAATATTGCATTTATATAATGTGTTGAATTTGTAATTATTTCTTCATTAATTAATAATCTTCTTGTTGCTGATCCAATCCTTTTAATTAGAAGTGCTTCTTTATCAAATTCCAATTCTAAATAATTGTGATAATCCCAAAAAAAATAAAGAGCTGCAATATATAAAACGAATGTAGTTAGAACGAAGTACATAATTATTTTTAATTTTTTATTGTATTGATCTTCGTAATTATATTAATAATATTTTCGATATTATTTGTAGGAGAACTGACAACAATTACAAAATTTTACATAAAATTATATGAAATTATGAAAAATTATTGTTTGCAAATTGAAAATATTTCAAGGTTTACTTTTGTTAAAAAAATTAATAATTAAAAGTTGAAATTTTTGATTTCCATCAGTGCGCCGTGATCCTAGAATAGTGATAAACTCGTATTTTTAGTTGTCCATCAGAAAATTAAGAAATTTCGCATGGGCAGCATTAAAGGATTATAACCCTTTTAAAAATAAGGAAGTATTGAAGGTTTCTTACGATATTTTCAACTTAGAAAAAAGTAATTTTCTAAATAACTTTGCTGGTGGATGGTGTAATGATTCTGATCAATTTTGCTATGTTCATTATCGAAGTGGAATTAAGATCGATATGGTGTAAAATGTAGTGAAAAGATAGTAAGCCATCATCGACGATGAGGTGAGGGCCTATACGTGAGGTTTTTGATAATTTAAGAACCAACTGCCATTGAACCGTGCAGCAGATATATAAATTAAATATGGGAATTGTATTTTCGTGGTAAGCATAGCTGTAAATCGACAAGCATCATCATAATTAGCTGAAATATCTGGTTTTGTGAAAATTAAGTAAAGTAACATTATTTATTTATGCTTTTGGACAGACAGTAGACATTAGCATTTAGACTAGAGAAATTCTAACGATGATTAATATTACAATTGTAAAAAAAATTAGTGAAATTGAAAAAAAAAAATACATTATTATTTCAAATATCAAATAAAAAAAATATTTTATTTTATTGATTATTTATAAAAATGAACATTTATGTACAATTTTATGATTTTAAGCTTTCTTTTAATTGTTCAATATGAGCTGCTTTCTTATCCATTGTAATTTCTTTACCATATTTCTTCATATTATTTTCAATTTCTGCTCTTTGCAAACTGTCAAGTAATAATTCAAAACCCAAATCAACTTCTTCTTTTGGCAATATAATTTCCAAAAAATCTACTAACAATGCATTTTTTCCTTCTAGTCTATGTAATTGCCAACACATATTTTCCATATGTTCAAATAACATATTTTGATGTTCCAATTTTTTTGTTAAAGTTTTGTTGAAACTAAGCCATTGCCAGCTAATTGATAAGAATATTATTGTAATAATTACAATTTTTGATGCGTTAACGAAATCTTGATCTTTCATATTTGTATAAATTAGTTTTTATTTATTTCCTTATTACGTCTACACATATTGAGAGTTCAAAACTTTTGTACGTAATATTGAATTTAAATTATGTAAAATTAAAAATCGTATTTCATAGATTCCTTGTGAAAATATAAAAACTGAGTAATAATTGGCGAAATAATATTGAAAAATTAACAAACATTATCCGATATCAATAAATTTGGGTTTTGTGTACTATTTACAAACTAAGTAAAATTTGAGATATCGTATATGCGTCTGGTTCCAATTATTTTAGACCAAACTTGTGTAATAGAAGTATATAAAATATAAATTTGTTACTCTACTATACATTTAAGCTTTTAACACTGACATTTCCTGTGAAAATTGCAATAGTGACAATGCCAGTGCCATTTTTTTAGTGATTATTTATTGTTTTGTTTTCTACTGATTTTTTCATTTTTATCTTTTTGCTTCCCACTTGATTTTTTTTTTCTTCATATTATATTCAAACCTGCAGAGTTTTAGTACAGAGAATAACATTCTCTGCGGTGTGCGCAACCATTTAAAAAAAAATCCTTAAATGATCATTTAAAAAAAGTCCTCGCTATAAAGTTCTAATTAATACTTTGGCGTTGAGGTTGCGGAAGCGGAACATAAACTTTATGCCTAACACATGAGAAGTGTAATTTTTATATGTATGGATTTTTTAATTCAAAATCGATGCATTTAGCTAATTCGTATTTAATATTTTGGATATCTTCATTGATATTATTCATTCATCTTCATCACTACTCAAATATTCATGCATCTATGGCAGATGATTGAAAAACTTTTTCATACGTTTTCGTTCGTACTTCACAAATTGTTTCAATTTCTTTGCATATGTTACGATACACCATCAAGTTTGAAAAATATGTGATACGTATGTGTGTTTAGCTGTCAGAAAAACTCTACGCATCCTCTAGGGTAAACAGTGCAGAACTGTGGGTGTGGTCAAGAATTCGGCCTCTGCTCATTTTTTGCAGTTAGTCGGTCATTACTTAAGATTTGCAGGAAAAACAGCGTAATCTGTCGGATTAAAATTCAAAAAACAGCAGTTGCAGATATTGCAGTCGACCACGATAGGCTGCAAAAATTTGAATTCTCAAAATGGTTGATAAATATTCTGAAGAGTAATTAATTCAATTGTTTATAAATTTGAATAATTTAAAATATAGTTTTTGGTTCCAAATATTGACAATTTGCAGACGCCTCGTATAAATATGCAGTCAAAATTTTGCATATTGGCTTCTTTTTAATATTTTGAGGTTGCATAAGCTGCGCAGCGGCTGAATTCTTGACCGCACCCTGTGTCAACTACTAAAAAAATACTTTATTTCTTTTGGAGTAATTTTACGTTTAAGAGAATTGAAGAAGTAATCATAGTAAGTAAATGCGGTGTTAAGAATTCAGTCGTAATATTAATTAGACAGATTGCGCTGCTTTTGATGTATATCCAAATTAATGACTGGCGGATTGCAGATATAGAATTTTGATATATAAATGCATACAACTTACAAAAAATACATATAAAATTAATTTAACTAAAACTTTTATTTTGTAATTAAAACAAATATTTTGTTACATTTTTAAAGTTAACATTATTTTTTTAAAATTTTTAACGAGTTTTTATGTTTCGAGTTTGATTGTCCATTAGCAATTGCAAATAAGTAGCTAATTTTTCATAATTTTCTTCAATCATTTCTAATCTTTCAACAGTATTTTCCATTTTGTCAATCATCTTATTTTGATATTGGCATTTTCCTGACAATTTAATATTAAATGTCGACCATTGATAATATACAATTATTGATAATATAATTAATAATAATGTAACTGTAATTTTAACTTGGTTAACTTTTTCTGTCATGATTATTATTTATCGTTCAGATATTTTTTATTTTTATTTTTTTATTTGAAAATATTTTCGGTTTTTTTCTTATAAATGACAATAATAATTTCATAAAATATTTTGTCAATTAATTATTTTTTAAAAAAATATTTTCATAGTTTCCTTGTTAAAATATTTAACTGAGTGTTTCGTTATTTTAATGTTATTGATTATAAATAATATAGTATTTAAAATGAAATGTTTTAATATGAATTTTGATTGGTAACATAATTGTGATCTAAATCTTTCAACAAGAAAAAAACAAAAACAAACAAGATTGATGGAACAATAATATAATTTAGCTTATTTAAATAATCTGTCAAATTTTTCATTAATCATAAACTTTATTTACCAAATTAATTAATATGGACCTAGTCGTAACCATTCCTTATTCATATAACATCTCTTTTAAACATTTACTTAAGTCTTTGTGGCTCCGAAAAGGATAAATATAATATATAGCCATAATGGATTCACAAGTTATTATTCCTTAATTGATAAATTTTTAATTCTTGGTTATATAATTCCATCATTCCATGGTGCATGGAGACATAACAATTTTGCGGTGAAGGTACATTCATATTTCTTAATTGGGATTGTACTACTGAATAACACAATATCATAGAATACCAATAATTTTCATAATTAAATTGTAATTCTGGGGTCGGATCGAGTATACGATATCAAAATTTGTTCTATTTTGGGATGATAGCACTCGATTGATCGAGCTGTCAAACGATAATTTCATTCGATAAGTATTTTAATAGTATATATTATTTTTGAAAAAATGTAAAAAAAATTAAAAAACAATTATTATTGATAATATTTTAATAAAAAATATTAATAAATGCGTTGTACATAAACTGTTATACTTGGTCTTTTTATAGGACGAATTGCAATAAAATCAACCAAAAACAAAAAATTAAATTTTGGTATCATCCACTAGACAAAGTTAGCTAAATTTATTTTTTAGTAACAATTTAATTGTTAATTAAAAACTACGTTTTGTTATTCACAGCCAATGGACTAATCTCTTTCTTAACTACCTTCTTCTTACGTTTTCTGCAGAAATACTTCATTCATCATCGTCAGAAGATGATGATAATAATACCAATAATAACTCACTCATTTCTGAACTTTTTTTTTATTTACATTTGTTTTACTTTACACAATTAACGAAAACGCTTATCCAAAAACAAAATTATCTTTGAAACTACCAAAATTTGACATATTGACATTTCAAACTGTAGTAGAAACTACTACGATTCTTTAAGAAATTTCGATTCGATTGCATTTGACAGTTTTTTTTTTCAAGAATAATGATCGAAATTTTTATTCGATTATCGTTATACTCGATGTCTAGTCAGAGAATCCGACCCCTGGTATTTTCGAACTAGGACTTGTGGTAATAAATGTCCCTGCACGAGAAAAACATCTGAATACGAATACATTATATCTAATTCGATTCGACTATGATCGGATTATTCTCATTGTATTATGAAAATCGAAGTTAAGATAATCTGAACTTTACTGTATATATATTTATAATCACCTTTTTTTTAAAAATTAATAAATTGCATATTTTTCGGTGTAGTTAAAGGCGTTCGTATATTTTAGAATTAGAAAGATTAATTGTAAAATTAAAAAAAAATGGCGCTAAGAATTTATTTACATAAATATAAAATAATAATATAAATTTTCATCTATTAACTTTTTAAATATATTTTATTTTTATTATTCAATCAATTAAACATTACACATTATTTATTACATTTTTCTAAACTAAATATTTCTTGCGGCATTCTTATTAGGAGGCAGTAGAGCACCAAAAACCTTTATAAATTTTTGATAGTTGCCTCCGTATAGTTCTAATTGTTTTGCAGCGCTATTCATTTCATTCGCTTTTATCGTAGCGTATGTTAAACATAGTGTAACTAATGCCATAACCATTAATAAGAATATAAATTTTACACAATATTTTTTTTTCATTATTAGTTAAATTATTTTGTTTAATAAATTAATTTTTAATTAATATAGTTTTGTTATTTTATTTTTCGGACAGAAACGTTGACTTTTAATTGTAAAGTTTTCATTTCAAAAAGTTACTATGTTACAAACTTAACAAATTCTGTTTTTTGAACCACAGTAAATAAAATTAAATTTTTGTCGTAGGTATGCACATATTTATGCATACTAATAAATTCAGTAAGGATTTACTTTGACTCGTTAGTCTGTTGCCGCATATTCTTCGGATCTATGCCTTTAGTTAATATGCACAGGTACTTTTATAAACTTGGTTGGTTGGTTTGTAAGGAGCAGCATCCGAAAACCTCACGCACTGAATACACAAATGTGGCCTGTTGTATACCCGGTCGATGGTTGAAATTTTCCTATAGCCCAATTAACACGTCCCACCTCTTTAATGAACCCAATCAGGTCGGCAGGTTTCTTTTCACCCGCGTCTAACACGTTATTTAGAAAATAATAATCTAAGTGCCTTAATCTGCTTTGTTGCACTGAAGGGCAATGACATAGGAGATGCTCCAGGGATTCCTCTTCCTCGCTGCAATATTGATACATTAGTCAGATTCAACGCAACATTTACAACGGGCGTTATATAAGCACTCTCAAAGTTGTGTTGTTGCGAAACAAATGATTTTTCTAAATATTCCAGTTTTCGATATTCCAGCAATTTCTTTCCATATGCTTTTTTAATATTCTTATAACTTCTACAAGACTTATTCATTTTTTTATAAATTACTATTTTCTTGAATTAAATTTATCAATTTATCTTCCAATGTTGACAAATTATGTAATTTATTTAACAAATTGTTATTATGCTCCATATAATTTTTGAATTTGAATTGTTAAATTTCTACGTTACGAACGGATTCGTTCAATATTTGCGTTGAGTTTATCTACTTCCATTTCCCATAAATTTTATATGAATTGAACTATTTTTTTGACAGCGCATTAAACGGCGTTGCCGTTGTGAATTATGAGAGTAACTGAGGTATTAAACTTTTCAATTACATATGGTAAGTCGTAAGCTTTTTAGAATTTAATACTTCATTATTACAATTAATATTAAATTTTGATATTTAACATAAGATTTAAAGAACTTTTAACAATAATATTTAAATTTTTCTATCAAATATAAAAAAATCTAATATTTTACTTTATATAGTTTTATAAAATTCCAGGAAAGATGATAATAATATGTTTTGTTCGTTTACATGTTTTTCTATATTTATATATATACATAAATGTATAATTAATGTTTGTAAAGTTGTCTTATAAATTGAGTAATAAATCAATTTTCTGTCGCATTAATGCTAAATATCTTTATCACAGAGTACAGAGTGATTTATTATTCTGAATCCTTAAAAAGTTTCTCACAACAAAAAACTTATCTAAAGTTGATTTTCTTTGGGTTTTTTTTTCAGAATTTTGCTCTAAAATGTCAGATCTCTGGTGTTTTATCCAACATGAACACACAGTGACCACACAATTAAAAAATGCGACACACTGATTTAATTACTTTACCCCATTATACACCGGAATTCAAAACTGTCCAAAGATAATAAAATAATTAGTATATACAAAACAGTATTCCAAAGTATATTGTTATATAGTTCTTCTGTTTGGAGTAGATGGGCCAAAATGTTACATTAAAATGCTAAAATTAAAGCAAAACAAAATATTGAAAATGGTATTAAAAAACCTCTCGTTTTCCTTTTCAGCATGGAAATTACACGATTTGTCCAATACGGAGTTATTAGCAACTAAAACTCTTAAGTCGGTCGCATAATTTCAAACTAGCCTTAGTAAACTAAGTATAGTTTAATCGTGGTTGCCTGCTTGTCTGTTGTTGTCCATTTAGATTAAGTTAGTTAAGTTAAATTTTTCATAATTAAGCTTTCAAATATTTTCCTTAAACTTCACTACAATCATTTATAAAAAAATTCTGTTGATAAACATTTTTTATGACTTTGTTGTAAAGGTTTATCCTAATCTCTAGCCTAAGTAAATCAAATGTATTTTTTTTCTAATGAATTATTAATTAATAGTAAATAAAGTGATAAATATGAGAAAAATCTAAATTCCAATTTTCTATTAGAAAACTAAAACTGATCTAGAAATTTAAAGAAAATCGCTAAAGAAAATCAACATAAGAAATAAAATTCATTATAAGTAAAAGTTTAAGAAATTTTTGTTATATTCAGAAAGTTTAATTAACAAATTTAAAAATATTTTAAATAACATTTTTTTTTTGAATCTAATTGAAGAAACTTCAAATTGCTCTGTCATTAGTTCATCATTGAAGTATGTTATCGGCACAAAT
This sequence comes from Rhamphomyia laevipes, assembly GCA_963920725.1. NCBI lineage: Eukaryota > Metazoa > Arthropoda > Insecta > Diptera > Empididae > Rhamphomyia > Rhamphomyia laevipes. The sequence continues at coordinate 10,339,371 of OY987256.1, read as the reverse complement.
TGCTATGCTCATTTATTATCCTGTATGTCTACAATTTTTTTTTTAAAAAATAAATAAAGAAAAACATTTTTGTTGTTAGGCGGGCAAATTTGTTATATATGTTTGTTTTTTTGTTATGTAAAGTTGTGTCCTTGAAAAAATCCTTACCCATAGACAATGTGGAACCATTTAAATATGTGTATATAAAAAATGTACTCATACTTAATTCACCATTTCTCTTAATATTTATATGAATTATCCTGATTAATGTCTACATGATATTTTGTTAAAATAAAATTTATTTTGTTATATATACATATTTATTTTATATGTATGTATATATGTATATACATTTTTTTTAAAGATTGAAAGATATAAAATCCAAGTATTCATTAGAATTTTATAAGAAAATTCACTGATTTTTTCTTGATCAGTGGAAAATTTTTATTTACATTTCATTATCGCATAGTCAATATAATAATTATGAAAATTAATTATCCTGTGAAGAGGAAATATTTAAATTAAATGAATTATATAATTATTTCTGTGATGATTTTTCAATTCATTAATTTAGTATATATATTTTTTTGATAATATAATATTTCAAAGTTTTTATAAATATGATGGGAAATTATTGATAAATTTGCATATGTTTTGAATAATATTAATTATTTAATGTAATTTTTATTTGTATCTATACATATTTCAGTAATACTGAGATTATAGATAATATTTACTATTCATATTTTCCTTAATTAAATTTTCCTTAATTAAATTTAATAAATAATGATGATCGAAAATCTAGTTTTGCTTGAATATTGTTAAAATATGCTAATTTGATTAATAAAGTCAATATTTATATTGCCCTTTGAGGGTCATATTACCTGATGGATAATCACTTGTTTAGATTATTAGATATATGACCCTATTATGTCAAATTGTACCATATGATGATAATTGTGACATGCTATAGTATAGAGTTTATATGTGTGATTAGCATGTCAATAAATGAAAATTTTCTAATAATTAATATAGCATTTTCGAGTTTTCAAAATAGTCCTTTTATTTTTCCTTATTCACTTGGTTGGTTAACAGGGGGTGACGGAATCAAAGTCCCTCGTGCACTTGAGCCTATTGGCTAGTTGTACCTTCCCGTCGACGGCCGATTATTGACTCAATTTTGAAAAATAAAAAGACAATTTTGAAATGCAAAAATACTAACTTGACTCAAAAATGCTATATAAATAGCAGAATTGGCTATATTTAAATTGATTAATACTGTTCCTGTACTATTAAAACAAGAGCATTTTTTATATATTTAAAAAATCTTTTTGTTAAATTCTAAAAATCAATTCCACTAGGCACAATTTCAATGGGACAATAGATAAATCAAGTAATTTTAATGGCCACAATTCCACATGGAAACAATTTAACTTAGAAAATTTTAGTTCTTACTGCCAAAAGTATTCAGGGAAGTAAATAACTTAATAAAATTTATTTTATTAGTAATATCAGTTTGTAAGTAAGTCGTATAAGTTTGATATGGCTAAACTCAAAATGTAATTGCAAGATTTTTATTATTGAACATGGACACAGATGACTGACTGACTAACTAATCAAAGTATTTAAATCAATTTTTCATATATTTATTTGCTAAATTGTTTAAAATGAATTTATAAATTATTATTTAATTGAAAATTGAATTATATGTTAAAAATATAAAAAATAAATAAATTATATAAAGAAATAATTATTTGTGGTGGAAATAAAAGTAATTTTATATAAATAAATTTGATTATTTAAAATTTATTTTTTTGAATATTGATATATAAATTGAATATTAAAATTTAATTTAAACTCTAATAATATTAATATCAAACAATTATAATATACTAATTAGACTAATTATGACTGTATTATGAAAAATTATCAATAATTATTAAAAATATTGAAATTAAATTTTGTTCGAGGTGATAAGTAAAATATTTTTTTTACATAATTTTCTTTATATGATCGACGGTGACGCATTGGCTAGTGCGCTACGCTTTTATACATTAGAAGATCAATAAAACCAATGTTTAATTCCATACTTAGACATCGATTTCGTTTTAAGTTGACTCAGCTTTAAATAAGTACGAGTAACAAAAATCAATCGAAACATCAAAAACACAAAAATCAAATGACAGAAAAATCATTTGAATATATAATTTTTTAATTATACATAAAATTCATCGTAGTTTGCCAAATCTATGAACGATGAACGTTCTATAATGAAATCAATTCGACTAAAATCAGTTCCACTTATTTTATCCGCAACGATGAATCCACTTTTAAACACCATTAGTTGATTAGAATTATAAAGGAATTAAGAGCTACGAATCCATATAAAATTAGTATATGGAAATTGGAAAAAAAAACCGGGAAACCTCGTAACATTTGAGGATCCCTACCAAATAAAGTGGATAAGGAAACCAAAATATTCTATTGTAAATAATGTTTTATATAAATATTAAAGGTTAGAAACATTTAATTAGATTTTACGAAATTAAATATTCTTTTGTAAAATTTAATTTTAATATTCATTCATATACTTCATTAAAAACAATCTTTTAAATGTCCTTTTTATGTATTTTAATTCATAAAATCATAAATTATTCAAATAACGATTATATTTCCATTTTATTTTTGTAGCTAATTTACATTACACAGTCTCACAGTGCCAATAATACGTTACACTGACAAAAGAACAAACAAATATTACTTAAATCAGCATATTTTTATTTATGTACAAGTAGATTATGCAAATATAAATTCTCCTTTTTTGAGCCAATTATAAAAACATTTTCAAAAATATATAAATATCCTTTATTTTAAAAATAAAACTTTTGATAAATTTGATCTTTCAAAAAAACACAAATAAAAAGGATTCTAAATATTTATAATCACATTAATTTTAATTTAACGATTTTTTCATTCTTTATTGATCCTAAATTATTCAAAAGCATAATCATAAATATATATTTCTTCTTTTTGATATAAATTATTATTTTAATTAAGTTTTTTTTTCAATATAATTTTTATGATTTCTAAGGGTAAATTTTTATGAAAATTAATATCCTTTTGATATTATATAATATTTTATTTATATAATTTAAGGAAACACATTTCCATTGAATGATAATGATATTTGCAATTAATGAATATAATATTATATAATTTTCATTTGTAATATGATATTTTATTTAGAGTATAAATAAAAAGAAGATAAATAAAAAACGATGTGACCAATGCTGAAATATCCGGAATGAAATATCCTGAAATGACACATTAATACATTTTTCAGGCAAGTTATTCTCATGACCCCAATTTTAAAAGAATTATTATATTGAAATTTAATGAATTTCAGATTTTATAACAATGATTTTTAAATTATTAATGACCGATTTCATAGTAAGAGATGCTCAAGCTTAACTGAACCGATTGTATAGCTTAAGCATGCAACATAAATTCACTTGGTTTCTGAATCAAAATTAGCACTAAGTTTAGCTAAATATGTGAATTATTGTGAATGATAGCATTAAGTTTAGCTTTTTTCTAATAACTTTTGTTATGAATTTATTTTCTATTTGCTTGTATAAAGTCTTATAACAAAAAGTGTCAAAAGTGAAGCTTAAGCTCTTAACCCATCTGTATTTTAATTTAAAACTAGCTTTAACGAAGTCTTATCTTTAAGATTGGATTGAGAAACCAGAAAATAAATTTAACCGAAGTTTCAGTTCTAGCAAAGACTTGCCCTTACTGTGAAATCGACCATAAGTATTTTTATATATTTAATTTCATTTGAGAAGTTTTAAGCTAGAATCACAATACTACGTCACCAACTGTTATGTAAACTACACAGCTTTATACCTAACCAATTACAATGCTCAATGTTGACAGTGACGGTCTATTTCTATTACATTAATTTCACAAAAAAGTATGAAAACGGCAACGTTGAAAAATTCTTTTCAACACTTACAATATAATCACCATCAACGCACGTTGACATTCATCCTTCCAAAAATTGTCAAAAAGGTTTTAATAAATCTGAAAATATAAAACTCTGTTAAAAAATGTAGGTGTAAAATTTATTCTGATAACCAATTCATTTTAAAATCCTTTACTATTCGGGAATTGAAAAACAAATTTGTTATAATCCTGATATAAAAAGGATATTTTGAAAAAGGATATAAAAAATAATAAATGAAGCAGAACATCACCAAAAGTTATAAAAAGACAAATTATTGTCATTAAAAGAAAATCTTTTTAAATATAAATTACTAAAAAAAAATTTGAAAATTCGAAAGGACTTAATACTTTTACTAATTGTTTTAATTTATTTGTCATTAGTTTTTCTGTTTTTCCTATTTTCGATTTACTCTTTTCAAGACCCTAATTTATTATCATTTTACTACTGCAAATACAATTCCTATTTGAGGGCAAATGTAAAACTAAATTTTGTAAATTACTATTCTTTGAGTTTGTATAGTTATGTCCTTAATTGAAAAGGATTAAAAGAAATTAGTTAAATATACTTTTAATAGTTACATTCTGTGTCAGTATAGTTTGATTAAAAGTTAATATCAATAAATTGGAAAAGAAAATATTTAATATTTGTATTTCTGTAAATCAAAATTATTACAAATAAAAAAACTAAAAAATTTAATTTGGAATTGATAAAAAAAATATAGAAGAAAATTTTGCAATCATTTTCTTGTCAGGTATTTTCCTCTTGATTGTAGTATATAAATAGTTTTATTTATTATTTATCTTTTTTTCTTCTTGCTTTTTGGTATATATTTGAAAATGTACCAGGAAATAATGTCATATTTATTGAAAGCTAATGAACTACGTATAAAGGAATCAATAAAGTTCCAAAGACAAATAATGAGAATAAAGTTTTTGTACAGAAATTAATATAGTAAAATATGAAAACTTTCTATATTATTTGTACAAAAAGAAAATTGATTGTCAAAACAATTTATAAACTAAAATGAAGAATTAATTACTAAAAAATGTTTCTATAAAACTTTTAATTCCGAATATACTGATAAATATTATTAATAAACTTTCAAGACATCATTTCAATTTTAAATTTTAAATTCATACCAAAATATCAGCTTAACAGAATTTTTGGTGTGTTTCTTATGTTGTGCAAGTGAATGTAAGACGATTTCTATAATTGTTCCTAACTCATGCACCCAATAAATGTTAATAAATGTTCATGAACGAATGTTGGAAGCACAAGTTCAGAATTGGTAACAAATCCTAAGGTTAAGTCGAAAAGGGGGTGCCACTATATTTATTGCATGTATAGTTTTAGGGTGTAAAATGTACATAATTCTGAATGATCCTTCGTAAAAATCCTTCTTTCTATAGCGATTATCCCATTCATATATTTACAAAAAATTGATTGCTAAATAATTTCGAAAATAAAATATAGAATTATATCATATATAGTATCATAAATTTGAATACTAATACTTTGACTGGTAAGCGCCAGTATTTAATGGTTAAAAGATTTAAAAGATTTTCGCAAAGTTTTAACTGATTATATGAGATTGAACTTTCCCTATAAAAGATTATAATTGTTTTTCAAAATCTCTTCAATATTATTATTGTACTTCTCTAACTAATTGGGTATTAGTACGTTTGTGTAAAAATATAAATTACAATTTAAATACTGAATGAGACATATAACATATACCCAACATGTATCAAGGTTAAATTGAATAAAATTATTGAAATTTATGATTGAATGTTACATGAGAAAACTGAAAGAATATATATAAAAAAAAATAAGGATAATAAATCCATTTATATTTTGTAATGTTTATTTTTTTTTTTCAATTTCTTGAACGATTTATAATGCAAATATCCTTTTAAGTACAATTCTTTCAAAAAAAAAAAACAACCCTCCAGTTTATGTTTGTTTTAAAAATCAATTTTCTCAAATTTATAATAACAATATTTTAATTTTTATTAATATTTATCCATAAAGCTTCATAAATAAATTTTCATTTTGTTAGTGTTGCTACCATACGAGTATATGGGTCACAAGAGTATAGTTAAATTTATGAAGTCAGAAATAAATAAATTGATATCATTAGAAATAATAATATCAAAAATTTATAATAAATATTAATTTTTATTTATATTTTGAAAAGGATTTATAATAACACTAAGAAATATAATATCCTTTTACAAATTTATTATAAGTGAAATTTGTTATTTATAATCGAGTGATTAATCAATCTTAAACTCAAGCTGCATTTGTGAAAATATTGAGAACTTCAAACTAATTATTTGTTTAGTAGATCGACGAAAACAAGTTTTAAGAGGGATATTGTTAATAGCTCCATTAACAAAAGAGAAGAACAAAAAAACAAAAAAAGGTAATATCTTTAAACTTTAAGCTTGTATTGTGGGTTAAAGTCTAATATTTGCATAACCGAAAATAAAGAAATCTTATTAATAAAAAGAAATATATAATTATTCAGAAATAAAAAAAAAACATTAAAGCTTGAATTAACAGGCTAAATTATAAGAAAAACGCTACTATTTCCCTCCATCGTCACCTGGTTAATCCAAGCCATTCGAAATTGAATGTAATTTTTGGAAGTAAATTCAATAGCTTTAAATATGACTGGATCTAAAATGAAAAAAATAACACAATCAAATTAAAAAGTTACCACTAGCTTAAGGTTTGACAATTCCGAAAAGAACGCTACTATTTCCCTCTGGTGTCACTCAGTAAATTCGATGAAAATTAAAATTGAAGAGTCAGAAATCATTTGATAACCACTAGTCAAAGCGAGTAAATATATAAAACAATTTAAAATCAATTAGCTATTTGTTAATTGATTTTAACTGCACTTAATATTCTGGTGATAGACTCACGGATTATCTTTGATTAGGGTTTTTCCGTATTCGGTATAATGAAATTATATCGTAAACAATGCTACATAGTTCTAAGCGTGCGAATATTGATATTTAAATGCAATTATACGTTCTAAAATAAAATGAGATTCAATTATGCAAGAAATTACTTGATGTATAAATATTATGTCAGTTATTTCTCGTTCCGAAGACATTTTTTTAACCCTTTCGCGGTCAAATAATTCCTGCTGCAAAATTACATACATTATTATATTGAAAAAAAAAATTGAAAAAAGAAATTAAAAAAAATCACACTTTTCAGCTTATTCAAAATCGCAAAACTTGACTTTTGTTTAAAACATCGGCCAAGTTCTAGCGGAAAAGTTACGTACTTTATAAAATTATTGCCATATAACCTACACATTTAAAAATGTAGCCTGGAAAAATGGATTTAAAATACTTTCTTAATTTCTTTTTATAATAATACTTACCACCGTAAAAATTCTTACCACCGTCTACGAAAGGGTTAAATATAATTATGAAGATATAATTTTATTTTTTGAATTATACAAACAAAATATTTTGCAATTTTGCCATTAGGTTAATTTTATCATATTTTAATTATTTTAATTAGGACATAATTTTTATGCATTTTGCATAATTATCCATTTAACAACATTATAATTTTTGAAGTTTTAAATATAATTTTTCGGAATAACTTATATAGAATTAAATATCATTTAACATTAAGAAATTTAAATTTTATGATGGTGAATAATATTTTGTATAAACTCAAGGGGATAATGAATGCAACATTATGCTATATAGAATATTAATATGAATATAGTTTAATTTTATTGGAAAATATTTAATTTTATATTCATAAAGTTGTGATGAATATATGTAGTATCAAAAGTTTAACTAGAAAACATATAAGATCATTATAATAGTTGGTTAAATAAATCTTAAAGAATTTGCAAATTTCAAAGAGTAAGAAACAAGAGTAAGAAACTATATATTTTAAAACAAAGTGTTGGCAATATAGTTAAATAGTCGAATATCTTGAAACTTGCTTTTATATGGAAACTTGTAATAGAATATTTCGAAATTATATAGAACACATTTTTTAATATTGATACATTTTACAAGAATTTTATGGAAATGGATTCAATTTCACTTAATTAATTATATTTAATATAAAATTAGATTATAAGATTCTCTTCATTCAGTTCAGTTTGTGCTACACAAGCTGTTTATGCTATAAGTACAAAAGGGTTCATCAATACATATTTGGGTTAGTTTTTTAGAATATGGACAGATTGATAATGCTTCATAGTTTTCTAGCTTTGTAAGTGCATGTAATTGTAGCGTAATTGATTGTAATGGTAGCGTAATTCAAAACGTTATTTCAATATTATTAGAATTAGAAGCATTGAAAGACACAGCTATTCCTCGGGATATTAATAAAGTTTTTTTTAAATATTATACTAACTCAATTTATTCAAATACTTAAAATGATGAATTTCATCTAGAGAAATGTTTGCTTTCTAATATATTCATTTAAAATTAGTTTAATGCCAATAATAATGTTGAAAATATATAATAATATTATTCGTAGTATATAAATAAATTTTAAATTATTCCTTTGGGAAGTAATAAAATAATATTTATATTATTTATTACTGCCACAAGAGAAATGTTCATTATTTGGTTATGATTTTAATGTCAAATCAATGAGTTTTATTAAAATTACTAATATCTAAATAGAGTTCAAAATTAAAAAAACACAAACCATAATAACGTTATCCAAGGTGACATTGTCTCTGTCTGTGTGCTGAGTAACACGGTTCCTCAGTACACCTAGTACAATCATTATTTTGAAACTTATACAAATAATATTATACCGCGATTACAATGCGTACCAGATGTCAAAATATAGTTGAAATGTATAGAGTTGTATGAAAGTAGTTACAAAATGAAGGCAGTGTTGCTTATATACAGAGTTCGACGCCGCAATGAATTGTCAAAATTTTAAAATAAATAAAATATCGTTCAAAGGAAAATTAATAGAAGAAGAAAAAAAAAACATTTTTATATAAAAAATGTCAACACAAAATAATACATTTCTGTCAAAACAATGTCATCAAACTGCTGTCATTCACAAATTTAAATTTTGTATTGTGTCTACACTTTTTGTTGATTGCTCTCGAAAGCAAGTAGAGTGCGTAATGTAGACCACACTACAACTCAACCATTATTCAGCCAGTCGCTTGACGTTGTATTTTCATTCTGTTTTCAGCTTTATGGCTAATATGTTTCACAATGTAAATTATATATTTAAATTGTAGTTCATGAACTTTAAATAAGTTATAATAATAATATTTAAAAGAAACTTTCTACATTTTTTTTTGTTATCTTTAAAATAAAATTATATGGAAAATTTATGACCAATTTTTTAAGTCAATCAAACTTTCATAAATGTACTATTATTTTAAAAGTATTGTACTAAAAAAATAAAACAAGTATAATAAAATTTCTTTGAATTGTACTTTTGATTCAGTTTTTATTATATAAAAGTAGATCGTTAAAAAATTCTGTTAAATTTAAAAGTTTTTTATGGGTTTCTTTAAAATAGTTGAGTTGATAACATTTAAATTTATAAATTATAAGTACCTAAGAGATAAAAATCATAAAATAAATAAATTTTTTCTATTTACTATATAATTCCTAGTTGAATTTTTGTAAAGTTTCTATTATTATTTTACTTAAAGTTTTTTTCCATTTTTGTGCAACGATATTTTTTACTTTTGTTTTGTTAGTGTATCCTTTTTTTTTAAGGATTTTCGTTTTAAATTTAGTAAAGTATGAAAAGTGGAAATTTTCTATGAGAATTTTAAGTTTTTTTTTTGCACAATTTCTGTTTCTCTTGGGTTCAATAATCAAGTTTACCTTTATTTTGTAGATTTCAGTGGATTTATTTTCGTCATTTACTTTTTTGAATGCAATTGCCTCATTGGGAATATTTCTTTTTAACGATAATAAAACTTTTATGTTTTCTATAATTTTGATGAATTCTTGCATTGTTGAAAATGTTAAATATTCCCTAGTTGGCTGGAAAAATGTTATTGGTTAATATTAATATATTTAAAAAGTATTTCTGATTAATAATGAAAATTCCAAGAATTACACTTGAATCTATTTTTAACTAATTTTAATTTAATTTTGAGAATATGTCAGATAAAAATGTAAGGGTGCAGGTGACCCCCAGTATTAATGGTTTAAAAAATTAAAGATTATTTTATGAAAATGGGGTTTAACTATAATTTTACGGGTTGTGATAAAGATTTATGAGGGATATAAAATTAACCAAATTCTTTGCGGATTCATCTCTGTATATCCATTTATCGAAAATTCCATTTATATAGATTATTTATAAGTTAAAAGAGTTTGGTTACTTCTTGGACTACTAACCTACATTCTACGAATTTTAAAGTAACATTTTCTTTTGGCTACGGTGCGAAATATAATAGAAATAGGCCAACATATTTACTATTTTAAAAGACTCATTGTTACTATTGCTGCTATAACAATTGTAACTAAATGTCGTTATAAATATGTAGCCTTCAAAACTGATAAATATGTAACTATAAAGTCAATATTCAAAAATTTACACTTTTCACGACCTTTCATTTCATATATGTAATGAAAAATCGTAAATTAAATATCGAAAATTTAATAATTTTGAAAAATCCAAATTCAGAAAGAATAATTTGTTATAGCTATTAAAGTTCCTAGTAACATAAATAGAAATGGTGATTATTTTTACTTAACAAACCAATCTAATTTTATTTGCTTCATTTCTATTTCAGTAATTTAGTGAACAATTTAATGAAAACCAGCTTGTTTTGTGGTATGTACTGAAACATCCTGTATTTTAAAAAAATAATAATATAAATCTCTATACATTAAAATAAATTAGATTAAGCATAATTTTAGGTGTGCTTAATATAATTTATAATCATATAAATTTATTACGATTTCAAATTAAAATGAAGTAATTTCTTAAAAAATTAAATTTAAATATTATATGCATAGAAAAATATAATATATTAATTTTAGAAATTAGACTACTAATTAATTTAAGTAAAATATAAAATGTAGATTAAAGTTTACACCAATTTTATTATCATATATTTTAATATTAAAACTAAATATAAATGTATTATTTAAAAAATCCTTTTACCCTATAAAATATTACCACAAAATTATGGTCTTTTATTTAGAGTTAACTAAATTATATAAGATTATAATTTAAAAGTTAATGTATAACATTAAATTCTATGTAGAACACAGTAATATAATTTTCAATTTTCATATTTATTATACCCAAAAAAAATATTTTAGTGGTTTGAAAATAAAATTGAATAATAAACTTTTATTTTACTAATATATAATAATTTAATGAAAATAATAGAGATTTTCCCTTTAAACAATCTTTACTACTATTACAGAGACTATATTACAGATTTATAATATCTTTTTTTACATTTATAGGAAACTGGTATAATTATTTACACCCTTAAGAGGTCATATAGGTTTATGTATATTTGAAATCCGTTGTTGTATGTATATATAGAAATAATTAATCAATAATTATGTTAATTTACAATTTTATTATTAAAAAATATAGTTTTCTAAAAAGTGGATAAAATATATAGCTACTGACACTGCGGTACAGCTATTGGCAGGACTAAAAGTATAGTTAATGACATAGTAATCAATAAAGAAGAAAAAACACTTAAAAACTCGAATACATTTATTGACACTCGCAGTATGTACCAACTATAATTATCAGGATGACAAATAATTATTTTCATATTTTGGAATTGGTGTCAAATATCCAGAAATTATTGACACTGCTATCATATTAACTTATTTTACCAAAAAAAAACATATTTACGGACGGAAAAAATTAAAAACCCTTTAATTTATATTAAAAAAAATAAAAAATGATTGGAAATTCATTAATAATACCAAATTACCTACCACAGTTGCTTAAATTATCACTAAATTTGACATAAAAAGTGCTCATGCTAAACTTTTAATTAAATATAATTGAAATTTATCAGTCAAACTTTTCAAGAGTTAATGGATAATATTAAGAGTAAAAACTCAACAATTTTTATACACTGGTTTGTTATAACCAATACTATGCAAAGTGTAAGTGTCAATAACTGGGCGAAAAATTAAACGTGTCAATAAATGTATCAGTTAGTTGTTAGTAAATAAAATATAATATAAGATATGGACACTATGGTACAGATAGAACTATTGATAGGGCTAGGAAGTATAGCTTTTGATTTGTAATAAAAATCATCGACATTTAGATAGTTCAAAAGCATGGCAAACTAGGAAATATAAACGAAAGCTTTACTTAAGATTTAGTACAAAAAAAGGAAATGCTCAACTAGTGTATAAAATAAATTCTCAAATTCTTTAAGTTTTATATCCTTTTAGACAAACAACTTCAATAATTTCATTTTTCCTTCTCTATACTTAAGTAAATCCTCAATTTTTTTTATTATTATTTTTTCTCGAAAATGTATCGCAGTTGCATTATCTATATGTAAATATAGACGATTGCATTATCTATATGTAAATGATTTTTGCTAGTGTTCAATTCAATCAATTCAAATACATATGTCAGTCAGGATGTCAAAATATTATTCTCATGAATTCCCAATAGAGCCCATCCACACGTTCCATTTTTACTCGCCTAATTTGGGAGACTAATTAATGAACGTCAAAAATTTCTATCCACACGTAATAAAATTTACTTGCCACTTTTTCTTTCAAGAATTTTGACAACTCGTCGGGTGAGTGCTATTTTGGCCCATACGCCATTTTCGTGTTTTTTAGTTACGCATATTCTGGGGGTTTGGAATGCTTTCTTTCTATCCCTGTTTTCCGTTTTCCCATACAATCAGCCGTTTTTGAGTTATAGAGTACCAACCGTGCTCCATATCCACTTTTTTACTACAATGTTAGTGCTAAAGGAAGTCATACGCCAATTTTTGGCGTATGGAGCAAATTAAGTATGCATTTTTGTAGTATCAAATGCTTATTTCTTAAAAGCGGCATATCCATATGCAGCGCACATATAAGCTAAATTGGAAATATATAAAGTTGAATGCTAGTCTGCTCCATGTATATGTGCTGAGTGTTATTTTGCATGGATATGCGTCATATGTAAATCGAAAATTTTAAGTGCTTATTCGGTCTATATCCATATGTTGCGAGTGTAATTGACTATTTTTATTACGCAATTGAAAGATGGAAGAGAAAGGACGTGTGGGTATAATGGATTTTCGATTACTTATAAAAATTCCGGAAAGACTGGGGATTACAAGCCAGTAAATTGATCAAAAAGTATTACTAATGTTCACGTAACCTGAATTAATCATTATTCAAGTGAAGAAATTTGTTAGAACTTTGTTTTAGAATACAAAATTATTTGCAAATTTTTATGCAATATTTTTTGCTTTTGACGAGATTTTCTTATTAAATTTTACGATAATTCTACTGTATTTTTTTTATATATACAAATTTATTTACTTGAATTACAGATAATTCAAATTCCGTGAAAATTAGTAATGCTGGTTTGTATAATTTAATTTACTGGTTTGTGCAATCCCTAATATAATATTATAAATGCATTCTATAATATTTAAATTCTGGCGGTTGTGTTTATTTATTAAATTATTATTATTTCTAAATTCAGTGGTTAAATAATTTTGTCAACTGGCGAAACATTAAAAAGTATGGAATATCAAACAAAACTACTATTTAATGTTTACAAAACCGACTACTATTTGTAAAAAAAAAATTATGATTTGTCAAATATCAAAATTCTCGAAAGAAAATAAAAAATCGCCTGAAAATTTCTTTCAAGAATATTTTATCTTTCTATAATTTTTTTCTCTCTCTAACATGAATGAAAAAAAAAGAGGAAATATCGTAAGTCAAAATTATCGGGCGATAAATAGAACGTGTGGATGGGCTCATATGATAATAAAATTCGTGTAAACATTAATAAAATATGTTTTAAAACTTCTCCAATTATTGACACTGTACAAAAACTTGAGGATGCCATTAATTGTACCGGTTACACTACTTAAAACAGAATTATGATTTTATCCTTTTCTTTTTACTTAACTTAATTATTATACACAATATTAAATATTTTTGTATTTATGGTCAAAGTGTATATAAACTAAATATTATTTAACAGTTCTTAAAATCATTTTTTTTATTATTAAATTATATTAGATAATATTTTCATAAATTTTCTAATCCTTTATTTTTGGGTTTCAAATAGGATTTTCTACTGATTTGTTTTATTTTAATCTATTATACTAAAAAATTTATAATATTTTAAATATTTTTATAGTTAAATAAAAAAGGATAATAAAGTGAATTATAAGGATAATATTCATAAAAAGCAAATGAGAATTAGTAAAGAAGAATGTAAATTTGCTTGATGAAATTAAGAGACTAATTATTGCATTGTATAAGAATTTATCCTTTTTTGCTTGTTGTTGTATAATTTAGTATAAAATTTGAATATTTTGATATCAAGATAAACAATAAGTCAAAAATATTAACTAAAACAATGCCTTTAATTATCATATATATTTGAATAATGTAAAAGGATAGGAAGGAACTTAAATACTCAAAAATTTATAATAAATTTCTTTATATTTTTTATAGATCTTGATCTATTAAAATTAAATTTTCAGAATATTTATAATATATATTTACATACATTCTATTATAATAAAGAAATGTTTCGTTTTTCATGATTTCCAGATTTCCACTTAATTTATTTTCATTCATGTTAATAATCCTTATAAATAAATCATCCTTAAAAAGTCAATTTCTCGTTTGAAAATACTATAACTTTATAGTTATAGTAAAATATTTATATATATATATATATCGATATTCCCTTCTCCGACAACATTCCAACTGGGAATTAAAAATTATACTCATAAAAAATAACTAAAAAAAAAATGAGAAATCTCTTTTTCCACCTTTTTATCCTTTTTACAGGATATTTACTTACATAGTGTTAGTAAAATATTATATATTGTCTCTAACAATCGTGAAAATTTTGTATATTCGTGTATATATATAGATCCAGTTAAAAATAGAATAAATTTTCAACATCCTTAAAAGCTTAATTCAATTGAAAAAACATAAATCCTTAAAATTTACTTATATATTTTGAAGAAGGAAATCTGTAACAGGAGAAAGACCCAAGCTCTTGGGGACTATAATATATAATAATATTTTTGATTTTTTTTGTTGGGAAAATGGAAAATATAAGAAAAGGTATTTTATTATCCTTAAATCTTTCTGTACCTGAGTAATAATTCGTGTAGCTATAATATTTTTTTCATTCTGAGTTTTCTTTTTTTTTTTCAAATAAAAATGATGTAACAAAAGAAAATCAGTGTTTTTTAGTTCATAATAATAAATTTTTATTGAAAATTGAAGTTTTATTATATAAAAAGAATTTTTGATAGTGGAAATTTTGAATTTAAATTGTAAAAAAAAAAAAAATTTAATAGTTCTTTATTTTTTTAAAGGTTATATGAAAAATATAATTGGCCAGAAGAAATTTGTGTGTAATTTATCAGACAATTATAATTTGGTTATAAATAGTTAAAAAGTTGCTTCTGAAAGTAAGCAATTAATAATAAGATTTCGTATCGATATCATCATCATCATGTAAAGCTTCATATAGTATTAGTTAAGCTATATAAATTCCGAACAATAAATTTATTTGTAGTGTAGAAACTATTATTTCAACAAACTAATAGATTTTTTAGCAGTGGTACTTATTTATAGCTAAATCAATATAAAACTATTGTCTGGAGTTGAACCCGTGAGCTAAATTCATGCTTCCCGTACGTCAGCTATTCGACAAGCGATATCGTTGAAGCTAATACAAGCAAATAATTAACGATCAGGAGCAAAATCTGAGTCGTATCTTTAATGTGATTAAAAATATATATATTTTCATAAATAATTTTGTTGGTGGCGACGTACGTACAGGGTAGCGTTCTTTGCAGAATTGTAAACCCTCGTGGCCTGTTGTTTCAATCATTATTGTTTTCTTTCTCAAATCATTATTTAATTGCTTTTAATAAGCAGTTAGTGTCTAATTAATATTTGTTTGTTTTCGGAGATGGTAACATTTTCTAACCATTGCGGTTAGAAAAAATATGTCTCAGCATTTGAGAAAGTACAAGAAATCAAGCTTAAGAATAAGATAATTTTCTTATTTGTATGTTTCATTCTAACGTAGCCATACTAACAAATACTTGATTTCGCTGATCCAAACAAATTATCGCTCTCTATCCCAGGTACGAGAGAATGATCCTTTTTGACGGGAGAATGATCCTTGTTTTCTAGATTGATGAGGATTAAATACTCGATTACTAATTTTAAATATATAAACATGAATCACGAGTCAATATGAGTGCCGTTTTCAGTGTGCTGGCTGCAAAAAATATATCCCTAAAAATATGCAATATTATCGAAGAATATATCCCTACAAATATGCAATATTATAAAATATATAATCTATTTTACATAAACATGGAATTTTTTTACCATTGACGTAATTATATTTTTAAATTACTCAAAAGTTCATCGGCATCATAAATATCAACCTTAATTATGGCTTCCACATAATAAAATTTTTTCCATTTATTTTTCCAGTATCCTAAAATCTTTTTAATGATATTTAAATCAGTGAAAACATAAAAAAAAAAATATTATTTTTATCATTTAAAATGCATTTAAAATTGCTTTTATTAGGTAAATAGTCTTAAATTCATTTTACAAAAAAAAAAAACTCTTAATTTCATTAAATTAAGTTTTTTTTTTACATTTTTTTTTACATAAAAAAATCGCATCTTTCTTTTTTTTTCTCCCCCATTTCCAAATTGAAGTCATCGCTTTTAACCTTGCCGCTAATACGTTATTTTGTGTCCTGGAAAAAAAAAATTAAAGAATTTTTTATTTTCGTTATTATTAGCATGCAAAAACATAAAATGAAAAAAAAAAAAACTGACATGTTATGTGTAGGTGTATATGTATATAAGTTTATGGGAAATTATGGTTCAACCATAAAACAAAAATAAAGATTAAAAAACCTGTTCATTTTTATTATATAGAGTATGTAAAATGAAAATTATAAAAACAAACATTTTTTCTTTGCTTCAAATTCAAATAACGTTTAGATTTCGGAGAATGATAAAAATGGAAGTGACTTTAATATAAAAATACACATCACAAAATTTATCCTCATATTAAGTAAAATTGTGATTATTAATGTATTTTCGTAACGATATTTTTAGCATAAATTAAATGTATGTATATATGTATTGTGTGTTGTATTTTTTCATGAATATTTTATCACATAATCATAATTAATGTTACAAGTGTCACATCGTTAAGAACAATACATAAAACCAACAAACACATAAAGATAGAAAATAAACATTTTTCTATAGATAATATCTATAAACATATAATGATAATAAATTAGGTGTTTTCGAAAATATAGAGTTTACCGAAAGAAATTAAAAACATAAATATATTGAGATCGATTTTTGTTGTTTTAAATATTTAGTCAATTGATATGCTTTACAGCAGAAATACTGCACATTTACAACAATTGTGTACTTTGGAATTGTGCACTGTTTATAAACTTTCTAACCTTGGTTTGTTGTTTTTAAAGCAGTGGGATCTTTGAGATTCCTTCTTATAATTTTGGTTCCGATGTACCCTGCAGTCGAACTTTGCATTATTCTTACAGTGTGTTGACAAATCCTACATCTTTAATGAACGATATTTTTAAATCTTTTATGTTGGACTGCAGGACAGTGACATATAACAAATGGTCAATTGTTTTCACGATAAGTACATTGCATGCTTCTTAACTACATGAAAAAATCCTCTTACATTCTCATACAAACGCTTTAGATCTAGATTACGTAGAATACCACAATCCGTTCGGATCTTCGGGAAATTTTGAAGTCCAGCGTGAGAATTCTTCACGCTGATATCAGTAAGACTAAGAAATATTTTATTTTGCATGAAAACAGAAATCTTAGGTATAGTGTCATCGCTAAGGACCTGTGTCAGATAATCGTAAGCTATATTAATACCTTAACAAGATTCGACCTCACAACATTATTTTGTTGTATATGCTCCACTTAATGATTAAGCTAGAGCTGAAGCAATAGATCAGCTCTATCTGACATCCAAATTGCAAACAACCGAAAGATAAATAAATAATTACATCTCATGCTGCCAAAAAATAGATTTTAAGATTTCAGACATAGTTCTTCAAATACGGGATAACGGTTTACAAAAGATATTAAATCAAATTTCAGATAACTCATTTTTATAACCGAGATGAATTTCAGTATTTTAGCTATGCCAATCTGTCTCGAAATTTTTAAATATATTTTATTTATTATAACGATGTAATTCATTTTTATGAAATTGTAATTTTTCAATATTATAAATATGAAGTTATTTATTGATTTCTGCAAATACATATTTTAAAATTGGTTATAACTAGTGAAAATTTACAACTCTTATCAAATTTATGTGATCACAATGTTCAATTTTAAAAATTAGCATAAATATTAATTTTTATTAGAATATTATTATTTTAATAAAATTATTCTAAATTTTTTTAATCTTATTTTCAATAGTCGAAATTTAGAATTGATATTTGCTTGATATTTTTTGGACAAACATTATTTAATAGACGGAACATCTTTCAATACTTCAATTACAGGATTACAGCTAGTAGCAGTATTTTTAAACAATTAATTATAATAAATATGGCTCATTCCGAACATATAACAATTTCAGCTTTATTATACCTCACATTTAAAACACTGCCTATTGCAAAATGGCTCGGTTCGCATAGATTAAGCAAGCGGGATTATATCGCGGTGCGCTGTTGCAATAATTTAAATTGCGCTGTTGCAATTTTCTAAAATTTTACTTTTTATCTAAGTTAAAAAATAATTTTATGTTGAAGTTGTAAATATATTAAATCATAAATTTCAGGAATAAAGATTTTTTTTTTTTGGTATTTTACAAAAAAAAAAGTGTTTTAATTAGTAAAATGAACAATTTTCCTAAACATTAATAAAGAAAAATATTTTTTTTAAAGGTTGGGACATAAAGCCATATGACTTTATGACTAATTTTGAAAGTATATAAAAGTCCAACGCGAAAAAATGGTTTTATTGTCGTAAGGCTTTATCTCACTGCACCTCTCTTTCCTTTAAGGCAATAAACAAAAAAATCATTAATTTAATAAATTTAGAAAATTGTCCATAAAAGTAAATTTCACCAGTATATGATTTAAATATTTCATTAATTCTTTAAATCTCTGGTCCAAAAGATACTAAAATTTAACAATAAACATGAATTTCTTATATATATCCTTTTTGAAATGAATTTTTCAAAATTATTTTCGGTAAAAATATCAAACAACAAAAATAAATTATATACTAATAAAAATTTTTATGTCCAAATACTGAAATCTGTAATAAAAAAATCTCTTTTTTATACCAATTCTAACAAAATAGCCTCAAAATATATGAACCAGAATAAGAAAACATTTACAAATCCAATTTTATACTTTGTATATATATAAAAAGGATGTTATTATCACCTCAAAATTTTTTTATTTCGTTATAATATTTTATTATTTTTATTGGTATTATCTTCTAAACACACAATCAAATCAAAATTCAATAGATATCATTAGTAATATTTATATATAATAAAAATTGCCACCTAAAAAATTTTCCAACCATTTATCCCATTTTTATAAATGAGAAAATAATAAATGAAAATTCCCAATCGTAAGTATTTTTTTTTTTAAACCATTTTCAGTTTATTTCTATCACATGAATATAATTTTCATTTTGGATGATGTTATATTTTCATAGGCTATAATATACTTTATGTTTAGGTTATTTTTAATATCCCTGCAGGACAATTCAAAATGTTAAAAGTTTATATATATATTTATATAGAAATATAAAATAAATTGTCATGAGAAATTGTAATCACGTTTTTTTTTGTATAATCAAAAATCTATAAAAAAAAAAATATCCTTAAAATAACTTTTCTGGAAAATCCTCTGTAAAGTATAAAATTAAACGCAAAGTGTCCTATACATAAAAATTGATTGTCATACTCTGTGAACAGTAGCTATATAAGAGACTCATCTTTTATCGATCAGATTTTATTACTGAAAAAAAATAAATAAAATAAAATAAAATTATTATTATTATTATTGTCCTTTGCACTTTTGTGTCAGGAAAGGATATTCATAAAATAACGAATATATTTTGTAGACAGTATGGATTTGATTTTAAATAAAATTTAATATGGATACGCGTGTAATGAAAAATTGCAATATATTTGATATTGTGAAGTTATAGGGGTTTTGAGTATATGCAGAAAGTATATTACAGAAGATATTTGCTCTTTTCTGTACCAAGTTGCAGTTCAGACAGTTCAAATCTATCACATAAAACTTGTTAAATATAAAACTTTTAGAATAAGTTCATATAATATTAAATTTTAAAAATATTTCTGAGAGTTCTAATCATAATGAAGTTAAGAAACCTTTTGAGTTTTAAATAAATATTATGATGGAAACAGTCTGTTTTCCGTATAGAGATAGATTTTTCTATACAGATTTTTTTTTCATTTTTTTTTGTCATTGTAAACCGTCACCACAGTTCTTAAGAGTTCAATATTCTTTTTTGTTTGTGGATTAAATTGAGTTATTCTATAGATATGCAATTATACTAATTTCGTCATGAACAATATGTTTACTATTTTAGACAGTTTCCAAGATGGCAAATTTTTTAATGTTTACTGAGCTTACTTTTATAAAATATTCAAACTTTATATTACATGAAATAACTTTTTTAAAATAAATATATTTCAATATTGTTAATTTCTAAATTGTGGTTTATTTGTTAACTATCACATAAAAACTATGCTGGCATTGTTTGTTGAAATTACAGCAATAGAAAATGTTCAAACTAACCTCTTGAGATGGAATCAAGAATATGAACATTCGAACATTTTCTATTCCAGCAATAAAAAATGTTCGAACTAACTAACCTCTTGAGATGGCGAAATATTTTCATACAATTAGAAAAATTTCGTTCTGATATTAAGAAGTGACCTTAGTATAATCATTAAATAAAAAGTTACATTATTTATTAATTTTTCTTAGTTCGTTTAATGCAAAATAGTCAACTTTCATTGATTGGTTTTGCAAGAGGGAATTGACACTCTCTCATACAAATGGTAGTAGTTTGCTTGTTGTACTCTTCAATATTAATATTGTTAATTGATTTAACTCAGAATGTAAAGGACAGTGGAAGCTATACAACAAATTATTATTACTATCTTAAATTTTTGTAGTTCGTATCATGTAAAATAAGATAATGCTATATAGTTATTAATAATTTAAGATGTAAAAATTAGAGGACAACTTTTGTAATCCATATTTCACAAATGGAAAATTAAAAATAGACTTAACCTTTGTTTGCATTCAAGGTTTTGAAGACTTTAAATGTAATAACAATTCCATTTCATATCATTTACAGGATCTGAAATACTAATAAAATTTCATAAGATCCTTTTTCACTTAAAAATTTACATTATTTAGTGTATACCTTACTTATAAATATAATATTTCACATAATCTAACAATAAAAAAAATTTCACTTACAACATTTCTAATAAAATTTAAATAATTTTGACTTGTACCCACAAATTTAGAAACATTTTCAAAATGTCAAAAAGTTTAAAACGATATTTCTTATATGTTTAGCATAAAGGTGGAAAATTTTAAAGTTTCTTCTATATTTTATTATTGTGTGTTTGTGTATGTGGTAGTAAATAGAAAATACTAATACTAACTTACTTAAAAACCACATATTCGGTTGAAAAAAAAACAACAATATTCGATATTCTTTATATACAACAGTAACAAAATTTTGATAATATTTCTATAATGATACCCATACACTATCGAACTTGATTGTACGACTTGTTTTAGAACAACGCCACACACTATACAACTTTTTGAATACTGAATAATTAATTTTTCATGTCAACACTGTCAAAAAAATTGTTTTAATAAAAGTTTTGTGGAAAAATAGTTTTAATTATAATATGTTAAAATATTTGAAGAATACAAATTGAAAATTATTTTATAGAAAAATGACATAAAACATCAAAAAATTACATTTTTATTTATTGCCAATCGATTGTTAACCATCAAAATGGTTGTACAACTAACACAGAAACGATACAACTTACCACATTTTGCAACCACTTTGATGGTTGAAAAAGAAGTCGTACTATTGAATTGGATAGTGTATGGGCAGCATAAGGATATGAAGACTATAAGAAAATCGTTTTTATAATAAAATTTGTTGTTTTTGTTGAAAACCAATATTTAAGCACGTAAAATTTTAACAAAAAAAAAAGTAATTTTATTTAATTAACATTTAAAGGTGAAAATTATAAGATTTTGTTATAACAAAACTTGTTAAAAAATTTCTGTAAATGTTATACTTTTAGACTTGTTTGGATTTAGTTTCCAAACAAATATTTTATTTTGAGAAAATTATGAAAATCGTCTCCCAAATGATACAAAATGCCTAACAGATTTTGTATGTAATTATTAAATAAATTTGCAATTTTTATTATGCAAATTTTATTATAAAAAATCTGATTTTGACCAATACAAGACTTTCCGAATCTCTAATATAAAAGAAAACGTTTTGGAGTGGATTCGAAGCTGAAGTTGAGGTGATCTGAAAAGAATAATATTAAATATACTTCATTGTTTGCGATGATCAGTATCCTCTTCTACACGCAGACTAACATTGCGATTTGTTCTAACAATTATAGCTGGCAGTAGGTTTTCGATAATATTGGAAAAATAAGATAATTAAAACAACATCATAGATCAACAGAATAGAACATTCAGAATAATTCAGACTTTAATCCTTTTTAACCATCCTGCTCTAGGAGGTTTTGTTAAACCAGCTGCATTTTCTTCATGTTAATCTGATTGTAAATATCATAAATTACTTTCTTCGGAATACTATTCCGAAATTCGGAATTTTCGATAGTATTACTCAAAGTTTGGAGTAATTTCGTTGTTTCGGATAAGGATATCTTTACAAAATGGTCGAATTGCCTTTAATTTATCCTTTAAAGTAAAAAGGATGTTAAAATTTTGTCAAAAAAATAATATTTTCGTTTGTCCGAAGTTCGGACAGTAAAAATAAATTAAGTATTAAATACAAGTCAGCTTTTATGCTTAACGAGAAAATCATAATATAAACAAAAAGTGAAAAGTTTTCGTTTTGGTGTTTTACTTTGGAAAACATTATGATTAGAAAACAGAAAATAAATATGGTGTTGTCGTCCTTTATTATTACAACAATTTGAAAATATTTTCATGTTGTTGTTGTTATGAAAAAGAAAAACTCATTTAAATGAAATTATTTACATTTAGGTAAAAAAAAAGTTTTATGTTTTTTTTTTTTTTTTTTTTGAAAGTTTTTCCTTGTAACCTTTTTGTTATGTATAGTTTGTTTTGTTGTGATGAAAATTTAAATTTAATGAATAAGAAAAGAGTTTTTCTTTTGGATATCAGTTTTTTTTTTTTTTTTTTGAAAGTTTAAATAACATCTGGTGATTAGATGAAATGTAAATGAGATTATATTTACGTTATAAGAAAATGTTATAAATAGGAAAATTGTATTTTGGCTTGTAAAATGTACTATGAAAATTTGGTCAAGTTTTTTCATTTACCTAAATAAATTTGATCTTATTAATGATTTGTGAAAAATTTATGGATCTGAAAATACAATAATTCTGAAATTTTTATTAAATTTTATGAATTGTTAAAATAAAAATTGTATTTTTTTTATCTAAAACAATTTTGAATTCATAAATCCTCTTACAGAAAGGATTTCAAAACACTTTTGGTAACCTCTACATTTAAATATAAAAGTAAATATTTATTTTATATTTTAAAATATCTATTTTTTTTATCTACATATTTTTTCCCTAGAATGTAATACAAAATTCTTACTTTCCGAACTCCATAGAAATTAAAGTATTGTTAATTATTGTTAAGTCTTGACAGGTAAAATTATTGCCAGAATTTTTGTGACACATTGGTCATATTTTGTATGTCCTTGAGTATTTAGATGTGTGGTATACAATAAAGCAACGTAATCACTCAAAATTAAATTAAAATTAGCTCTAGCAGGAATAAATTGTTTCTTCTATTTGCAATGGGGCTACAGACTAATTCAAGTTCCTGAAAACTGTTTCATAACATTTTATTGCAAATTGTAAGTCAACTTTACAATTTAAAAAAGTCAACAATTTAAAAAATATTGATGTATCGGTCTTTAGCTGAACCTGGAAATAAATAGTCTATATAAGGAAACGAGCTATTCTTCAAAAAACATTTTCAGTTAGTTTAAAAGTGATAGAGATTAAACTATAGGTAAGAACTAAAGGTTGAAATTCATTTTGTATTTAACATGGTGTGAAACTTAATAATTTTCCCAATAAATTTGACTCCCGATTATTGTCACGTCAATTTATTTAAAATGTCTGACGTTTATTTAGTGCTTGACATATTATATAAATGCTTGGCCAAGATTTTTACATAACCGTTTTATATAATTCATAAAAATGAGAAGAATATTTGAGAATAACATGATACGAATTGCCTGGATATAGAATAGTGTCAGAAGAATCAAACCGGATACCGTCCATTAATTATATAGGTTTTATTAACATTGAAATAACATAATTAACATTATGTGGCAGGTTCGGAAAGTGTAAATGATTTCATATATTTACTTATTGAATATTCTTTTTGTGAAAGTTTTATTATTTAAAAAATAAGGATTTACAACGAATTACAGAATAATTAAATTTAAAATATTAATAAAGTATTTGGGAAAACCAATTTTTATAACTTTATGATATTTACGAATGTCGTCTTCAATTCAGTTCTCTTTTTTGGAAATTTAACTTTATTTTCATTAAGAAGGGATAATTGAAAAAATAAAGAAGTAAAACATCAATAATTAATGTATCCTTTTGGTAAGGTAAATTGAATAATGGTAATTGGAGGTACATTTTACATTACTGCAAGTATTACAGATTTATTTTTTTGTATTTTTTATAACTTTAAATATTAGCAATAAATTTGGCAACTCCGCATATAAATTAAGTCCAGCAATTACATGGTTTATACCAGCGTTTCTCAACCTTTTTTACCGTGCGACCCATAAAAAATTAAAAAAAAAATCACTCGACCCATTCTAAATAAATATGCATATATATAAACAAAGGTTCTTACAAAAATATAATTTTTAAAAGCATAAAACTTCCTGAATATTTTCCAAATCAAAATCAATATACCTCACTACTTCACATAAACTATTAACACAGCATTACTAGAAACATCAGTTGATTTATCCAATTGTATTGCATATTACAATTATCAATTTTATCAATTTTCCAATTAATTGGAATTCTATGTCCTTAGAAATATCTTGTATTCGTCTGCTTATGGTATTGTTAGACATAGAAATATTGTTAATTTTTGCAGCACATTCTTCACCAAACATTTCAATGCTAATGCAAATATCTTTCATGCATGGTTTTAACAAAACTTCTTTGATAGTAGTATATGCTTTTTTTGATTTACTTGCGGTTTACACTAGACTTTTTCTTAGACAGAACATATGTTCTGTCTACGAAATGTCAAGTGTAAACCAGACAGGATTTCTGTCCCGACAGAAAAATCACGATTTTTCTCTAGACAACTTTTCAGATTTTTTTGTAGATATTTTTTGACATTTGTTAGTTTGCAAATGGCGATATTTGATAAAAATGTAATATTTGATCCTGAAATTTAAAATTTAATAACTTTGGGGTGATTATTTGGCGGAAAAAAATAGTTTACTACTAAATAAATAAAAGATACATATTATTGAGGTGTGAACAACTATATTATTAAAAATATTTTTATTTTAATATTTTTATAGCTAATTGTTTTCTTCGTGAGGACATGATTAAAATGAAATGTTAGACAGAAATATCTGACATCAAATAGCCAGCGTGTTTTTTTTACTTGTCAAAAAAAAATATCAGATAGAAATGTCTAACATTTCTATCAGGAACTTATGGCTATAGTGTAATCACTGCGTTACCAATGTGTAAAGATGCCAAAAATTAACACTTTAAGGTTTTATTATTTGTTGCAACAAAATTTGTCAAACTTAATTTGTCGGTTTTAATTCATTGCACTTTCTGATGAAAAAATCTAATGATTTGTTTCTAAATGCCTCAAAAGTTTACTGTCTTTCAAAGATGCGTTTGCCAAAACATTTCCACAAATAACACATTGTGGTTCTTTTATGTATGTAAAACCGTAATTTAAATTTTTTTTCTTGTTACCTATAAAAACTACGTTTATCCAAGTTTATTTAGTCGAAGTGGTAGGAATTTCTAAAATTATATTTGTAGAAGTACTAGTACATCCCAAATTTTCATTCGTCGAATCTTGTTGTGTACTTTCTTTAATTTGAAAGTAGTGTTTCTAAACTCATACAAAACTTACCGATTCTTGAATGAATATTGTAATTTTATGATAAATAAATAACAAAAGTTGTAGTGGAGAAATACTTATTATGTTTCTAAAAGAAAATTAAAATGTGTTTTTTTAAGGAAGTAATTTTTTAGTATTATTTTACGCTTAAAAAATCGACCCATTTTAATTTTATTGCGACCCAAAAGTGGGTCGCGACCCATGGGTTGAGAAATGCTGGTTTATACAATAGATAACTTGTAGAATAGACCTTTCTTAATTGCACATTCAGAGTGATACTATGAGGATTTTTTTTTTACTTCAAAATTGCTTACATTTCTGATGTTTAGCTAAATGCTGTTTTGTTATTCCCCCCATTATGTAATAATAAAAAATATTTGCATTTTCCTAGATTTTCTTTGTTTGTTTTTAAATACAAAATAAAAAATACTTTGCTGTTTATTATCCCACTATCAGACGAGGTTCAGGTGTTCACTTGCATATTTGCACATTTGATCACATCGAATTGTATTCAGTTTTTTTTTATTTTTGGTAATTTTATTTCTTTCACATTATTTTGCTCCATCTGTAGTAAAACATCACGTACATAAAGTTATGTTTATTGTTATGTGTTTATTATTTGAAATTTAAATTGGGAAATTTATAAAGAATGAAAAAAAAAAAGTTTATAATAAAAAAATTCAATTGAATTTTCAGAAAATTTATTTTGATTATAAAAAATTGAGATAAATTTTTTGTTGAAGAAAATAAATAAAACAGAAATGAATCTTTAATTTTTTTAAAAACTTCTTAGTCAAATTTAGTGAACTTTACTGTAAAGAAAGTGTAATCTCGGTAACTACAGAGATTACTAATATTTTTGGACATTCTGAGGTATTCGATCAGACTTTTGATACGTGTACCATTTAAAAGATGCAAAGGAAAAATTGTTACTACTTACTAAAATTATACAAAGAGTTTTTATAAAATCTATTGAAATCTTAATCCGGTACGGAATACGTTTAGTTACTTGCAATATTTTGTATATTAAATAGTATAAAACCATATTAGTTGGTCACTCATCATTAGCAAAATATTAACCAACTCAAGGTTGACAAAAATCTTATATTCTCTTTTTCCACGTACAAAATATTAAGGATCTACCTATAAAGTAGAAATTATATGACTGTTGAAATGCTATAAGGACAACCGTTGTCGTATTAAATATTCGAATATTTTAAAAACATTTCAATTGAATTTTCTGGAGTTATATAAATCTTACGTGCAATCCTTTTAAGCAATCCTTATTGTAAAATGAAGATGAATCTTAATCATATCAATCAATATAATTTTAGTTATTCAATTTTATTGAACATAAATGATTAATTTCACGTTGGTATCAAGTATTGAGCTATAATATCATACTTAATTCATGATAGCTTCATAGCTATGATTTCCTGACCGGTAAATGATTTTCTTAAGTGTATGCACCAAGTATTTTTGAATTCTGTTAATTATTCTTCGATTGGCATAACAAATTATGATATTTACTTTAAATGTGAAAAAAATTATAAGTAAATTCTAACAACCCCATAACATCGGCTTAGTATTGGTTTGTCATATACGCTAAATAGGCCATTTTAACTTAATAGGTGTTCGCTATGTTTCACTTTCTGCTGGCAGTTTTTTAATATTTGGATGTCATTTTTTATATTGGATTATCGAACATTTGTTGAACTTGTATAAAAAAAAACTGTTTGAAAGTTGTTGTATTATACGACAATCTAATTCTGTGTAACAATAATTATTTAATTGGGGCAGGAACCTAAAGTAGACAGTTTAAGATTTCCAAATAAATCAGTTTACGTTCTGATCGCAAATTGCACCACTCTTTTTCTATAATGGTATTAACATTAAAATGCTTCGACCTATAATGACACGTACAACAAATCAATACTGAGCCGACGATAGAAAAAGTATTTTATATTATCAAAATATATCATCAAAATAAGAGCAACAATTTAACAAATAATTTAAAACTGTCAGTTTGTAATTTATTTATTTAGATTCTAATATTATAAAAAACATCATTTTCTAATTCCCCTATATCCTTTCTAATCAAAAATAACCTTAAAGTATATTACAAGGATTATTTATTGACCTTGTAATACAATAGATTTACACTATTTTTCATCAAACCATGAATTAAACTTCTTTTATTATTCCGTAGGAGGTTTTTATTTAATTGTAATTTTCTATACTATAATAATAAGGAAAATGTTAAAGTCTGATAGAAAAATTTATTATAGATTATAAAAATAAATAAATAAATACAATTTTTTCTTATCTTCTTTGTTCCATTCATGTTTTCCGTACACCAGACCATGCACAACATTAATCTAAACTAAATATAGTAAATATGTAACTCGTAGGACAATATTTATAAAGTGTATATAGAAAGTAAACAGTAAATTTTATAATTTTATAAATTCCCTTTAAACATTTCTCGACAGAAAGGATTAATTCCTGATTATATCCTGAATTTTGAAGTGATGAAATTATACTTTTTAAAAACCTATACAATAATCTAAAGTTGAACTAAATTTTTTTTTATATACCAAACTATTATCGGTCTATATAAGCTTATTCAACCGAACAATTCATCACACACTGGTAAAAATTTACAACCACCAAAGATAAGTTATACCGTCCACTGTCTAAATAGGCATATTTACCGCGCATAATTCATCATGCTCAAATAATTGCTATGAATATATTGAAAATTCACCATCACAAAGATAATTAAACTTTGACAGTTCACTGAAATTCGTATTGTGTAAGCTCTATTATGGTAGCGTCAACACTTTAGCCAGCCGAGCTTAAAAATATACCAAAAATATAGAGCTAATTGCAGCTTTAGCACTTTAGCTTAAAAAAACTTCATTTTTTTTATAAACAGCTGTTTTGCTGCTATTTTTGTTATACTTGCAATAACTCTCTGGTTAAGGTGGTAACCATAAGCGTAAGAGAGCATTATTAATTAGGAAGATATCATAGAAAACGTTTAATAAAATTTTTTTTATCGTTTTCACTTCTATGAATTGTAGACTATGAATTAGCCGTTTACCACCACACTATTTAAAACGTATTTATAAAAAAAATATAGTTTAATGTTTTGTATTTTATTTAAAATACTTGTAAGAAGGACACATATTATGGTTGACTTTCGTTTATGGTATTTTTCCATTAAATATTATTTTTAACTGAAACTAAACTGTATTCTATTGTGTCTGGGGTAGGTACAAGTAGGAAATTTTTAATGGAAAATCTTCAAAGTACATAATAGAAAATGTATTATAGAGTTAAAGCATAGTAGGAGTAAGTGCACATCATGTGTGAAAATAATGAATGGCGGTCAAATAAATGTTAAACCGGATAATTTCTTTTATATGTACATACATATATTTTTTAGAAAAGCAATTAAAATTTTATTTTTTATAGTTGATATAAAAAAAAATGTTCAATTAATTATTTTTTTTGTTTGTTTGTTTTTGATTATAATTAAATTTAGTTTTAGTTTATTTTTTATGTTAGTTTCAATAAGGATTATTCTTAATAACTACGAGTACTAAACGTATAAAATATGGCAATAAGTGAAATTGGCTTGAAATTTGTATAATGTTTTGATACTGTTTAGATTGCGGAAGGTCATAAGACCTCAAATTTTAAATTTTGGAATTTAACTATTCTTCACCTTAATACAGAATTTTCTAGTTTGTCACAAATATGTTGACGCTATATTTTGAATTATACAAATGGCCCTAAATCCAACTATTAAAAATTATTGTGCAAAAGGCCTTAAGTCAATTAGTTTTCGAGCAATCTTGCTTCATTGCTGATAATAGTTAACACCAAATATTTAAAATTAAAAAATAATTTGGATCTACTGTAAAATTTGGTAAATGTTGGTTAGGGCGGTTTGAAGCTAGACCAACGAAATATTAGATTGAAAATAAATTATGTCCTTCTTAAAGTGTCTCTTATAGGATTTTATATTTTTCTACAATATAATATTGATCAAAAATAAATATTGACAAAATTCCATAGACTATAAATAAATATAAGTTCGTTAACCAACAAGTAAAGACTGACAAGAAAAAAACAACATGAAAATAGAAAATTCATGAAAATTTTTCCATCGTTTAAGAAAAACAAATATAATTGAAAATATATATAAAAATATTTTGTTTTGCAGCCTTAAGAATTAATTTTTATTTTGAAGGTTGTTAACCAATAATTTCAAGGCATTATAGACATCTTCATTAAAATGATTTTATTTATAGTCATGAAAATCAAAATAAAATTATTAAAGTTAAAAAAAACATTTTTCAATGTTACCATGGATATTTATGATTTTTTTCTAAATATAATTTTATTTTTATTTGTTGCAGAATTCCATTCAGCAGAGTAACAGGTGCTGAAATTAATTGGATTTTCTTATAATAGAAATTAAAAAAATATTATATATAAAAAAAGTTCTTGTTAAACCACTTAAAGTAAATAAACTTTGAATTATAAAGGACTAAACAGAATTATGCCGAGCGACAACTTCTGTATTTATAGCATACATGAATATACAGAATGACTAATTGACATTGTTGTTGTTGTAGCAACTCGAGGTATGTAAGACCCGTTGTTGGATTGACGTTCCTTGGCCTGGTGTTTGTCGTTATATTTACACCAGGGTCCCTTCGTTGCGTAGACCCGAACATCGTGGGAGGGTATTGACATTGTTGATAACGATATTGTGTGTGATATAATATTTATTTCTTAATTTATCATCGTCATTACTGGATAGCTAACAGTTGTCATCTTACGAGTATGGGTTCACTTAGTTTACTACCAACAAATATTTATTTCGAAAATTTAATATTATATTTCGAATTATATCAATAAATATTGCACAATATTTTGACGACAGTTAATTTGTACTTACAAAATTAGCTGTACCGATGCTGTTGATTAATTTTGTAATTATTATTCGTCGTTTATTTGTGATACATTCTGTATAGAGCTTTAGATTTTCAGATTTATTTTATTCTATTTAAGTCTGAAAAGTTATTAGATTGTAAATATTTTATATTCTGATAATGGGACTAGACTAAATGATAAATATAATTAAACATTAAAAAAAAAAATTATTTTCTTGTTGAAAAAGTTATTTAATATATTTAATATTACCATTAAATAATTCAATATAGAAATCTCAAAATAATTTACTTAACGAATAATATTTATTTAGATTTTTCTATATAGTTTATAGTGAAATTTAATAAATTTCTATTTATATTCCACATAATTAAATAATTTTTATATATGCTTGTTAAATATAATATGCTGTTAGCATAAAAAATTACAATTCATTAAAATTTATGTACCCTAAAGCCTAAAGCCAAACATCTGAAACTGATCTGAAATGGATTTTTTATATAGGAATTTCTCTAATATTATTATTATTACAATTAAATTATTTTACAAATTCTCTGTTGACCTGTTATTAATTTTCGGTTGTTTTCACTAATTTTTAGTGAGTAATTATGCATAATGAAAATTATGATATAATGTACCTTCTCATATTGATATCGTCAGTCCCAGTTAACATAATGGGGAATAAACTTATCAATTTATTGTGCGTTTATAGTATTTTCCATACCACAACATAAAAGTAGTCTAGAATGTTTCAGGGGGCCATACTACAATTCAAATTTAAATTGGATAAAATAAATCTGAAACTCTAAACTCTAAAGCTATAAACAGAAATTATCAGAAATAAACGACGAATAATGACTACAAAAAACACTAATTAATCAATGGCATCGGTACAGATAATTTTGTAAGTACAGATTCATTGTCATCAAAATATTGTGCTAAGTGAACCCATACTTGTAAGAATACTGTTGGCTATCCAGTGACGTGATTACAAATTAAGAAATAAATATTATAAACCGATGTCACAACAATATCCTTGTCGGCCAGTTGTTTGATTGTGAGTATACAATTTCGAGTGTTTCGCAGTGGAAGAGAATGGGTTCTGTCGTTTTTTCCTCATTTATTCAGAGACGGAATTTAGATATATACAATGTTTTAGATATACAATAATTACAATCATGTCAAAATTATGTGACATTTAAGAACATAGTTCAAAAATTGTAAATATATTAAAATGTGGTTGAAAAATTTACATTTCTAATGACACATTCAGCAAAACTTTATATATATAATTTAATCTAAAATGTAATTTTAAAACATCAACAATTTTGTAATGTATATACAAGAATTGGCTTGTTTATAATATTTGGCAGCTGTTGATAGTCATACTTCCAAGAATAACAAATATTTTCTTTGATTTCTGATGCAGAAATTTCAATTAATCTATACATATAATAAGTTTAATGGTGCCATTGCCATAGTCATAATAAGATTTTGGTTATACTATTCAGAAATAACAAAGTGAACAGAATTATTATCTTCAAAATATTAATGATTTATATTAAAATATTTGATTTGTTGTCAAGATTATAAATGTGTCTTCAAATTATTAAGTTATTTATTCAGTTTCAATTATATAATATCAAAGAAATATGGTTAAATAAATTATTTCACTTCATAGCTTTAAGATGTATTGTATTACTTATAAAAATATTGTAAACTTATAAAGTCAAATTATTATAGTAAATGGTATAGAAGTTTAATTTAATTGCTAAATTAGTTATAGTGTCATATTTATGAATAAAATATGTAATTATATATTTTCTAAAATATAGTTATTATTGAAGAGATGTAAAATATTGAGACATTCAAAATTTGTGATCCAAGTTTTATCATAGTTCCAGAATTTGTGATTGACGAAACTCTAAAATAATAGCAGTTCTATTAAAAATAAAAATATACAAATATTAGGGGTAAGTTAAAGTGTTGTTGGACTGAAAGTTAAATGGCGAAAGGCTATGACTAATTTCCTTAGATTATCAGTAACTCTGATAAATCAAATGAAGCATCAACATTTTTGTGATTAAAATAAAAAGCATTAAATTTTGTATTAGTAGTGCAGAAAAATAGAAAAATAAATTATTGAAAAACATATTAGATATTTATTTAAAAGAATAGAACTCTGAACTATGAATGGAATTTGTATAGTGTTTGTTAAATGGTAGCTTCTCGGCTTTTTTAACCGTAGTTATCGTTAGATAAGTCCTAGAAAGGAATCGATTATGTGGTTTTTATCAACACAGTGAATTCTTACATATTTTATGCAGCTGTAACACTTTTTTTTTTTTTAACTATTAAGACACTTCGAATGTATCGCCTTTTCTCAGTATCAGGAAATATGTTCCAGCAAATATTATAGTCAAAATGGATGAAATCCACATAAAACTTTACAAAAAAAATTTAATTCCCACATAAAATTATAAATTTATCGAGATATTAACTTTTTATAGCTTTTATTTTTATCACATAATCTTTAAAATTACTTCCTCGGTTAGCACATTGTTTTGACAATTTAAAGTAAATAAAAATTAACCCTAAAACAACCAAAACAATCTTAAAGGATCAAATTCATCAAATAGATTTATATGATTTTTATAGTATCAATTAAATGTCTTCTAATTTTTTTTTTAAACAAATCTGGATACTTGTCCAGAGTTGGTAACATTCGATACTTAAAATATTTCCAAGTTAAATTTTTTGATTGATTATTTATTTTCGTCATTTTTATTATAAAATTTATTGTCTTTATTTTTATGGTTATCAAAAACTTATTTTAAATTCTTTTGCTTTATTTAGGATGCGCGTAAATATTGTAAACTTAAAAAAAGTTTTTATTTTGTTTGCGTTGGCAATATAACGTCATGAAAATGTGTTACATAAAATCCAATAAAAATTGTTATAATTTTTGCAATATTTTATTAGAATTTTTCATATCTACGTTATTTATATATACATAAAAAATGTATTAAAAAGGATATTTAATAAATTCCATTTTTTTTTTGTTTTAATTTAATGCAAATATTCTATTTTAACTGTGCAATTGATAAAATTCTGTGACAAAAAGTAAAAGTAACTTAAGTCGATTTTAGTGAAAATTATAGTTTTTCCATTTTACATTCTTTTAGTATTCACGAAGTTAGTAGACTTTGTATTTTCTTTTTTATTCATACAATACATAAGTCATTTTTAAATAGTCATGCACTTGTAATAGTAGCTTATGTCAATTATGTTTAGATAAGTTTAAAAAAATAATCGTAAGATCATCTTAAGTCAATAATTTGTATATAACTTAAGTGTAGAGAAGATGAATAATAAAATTTTTCAAAAAAAAAAAATAAACTTAATTCAACATAAAATGTTGTTGAGTTGTCAAATATTAAATTTAAATTTAGCTTGAGTCTTGAGTCTTGAGTCTATAATATAAACGACTTTACTCTATTTCATTCGCCAAAATATATTTTTTTTATTTATTTTGTAAAATAGCTTTAAATTTAAATTATTTTAATAAATACAATAAATTTGTAATTAGGGTATCATTCTTTGTGTAAAATGTCTTAAGTCTTTTTAATTTTTAAAGACCTTAATTACTATTACGCTAGTTATAACTATATGTTTTTAAGGTTCTCCATAATCAAAAGTTTGATGAATACTTTTCAATTAAGACAATTTTTTTTAATTTTATCGCTTTAAATTTAAGTTATTTTAATAAATACAATAAATTTGTAGTTAGGGTTTCATTCTTTGCGTAAAATGTCTTAAGTCTTCTAGTTTTTAACGACTTTAATTACTATTATGCTAGTTATAACTATATGTTTTTAAGGTTCTCCATAATCAAAAGTTTCATGAATACTTTTCAATTAAGACAAATTTTTTAATTTTATTTGTTTATTCTTGAAAATTTTCAATTTTCGACATAAGCTATTCTTACATGTTGCCACAAAATTTAACTTTCTTTTTTTTTGTACATATTTTATTTAGACTAGATATATTGAATAGATTGGAAGGACAAAGTAAACAGAAATGAAAACAAATTTAATTTATGATATTGGAAGAAAAAAAATGTGTTACTTGCAATGTCCTCGATGGAATGTAAACTTATCTAACACTGTAATATACCAACAAAAATGTGTGTAGCGGTAGGTATGAATAAGAGAAATGTCAATTTAAATTCAATCATTGCAATCTATTTGTAGTCGGCCACCCAAAATACAAATTTCATTTATTCCTATGTCCTTTTTCTCTTGAATGGATGAATTCTTTTGAAGTTTTTTTTGTTTTTATATAGTGAAAGGTTTTGTTAGTGAAATGAAATTTTTATTTTTTTTTTATGTTTTCTGTGATATCTTAGATACAAAATATATTTATGTATATGAAAGATATGCAATCACTTTATATACATATGTAGTTAGTTATTTTGTAATCATTTTAAAAGTATTTTATGTATGGGAATGTATAAAATGAATAGAAAAATGATATTTTTGTAATGGAAAATTGATTCTGATTTTTGGACATATATATTTATGTATCACACAAAATATATTTTTGAAGTATTTTTTCGAGAAATTGAAAATTTCTTTATCTGAATGCTTTTCTGTTTGTTTGTCGGTCTGTCTGTTGCAAACTTTTTCAAATTATTATTTAATATTGTTAAGGTATACTTCAAAATTCATTATAAACTTTTTGAAGAATTTAGGACCAAATGATAATGTTCAGGGAAATTAAAAATACGTCTAATAATATGGCAGTTCTCGCTCTTACTCGCCAACTGTTATTTTTCGACAGTTCTAAGTTCTAATAATTTGTTTTTTTCTTATGATAATATTTTGCTAATAATAAGCAAATAATTCTGCTTCATTTGACATTACAAAAGTAGAAATAGTTCAGTGTGTCACTAGTTAGCTTACAATAGTTGTTGATGTAAGGCATTTTTGTCTGTTATCGACCGAAAAATGCATTTTTCGACCGTTTCTTGGAATGTATGTAAAGTGTAACGACAAATAACGATTTACTATTACTTTGAGTAAGAGCTATCATAAAAACTATCAGTAAATTAGTTTCAGCTACTTCTGCTATAAGTGAAGTAGTTGAAACAAATATTTAAATTTTAATTTGATATGCTAAAAAAATCATAAATGTAAATTATTAATGTAGAATTAGGAGAAATAATGTTGATAAAAATTTTTCTACTATATGACATTCTATTTCAATATTTTTGTTTATAACCTCAGAACTTTTAATCTTTAGGACTCGATTTTAATGAATGATTGGTTGGTTAAAGTGGCGGACTAAATGTCAACTGCGTTTGCTCTGTTTTAAAAATGACTGAATATTTACAAATCAGAATTTCAGTACAGTAGAGACTACAGATAACGTAATACTAATCATATTTCCGATAAGTCTATTAAAGTATTTTGAAACTCTTAAAAATAAACTATAATTTTGAGTATAATCGGTTGATACAAAGTACAAGTTCAATTTAAACTTTATTATTATTTAGCTTATAGTTTTGAATAATTTAATAATTTTGACCATCATAAACTTTCTCCAAAATAATATTTTATCATTGATAAACAAATGTCACGAATACAAAATAACTATAAAAAAAATAAAAAAACATAAATCTTTGTATGATAATATGTTAATTTTTACGAACCATTGAAACATCTGCCATTAAATTTGCCTAATAATATACAGGAATTTGGAATTTGCAAAAAGCATAATACTAAAAAAAAAGAACATGTCCTAAAATGATACTATCTAGTATAAAAGAAAGAAAAACAACTAACATAAAAGATTTTGTGTGTGATAACATAATTTACATATAAATCGTATATGGAAATGAAATAGGCACACATAAACTATAAAAGTGTTACAAGTTAGAGAGATATCAAATTTTTTTTTGAAAATGTTATTGTAAAACTAACAATTATTCAAATGGATTTGTTATGATTTTAAAAGACCTTATGTTCAGAATATCTAAATAATTTCGAAGAAGATTTTCATTATTGTAATTTTAGGATTTTTTTTATTATCTGTATTCTAAAGCAAACCTATGGGAATTACAGATTTTCACTTGTTATATGAAAGTATTATTAGTAATGAACTTATGCCTGATAACATAATTACTTTTGAAGAAATCCGAATTTTGTGTGTCCTGTTAGTAAGAATTTTCAAAATTATTGTAATTATTCATATATAATGTGGCTAACTTGAATCGATTAGTTTACTTCTTCAATTCAAATATGAAATATGATGAATATATTTGAGTTCCTGGTTATAAGTTTTAGACAATTTCAAATATGATTGGTCCATTGCATATAGGAAGCACACAATTGATGTATACCATAAGACATTATTTCATTAATCATAAATCGATTGGGGGTTTCCATCTTTTTAGCAGCCGTATTCTTAATCATGCAAAATTTACTGTGAAAAATTTCCTATTTCTTTTTTTTTTTTTTATAATCTTGGACTTTGAAAATGAATTGAAATACAAAAAAATTATATTCAAATCAAATATGAATTAGGTAATGGTTAGGGTATTGTGTCCAGAGTCTTGGATATATACAATTTTTCAACCGACGATTAACTATAATGGACAACTCTTGCAGCTGTTTATACTTTATTCCTGGAATAAATAATTTATTATTTTGTACATTGCTTGCGTGTAATTATTAGGACATTTAGTAAATAATAAATTTAAATATGATTAAAATTAAATATAAAGTTAATTATTAATCATATCTTATATAATTTGTCATATTCCTCCTTTTATTTGGAAATTTAAATATTAATTTAATTATAATTGTATAAATAAATTTTAAATAACATTAATTTAGGCTTTAATTTGCTTATTATAAATTTTGTAGAATTTTAAAAATCCTTAATTTATAGAAATCCAAAATAATATAATAAAAAATATTTTAAAAGAAAGTAAATTTTATTGAAATTTTATGTAAATAATTTACAAAATTTATGATCACTTTCATTATGATATAATTTTTATATTATAAATATAAAGTAATTTTTTAAGGAATGTTATTAAAATCTTAATAAATTAATAATAAAATATAAGTTTATATATTAAAACATACGTTCTTAATCTGTATATAGAAGAAGTTGTCATTTACCATATGAGATTTTTTGTTAAACATCTCATGGGGCGGTCTAATCCATAACCAGAATGGACGAAATAACAGGGAAAACAACATTAGTGTAACATATCATGGCTTTTTAAATATTATTCCTTTCATTTGTTGTATTTTCCAAATTTTACACCTCTAAATTTTGATGAATTACTAATATTGAATTCACAATCATCAGAGAAAGGAAATTTTCGGTATATAAATAAAAAGGAAAATGATAAATAAAATAAAAGGAAAATGATAAAGCTGATTTTTCGGTATATAAATAAAAATCTATCAAAAATAAATTATATTATTTTCCATTTTCCATACATTTACAATTAAATTCCTATCATTTCAATATTTATAATTTAATTTTAATATGACAAAAAAACAAATTTCCTTCGAAATATTGGAATTTTTAAAATTAATATGATTAATAATTTTCAATCATATAATTAACATATTTTCTATATAAATGTATATAAATATATTTCCTAGAGACTACAATGATCCCAAAAATTTGTCTATTTATCCATTAGATTTTTAGATTTCTCTTGGGTTAAAAAAAAATATATTAATCTTTTTAAAATCAATTTAAAGTTCTTCTTTTTCTTTACAAAATCATATTTTCTATTATATCCTTAATATACATACACACATATAAACATTACTATTTGTATGTATATTTATTTATGTTTTATGTAAATTACTTTGTTGCCACAACTAAAAAAAAATCAACACAAACAAAGAAAAAATCTTTCAAATCAAAAAAATATACGAAAAATTCATTTCATTTTCAAAGATTTTTCTTTAATTTTGTATTTATTCAAACCGATATTATTAAGGTTATATAGCCATAGAACATATAACCCCATAAACCCCAACCAAGACCTTTTATCACAGATAAAAAATAAAATAAAATATATAAAAAATCATTGTAACCTTTAAGAAAATCCTTTTTATGATTTCAGGATTTTTTTTTTCTTCATACTCGTATATGTACGTAAGTCTCTTGTGAATTGTGTTTCTTACGCCTTTTTGTATGGTATATTGTAATATTATTATTATTATTATGATTATTGATACCCTCTTGATTTTCTTATCTACAATTTTCTTTCGATATTTTTCCTTAAATCCTGACAACAGTAGAGAATACAAGAATATAAAAAATATTCTATTTCTTTTTTTTTTACAATCGAATACTGACGTATTTCAAAATTTCTAGTTTTGAAATAATCGCTTTTAAAGTTCGGAAAATTTATGTATGGGTTTTCGAATTTGATATTTTATTTTATAATAATTTTTTAAATATTGTAAAAAATTTGAATATCTAATTATGTAAGTTTTATTTTGAATTAGTAATTGAGTTTCTAATCCATGCTTAATAAGAGTATATCCATTTTTTTAAGCTAGCTTTCAACGCGATTTTCTCGAAATTCTGTGAAAATGGTTCACTATCCGCAATGGATTAAGCCAAAAAGCATTTATAGGAAGAAATCAAAACTCATATAAAAGTTTTTTGGACATAAATTCCCATATGCAATAAAGCTTGCATATAAAACCTTGAAGCTGAAATTTCAGTATCAGAAAAATATGCTGTATAATTAATAATAATATGGTATGGATCCGGCTTCATGCATCCGGCAAAGAATGCTACTGCTTCTTTCAACAGCATCTGTTAAGTTAGTATTCTTCATATAAATAAAAATTACACATATGATAGTGTAATTGTCAAATGAAATAAGGAAATCAAACACATACAATTTAATGATTGTAAAAAAGTTGTTTTTCTTAAGCATATAGAAGCTAAATTGTCAATTGAGTACTTATTTTAGCTTAATCTTACTAAAGTTTGATATATTTTGGTAAACTTGTGCAATGTTGATGAAGTTTACTTGTCATATTTGAAATTTGTCCTCAAATTGTTTAATTCTTCAATCGAAAAACGCAATATTTTTAAAAATAGTAACATATGAATTATGACTTATGTATATATGTTATACATAATTATGACTTATGTATAGGGTTTGAACTATTTTGACATAAATATTACTGGACCTAAAGCATTCAAGTTTTTTTTACAATAATAGCTAAATAATTGAAATTTTAATTTTTTTGAGATATGGCAATATTTGATTGATATTTATATTAAATATTTCAATTTGAAATTCTCATTATATTATTTTTATCATTGAAAGGATATTAAATACAACATGTAAACATATCCTGAAATTGTATACTAAAATATTTATTTGAAAGATATTGCAAAATAAATGTAAAAAATTTCTAATCTTCTCAAGCATTTATTATAACTAAAGAATTTTGCATCTGATAGTTAGGTAACGTGTACTAGTTTTTAAGGAATGTGAAATGCAAAAATATTTTATAAATATTTTTATTTTAACAATTGCAACACCTTAAAATTATTATACAATCTATAAGAAGTTATATATGCCAGACAATACTATGCCAGTTATTTGAATTTTCTAGATTATGTGAAGTTTGAAAAAAATATTTTTAAGATTAAATTTTTTTTTGATAAAATTAATATTTAAATTTTTTGATATTGCATAGTTGGATATTTTGTGCTCCGAAGATATGAGATCCTGGGTTGTATAGAAGACTGTAAACGAATTAAATTTAAATTAAAAAAATATTGTAATTTGGATACAATTTTAACTCAAATTACTATAGTAAATATAAAAAAAATAGTTTAAAGGATCAACCATAATGAACTTAAGGATATTTGTTAAGTGAATGAAAAATTATAAAACCAATGCAAACCATTAAAAGCGTTTTATACAACCAGTTACTAAAATTATCACTGCAATCCAGAGTTAGCAATTTACTCGTAAAGTAGCTTCTAAATATAATTATTTACAAAATAGGCCTAAATAATTTTAAAGGATTCGTAAAGAAAGTAAAGTTTTGTATATAGCCGTAAACAACTATTAATTTCATAGAACTTCATATTTATTAGTGTTGGTATGGTACACTTTTATCTAGTGAATTGAGTGATTTTTTAAAGAATAAATGGGTAGTAATGAAAATTTTACATAGTTTTGTTTAAAATCGTTGGTGTAAATTATTTAAGCGTAAACTATTTTAGAGTAATTTACTTGCCCGACACTGCTGCAATTGTCTTTTTTTTTTCAAATTAAACTTAAAAAAAAAAAAAAACTATTTCCATACAAACTTTAATAAACTTTGCACATTGCACTATTTTGAATCAGATAGAACAAAATTGTTAGCACCAATCGAAAGATCGTGGTCATTGCATATGTAACTAAATTTGTCAAAAAAAATCTATATTGATGAATACTTAAGAATTGCGGTAACGATTTATACTGACATACATTGTTAATTTCAGCAAGAGCTATTCCCGATCTGGTTTTTCCAGAGTTAATGATACGAAAATAAAAATTAACTAAATATTTGTTTAGACTTTCACCGAAATTGTGACATTTGAATATTTAAAACTGTTTCTACTCCGTCGATTTTAAACTTAACCTAGATATTAAGCAGGTTCACTTATAATTCAACCCCATCTAACCGTTCTCTAAGTTTACACTTGATTGGGTACGATTTAGAATAGATATTGATAGTGGTATAAATTGATAAATATCGTCTATATTATATTGACTATATCGAAATTTGATTGAAATTACTTTTTATCATAATAAATATTTAAAACATGCCATTCCCCGTACAGTCTCCCTAGAACTTTCGTAGACACTATTATTAATATAATTTTTTTGATTTTGAAACCCTTCTACAAAACAAATCATCATCTATAATTCGTAATATGTAATGGTGTTTGATTAAATTGAAATTTGTTTAGTTTCAATATCAAATTATTCAGTACAGACTATAATACCGAAAATATATAAATTTAATAAAAGAAATGAATAATTTGTGGATTCCATTCAGCGGATTTTGTGAAATTTATTTATATTTTCTTTAATATATTCATAATTAAAATTATAGGTTTAATACTTCTAGAAAAATCGCTTTATCCGTCTGTATGTTATCGCTACTTCTCCGGATTTAGAAAGACAAAATTCTTCAAACCAATTCCATTCGAAAACTAAAATTCTATAGTTGAATAAGTCTCCGAATTCTTGGTACTTTATAGTCCCTGGCTTCAAAAATTTCCCATTTTGAATAATTAAACTATTTCCCATCCAATTTTTGTATGCTTTAGATGAAATAGGTTCATCGATTGGCATTAACTGATTCACCAAATCCGACTTATTCGACCACAAAATACCATCAAGTTTTTCTTTCTCTGTTATTCAGTAAATATCCATCATTTTTGATTTCCATTCTTTCGAGTTTACTTGCCCTCAACATCCACAGCAAGTATTCACATGAAATATAAGTTTTTACATGAAATATTTCATCATAACTAAATTTGTCTTACTTTTTTGGAAGAGTTTATATTTCATATTTTTTTTTACATATTTTATCGTATAAAAATTTTTCATTGCACATCCTGTGAATAAATATTTTCCAAAAAAAAAATTCTATTTATATTTAAATTTCAATTTCCTTCGTTGGCAATTTAAGCTTCCATCGAATTAAAGTATTTATTCGTTCTAGTATTCTAGTTTGTAATATTTTTTTTATTCGGTTTTTATATCAGTAAAATCGATAAATTTTAAGTTAACATTTTTCTTTTTTTTTTGTTGTTGATAAATTTCAATCATCCCAAAATTACAATATCATATTTAGTTAGATTG
The DNA here is from genome assembly GCA_963920725.1 of Rhamphomyia laevipes. Lineage (NCBI taxonomy): Eukaryota > Metazoa > Arthropoda > Insecta > Diptera > Empididae > Rhamphomyia > Rhamphomyia laevipes. Next base: position 10,295,785 of record OY987256.1, on the reverse strand, counting down.
AAAATTCAATTTTCACTCGAATATATTGTATGCACCTGTAGTTTTTCAACAAAAAAAAAGTGTTTTTTTACTAGTTGGATTGGATATAAGTAAATTTTTATTGTAATTTTTATATTTTGTAGCTGGATAGAAAAATTGAAAATAATAATATATTTAAATATTTAAGGATCAAAAAGATAGTATATATGTTTGATTAATGTAATTTAAAAAATAAATAAATATTTTAGATAGAATATCGTATGTGCAAGACACATTTTGTATATGCAAATTTTGTATAAAAAAAAAATATATCAAATCAATCAAAATTTAATACATTTTATCAGTAAATGCATATTTTTAGGTGGCAAGAAAATATGAAAAAAAAAAAATTATTTTCCAATTATCACATTTTTTTTTTTTAGATTTTTATAATTTTTTTTTTTATTATTTTTGTCAATATTTAAATTTATACGGTATTATATTTTCTGTTTGTTATCCTGATAATTTGCAGGACTTATTTTCTTAGTCAAAATATATGGCGCTACAGGCTAAATCGAACCTTGGAAATCTCAAAGAGGTTTCGTGTAATTTTTTAAAGTTTGAACTTACTAATTTAAAATGAAATATTTAATTGCAAAAAGCTAATATCTTTTAATAGTCGAAGACTTGTTGCCAACAAATTGACTCAATCGTTATTATTTTATCCAAGCTTAAATGGCATTTACATGACCACCTTAATACTGCTACCCTAATTGTTATTTTTCAATAGTATTGTCATTTATCTAAGTGATTTTCTCTTAAATGGCAGTACTATTTAGACTTGTGCAATTAACTCAAGATTTTTTCTTAAATGGCAGTACTATTTAGAGTTGTGTAATTAACTCAAGATTTGATTCACTTATAAAATAGAAAGAATTATAAGCTTGTAATTTGGCAACACAGCCTTAGATATGTTAAAATATTGTTTATTATTTCTTAATAGTATTGCCATTTAATGGAATATAACTTAGACATTTGTAATTTATTCTAAATTTGATTCACTTATTCGATAGAAAGAATTCTAGGCTTGTAATTTGGCAACATAGCCTTAGATATGTTAAAATATTGTTTATTTATATATAAAAGATTTCGGAAATAATTATATATATACTAATAATATATTTATTACAAAATTAATTTTTATGAAATTCGTAGAAAATCCATAAATAAATTTACCAATGTAACAAATTTCGTAGAATTAATAATTATCTCAAAACCAATTCATAATTTATAAAAAATAAAATAAAAAAAAAATTATATTTTTCCGAATAAAAGAAGTAGCGAAATTGGAAATATAAAATGTCATTTATAGGCAAAAATTTTTACATTAAAAATATATGAAATTGATTGATTTCTTCTCAGAATTTATACCAGTATTAATCAGTAATTCAGTATAATAAGATATGAAAGAAATAATAATTAATGATATTATAGAATTTAATTGGATTTACATTAAAAAGATTGTAAAGTAATTTCTTATGTTAATTTTTTTCGTGGAATGTGAATTTTATTTAACGAGATTTAAATCAATGAGTAAAAGTTAAATTTACGATATTATATTTCAAATAAAAATTTATAATATAATCTGAGATTAAATTTGAAATTTGTGTTTTTTATATAGAAAATTGAAATCATGAACAAATTTTTGGTTTAGAAGATTTTCTTGTGTCGGTCCTGGCTGATTTTTGTTACCAAAGAATATTGTTACCAAATAATTAGAGTCTTTAAATTGTGAATGAACGCTTATGAGAGAATTACCCGTAACGAAGACGCCATACTTCTTCTGATAGGACCTGAACCTTTTCTGAATACAAAAAACTATTTAATTGTTAAAATAAGGGAATAAAAAAATGATACCTAAAAAAACTGGAATAGCTATTCAAGTTATGCATCAAGGGAATTCTTTGTAGACGTTTCGAATAAAGAGTGACTCGCAAAAGAGAGTGTTATGCAACAAGTAAAATTGTATGCTAATTAAAATATCAGAAAGGATTAAGTATCGAATCGGTTTGATGAAAAAAATCCTACAAAACTCGTTCTTTGCGAATTTGAAATTATAACACAGAAAAATCTGAGAAAATGAAAAATTAAATTTCTAGGGTTCAGGAACCGTCAGAATCTTCTATAGACGCTTAAACATAAGCCGAATTTAAACAAACTAACCAATCTAACCATAATAATAAAATCTGTCAAATAAAATATATAAAAAGAAATTTATATTTAATTATATAAATTAAATTAAAATTTTTCAAAATAAAGGAAATTATATAAAACAAAAAAATTTTTGTTATCTTTAATGAATTTTCGTTGAAAATGAACAATCAGTTTTTCGCTTGTTTTCCTTTTAAAAGAATTTCAAGTCAAAATAATAAAATAATAATAAAAAAAAATCCTTTCCATTAATAAAGGAAATACTTAGAAATATTTACAATTAACTTGAAAATTAAATAAAAAATATCTTTTCAATTGCTATACACAAAAAAAAAAAAACATCAGCAGCCATTACAATAAATAGGAAAACATATTTTCCCATAAATGAATTAAAGGATGATGAACATCAACAATATAACAAATGGAGGTTAAATGGTAGCCTTTGATGTTGAATTTTTGTGTATTCCTTTTTTTTTTTTTGTATTGTTGATTTAAAGAAAATACAATTACAGAAATTGTGGTAATTTATTTATTGCTGATTGTATTCAAAAGAAAATTGCCTCGTTTGTGTTGAATACAAAAATATATTTTCCTTGTACAATAATATAAGTATCTATACTTGAAAACTGAAGGACCAAAGATAATTTAATTTATTGTATATAAGTGTGTACTAAAATGTAATTAAGGAAATTGGAAAGCTTTTTCCTTTTTCTTTTTTTTTTGTTGTAAATTTATATACTCATCATCACAATTATAAAAATAACAATTTTTGATTGATCGGTTCTTATATTTGATAAAAAATGATAAAATTTAAAGAAAAGTGCGAGATTAAAATTTTATCACCCTCCCCAAATCAGCACCAATCGGGTCAGTTCAATATAAAAGATAATTAGAGTGGATAAATTTAATCTAAGTAGGTCTGCGAATCTAAGTAGGTCTGGAAAGAGTAAACTCCGAAGAAAAAAACAGTAATAAAATTGTGGAACAGAATTGCTAAGGTTCGACAACCAGCAGTTATATGTAAACTATACAAGGACCATAAAACTTTGGACCGTATTTTAGTCATTCGGTTGTTCACAACCTAAATTGGGGTTTCATAATAGAATTGGAGTTAAAAGAAACGTATTTAATGTATGACAGCCAATGCCGAGGCACTTACAACGTTTGTTTTATGGATTTCTTCAGCAAGTTTGAGTTTTGGCCACAATATCTAAAAATTCTATTAACTAATTTTACAGCAGTAGTAACTTCCACCAGTTTGAATGTCACTACAAAATATTAAGAGTATTGTAGTCCCAAAAAAGTGACTGTAATTGTTTTAGGACTATTAATACTCTAATTCATAGGTATTTCGTCTGTCATTTCTTCAATTCATAAATATCAAGGTTGTCATACCTCTTATTCTTTAATTTTACGGCTGTCAATCCAATTTATAACTATTACAGCTGCAATATTTCGACTGATTTGGCTTCCATTCTTAACTATTATGGCTTGTGATAATTCCAATTTAAAATCTTACGGTTGTTATAACTTCATTCATAATTATTACGGTTGATAAAAACTCCAATTCGTCGGTCTGTCATAAGTTGAATTATTATTTCTATTAAGTTGTCAGTAAAAAATTACCATTTCTGAAAAAATAAGTGAATACAAACAAGACTTGATCCTGTGAGTAAATAATTTCTTATTTGGCTCAACTATTTCTTTGCTCTTTTTTGCGCTAGTACAAATTTGTTATTATAAGCTGGCAGAGGAAAATGTTACAGAACATTAAAATATCGATCTCAAGTATGAAGCAACTGAAAAATAACCTTGCCCATTATGCTAAGAATAACCACCTTGTAATGACATGGAACAAATTCAGCTGCCACTAACAATTTCAAGCAGTTTATTGAAGATTAATTGATGATATGGCACGCATTATGAAGCTTGTATACATATAGTGAAAATAGTAAAAGTAATTAAAAATATTTATTTAATATTTAAATTTAATTTAATATTTGTATATGAAAAAAACTATTTGTAAATAAAATTGGTGTCATCCATAATACCAAGTAAAGATTATTTAACCGAAGAAAATTTAATAAATTTTCACAATTAAAAAATATCTAATTCAATTTATATGACAAACAATACGAATCACGATTAGATTATAAATCGGTTCTTGTGTAGGGATTCATAATTTTCTTTATGGCTAATTAATTTGGAAATATAAAGAAATTGTTATGAGACCTCACTTAACTTGTATAACAGCCAAAATGAAAGCTATGAGACCCTCACTTATATCATATAATAGCCATAACAAAGTTTACGACAACATCAATTCAATTCTATAACAGCTACGAAGAAAGCCAAGAGAATCATGAGCCGATGAATTGATGTTTCTCAGCATGCTTTTAAATCAAAAATAATTCATAAAAAGTTAAATTTATATAAGAAATTTTACAGAATTATCCGATTTTATTATAATTTAATATTATTTATATATAAATTAAGAAATTTAATAAAAACCTTGAACTCTATAACCGAAAATTCCTTATAATCTTTTTCCGAAAATTGAGAAATTTCATTATTATTTATACCTTGAAAAAAGGTAATTATTAAACTGAAGATCATTAAACCATTACACATCATTAACAACAGATAAATTATGTTTTCAATCCTTTTATGTTCCTTAAAATTAATCTACGTTTTCTATTTTCTTTTTTACATAAAATTGACAACTCAGTTCACCTTTAAACATTTCAATATAGAATATAAATAAATTTTCTCAAAAAATTTCCATTTTTTTTTGTTTTTTGTATAAACCGAGTAAAATGTGGGTATAATATTTCTATCAATATTTTGAGGAATTTTACTGACAGTTAAATTAATGTTGTTTGAAAATTTAACCATAAAAAAAATGTTATACTCAATATTCTGTAACCAAATATGAACCTCTTTTAACCAAAAAAACAAAAAATATTGAAATATTTCATGGATAAAATTTTGATTTCATAAAAACAAATACAAAAAAAAAAATATGAAAATTTGTACAGAATGTCAAAAATTTATCAAATTAAATATACATTTTTTTTTTAATTTAAAATACTAATTCTAATTTTGAAAATATGCTTATAAAATCACGAACTGCTTTAGTGTCTGTCGTTTGTAAATTTTTTGTAAACATTATTTGACATTATTCGATAATGTTCACATTAATGCAGCTAAATCATTAATTATATTGAATGGAATTAAATTGTAAGCCACTTCGTCAGCCCAAATTAAGCCTTAACTTCATCTAAGGATCGATTCATCTAAGTGACTTTTTATTGCAATTTCGACCTACTAATTTTTTTTAATGGATTCCGAATCATAAGTTTACTGCTTGTTACTCTTAACTGTAACAAGCAAATTAATGGATTTTAATAGTGGGACATTTGTTCTCAGCAACTGGTCTCAATTGTTAGCATTTATCCCAGTCTTTATATCACAAATAATGGTACTCATTTAAAGCTGAGTCAAATTATATAGCGATATCAAAATTTTTGAATTTAATTCATCACAGCATAGCACATTAACATTACGTGACCGTTACTACATAATAAGTATAGTTTTATTATATTTGGGGCATCAGCTGTCAGCTGTTGGGGCATCAGCTGTCACAACCACCGAACGCAAACAATGTTTTTTTTTGGTTCATTTGACACATTTTTTTTAAATATATTTTCTAGTGTTATACTCAATGTTCTTAAGACCTTATTAAAAGTTTATGTAGCTGATAAATATTAAATTGTTTGTTGCCACTCAAAAAGCCCATAAATATAAAACTATTACAAAATTATTTAAACTACGCAATTTTTTTTTTTTTTTTAAATATAATTGACAAATTTTTATCACGATTTCAAAAATAATAATTTTTGTTTCTGAATTATTCTTCATATTTTTTTTCAGCCTGATTGATATTGATTTCAAGAAATTATTTGATTTTCAAGTTACGAATGTTTAAATATATTATAATATAATATTTTTAAGGGAAAATCAACTAATAGAATTTCGAGTTGAGTTGATTTTATATTAAAATTTATGATTTTTGTTGTTAGGCAAGAAGTTTTGCAATTTTATTACTAATTTTTGATAAGAAATCGTGAGATAATTTAATATTATATTTTCTATATATGTATATAAATTTCCAAATCAATTTTTCATATTTTCTGAGAGTATTCATAATTTTTTTTGAAATACATTTGTAAATGTTTTATTCTATCTTCGTTATTTTAATAAACCAAATTTTTTTTTGATATGATAAGCCGTTCGCCTTATCTTTGCTCCGCCGGAAACGGAAATAACAACAAGAAAGAAATTTATGATAAAAAAAAATTGTTTCTTAAAAATTGAATTTTTCTCTTAAATTTATAGAATTTTTTACTATAAAGTTAAGTATTTATTTGTGTAAAAGTTGGTATTTTTATGGTTTACTAATAAAATATTTTTTATTTTTTTTGATTTTTTTTATATTAATGAATGGAAAATGTGAAAAACATAGAAAAGTTATTATGAAAAAAGGAAATTGTAGATAACATAATTATTTATATTTTTCTTTCGAGTAAATTGAAAAAGTTTTTAATATTTTGTGTTTTCGGTTAATGTTAAAATTTATTGAAATATTTCTGTTTTAAGGCCCAATCGTAATGTGGGCCCAAACCTTTGGTGCAAATTTTGAAAATTGTTCAACATAATGGAAATCAATGAAAGCAAATACAATGCTAGCGGTCACCGCTAAGGAAAAAAAAGCTACAGCCAAGATTGAACAATGTTGAATATTAACCGCCAGCGCTAGAAAATTTTAATAAAGGAGGCGAATTTTAAATTTGACTGACATTAGTGACATTTTAAATAAATAATAAAGATTTCACCCAAAAAATATAATAATATAATAAAATATAATTTTCTCAGCCACAGCTCAGCCAGCATTGCGTTTGTACTAGATTTGTCTTGGCGGGGGAAAAAAAATCTACAGCTACCGCTAAAGGTTTGCGTCCACATTATGATTAGGCCTTAATATATAAAATACGATTTTTAACTTAAATATAATAGAAATTTTGATTTTACATAGTTTAAATATTTATTTTATAATTTAATTTAACATATTTTAAGGATATTTATAGTTCAAATTAAAATAAACAAATTTTATTATTCAAATTTTATTTTAACATTCGTAATAATAGTTGGTATTCGTTCTATCAATATTAATTTTTGGAGGAGATATAGTCATTTCTAGAGGATATTTTTATATAAAAAAAATATTATTACGTTGAATAAATATGAGTGAGTTTTGTTTAGATTCCTTAGATTTAGGATAATTTAAATAGTAAATTTGTAATATAGACAATCATAAGAGAATGTTAGATAGAAAATTTAATAATTTTTATCAGTTTTGTTAATATTATTATAGATTTAGCAACTCTTCAGTTCTGTTTTACAAGAAGAAGTATTTTAATTTTATCCAATTTTCCTTCAGGATATGAAAATATATTTATTGCAAAAATTAATCAATATTTTATTCGATATGTAATTAAGTGTAATGTTAACTAAGTTACATAGGTTGTCCACAATTTCTATAAATTTATCATAGCTTTGACATATTTTATTAATGAGCATTGAGAAATTGATTTTACTGATTTTAGGACGGATTCCACAGTGAAAGCTTAAGCCTTTATCAGAGCTTAAGCTTCGGTTTAATTTATTTTCTGATTGGTCAGTGTAAGATAAAAGATAAACCTTCCTTAAAGTAAAGTTTAACCTAAGCCGCGGATGGGTAGAGCTTAAGCTTCAGTTTTGACATTTTTAATTATTAATTTATACACACAAACAGAAAATAAATTCGTATAACTTTTAAAAGTTATTATTAAAAAGTTATAAGAAAAAGCTAAAATTAATGCAACGCTTCTTTTCCTCCATTTTATAAATTAAAAATAAAATATACACGAACACTTACTCAAAAATTCCAATATCACATTAATTTTTATGTAATATTTCATTCACAATATCATTATTTCCAATTAGAATTCACAATAATTCATATTTTTTAGTTTAGTTAAGCTTAGCGAAAATTTTGAATGAGAAACCCAGTGCTCTTAAGTTGTAGGCTTAAGCTATACACAATAAGTTTAGTTTAGCTTAAGTTTAAGCTTCCACTGTGATATCTGCCCTTAGTGTACCATGTTATAAGCTCCGCGTTTAATTCCAGAGCTGATCATCGGTGAAGTTGTCTAAACTTGAAATTGACAATATGCAATTGTACTGGAAACAATACTAAAGGTTAAGACCATTTCCAAAAAACCAAATGTATCACAATTAATAACCAATTTAAAAGTAAATAATAATACGTTCAAATTGTAATCAAATTACCAATGATTTTGTAGCCGTAATTGGTATATAATAAATACAAGTTTTGTAATTACAAATTCTATTAAATGGTTCTATGTAAACTGTCAATATTAATTCAATGAAAGTGACTTTAAAAATTTGTATTAAGCTTACTTTAAGTATTGAATTTTACTTATCTAACTTTCAGCAATCAATTTCCTTCCACATGTTCAGAGTCTATTCTCTGTTTTCTAATAATTTAAAATTTAAAATAAACTCTGAGTTATCTATAAATGTCTCTTTTGATTGATATTAAGTTCATCACTTTAAATCTATTAGTAAATTTAACTAAAACTTTTCAAAAATATTTCATTGATAAAAAATGTTTCAATTATTTATATTATAAGCGATTGATAACAACTTTTATAGTACCATACAATTTATCAAGATTTAGCTATACAAGAAATATTAAAAAAAAAATTGTGTCCACAATTTCAATAAATCATATAACGTAAAAATAAAAAAATTTTATGATTTATTGATGTGAAAATGAAGAAAATTTAAATGAAAAATTATAAAATTCATTTTCTCCAGGTATGCGATAAATAAATTGTGAAAATTTTATCTGTAATAAAAATTTCGTTTTTATAATATCGAAAAAAAAAACAACAATAATAACAAACTTTTTATCGGTAAAGGAAATCCTGTTTTGCAGATTATCACAAAAAATTATAAACTTAATACAATATTTTCTTCAGGGTATTTTCTAATTAAATGAAAAAGGATAAATTTGTATAATAGAATTATACAAAATGCTCAAGAAAACATTATTATTTACTCAAATATAAAATTTTTGTTGTATACAGTATGAGATTCTGTAGTATAGTTCTGTTTTTTTGCATATACCCTTTTCAAGTCAATTAAATCTTTACTACAATCTAATTAGCAAGGATATATGGTATCGTAAAAGGTCAGGATATTTTAATACTAATCCTTGAAATTAATATCAAGGGACGAAATAAAGATTTTAACCTTTTTGGTTTCGTATAATCCTTAAAGGCGTTCAGAAGCAATATAATAAGTAGACGGGTTGTGATTTTAGTTTTCTAAATGATAAAACTTATAATTTTTTTGTTACGTAAAAAAAATCTTTAATTAAGAGATTTATTTGGTATAATTTGGATTAATTTTGTTTTGAAATCATTAAATTATTTTATACTTTATTAAATTAATTTTAATTTAAATTATTTTTTTGGAATAATTATGGATAATTAATTTCATTATTTTTTTTTTTTTTTAAATTTATTATTTTGCAATTTCGGATTATAATTAAAGTTTCAAATATGAGAAATTTTGATGTTAATTACATAATTTCAAATTTAATTGTAAATTGAGTAATTATTTATTAAATTTGCTTTTTGGTTAAACATAAATTTTAAAAGATTCTTAATTTTCCATAATTTAATAATTCTATTAAACTATATTAAAATGTGCAGTAGACGTTAACTAATTTGATTTACCTATGTAAAATTATTTTGAATGGAAAATATCATAGTGAATATTTATGTAAAGGTTTTTACATAATATGTATTAAAAAAAAAAAGAAAGAAAAAATATTTTTATGTTTTTTAATTTAATTATGATTAATTGAAATGTTGAATAAACCTTAATAAATTTATTAATTATAGAGTGCAACTCTTAAATTATACAATACAGTAACTAATTTTTAGTTATATAAGCAAAAATTGAATTATTTTACTCTTAGAATAATCACCGCAATGATCATATAAAATGATTGAAAGTGTTGAACGCTTTAGCACAACGATTAAAAGGTTCATTATTTGTATAGGCAGAATTATGGCTATGTTCTATGTTTAATCAAATATTTAGTATGCCTTAACCTACTAACATTATTATTCAGTTGAATTTTAGAATATAACGAAAGTGAATTAATATTTTTATGCAAAGATATCGAAGGTATAAAGAGCTTCAGCCAGCACTTATTAGTCTATTTTTTAAAGATTTTAATTTAATTTCTTTCAGTGTTTAGTGAATAAAATGGAAGGGTGAAAGTATAATTGTAAAAGTTGAAATTGTTTTTGAATACTCAATTTTATAATGATCACATTGAAAATGTGACGCCCAGAGAGTAAGGTAATTCAATAATCAGTCTGCCCAAACTACAGTAAATGGTTTTAGTAACAAACGAATTGAATTATTTAGCTCTTCTTTATTTTTCATATCACGGTGGCTGCCCATAACCGAATGCTCAATTTAATTTTAATTAATTAATTTTAATTTTGAATTGGCTGTGGTAAGGATCTCGGTGTGTGTATGTACCTCAAAATCATATAATGCCTTATTTCATTACTCATAATTTCGGTACGACCTTGAGTAAATATTGATGGACTATTAAAAATTTTTGTAAATATCATAAAAATAAATATGAAATTGAAAATAAAATTTGTTCAAGCAAATATTTTATATTAAAAAAATTCAAGAAAACTAATATAAATCTTTGATTATTTGAACCATAACTTCTTGAAAAGTTATCAATCATTAATATTGACTATGGAATAGGCAAAGAAAATAACAAAAAAAAAAAAAATTTCTATTAACATATTTTTATTGTTTAGATTTTTATGTTAAGGAATTTCTGTATACCATAATAATTTTACCGTTAAGTAATCTCAGGTGCGGTAAGAAAATTGGTAATATACAAGATAATCGAAATAAATGTAAAATAAATATACAAGAATCTGTGAAGTGAAAATGATGAATAATTTTAATAAAATATTTTGTTAACATAAAAAAAAAATGGATATTCAAAATTATTCATAAAATTGAATTATGAAATTTTGGTCAATAAAACCAGGTAAAATATAAAATTTTAATGAACTTCCGTAAAAATATTATTTATTTTATATATAACTAATATTTAGTATAGAAATGTAAATTAATTGTGAATATTTGAAAATTATACATGAACAGATGCTGTAGGAAAATCTATCTTTCAAAATTTTGTGGTAAAATTTATGTAATATTAATTAAAATTTTATCATTAAAGTTGTCCTTAGTATAAATTTCAACAGACATTTGAAAAATATGAAATTATTTACGGAATTTGGACTTATAACCTCTTTTTTATTCGTACATATATTTAGTAAGGTATAGATTTTCAGCAAGTTTTATCTATTTTACAAATCTAAATAAGTCAAAATTTGGAAAAATGTTTAATGTTTACATTATTCGCAATTAATAAATTTTTGTATATCATTTTGTTTTTAGTTTTCGGGCTATTTCGAGAGTCAAATAATCCTTGATGTTATATTTGTCATAGTAAATGTTGACCAACCTTCTAAACTCTTGAAAAACTGACATATATTTTCAAAAATCGTTTATAATGCGATCATTTTCGTCAATTTTTGTAAAGCAGTTTTTTAGTAAATCAATTTCAGACTTAATGGCATCATCCATAAAATATATTTAATATTCTGCGTTGGAAAGATAATGAACTAAAATAAAATAATATCGAACTATTTATTAATTTTAATATATGTATTTCAATTTTGGGCCACTCTGGTCACATAAAAACTGTAAACTTTCGTCAATCCACTGTCTTTTCAGCAGAACAGGTCACTAGAAAATAGATTACTTGATGAGGAGATTTGATGGGAAAGAAATGATCAAAAGTGAGTATGTGTGTTAGACATGCCTTTTCACCGAGTGGTTCTTTGCAGCTATAAAATGAAATAAGTAACTTTAGAAACCGTTTGTAGAGGCTGTTTTGAGGATGACGAGACAATTGAACATGTTTTATGTCACTGTCCTTCTCTGTGTAATAAAGGATTAAATTTTTTCAGTTTTTATTTTGCAGGAGATTTAAATAATCAAGGAAAAACCAGCTAATCTAACAAACTTAGCTATAGCTTAATCACGTGAACAAAACTGTGTCCGTCAAAGCGCTAAGAATTCAATTAATATAATTTTAATCACAATATTATTAAACTTGGTGTTGGAAAGTAAATTGAATGAAAATTAGATGGCTTGATTATTATACACTATGTAGCGATAAATTTAATTTGGAAGTCTTGCTCCGTAATATTACTCATAAAAGCCCCCATTTATAAGAAAGTATGTTTTAATAAACCTTTTTTTTGCTGCATATAAACATTTCCTTAAAACTATTACTTGCATACAATTTATATTTTAGGACTTATTTATAATATGCTTCTACAAATATGTTACCACTATAAAATATTTCAATACTGAACTTTTCATTTTAGATAATAGATTTTATAGAAAAATATCTATTAAAATATAAATTTTAATTCTGAGCAAGTAACTATAGAGTTAAGTATCTTTTTAATATGTTCTTTTCTGTTATAATATGGTCAATAAAAATGTTATACTAAAATCGAAAATTAAGTGGAAAATTCATTATTAAACGATTTTCAGATATTATAAAGTAATGTTAAAGCTATAGAGAATCGAGTAATACTTATAGTAATTACATTTTTATAGTATATAGTTAAAAATCGATTTTACAATTTACAAAAATAAAAAAAAAATTATAAGTAATATTTAGTTAAAAATAATAGTTTTCTTGAATTTATATTTGGAAATTGAAATTTTAAATATTTATAGAGAATGCTACGAAACTGTAGAGATTATAGACTGATAAAATTCTATTAATATTGATTGGAAAATTTTTAATATTCATTGATTTTGGTTGGTTGAATAAAAAAAATATACCATCGGCAATACAAACAACTGCAATTATTGAATACGTTTTCTTTAAATTGAAATTAATTTTTAATAATTTCTTTTTTAAAAAAAAAAATCATTTTAGATTAGATTAAGCATTACAGAATTGGGCATAGTAGTCCATTAAGTCACCGCGGCCATTGCTGACTTATTGTATACATCTTATAGCTCTTTAACAAAGCCTTTATGTATGAAACTGAGTTTGATAGAGCTTGATATGATTTGGTGTGGTTCTAAGAACCTCTGGTGGTTGAACTGTTGGAATGTATTACGATAAAGCCATACGCAGTCATATAAGTTGTGTTGTGATGTTTCGTAGTGTTCACAGCATATTTTGCATGCGGGTGGGTGTGAGGTATCTAGCTAATTTATGTGGTAATTAAGCTGGCAGTGGCCTGTAAGAAAAATTGATCTTGAGGCTTAAGAGATCCGCCGTTCTTTTTTTGAATATTGTAGGGATGACATTTTTGAACGGGTAACCAAATGAATGGTGTTCCAGAGGTTTCACCATATGCTGATCAATTGATGGTTGATTTAGCAGTACTGAATGGAATAACACAGAAAAGGACAGTTTGGGTGAAGGTACTGTTCGAACGAACCCTGTTTAGCTAGTTAGCTCTGGTTAGTTACTTAGCTTAATTTTAGCTTAATTTTTTACCTCGTTTGACTTTAAGATCATGATAGCATAATTTTGAACTTCTACCAAGTTTTATTTAATTACAAAGTCTTCATTTTTTCTGACCTCATTTCTCATTTTTAGTTAAATGGCTTTTTTAACAAGCAAAACTGGAGTATCCGAAAACCATTCAACAGCGTCAATTGCAGCCCCTTAGATTTTCGATCTAGTTTGACATATTAATGCAAAAATTCGATCGCTACGCTACAATCAGAAACTTTGAACCATATGTCATGTTTAAAGTTGCGATGGTAAAAGTACAAGTAATATTAAAAAAAAAAAAAAGTATTATTAACAAAAAAGTTATTAAATTTGAGTTATGGTTCACACTGTATTACCTTGTTGGCATGACTAGGTATATTTTAAAAAAAAATAAAATAAAATTAATTACATTTCCTTTCCAGTTCTGAAAATCTGAAACATTAATTAATTGTATTTGTTTAACCTGTAGAGTTTTATTTATTTATATTCATATTATTCATCTCATCACTATAACAGTCTTCCATCAACAGAGTTGCTTAAATAAATTCGTTTAATTAAGATATAGAAAGAATTATGCAAGTCACTATAATTATTTTTTTTTTATCTAAATTCAATCCTTTTTATACTTTGGACTATGATGAAAAATAATATTTCATGACAAGAGTATAAAATTTATTATTATTTTAATTAGAACTGATAATTTGTGTAAGATAAATTTTATTTAAATTTATAGAGATAAAAATGAAATTGGTTGCCAAGGAAATTTCTTTTGGCAAACAGAAGGAAATTTAATTATTTTCAAGATTATTTTTTATTTTTTAAAAAAAAGCAGAGAATTAATAATTTTTTTTTTTTAGCTTAATAGAAGAATAATTAAGAATAAACAATGAATTATTAAATGGTAAATAATTATCTTTCATTAAAATTATTTAAATTATATTAAAATTCTAATAAAATATTAAAATTTTATTAAGATAAATTATAAAATTTTATGGGAAAATTCATTGAACTTTAATCTTCAAGAAGGTTAGTTAAATTATGATATTTTTATGATGAATCTCATAAGTTCAAAAAACAGCATTTGTTGTCTAAAAGCCATTCCACGCAATGTAGAGCCAATGTCATGGAATCCTTCGCTTTAACATTTTATTATTAGATTTTTCGGCTCAAGCAAAACTGGAGTATCCGAAAACCATTCATCAGCGTCAATTGCACCCCGTTAGATTTTCGATCTAGTTTGACATATTAATACAAAAATTCGATCGCTACGCTACAACCAGAAACTTTGAACCATGTCATGTTTTAAGTTGCGATGGTAAGAGTACAAGTAATATTTAAAAAAAAAAAAACAAAAAAGTTATTAAATTTGAGTTATGGTTCACACTGTATTACCTTGTTGGCATGACTAGGTATATTTTAAAAAAAAATAAAATAAAATTAATTACATTTCCTTTCCAGTTCTTAAAATCTGAAATATTAATTAATTGTATTTGTTTAACCTGTAGAGTTTTATTTATTTATATTCATATTATTCATCTCATCACTATATACAGTCTACCATCAACAGAAGTTGCTTAAATAAATTCGTTTAATTAAGATATAGAAAGAATTATGCAAGTCACTATAATTTTTTTTTTTTTATCTAAATTCAATCCTTTTTATACTTTGGACTATGATGAAAAATAATATTTCATGACAAGAGTATAAAATTTATTATTATTTTAATTAGAACTGATAATTTGTGTAAGATAAATTTTATTTAAATTTATAGAGATAAAAATGAAATTGGTTGCCAAGGAAATTTCTTTTGGCAAACAGAAGGAAATTTAATTATTTTCAAGATTATTTTTTATTTTTTAAAAAAAAGCAGAGAATTAATAATTTTTTTTTTTTAGCTTAATAGAAGAATAATTAAGAATAAACAATGAATTATTAAATGGTAAATAATTATCTTTCATTAAAATTATTTAAATTATATTAAAATTCTAATAAAATATTAAAATTTTATTAAGATAAATTATAAAATTTTATGGGAAAATTCATTGAACTTTAATCTTCAAGAAGGTTAGTTAAATTATGATAATTTTATGATGAATCTCATAAGTTCAAAAAACAGCATTTGTTGTCTAAAAGCCATTCAACGCAATGTAGAGCGAATGTCATGGAATCCTTCGCTTTAACATTTTATTATTAGATTTTTCGGCTCAAGTAGAACACCTTTCCAAATTTTCAATTCCCAAAAAATACCGTAGTACGCATCACAACATAATGTACTAAATATATTTGTGATGCATTAGATCCTGGATACATGAATGTCGGCTCTAAGTCTAAGTTAAACTACTATATCGTAATAAAAAATTTCAATATGTAATTGTAATTTTAAGAATGCTAACAATGCTAACGATGGAGACCATTTGCTGACCTGTTGCGTTTAAATGTTTGTTCAGTCACGAACGCTCTTTGATAAAAGGCTGGATTTGTCTGCAGAGTCACTGGAAAGAGAAAAAGAATTAGTACTCCCTCCCCTATAATATATAATCGTCAAACTTTGATTAATGCTTCTCTACAATTACACTTATCTGAAAACTTTATGAAGGTGGATTTTATTCAGTTTGCGGAGCATTAATTATAAATCAACTTTATAAATATTACACTCTACAAAATAGACAATAATGTTGCCGAGATTCGATAGCAATTCCAGTTAATAAATTAAATTTTTTGCCTAGGTCTAATTAGGAAACTAATCATAAGGCCATATGTCATAAGTCATATTCGCAATTTTTACCAATATGGCGTTAAAACTCACTCGAATGGGTCATAACGCCATATGGCTTTAAAACTCACTCAAGTGAGTCATAAAGCCATTATGGTGTTAAGACATAATGGTCTTATGACACGACACCGGAAACTTGTAGAAAATATAAACAAAATTAAAATGACTTAAATCTACTATGTTTAAGATTGTTTCATAATTTTATATTTATGAAGCTCATCAGAACTCGTATAACATAATCTCAAATCTCATTTAGTTTTATGAATTAGTGTAAAAACCTGCTAAAAAAACAGAATATTTATGAGTTTTAGCTGAAAATTCTAGCCTAATTATCAAAAAATATGTTATATTTCCATTATATGTTTATTATAACGATAATAATTATCATTGTGTGTCGTGAAATTATGTCACATTCAAAGATACTTAAACCTTTTTTTTCATCCTATTCAAACTATTATCACTTTTCTTAAGTGTAGAATATCCTCTAACATGGAATTCTATATAAATGTATAATTTCTAATACCCGAGTTATTACTATTATCATGATTTCAACACAACGATATATCTGTATACATACACGAAGATATAATTCCTTTTTCTAGTTTATATTAAATGTAATTATAATATCCTTTTGGGAAAAATCTTATATGAAATCCTTTTTATAATTTACTAAAAAAAAAAAATATGTTTTATGTAATAATCTTATTAAAGGGATAATGGAAAAGTATTAAATATAGTGAACCAAAAAAATGTTTAATAAAAATTTTTCGAAAATGATTTTCTATTAAATGAAATAAAGGATTATAATTCATGTTTTTGTAGGATCCTGATAAATTGGAGTATGTAGAAGCAACATTGGGTAATTTTTAAGTTCAAGCAGGTTAAATGTATTATTAATATGAAAAGAGAAGTTTTTGTTTTTTAATCTGGAAGGAAATTTAATTTAAAATCTGTTCTTAATAAAGTGAACTTAATGACTGAGGGCAGTAGTGGCGTTGGTAATCATTATAGGTGATATACAAAACAATTTTAATTGAATTTTAATTTTAATGAGAGTATAACATTCTGCATCTAATCTCGGGGTATTGGGTTAAAATTTAAATCCAAAAATTCAAAGTCTCATTTTTAAAATGTTTCGTTTTCAATGTTGCAGAATATATTTAACAAATTGATTTGATGAGATTTATATTTTCTACATTGAGAAAATTGTGTCTGGACTTTTTATATATTGGTTTATATTCTTGCGTATCGTTCAAAACTTTTTATAGAAGTTTAGGTTTCCGCGGAGCCATTGTTGATTAACACCGTCTCTGGGCATTACGATAGTCTGACATGAAAATTTATTAAATTGTTTTTAATATATTTTTGAGAAAACTGAAATTTGAGGAAGAATTTAAAATCCTTTTTTTTTATATTTATTTTATTGAACTTTCCATCAATTTCATTATGATCAATGATATAAATTGAATTATTATGTGTGTTCATTTCATATATTTATACTCAACGTTTTAAAAATTCCGATTTGTTACAATCTTGATTAAGAATTAAATTTCCTGTTCATATAAATGAAATATTTTCTATAATTAATATAATTTTAAAATCTAATCATCAATAAAGGATAAATAAAGGATACAGCTTTCATATTTTAGTAATAATTTATTAAAAAAATATAAACTTCATGTCAATTTTTGTCAACATATTATAGAAACATTCAATTTTCATTCGGAATATTGTATCCACTGAGCTAAAAAAAGGTCATATATTTTTTGTAATAGGTTCGGTGGAAAAAGGAAGATTAATGACATTAAATATATCCTTAAAAACATCAACAGTTATATGGTCAAGTTATCACGTTCAGTTTTATCGGAAAAAAGTCAATATAAATTTTATATTAAATTTCCTTAAGGGTATAACCAGAAAATTTGATAGGGTTAGATTTCCGGTTGCCGATTGAATGATATTTTTTTCCAAACATGAAAAATAAGAAATTGATTCAAAAGTTGGTAACAATATAAAATTAATTCCATTTCAATGCATTTGGTTTATTAGAATTGCTAGTAGTTAGAATAACTTTGATTGTTGCGAAAGAGTGAAATCCCAAAAAAAATCGTATTAATCTTCACTTTTTCGATGTAAAGATTCCGAATCTGTAAAAAAAAAACGCTTTGTATTTTATTTCTCACGTAAAAAAACGCTTTGTAGTATTTCTCAACCTATGGATCGCGACACAATTTCGGGTCGCAAAATATTTAAAATATTTAAAAAATTAAAATATTTGGGTTATGTAGAAAAATTTGGATCCAAAATCCATTTTTAAAATGTGAAACCAATGATTTATCTTAATTGGAGGAAGAAGAAAAATTAATTGTACTGTGTTGCGATAAAACAGTGTAATTTGAATTTTTTAATCAAAGTGAACTTGAACAAATATTGGATCCAAATACGATGTTAATACCAAATATTGTCTGACAAAGCAATTTTTCTTCCTTTTTTTAACTACTTTTTTAGCATAAACTGGGTTTGCAGCTCTAGTTGGTATAGCAAAACTAATTAAATAAATCGAGTTGAAGATGTGGGCGCTACATTCAGAATATCAGTGAGTAAATCAATATTATAAATTGGTGAATATGAATATCAACAACAAATAGGCCATTAAAAATAAAAAAAAATCAGCAATATGTTTCAGCAATATTTTTTATATGCATTTCATTTAAAATGTTATTGCAACATGTTGCTAAGAAATTGGTGTATAAATTGTTTTTTTGCAAAGAGTTAATATTACAAATCACTGTTGAACATTATTCACTATTTGAATTAACGACGAGTTCTCTGTTCCCCTAGGAAGTAACTTTTTTTTTTATTGGATTAATTCATTAAGTAGGAAATTTAATGGATTGTATCCATATATAAAAATTTTAAATTATAATTTACAATTAATTTTTGATTAAATTAATTGTGATTGAAAATAAACAATTTTGTTATATTAATTTTTATCGAAATTAAATTTATATTTTAATATTCATTAAAAATTTGTTTGACTAATTTAATATTTCACTTGTTTAAAGTTTAAATTCAACAAAAAATTCATGTAAAATTGTC
Organism: Rhamphomyia laevipes; assembly: GCA_963920725.1. Classification (NCBI taxonomy): domain Eukaryota; kingdom Metazoa; phylum Arthropoda; class Insecta; order Diptera; family Empididae; genus Rhamphomyia; species Rhamphomyia laevipes. The sequence goes on along the minus strand of OY987256.1, from coordinate 10,275,971 downwards.
AAAAGTTTTGTAAAAATATTAATTATATTAATTTTATTTTATAATTAAATTCAACTATTTTTATATTATTTTCTTTACAGATAACTAAAATACAATTTTCATGAAAATTTATACAAAATTGTTGTATAAAGAAATTATCCGGCTTTTTATACATATTTACATATTTATGGTTGGTTCCGCATTTGAACACAATTTAAATATTCTACAAATTCACTTATTATATGAATAGAATATTTTTCACTATCAAACCACTAACGTCAGCCACAAACTAATTATAAAAAAAATTCAATTTTATATCCTAGAGTTATAAGATAATTAAAACATTAAATGAAATTAGAGAAGCAAATTGAAGATATTAATATAGTAAGGTACGGTATATGTATACAAATATCCTTTTTTGTGCAGATGATTTTAATAATATTAAATTGAATTTTTTTGGAAATATGATATTTTTGGCAAAACTATTAGCAGATGAACAAGTGTACTGTAATTTGATTACCAAGTCTTTGAAAACCATAAATTTTGTAATAAAATAATTTAAAATTTTTGGAAAATTGAAATTTTAGTGATGGAACAGAACAATTTTTTGATATTAAATTGTTTTATTAAAATCATTCCCTCAGTGAAAATTAACTGAGTCCTTTATTTTAATTATCTGTTAGTATGGAATTAAATAGGATGAAATTATAGTCGTTGATATGGTAATTTTAAGAACCCCGGACTGGACAATTAATTAAATACAAACATTTGTAATATACTTAATAATATTCTTCTAATTGGTGGAATTACTTAAATACTTAATTTTTAATATTTCTTCCATTGTAAATTTCCAACGTAAAGAAGATTTTCCATCTACTTTGTACAGAAAGGAAGCAGCTAGCCAAATAATAATAATAAAAAATATATTTGCTAATTTATTTTTAATTAAGGAATTAATTTTATCATTTTTTTTAATGACAAAGATTACTTAACTGTCGGTTAGTTTTCAATATTATTTTCATTTTAATAATAGATTTTTCTAAAAATTATTGACAAATAAAATGCTTAACAAAATTTATTTTTTTCATATTGTTTGCGGCCAATTATTATGATTTAATGTATAAAATCATGAAAAAAATATTGACAATAAATTGTAAATTTTACCATTGTATAAGCAAAATTTCTCGGGAAAATTCTTATAAATAAATGTTAAAAATAAAATTATGTTAATATTATGATTTTTATTCAATTAGGAATTATTAATTTTGTTGCTTTTATGGGAATTTATGTAACAACTAACAATAATAATGATCTTAAATATATTATTTCCATAGAAAATTCATATATTTTGGTTGATTTTTCATGTAAATTTATATAAACGTGAAGATAACAATATACAATTTTCTTTAAAGGACATTTTAAGTGACTTCTTATTATCATATAATTAATTTTAATTGTACTAAATTATATTTTTTTAAGATATTTTACATTGTAATTGTGATGTGACCAACGTTGTAATTTCCGTAATGTTAGAATTTATCGATTAATATATAAAATATTTAAAATGAATATCAAAATCTGAAAATTTTGTCAAAAAAGTTTGATTTCAAAGTTTTCCTTCTAATATATCCTTGAGAATTTTCTTTGTATATTTAAAACCATTTTTAAAAAAAACCTAACTTACTTAAACCTTTTTTATGAACAAACTGGATATAAATTATTTAATTCAAACAATTATTTTTAAGGATAAAACGGAAAATTGTATCGTTATTATTTAAGGAAACCTAAATTTTGAACCCAAAAGTTCTTATTTTAAAAGCATAAAAAAAAAAACGAAAATAAAATTGTTCTAGTCATTTTAGAAAATTAAAAATTCTGTATTAAAATTCTACAATGATAAAATTAACCAATATCAGAAGTTAGTGACCTAGAACATGATCCAAATAAAAACTGAAAGAAAGTTAATTATAAAAAATTTCGGCTTTCATTGCCACGTGTCCAGATAGAATCATTATTTTTTTAAATAATTTTTATATTTTTTTTTTTTTTTTTTGAAATGCAGATGTTAAGGACATTTACACATTCATTTTACAAGGATTATATTAAAATTCAAGAAGACAGTAACTACAAATCTAATATTTTTTTTATTTTATTAAAATCACTTACAACTTTAAAGATATTTAGTTGTTTTGAGAAATCGCTTATGTTACGTTTTTTTTATTCGTCCGTTTGCGTATCGTATAGTAAATGTTTAAGTAATATAAACGTTATACGCCAGGCGGTGCTATTCACTCTTTAACGTACATTTGTTTTGAAATCACATAGTACCAAAATTGATAACAGAAGTTCATTCCACTACAGCTCAAAAATCGTACAGGTTTCACATTGTCAGTCTAGATTTTAAAAGGGCTGTTCACTATCGTAGTCTGTTCACTTTGTTTTTTATGCATATCTATAAAAGCTAGAAAATGTAATTCGAATTTCAAGTAATACAATTTGAAACCTAATATAATATTTAATTAATTCATTTAAATTTTACTATCATTTATTATGCTAGTCACTTTATGAAGAACGGATTCCGAGCTTTCATTTTTATTATTCTGAATGAAGTACAATCAAGTGGTTGGATTTATAATATCAAGGCTCTGCAAGTAAAATTTGTAAATAACCTTTTCCAGATATTAATAATTTGTTCTTGACTTTAGGGATTCTACCCATAAAATCTTTATAAGTGAAGCATAAAATGGCGTCGAGCAGTAGAGTAATAATATATACTATATGTATTAGTTCCCGGGTTCAACGCCAGAGCGAAGCATAGATTTCACTCTAAGTTCACTCAGCTTTAAATGAGTACTAGAAAAATTTGAAATATATTTAATTTTAATTTTTAAGACTATGTGGAAAAAATGCTAAGTGCACGAACAGAGTGACGCTATGAGCGGTGCTGGAAGCTGTGTTGTAGTGTATTTTTATATAAAAAGCTACAACAACTACACTACAGCACAGTGTCCAGCACTGCTCATAGCGTCACTCTGTTCGTGCACTAATGGTTGTTGTGAGCTATTGCTGATAACCAATGATTTACTAATTAAACTTGTTACAATTAAAAGTTTCTTTACAAAAACAAAACTGACGGTTGAGAGTCTACATAAAAATAAGTAAGTTCAATTTTTAATAAAAATGTCATTGACGACTTATGCTTCCAAGTGGAGCATAAGTCCACTATTGACGATATACTTAAAAAAAATAAACTTTTGTCTGCTGTAACATTCTGTAACACCTCAACTAAAAATTTAAACAATTCTTTTCTATGGCATATTTCAATACGAAATATAATTTTCAAGATGTATCGAATTTTCGTATAATATTTGTAATAAAACTTCTCCTGTATATAAATAAATAAAACTTTTCGCATATATCACATAACAAAACTCATATTTATATATAAAAAAAAAGAAAAATTCTGAAGAAAATCTGTTCAAGAAAAATAGTGGAATTTTAAGTGTTTTCAATTTTCATAACAAGGACTTCTTTTTTTTTATACTAGGACATATGGCGCCACAATACAATATGCTCTATCATATATTTGAAAAAATATTTATATAAATAAAAAATAAATAAAATAAAATTTTCTATTTATTTATATTTATATAAAATGCAATTTTTTTTTATTTTAAATAATTTTTCCAGTCGATTTTTATGCAAATAAATTTTGAAGTTTTTGTAAAATAAATTTTAGTTCAATGTACAAATTTCAATATTTTTTTTATATAAATAATATTTTTTGTGGAAATATTTATATTCAAGAATAAAATAAACATGATCTGTGGATTTATATATGAAATAAAATAAATATTATATTTTTTTATCATTGGTTTGTCATAGATCAATTTTTATTAAATTGAAATATTATTTTCTATTCGGTTTGTATCTGTTTTTTTCACTTGTTTAAATGTCCTTGCGCTGGATTTAACATAAATTTGAAAAAGTTATTGAATATTTATATACGTTTTATAAAGTTGAAATGAAAAAAAAAAAGAGTTCTTGATATTTATTATTAATAATAATAATAATGAAATGTTGAAGTTTAGATTATATTTTTGGATTGGTTAGAGGTGAAACACTATTTCAAATTCCTATACAATTATTCAATAATCATTAAATGGTCGGTGGTTTTAAAATCTTAATGCCGCAGTCCGCAGTTACTCTTAACTAGATAAGTGGAACGCGCTTCAACGCGGTGTCAAAATAAAGTTCAAACATTTAATAACTATTTGAGAACAGATAAAGTTAACGCAAACATTCAAAACGAAGAAAGATCGAAAAATTGACAAATTGAAGCATACATTCACAACGTAGAAATTTGACATTTCATGTAGTATAAGAAAATAGTATAAGTTTTGTGGAAGTTATAAAAATACTGCTGGTATATTTTAGAAGCTGCTAAAAAATGATTTACACCTAATTAAAATAATCTGTTTTAAAGCATTAACGCAACAACTTTGAGAGTGCTTATAACGCTGTTGTAAATATTGCGTTGAAGCGCGTTGCTATTGTGAATGTTGAGAGTAACTGGTAGGCAAGGAATTTTACATGAAGTTGGCTTTTAATTAGTAAAAAATTAGATATTAGAATTTCATTACCGAAATTGTGACAGACTTTTCCATGAAAATTCTTCTCAAATGATAAGCTCAATTGATTATTCAATAATTAATTTAAACTTTTATTCAGATGATATTTTCTGTAAACAGTTGCCCATAACAGAAGGAGTTACTTTATTAATTAGTAATTGAGTAACTAATCCTTAAACATACCTAACTCAAAACTCCATTTTCCCTTTGACAATAAAATAGGTATTAAAAGAGTGGTACTGGAATACGTCTATCTTCAGTAGGAAACATTATATAACAAAAAAACAATGAATAATTCATTTTTTAGGTTCATTTCTTGTTCTTTCTACACAAATGTAATTACAATTTCTTCTGTAACTTTGATACTTGAGAAATTTAAGTATAAACTTTTTATCATGACAGTTAAATAGAAATATGCTATTAAAATTTTGAAGTGCTAAAGAACTCTTTTAGTGAATTCAAGATTCGGGCAATGTAAAATGTAAATTAAAGTGATATTATTTCTAGAATATCATTTAAAATACAATTTGTATTAAATTAAATATGTATTTATTCGAAAAGATTAGTGTATTTTAAATTCTGAAATTGTATTTTATCAAAAAAAAAACATATTTTCTTTTTCTAATATTACTTTATACATAACTAAATTCAGTTACAATATTGTAGACAAAAAGAATATTTTACTATAAAATTTTAAATGCATATATTTTGATTACATTATTTTGTATTTTTATGGAATTGTCTTATCAACATTTTAGACAAGGATAAGAAAGTTTTGTACCTTAATGTAATTTAAATATAGATTTTTATATAACTTTGAAATTTAAATGCAGATTTTTGCAGTAATACAATTTTCATTATCTTATATATGTACTAAGATATGTATAGAAAAAGTTCAAATTGAAGTTAATGGATATGAAATGGTGTCATTTATTTTGTCTTGCAGGAATAAAAACTATAAAAGAAATTGTGTAATGAAATGACATTAAAGTAAATGCAAAGAGATGCAAACCATAAACTTTTTTTCGTTGTGATTCGGTTTTTGGTTTAATGGAATATTTAAATTTTAGTTATTGGTTCTTCGGTTTTGGTTTAAAGTTGGATTCAAATATTAGTTTTGGTATTATATATAAAATTAATTCGTAGCTGCTCCTATAAATAAAATAAAAAACTGAGAAATTCATTAAATTATTAACACGATAATTTGCTCTTGCTGATATCTTAATGTATTTTTTATGAATATTTTTCAATATTTCATTACGAAACAGTTTGTATCTCTGAATTAAATTACATAATATTTATATGCTTCTGGGATTTAAAAGATTTAGCAAATACTGAAAATCTTTTCGCAAGAAATCATTTGAATAAATTCTTTAACATATAAAATTTACCTATTACGGATCTGAAAATAAAAAAAAAAAAAATAGGTTCAAATAATTTAACCCAATATTTTGAATTTGGCTATTAAATTTTTTTTGAACTATCATTAAACAGAAACAGTCAATCAAAATGTAAAACATTTTTAACCTTAGCCTACATTTTTGTCAAATAAAATCTAATATTTTCTAATATCGTTTTTCTCATTTTCATTTTTCTATACTGTACAGTGAAATATTTGCTAGCTCATCATTAAATATTTGTTATTATACTTGGTCTCACAATTATGGAAAATTAAATTTTTATTTGCCTAAAATTTTGATTGAATTTCTCCATCCATAAAAATATTTACTTCATTTTATGTACTAACGAATAGTCAGCTAGGCTATCATTAAAAGTGAAAATACTGTGAAAGTGTAAGTCATGTCTTTGTAATTTTTACCCTTAAAATGCCAATTTTTGGTATTTTTTGTTTCACAAATATTTATACGCTTGATGAGAGAATCGAAATAATAGAAGTTTCGAAAAGTCTTTTTTTTTTTAGGCTGGCCAATTTCTGAAGTTTCTAACTTATATAGCTAGTGAGGATATATAAATAAATTTCAAGGTAAAAGAAAAGTTTTGTTTTTTTTCGAAATAGAAATGTGAATTTACAAGGTTTCATTAGAACAAGAAACTAAAAGTATGAAATTAGGCAAAATTAGTTTATAAGAAAGTTTTGAAAAAGTTTTTACGGTTTGAACTATTTTTGATATGGTCATTGATTTCAATAGAATTTGGGGTGTAATTTTAAGGTTGACTTGATAGAATTTATTTAAATTGAATAATTTTTTAAATATTATATTTGTGATTTAGGGCTTGTTTTAATAAATCAATTGTATTGATCAGGCTCAGAAGTCTTTATAACTAAATTTATATTAAATATTACAATTATTTTGGTTTTGGTGGTTAGCATTGATAAAAAACAGTACGATAATTTTAAGTTCATAGGCTGATTAGATCCAACAGAATTGAACAAAAACATAAAATTTACAATTTATTGTGAATTACTCTATTAATACAAATTCTACAATGTTACAACTTTCTTAAGTTCAAAGTTTGATTTATAAATTCGGCTTTCTTAAATATACTAACCAAAAATTTAATTTATTTATTTTTAATTTATACTATTTTTATATCAAGGACTCTCTATATATACAAATTATTTATGATATGTCTAGAGTATCGTTCAAATTTTGCGGGTATACATTTAGTGTGTAACCAAATTTTATATATGTATACGTATACGTTAATATTTATGTCTATATGAACAAAACATAAATTAGCTAAAATTCACTGAACAAGCTAAAAAAAAAAACAAACATACTTTAAAATACCAACTTAACCAACAAAATATGAGGAACAAAAAATAAGGATTATATGTCGAAAAACATTCAAAACAAAAATGATTTACTGATACAAATTTATATACAACATTTAAGATTTTATGGTGTGTATGTGTCGTCATTGATTTAACAATTATATGTATAGGTATAGACGTATAGTAACTATATACAAATATTATATTTTTCAACAAAAACAATTCTTATATTACCTAATTTTCTTTTGGTAAAAAAGTAAAATTTATATGAAAACTTGAACTTTTCATATTTATATATACTAAAATAATAACCAATTTTTCATTTTACAACAGATCAAAATTTTGTTATTTCTTTGTCCTTTTTATATAATATTGAAATAGAAAATATTGAGTAAAATATAAAAAAAAGGTGCTTTGCTTAAAAAGTAATTTATGGCAAGGACCTTTTTACCCATTTTTACCGACTGGCAATAACGTATTTTTAACAAATTTACTTAAATTTATTCTTTTTTTTTTTGGTATCATCAATGAGTAAATAACTAAAATTTTGCATACACTCATGCTTTCTTTTTGTATCACATGGTTTTGTATATTTTGTAATTATTTATGATATATAATAATATCCTTTTCATTTCGGGGTTAATATTTAAACATATAATAAACATGCCAATATACAGTATTAAATTCTTAAAGTTTGCACTGTATAAGAAAGGAAATTTTTCAGAAATGCTAAGGACGAAATAATTTCGAATATGGGTTAATTGTGATATATTGGACTAAAGGATTTTTAAAATTTGTTTTTTCTTGATTTTGTAAAGATTTATTTGGTGTCAGAGAAATAGGTTCAATTTTTTTGTTTTTAGTATTGTTTTAAGTGTCTAAAGCAGATGTATTGAAATATTCTATTAGAAAATTATAGTATTTGGAATAGATGTTAGTTATGATGGATAGAGATTGAAGCAGCGGTTAAATAAATTCGTCTAGAGATAATCGTACTAAAAACAAAACTTATCTGCCAATCAAGAGATAGAAAAAAATTTACTATCGGTAGGGTCGATCATTATATCATTAGAAAATATCGAAATGTTTGAGATTCGAGATGCAGAAAAGAATTGACAAGGTTTACAAAGCTAAGCATATTTTTCAATATTTAGGGTTAGTGAAATCCAGAAACGTTCAAGTGAAAATTAAAATAAAGCTGTAAAAAACTATTATTACAACCTTTGGATGAACGCATGACGGTTACTACAAAAATATATTACGAACATAACAAGCTAAAGAATACAATTCGGAAAGCCGTAATCAAAATGGTAGGATGCAGTGGCCAAAAATACTAGAAATATACTGCGATTCCAGAACTGGAAGAATGCGAAGTGCGGAGAAACCATTTAAATAAAGATACGGAACAAATTGGACTATAAGAACTTTTAAAAGAAAAAGAAGAAGCAGAACTTTTTATTAAATTCATTCAATAAATTTAAATTTTTTTTGGAAAAATGAAAGTAAATTATTTTTTGAAATGAAAAGTATCAATCATTATGAAAAAGAACCCCTCATAATCACCAAAGTCAGATAATTAAGGTAAATCTAAATTTTTACGACCGTTAATATCAGAGCTAAATTTGTTGCTGTTTAGATAATTATATTCGGAATCGAGATAATTAAACTGAAAAACAACTTTTACCTCTATGAGGTTCAAGGATAACAAAATTGTATATTAAATTTCTTTGGTTAATGTGTTTTATTTTTGGTAAAACTTTTCACGTTAAAAGTAAACCTACGCAGATGACGTGAATTGACTTTCTTGTAATTGATTAAAATTTAAATCCGAGTTGATCAAATTTGCTTACATAAGAATACGATAAAATTTTCAATAAAACCATTAAAAAATTCCATGTTTCACTTCAACATAAATTAGGATATTTCAAATTTGTTTTACAATAAACCAAAATTTACCTTCAAACAATTTTCTGTATTATCATTTCCATACGTTCTTCATTAATAATATCTAAAAAAAAAATCGAAATTCTCGGTTGCGGTGCTTCTATTATCACATTTAGTAGTACTATATCGTTTGTTAACACTTTTACGTCCATTTAGTTATCATAAATTTAATTTGTTCTCTAATTTTAATTCACGGTTTTTTTGAAATAAAAATAATATAAATTTTCGTAAAAAAAAATATGTTTATTACCCGCGAGAGCATCCAACTCTAACGATTAAAATATTGATACTAAAAAAATTATGTATTAGTATTGAGATGTGAACACACAGTATTAAAGGATTCTGGGGATACAAAAAAAGCTCATACAAAAATTTTTTTTTTTAAGTAAATGTGAATGAAAAAGTTGGTACCGAAAATGAGAAATTTTATAAAATGGTGCTGTGTCCTGTGAGTATTATAGTGTTATATTTTGAGATTTTGAGTGAAAGCAATAAGTTGAGTGATATTTTCGTGTTTCAATGAGTTTTTTTTGATTATGTGTAAGTGATTTGGAAAATGTAGGGTGGGGCTGACTGAGTACATCAATATATTCTTAGTTTTCTATATTCTGAGAACAATTTATATAGAAATTGGAACATGAAATTGAAAATATTGACATGGAGTATGATTCGGATGAAAATGTAAATAAGTATTTCAATGGAACGGATTTGAAGTAAACTGCGAAATTAAAATAATTGAATAAGTTTTCAGGGATTATATTTTTTTGTTATCATATTTATTGTCGTAGGATAATAATCAATGCGTTTCTGTGTTGCTTTATAGTTTCTAATCTATTTTCTGCTGACAGTTTTTATTTTTTCTAATACCATATTCAAGAAAATTTAAAATTAATATTATTTGCATATTAAATAGTTATAATAATTGAAAAATATCAGGTTAAAGTAAGATTTAAAATAAAGGAAGAGCTACAGACAGGCGTTATCATTGTAATTAAGTATATTTCTCAAAATTATTAAGCTGATAAAGTTATGTTAAATTTAAAAAAGAAAATCTTGTATATTTTCACGAGAATCAATCTTTGTCTTTTTGATAGTATAATCCAATTTAATTTTTTACAGAATAACTGAGAATGGTCACGTGTTCACGTATGCTAATTGTTATGCAATAGCTTCATATATATAGGATGTTTTGACAGCTAATAGCTATACTGCCTGACATGAGGTGATAACATTAAGAAAACCTTGATAACACAGCTATCTATATCAATAAAGTAACTAAATATTTCTAGTAATAATAAAATATCCTGTCATTCCGAAACCGGTATGGTCTGAGAATTATTTAGTTACCCATTACAGATAAAGTATATTCATAAAGCTAGTTTTTAAAGGAGTTATACTATACCCACAAAATAAAGTTTATACACAATGTGAATAATGGCCATTTTAGTGTTTTCTATATATTTTGACGTATTATATATAGGTTCATGGTTGGAAAGGTATCTTGAAGTTAATTTTTACCATTTTAATTTGTTTTTTTTTTTTTATATTTGTTGAATGTGAGTTTCCTCCGGAAATTAATGAAATTTTTTTTTTAGTTTCTTTATAATTGCCAATTTTTTTAAATCGTTATCTATAATAATGATTTACAAGACAACAAATCTAGTTTTTATTATAAATTTGGAAAAATATAAATTTCCAATGAGAAGAATTGATATTTTAAAATATATTTAATAAAATGTTAAATTTCTATTTGATAAGTTTAAGTAAAACTTAAAAAACTGTAGAAAATTATTTATCAAAACTAAAATAATTTAGAAAATGTAAAAAATTATATGAAAAACAAAGTAGAAAAGTAATAATTTAATGGAACTTACCTGACATCACAAAAAAACTTCATCAAAATGGCGATGATTATATAAAATTAAGTCTTGTAATAAATATTGGCAATTGCACTTGAAAACCGCATTTGAAATAAATTTTTACGGAATATTAATTTTCATTATAAATAATTTACAATTTATTAACATTAAATTAGTAATGAAATATTTTTTTATAATTAAAATTACATTTTCATATTTTTAAAATAAAATTTTTCATTTAATTAATTTGTACACACAAAAAATCATCAATTTTTTAAAATAATTTTAAATACGCGAAAAAACTCGGATAATTTTAATAAAAATATTTATTTTATTAATTAAAAATTATTTAAAAATATTTATTTTATTATTTTAATAATATTTAGTGATGTCAAAATTTAATTTATATAATTTTAATACATATTTTTTCACTACCGCTTACCGAAACGTCTGTTCACAACCAGAATTAAAATTAAACTAAGTAAAAAGAGGCGTGACTGACTAATTAAATGAATAAAATAATTGGCGCGAAAATTTACATATTTTTTAAGGGCGCAAATTTGAATTTGAAGATTAAATTATTGAAAATTACTAAATATTATATTAATTTAAATTTATATAATGGAATCTAAATAATCCTTTTATTCTGTAATTAACCTTGATAAAATAAATTTATTGATTTATTTATTTCAACTAAATTCAATGTGATTTATATAATAATTAAAATAAATACACAGAAACTAAAGAGATTTATTACAGAAAATTAATATTCCATAAATAAATTTAAATGAATTTTATATTTAGTAATTTTCAATAATTGATTTTTCAATAATCTACTGTTTAAATTCAAATTTCGCGCCCTAAAATAATATGTAAAAATTTCCGCCAATTTTTTTATTTATTTAATTATTCACGCCTCCTTTTACTTAGTTTAATTTTAATTTCGTTGTGAACAGACGTTTTGGTATGCGGTAGTGAAAAAAAATTATTAAAATTAATTAAATTAAATTTTGACATCACTAAATATTATTAAAATAATAAAATAAATATTTTTAAATAATTTTTAATTAATAAATTTTTTTTTTTTTTTAAATTAACCGAGTTTTTCGCGAATTTAAAATCATTTTAAAAGTATCCACTGAAATTGATAAATTTTTGTGTGTACAAATTAATTGAATGATAAATTTTATTTAAAAAATATGAAAATGTAATTTTAATTATAAAAAAATATTTCATTATCAATTTAAAGTTAATAAATTGTAAATTATTTATAATTCCGTGAAAATTCATTCTAAGTGCGGTTTTCAAGTGTGATTGACAATATTAATTAAAAGACTTTATTTCATATAATCATCGCCATTTTGATGCAGTTTTGTTATCATGACAGTGTCAGGTCAGTCCCATTAATTTTTTTTTAGATTTTTAGATATTTTTTAACATTTTCCTAAATTATTTTAATTTTGTAAATAATTTTCTACAGTTTTTTAAGTTTTCCTTAAACTTATTAAATAGAAATTAAACATTTTTTTTAAATATATTTTAAAATATCAATTCTCGTTATTGCAAATTTATATTTTTTCATCTTTTTAATAAAAACGACGTTTATTTCTTGTAAATTATTTTATAGATAAGGATAATTATCAATTATAAATTTTACACAACGTAAAAAACAATTTTCGTCAATTTTCTCAATTGTCTTATTTTACAAACAACTGTAAAGGCAATCATTTTTTTTTAATAAAATAATCCGTGAAATTTTCTAAAAAAAATCTATTTAAATTAATTTCCATATTATAAATTTTTGAAATACTGAAAAAATTACCTAAAATTATATGAAAATGATTTGAATTTGTCTTTTATTGTTTTGGAGAGATTTAGATTTTTTATATCCTTTACCTGAACCTATTTAATACATATGCTATTAACCCCTATAGCCATTGGCATATTTGTGTACCGCATTGAAAGTTCGTTGTCACGTATTTAATTTAAAATCAGTAGGAACAAATGAAAAAAAAATTGAATAACAAAATATTTTGAAGTTCTATAGTTGAATGCAAAATGACACAGAAAATTTATACATAAGAAAAAAAAAACACAAAACTTTCAGGAACAACAACTTTGAGAAATTATTATTTAATATTTTATTATATTTATTATGAAAATCTTTTAGATCCTACCGGAAAATATATAAAAAAAATTTTTTTTTTTATATATTTTTCTGTCAAGTTTTCCTGTTTTGTTGTTTTTGTTATTATTATGATGTTCACTTTTAGTAAAAGTTTATATTTAATTCTTGTATGTGTATATAATATTTTTGTATAAAACAATTTCTCGAAAACAAAACACACACAAACAAGAATTATAAATTATCCTATAATATTGACTGCAAATGTCGGGGTTTGTTTTATCTAGATTTTTGTGATCTGGTAGGAAAATGCCGTCAATAATCATAAATAACGACAGTAGTTCACATGTTGGTAAGCTTGAAAGAGTTAAAATCGGACAATTATATAAAAATTATATGCTAGGGGGCACTATTCGCTCATTTATTCGAATGTGTCTTTTAACTTTTATAATTTTGAATGTAAATGAAGAGTAGAATTCAATTTTTTACCACCCTGTAGTGTTGCATCATTAAATTTATTTAAATTCAATTTTAAAATATTATGTTTAACATTAGGTTAACATTTACAATATTTTATTAAACTTTAATACGTTTGATTTTTAAGGAAACATAGTTATAGAGAAATAGCTTTACAATCAATCTTCAGCCAGTATTTTTAGTAGTTACCTTAAAAATACCATAAATATTTAAGTTTTGCACAGTTTTTTGAAAGTCATTTTTAAACTTTTTCTTCTTATTTCGTCGATTTACACTATTAATAACTTGTAGTTAAATGGAATGCACAAATTAAATTAATTGTTAATCACAAAGGTCAACTTTTGGAATCATTCTCCTCATTCAAATTTTCATTTTGTAATGACGAACTTGTTGACCAATTATTGTTACAATCTTATTTTATCAAAATAAAGATTTTAAGGACGAAATAAACATTGTATTTAGTTATACGAAGCCGTATTAAAATATTTTTTTTTTTTTTCACTTTTGGTAGTATTTTCCATTGCAATTACAAAAAAATGTATGTTCTTTTTCCACATATACAGAGAAATCACAAACAAAAATATACATTTTATCCAGATACATTTTCCTTTTTTTATTGAAATATCCTTTTTTATGTAGAGTGCAGAATTAAAAAATGTACAACGAATAAAATAAAGAAATAATATTGAGAAGGTGTTTTTTGTTGGGTGTTTCAAGTAGGAAAGATTAAAATTAAATATCCACTTAATGAGATTATTAGTCATTTTTTGTTTTTGATGAGCTTGTTTTTTTTTTATATTTTTTTGATGTAGATTTAAAAAAGATTTGGCAAATAGTTTTTACTGGACATTAAAGGGTTCATTTTAGCTTTGTGGTTGGATGTATTTTGGCTAACTGAAAATGTTTGAAGGCTTTTTAGTGGGAAGAATAAATGTTATTAAATTTATTGGAATGAGTTTTGAAGTAGATATGGTTACAATATATGGAAAGTGAAAATTTGAGTTTTGCAATACCGAATTACATCCTTTTAGTGTTTTAAGAACTTATTAGCAGAGACTCATTTACAACTCCAAAATACAAAAATTCATTACTCATTAAATAACGAAGCACATACAAAATTTGAATTATTTAATGAATTATATTATTTGTAATGTAAACCTTAACATTAAATCAAATTTTCTTGAAAACCATAATATTTTTATTAAAAAATGGACACATGTAATGATCTTAAATAATTACATAAATTATTTAGAATTAATATTTGTAATAACTGTCAAATATTTGAATCGTTTAAATATAAATATGAAATTTTTGAAAATTTCCAAATAAATTTGTGGTTTTTATAATTCTATATTTTATAATTAGAAATTTTATGGCATATTTCAGTGCAATACCTAGAAGAAACTCTGCTTCCAGGATGTTTCACCATAATAATATTTATAAAAACACATAAAATTTGTTTAATACCGAAATATTTTTTAGAGCAAATTGTAAGCAACATAACTTTAAGGCTGCATAAGTAAAACTATAATTATATATGAAGTTTGTTATTTATTATAGTATGTATTCATTACTATATTTGATATCATTTTTCGTTGATTTTTTGTTGAACAGTCGTCGGAGCAGCAATTTCCTACCTTTTCTATAAGACTGTTAAATCCACTGTTAATTTCTATAAGACTGTTAAAGAGTTAAAAATAAGTTAATGTCATTTAAACTGGCTCATTAAATTGCTTAATCTTATAGCTTATTCTTCGGGTGATTTATTTTAAGTAAAGCGCGGTTATTCTCGGATGATATTAATACAGTACACTCAATATTCCGTGGTTAACTTCTTTATTATTTAATAAGTTAGTTTTCAATATACATATACCAATTATATGAGTAATATTTATTTCAATTAGTTTCCATTCAATACTGGGTATATGTTTAAAGTGGAATACGTAAGGTTTTTAAAAGTTTTTTTCAGTCATTATTTATGAAGAAATAAACTTGCATTTTTTAATATATTTTTCATGATTTATACATTTAAATATATTTATTACCGAATTTTTTTCTTATACTAAGCGAATAATCGAAATATTATTGCTAATTTTATAATTTTCAATCAAAGCGTCAAAAAACTGTATTACTGTATTAAAAATCGAAAGGTTTTCAATGATACCAATATAACATTTTCGATACGATTGTCATTTTTATTGACTTCTTCGATATTATATAAGAAAATGAATTTGTAGACAACATTTGTAAGTGTACAATCTGTAATTATTTAACAATTCCAATTCGAAAATCTGTTTTTTTTTATTTAATGAAGAACTCTAGAGAGTACAACGACCCCCACGATCTATCTATTGTGCGTCAATCTTATCATTTAGTATTGGCCAGTTCTTCGGAGATAAGAAAACCTTTACTCAAAATGTGTAGTCTATTCATGATGGTTAGGCAGAGGCGGCTGACATCTGTTTCAACACGGTCCATTTTGTTAATGTGGTAGTTCAAATGACTATGTTCTGCCATGGGGCGATGGAGCCTGTTAGAGTTATGATATCCTTTTTGTTGTGTATTATAATGTCTGCCACTTTTATTTCTTGTAGTTTCAGAAGTTTCAACAATTTATATTATAATATTTTATTAATTACATTTCGTCTCCTTGTTCTACATAAATACTAACTACTGTGCTAATATAAGTTAGTTTGGCTTCCAACTGTTAATAATATATTTTGGCAAAACTTTGGCAATATATCATTTAACTTTTAAGATTCCCACAACAACAAAAAAAATGTAATTTTTTAAATTTTATTTCAAATTTTTTTTTTTTTTTGCTCATTAAAGATATTTTCCAATTTCTTTAAAAAAAAAAATCACTCGACATGTTTTTGTAATTGAAACACGCTTTGATTTTGTTAAATTATCAAAACTTATTATTACCGAAGTTTATATCTTATGGGACCAATTTACAATAATATTAAAAAAAAAAATTGTTTTTTTTTTCTTGTTTGTATACTGGTTTTATATGCAAAAATTTTTTGGTTTTGATTTTTATTGTGGTAAAAAAGAGTAAATTTTGATTTTATAACTTTTTACCTTTTATATAGCTACATACATTTTTTTTTTTATTTGTTTCTATTTTGGAAATGTCTTGAAATGAAAGTAAAATATAAATTACCTTTTTATCAATTCGAAACACATCATAAAATTTAATGAGATATTTTACATGTATAATTTTGTAGAATTTCCATTTTAATAATATACTTTTTTGTTGATATGATAATATAAAATTTGTTATTATAGTAAAATGTTGTTTTTGGTTTTGAATTAGGTAATTATGAGCCTAAATGGAAGAAAGTTTATTTTTTATGTTTTATTTGGTAGATTGATAATGTTAATAATATAAACAAAATTTCTATATATAATTTTGAATATGTATTGAAGCATGTCATTAAAATATACATAATATAATTCTGAATATGGTAATTGTTTGAATTTTCTATAGATTAAAGTATTTTGTAATTTTGTAATGTTGAAATTTATCTTGGGAAGTTTTGTTGAAAATGATTTTAATTTGACCCAAGACAATTTCAGTATATTATTCTATATAAGTGTTAAAATGTCATGTTCTGATAATGATAAGTAGTAATTAGAAATTTAATATTGTATTTTCATATAATGAAAATATCCTTAATTTATTTTCTATTGTATGTTATTTGAAATTGTTTCAATTATTTGTAATATGTTCAAATTTAATCTAATCGAAATGTATTTAGAAATAGATCATTTTGTAATATACTAAAATCTTCTTCAATTTTCAAAATTTTCAATATTATTTTTAAATAGAATTATTGTCAGCGACGGTTCTTTACAGTGGGCTAGAAGAGCCAAGACTACCGTAAAGTAGTTAAATTATAACAAATTTGTTATTATGACAAAGCGTACCATAAATTGAATTAACTTACTATTAATATATTGTAATAATTTATATTTGGCATTTGCTATAATTTAAAATTAATTATCATCAGTTGAAACTATAATTAGTTAAAAATTTAAGTAATTACGTTTTTCTTTCGGCTACATAACTTACAGTTGCGATTTGAGAATTGTGCAGTTTCGAAGCAAACTCTTGTGCAGTTTCGCCATTAAATATAATTTAATATAAGAAAATGTTGATCAAAAATGTTAAGTTATTTTAAACAATTTTGGATTTTTACTTTTGAAAATTCATTGACTGATAATTTAATGGTTTTCAATAAATTAATTACGATTTTTTGAATAATATAAAACTTAGGAATTGGAAAATATCCTGACATAAAATAAGGAAATGCAAAATTGATCTTCTTTTGATTATCAATGATTGGATTTTATTTTTTGGTAGATTTTGGTTGTTCGGTTGTTATTAAAGGAGTGGAAGTTATGAGAAAACGGCCATAAATAAGTGGAATTAGTCGAACCAGTTGAATCTGAATCATTTTTACAACATGTCGATCCATTTCACTTTTTAATGAACGATATCATCTTGACCGGTTTCTGTTTACACAACTAGAAAGAAACTATCAAATTTGTTAAATCTTTTATGCTGTAGTAAGACATGTTTTCTAAGAATCGTATGTCTCGTGACAATTGCCGTTTTAATTTTAATACTGCTAATCTGGAAAATCTCTATTTCACAATTTACAGCCCGGTAACAATTAACAAAAATGAATCATTCATTCAATTAAATCTAAAAAGTTAACGAAAAATATTAGTAAAAGATGTTTCAATTGTTGCGTAGCCAGATGCAACCATTTGGCCAACAGTTTTTTTTTGAAAACTTAATAGCTTTGCGTTTTTAATAAATGAACCATAAATTAATTGAATACATTATATTTAAAAGTTATATGCCAAAGTTTATTCAAAAGCCTTGTTGTTTACGAACTAAATATCTGAATTATTCTTGTAATTTTACCTTAAAATAACTTTATCCATGAAGGCAAATGCCATTACTATGGCTAAAAATAATTTAATCATCTTTTTATTTTCAATTGTTTTCAAAAAACAAGAATAATTGAAGTTAAGAAAAATACGATTTTTAAAATGAAGATAAAAAACCAAAAAAAAAAAAAACTGAATGATAATTTTATGGAAATTTTATATTTCATTTTATTTTTCTGACTATAGTTTAAAACGTTTTTTGTATTTATTCAATTTTTTTTTGTTTTAATTTATTATTATATATTATTTTCAACGACGGACAGTCGAAAAATATTCTATAGTTTTAAAATGGTGTCTATAAACAAGAAGAAAAATTGCATAAAAAATAACCAACAATTTTCCTCAAGATAAGAACACAATATTGTGGGCAATTTGTGGTGTTGATAGGCAAATTAAAAACATTTTTCCTTATAAATTTATTTAATTTGTAAAATGGTGTTTTTAAAGATAAGAACCAGAGACGAAGAATTATTAATATATTTTTTTTTTTTTATTATTTGTTTGTTAAGAATTTTCTAAAGAAACCTAGATGAATGGAAAACATAGAAAGAAAATTTTATGATTTTATGATAATTTTTTTTTTTTTTTGTTTTTCATTTTATAAATAGGCAATTAATTATTTCGGATTTCTGAAATTCTTGATAAATAATTTTGTAATA
Organism: Rhamphomyia laevipes; assembly: GCA_963920725.1. Taxonomy (NCBI): domain Eukaryota; kingdom Metazoa; phylum Arthropoda; class Insecta; order Diptera; family Empididae; genus Rhamphomyia; species Rhamphomyia laevipes. The sequence goes on along the minus strand of OY987256.1, from coordinate 10,256,595 downwards.
GGAAAATTTCGTTTAGGTATTTAATATTATATTTAACACAAAGAATGTCATTCACCTCATAATTATAATTATATTTAGAAGATTTATAAATTGATTATGTGAGATATAAATTTTGTTGTTGTGTTCGAAATTTCATATTCTATGAAATTTAATCAGGTGTTATAATGTTTATGTTATGTTAAAATCATTCAAAAATATTTCAACTAATTTTCATCTTTCACATAAATATTGTGTTGTTGTTATCATAAAAATGGGAAAATTATCTACAAGATCACGTATAGATTGAAGGTTATGATTTGTCGAATAAAAAGTTTTTCAGTAAAAATAATGAGTAAAACTTTTGTCAATATTGTAACTGAACTGATGGTTATAATGTTGGTAATTTATAAATTAATATTGACAAACAATATATTTTTGACATGTAAACGGTCCATCTGGCAAATGACATTGATGTCGTGTCGCATATAATTTTGGAAATTTTGGAATTTTTATTAACAAAAAAAGCCGGGACATGAGGGAATTAGCTGTAACGAGATTGCCGATAAATTAGTAAGAACATGAGCTGATCAGCCTTTCATCGGACTCGATCCAGTCTGCGGAATTTCCAAGACATAATGGAGTAAATAAGGGAATGGGAAAATAACAAGAAATTCACCTAATGGAGCAGCATCTCATATAAGTCAAGGAAAATGATTCTTAGATATATAAAAAGAACTAAAGAAGTCCTTACGCTTAAAAAAACAAGCTACGTACAATATATTTCGCCTGTTCACAATTCTTTTCGCGCTCATGTAACACTTAAATAAAATCGGAAAATCTGGTAAAAGTGACTGTCGGTTCTGATCGAATGATGAAGATGAAGACACTGCGAAACAAGTCCTCTGCGATTACGAAGCTGTAGCCCGAAAAAAGTTAATATCTGGGTAAGGTATTTTTGAGCCCTCACGAAAGCAGAGGTTTGGCCATCATAAAAACTTTGCGTTTTTGTCAATAATATAATTTTTCTTGTCGGCGTATATTGATTACATTGAATTGGATGTGGAATATTAACTGTGATGCAAATTAAACTGAATAAAAGTTTACTAAATTATCTTGGAACGTATTTAGCGACCACTAATGTCATTTTAATGAAACTTATTAGTATTTGTAATATTATTCATACATTTTTTAAGAAATTCTATTATTCTAAATATTACTGAATAACAGGATGATAGGCAAAGTTACGAATCTTTTAGAACATATATTTCTGAATTCAAGATCATTACCTTAATCAAAATTAGTGTCTCGAAAGTTCCGTAATTTTCATTGAAAATTAATTATTCATATTTCGGGAAAGTACTTTAAGTTAGTAGCCAATAAATTTTATATATCAAAAATCTAAGAGATAATAATAATGTTTGATAATAACATTAGTCATTCAATGATCTTTCCTGGCTTGCAACACTTATTAAAGATGTGCAGCAATTTTGTGCCTAATTAATTTTGAAATTATTCCAAAAAGTATCTATATCTCATATTTTAGCAATTTACTTGTATATCTGGTATTTAAGGAGTTTTATTCATTCTCCGAATTTGTATATCATTCGGTACTGATTATAACCCTTAAAAATTTGTCATAATCTTCTCTTAATTTAAATCGTTAATGAATAATTTATTAAATTATTAATATTTCCTTATATCCTTTTAGACATGCTAAACTTTATAATATGTATATAATATTTTGAGAACCGCCTGTAAAATCCCTAATCTGTATAATTTTTAGACATGAAGCATTTGATTTTCTGAAGAACTTCGACATTAGACAGTTCCATTTTCGTGTAACAAAAACTTTGATTAGTAATTAATTATATTTAATTAATGTTTTTAGTGAAGTTACAAAATTTATTACAATGTCAAATTAAACTGAAAACAAAATAAAAATTACGGAGAAAATATTTAAACTAAGTGCAGTTGTTTAAAAGAATATAAATTGTATTTTTTTTCACTGTATAGCCGCAAAAAAAAAGGATAAAACAAGATGAATATAATGAGCAATTTTACTTTTAAATAAATTATGTTGATATACATATGAAAAATGATTAACTGCTGTTTTCATGTAGGAGTAATAGATTTAAATTTGTGGTTTGATTGAAATTTATTGCTGAAGGAACTTTGTTTCTAAAGGAGTTTTATACATAACAGATTTTCAGTTTCTAATGGTTTTTAATCAAATAATAATTGTAGACTTTATTCATCTTTTCAATGATCTAAATTAATCAGAATTTCACTTTTGTAAAACGGTGTTTAAAAATTTAAAGGTAAAATCGTAAAATATATTCAATTAATTGAAATTACACAAGAAAGAAAATGAATAACAAAAATAATTTTTTAGTAGATTCAGAATTAGTGAAATAAAGGACGATTATACTAAATAAATTATTGATTTATCAGTGCAGTGCCGGTAGAACTCCATATGTGAATGCTGTAGAAAAGCTGTACTTTTGCTTTCAAATGGTAACTATACGGTAGCGGTATGACGCATTCTAGTACAGCATCGGTTGAACATAGTTTGCACCGCAATTATACATTTAACATACCAAATTCCAGTGTGCAGCCTAATAAGTGCATAATTTAATATTTCTACAGTTAAGTTTTACATTAATTTTACAGTTTCTGTCAAAATAACATTTAACAGTTCCTCTGTAAAAAATTACAGTTCCTGTAAAAATAAAATTCCACAATTCCTGTTAAAAATTACACTGTTAAAAATATTGTACTCATTTAAAACTTTCGAATTAATAATTTACAGGCATAGTTTATAAATTATTGGTACCCTTTAAATAAGATAAATTACAATAGGTAACAATTACATAATTCCTAAAGAGATATGGATTCGGAACGAACCAGCTCATACTTTGTATATGCCGGTTTATATTCTGTATAAGTAATCGTTTTTAGTTGGGCTTTTGCTATTCAATTGACAAAATGAGAAAGCACACAAAATTGAATAAACTAAGAGAACAATATCCTTAATCCTTATTGATATAAACTCTCAGAAGGAGTAATCAAAGTACACAATTTGTTATAATGAGTGATTCTCATTTTGTCGGAAAATCACATGCGTTGTACTATTTTTGAGTGAATATCTTTCTCTCAGCTTACACTCATTTTAAAGATTATAATATTTTAGATAATTTCCATGCTTATTTTATTTTATGTGAAATCAGAGTGCTTTTAACCAAACCATTCACAAAATTCGTAATTTTTTTTTTCATTTGTATACCACAAAAAAATTTTCAGTCCCAGTTTTCTATTCATACGTGATAGATGTTTTTCGGATTTTCTGTGGTACGTTTAATAAAAAAAAAAATGAAAGAAAGAAAAAAATCGTGTACTAAAAAAATTAAAATTTTTTATATTTATTCCGGTTTCGCCATTTCATCAAACAAGAATTAAATTGAAAAATATAAAAATTTAAATTTAACAATTTATATAAATTAGTATTAGCGTGGCGGTTAGTTTATCCTGAAACAAATTTAATAGAAATTTATATTTTATTTAGGTCATTAAACCAAATACACCCAGTAAAAGAAGTAAGAAAAAAAAGGATATTTTTTTTTGGTATAAAAAAAAGCTTTTTTTGTTTAGTGAGGTTAGAAATCACATAAAAAAATCCTTAGAAATCTCACATTAAATTGGTTGTGTCCAGTTAAACCAAAAAAAAAAAAAAAAATAAAGTAAAATATTTTTTATAAATTATCCTTGTTAAGTGTATTGTGTAAAGGTAAAAAGTGAATGTGATTTCTATTGTTGTTTGTATATAGTCAAAATTGGATATATCCTTATAAAGTAATTTTTTTTTAACATAATATACACAAGAAATATTAATTGTTTTGTTTTTTTACTGGTGATGAAATGAATGATTCTCTTACAGGATATTTTCTTTTTTTAATTTAATTTTTTATATGTTATCCTTTTTGATGAATGTTTAAAATTTATATATAAAAAATGTGTTTGTAGTTTTAGTAATATGAAAATATTTTGTTTTTCCATTAAAGTAAGAAAAATAAAATAAATTTTTTTATTTTGTGCCATATGAAAGGATATATAAATACGAATATAATGTTTAACAAAAGTAACATTTCCTAAATAAACAAATATTTCTGTGTGTATGTGTAATATAAATAAAAAATTCTATATAGTTAATAATAAAGAATAAAGAAAAAAATTTCGATTTTCTCAAGTGTCAAAAAGTCTGTTACGTGAGCTGTTTTTGTAATTTATCAAACAACAAAATATAAATATAAACTATATATAAGAAATAATATTCAAGGATAACACAACAATAATAAATTTATATACATGCATTTGAGAAAAACAAGAGGAATAAAATAATATTTTATGTAATTTTGTGGCATATAAGAACGGTACATAATAATAATAATATTTATGTAAAAGAGAAGAAATATTATTTGTGTAATGTGTATTATCAAAATCCTTAAAAAGGATATTATATTACATTGAAATTTTATTTTTCGTTGATTATAATCCTTCTTTGTGAAATAAATAAATCTGATTTTTGTGGAATAAATTTATTTGTTAATAACCTGAGTACTTAAATGACGTATATGTATTTTGGTATTATTTTCGTATACAAATTAATTTATAAGTAGCAAAACACCAAATTTCGAATCTTGCTGTCAGATTAAATATATCTGTCTTAATTCCAAAGTTATTAATTACAGAGCGTTTGTCTTATGTACAATATCAAACGTAATTAATAATATGTTATATGTTAAAATGTCAATCTTTATTTTATAATGTAAATAATGTTAATCTACTGTAAAGGATGATTTGTATCAAGGATGCTTAAAATTTTAGGTTGTCCTATACAATTATAATGTAGCGTTTTTATTTGTCGTATGATCGTTAATTTGTTTGTGGTGTTTATGACAAAAATGTTAAATAATAGTTAAATTTAATAAAATTTCAAATTTTCAGAAAACTTAGCATTTTGTAAAACTAATTACTTTTAGATTTCTAAAAAATGTGATTTTACCTTCACGTATGTAGTTAATTTTCGAAATTTTAAATTTTATTTCCCAAATTTTACAAATATGACATATACGACATTTAATTATTTCGGTGACAATTATTTTTTTGACAATTAGTATAGTTTTAGTCTTCTGTAAAAATCTTTTTATTATTGATTTTTAATTTATTGATTATTTAATTTTATTCATCTAAGAAATTAATCTAGACATCGTTCTTAAATTGTACCCTCTACAACTCTGATTGTTAGTCTACTATTAAAATTATATATAATTTAAAGAAACCTTATATTCATATCATAAAAATACTAATATAATTTATTGAAGATTTTATTAATTATTTCTATTTCTATAATTTAAATTTGTATTTCAATTGAAATATACGAAAAATTAAAAATCTGTGAAATCTTACAATGGTCTTTCAAATAATTTAATTCAATTAGACGGAATTTCGTAATACAAATTCTATTAAATATTACGAATTTTCTTACATTATTAATGACGTTTTTCCCATGAAATATTTAAATTTCTTTAAAAATTTAAATTTTAATTTAAATTTTAATTATAATTATTACTAAAATTATTAAAAAAAAATCCAGATGAATAACTAAAAAGTATTAATATATAAAGCAATTAAATGGAAAATAAAATAAATGAATTAGTGAGAAAATTTAATGATTGTATTAAATTATAATTTTTTTTAAATGGATATAATAAAATTTTACCTGAAAATAATAAAGTGACAAATTCAATTTAAAAAAAAAGAAAATACAGGAAAATATTTGTAATAAAAATTAATAGAAAAAAGGTGTAAAAATAAAATAAATTGTTTTTTTTTTTAAATTTCGTGTTAATTTTCATATAAAATTTTATTAATAAATGTGTTAAGTATATTCACAACTGTGTCAAAATACATATTAAAATTTACTGAAAAAATATTATGATAAAAATATTAACTGAATTGGAAAAATTGTCAGTATCAAAATAAATTTGTTTTTACATTTGGGTAAGTTTTAATTTTTTATTTAAATTAATTTGTTTTTATTCCATTTTATTATTATTTTAAAATAATTAAAATAATTGTTGTTTATTATAATTAATTTTTTACACTGGAATATTCCCAGACTTTAATTCAATTAATGATCGTATTTTGACGTTATGGAAAGTACTATTTCATAGTTATATGCATTATTTCTTCTTATCGTGGAAGGGAAAGCCAGTTTTTCGATCATGTTTAATATTAATGCTAAAATTTACTGCTTTGCTGAAAAACAATCCATTTTTGAAGTAATCGCTTTTCGTTTGTTTCTTATTACTTATTCTCGTGATTTAGAAGGAATATAAACTTGAAACCAACGCCATTAAAACGATCAAATTATCTAATATTACTTACTGAATTTCAATCTGCCCATCTTTAATACATTATAGCTTCCCTAAAAATTGTGCCAATTTTAAACCATTATTTTATGAATTTAGTGTACAGTCAATAAAACTGATAACTGAATGAATTTAAGTACAATTTAAGTTCCACTTTGACTGAATCACATCAAATTTCAAAAGCCTTTACAAATGAATTATAAATTAATGATTTATAATGCGAAATTAATGTTCATATCAAAAATAATTCAAAGAAGTTCAAGATTAGAGTTTGACCTGTCAATTTAATATCATATTTTCAACTTCTTCAAATCGAAATGGGTAGGCATTAATGATTTACCAAATCTTTCCATAAACAAATAAATAGCTTTTATAAATGTAAACAGATTTTAAATAAATTTTATTTATTTTCAATCAGTTACAGAATTCGATTATTATAAAAGATGAATTTATTAAAGTTTAGTCCTTCATTTTGAATTTATTCAGTACTAGTATTCCAAAAGATTTAAAATATTATCCTTTTTTTATGAAAATATCCTTAACAAATATTTCCACCTAAGTAAATATATGTTATACAATGTTATTATTAATTTCAACAAAAACGTATAATGTTTTTTAAAATTCTACGTAAAAAAACTCATAAAAGATTTCTCGAATATTTTATTTGAATATTATATAAAAAAAAACCTTTTTAAATATTTATTTACCATTAATATGTAAAAAGGATGTGTTCAACAGACGCATTCATATTATTTTTGATGATTAAATGGCAAATATTGATTACATAATATAAAATTCTTTATATTTTATTAATAAAATATAATTATATATATTTTTATATAATAATTATTTTTATTTTAACTTTAAATATTTAATTCTTCTAAGAAATTCTGGCTCTTGAACTTTATGTAAACCAGCTTTGCTTTATTCATTTGAATTAGCGAATTAATATTAACAGAATATTCGAAATAAATATTAAAAAAATGTGTAATGTTTGTTTTAGAAATTTTCTAAAAAACGTTGTGGGAAAATATGATTTTAGAATTTCCTTCCAATGAAAATATGACAATATTTCCTATACATTTCATGGAAATATTACACGCAAATATTGAAATTTTATGATAATTCAATTTTGTATTTATTTATTTAAGTAAAATTTGTATTATTTTAATGAATTTTTATATTTTTAATTGATATTTAAATTAAAATTATTAAATAATTGAATAAATATTTTATTTATTTCTCAAAAAATAATAATATCACATTATGAAAGGTGGACTGTCGAATATTAAACCCGACATCGAGAATTTATTTTTCTCAGAATTCAAGATAACTTTTTGTCATGATAAGACTATTTTAAGTTCATTTCATTAAAGCATTCACATTTATCAAATATTGTTACGACCAATTGTTAGGGTTAGCTTTCTTGTTAAGACATCCAACCTGTGTGTATCCACTATGTAATATACCTTCTAATCCCAATTAATTAACACTTATTAAGTGTGCACTGAATACTATATGTACAGAATAGTAAAAATAGATTATGCTATCTCCGTTCTTATCCTCCTGAGAAAATTTGAAAAACCAATTAATTAAAATTTATGTATTAATATAATTTTATTTAAATATAATGTATAAAGTCATAATTTTGTTAATTTTTAAATAATTATCAAAATTTTCCTAATTACCTATATCAATTTACCCACCCATTATTATGTATTAGAAGTAGAACATACTTTTTTTCAAATTTTAGCTTAGTACTGACAATTCGAAATTCCTTATTTGTCAACATATTTTTATACATTCCTTTAATAACTGGTATTTGTCCATGTTTGGATTGGATTTGGATTAAATTGAAGAGGGAAAATTTGTTGGGGATTCATACTTTGGCAAGAATTGGGCCCATTGTACCCTTCGTATCCTTAACGTTACACATGATGTGGTAATTGCCTGTTAGTCATTTGACGGAATTCCAGAATCGATTTCCAACCCAGAACACTTGCTTCATGCAGTTTGTTCATGTAGCAAGAACCAAACCATTTCCGTAGCAGGCGCATGAGACATGGACAATGAATGACACTACAAGTCTTCAGTTGTCTACCGTTCGTCTCCGTTTCTGTGCATATATTTACCTCAGACTGTCCTTGGATAACACTAAACATAATTTCAAAAATTGTTTGAAATTAATTGGTAATAATAGAATCAATATTCGTAATTCTTTATTATCTCTTAAGCTGTAGTTCAAAAATCGACACATAAGTATTGATGTTATTCAGAGTAGACCAAAATTTGATACTACTTTATTAAATATTGGAGTGTTATTTATTCATGTCATTACAATCAAAAAATTTACTTCCTTTGAAATTAATATAAATAATAATCGCAATTATTTATTTCATAAATGATAGTGGTATCTTTAACAACTTTTTACAAATATAATATTAAAATTATTTTATTATATTTTCATTAAAATTTACTGTAGCCTGGTGAAATTATTGATTGAAATATTAATAATAAATTTTCTCGATAATTATAATATACATTTTATATTTTGGTGAATTAAAAAATTAATTAATTTATTTAATATTCATTCAAACTTTTGCATAAATGATAATACTAATTAGTAAAAAAAAAATTAAAATTTATAATAAATTGAATAGAAAAAAGCAATATATTAAATAAATTAATTTTTATTGACTTTTTTGTGTGGCATTATCGAATTATTATTTGTTCATTTTGCTAAATATATGATTATTTATTATAACATTAACAATTAACATTTTGACCTTCCTGTATTTATATAAAATAACTTAAAAAATATATATTGTCTTTGCTATATGACATAAAACCATTTGCATAAAAATTGTATATATGTTTCTTATTTATTATTCTAAAAATAATACTCTTAATACAAAAACTTTAACATCCTTTAGGCAATAAATTTCAATCAAAAAGTAATCGTAAAAAAACACTACATTCAGTAACACCCCACAAAAAAAAATATAAATCCCATCAACAGCATAAAAATAATAATAATAAAAAAAAAAAAATGAAATTCCTTCTTCTGCCTATCATATAAATGTCAAAATTAAATCGACAAAATATCTAAAGAAGAAATAATAATAAAGCGAGAAAATAAAATTATACTTTGCTCATCAGAATTTATATAAAGTTTATATTTTTATATGCCATGCTTTACTATAATAATATTAAAATGAAATACGCATAAAATTTGGATATTTTCGCAAATAAAAAAAAAAAAGAAAAATGATTTTATTGAAAATATTGATATACAGATTGTTCAAAACATTTTGTCTAAATTTCAGATTTATTTATTTTCTCTCAAATTTTATATTATTCGTATTAAGTATATAGTAAATTTATGCTTTAGTAGTTACATGTGTCGAAATTGCTAATTAGTTAAATCCTTTCACTCTTCGTGGAGCATAGGGCTTCAATAAAACATTCCCAGCGTGTAAGATTTCTTGCTATATGCTAGATTTCCAGCCTGGTTTTTCCGGATTCACAAATCTCTTTTTCGAGCGTCCTCTCCAAGATGTTATTAGACGACCTCTTCTCCTACTACCCTGCAGATTCCAATCTAGGGCTTGGCGACAAAGTTCTTGTGATGGTTTTCGACATTTCCATTTCCTAAGTTTTATTTTTGTTAACGGTTGACGACATCTTTTGTATAACTATTGGTTGGAAATAGTATTCGGCCACCAGATTTGTAAAATTCGGCGAAAACAACTACATATTTACGAAACTTTGTATATTCTGAGTTATTAATTTCTTTGTTAGCCATGTCTCGCAACCATACAGGAGAACAAATTTGACATTTGACTTGCTAATTGATTAACTGAAAATCCATTAACAAAAATTAATTATATAGGAATTATAAATTTCACTACAATCAATATACATACATGCAATAATTTGGATGATAATTATGGACTACAATGATAATCTGTAAGGAGTTTTGTGCGTTATGTTTCCAAATATGTAATATCGAAACCGGAAAGTTATATAAATTATATTTAATTACATATTCAGGGACTGTATTTAATAAACAAGCTGTACATAAAATAATGTAGTTTTTCCTTGGTTTAACGAAAATAATAATAATAATAATAATAATTTTGAGTGAACGTTTCCGTGTTCTTTCTGCGGTATTACGTAAAATTGATATAAAATAAAGTATTTGTGACACTCTGTTTTAATTTAATGTGAAAAAGATTTTTTTTTGTTTAATGGTAGGTGGAACCGTGAAATGGATTAGTAAAATGGAAAATTATTGTTATTCATTTTTTTTTGGCAATATAGTTCTAATTCAGATTATACAATTTATCAAAATTTAGTACATTATATAAAATATTATATTCAATTTTAGGAATTTGTTTATATATGGCACCAAAAATCGTATTTTGAAGTGTACTTTATGAGCTATAAAATCTATTTTCATATCCTCTTTAAATAGACTAACTAAGGAATGCTTCAGGCACTCGTTTCTTCAATATTGTACCATTCTTAATCGGACTATACACCCTGAAACATGTTATTCAGCAAGTGTTAGACTATACCATTGTCACGTAGATTTGATAGTGCTTGGGCATGTTTGATAATGTGAAACACTGTTTAGAAAGCCGTTTGACAAAAATTAAACTTTTTTTTGTTTGGGATCGGAGAGTTTCGTGTTTCGAAACATGTTGGGCATGTGTATGAAAAAAAAAATATGTTGGATAACTTGTCTGATACTTCAACTTTGAAAGCATATTAGTCGTGTATGAGCTGCTTCAATGTTTCAGTTGTTTCAATGTTATTTACTGTAGAATTTAAAACCAATTAGTTTTCTAATTTATAAATTTCAAAATTTCTCTATTATATATTTAACTTAAATGTTCAGTTAAATAATGTTAAAAGTAAATTTGACTTTAAATTTCAGTTTTAAGAAATACGCTGAATGCATACAAATTAAATTTTTTCCTTATTTACATAAATTTATACTAATAAATAATATTTTAATTTCTTATACAAATTTATCAAAAAAAAAAAAATTTCATTGGCATTGTTAAATTCAGTAACAAAAATTTTGACACCTATTTAAAATCGTTTCACAGAACAGAAAAGAAGGTTAAAATCCGTCAGACCCATGTATATTATCACAATTAACTTATTCAAAAAATAAAATAAAAAAACAAAATCTTTTACTTTTAGGTACAATATCTTTTTCGACCAAACAACAAAGAATTTTTAAGAATGTTTATCTTGCATAAAATCCTAACTAAAATTTATATAAAGATTTAGGTTTGCTATCAAAAAATATCAATTCTTAACATGGAAAATATTTTTTTTTTAAAAACATTTTGTTTTTCTCATTCCTTTTATAAACATTTTATGCAAACAATAGAAAATGGCCAAAATTTATTAAGGTATATAAAACACGAGTTCCCCAAATATAAGAGAAAAAAAAGGTCCTTTCCCATAAATTACTATGTATTTATATATGCAAGCACCTTTTTAGGTGGATAAAAAGGATCTATGAGTTTTTTTTGTCTTCAAGTCTATATAGAGAGAATAATTTATAAATCTATATAATAAAAAGAATAGCTTTGTTGAGCTGGAAACGTTGAAGTTTTTATATAAATTTCATTTTCCATATAAATAATTTGTATACGATATTTTTATTTTAAAAAAATTTTTTACTTGCACAAAATATAATATATTTTTATATTAAATTTTTTGCCAATAAATCATTTTTTGTAAACATTTTTAAAACATATTTCCTTAAAAATAAATCCTTTTATGTTATTTTAAAATATTTACTTTTTAGATCCAGTTAAATGGGATAATTTATTTTATATACTCGTAAGTTTTTATTTTCCATGGAATAAATTGTTTAGTTGAGAACAGCTACTTAAATTTCAATTACTTAACTTAATAAGTATTTTTTATGTTTTATTACAATTAGTTAAAAAAAAAGCTTGTCAAATTTATGCCTTAGTTATGATCATGATACAGATACACTTATCAACTACAAAATTCTCACTTTGAAATGCACTTAACTCAAATATACATTCACGTCGCCCAGTAATAACTGAGAGTGTTGAATTTCATTATTTCAAGTTTGTACTTATATTTGAAACTGTAACGTGAATAAAGGCATCCAGCAGGAAAACGTAATCAATAGAATTTGAAAAGGTAATCTAATCTATAGATTACTGCATCGATGATTTTTTTCACAGCGATGCACTACAAAATGTAATGCATCGGTAATCAGTTATTTCAACTATATTCAAGTAATCCATTATTTCATGCATTACTAGTAATATTATTAAATACGATAGAGATTACAGTTTGCATTACTGGTAATGCCTTTAGTAATTTTTTTAAATCTAGAATAAATATTTTAAAATAAATTTGATTATTTATTTTATTCGATAACTGGATCATTTTAAAAAGTCAACTTTTGGTTTATCAGTAGATCTGTATATTTATAGAACATGAACTCTAAAACTTGAATATAAATTATATAAACGCCAGTGCCATATTGCAAATTAAACGTTTTTATGAAACGTAAAATATAAAGTGAAATATATTGCCATTTTAGTCTACTTTTTATTACATTGACAGTACGAAATTTAACATTACTTTTTTAGTAGTGAACATTTATTTTATATTATTGAATAACAATATTCCGGTACAAAGTTTACAGAGAGACGGATATATAAATAATGTCATTTATTGAATGGTTTTTGACGTTAGCCATTTAAAGTTTTAATTAACAATTTCTAAAAGTTCATAAGTTATAAATGGAACAAATGAATTAACAATCGTGTAAATAAAAAAAAGGTTTCAAATAAAAACATTTAAATCTAATTAAAAACAAGTTGGACAGCAAAACTTATTATAACAATGACTTAATAAAATTAGCTTTATACAAATTTATATTTTTAAAAATTCAGAATTTATTATGGTTTTTTTCCAGAATCATTAAAACTTTTCATGTTTCATAAATAAATTAATCATTATTATATTATTTTCCACTTAACTGACCAAAAAACAAAAACATTGTGATGGAAAAATACTAGAAAATGGCAATTTGAAATGATAAAAAATTAATAAAACATTGGTTTTGGAAATTTTTATGATATCAGCGTCAATTCATTGAAATATAATTCATAAAAAAAATATGTTGTGGTTATATTTTGCGTGTTGCTATGGCTTGATCTCGATTGGACTTATAGAAGATTACAATTCCATTTATTTATCTTTAACTAAATGGCGACGTAATATTTTTCTCTAAATAGCTTTTTTTTTACAATTTCATTGGGGATGCGAATAATATTTTTTAATCGTACTTTCATTCATAATTAATTCTAGGTAATTTTGTCAGTGGAATTTTTTGAAAGATGTTTAATTTTAGATATTTAAGGTATCCGTCAAAAATACAATGTTGATCAAAGTATTAAAAAATATACTATAATATAAGAAAAAAGATTTCTTAAAATATAAATTGACATAATAATAACAACTCTTATGGCAGATTTCACAGTGAAAACTTAAGCCTTTTCCAGAGCTTAAGCTTCGATTTAACTTTATTTCTGATTTGTCAGTGATGCAAGCTTAACGATAAGCCTATCTTAAAGTAAGGTTTAACTTAAGCCGCATTTGGGTAGAGTTTAAATTTCACTTTTGACATTTTTTATTATTAGTTTATATAAATTCATAAATTTAAAAGTTATGTATTAGTAAAAATGTAAAATTTATGATACATTTTCCTCCATTTTATAAATTTATATTTTTATATATAATACACACATAAAAAGTAAAATATACACGCACACTAACTCATAAATTCCAATATCACATTAATTTTTATAGTATATTTTCATTCACAATATCATTACTACCAATTAGAATTCACAATAATTCACATTTTTTGGTTTAGCTAAGCTTAGGGAATATTTTGATTGCGAAATCCAGTGATCTTAAATTTCAGACTTAAACTTCACAATCGGTTTAGTTAAGTTGAAACTAAAGCTTCCACTGTGAAATCCGACATTATAACAATCTCTAAAATTCAATTTTTTGTAACCCGGCTCTGAATTATTTATAAACTTTTTCATAAAGTTATAATTGAAATTTTTTTTATGGGAGTTAAATAATTGAATAAACTTAAAACAGGTAAACAATTTTTATGTTGATTTCGAAATTATTAATAGAAAAACACATAAGAAGTCAATTAATTTTAATTAGAAATTGAGTAACTTTTATTGAAGAACTGATGTTTATTAAAGTTATAATAAGCATTTTTTTTTAGTTTCTTGAATTTATTGATAAACTTATAAGGAAAATATTTTTTTTATATTATATTTTGGATTGAGAAAATCATGTTTTCGTAATTATTTTAGTTGAAAGTTTTGTTTAGGTTATGACAGAAACTGAAATGCTTCGTTCAGACTAAAAAAAAAACGTATTATTTTACGTGACTAAATTTAATTATTTTACTTCTCAAATTACATAGTAGATAAATTTTTAGCGTTAGCTAAAATTATATGTCAAAGACGCGATCTTTGTGATTATACTGTCCTTGAATATATGTAAAATAAATTTAATTTCTTTAACGACATTTTTAAATTTGCTGATTAATTTTATGTGGACATAATAATTTGTTACATCTACATTCATAAAAGTCTATTTAATATCAATTCTAGGAATTTACAATTTCCTTAGAAACAAACCAGCTTAATGTCGAATAATCAGATTATAAAATATCAAAGAATTTTTTTATATTATTGTTAGTTAAGAACTTTATTTTTGTAATTTAAATATTTCATTTACTTTAAGGACATAAAACTGAAAATATTCTATAAAATTTTAGTTATAATGATGGGGTAAAAATTGAGTATAATAAGCTTTAAGCGAAAATTAGCTGTTTCAATTCAGGAAAAAACTAAAACTTTGACTTGTGGAACAAGTAAAACCAATAAAACAGAACAAATCTTCAATTATATCTTCAGTTATCACTCATAATCTGATTTTTAGGCATTTCAATACCTACCTAAAAACATAACTATTTAGTTGAATGTACATGTAATTTCTTTTAAAATAACGTTTTGTACCTTCAAATTTACTTTCGGTCAATTTTCCTCAAAGTTTTCACATTATCGAATCAGTAGCAATCCTTTTTCATAATAACTTTGAACAGATTACAGGTCAAATATTCATTATTCCTTGTATATAATTGTTTAAATCCATTGTCTAGTTTGGTAAGGGAATCAATTTCTCTACAGCTGTCTCTATTAGTTTAAAAGGCCTTTTGTACACTACAATTGACGGCTGCTTCTTCATTATATTCTGTCGATTTTCATTATTTTTATAGGTAATATTCATTAATTCACTTAGTGTATGAGACACAACAGAATATAAAGTTAGTATTCATTTTAATTTATTAATTAAATATAATTCTACAAACTTGGCTGTCCTTTATTTCTAAATTTGATAATTATATTAACCATTTGACTAAAAACTAAAACTAGTGGAAAGAAAATCGTTTTTTAATTCAAAACTTCTAATCGGAAGACTCACTTTCATAGTTGGAGATATTAATTAAGCGTAGAAAACAATGTCCTGTCATAAGATAATATTTAATATAATTTTTCTAATTTTCCTTCATTTTTGTTAACAAGTTTAATATAAAAAATCAATAAAGAATAATTGAATTTGATTGGAACTTAAAAATTTAAAATCATTGACTAAACGCAACATCTATAAAATATCAATAAATATTCAATTATTTATCTGACATTTCATATTCCTTTAAAATTCATAAACTTTTTATTATTTGAAACTGAAATTAAATGAAAAATTTGTTCTTTTTTTATTCCATAAAATTTTTCCATTTCTGTGTATAATTGCATCAGGTTTAAAAAATTTTCCGAAAGTAATCAAAATAAATTTGCATAATTTTTATTTTTATAAACCTTCAACAAACCGATAAAACATTTTCTGAAATTTTATTGTTTGGCTATGACTGTTGGTTACTCCTTATGTTCCACGCCCATTGAGTATATTTTGCATTATGGCGCCATTTGTCCTGATTAAGGACTGATAAAAACTATAAATTCTTATGTAGAACAACACAAAAAAAAAAAATCATTTTATTTTGCTCTTTTGCACTACTTTTCTTTTGGTATTTTGTGGACCCACAAAAAAATGTTTCTACTAACATACTAACATAAGTTAAAGAATTTTCATCCCACTTTTTATATTTATGTTGTATAATATGAGAAAATAAATTTTCATTGAGAAAATTTATACAAGAATTTTTTTTTTTTCATAAAAATTATAGTAAAAGTCAATTTTCTTTTTTGTTGATTATTATATGGAAATTTGTGGAAAATATTTTAAAATTATTTCAGTTTTTTAATTTATTTAACTTCGGAAACGAATCAGGAAATTTTAATAAGAATTTGTCAAAATAATGGAAAATTATTAACAATATTTAAATAGCTAAAAGGAAATTACAATTTATTTTATTTAAATTGGGGTTTCAACTTCAGTATTTTTCGAGTATCGTAATACTTTATATAATTGATTCGGATATATCCATCCGGATTATTAATTTTAATATAAATCAATTATTTAAAATGATATTAAATTTATAATCAATAGTTTTTTTATGATTTTCTATTCATCAATCAATTCTAATCGCTCTTATAATACTAAAAGCTGTTATATTTTTTCCAAGTTAGGAAATAGGACCAGCATAGCAGGGAATCGAATTCAGTTGACTGTCAATCAGGAGAACATAATATTCTGTTAAATAATATTTGTTATGAAAACAATTTCAAGTTTCAAGTCTACTCTAACAATTCGAAAGATGTAAAATTGTTGGCCATCTCATGGATCCAGGTTTTCATAATGTGTATATAAAGTTGTTAAGATGGAATAACAAACTGCATTGATTCATTTCTTTGGACAGGCGTGAAAACATCCCTCGATTATACTGACGTTAGCTGTTCAATTCAATCCGCGAAACTATCTACTGACAGCGTATACAAAATAGTCTCTCACACATGGTATCAATATCCTTAGTGCCGTCAAACCAAATTATGTTGGCCGCGATTCTCTAAGAAGGAATCGGAGATCATTCTGTCCATGAATAGAATAATCTGTAGGAAACTGATCAGCTACTGGCCACTGTAAAACACGATTCATATCTTGGAAATCCCATGGATTACTTATGCCGATGTAAGAATGAAACTATAGAGTCCGCACTGGGACATTTAGTTGGTGACTACGTTAGCCAAGTATCAATACTTGGGACGTGACACACTGCATGGTTGGTCGACCCTTTGTGAAGAAACGTTGTTTTTATAAAGGTTATTTGAATTTTTGATAGCATTAGTTTTTAGTAACCTAACCTATAATTTCGGTCGTCTTAATTTTCTCGGTTATACGATAAACATAACCAAAGACCACCGGAGGGAATGGAAAATGGATTACTCGACCTGCTCCGTTGCTCCGTATAGTTAAAATTCTACAAAAATAATGAAATTACTCAAGTATGAACAAGTACAATTTACATGAGTTATGACTTAGCTTTGTAGTTTTAAAAATCACTACTCTTTACTTTACCCGCGTAATTAAAAATCGGTTAATTTGGCAAAAATATGACTAAAATTATTTTTTCAATAAAATTTTAATTAATTTTTATTTATCTATAGATTTCTACAAGTTCAAAAACTTAGGCTATCCAATTTTATCTCAATAAATTAAAATAAAAATAACTTTTGGGCTCAAGAATTTCCAAAAAAATATTTAATAAATTTTGAAATTATATCAAATTCTAAAATATATAATTAAATAAGTTTTATAGTTATCATTTGATAAATTCATTCAAAATCAAATCTATTATATAATATCAAATCCAAAATCCCTTTTTTTTTGTAGTCCACTCCATCACTACATTTAAATCCATCTACTGACCAAAAAAAAAAAACATATACGATGACATTTATTTAAATTAAATTAAATAAGGATCAAATAAATATATGTAACCCACAAAAACAACCTAAAATGATCTTTTAAAAACTTTAGATTTATTATCTTTGTTTTGTGGTCCTGAATTTTATGTTTTTTTATAATTTTTTTTCATGTTTCATGTGTGATATAACATTTTATATATTTGAAAATTATATAATTTTTTCCCATTTATTATTATCATATTTGTAGAATCAGAAATTCCTATTAAAAATATAATCTTATGTTTTAACACGTATAGTCCTTGATGATGACACGTGGCTAATATCTACTTAAGATCCTTTTATACATATATAAATAAAACATTTTTTTTGTTATGTAGGTATGTAGTCTTTTATAATCTTTCGAAAGATATTAATATTTCTATGTAATCATGATGATTTTTGTATTATATAATCAATATTATAAAGAATTGTTTTAAAATGACATTAAAAATAATAATTTTTTTGGTAAAATCGAAATTATAAATAACAAAATCCTCTTATTTTTTGTAGTAGTTTCTATTTAGATTATTATGTTAAGGTGTCACAATTTTGTCGTTTCAAAGATAAAAATAATACAGTGTTCATTCGATATTAATCACCTAAGCTGATTTGAAATTTGTAAAAAAGTTGCTTTTGTAAAATTGTTGCTTTTATCGAATTAATTAGTATAAAATAATTAATTTCAAATAATTAGCGGAATTTTGATGGCAGAATGTTCCACTAGCCCCAGACTATGATATCAGTTAAACTTGCACTATTTTCAGTTAATATTGAGTTGAAAATTACCAACTTCTCCTGTATTGTCAACGATTTTCTCTTAATTTCAAACCAAGCTTACCAAAAATTTCTTATAACGAACATTAAAAATGATGACTATATCAGGAGTTGCTTATATCGAAAGTTTCTTATATCAAATGTGATTATATAGGGCGTACACTGTATATTTAAAATAATATAAAAATGATTTTATAAATACGGTATTACAAATTCTTTATATATTTTCTTAATCAAAATTTTTAAAGGACTCTCAAATATTGGTTTAGTATTGCAATCAAAAAATAAGAATTATATCAATTTTCTATTCAAATTCTAAATTTTCTGTTTCTGTAAATCATTTTGTAAAGAATTAAAAGGAATCATTTCAGATTTTGTAAATTTAATATAAAATATAATTTACCTTTAAGGATTAACAACGTATACATTTATATTATTTATGTAAAGTAAAATGATATATATTATTAAAATATATTCATTTTTTAAAGTTTAATTTTACCCTTGAGACATCAAATCGTTTACGAATATTATTTATTAGCGATTAATGTCTGAGAGTTTTTGTTAATAGTAGAATGGTTTTCGTCCTTAGACTATTTGAAAATTACTAATAATATGAAGGTTCAATCTATAATTGCAGACTTACAAATATTTACCGATTTAAAAGTAATTAAAATTATCTTTGATTGAAGAAGAATAAAAAAATAATTTAATTTTTTCATAATGGACAGAGAAACCTTTTAAAATGTAAAATAATTTAAATGAAATTTAAAAAAAAATTGTTGGTATCGCAATTGAACTTTGAATGGAAAGTAGACAAGTTAAATGTATTTGTAAGAAATTGAATTTAATTAAAAAAAACTTTTGATTATTTCTGTTAAATATCATTTTACAATTTACTTTCATATATTTTTTTCTGATTCATCTCATTAACCACTTTATATGTTGCCGATGACATCAACTTGTGACCATCAGTTGTCATAATTTTTGAAAGTTGTAATACACATAGAAATTTTTAATGTGACTTGTTTTTTTGATTAAATATCACGTCTATCTATGATTCATCCTTCAAGGATTATAATTCCAGAAATTTATATTTAAATCTTGGTCTTATAGGTCCGAAATAACATGTTTTATGGTGCATGACTTGTTCTAACCTGTTTTTTGGGTCAAGGGAGCAAAATACGTCGATAGCGGTACCGGGATATAAAGCCATTCGACATAAGATCATAATGATTGTATGAGTCAGGCATATATCGTCATAAATGTCTTTAATGGTGACTTGAAAAAACAAACTAGACGTAATGTTACCGCCGATAACAACATTATATCTAACATTTCTAATTGTTTTCCTTGCTGAGACTTTAAAAGTTACATTTATTATTTTAGCTTATAGAATAATTTTCAAAGTTATAAATTATTAAATAAATTGTAGTAGTTTTTCTTAGCCAAATTATTCAATAGTCCAGTCAAAGTTTCTGTCAAGCTTCCGGACATTTAAAGTGTTGGTTATAATTTGACATTAATATGGCACTACTTTAAAATATCAGTGATTTGTTTAAATTTAACATTTTTTAGATTATTTTATTGAAATCAAAACAAAGATAATTAAATTAAGACTAAAGTATTAAAATGACCCTAAAGATAATTAATTACCTTTAAATTAATTTTATTGTAATGATGATATTATTTTCATTGTTTCTGTCTACATTTTTTAATCTAATCTAAAATTAATTTCAAAATTCTCTTAAAAATCAATTAATTATTAAATATATTTATATTAAACATTTTATTTATGGTAAAATCAATTTAATTTTAAAAATCATTCAAATTATTATCGAAATCTTAAAATTTTCTGTCATCTATTTTATAAATAATGTCGCCTAAATCAAAATAAATATTAAAGTCAACTTTAATTTTGTATATAGCATTACCAATAAATTTACTAATGAAATCTATTAATGTACTTTAAGTCATTTTCTACATCACTAGACAATTTCCTATTATTTTAAATATTTTCATTAATTTTGTGGAAAAACAAGAATGTCAATAACATGCATGAACTCTGTTACTGACAATATGATATATAATTCTCCATTTTTTTTCATTTATATTATTATGAGAAGTAATAAGAGTGAAGAGTTTTCTAATAAAAATTTATTATGTTATAGATTTATATAAATTTCAAGAATTTACTTGTACTAAAATACAAAATTTTTGGGTAAAATTTGGTTTTTTGTTTTTGCTCAAAAAAAAAAAAAAGGTTTAATTGTAGAAAGAAAAATGGTAATTTTCTGACATTAAAGTTATTTAAAAGCTTTAAGTTTTTTTTTAATCAATTTAAAGCTGACGGGAAAGTATTGGTTAACTTAGTATTGTATCGGAAATATCATATTGATGGTAATAGATCGTTCAAATGATCATACAGGAAGGAAATAAGCTGTGGAGCACCAGAATGGAGCCTACCAAATACATTTAATTTAAAAAAAACGATAAATTCTTAAAGTTATTTTGTTTATCAGTAAAGAATCCACTAAATTTTAACTGAAATCTAAGGAAAAACATAAATAAAATTGATATTAAATATTTTATATGGAAATATTTCCGGATTTTACTAAAAGAAATGTAATTTCTAATAAATAATTGTTTAAAAATCAATTGGTATATTATAGACCAAATGGGAAAAAGGATGTTGTAAATGGACGACAAAGTCTTCTATATAAGGAAGAATTAAAAGCGCGTTATGATTCATCCGAGTGAAATATAAAACTTATTCTCAAAAAACTCGAATGAAATATAAATGTATTATCAGTGCTAAGAATATGGAGTTAATTACATGAGACGAAATCGAAGTAATTAACCTCACGATGGAGTAAAACAGACTTTGATCCTTCGTTTAGGCTTGCGGGGTATAACATTTTCGTGAGACATCGATTACAGTGAAATTTGTTAGCACAAGCTTTTAATAATATTTGAAATATTGATTTTCTTTAAATTTTGCTCGTACACAATCCCTTTTTTTTAGTTTTGATCCTTTCTTTGCTTTTAATTATAAATTTGTCATTTTATATTACTTACAATCCACAAATTCTACTTCCAATAATTCTATATATTTCTTGAAAATATTATAAAATAATTTATTTCGTATTAATTTTAAATAAAAATATTTTTTTTTTGACATTTTCCTATTAAAAATCACTGGGATAAAATTCAATGCATTCGAATGAAATTAATATAATTTCATTTTTTCTATATATAAATTACAATTCTTCAAAAACCTCAATCAAAATTGTCAACCAAATAAAAATATATATAACTATACAACAACCCTACCAACATTACTGAGCTGTTATCCCTTAAGGAAATTTATTTTCTTTTATTTATCCTTAAAAAAAAAAAGTTAGTTTTTTGTTGTTGTTGTTGTTATTGCTTAGGTTTACAAGCAACCGCACTTTTTCGAAATCCGACAATACTGATGACCATTCATGATCCTTGATTATATTTTTGGTAGTGTAAAGTTTGAAAGCATTTTTTTATAATTCGCAATTTCTTTTTTTTTATTATTTTCTCTTATGGAAATTCCTTTTCTGTTTTGTTGTGATGTCCCATTTCAAATTAAATTCCAAAGTGATATCCTGATTGAATTTTCTTGTTTATATATATACCATGTTAAAAAAAGTTTACAGTGAAAAATTTGATTTTATTCCTTTTTTTTTTTTGTAGATATATCATCATAAAAAAAATTACATTTTCTTTTTTTAGATCAAAATGGATTAGATTTTAGATTGATTTCTTGAATTTTTGACTAAAAGGACATTTAGTTAAAAAAAAAAAACTATATAATTATATAGTTTCTATGAAATGATTTGTCCTTGAAAAAATATAGATTCTTTTTTAAATTTTTTCTTTTTTATGTTTAATAAGGAATTTTTCCATTTTCTATTTCTAGGAATTTAATTTTATAAAAAATCCTTTCCTATTTATTTTAAAATCTTCCATCAAGGACAAAATTTTTGTTTGATATTTTTTTTTCTCACAAATTTCTAAAAAATAAAAATTATCCAAGCTAAAGGTTAAACTATAATGAGTGTAAAAGTTAGCTTTAAAGCAAATCAAATTTTCCGGAAAATCAATGGATTTGAATGGATTCAACCAATAATTAATTTTGTTCCTTATTTTTTATTCTTATTATTCTGTTAAATTTGCTTATTAAAATTTTGATCACGAAACTACTTCTAAAAAAAAAAAACTCAAAATGTCAGCAAAGTTAAATGAAAAGCTAACGATTACTCTTTCATTATAATTGATTGCTTAGCATAAACTCCTTAATAAAGTTTCATTTACACATGTGATGTAAAACACATCACATGATTCTTTCGTGCAATCGATTTGCATTTCTGATGTGTTTCGGACAGTAAGTTGACATTAAACTAAATTCGTTATACAATTTACATAACGTTCGTGTTTGTCGCAACGGAAAAAAAATTGGTTTAAATCTCTTCGTCAGTAATTGTAATTTGTCGCGATAATTATTTATGATCTTTGTTATTCATAAGCTTGGTAAAGCCAACTTTATGTTCATTATAGTTGAGCCTTAATTGAAATATATGTAAATTATTTCAGAAATAAGTGACAAGAAGCTTAAAATCAGAATTTTGTTATTTTAATTTATTTTTATCAATTTTCTTTTTTTTTCGTTAGATTTTTTTTAAAAAAAAAAATAAAATAAAAAAATTGTCATTAATTTTCCAATCTATACGCGCTTAACCATTGATATATTTTTATTAAAGAATTTTCTTTCTTATTCCTTTATTTTGTGATATCCTTGTTATGTTTAAAGGCGATTTAAGAGAAAATTATAATTTTGATGAATTTTTTTATTTTTGAGTAGGGTACGTATAAATATAGGCATTTAAATACAAAATACCACGCTAAATATTGTATATAGGCTAATAGCATAAGCAGAAAAGATTAAAAGGATAATTTATATATTTTTATTTTTGGTATATATTGTTTCAATATTTATAAATTTTCTTTTTCTTTTGAGTGTTTGTATACTATACTAAAAGAAAATATGTAATATTTTTATATTCGGTATGGGTATAACTTTTTAAAAGGATATAATAATTCGATAAATTTTTTTATAAAGTTAAGTTTTTTAAGTATTTAAATGTCCTTCAAAATAATGTTAAATATAAATATGATAAAATATAATAAGTAATAATAAGAAATATTACAGTGGAAATCCATTAAAATCTTTTTTGGAATTATTTTATTTTTTATTTCAGATGAAATTAATAGGTTTTTATTTATATACTCAAAATTATTATAATATTATATAAATATATTTTTTCTTTAATGATTTTCATATAATCTTATTAACTTAGATGTTAGAATATTATATCTAAATATAGCAAAGAGGCTTTTTAAATCTCTTACTAAGATGACAAGTCTTCTAAAAAAAAATTTAAAAAAAGAAATCTTAAGAAATAGAATTAAGGAATAAAGAAATGAAAATTACTATAGAAAAATATAATTTTTCAGGATCATAAGTTATGTCATAAATTTCAATTCCTGAAAGCTAAAATAAAAAAAATTTCAATTCGGTATTTCAAAATCGGGAAATTATATATAAATTCTTGTATCTCTTGGGTCCGTTTTCTATTTTATTAATGATTAAGATTTGATTACCAATGAAACTAATGATGAAACTCAAAAAATTTATTAAATTATTTTATTATTGTTCTGTATAATTTGTTCTTAAATATTTAAATTTCTTTTATTATTTTATTCACTGAATAGACGTCAAAAGTTTGTGCTAATGCGAATTTACTGTTGAAATTTTTAAATCTTTAAATTCTCATGAAATTCTTAAATATTAATATTATTTCCGAGATTTTCTTTAGAAGATCACTTTCGAATTACTATCACTGTTGAAATGTTAAGGTCTGCGATTGAATTAAAATTGAATTAAAATTACGAATTAAACTGTACGATAAAAATGAGTTATTAGTTTGTTTCAATTAATTTGATTTATAAATTTATAGAGAAATAATTGATAAAATTAAGTTACAATATTAAAGATTATTCTAACTAACGTAAATATAGTAGATACGTCCGTTTCGTATGCATAATAAAGTCCTTTTGTTAATATCGTACACGAAATTTTTGAATTATATAAGATTACATACATTTTTGACACAAATCCAGCTTATAAGTTTATATAAAATGTAAAAGAATATTTTTTTGTGAATTTGTATTATTTACGTTTCGAAATTAATTAATTAAAAATATCCTTCAGTTAATGACATAAAAATATATATATTTTTTTATCCAGTTAATCCTTAGTTTTAGTTATAATTAGAAAGGACATTATAATTATCTATTTTTAATTTAATTACAAATATTATTAAAGGATACACTGTTTCACTGTTAAAATTTTTTCAATTAATTTAATTAATATTCATTTAAATAAAGTTTAGTGACAAAATTAACAAATTTGTGTTCTTGATTAGAGAAACTAAATAATTATCATTATTTGATTGTACACCTAAATCTTGATTTAAACGATTTATTGGTTCGTGTAAAAAGGACGATGTAAATCAAAATGGTTCACTACGAAATAGATTTTTATATGGAAATCGTGTTATACTGAAAAAATGAAATTTTTCAAGTACTGCATAAATCTAGAATTAGATATACTTCAAAATATCGCCAACAGAATCAATAACTCCATGAAATTTGTGTACAACACATAGGCCACTAACAAAATAACATTTTTTCAAAAGTCTATAAAAATTATTTAATTAAAATTAACTTTATCATTGATTTTTAACAGTGTATAAATCATTAAATAATAATTTTCAACTTGACCATTAATTAATGTAGATTTAGTGTTCCGGAAATTGAATTAATACTTAATGTGATCCAAAGTACAAAACATAATAATTTTTTTTTGTATTTTTTTATTAGTGCCATTTTAATAAATAATTATATTTGAACGTGTCTGAATTTACCTGAAATGTATTGTATATAAGTATAAATATATAAATTTTCTATAACTAATTGTATTGCTGAAATAAACCACAAGCAATAATAATGTATAGCATTAGCATGAACCTTTGTTAATCATCATATAAATCATTTAATATGATTATAATAAGCATATTGGTAATTAATTTGGCAATATATAAATTTTACTCAAAACAGTAGAATTAAGTAGAATTAAGTCTAATTAAGCTTTTATGAGTAAAATAGAATATAATTATGGTACTGTAGAGGTAAATAGTTTTTGTACGTTTGGGATATAATATTAAAACAGTTTTTTGTTTCTTTAATTTAATACAATATTAATTTAAGTTGTAATATTTTATTAATGAAATTTCGAAATTCTTTTATATATGACCCAATTTGCAGTTAAAAAATGATGTAATTCTCGCAAATCATATTCTGGTGGAAGCAATTACAAATATCATATTTCTCTGTGCTGTAGTTTCTCTATATTTATTTGAAGATGGTTAGTTTTTTTTGGAATAGAGGGAGTTATCTAAGCAATAAAAACCTTTTATACACACCCGCCGTAGTTTGCCTTTTTGTTGAAAAAATGTTGTTGAACCCATCCGACTTTTTTCATGAAGCCCACCAATTTATCGAATTTTATTTCTCCCGCTTTAATCACACAGGTCATAAAGTTACAATCCAAAAACTTAAATGTTTTTGTCTGACAGTAGTGCAAAGACACAAAACATGCAATTCAAATTTTTCTCCACACTCTCTGCGTGCAGAAGCTTATGTCAGCCTAATCATTGCTGAATATGTTTTCTTAGGAAGATATGACCAATAACTATACCTGGAAGTAGTCTTACTTTTACTATATTATTTGTTAGAATACTTGTTTTCTTTTCGCATGAGCTTACTATTTTCACAAGAGTTGAATTTTCCTCTTGATTTTGCTCCAACCACTCATTCAGTAATCTTTTGGATGTAGTAATTGGATAACATACTTGATATGAATTAAGAGAGACATCTTACCGCCCTAATTCTTGCCAGTTCATCTGGTTTTTCGTTACCTGCAATTAGACTATGACCAAGCAACCATAAAAATTTTAATAAATTATTCCTTGTTAATAAATTCTGCTTGCACCTTGCATTCAAATTATTTAGATATAAAAGTTCAGCTACATATAAAATTGCATATAAGATTGAAGAATTAAATCTCTATTTAAATGATTAATTCCATTATATTTCTGTTAATCTTCTGTAAGTCATTTTTCTGTAAACCTGAGCTAACAGATAATATAAAACTGAAAGTGAAACTTTTATTTCGATTTAATTAATCAAGCTGACATTTGATACAAGTTCCGGGGGTATTTTTTTTATATTATGAACACAAACTTGTCGATAGAAGTGTAAATAACAAATATAAATTATAAATACAATTAAATTTATTTAAAATTTAATTTAATTCAAATCATCATGTCGACTTAAATTTGTTTTCATTTTATTTTTCATATATTAAATTTTATATTTAAAACATGACAACAGAATCAACATTTTCCATAACATTAAACTGAAAACTTTACTTGTACAATGCCAAAAAGAAAATAAAAACAATTGAAGAAAATTCTTATATTTAAAGTTTTTCTAAACACCATGGCACGTTTTCCGCAGAAAAAAAAATATAATTCAAAAAAAGAAATAAATAAAGAAAAACTATATGGAAAAATTTTTCAATTAATTCTGTTTTAACAAATTTTGAAATAAAGAAAAAATCATCATATCTTATTTTCAAAGATTTAATTAGGAAAATAAGAAAACTACAGAATAAAGAAAATTATTTATTTTATTTTTTATAAAAAAAAATTCGTAAAATAAAAAATATTAATTTCCATTTATTAGAAATTAGTAAATCGGAATTGATTTAAAGAAATATAAATCTTTCCATCAATTATCAATAATGTGACAAATAAAATCAATTTTTTTGAAAACTGCTGGTCAAACCTACTTAAGTTTAGTATCGAGATCGTTCTGCAGTGAAATTTTTATGCAAATTATAATATCCACTTTTAATTAAAACTTTTTACAATAACTAATAACTAGAAGCTACCAATTTCACAGATTATTCAATATGAATTCGATACCACTAAGCAGATTTTTTCACTTCTAATTTTAAAATCTTAAATTTGTATGAAAATTTCACTTCATTTGATACTATAAGCTTATGAAGTTTGTTCGGCCTGAGGCTTCATTTGAAATTGACAGATAATTGGAAATGTTTATTGATAATATTAGATTGAACTTTAATAAAATGATGTAAACATTTGTAAATACACAAAATTTTACACCTAAAAATATGCAATATTATCTAATTTCCATAAACTCCTAATTTCTATCGTTCATAAGTTAAAAATTCTTCTCTGTATTATTAATATTATTCATTTTTATTTATTATTAAATCATTTTATTGATTGAATAAGAACTAATTGGATTTATGATTAATAATTGGCAATTATTTTCATAGTTTCATTAGTTTTATAACTCTAATTATTTTAGTTTATTTATGCATAAATAGTGTTTGTAAATTTGAACACCTTAAACTATGCAATTGAATTTTTAGTATTATTAATTATTTTTCGATTTGAATAATTTTGTTTTCAAAATATAATTACATAAATTATTTATTTCATTAATGGCATTGAAATTTTCTTCATTTTCTTTAATTTATTTCAATAAAGCACTTCGATTTAATGTACATTTAAAATATTCAATTAGGCGAATATTTAGTAATTTAATTTTATGAATACTTAGAAGAGAAGATTTTCTCGGAAAATCTTTTAAAATAAATTTTATAATTTAAATCTTAAATTTGGTTTATTATTTAAAGACTTTAAAGGTTTCTTTTAGTCTTTTAATAGATTTTAAAATTTTCTATTTTAAAAGCTAATTTTTTACGGATTTAATTTATGAACTAATCCAGTAGGATAAAATAACTGATACAGTTTTGCTAGATTATATATAAAATCGAAAGGATTATTACTGAATAGAAACAAAACCTAAAGACCTAAATATAATTTTGTTTAAAAAATTTTAAATGGCAATTTTGAATGAGATTACAAAATTAACTTTTAGCCAAACTACTACGCCCTAGTCCATCACAGATAGACGGACAGCCATTTACGGTCATCAAGATAAAAATTTCCCTGTTTAGATAATGATTAATTTAAATATATTTTAAGTAATTTTTGTAATTTATATTTAATAAATTTTATAAATTATTTTATAATTTTCAATTAAAATTTTCTAATTTGATTTTTTCTTTCTATTTTCAGGTAAGATATTAATTATTACAAAATTTTTGTTACAAATAAATTGGAATTATCCGTAAGTCATAAAATTATTATTAATGGTGAAATTAAAATCAAATTTTCTTATTTATATTTTTATATAAAAAAAATATAAAAAAATTATAAAGTTTATTTTTTAAATCCTAAAAAACTTACGACAAAATAATGAAATTATTTTTTATTTAACAAATTCTTCAACAAAAAATCCTTCAATATTACAAAAACTTTTTTTATTTTTAAAGTCCTTAAATAATGATTTTCATACAATAAAAAATTTGAATTCTGCTTAATCTGCGATTTAACTGAAGCATTTATTAAACTAGAACACACTTTAAAAAAAAAATGCTCTTAACTCTTAGCATTTTCTTCAGAAAATACATTTTATATGAGTGCAGATATAGAGACTTATTCTTAAAAGTTTCATTTGAAAGCATGTCCTTTTTTATGTTAGTTTTATTATGTTACAGGGTTGGGTAAAATACTTTTCTTTATACATTCAAACAGATTATTTTTCAGTATGTTCGTCGCTTATAAAATTTTATTGTTATGCACAAACTTTGATGTTAAGTGATCCTGATATGTCAAATAGTAGTTTTATTACGTACGAAAAAACTTTTCAGAAAAACTGGAGTCATTATTTATATCGCTATTATTATAATGATGATTAAGAATAACTCCGAAACCTCATTTATGTAGTATGAAATTCAATATTAGCAACTAGATGCAAATTTTTCATCATTTGTGATAGCCAATTAAGAATTTATTGTGTTTTGGGAACGAAACTTTCCGTACTACTCGGAATACAACTTTCGTCAATTTGCATTATCCATTAATCAAAATAGTTAAGTGTTGTGTCTGCTAAACATTGTAAACAGGCATCTGTATGAGTCTGTTGACTGGTAGTCAGGCCATCCCTGAGTAAAAAAAATTCTCTTATTTTTTCTATCTTTTTAAAACAAGAAAAAAAATTAAAGTTTGTACAAGGATAAAAATGAATAATTGCTAGTACAAGAAATGTTATAGATAGAAAGGAATCGAATTAATGCAGAATATAATATAATCTTAAAAAAAAATTGCAATTTTAATATAATGTGATTTTGAAATATTTTACATAATTACTGAAGATAGTTTTCGAATTTTCCTTTTAATTATTGATTAAGTTTAATTTTATAAGTTTTTTAATTGACTAGATAACTAGGAATATAAAACTTGTCATCAGCTACTTTGGGTATTACTGCTGTGTACAAGATATAATTACAGAAACTTTGAATTATCATAATAAATTATTTAATAAAAATTATATTATTGACACCTTAAGGATTTTTTAAGGACTTACTAGACAAAACTCTTCTGTAATAGTATAGTTAAAAAATGTGACACCAAAAAAATATGTTTTTTATGATAATAATATTTTTGATTATGCCCGGTCGTTGTAAACATTTTTGCAGTAATCTAAACTCTTGGTAGACCCCACATTTTAACTATTTGCGTTGGGCCTGATATAAATTCGGTAATAATCGGCTAGGTGGCGTTAGAAGTTATTTTATAATAAAAATTTGTAATGTAACATAATTAATTTATGATAGTTGAATCTCGTATTATTCTGTTACTGTAACTGTTATACTGTTATACTGTATAATGGTATATACAGGCGATCTACTGTGTTAATGTAGAATTAATTAAAATTGTGTTTATAAAAGTTTTTCATACTAGATGGCGTTCCATATTGAATATTAAAATGAAATTTTATGGCTACAAAAATGTTGATAGACGTTGGCATTGGAAATATAATAAATATAGTAGATCAAAATGATGGTAACATATTTTTTTTGCAATAGATGGCGCTGTTAATAATTTAAAAGTTTTGCTGTACAAATCCCATTAAAATTTGAATCTGATAGAAGATTAATATATAAAAACTCTAAAAAGTCAATTTATATAAAACATACTGTACATTATTTCTGCTGTACGGGGTTTATATGATAATTTTCTTTTGTAATTCATTCATTTTTTTACTATACGGATTCAACAAAAATGTGCATAACTATTTTTCTGATATTTTTTATTGTGATTTCAAAACTTTCTTTATAAACTTGGTCTGATATGGCCTTTTATGCTGTTGTAAATGGAAAAAAAAAAATTGCAGATCAAGGATTAGTTTTATTGCTCATTTTACTCCTATATTAACACAACAACAACAAAAAAATATGTTGGTTTTTTTGTTTGTTCCTTGTTTGTCATTTTAAGTAAAATATAAAGTATTTTTTTTTTACATATTTTTGTTGACTGTACTCTTTTGGGTTCACTAAATAAATAACGTTTTTTTAAAATCCATGGATGGTAAATAGTTTAGTTACAAAAAAAAAAAAAATATAAAAAAGATTATTTAATTCTTCTTTGAATTCATTTCTCTCATAAAAACTTAAATTTTTGAAAAGATTATTCCATTTTTTGTCTTTGATCCTTAGATGAATAGTTAATGTTTAAAAATAGTTTTATATATCGCGTAACAAAAAAAAAAAAAAACTAAACTAAATAAAAATAAATTCTGTTAAAAAGGATTTATGGTGGAGCAGAAAAAAAGGATAACTAAGTTTTTGTAAAAGTCGTTACAAAAAATGCATTTTCTTTTTGTGAAATTTTTTATAAATGAATGTAAAATAAATTTATTTTATTGTAATCGTTTCTGTAAGAAAAAAAAAAGTAATCATGGCAATAATATTCAGGTGGGGGCTTATGTAAAGGATTCATTTTTTTTTTTTGATTTTCTAATGGAATTATTATCTCGAGTTTATTTTTGAATAAAGTTGTGTGGTTTTTGTTATATAAATAATTTAATTTATTATATTTCAAAACAAAAATAAAACTTTTGGATGATTAAATATGATGGAGATTTGTGAATAATTTGAATTTGCAGAAGAATTACTATTTCTGTAATGGAAACAGGAAAGTATTTGTAATTGCCACACGTGTATATAAAACAACAAATTTGTGACGCGGTTTAAAAGTACGTCTTTCTCTTCTTAGTTAATTTATATAGTTGAATTTTGCATCATTATGGCTATATAAACCAATTTAATTTGCTTTTTAACAAGTCCCAAAAATTGGTACTCAATCTCTATGACAGTTTAATGAAAAGTTTTAGGTATACGTAGAATTTTAATCAATTTTGGTAATATAAGTTATGATCGTATTAGCAAAATCGAAAGAGTTAACTCATTATAGAATATCCATTAATGCTTAAAAAGTGTCTTAATACCATAGTTTCGAATCACAAATTAAAAATCCTAATTAACTTATTTATTATTTTAATTAATATTTTCTTTTTTTATTTAAATTATGTTTTTTTTTAAGTTCCTCACAAGTAAATTCAACCGAAACTAGAAGGTTAACAATAATTGGGTATAATACATAAATGAAAATTTACTTATAATATTCACAAAGCTAAAATTGAATATTATGTGAACTCATTTAATTATTACAGATTACACATAGCTACCCAGTTAAGAAAACTTGTTTTGATTTTATTAAAATTGTTGAATCATAAAATTTTGAACGTTCTTTCAGTTTCTCACTATTTTCAGTACCTTAGTCATAAAGATTCATGTAAGTAGGCAACTATTGTTAATGTTGTCCTGTTTGGCTTAACTGGTTTTGGTATAGATAGAATAATTATTTAATTCATATTTCATCATATCCATTGTCGTCTTTTTAAAATATCACTTAGCTGAATTGAATTTAACTTATTACCGAAATAAATTTAATATTAAATATTCAATTAGTTTATAATAAATTATTTAAATTTCTAAATTATACCACCAACAAAATTCATTTCGAGACTAACCATATTTATATTGATAAAAATATTCTATTTTTTTTTTGGTAATGACTATCATTAAAGGATTCAATGTTGGGATTATTAGTATAAAATAATTTATATTTTATATAGTAGTATTTATGTAAATAAAGAAAATTAATCTCAATTTCTTTATTTTAGCTTTTCCACAAAAAAAAAATATTCAGTAATTTTTCTAACTACCGCCTAAGGAGATTTATTTTGTTGAAATTGTGCCAAAGTGCCATATAATTAAATATAATACATTTATATAAATATATAAAAAAATAATAATAATAAAATATTTTTCTGTACGTTATTTAATTTTATAGGCGAAAAAATAACAAAATTTCCTGTGCAAGTGACTCCTTAAGGATTCCATATTTTTTTTTGTTGTCTTTCATTTTTATACCAATTTAATAGACTCTGTGGTCTAACTATAAATTATATTGCCAGGGAATAATGAATATATAAAAATAAAGCTGAGAATTGGAACTACTCTGTAAAGTAGTTTCATACGTATGGACTTTTGTATGACCGACAATTGTATTCATATATCATTCATAATATAATTGTTACACTTATTTTAAAGTGGATCAATTCTTGGCACCGTGAACTACAATTTTGTTATATACAATCTTTCCAACGTACGTAAAGTGTAACATAAATTTTGTTGACCATTTTTTATGTTAAATTTGCAGCGCCTGGTATCAAGACTATAGTAACATATATGTGAACTAAAGTGTCCTAGATTTGTTTTTCCTTAATTACATTACTAAGGTGAAGTCTATCATTAATTAATTTTAGTGAATATTTCATTTTATTTGATTAAAAAAACTAGTTCAAGAAAAATTACTTCTTTCGTGAACGTCTAAAAGTCTGACGGACAACATGCGTTAACAATGTTCACATGATTTTTCGGAATACTCCTAAAAATGATACTATAAAACATTTTTATATTTACCCACAAAAATTTCAAATTTTGGTAAATTTTTATTATATTATACAATTTACTATTAAATCGATGAAATTTTTTTTTCTCGACATTTTGTATTTATTTATTATAATACCATAAGGCAAATAAAAAAATTGTTTTTCTTATGATGAATTTTCATATAAATAAACTAAATATGTATAAGATAAAAAAAAATCTTTGAGGTTCGTTATATATAAAACAAAGTATATAAATAAAAATAAAGATAATATTAAATAGTATTCGAAATGAAATTTATTTAGAGCGGGGTCAATTTCATAAGAAAAAGTAGTGTTAAAGATAAAATCTAGGATATTTTCATTCCCCCATTGAATCATAAAAGGTCAGATTAACGAGTATGATTGGGTATATAAATTTTAGCAATAATATATTTATAGTAAAACAGGGTCGATGTAAGTGTAAAGTTTCCGAGATGTATTCCTTTTTTTTTTTTTTGAGAATTCACTAATTTCTTATTTATTTCCTTTCATTTAAGTAAATTCTGAGTTTTTTAAGGATTCCAAAAATGACATATAGTAAATTTTGATTATTTAAATAAATCATTTCAGAATTTAACTCATTCTGTTAAAAATTTCTTTGAAAGGTTTCGTATTTTTTGATAAGTATACTAATTTATTTAAAATTCTGATAATATTAAGGTAGTCCATGCCATATTACTAAGAGTTTTCTTCATTCAACAAATTCATTTTTCAAAAATGATTTAAATGTTGTCTGTCAATTAAACGCAGTTCAATTGACCCTATAAATATATCAGAAACAGGACGATTTTAAATGGTTCTTTGAAATCAAATAAATAATTTCAATCTAATAAAACATTTTCTTCAATTCTAATTTAATTGCATTATTTTTCAGTTTTTCTTCAAATAGAATATTAAAATTTATAAAATAATTTTCTTTTAGTATCATTTTATTCCTTACATATTTTTTAGGCATCCCTGTTTTTTTATGTCTAGTTCAAGAAAATTCCATTTGATTACCATATTTTATTCAAAAATCTTTATCAGCACCACAATATACTCTTGTCGTACCACATATTTTAGAAATGTTTTTTTTCCTTTATCGATTTTATAAATTGTACATTTGTTAAAAATAAACCTTCTTTTTTGCCACCACTACTTCCACTATAATTTAGTGACAAAAACAATTTAACCATAAAAAATATATTCATAAAATTATCACACTGCCTGAAAGAACCATATATAGTAGATCACAATTGAACCAGATAGTATGGTGTGTACAAGTGTAATTTCAAACCAAAAAGTGGCTAAGCAAAAAAATTGTTTTTTTTTTTTTTTTGAATATATAAAATATTTCTTCTTTCAATTTCTACATAGAGCATGGACTATCCAAAATAAAGAATTATCGTTTAAATGGCATATTTTAGTGAGGGCTAAACATAAACTATAATATTTCTTCTTTGCAATATATAAAAAATAGAATATCCATATTCAGCACTTAATTTACATTAAGGATAAATCACCATTACTCTAACTCTGTTAGTTATTCTTATTCTTCTTCTATACTGTTCTCATTTATACATAAACCAACAGCAAAAAAAAAAATAGGATATTTAACAAGGATGAAGATAAATATTTTTGTTGTTTTTGTATGTATCCTCTTTTAGGAATTTAATGCACGCGTTTTATAAATTACGAATTCATAAAATATTTAATTTCTTGATGGCAACTTTTTTTATTTATTTATTTTATTTTTAATAGCTAAAATATGGATACGAATTTATAATTTTAATGTTGAATATAATATAAATAATTATGAGAATAGTATTTTTTTAAAAGATTTCCCTTTTACGTTTTTTTGTTTTTGTTTTCTGGCCAATAATCTTGAAAACTACTTTTTCTATATGGACTACTAAAGATTTATTTATTTTTTTAGTTATTTATAATAAATGAAATTTACATAATTATTTATTAATTTTGTTAAAGAATTTCGATTTTCGTCCTTAATTAATTTGGACCATCATCCTCTATCAAATCCGCTAAACCAAACAAAAAAATAATTAAAAAATTTCCGTTGTTTCAAAATACATAATATTTCATTAAAATTCTTCAATTTCAATTTCCATTTACGCTAATTCATACATTTATCATTTTTATTGTACGTTGTATACACAATATCCTTTTTCATATTTGAAATAATAATACGCATTAATGTATATATGTATGTTAATATTATCAATGCTATTTATATATTTGAACGTTAACATAAGCTTCTTTTGGCCACCTAAATAAGTGTGTAAACATAGCGTAGCAAAAACAAAATTATCTGTCATGATTTCGAGATTGATGACTTTTCATAGTGCAGGCATATACAATTTTTGAA
Organism: Rhamphomyia laevipes; assembly: GCA_963920725.1. Lineage (NCBI taxonomy): Eukaryota > Metazoa > Arthropoda > Insecta > Diptera > Empididae > Rhamphomyia > Rhamphomyia laevipes. Next base: position 10,219,876 of record OY987256.1, on the reverse strand, counting down.
TTCCAAATGAAAGTAAAACATTTTGTCTTTATTTAGCTGCCAGGATTGAAAAAAAATTTATACTGATGTACATGAATTACAGGGATACCCGGGGTAGTTTGAATGGAATTACATGTAAAAAAACAGTACGGTATATACACGTACAACATACCACAATGCCCTAAGCGTATGCAAAAAAAAAATCATTCAATATTTTTATATAATATCCTCGTAAAAATGATATAGAAGTGTTTCATTTATTAGTCCTTATCCCGACATACATACAGCAAACAAATGGCCTAGGAGTAGCCAATAAACCGGAGTTTGTTAAAATATATAAGAGTAGATAAAAATCTGAAAGGAACTCCACAAAAGCTGTAAAATTACCAAATAGCTTATTGCTTTAACGCAAATTAGTTGCGGAGTCTCCCCATCTAAAATTGAAATTTGTCTTAAATCAGGCCTATAATAGTTTTAGTAGCGCTGTCAGAGCTAAAACTAAAGTAAAATGCTCTATTAAATAGCTCTAGAAGCGCTACCAGAGCATCTCTTGAGCTGAAAATGCCACTTGGAATTGCTTTGTAAAAAAATTCTTGAATTGTTCATTCCAGGAAGTTGGGTTAAATTACAGATCTGGTAAGAAATTAGGAGTCTATTTTATAAATATTGTTTGGAAATTACGATTTTAATACTTTTAGTTTAAAGATCTAATGCGGACAATAGCTAAGAACACTTTTTGTGGCATTCGAATAGGATAATAATAATTGCATTATTCTGCACATTTTTGGAAAATCAATTTTTTAAACAAACCATTCCATCACAACATTTTTTAGTTATTTTATAACTCTACGAAAAAGTTATATTTATATAAAAATTTCATGAATAATTGTATTTATTGTGTGCGGGCAGTGATATCGAATTTGAGAATAATTTATCATATTCAACGATTTTTTTGGTGGTGTTATACGTTTCCCAAAATAAAAAAACGTGTATTTTTGGTAAAACAAATGAAAAATGAAGGGTTTATAAAAATACTATATATGTATATGTAAATTTATACATATGATAAAAAATTAACCATTACAAACATAATATATGTTTGTGGCAGTAGTTAAAGGGCATAAGAAAAAAAAAACGTGTAATGTAGAAGGAAAATGTGTTATTGTGGTTTAACCTGAGGGAAAAATGAAATATTATAAAGTTAAATGTAGTGACATTTTAATATTTTATTTAAAAAACCAAATATATTGGGAGTTTATACACTGAAAAAAGTTTTGACTTAAAAATTGTAAAATATTAATATAAATAAAATTGAGTATAAAAATGTTAATCAATACAATTTCGAGATTACTCGCAATTAGCTCATTTTCCAATAAATCTGTTAATTATTCGTATTGATCTATATAATTATTTCTTTTTTGATCATCCAAACTAAGCTGATTTCTATAAGGAGTGAAATTGATCATTGTTATTTATTGCATCTGTTAATTCTGGATCTTCTTCTTAAGATCTTCTTAAATCAGTTAATATTCAACTTTAGATAATGTAAACCCATTGGAAGCTGCTAATCAAATACTAGTCAGTATTCTAATTTTTTTGTATTAGTTTTAAAATAGATTCAAGTCTGATTATATTAAATACAAATTCAACTCAAATATTTTTTCTTCGTTATTTTCATATTAAATTTACTAAATTACCTTAATTTTATAAGTTCATTTTTCAAAATTTAATTTGTAAAAATATTTGTAATGAAATTAGTGGAATTTAAATAAAAAAAAAACTGAATTTTCCCTGTGGCTGATTTATGGTATTATAGAATTTGATATTTTGGAAAATATTGAATTATTTCACGTCTAGTGCATTTGATTGGATTTTATAGAAATTTGTAATTGTAGCAAATTTTTTACCTGTCATTATTTAAATTCGGAATAATTCATTAAAACATACACCAAAAATTAACATATATTTTTAATTGAAGTTGTGACAAAATTCGAAATAATATCGATTAATTTTTAATTTTAAGGACAAAAGAATTTGTGATTGGATTTTTGTTGTTGTTGAATAAATTATCCTGTTTAAAATTTACTTAAAGTTTAGTATCCTTATTAGTTCATTTGTGATTATAATATTTATTAAGATTTTTTTTTTTCAAAATCCCGATCTTTTCAAGCAACTAAAACGTATCCTTACTAATAATTAAATTAGCATTGTATAAGATTTAATTTAACTTGAAAAGGGTTACAACCGAAATTGTCAGAATTTGTTTCGTCAGTGTATAAATGTAGTTTTTTCCATTTTTATTAAATTCTAAATATGTTTTTAGAAAAAAACTTCTTTCTGAGTTTTTTATACGACTTTTGTAGATAGAACATTTTAATTGTGATCCTTACCGCCTATTTGTCTGTCTATCCATCCGTTGAAAACCATTAAATAAATGATTTATTTAATAATGAAAATCCTTTCAAATAGGTCATGCAATAAAACAAGATTTTTAGATATTCGTAAATGATCTGAAGTTTTGCAATTAAACACAGTAAATAAAATCAGCCTTGAAAATATAAGGGGGAAAAGAATATTATATACAGACAACTGACTGCGCTTTAGAGAGCTAGAATCTTAAAGATCTAATGTAATGTGACCACAAACCAATAGCTCTAGCTGTAAAGTTATTTGCTTCCCACAAACTTGACAAGATATTTAACAATATTTTAACTCCAGTATTGAAATTCTGTAGCCCTGGCGGTTAATATTCAACATTGTTTAATCTCGGCAGCAGCTTGTTTGTTATTGATTTCCATATGTTGAGCATTTTTCAAAGCTAACGATATCAGCTGCCGGTCACATTACGTATAATAATGACAGTATTATTTTGAATTCCCTTCACAAGATGGCGCTAATTGTCTTATTTATTCTATAGATTATAGAATATTTCATAAAAAAGACAATGATTCGAAGCTACTTTCCGGCTTATGAAACTACTAAGTAAAAAGTTAAGCTCTTTTATATTACTAATATCAATTTAACAAATTCAATGTCAGTATAATTTTTACTTAAATTCTTATTTGTAATGTTGACCTTGTTTAAGAGACAAATTGTTTTGGGTTAATTGAGATTGAGATAGTATCCTTTTTTTTGCTATGATTTTTATTTATTTTATGCACTGAAGATTTTACTTACTATATAATCACAGAAATATAAAAACAACATAAATAATTGCGGTTTACTATAAAACAATTTATTATAATTAAGATATCTCTCTAGTCTCTGTGCCCTTTCAACTTAATAAATTGTTTTAGTTAACTACTGATGGCAATATTGTTCATGTTATAATTTTTGTGATCCTTCCTTGTGACCATAATACTAAAATCATCCCTAAAGAATTGAAGGTTATTATTTCAATTAATCACTAAAAATCATTTTATAAATTTTTTCCTTCACATATTGTGTCCTTCACATCCTTGGACTTGATCTTTTTTGTAATAACTTTTTTGAAATTGCTCGTTACATCTTGTAGGAATGTAATCTTTTTAAAGTCTATTCTATTTTATATAGTAAGATATTTAATAATTTTAAAAGATATTTCATTTTTTTTTGCTGAACAAATAAATAACAAAAAATGTGAAAATATTAAATTTTTAACTTATGTTTCTTATGAAAGTTTTTATGAAATTGAATGATTTTCTTGAAATAGTAAAAAAAAAACAGGGTTGTCTGAAGCAATAAATCTACGATACGAGAATGTTCTGTCGTCATTGAAATTAGCAGGTTTGGATATATAAGTTTTTATTGTACTTTGTGTACTTAATATTAAGTTGTCTTTTGATTTACTTGTTTCGCTACGATAATAATCTTAGCCGCTGCAATATTAAATTAATTTTGATATGGTACACTGTTAAAACACATTCAATTTGGCTTTTTAAACCTAAAGTATTCTGCAATATTATTGTTATTCCAAATGATTACGTATATATCGATTCAGTTTCTTGTAAATTTAATATAAATACTGTAATGGCAAAAAAAAAGGTGACACACAATAAAAAAATTGTCCTTCAAACATAATACACGAAATCATTAAATAACAAGTGAAATTCCACAAAGTTTGCATCAGTAAATAATAAAAAAATATTTTCTAGTTGTGTAATTACAACTTACAATAAAAAAAATTTGGTAAGCGGCAAATTGTTTGTTGAGTTGTTTGCTTTCCTCTATTCAAATGGGTCTAATTTAGACTGAAGAGTATATCCATATTTTGTCGGTTACTCTTTATATTTATATATTCAACAAAATTTGGTTCGTAAGGAAATGAGGAGGATGCGAAAACCTAGGCCCATCATACACCTCAATCGATGTATGAAATTTGTAAAACCCATCTTACCAACCTAATGAACTTCATTAGGTTGGCAGGTTCCTTTTCACTTGACTGTAAAACGTTCTTTAGAAAATAACATTCTAAATATACATATTAATCTACGAATAACATAGGAAATATTCCACAGATTTTTCATAACTTTTCTTCATATGTAAAGCATGTCGAGATCATAGTCTGTCCGAACCCTGTAGTATGTTTCTGTAGGAGTATGTGTATCGCTTTATTCATTGATAATACAATTCTTGTTTTCCTACCACTCGTCGAAGTGTAAACGCAAACGTTCATATTTGTCCATTTATGCGATTTCGTATGTATAGCCCATTTATCCAGAATTTAAACTAGTAAGTTAGATTAGCCCCGCTTTTTAGCCAATTCATCCCTTTTCTCATTTTCCTAGATCGAACTATAATGTAGTAACCAGAGGTGGTCGTTACAATTATCGAGGTCATTAAAATTATATTTATCTTCGTTCACTAATTTTGACTTGATAGATTACCTTTCCATTTCCAAGCGCCCTTATTACAGCTTCAATATCTGAGCATATAATTAAATATATTTCTGTTAAAACCATGGCTGCTTTGTTTAAAAAAGCAATCTCCGCTTGGTAAATTGTAGTTTTTTTAGTCCAACCTAAAACTTTTAAAAGTTAGAGTCATGAACTTCCTTATATTTTTATTTGTTGATACTCTAGTTAATTTTATAAATTATTTTTGTCCAAGTTTTCAAAAAGTAAACAGTATTAACTATTTGCCAGTACTGTCAGTATAGTGTATAGTTTATCATTGTGTGATTACTGCTGAGGATCTTGGATTAGTTTTGAAAAAGAAATTGAAAATAATATATTGTATACAACAATAGAAAACAATCTCAAGGGAAATGAAATCAGTGAATTTTCCGCCCTTTTTTTTGTTAACAGAAAAGTTTATTTTATATTAAATTTTACGTATTAAATTTATCATCTTTATATAAACTCAAATTCCATGTTGTCGCGTTTTCTTTATAATTTTTAAAATAAGGATAAAAATTTAATATTATTTCTTTATTCGTGAAATACATATAACAATAACTATACACTAAAAACTGCTCTTTTCTGGAAAGGAAACTTATTTTCAATCAAAAATAACCAATTTTTTCTGATTTCGTCCTTAAAAAAAAACATATTTTTTCTTATAAAATATCTTTTTATTTAAGTAACAAAAAAATATTATATAAAAATATGAAAAGATATTTTCTTTTGTACAAGGAATTTTTCTTCTTTTTCTTAAAAAAAGAAATTCCGGATTATTAAAGTGACAACGAAATTTTCTTTAAAATTGTCATACTAATACAGAATAGAATTTATATTATTTTCATTTTAAAATTATATTTTACTTAAAAGTATGTAACAAAAGTTTCATAAACTAGAAAATTCTATGTTTTTTAAAGTTCAAAAATATTACAATTTAAAAGATTATTGTATAACCTTACAGTAAAAATTCGATTAAATGAACTAATATAGCGAGGATATTTAGTTACTGATCTTTGTGCAAATAAGATTATCTTTTTTTAATGTATTTTTGGTATTAATTAGGTTCAGATTATTGTCTCTTATACGGCCTTCACACTAGAGCATAAAACCAGGTTTTACAACGAAACGATTTGAGGTTATGCTTAGTATAAACCTCGATACTTTCCATATTTTTCGATATAATCGACCATATTTTAATGAATTTTGGTAGCCCTATAAACAATTTTATATTTTTATTGATATGTCAAAATAAACCTTGTTCATATAGTCTGAACAGCTTTCGTAAAACCAGTTTTCAAACTATGTTTTTTTTCGTAGCGTGGAGAGACTATTAGGTTCAAATTGTATTTTTATCAAACGTATATTTATCAGTGTTTTCCGGAGCTTCTGATTGTAATTTTTGATATTTTCTATATATAATTATTCTGTTTGGTTACAATTATATCGACGGTTTAGTGCCTAATTTTTTCGTTTTTGTAATAGACATTATAAAAAAGGATTTATTATTATCGATATTTTTAATAAAAATATTTATTTTTATTTACAAGCAAAACACACAAAGTCATTAAATGACAAGCAAAATGATATAGCAAAAGCTTATCTAGAGAATAATATATAGAAATTTGAAATCGTTACAATTATGTAACAAAATTTCCAGTTGTATAAATTTTACAATTCCCAGTCTGATTAATTGAACGAATTTGATAGTTTCAATATACTTAATAGTTTATTTACAGAATTCACTTTTGGTTCATTTGGTTCTTTATAGTTAGGACTTTCCAAAACACAAAGAATTTGGTAAATGATTAATTAATTTGTAGATTAATAATTTGACATTCTGGATTCGGGCAATTAAAAGAGTTTTAGAATAAGAATATATACAAATCGAACTCAGTAAGTCCTTAGAGTATTAATCTTTCAGGAATTCTACACTTTGCCTGTCATATATTGAATATCGTTTTACTATTTCTAATTTGTTGACTAAGTTTTTGTGTCACGATATATTTACAAATTGTGAACAAATTTTTAGTTAGCTATTAGGTTCCACTGAACCAGTACGCGCTACATTGCTTGACCATTTATAATTGTGTATGTAACAAGCAATATTAAATATAATTTTTTCCCAATGACTTAGAATTCTATTGGAATTAGAACGTTTTGGTTATAATTATAGAATTGTAATTGGTATTTGTATCAGCTAAAAGTTCATTTTCAATATTTCTTAAAAACAAAAATCGTGGATTTTGTGGAAATTATTTTATCCCTAAAAACTAAAGTACTAAAGTGGAATTAAATATTTCATAGTCATCGTAAAAGAAGTAATAAAACATAAAAAAATTATAGATAACGAAAAATAATAAAATAAAAAGTTTTTTTTTTTTTTTTCAAATTTCCGGTAATAAAGTTTTTGTTTTTCTCATTATTTATTATATAATTTATTTAAATCTTAATGTAATTTAATTAATGTCATTTAAATTGTCAGTTCATGTTTATTTTTTTTTTATATCTTCTATTTATGGTTAAAAACCCATTAAAATGCCCACAATTATAATTATATTTGGTCAAATTGGTTATATATATTTTTAAAAGTTACTTAATACTTGATTAAACATAATGAATTTCCCTTTTAGTATATGTTTTATTTCATTTTTATGTAGAGAAAATCGTCATTTAATGGATATTTTCCATTAAGGATTAGTGTTGTAACAGAGTTGTAAACTAGATGTAATATTAGGTTTCAAGATATTTTAGGAAACGTAATTTTTTATATTATATATAACGAAAAATTAAGAATTTAAATTATTTTTCATGATACTAAATTAATGTTATTCATCTCTACAACATAAAAATGAACATTTTTTGTTAATTTTCTTTGAAAAAATATGTTAAATGCAGAATAACCAAACTACATCTTTGCGAAATCTGATGAACAAACGATATAAATCAGTTACGAATCGGTGTAGACTTCAAATCATTGACGAATCTGTTAAATGAAATGTTGTGCTTCTGTTTTCGGAAGAAGATTATATTTCACAAGTGGCCATGGTGATTATAATCGAAATAAATGTTTGGCAATAAATCCTATATAATTTTTAATTCTTTTACACTTTGCAGCTCTAATTTTATGAAAAAAAATATTTTTCCTTACCAAAATACTAAAACATTAAACTATATACCTAAAAACTGAGCATCAATGGGAAACTTTTAATTTTTAACAGCATATTTAAAAATTGTTTCAAGAATAAGCTTCATACCCATAGAAAAAGGACATTAAATATACATAAAGGCATCACCATTAAACGATTTTATTTAACAAGTTGAAAGTTGGGTGAACGAAGGCAACTACAACGAAAAATGTTTCATGTCCTGTAAATAAGCTAAAATATATATACATAAAATATGTATTTAGTATATAACATAAAATCTACTTTAAAATTTTTTTTGTATGTCGAGGACCATATTTGTCGAGAAAGATAAAATAAAAAACTCGGAAATACTTGTGTAAACGCATTTAGCAAGCATGACTGCTTTATATATTATATATTTTCTCTACAAGAAAAATAAAAAGGAAATTCTTTTATTTCTTATTTCATTCCTTTAATGTTAACTTCCTTGTAGTTATTTCCTTTTACTTTAAGATGTTCATTTTCATATCAAAGGAAAATTGTTTTTTTCTTAGATTTTTCTTTAAGTTTCTTGTTTTTTATTTTCATGAAATATGTCAATTTAAAAATCAACTATTACAAGAATAAGGACATCATTATAAAGATTATGAAAATTAGATTAAAAATTAATGTTTTAAAGTTTAAAATTCATTTTTGTTTTGCATAAATTATGGGAAAATCTTTGAATTTGACATTTCTGTTTGTAATTTTTTTTTCGTAAATCAATTATTGTAAAGCTATAACCCAACTCGCTAAGTGTATGATTTTATATATCTCTTAAACATTACGATAATTAATAATACAAAAAATTAATATTAAAATTTCTTAGCTAAAAAGTTCTTCGAAAAAATTGTAGATGAAACTATAAAAGTTTCTCTATTCTGTACTGTTTTTGTATTTATCTGTCAGAAACTTGGCTTTACTTAAAATAGTATCAACCTATCTAAAATATTGATTAGCTTGTCTAATGATTGTCTATACACAACTCCCTAAAAAAAAAGACCAATATGAGGCCCATTATAATACTACAGCTTGAAAAAAAATGTCCTTGCTTTATTCTTGAGAATTAGCTAAAAATGATTTCAACATGACACGAAGGATTTAATAAAGCATTCATAGGCAATTTATTCTTCTGTTGCGCTGATACTTCCACAACTACTATTTCTACCTACTGTATGGAGGTATTTTTTAGTACTCTACGGAGGGTTAAAACTGATGGTAAAGAATAAACTGGACGGCATTTGTATTATGAGTTTAATAGACGAATTACAAGCGCAATATTTTATAAACATTCGTAAGCGTTTCGTGTTACAAAAGAGGAAGTTGTCTCAGAATAATTTGTCGTTAACAACAGAACAACTTTTGAAAAATCAATCTTGCGGGCCCTTATGAAAGCATTAATACATTAATTAGTCTGCTTGATTAAATATCGCTTTCTAAAAAACCGAACGTAAAAATCTATAGATGGTCAGATTAGGTCAACAAACTTAAAATTACTTATAGAAAAATATATAATGAACCACCTAAACTTGTAGTATTAATATTAATACCAATTTTCTTATATTCATAAGATGGGTAAAATTCATATTTAATTTCACCTATGCTAAACGTAATGGTATGAGATAAAGGAATAAACTTTTAAAACGTTCTAGAAATAAATTCATAAAATTTATTAAAAGTTTTTCAATTTTCTTATAAATATTTAAATGGAATAATAAAAATAAAATAAAAATATAATCATTTATAACTGAAAAATAAATAAAATTTCAAATTTTTACTGTGTACCCAAGGATTAGCAAATAAAATATCCTCGAAAATATCCTTGTAAATAAAAAAAAATTAAATCAGAAGAAAATTGAAATGGTTTTAAAAACTTTCGTAAAAAAAAAGTAGAAAATTATCAGGACTAATCGAAATTGTAGTAAAGTTTAAAGAAAAGTTCACTTTAGATTTTATATTTAGAGTAAATTTAGGCTATATTTTTATTAGTTTTGGTTTCGTTATGGTTTTACAACAATATTTCTACTTTACAATTTAAGAGGTCGATAAAAAGAACGACATTTTAAATGGATGCAGCTGTGTAACAACAAAACAATTGAATTTTTATAGAGAAAAAGGATCTAAATTCATTTTTCTGGTGAATTATTATATAGGATTTATATATATTGCAGTTTTTATTACCAGTCCGTGGTATAAATGTAAAAATAATATAGAAATTTATTTCTGAGGTTATTACACTTTATCTGATGGCAATATTTCTGTAATGTAGCCAAAAAAAAAAATTATATAACAGATAAAGGATAAATATCACAAGATGTAAAAATGTATTTTGTTTGTTGTATTAATTATGAATTTATTTAGGTTGTTGAAAATTTTTTGCTGCAGAATTTTGACCTTGTAGAGATGTAAAATTTGTTGGAAATGAAAAATAATTATAATAAAATTTTTTGTTCATTTAATTATAGTAGCAAAATTATGGAGACAATATTGCTGAATTATTGCATTTAATGCGGTTTTTAGATGTGTAACCCAAATAGAATTCGGGTTTGCCGAAATACAGACAAATATAATAGAATTACGTCCTTTTAGGGTTTTTAGTGAGAAATAAAACAATCTATTACACGTAACCGTATCCCGAAGCATTCGTGCGTTATCTGTTTTTTTTTTTTTTCATATTTTCAATTTAAAAGCATTTTTTTTTAAAACATTTTAACATTTGAAAAATTGACTGTGTAGAAATTTGAAATTCGATCGATATGCGATGCTATATTCTCGAATATATTTCAAAATTGATGGAGTAAGAGTTTCTATTTAAAGATAACAGTTAGTTGTGAACTTAATCTTCTGTAATTAAATTGCTTTATCACAAAAAATTGCACATACGTGCATAAAATGGCTTCCCACTCCACTAATCGTCTTGTACTTCCGAGTTGCTTACAAAAAAAATATATTTTAGTTTTTGAATTATGAAATTACTGGAAAATTTGAAAAGAAATTCAATATTTAAACCGGAAGTTTCAACTTGATACTTGTATGAATTTGTCTGTAACTAATCACTTTATAATCTTGTAATATCTTCCAATCAACCATTTCAATGAATCTTTTCAAAATGCCTTTTCAATCATAAAAATACTCGTAATACTTTATACCTAAAATTTATATTTTCCTCAAAAAGAACGAATCATCTTGTTCTTTATACAAATTAAAAATAATTCAATTAAAATTTCTCAAATTCAACAACATTTTACTTAAAATTCCAAATCAATCTATCAAAATTTCATCAATTTTTATTAAAAAAAAAAATATCCAATTTCATTATTCATTTTCTAAATTTTATAAATAAAAATAATTTATCATTTAATTAATATATAAATCAATATCAATCCATCTTTATAATATTGTTCGTTGGACAAGAAAATCTCAGAAACTTATTTAAAAATTTCGTGACTAAAATTAAAATCATTTTATTTATTTTATATTATTTATTATTCCTTAAAGGCAAAAATTTGTTACGTATATACGTTGATTTAACCATCAGTGTAGTGTCTAACGCTCTAATAGGTTCAATTTTTTAATTTAATGGAACTGAATATCATCCGTTTCCAGTTTAACTATTTCAATATTTCCAATTTTATTAAACAAAAAAAAAAATTCAATAATTCAAAGATTGAAAAGTTCGGAGTTTGTTGAGACTAAGAGTGAAGAAAAATTTACTTTATCATATTAAAATAAGTTTTGAAGAGAAGTTCTACTTTGAATAATTTTCTCTAGAACACGACCGAAAAATGTCCCTAAAAATATTTTTTTTCATCGTATTTTTTCTACTTGTACAAAATGCCAAAAGATTTCACTTTTGTTTTCCATCTGCGCCCGTCTAGTATCGATTATTCCAAGGATCTAGGATTATTAGAAACTTGACACCGATTTCTTTCACAGAATATAAATAAATCTAGTCACTCGATTCTTTCGACGCCCAATTTTTAGTAATTTATATGCTATTTATTTTCAGAATAATCTTGCTAAAAGTATTCGATAATAAAGTGACCCGTCACTCTATAATCTAGCATTTTTAATTTATTTTTACTGGGTATATAAATAAGTCCTTTAAAAATAAATTTAAATTCCTGTCGAGTATATCCTTTTTTTTGCCATTCTATTGATTATTACAAAAAATAAAAATATATGCCTAAAAATTTTCAATATCAAATGGATCAAGATTTAAGCCTAGTACACGAAGAACAACAACAATCACGTCACCATCATCATCATCATTACCATCAATAACTGTCAAGAAAATGTCGAAAGTAAAAATGTAGTCAAAAATTTGCTTAAAAAAACTTAATATATAAAAACATTTCAATCTTGTTATAAATTTTGTATTAAAACTTCTTAAATAGACAAAAATTGAAATAAAAATGATAGGGGGCTGACATATTTTATGCTCCTATAAAAATTATTTAATTTTCAATCTGCACAAAAACTTTAATTTAATTTATTTTAAATAAAATTAGAAAGTTTTACTTAATTAAATTTACAATCTAAAATTTGCTTAAAATTTATCAGGTCACCATTTTTAATTAAGATAAAGTTTGCCTAGGAAAGGAAGGACCTTCAAAATGATATTAATAATATTATTAAATTTATGGAAATTTTGTTATGACATAAAATTATTATAAAGAAAATTTATTACTTTATTTGGTCGTATAATGTTTAAGGAATAATTTTCCATGTTTAATGTTATGTAAAAGCTTGTTATTTATATTAAATTTACCATAAAACGCTGAGGAAAGGATTTTATAGAACTAATATAAATTGTGTCTACGTAGAAAGAAACTATAAGGATACATTTTTTAGTATATATAATGAATGAAAGAAATTTCAGAAAATATTAGGTTATAATTCAAAAAATTAGATACTAAGTAATCAAAAATTAACTCATTAGCAAATGGTGCTACTAAAACTAAAAGTAAATCTAAAATTTAAACTATTAAAACTAATCTGTGCACCAGGTTAAAGCTCGATAAAGGATAATGAAAAGGCTGATGACTGATGAGCTGTGCAAGTGGACCGATATGATACTTTAGATACCCCATGACATTTGTTAAATAATAAATAAATATTTCTATGATGGAATGACAGAACATTGAAAATATAGAAAACTATTCTGGACAAACTATTCCGAATCCTACAAAAACAATGAAATTCTTAAAAATCTACAAAGCTACATGAAGATTATTCACTGGATTTGAACACAATACGCTAATCTTCGGAAGCATGCGGTAAGTTTAAGATTCACCAGTACCTCAACATTCAGAGAATGTGAAGAGAAACATCTCGGTGCAATAAAAAAGATTCAGTATTTTTGGAAATTTCTTATTTGGAACAACTTGGAGGAAGGTAATCCGTTTAAAGTTATTAAGTTCATTAGAGAAGTAGGGTTGTTTGACAAGATATTGTACAAACAGGAAACATGTGTTCAACTTGAGAGTAAGAATGCGTAAGAGATTTATGAGTCCACACGAAATCAGGTTTATGACCATCAAAACAACTTTGGGTTTCTACAGAAGTCTGGAATATCAACTGACTAATTATTATTAGAGTAGGCACAATAGATCTCTTTAGATCGCAGTGTAAGGAGGAGGAGGTTCTTATCTAATATATGACAAAAAAAAAAAATTTTTGTCCTTAAATACTTTCCACTTAAGTTCGGCCTTTTGAGCAATATTTTTTATTTTTGAGCAATATTTGAGCAATATTTTTTTATTTGCTCCAGAAAATTCAGTCCAGTTGGCTTTAAGCCAGTCAATATTAAAGACAAATTTATGTTTGACAAATTTAAGTGTAGCTACTCAGTTTTACTTATAATACGAATAATTTCAAGAAAATAAGAAATTTCTGAAGTTTCATATTAGCAATTTAATAAAATTTGCTAATTACATTTTTATTTTTAATAATTTGGAATATCTAATTACAACAGCAACAAACAAAAAATTACATAATAAATTACAATATAAATGTGTAAAACATAGATTAATTAGTTCTCATCATACATAAATGTTATTAATTATTTAATAAATCGAAATAATATAATTTTTCATTTTTATATTATATACGAAGACAGTTTTTATTATTATGAAAATGACATTAATGAAATTACATAATTAATAATAATTTTTTTGTTTTTGTGTATGAATGGTAAAAAAGATTTTTAATTAGTAATATTATTATTTGATTAATTATAATAAAAGTATAAATAAAAGAAAATCTAATAATAGCGAAGATATGTGAACATATCAGCCGAATTAGTAAGGTAAAAATTAACAAGATTATTAATATAACTTAAGTGAAATTTCCGATTCAAATAATAAAAATAAGATTGATTTTCATTACAAAATGTCTAATATATATATGTCCAAAATAAATAATTGAATATAATTAGAACAAGTTCAGAATTTTATATAATTAAATCATTTACACACAAAATTATTTAGAGATTTTTGGTAAATATAACATTGCCATCGTAATATGAAAGGGCGTATATCCATTTTGGTTGTTTGGAGTAATTTAACTTTTACTCTTAAAAAGTAATTTAACTTTTACAACTGTTCCACCTACTTATTAAATTTGCAGATTTTTGAAGAGAAATTCATTTTCAATTAATTTTCACATGTAATGATATTTACTTTAAAATATAATGTGTTATTAGAAAAATTGAACATATGAGATTTTACGTAGTATAATTACATTTACCTAATATTAAAAGGTCATAAAATCGTGAAAGTTTATTTAATAATAAGTAAAAAAGTCTCATAGACGCAATTATTTTTAGAAAATGAACCTTTTAATTTTAATCATAGTAAATGGTAAATATGATTTTTCTCTTTAGGAAACATGGGTCATGTCATATGACATATGTGCCTCATAAACCTCACAATTTTGGAGTATTTATGATGGGATATGTGACTATTTAACTTAGTACATATAGATGGAGAGTTACAATAAAAATTAAAATATGCCCTTAACTAAAATTTCATATTTTGGCGCTTGTGCCCCTTTTTTTAATAGGGCAGAATACTGGCCAGCAATAACGTTTAAGACGATATTTTTCGAAATTTTATTAAATTCAATATATGAAATACTTTCTATCAGAATTAATAATTATTACGAAATTAATTGGATATTGTACCCACTACTGTTTTTAAACGATTTCGAAATTAGATGTAGAAAAAAAGTAAATCCCTTTTTACACGATTTATTTTGAATTAGCACGATTAAAAAAAGGTTTTTTGGTTTTAATAAATACTTTATAAAATATTGTTTTAAGCATAATCCTTTTATCACGATATAGTATCATTTTTACACGTTTTTTTTCTGTAACGATTATATACAGTGCAAAAAAGGAATTGGCCTAACAACCATGCCAAAAGCTTTTATAACAAAATAATTAATTTATTTTTGTGACAGTTTTAAATTAAAATGTATATAAAAATTGAATTGACTTTTATTTTGCTTTGATTTTTCGAATATTGGAATTTTTTCCAGTTTTATATAGATTCCCTTACTAATTATTCCATTACTAATGTTAAAACCCATTAGCTTCTTTATATTCAATCCAACTCCGTGCAACCAATTTATTTAATGTTTGGTCTGAATTTGAAGAATCTGAGGCATTGCACACGATTGACAACCACTGTATTTGGAATACAACTAGTAATTATAATAATTAATATCAAATTTTACTGTCAAATGTCATTATCTAAAAATGGTTTATTTATGAAATTACTAATTTCGAATTAGACCGCTAGGATATAATAATAAAAACCAAAATCTACTCTATTTGATGACTGCAAAGTAAACCCATTTAATTTGAATGCAAATATTTTTTTCTATAGTGTTTAATTTTTAATATGCTTCTAGTTTTTCAATCAGATTTTTTAAATTATATTTAATAAAACGTTTTTCTTTAGGGTATTAACTATAAAAAATTTTATGAAATAATTAAAAAAAAAAAAAATCGCAGCTTAACAGAACGGAAATTTCATTTAATTTCAATTATTTTGTTTAAAATTAATTACTAAATTTTTTTTAATAAGCTATAATTCCTAAAAAACATAATTAACTTAATACATTTTTAATTGGTAAAATCGGTAAAATCGGTAAAATATTATAGAGATTACATTTAATTAATTTATACACAAAATATAAGAGTAAAAAATACTAATATAATCATATTCTTTTTAATATCTATCGTACGTGATCTTCATATAATTAATTGAAAATGCATTTACCTATCAAAAGCCTATCAAAGCTGATGTTTTTTTTTTGTTGCTGTTAGCTTTATAACCTAATTTTTCATATTGCCACAGGACATTTTACAAAGTCAATAACCCAAAAATGTAATTAAAATTTAACCAGATAGAAATTTTTTATCCAACATATTTTTTTTTTTATGTTCTGACGATCTACTCTTTAGATATGCACGAAAAATATATGTTGAGTTTGTATAAATGTGTAAGTGAAATTTGGATAGAATAAATCTTTCTATTAGTTAGAATGTAGGATGTAGCTATATGCCAATTTTGCGCAACAAAACTTATTTGTATCAGTTTTATTTAAATAGGCTATTTTTATTACCGAAGTTTCTGTACGAACATTTTTATATATTTTTTTGAAATATTTTAGAACGAATCTTTTAAATTGATTGGCAGGGCTACCTTGTGAACGAATAGGCATTATTGTTAAAACTCTACACCATTAATTTAATAAAAATTAATAGCGCCATCTATCGGTTTTATTTAGATAATTCGAAATTAATATAGATTAAAAATAATATTACGAGTTTTGGTTAATAATTTTCTATTTTCTATTAAGAAGTATACATTTAAAAAAAAAAATAACAACGACCGGACCAAATTGCAGGACGAACAAAGCCTTAACAAAAATTTTTGAATATTTTTTTTAAAAAACAGTGCTAAGAAACTACAAACGTAAAATAAATATATAATTTTTTTTTTATTGCATAAATTTTAAAGGAAATACATTATTAAGGAGTATCCATAAAATACTTTTGTAATATGCAAGGATGCATTTTAGAGGCAATAATATGATGTATATATGATGGTTAAATATTTGGTTTAATGCTAAAGCTTTTCAAGAATTGCAAAAAAAAAAAATGAAAATATGAAAGATTTCAAAAAGGATTTTTATTCACAAATCACAAAAAAGAAAAGAAAGAGAAAAAGAAAATTTGATTATGCACAGCAAAATTTTTATATGATTATGGTTTGCCTTTGCATGGTTTCAAATTGACGTATATATAAAGTGTTTTATGTATAGAAAATTAAGTGGTAGAAAAATCTAGAAATATAATTTTTTCAACATTTTCTGTTTTTGAAATAAAGACAAAGTATTTTTTGTTGAAGGATTTTTCATCTTAATCCTTTTTGATATAACTTTACTCTATAATAACTGACGCCTTTTTGATATAATTTTTTTTAAACACTTTGTCTGTCGTGTTAGTTTCTAATAACTGACGCAGTCTTAAATGAAGCATTTAAAAAGGAGTAAATTAATGTCTTGTCTATTGCCACTAGCTAGTTAGTTTTAGCATTAATCCGAAAATTGTATTACATGACAAATCATTTTATACATTAACAAATTTTTTTATAGATAACTTTGGTATGCTGAGTCAATCTCATAATGAGTGATGCCATCTTACCAAAATAGTTTTACAAGGCGGAAATGACTCTTTTGTCTGTAGTCATAAAAATGATTTTTAGTATTGTTGTACAAAATGAGCTGTAAGAATTTTTTTTTGTATTAGTTGTGGTGGCATTGATTAGCAGACTGTACGTAGACAGTGTTATTTTTTGTTCCAGGCAGTACGACATTTTGTCTTATTTATCTAAAATTTCATTTAAATAAGATTATTTGCATATATAATTCTTTATTTAACTTTAATGTCAATTAGTAGCTAATATAAGTTTTTGACGGATTACTCTAAGAAGCACAAATAAAGTGTGTTTGTTAGAGTGTTAATATATGAAAGGAAAAACTTATGAAAATTTTATTTATTATATCAAACGTACATTTACATTTTATGCATTGATTTTATAAGGATCTTCGCTGATCTTTACATTAACCTAGATTTTTTTCTTTTTCCTTTTTGTTAGCTTTTCTATGCCAAAAATTTCTGTGTCAGAGTATAATTTGTAAAATCTATGAGAATTATTTTATTTGTGATTTCTTTTTACATAAAAATTAACTATAAAAGACTAATAAGATTAAGAGTGTATTTCTCATATACTTTACAGAGTTGTCAAATTATAGATGAATGATTATTGTTAACAAATAAAAGCTGTCGAAACCTTACATAAACTAAATATAAAACAATTAAAAATTAGTTATTCCAATAAAAACTTTAATTTGAAATTTTTTTTTATTTCCAGATTTCAATTTATCAAAGTATAAAATCAAAAAAGGACATAAAATAAGGTAATTAATATTTTTAATATAAGTAAATATAAAATTTGAATTAATTATCCTGGCAAATAAAATTTATCTTGAAAAGTTTTCCTATTTCTAATATTTTTACACGAAGCCTTACAATTTTATTGTAGTGTATTTCAAAAATAAACATTCATTTATCTAGGCAGTATTAGAAATGTTAGTAAATAATTCTTCTTTCTTTCTATTACATTGTGATTGGGGAAGCTCAGATCTGAACTCAGACATTGTGTTCATGACTATCCATTACATTTTAGGTAATGGATTTTAATCGTTTTTGTTGTCAGTAAATTGGTCAAAAATCTTAGATTTTCTTCCAGACTTCAATAAGTATTACTCATTATATTTTTACTCATTTAAAACTGAGTCTATTTAAAGCAACATTTATATGTGTCTCCCGATTGCTAACGAGCCCTTGATCTAAACTGCATCACATCTACAACTATGCTGCCACCGTAAATTCATTTAGTTATTTGAAAAATCATTATTACATTAAAAAATAAACTTTAAATATTTAAACATCTTTGTATAGTGAATATTTAAAATCACTTTAAAAATTAAATTTTATTACATGATACAATTTCTTGTCCCCAAAAAAAAAAAATCCATTAAAAATTTACGTTTTATTTAATTTATATTGACCTAATTTTGATCAAATAAATTTTTTATTTACAGCGAATTTTTCTTTTTTACATCACTATGACTACAAAAAGTCTAGTCGTCTGTCTGTTAAAAGAAAATGACCACATAAAATTTAAAAAACCTTTTTTTTTCTGAAAAAAAGAAAAACTTTTTCGCATTTTCCAAATATTTCTACAAAGGTAAAAATATTTTCTTTTTCTAATTATCACCGAAGGCCAACAATCCCAAAAACATTCTTTGAAAATATGAACAATTTTATAATTTGAAATGGAAAATTATGGACGGCGGTTGTGATTGGTGATTATTCTTTTACACTGTGTGATTTTTCAATATTTTTGGTATATTTATAATAACTTGAAAATAATTGAAATTCTTAAGCTAATTGGTAAGCCGCGAAGTTTTATCAGTCAGTATCCAAAGAATAATATCATAGAACTATAGGAAATTATTACTCACCGGAAATTACATAAAAAAAATTAATTTCCGGTTTTGTTTCGTTTTATATTTTATAAAATATCATACGCAAATAAATGTCAATGATAGATTATCATAATGTCAATTAATGAGTTTCCGTTGAAATATTTGTATGAAGAGCAAAGTAAAGGCGTAATTAATTTAATAAAACATATTATCGACATAATTTATATTGTAATTGCTACTTCAGTTCCCGACAATACAAATCCTAAAGTAAATACATCATTCTATTTTTATTCTTTATTAAAATTTAATTTCAATTAGTAGCTTACATCATTTTTTTACGGATATTGTAAGCAGAACAAATAAAGTGTTGTAGTTAGAGTATGTTAATATATGGAAAGAAAAATCAAAATTGTGTAAATTTTATATAATAAAGTACATTTACATTTTATGGACTGATTATATAACGATCTTCAACGTACTTCACATTAACCTAGATTTTTTTCTGTGTAACATTCCTCGATCGAACTTCCGTCAAAATAAAGCGTTTTATGTTTTAGGATTGCTACTGGCGGACCTTTAAAATATAAAAACATTAATGGGAACTTTTGCAAATATAATTATTGACATAAAAACATTGCATATTTTTAGGATGTAATTAGGAACTTTGACACGGGAAATTGTTGTTAATTGAATTTTGGAGAATCCTCTCATCCATCATTTGATGTAAAAGAAAGGATAATAGTGTCCACCATTTGATTTTTTTTAAAAAAAAATCTCAATTATTAAATACTGTTTCTTTTAACAACTATACTTAAAAGAATAACTGATGGTAAAGTAAAATCAGTTCAATCGGCTGAGTCAGTGGCGACTCATGCTTTTTTTCCCTCGGCGTTCAAGAACAAACTTTATATAAAAATTTCACTTAAGTGGATTCAATCTCAACTTTTTTTAATATTATGTTGAAATTTGTTTGCTACAATGCGACACTTAAAAAAGCATAAATTAAATTCATTACAGCTAACTCCAGCCCTACCGGATTTGGTAAAATACGTATTTACATTTGCTGGATGCTGTATATAATATAAATACAATTACAACAATTATTTATTTTAACAATTAGAGAATAAATAGAAAGAGAAAAACTTATTAAATGTAAAGCTTTGTTGCTATGTTGTTCGATGGCTGGCTATTATGCAAAGTACAAATTCAATATGAACGAAATGACAGAATAAAATTTGCTGCAATTTTTTTGTACTTCTGTAATAAACCGCATTGAAATTTCTATAATTAATTATAATTATATGCAGTTTATTTGTAAATGTAATTATTTTGTAATTGTAATAATTTTGGTATTTTGTAATTCGAAATTATAAGATAAAATGTCATGTTAAAATTTCTAATGATTTATTGAGCGCTCATTCACGAAATGAACAATTAAACGAGTCGCCTATCGGTTAAGTCAATTTTAAATTTTTGATTTGTCGTTTCACAATTTTTTTTTTTTCACATTTATAGTCTTCAGCTCCAGACACAACCTAGAAACTATAAATCATAAGGCAATTTAAATTACAGCCAACTTAATAGAGGGTAACCATCTCTGTCAACTATTTCACTTTCACACTGTATTGAACATTCAATTTAATATCTTTACATGATTTTTTTTTAGTGTATATTTACATGAAAATTTTGTAATAAAAATATGAAAATTGTCGAAAATATACTCAAATTTTGTATGTGTGTGTGTATGTGTTATGTGTTTTTTGAGTGATTTCATGAAACACTATAAATCATAAGCTAACTTAAATCACAGTAAAGAAAAATCTTTTCACCTATCATAAAATTTCTTGTATACCAGTTTTTTTTTTGTACAAATTTTTGCTATGTGAATAATATACAGTAATATATCTTTAACTCCTTTTTGTAAAATTTTTTTTTAGTTCAAACTGGATATCCACCTAATATTCGGAATATATTCATATTTTTTTAGTATTTATATAGCTAGGTCGGAAAGTATATTATATTCTACCATAAGAAATCCTTTTTTATGCAATATCCTTATTCGAATTTTCTATTATAACAATTTTAAAATAAATATTTTCTTTTTCATATATACATAATCATATTAATAATCGTCAAGTTTAAAAAAACTTTATCTCGCTGTCTTCACAAAAAATTATATATCTTACAGATACCAAAATAACCTAAGGCGAAAAGAAAAAGTTCTTTTTGTGTACTTGTATGCTCAAAAAGCGGGTATTAAATAAAATGAAAAAAAAACTTGCAAAGTACCTTGTGAAAATTTCTTCAATTTATGTTTTTCTTTTGATATCATTATATAAACATATAAAATACATTCACATAAAATTTATATTTTAGAATTTTCTTTTTTTTTTTTGTTGGTAGGGTATATTAAAATTATCTGTTTTTTTTTTATATTACATATAGTTAAACATAATTTTTCATGATAGACTAGTAGTTGAAATAATGGATTTTCATTTTTGGTACCAAAGAAAATTTTTATAATATTATATGAAAATTGTAGTATTAAATGCATAAAAACAAGGAAATATTTAGAAAAGAAGACAGGGAAAAAAATTGAATTCATTCATTGTGAACCAAAAAAGGATTATCGTAAAGTTTTATTATATAATGGATTTTTGTTTTTGTTCAAGCAAAAAAAAGGACATTTTTTATATGTCATTGGTTTATAGGGTAGTTAAGATAGAAAAAAAAAAACTTTTTTCTTGGGTTGGGTATTTTAATCGCCCAGGTATAATAGTTTTCACAATTTAGTGTGGTTGTTTATTAAAGACTTATAGATTTTAAAATAAAAAAAGAAGATTATTTTATTTTTTTTAAAAAAAAACATAAGATTTTCATGATTTTTTTATGTGAAAGATATTTTAAAATAATGTTAATATTATTAATTTTGCATATTATTAGAAAAAAATGCAGTAAATTTTAAAGAAAATTTGTGTTTACCAAGGATAGAAATCAACTATGGCACGATTTTGGTAATGATTTTACGAAAAAAAGTGATAATAACGAAATTTTTTTATGGTTACATGGATTTTTGGTTCGGTTCGGGTTCATTTCTGATTTATTCAAAATATTTTATAGTAAATCTTTGAAACAATTGAAATAGCTATGACTTTTTCTTACTATATTTCATGTAGAAAGAGTTTTGGTAGTTTTCTTTGAAAAATTACTTACAAACTTGGACCAAATCTTATTGTGATATATTTTAATTTAATGACAAAATCGTTATGCATTTACTGACTGTAGCTGTGAATTTGTACGGGTAATGGTTACTATATTGAATATTCCAAGCAACCTACTACAAATTGTAATTTAGATGTTATTGGTTGTAAATCATGTTTCCTTCTTATATTCGCACAATCCACCACAATGGATATTCTAATATTTGTGATGTCTGTAAATGCTTTCCTACTCGGTAATGTCATTCATGTTAGAAATCAATTTACAACATTTCGTTTAAGTGAATTTTAAGGAACGCTTTAGTTATGGTTTCTTATTAACCCGATATGAAATACACTCAACATTCACTTTTTATTATATGCTAAATGCGAAGAATTGTTTTTTTTACAGGTTATTTAATGCAGAAATGCTAAATATGTGGTTCGTTCTCAATTTTGGAAGCACTTGTTATTCTGTCCAAGACTACTGATAAGTTGGCTAATGTAATTCTTCAAAAGAATAAATAATTCATGTAAAAAGTCCAATATATTTAGCTGTAATTTAATTTCTATATAGTTTTTAGTTTAATTTGATAGTGGAATATACTTTTTTACCAGGTAACCGATACATCTTTATATATTGGTGACTCTTTATACTTTATATAATTAAAACATCCAACAAATCTAATTCGTTGCTCCTGTCTGTTGCTTTTAATAAATCTTCGGATTTCCATTATTCGCCACACATCATAACCGAGATTGTCGAATAGATGACTAATTTTCTTGATTTTTTAACTAATTTTCAACATAATTGAATAGTACTACATTACCGATAATTAAATACAACCAGGTCCTGATATCTTCTGAAATAAGACCAAATTTCAAGTCTAAGGTTTTCGACGTTAACATAAAATATTTTCTTCGCACGTTTTCAAATGTTTGTTTATAATTTTATCATATAACTTTCAACGTAACTTAACATATCATTTTCTCACGTTTTTTTATTTGTATATACGCATCCACTTCCGCATGCTGGACACTGTAGTTAAAGATCTCATATTCCAAATAAAACAAATTTATTATTTACATTTTTAGAAGCAATTCGTTATAACTGAGACATATAATATACAAAATATAACATGTAAAAATATTTACGTAATGAAAAACTATACGTAAAATTAATTAAAATTAAATATTAACAAAATCTTCTAACATTTTTATAATTAATTTTCTCTGAACTGTTTCAACTATAAAAACAAAACCAATTAATTAAAAATAATAATAAAAAAAAGAAAACTGAACTATAAATATAATATTGATCATTATTTTTCTTATATACACACTTCATTTAATAAATTTTCTTTTTTTTTTCAAACATTACATCACATAAAAACAAAACTAAATAATCAAAAAATAATTACATAAATAATATTTTTATTATCTATTTTTAATTTTATGATGAAAATAATCTTCATTATATCAATTTCCTTATGTATACATAAAAATAAAATATAATATAATCGATTATTAAAAGCAATTTTTATTATATATATAAAACTAAATATAATATTGATTAATTCTTTGTTTATTTCACCCTTATTTTTCAATAAAAATTCCATTTAGAATTTTTATCATACACCCCAGCCTCAAAAAAAAAAAAAAATGACCGAAAGAAAATAAACAAAAATTCCGTCAAGTCAAACAGTCGCCTAACCTCCTTAAATCTTAAGTTCAAGGATGTTATATTTATTTCCGGTTATCGTATTACGAAAATTTGAAATTTTTTCAGTGTTTACTTGCGATATCAATAAATATATTTGAACGAAGAGTTGAAATAATTGTTAAAGTAGGGGTAGTCAAAAATTTGGATTTGGTTAAAATAGATTTTTGTAAAATATTTTAGGAATTTTCATTTGGATAAAACTACTTCACTTACCGTATTGTCGGTCAAAACGAAGTGGTCCACAATATTTCAAATCTCTGAGGAATTCAAGAATATGTAATTCGGAATCAGAAATATGTAACTGTCTACAAAGAAAAGGGAATTCAAATTCATTAAACCCAATATCATTCTGTCGAATACCACGAACCAATAGGCTATACTAGAAATAAAGACATTGATAAATACAGAAATGCAAGAACACTGGAACCATAGTCAAACAATTCATTCTAAGTCATTTAACGAACTCGCGTGTTCATTGAAATGAGCAGATTTAGAGTACGAACAATAACCGGGTTAGAATCTATGAACATGAAGAGTAATGGTCTGAATACATCTTGTGTGACAGTGAAGCACTAGACTTCGTCACCTTGAATATAACTTTCTACATCCTACGGAAATATCATCGCATCTACTACAAAAAACTATTGTACTTCTTTGAAAGTGTTGGTCTTGTGATAGCGTTTTAACTTAAAGGTATATTCCAATAAGCCCATAACGACCTCAATGATTTAAGACACCGGTACCCTAATTGCAATCTAATATAATCTAATCTATTTTTTTTTTTTGTGAAGGGGAACGCGAGAGAGCATTGCGACCTTAACGATCTATTGTGCGTTCTAATTAAGCCAATATTATACGAACTAGCAAGTTAATACACTTGAAATCATTCCTTGTATATAGGGTTCTTTTTATGTATTTTTGGAACCTCCATGCTACCGAAACGTAAAAAAAAAATATTAATTTGAATTATGTGAAAATTTACATTATTTCTTTAATTGTGTTTTACATCCCAACACTTCACATAGTTATACAATAAATCTTCATAATTTCTGTATCTGTACGCATCAATGAGACAATGATGAAATAGCTTTAGTGCGTGTAGTTTTACTGTTTAGTTGTCGAAAATGTTGAAGATGATTTATATTATATGGAAACAAATTAAGTTTTTTTTTGTTTGAATGTCCTTAATTGAAAATAAAGATAATTATTTATAGAAAAGAAATTAATTTTATAAATCTAGTAGATCATAATTTTCTTGTGAATTTCATACAGGAAAAAAAACGTAAATATAATTAATTAAATTTTGTATTTGTGGTGAATTTTATATGGTTTTCTTAATTTATATTTATTTATACATTTTTATTTTAGAAATTTCGTTAATTATAATAATGATTTCACATAATAATTTTCATATTTCAAGAATACTAAATTTAGGATAGTAATTAATTTTAATGGAGAATTTTAATTTGACATATTAATTATTTGTATTTAGTATTTTAATGTAGATTTAAAAGATTTTCTATTTAATTCAGTATTAATTGAAAATTTATAAAAACCAAATATGTTTTATTGATAAATTTAACCTATAAAGTATAAATCTCGGGACAGAATGTGATAATATATCAACATTACTAACATAACGTTTTCGAGTAAAGATAGAAAATAATTTTCTCCATGACTAAATTAACTATTGTTTTATTCCATATGAACGTGAGACTTTCTTTTATGGAACCTCCGTAAAATTCATGTAAATTGATATTTTATTTATTTCAGGTAGTGCGAATAAATTTGTTTCACGAAAATAATTATTGATTAGTTAAGTATGAAAGTCATAAAATTTACTTTTTTTTTTTTTTGAATATTTAAACGCTCAGATAGGAAATATATCGTTACATTCCTCAAATCGTTACATTCCCCAGTGGTATAACTAATTCCACAGCAAAAATACAGACGCTCTAGCTAGCGGGAAACTTAACCTGACCTACAACTTGACTGATTCTCTAATTCTATGATTTGTTTACATTAGACATTAATTGCGTCTGATATAAGTAAATCTTCATAGACCTATATCGCCGTAACTTGCTTATCTTATTATTTTGATGCCAAAATTTCCAACGGACAAAATCTGTATGTGGCGCATACTATTTACTTTTAAAATGTTAAAGTAATGGCAAAAATGGTAATTGACATAATTTTTCAGAATATTTTCGGAAGGAGGGATACTTTTAAGACCCAAATGCTCTTGATTTAATAAGAACTTCGAAAAATATCCGTTTCAAGTTTTTTAATATCGATTTCAAATAGCAATGAAAGTTTGTCTGCAGTTATTTCTTCCTAAATGGCTGTAGCAAAAACACTTTTTCATGTTTTTTGAAAACTTTTTAACAAAAATATTTGTTACTCTGAAACCAAATGAAAATGAAAATTCATAATTATAAAATTTCAGATAGGATGGTTCTAAGAGGGTTGATAAAAATATTTAATTCATAGATAATGATAAACTGTTACAGTAAAAAAAGTTACTTGTTACATTTTCACTGGCGTTCAACTTTAGTTTATTATGCGGGATCGATGGGCACTACTCTCTGTGCTTCAATTAACCACATGGTGAAAAACGCAAAACTGTAAAATAAAAACAGCATACCAAAATTGTGTCTTATCTTTAGAAACTTATATTTATTTTATACTGACAATGAAACGCACCTACATTCAATCATAGAAATGTCTAAGTTGTTATTACTTATCTGACAATTTTTGTTGAAATCTTTTTTTGGAACCGAAAAACTATACCTTAGTAGTTACTACGATACCATTCGATACCAATAGACTAAAATCAAAAGCGGAATTTTTCCATTATAATTTCCAAATCTTAAATTTGTATTGAAATTTCATTTTATAGCGTACTCAATACTAATTTTAAGCATGTAGCTTCGTTTGACTTTGACAGATAATTAGAAAGGTCTATTTTTTGTGGTCGCCTCAATAGTTAAAGAAAAACGATTGTTCATAAAAAATATAAAGTTAAGTTAAATTAATAATAAATAAACTTTCACAAATTAACACAAAAATCCCTTAAGACATAAATAAAAAAATCCACTTGAATATTTTCAGAAATACGCAACAGGATTTTAATATAAACAAAAAATGTCCTCACAATTATACTTTTTATGTTTGTATATATATAATCATTAAATTTGAAAATATAAAAACATACATATATAAAATATTATACATAAATACATAAAATATGGAAAATATATAAATTTTTATGTAAACCAATTGGCAAAACATATTTAAACAAATAAAAAATCTATTTTTATTTTTGTTCAGTGTTGCATTAAAAATACGAAAATAAAAAATGTCCTTTAAAAATAAATTTTCATGAATTTGTCATTAATAAGTCATTCATATAATAAATTTTTTTATTTTATTTATTTTTTATATTGTTTATTTTGTTTATTGAACATAAAAAATAAAATTTTTTATTTTTATTTTATTATTTATGTTTAATGTTTTGTGTTATCTCACATAATTATAAATATTTTAATGATATTTATAACATAAATCTATAAAATGAAAAATATATTTTTTTTATATTTAATGAATTTCAATTATTTATGTTAAATATGTGAAGGAAGCATAATTAAATCTATTTTTTTCCAAGGAAATTGTTTTGTTGTTTGGTTGGTTTGTAAATAAGAGGATCCGAAAACCAGTTGTACTGTAGCCACAGAAAGCCACATTGAGGGCTCAACTACTCGGCAGGTTTTATTTCACCAGCTTCTAACAGGTTTTTAAGAAAGTATCATTCTAAATGTCGTTATCTTCTTTGTTGCACTGCATGTCAATGACACAGAATGTGGTCCAAGCATTCCTCATATATTCGCAACCTCTACAGATCGAGAATGTATGGTCAGTCTTAACCGAATCCATCATTTTTATTATACGAAAATTCAAATCTATTACTCGTTTAACCGTTTTTAATGTCGCGATAGGGTTAATTCACAAATAAACAATAATAATAGTTTTCAATTATTAATATTTTTATATTTAAATTCATGTTTTTTTCCTTTATTTTTTTTTCTCACAATTTTCATGTCATTTTTATACTGTTTTCCACAACAATTTCTTCAATCCCACCTCGAAATTCGTTTAAATTGTGCTTAGGGGAAATAAATTCACATAATTTTCTTCTTATTTTTTTTCTGTTAACTTAATATCTTTATTATTATTTATGGTTATTATTTTTATATTTTCTATATATTTTTTTTCGTTTTCCTTGTTTTGTTATCATCATCATTTTTGCGACATCCAGAAAACCAAAAAAAAAATGTCAATAAAATCCTTCACACTCCATCCTTAGGAAGCAACAGCTAAGCAAAAATAAATCTTAAAAAAAAAAAAATTAATATATTTATTTGGAAAAGCATGGAAAATTTTCAGTAATTTTCCAGTTATTTTCCTGTTTTATTTTTTTAATAGAATAAATATTTAAATTTTTATATTTGAAAATAAAATTATTTATTTTGGTGGTTGATATTTTTCAGAGGTTAGGTTAGAATCAAATTTTGATTTACTTAACCCCAGGTATGAAAACTGTGGTAAAAAAAAATGTTTATACCTGAAATTGTCATGGTTTTTTTTTTCGATTTATTTATAAAATTATAATTTTTTTTTGTACGATTTTAGAGTTTTTAAACCATGATTTAAATTTATACAATTTTAACCGATTATGCTAAATAGAACTTGATTTTAAATTAGTTTGTGTATAGAAAATGGAATATTTTTATGGAAAATATGCAGTTTTGTTAAAATTTGCATGAAAATTTTGGTCGATATTAAAAGGAAATCGTTGAAAATTTGCATTTTCCGTTAAATTTTGCATAAAATTTAGATTTTATATAAATATTTTTAATATATAATGCATTTTATAAAATGGTAATGAGAATTTCTACATATTCAAAATTGGTTGTTTACGCTTTACGGATAGTAAAATAGAAATTCAAAATTTTTAGTTTGTTGTTTAAATTGAACTTTTTAGTCTTTAAAATATTCGGATATCAAATGAATTTTATAGATAGAAAATTGAAATTGAATTATACATTATCAAGTTAAATTAATATTTTCAAAGTAAAATAATTGAATCATAATTTAGTTTAAGAAATAATTAGAAAATTGACATTAAAAATATTTAATTAAATTAATAACTTTTTTGTTTGCTCAAAGACTTTAAAAACAAAATTATTTTACTTGGAAAGAGACCAAAGTTGAATTAATTGGAAAGGGCCTAACTTGCTTAGGAAAATACTATTATACCTCGATAAGATTACTCTTGATGAAAATCATTTAAAACAAGTTAGGAGAAAAAATTAATTACATGTAATTGAAATTTACCAACTCAATGAGAAATTGTATTTCAATTATTATTAAAGAAATAGTATTTACGATTTTACTGTAACACTTATTCAAAGACAACATTATTGACGTAAGTCAGTTTTGTTCGTTTTTTGAATTTTTTACACCATTTAAAAGAGCTAAGAAATTTGCATTATTTTGTATTCATAAAAACAGTTAATTCATACAATTATGCTAAATGTATATGAACAACAACAAAAGTGATTAACATGTATCTCCCTAAATCAGAATGTTAAAAATTTTACCATAAAGAAAACTGTGTATGTCACTTAGTAAAGTATAATGAAAAAATATAGAATGTTCGTATGTTTATATTTAACATGATGAGAAAATTGAGTAATGCCAGTTGGTATAATGAGAAAAAATACTGACTCAAACAAAGTATCTCTAAAAACAAATAAAAATCAACTCTAAATATAATAATTTATGACAGTTTGATAAATTTATATTTACTTGAAATCGGTATTTGAAACGTTTTTATCGTTTATACTGATAATTTCTGTTTTTTGACTTACTCAATTTATATATTAATGCCGACGTTATGTTTGTTGATTGACACTGACACTCTTCCCTTTAATTGACTCTTGTTTCAAATCATTATAATCGTTTCGCTGTTCCATCAGAATTTGTTTGACATGCAGGTTATATTTAAAGTAATAGCTTGAATAAATGTATTTCAAGACATTGAAACGTCTAGTGATTAATTCTATGGTTATTCATATAAATTTATATTAAAATTATAAATTCAAAAATTCATCCTTTGTAAATAAAAATTTAAATTTATTTATCAAGGATACAGAAAAAGCGTTTCAAATTTGCAATTTATAATTATAATATTTTAATAAAAAAAAATTACTTCTAATTTAATTAAATTTTATTTTTCCAACATTTAATTAAAAATTTTAAGGATACGAGCACAGAGTAAATTCAAATGAAATTGTAAACCGTACATCCTAGTAGTTGGATGGTAATGATTTACGAATTGTTGCAAAATTTATTATAAATTCTGGAGGAAGGAAGATAATGGAATTAATTAATGTTTAAGCGGCTGAAGGAAATAGTATCGTTCTTTCCAGAACTGAAAAGTCCGAAACAAGTTGCGTAATTAATTGATTGAGTAATTGTAAAATAATTAATGCATATTTTTTTGTCGCGGAAATTACTATTTCGAGATCTTTCCAATCTCATGTTTCAATTGTTAATAATTTTAAAATTTGTATTAAATGTTTTTGCTTCTACTGCTTTGTAACTAATCTCGTGGTTGCTAATCATTAATTAATCTGTATGTCAATGATATATTACTGAGCTTAATCCATTAGTCAAAAATTGTGTCCGCATATAGAGAAAGCGCGTTCAGGGCAAGCTTAAAGAAATGAAGATATTTATAATTTTGCTTATCTCATAAATAATTGGTTCACTCGGAAGCTGAACCGATGTTCATAAATCGTCTGTTTTGAATTAGAAACTCAATTAAACGTGGTACCATAAACTTTAGTGATCTAATAGATTGCTTACGAGTATTAAATTCGAAACACTGGTGGCGAATTTCATTAAACCGGATTATTATTCCATAATTCGTAAATTTAGAATATTCATTTTTAATCCTGGTACATCCTGGTAACACTTTTATAAATTTAATTTAAATAAAAATCCTTTTCACAACAACTTATTTCATAATTAAATTTTATAGTAAAAAGAAAAGTTTTATTTATAAAATATTTTTATTTAATATTTTATCGTCCTTAAACGCTTTATCAAAAATTGATATAAATTAAATATGACTTTGTAATTTTGTTATTATTTTTTTATTTTTATTAAATATTTGCTAAAATATAAATTTTTATTAGTTTTAGAAAAACATTTTTGTCATTTAGCCAAAAATTTATGTAGTGCTGTAATATTAGTTCTTGTATATTGAGTTATATTAATATTCTACAAACAAAAAATTTACAAATAAATTCTAATTAGAATTTTGAAAACTTGAAAAATATGATAAAATATTTTGAAAAAATAAAAATAAAATCCATTTAAGTTTTTACCAAAAACCTAATTTTAAACCAATTTCAAAATTGTATTTTAAAAGTTTTGGAGAACATCCAAGCATAATTATGATATAAATATAAGGAAGTTAACCAATACAGCTTGGTCTAAAAATATTGTCTCTGAGTGTAAAATTTGTAAAAATATAATAGAGATCATATAAGTAATCATGCTGGACTCCATGTTCGAGGGTAACATACAGGCAGACCTTATGGCGAAAGAAGGAGCTAGCAGCAACAATAATAGACCAAAACTATTCTGTCTAGAAATTCTGTAATTAATATCTAAACGTCTTCGACAGCTTCACATCTATGTTATCACCCTATCCGCAATATGGCGGTTGTCACTGTTTTATCAGAAGAATGAGTTTGGTTAATGGAGTATAATTAGAAGTTATATCATATGAATGCTGTGATCACCGCTGTAGGTGGCTTTAAACCTAAGTTTTAAAACAATTATAATTATTCTATCAATTTGAATTAATTTGTTATTTAAAAACCTTAAAAATCTCATTAAGTAGATCAGCATTTTCACACTGTCCAGAGTTACATTTAATAAGAACAATATAAATTTAATAAACTAATAAAATTATTAACCAGGCGTCGGTGGACGATGGTTTATTAAACTAAACAGATTACATAATTTACAGTGTGATTTATTTGATGAAATTAATTAAAATATTTCTCATTAATGCTTAAAGAATTCTTGTCAAAAGAGCGTGTGCCGCTGACGCTTTTAATTGTCAAATTATACGGTATGTTATTGACACAGACGTCAATTAACCAATCAGTCCTGGTGGATATTTTCCTATGCAATTTTTCAACTTTTTTCTAAAAAGAATTTAGTTCAATATTAATTTGACTGTCAAGATTAGATATTTGAGTTGACTGACCCTATTGATGGTAATAGTTGTGTATGATATAATGTGAACCCACAAATAAATTTATATCAGAAGCCACAGAGTGTACCTCTATAGGTTGTTCTTATATTCTAAGTCAAATTATTTATTTTGGACCTCAGCATGCAACCCACTACGTCACGAATATGACGTTCATTCTAAATACTTACTTACTTAGTTGATAGTGGGCCCTGCACACCTATGGACCACCATTGTCCTTTTCTGATAATATACTACAATTTTCCCCAATTTTAAGTGAAGTTTTTGGACTGATCTGCTGCAAGTTTGACTAGTACGACCTACTCTTCTTTTTCTTAGTGTAAGTAAATTCGATTCCATTCTATATGTTCATAATTTATATAAATTACGAATTTTTTATAGAAATTAACTAACCTATTTCTGACAAGCTGTATTCAAGACAAAAACAAAAATTATTTGTTACAATCCTTTTTTTTCGTTTATATAGCCAAAACTGAAATAAATTTCTTGTGAAATCTTTTAGAATATTTTATAACTAAATTGCCATTAATATTCACTTTATATTTTTTGGCCCGCCCAAGTCTCCCCATTTAAATATGTGATAATAAAATGAACATGAAAAGTTTTTTTTTTTTTGTTATTGTTAATAGTGGAAAATAGACAATGAAAATAAGGAATTTTCTTTTATTTTATTATTGTATAAATTTTTGGTTGGAAATATAATTTCAGGATATATAAGAAAAATATAAACTTGACAATTGAATTTACAATCACTTTTTTTTTTTACTTGTTATTCGGGTTTTTTTTGCCTAAGAGATGCTTGTCTAGCGCGATATGAATACCAGTAAAATTATAAGTTTTGAATATCTTGTATTTAAGGATAATGGGAAATGGGAAATGGAAAATCGATATATTCTAATTTATTCTAATGAGTAAAATTGTGGCACTCAGCAACATTTCTATATAACTATATAAGTAAATATTTTGGAAAAGTGAAAAGACTAACTTTGAAGAGGCAACATAAAAAACATAAATTATTTCAATGTTTATATTATAATTTTAAGGGAAATTGACGATATTATTAAAATGACAAAATAAATTGTTTAAGATAATATCATTTTTTTTTGTTTCGTTATTCTGAAATTTTGAAGTTTTTAGTTTAGTTTTGGGGTAAATTTAAGATTATAACGATTTGTGTTTTGACTATAAAATAAATTTATGGATAAAATTAGATTTACAATAATGTAGAACAAATAAAATTTAATAATTTAATATAAAAATTTCTTTTATGGATTATAAATACTTGAGATTTGAAGGAAATAAATTTAGATGATTTTGTTTATTTCTTTTTTTTCGGTATTTTGGATGACAGCTGCTGAATGAAAATGGATTATTTTTTAGATTTGATGTAATAAAATTAACGTGACAAAGGATATCAATCTGTGACAGTTCTAAAAATCATTTGAAAAGGTCTTATATAATCTAGTGTTAGGGAAAATTTGGATAATCTTGAAGACTATGATGAAATTTAATATTTTCGATTTTTGGTTGCATTCGGAATTCGAACCAATAGTTAATAGCCAATAATTCATATATAAGTAACTTATATTGATCCAAAATATGCTAACTAAGTAATTACAACAAAAATAATAATGTAAAAATATTTAAAAATTGATTAATTTTACATTAGGACAACTCCACGTGGCACAATTCCACTGGTGGCACAATTCCACGTGGCACAAAACCACTAGGAACTATTAAATTTACATGGAATTTTCTTACATCATCGCGAACATTTCATCAAATACTTTTTAAAGTGACGATTATATCGCGTGAACTTCTCGTGGCGCAGAATTTAATAATTCCTAGTTGATTTGTATCCAAGTTAAATTAGATTTTTCTACAATTTTTGGAAAAACTTGATTTTTGCGGTTTTTCCAGTTTGATGAAATGTACGAGGTAAAATGTGAATTATTTAATATAGCGAGTTAATCTTGTAAGAATGCGCGTAGTGGAATTATGTCAAGAGAATTTGTTTAGATGTAAATCGTTCCTAATAGAATTGTTCTAATGGAATAGACCTAGAATCAGAAAATGAATTAAACAATAAATTATAAATATGTAAATAACTTTTTTCATCACATAAGCTACTGTCAATCTAGAAAAAACGTCATAGCTTAGAGATATTTGTACAACTGACGTTGATCTAAAACATTTACTCATATAATAAATGATAGTATAATTTTAAATGCCCATCTTTTTCGGGATTTATAATTCCAAAACACATACATAACATCTAATTAAGACCTACTGAACCTTAAAAAGAAATAATGAATAACCTGACACAACGTACATCATTCATTTATGATTAATTACTTTCACTCTAATGTATTTCTTATAATATTAATATTTTTGTAAATTTACACTTAGAATTATCCTTTCTTCTAATTACATTTATTACCCAAGGTTCTATTTTAATTAGCTGTTAAGTTTAATAAATTATTAACTGAATAATTAATTTTATTACTGTATTTACATTAATATAATAATAATAATTATTGTGAACTTCTATTTCATAAATTCTATAATTTATATCCATAGTAAAACCACAAAACAATTAATTTTATTATTTTAAAACCATAAAGAAAACATTTCCGTTTTATTTACTTTGAACCATATTCAAAATAAATGCTGATAACCTAGGGGATGCGATAACTCGTACATATATGGCCCATAATAAGTGAATTGTAATTAACAATGTGTTGCTAAAAATTCAACTTCATTTTATTATGAAGTGTGAAGTGAAAATTTTGCAGTGCTATTTTTAAGTTACCAGCGGAGCATGTGCAAACTAAAACTTACTAGTGTACTAAATTTTATTAGAATGTGATAACAATTACTTTTATCCTCTCTAGAGCGGTGGTGCTCAATCTTTTATAGTCAAGGGTAATTTTAAGAAAATCTTTTATGGTCCGGGGTCATTCCAAGATTTTGTGCAGGTCAAAATCTATTTAATTACAAAATACCTCTAAATATTACAAATAAATGGCATGTTAAAATTTCGAAAAATTAAAGTATATTCAAAAAATTAAAATGAGTTGATGCTATTTTACCGAGGTCGTATATCTTGTTTTATTAAATACAAGTATCGACTTCTTGTATTCGGACGGTTTTCTGTGCAAATTTGTAGTCTAACCTCGAAAACGTATGAAGAAACAAATTTAAGCATAATTGATTATTTAGTTTTGGTTCTATACCGTCACAACACTCATCGTTCTTCTAAATTATACATGTAAATTCGACAAAAATTTAGATTATTTATAGACCAAAAATACCAAAATTTTTACTATTCAATTTATGATTCTATTAAAATTGTAAAATAATTTAATCAAATTTTAATTTTATTTTACCACAAATTAATTTGTTTATTATTATTTTATGTTTTTTTGGGCCCCCTTTATTTTTTTTTTTACTTGTCACCTTTTAAAGTATTTTCTTGAAAATAACTAAATAATTTATTCATTTTGAATTTTTTTTTTGTTATCCTTTTTTGGTTGATGTCGAATTGTTAACTGGAAAAGGATAAATAAAATGTTTTTTTTTATTTTATTTTATTTTTATAGGATGACAATTTGATGAATTGAATTTTTTGTTAACCGGAAATTCCGGTTACAAAGGTGACAAAACGACAAAACGTCATCAACAAAAGGTACAAAAATAAATAAATAAATTGATTTGTATTTTGTAAGTGTAATGTATAGAGTTATACATAAATATAAATAATTTATTTTTAAATTTTATTTATTTATATATTTTCGATATAATATTATATTAAAATAATTTTAAAAATAAATAGTTTTGAGACATTTTTGTTGTGTTAAAAAGTTGATGGAATTTTATATATTATTTGATTTTCGGATATTCATCAAGGACCATTTTTGTTGACGGAAATTTATACATAATTTGTTGAAGTAAATGCTACACTATTAATGAAGTTTTTTTAAGTTTAAACATTATTTCATTAAAAATTAATAGTATTCAGATTAAATGTTGTAGTTTATACATCTTTTTGGAAAATTTTAACTCAATACACATAAAAATTTAGTAAAATTTTCAGTTTGTTATGATAATTTCATCCATTCATTTAATCCCTAATTACCGAGTTTATGTTAGAGACAAGAGCAGTATTCAATGTATAAATATTATGAATAGCGTTGTATTAAGTTTTCCGATTAATTATATAATATAGTGTGAAATTTTGTTACAGCTAAATCATTTTTCCTGTTTCTTTAGGATTTTTAGTACTAAGTTCGTCGCTCTACTAAAATGATAATAAAAAACTTTGTCTAGATTTTTTGAAGGATGGAACAACAACTCTCCATTATTTGTATTTGGATCCTTTTTGATTTATATAATATTGATAGCCAATTTCTTCATTGATGTATTTCAAACCTTAAATTATTGGTTTAAAAGGCACTTAAGTCTAAAATACCAATTCAGGTGAACCATAAATTTCTTTATAATTAAACAACTTTTAATTGAAGAAGCTAATTGCTAATAGCTTATTTTTAAGCTAAGTCTATTCATTGTAAGTACAATAAAAGGTCACCACCATCGAAAACTGATACAAAGACATGAAAATCATAACGTTAAAACAAAATTAGCTAGAAAAATGACAAATAAATTTTTCATTTCCAAATCTAACATTGTGAAAAATTAAAATATAGTTTCTTTTTAGCGACACCCTACTAAAATTTAGTTTACCCATGACCTCAGTATACCTCCAAATTTCATTATTCAAATTTTTCTATATTATGTATTTTTTCATAAATTTCAACAAAATACTGCCATCTGTTATATTTTTATCAAACTATATTAAAATAATAGGAAAATTCCTTATTTTTTATTATCCCGAAATTTTTATTTTATGTAAATATTCATATATCCTTAACTGTTTTGCCTACATATATTTTATTCATTTTAACTTTGTATTATATATAAATGTATGTATCATTTTAAATATCCTGAATTTTATGTCCTGTTGAATATATATTTGATTTTTAAACAACAAAAATAACAATTTTTTTTTTATTTTACATATATATTTTATATTATGTATAACAACATAAATTCCTGTATTGTCAAAGACTGTGCTTTTTGTTAATAGTTGGTAACATTTATATAGAAATACTAAAAACTAAGGATAACAACATACATACAACACTAACACACAACAGCGTAAAGTGAATAAATGTAGAATTATGGTAGAAAAAATAAAAAAAAGTAAAAAGGATGTTCAAAGAATGTTACATATTATGTAACACATAAACTGACATTTTCTTTAATGCAAATTGTTTAAATTCTAATTTGAATTTTATACAAATTTACATATACATATATACACATACATACATATATATTATAAATACTAACTCTTAAAACGTATTACTCTTGTCCTTTGGGATTTTAGATAAAATTTATTTTATTCTATTTTATTTATACACGTTTTTTATATTTTTGTTGGAATAGTCCTTGCAACCATTTCGATTAAGATTTTCAATAAATGAAAATTTCTGTATTTCTGTATATGTGTGTGTATAAAGATATTATTATTTTTATTGTCTTTTTTTTCGTTTTTATTTTCTGCAATTTCTTGAAAATTTGACATAATTTGTTAGTATTATACAAAGTTAGGCAATTTTTGTTTTTGTGCGTACTGTAAAATACAAAATATCCTTAAAAAATTTAAGTCAAAATAATAAAAAAAAATTTTGTTGGTATAGAAAAGGATTTATTATTATTGTGGCCTTGATCTGTGGTATGCTAAAATGTGATTCCTTTCGAATTATTTGTGATACCCGGTGACATTTTTATATCCTTTAATGGAATTTATATTTATTTATTTTTTTATATTTTTTATGGGGAGAATTTTTAAGGGTTGTTTTGGGAAAAATTTGTGAATCAAAAAATTGTTTTTTTTTTTTAACATAAATGTATTTTTTTTTATTAAAAGAAAAGGAAGGAAGTTTTTAGTATTATTGAATTTAAGAGCTTAAAAAGATATTTTTATAATTTAATGGTGAATTTGTTATAAAGTTTTTTTTTATTATTTTTATTGATATGGAAATTGAAACTATGGAATTAAATAAAATAAAACTTTGACATACATAAATTATATTTAGCATAATATTTATGCTAGATGAAATTATAACAAATCGATTTCCATGAAAATCAACTAAAAATTGATATTTTGTTATATGTTTATTCAACAAAAATAAAAATGGTATTTAGAAAAATTGTGGTATAAAAATATAATTATAATTTCTAAAAAATTTCTATTTGTTTTAAAGAAAATTTAAAATTTTCATTTATATGGAAATATTTTCTAAATGTTTATGCAAATATTAATTGGGAAAATATTCAACAGATTATAAAGCTAATAGATACAAGATTATAAAATAATGATACAGAGGTTAAAAATAAAAATTGAAATTGATTTTCTAATGAAGTTTTATTTATCAAGGACATTTTTACCATGTATATAGAAAATCAAAATATTTACTAAAATAGCCTTGTTCTCATTTTGATTATGATGGTTAAATAGAGAATGTTTTGTTAATGGCGTAAATAATCAAAATTTGAAATAATCGAATATAATGAAAATAAAAACTATGAATGACAATAAATATTTTATAATGTCCTGGAATCTAAACTGACATTATATTCAGAATTACAAAGGTTTTTTGTCGATATTGAAATAATTCTTGTAATGGTCAATTGAATGGCAAAAATCATTTTGACGGTTGAACATTTTAACTGACAAAATTGTAGTATTTATTTGTAGACAAATATTAAATTGACATTTTGTGTTAGTAACTATGACCGGAGATAATACTACTTTCTAAACATACAAAGAATTTTCATGATTTTTACATACATAAAATTACATGTCACACAGCAGGACATTAAATAAATTTGTTTATACATTTAGTTCACAAAACAGATCACAATTTTCCGGGGTTTTCTTTTATATATGAAAATAAAACAATATAAAATTTAATTGTATTTTGGGATTTATAAAATCAGTAAAAATGTAGTGTACTTTTATGTTGTGAAAAAATTTAACCCTCATACGATCCGGGTGTTAATATTTTAAAATTTTCAGAAAAAAGATATGAAAATATTATTTAAACATAAAGTATTTCATTTAAATAAGAAAGTTAAACAAAAAAATGTTGTCGATAGTTACCTAAAAATTCCTTTATACCTTTCTACCGGTTTTATAATAAACGCTTTTCAGACACATTGAAGACGTAGCAGTGTTGTCCAAATAAAGTTTATATGCATGGAGTTGTGTAAAACTAGTTACAATGCACTCAGTCTACATGTAGCCTTGGTAAGAGTTAGTTAACTTTTAACTTTTTCGCTTTCATCGTCACCGCGCGATTTCATAAAATCCAAAAAAAAAATGTCCTTCGAAGAAAAATTAATAGAAGAAGTAAAAAACGTAATATATTTCATATATATATTTTTTTTAAACTATTACAAAATCAATGGATAATCTCTGATATCCAATATCAAAATATTATTCTTACATAATAAAAATATTTGTTTGGAAACTAAAACCAGAAGAATTACTGAACCAAATTTGATGACACTCTAATTAATGGATGATTTTTTTAATGGATATGAAATGCATTACTCGAGTAGCTACGTATAAATTTATAATAGTTAAAAGATTGTTTAATTTCTAAAAAATACTGGAAAATTATATGCTATTTTTGGGATTTTTGATGATCAAAACTGCAGTTCAGTAATATGTATAATTTCAGAACTCAGAACTCGCTTGGACTTTATCAATATATTTTAAAATTTAATGTGATTTATTGTGCTATAGATTAAAAAGAACCAATTAAAAGAATTATTTTAATTGATTTTTAAAGTCATAATAAACTTCTAAAACAAATCAAATTTTCGATACAAAAGTTATTAATTATTTTCAATGTTGTGCATATAATAATTTATAGGAAAATTCTGCAAAATTTTTGAAAAAATATGATTTTTATTTATTGTATGGTCAGTTTGTGTTCGTTTAGTTTTACCAATAATTAAAAAAAAAATCTTAAAAGAACTTTGACTACACGTTAGATTTCTAAAACTCTTGATTAAATCTTTCAACAAAAGAAATTTAAAAACTATATTTATATGAATTCAAAAAAAATCTACAATCAATAAAGTTTTTAATATTAAAATTGTTAAAATACAAACAAAATATTTCGTAAAAATTATTTCTATTTTCTTCTAAAAACAAGTAAAATTTACCTTTAAAAACTTTTTCAATTTAACGTAAAATCAGAGATAAATCGAATTTTCCAAAATATACAAAACTTTCATATACAAATATAGAAAAAAACATGTTTCAAGTTTGTATTTTTAGTTTTTAGTTTATATTATTATAAAAAAATATTATAAAATGCAATTTTGTATAAAAGTTTTCTGCATATAAAATTCTTGTATGTGGTAACGTACATATTAGTTTAATTTTTCAGTTATCTTCGATGTATATCAATATTTTATGAACCACACAACAACAAAAAAAAGCAATTTCTCTTATCCAGATACGTATCGTCTCTATGACTTTTATAATAAAATCAATATTTGTACAGTGTATAAAATAAAGTTTCATCAAAAATATTTATTGATATCATATAAATTTTCTAATATTTTTCCATTAATATAAAAAATATAAAGTGCTTCTAACTTTAGTATTGAAAAATTGAACCGAATAGTATCAAAATAGCTTAAGAAAATTAGAACTCTCTCTCTTTTAACTCTTTCATGGAAAAACAAACCTTTAATATTATTAATTTGTTGATTTATTCTTCAATATAAATTGTTGAATTATTATTATTATTGCACTTACCTCATTACGACTATTGTATTTAGTAGATGAAATTAATGAACCGCAGTAATTATCCTAAATCTATTTTTATTAAATCTATATTACTATAAATTTAATTTGATTGTTACATAATCGTAACAAATGAAATTATAAAGTATTTCGATTACAAATCGATTTGAACTTTCTCTAAATTCCACAAGTTCAAGTTTTAGTAAGTGCGTAAGACGTAATTTATCTGATCTAACCACTTAAAGATCAAACTAAAATAATTTTTGGACAAACCGGCCTAGAAAATTCATATATGCTAAAAAAATGATTATGAGAAGTTGTTGGTATACTAAGAAAATTGTCAAAATATAACAGATTTAACAGATCTACTAAAATTTAGGAAAAGTTTTGCAAATATTCTCTTTTCTAGATGGATATCGATCTCGAAAATAGTCAATTATATTTTTACTTTTTATGTGAACAATTTAAATTTTATATAATCATAATTGCGTTTGGTTATTGATCCAGATGAACTTTTCCTGACAAGTTGTCAATTTTCGAATATAATTCAAGCTTAATTTACACATCCTCCAAAAAACCGTGGCGATTGATTCTAACCAATCAGAAATCTTCTGTGCAACGAACTTCCGAAACAGTGGTTTGACTAAACCTAGTAACTGCTAATTACTAAGTTTCGTACTATTATAAAGTGTTGGAATGAGCATGCACAGGCTTATTTAGGACTTCAGGCGGATTTTAGCTATCATTGTGGAAGTGCTTCTTTTAAAGTAGATTTTTAATTAATTTTAAGTGAAATGAATTAAATTTTATGTTCTTCATAAAGTTGTGAACAGAATATTATTAAATATTTTAAAAATAATTTTACAACATTTAACAAATTCTAACCAACAAATTTAATTATACAAAATTTTCAGCTGATTAAAACCACACAATTTTCTTTATCCATAAATTTTCTTAAATTTTACTAGGACCAATTAATTGTTGAAAAATATTTGGCATCAAAATATTTACTGAATAAGTTAAAATACAAAAATTATATCCAATTTTTTATTTTTCAAAAAAAATTATATTTTCTAATGATAATTGCCAAAAAGTGTTCTCATTTTAGATAATTAACGAATAAAGATAAAACTTTCTAAAGCGATTATTTTCTTAAATGCATAAAATTTAAAAAAAATAAAAATATTTTTACCATAAAATATTTAAATTCTTTAAAATTAATTCATACTTTTTATGTTTTCTATTTAATTTCAGGCTCTCTAAAACGTGCACAATTAATCCTAATTCGCAATGTATTCAAAACTTAAGTATTTCTTTACATATACAGACAGAAAAATAATATAGCTGAAGCAGCAAAAGTAGCAGCAACAAAAAAAAAAGGATATATGAAATTAAATTGAAGAATTTCAAGTGATATGAAAGATATTGTACGTTTCTCTGTTATCCTGAAAAAGCTAGCATCATAAAGGATGAGATAATTTTAAATAATTTTCTAGAAAAAAAAAAACTTTTCCATTTCTTTTGTTCAAGTGGAAAATCTTAAAAAATACGGAAAAATTCATAAAAAAAAAAAAAAAATTTAAGTGTATACGTTTTTTTTTTCTGTTTGCTTGTATACAATAAAAAATAGAAAATTATTAAATCGAGAAAAGCACTGTAGAAAAATAACGAAAAATAAGAATAATTTTATGGTGAAAATGTGTGCGGTTGAATAATAAAGCGAGGCCAAAATACGGAAATAAATTTTATATAAAAGATAGCTGAGTAAAAAAAAATAAGGACGAAATTGCAATATAAAAAAAAAAAAACCGAAAATATTCTTGCTTTTTTCAGTTATTTTTCAAGGACATTATAATATATGTTTGGCTCTCAAGAACTCAGTGGTGGGTTGCTAACCTCATAAAGACGAGTCTAAAAAAGTTTCAAATATTGTTGTCATAAAAAAAGGATATTAGCAACTTTATAATAATAAAAAAAATAGCAAAACATTGTTGATACCCAAAACATTGTTGAAAATTTTAAGGAGCTAAAGTTATAGTGAAAAGTATAGAAAAAGTGATGATTATTCATGAAAAACTAAATTTTTGAAAATAATTTATTTTATATAATGTTCGCTTATATAAGAAAAAGGACTAAAATATATTTAAAACAGAAAATTAGTGTTAAATTTATATTTTTTCTATATGTATAATTTATCAACACGGAAATTTGAATTAGATAAATTACAGCAAATAAAAACGTCGGAAATATTACAAAATGATTTTGAAAAATTGGTATTTAAATATAATAAATAAAAAAAATTACAATAATAATGACA
This sequence comes from Rhamphomyia laevipes, assembly GCA_963920725.1. Lineage (NCBI taxonomy): Eukaryota > Metazoa > Arthropoda > Insecta > Diptera > Empididae > Rhamphomyia > Rhamphomyia laevipes. The sequence goes on along the minus strand of OY987256.1, from coordinate 10,175,808 downwards.
TTTTAACAATTTTTTGTCTAATTACATTTTAGTATTTGCTATTTATATAATAAAAATAAAAATTTATAAAAACAGCAACGAAATAATTAAGAAACCATTCAGCCATTAATGTGCTGATTTGGTGGATTTATTTATTTATTATAATACAAATTCCATTTATTTTATTTTTTTATTAATAATGAATAAAAAGACACCATTACATGTGTCACAATTTACTGATACATTAAATTTATCAAATCCACCGAGTCCATCAATGTGCTTCCCATCACCAAATAAAAATAATAAAACCATCAATGATAAACGGGATAATCATCATCCTGGTTTATGCGGATGTCAGCGTGCACCAAAATCACATTGTATTTCAGCAATTGGTAAGTTTTATTAATTTTTTTTAATTATATTAAATTATAAATCAGCCATATTGAAATATTTTATGTGTCGGCCATTTTGAAAATATAAGTCAACAAATGAAATATCTTTGGCCATTTTAGAAATATATTTATTAGGCTGTCATTTTGAAATTATAAAAATTATATTGATCGAAAATATTGTTTATATATTACTCGGCCATTTTGTTAATATAAAATAATTCCACCATTTTTCTGAACTCAGAGTATGTAGTTTTCAAATTGTTATATATGCGTATCTGTTCATCCGATTAATTTAAAATAAGAGGAAGAACAATTTCTTGCAGTTGTTTTATATCAGGGTAGATCAAATGCAGAGCTTATCAGCGAAATTAAATGTCTGTATGTAAAAACGTATTTTACGGACGTAATTAAAAAAATTAAAAATCGTTTAATTAAGCGTATCGAGCTAAAATGAGTTTATATTGATAAATAAATTAAATTTTATTTTAATTATCAACTCACCCTTGTACCTATACTCAGAGAAATAAAGAAAATCTGCGGTTTCTGATTATTAGCATGCACTTACGGCCATTTTTAAAATAATCTTTATTTAGGCAAAGGAGAGAAATTTGATTTTTTGGGACTATTTATTTATTTATTTTATTCTTAATTATATTAAAAATGTTCTACTTTGTACCTAATTCTTGTAATTGTTAACGAAACGACAAAGTTAATAATGTCAATGTGTTTCAATAAGGTTTGACTTTTTCAATAATAAAATATACGCTTTACTTAACATAAACATGAAAATGCACTTAAAATAAAGTTTCTACGTTGCCTTTTTATCCTGTGGAATTTCGTGGCATCTAAAAACTAGAAATTATAAACTTTGTTATTCAACAAAGTTTTGTGGCTCTAAGTATTATGAATAACATTTTTATATATAGTGAAAACTACAAACTTTTAAACCATTAAATATTATTATAATAAAGATTAACGAAAAACTTCTGATAATAATCAATTTAAAATAATGGTGAATAAATTTTATCGATTGATATACAATTTAAAAGTTTTAAAATCAATTAATTTTAAACTACATTTATTATCCAATTAAGAATCAAAGAGCAAAGCAAAACATTAATTAATTAAGTCTTTATTAAGTAATATTAAGTACGAAATTTTTGAAATTGTTATATAATATAAGAAAGAGATGCTGTTTGTACATTCCAACGTCTGTAAGGATTTCATATAGACGATGCTAATACATATTTAAATTCTAAAATTACTCTAATAAAACTATAGAATTTTTATATGATAAAAAAATGTTGTTAAATATGGAATTTTATATGATAAGATTTCATAAAAAAATATTGTTAAGCCTCCGCGTTAATCTTAATGTTCCGCGTTAATAAACATTATTTCAATTTTTGGCAGCATTATTTTGCAACCACATGACACTTACTCTACACTCAATAAAATTAAGTGTAATAATCCGATTATCTAATCCTCATCAATTTCGGAAACAAGCTCCATCTTTCCGGTACTAAGAAAAAGGATACCTCAGAAAGAAACTGTCTATATGTTTTTTTATATATGTTCCTCCTAATGTAGCCACTTACTAACAATATTGCTCCTTATACTTGATTTCGCAGATCCAAATAAATTATCTATCTCTAGCCCGGGTACTTATTTTCTTGGTCACGGAAAGATGGAGCTTGTGTTCTAGATAGATGAGGATTAGATAATCGATTATTAAAGACTTAAAATCATATACATACTTTCCTGTATTGAATATTGAAAATTATGTTTGGATGTGAAATCCATTTTCTGTGAGTTTTCTGTTGATTACCTTATAATTTACGAATTGATTAAAGTTTTCGTTACATATAGATATAATATTTTATGTTACGAGTTACGAGTTACGACTTATGTGTTCCGCATAAATTTTGTAAAATTGTAATTGTTCCGTGATTCTAAAAATGTTAAGAACCAATTAACATTTAAGTAATCTTAATATTGAAGAAATATTTGTCCATTAACAAAATAATAGCAAATAAAGAAAATACTTTAACTATTTTTCTGTCAACTTTATCGGACTTCGAAAGAAGAAATTACTATAAATAATTATCCTTATTTTTTTTTAACAAACTGTAGTTTTATAAACAATTTAGGATACTACCAGTTGGTGATGTTTTTGTTAATTTGTGTAATGCGAATTTACACTAATTCAATGTAATAGTTCAAAATTAACAAGTATTTTAAAGTCTATTAGTTGTGTTTTAGTAATTTCTGTGGATATTTTCCATAACCTAAAAATTTGTAATAGCTGCACAAGTAAATTCAAAACAACATCACGTTTTTCACTAGAATTTTATATTTTATTATAATGCTAAAAAGGACATTTATGCTCTCTATATACACAGAAATTTCTGTTTGTATGTTAAGTTCATAGAAAATAAGAACTTTCAAAGTAGTTTATTGCTATAAATACAAACGAAAACATGCAAAACGTAACGACATACACCAACAACAAAATAGGAAAAGTTTTTACAAACTTAATTAAATTTACACTGAGAAAAACTGTTTTGTTGTTGGTTATCATGTTTTACGTGTTAATGTTCTTCTATAGTTAAAATAATAGAAATTTTGTTGGATATTAAAATTGTATTTTTTTTTTGCAAAAGGACATAGAGCAAATAAATGCATGTATAAAATTATTTTAGAAAATCTGTACAAAATTGCATTTTACAAATATTATTTTGTGAATTTACATTGTTTCTTTATATAAGAATAATTTTCTATTTTCCTGCAATACATAAATTATTAATGTTGGAATGTCTTCAAAGTGTGAGAAAAATGTGTGAAAATATAAAATTAAATAAGATATGGAAATAAATTTAATTACTTTACAAGTACGTAAATTAAAGTTCTTTAAAAATGGAAAGTTTATTATTAAGAACAATTTTTTTATATATAATATTAAAATTATTTTAATTTTTTCGGGGGGTTTGTGATTCGGTAAAATATATCATAATTGGGCATTATGTAGATTTCAGTTGAAAGTCATATAGTTTTATTTTTTGACAGGTATTGGCTTAAGAAATGAATTTTAATTATAATTTTAATATTACAATTAGCTATAACTAATTAAAATTAATTTGAAGTTATCAGTACAACTTTCTTCATCTATTTTGACAGTAATTGGAGGCTTTCTATTATTTTTTGACAATTATTGGTGGCAGAAAATCATATCAAATTATGACAATATCAAATCATATTATGATAAGTAATATTTATATAAAAAAATAATACTAACTTTTCAACTATTGATAAAACTCTCGTTAAAAAGCTTGACAAATTCTTAAGCATTAAGGATTAAGAATTTGTAATAGATTCGACAGATTAGATTGCCTTACTTATGCGTACGAACACGCTTACCATTTTTATAAAAAAAATATGTAGAGGAAATAACTTCAGTTCTTGGTAACTTCTCACCAAGAACTGAAGTTATTTCCTCTAGCTTCCAATTTTTAGAGTATTTACTTAACATTACAATTTACAATATTATATATTTAAGTGACAAAACTAATCATCAGTTTGGCACTTTAATAACGAGGGACCACTTACGGAAATATGAGAATGAATGAAGGTGCTCAACAGTATCTGCTAGGTGTATCTGCATCTGGTGTGCTTTGCAACACTACCATCGTGAGTGCCACTTTGCCTACATTATACTTTGCAGTATACAAAAACACGTATTCCAGAATAAATCTCTCCCTGCGGATTGCTTTTATATCCGATTCAAGATTCAACTTCCTTTTTTAATTTATTTTTCGTTATCTTCAAAACCTTTTAAATCACGTTCACTTTTTAAATATTGGTCTTGGGAATGACTTTTTAATTTCAACTTCTTTTCGAGTAGTGTTATTTCATGATCTGGGTGGAGGTTATTTCACATAATGGAGTAATTTATCATGTTAAGTTATTGCCCAGTGAATTTTTTGTCCCTCGCCGTATTAGAAAGGTAACGAAGGCTAACCTTTTATATTATTTTCATCTCTTATTGTGGCACTCAATTTGAATTCTCATTGAAGTAAATTTGTTTGTTATTTGAATTTCATCAATTAATAATTACTAGTACATACTTACAAAAAATATACCCTAAATAAATAGATTTCGATCTGAGTTTTTGAGGTCTTATGTTAGAGTCGTGGTTTTATGCTCTACGCAAAAATTCCAAAATTTAAATAATCTCAGATTTGGTACGCATGTTAATTTCTTGATTGTGAGAGTAGTCAATCCTCTATCTACGTATCATATTTTACAGACAGTTTGATTTTGCTGTCCTAAAAATTTGAAGCCGGTATTTTCAGTAAGTTCATTTAAAACTAATATGTATTAACAGCTTAGTTTCCAAAAAATATTTGATTGATATTGTAGCTACAGCATGCCATTATTATTCTATTGCAATGAAATTTGGTATACAGATTTGATTCCACTTGGTTTCTGTATAATTTAGTCTGAAATTTGAGTGGGTCTTTAACATAATATGAATTCTATAAAATATATTATTGGAGTCTTAAAATTTTTAACAAACCATTTTATTTCTTATATTAGACATCACTGTTGAATCTAACCAACAATGAGTTATCTGGTTCCCCTAGTTAACAGTTTTTTTGTTTTATCGAATACTTTGTATAATATTAATTTTTATTATTTCAAAAATACTAAATTGTAATTATAATTATATATTATATTCAACTTTTTCCAATTTATATATTGCTTCAATTCCCCCAAGGACGAACAAAATGAGAAATTATGTTATGGTATACGTCAAACAAAAAAAATATAATAAAATTTTAATCATATATTTTAATTTTCAATGAAAAAAAAAAATTATATAGTCGAATGGTTTTAGCTATAAATTAAATTTACCTTTAAAACAAAAAATAATATTTATATATAATGCAGAATATTTCAGAAGGACTGCATGTTAATAAAACTTTCCTTCTTATAATTTCCATAAGTTTATTACTAACAAAACAGAAATTACAATTTAACATTATAGAAAAAATAGTTATGAACATTAATTTATCATATTTCAACACACACTCCAGTTATTTATAATGTGTACCGTACCGCCTTTCCTTCTATATAGCTACCCTAACTAAATTATGATACTACCACAATTTTTTTTCGTGCAAGACAGAGCAGTATAAGTTCACATTTTATATGAATTATGTCCTTTTCATTTTTACTATAAATTGTTTTTTTTTTACAGTGTATTTTCTTTATAAACTTAATAAATACGTTTTTCTTTATATTAATTTTAATAATTTTAATTATTACTCCTTGCTGAATATTTTAGGTTATGTGGAAAAAATGAAAAAAAAAATAATATTAATTTATTTTATATGTTTTAGTTGGTAACATGCTGTGAGAGTTTTTTTTGTATGATAAAAACTTTAAATTAAATCTGATATTAGTTGTTGAGGTCACTATAATTTATATGTTAAAAAAAAATATGATTTTTATCATGAAATTGGTACGAAATAAATTTCGAATACCAGCTATGTTAAATAATAATTAAATTTCATACTTTTTCTATACATTAACATTAAAATTTCAATCAAATGTTTATATCGTGTAGGGAGTGACTACATTTGACATTTTTTGTTTTACATTTAAGTAGGAGGACCAATTAGTCATAATTTTTTAGATGTGCAGTACAGAGTTCAGTTCTACATGATGTCATTTATAATTTGTATATGAAATAAGATTTTTGTTTAAATTAAATTATTTTCTATAGTTCATAAAATTTGTATAATTCTGTGAATTTTTTCCAGTTTTTTTCATTCCCAACTTTCATTCTATAATTAAATACAAAAATATGAAAATTTTAAAATTATATTTTTAATTTAATTTAAATTAAAGTTCTTTGAAACTTCATCAAATATTTTAATTTGTTTGCTTAATTAGCATATTATGGAATTATTAAGGTCTGTACCATGTACTAACAAGTGATATAGTTTCTTAATGTTTAGACTTTCATTACGTTCACTTTAGTCTTTAGAGTACACAATTCGAATAATTTTGAAAATATCGAAATTTTAAAATATTATTACTTTGTTACTGTCCAAATTGGGACTTTTGGTATCCTCGTCGTGACATTTGATTGCAATTTGGAGCTAACAAATTAACCATAAGCACAGAAACCTTTAATTGCAGCAAGTTAATAGTTTTTTAGTGAAACATTTGTTGCCCATATCGAAATTTGTTGACAATATCGAAATTTCGCAATATTCTTTTATTGTTACTGCCAAAAGTGATACTTGGCATCCTGGAGACATTTGTTGCCCAGCAAATAATCTCAATTTTAATTTTATTACTGGTATTTATTTAAAGTTGAGTTTACTTAGAGCGTCATCTAGTATCGGTATAGGTCTATAGTAAAATACATGACCCAATATATTACTTCATAGTACCAACGTCACCATTGGGTCGAAATGACCTAGTTAATAAATACAGTTTGTATACAATTTTCTTATTGGACAACTCTGTTTCTTAAATATAACATTTATAATTATAATTGCAATTTATCAAGGAAAATATGTACTCCTTTTGCTGCGTGGCAGTTACTTTTGAGATATGATTCCAAAAAGAATCAAAATGTCATCGGAGTATTACCGATAAAAGTTAGATACAAAATTTTTATTTTTTTTAGATTTAAACTGAAAATACTTTAAATTCCCAAATTCCAAATTATATAAACATCCAATTAAAATATTCACCACATAATCAACTTTACCTTCCATTTTTTTCATAATATTTATTTATGATGAATTTCTTAATAAATCAGAATATCCAGAGGGACTCCTGTATATACGGAAATTATTTATTACTAATAAAATAAATAAATAACTATAAACATAAAAATTATAAAGAAAAACTTTTATTGGACCAACAAAATATTAACCTCATGCTATGAAATTTACTGGTTTCTGTAGTTCTTTTAATAAAATTATATTTTATTTTTTTTACCTCTTGTATTTTTTGTGTAGTTATAGGTTAAAAGTTCATTCCATGCGTGTACGATTACATATAAAAGAAAATGGGATCAAGTAGAGTTAGTGGCCTATATTTATAAATGAAAGTCAGAATTTTACTATGTTATACTGTTATGCACGGTTTGTGCTTTTCAATGTTTTCATTTATTTTATATAATATACAAAGCCATGTAATTGAGCTAGTGTGCAGTAGTCTCACATTTATGAGCATTTTTTTTTTGAATGCAGATAGTGTAAAGTAATGCTCATAAAACGCTGTAACTGTCTGGAATCTGAAATGGATATTTTAATATTTTAAAGCTGAAATATTTTGTGAATTTGTAGCTCATGTTATGTCAAATAATTAATTTTGATCTATTTTATATAAAATTGAAATTATTTGCAATTTAACATTCCAATTCTATGGTTCGTGGATAATGTTTTGATTCTTGTACAGCTGTGTCTATAGCTATAAGCTTGAATTTCGGTTCAAGACAAGGTCGCACTAGTGTTATACGACGTACACTACACGTGTGATTAGACTATACCACATTGAGTACTCATCAACATCTTTTTCTATGTAGACATTAATCTATACATCTACTTAACTTTGTGAACTACTACTACTGACAGAAGTCTTTTAAATTCCGTTTACACAACTTACATTCCCCATACTTCAAGCTTTTGAACAGTAGCAGCGGACCTCTACTTACAATTTAGCTGCTCAATTTCATACTATTCTAACATAACAATTAGTAAATCTTTTCAACGTGTTCGTTGGACAAATGGACAGACAAAGTTACAGAAAAAGTTTTTATGCTTCTCAAAAAAAAAAAGTCATTATCTTAAGGCTTTTATGTATAATGTTTACTAAAAGTTTGATATTACGTTTAGAGTTGTGGTACATAAAAAAATTGGTAAACAAGCGTAAAATCATTTAATTTCTGTTCTGGATTATTTCTTTGTTGAATGATTATTACTTTTATTGGTATATATTATAATGATAATGTTTTCACCTTTCTTTTTAGTGTACGGTATTTAGGTATAATAACTGATGTTTTATATGTTTCAATAAATGAATTGCCGATTTTGGATTGTTTTTTTTTTCTGACCATTTAGTTTTATTATATAATTTTGTAAGCTAATAGTTCTTTTTTATATAATTTCTAATTCTTATCTCCTAATTTTAAATGATTATAAGTATATAAACTTAAAAAATGAAATTGTGAGAATTTTTGTGCTATCAGTTACTTTAGAATCCGAGACATACAAAAACTTCAACCTTTATATGAAGGCCGATACAATACGTTCCTCAAAATACACCAATCCATTCAATATTCTTTATGATCTTTATGGTATTGGCTGGCTTCACTGTTACCAATTTATATTGTACAGAAGGGCACTGAAAGTACAGGTGTTCCAAGGCAGTTCTTACCACATTATCTGCATATGAAGTTTGTAAGTAGCTCGAGTCATATTGTATGTTACTTTATAATATTATGGCCCGCACTGTAGCACTTAGCAATGTCATTATAAATTCTGACAGATTTGTTAATGCAAACCCCAGAACTGATTTGTTAACGTAACTGTTTGATTGATTTAAAAATGGTCCTTTGTATATTGGTTACTTCTCCAGTTTCTATTTTGCTATATCTCCATTTTCATTCCCTACAATCACAGGGTAATCAAAGGATTTTGATAACCTCGTGATTTTGATATTGTATTTAAATGTGTCTCCGTACTATAGACCGATATGTTTATCAGTACACTTCCAATCCGAGTAGATTATTATTCAATTTTAATTAAATTATAATAATTTCATTTAAATATTAATTATTGAATCATTCTAAACTAATTATATATAAATTAAATTAAATATTTTCAGGTGTCCTGATTTTAGTTATCCTATATACAGCAATGGGTTCAATTATATTTGTAACATTAGAAGGTGAAATTGAGGATGTATCTGCTATAGAAACAGCTGTAGCAGAATCAAAACATTATCCACGAACAGAATTAGAAAATGCCAAAGATATTCGGTCAAGGTAAGTTAAAATTGAAAAAAAAAAAAATGAATTAAAATTAATATTTACCTAATAATAAATAGAAAGAATTAAAAATATAAAGTTTAAATATCAATTTTAGAAAAATTTTATACGATTTCTTTCATTTTTGTATTAATAAAAATCCTTTGACAGGAAAATTGTACAAAATTTTTCAAAATGCTTTTTAGTAAATAATAATATCATATTTATATTTCTCAATAAACAAATTTATTTGTATTTAGTCAACAGAATTATTGTAGAGATTATTAAAATTTAACATTTTTTTTTGTTATTATCTTCCAAAAAACATGAATCTTTTAAAATTTATTCTTTGTCCCGAAGAAAACTTCTTTTTAAAATCCTTGCAATTATAAGATTTTATTTAATGAAATCTATAACTATAAAAAACAAATCAAGTCCAATTTTAAATAAACCCTCCAGTCTATTTTGTATCCTTGAAACAAATATGAAATTGGACAAATATTAAAATCAAAATTTGTCCTTCAGAAATGAAAACATAATATTTTTTTTTAAAGTTAAATAAAAAATTCAAATAATTTTGAAATAAAAAATAATTTCGCTTTGTGATAAATGAATGTCCTTTTTTTACATAAAATAACATTAATTCTTTTTCGAATTTGAAATTTTCATATCATTAGTTGGACATTTTTTTAGGGCTGTTTTTGGGAAATAAAAAATTAATTTTGTTACCGATTTTTTCGTTATTCAGCGTCTAACTGTCTGTTGAAAACTTTATAAACTGAATATTCCACATATTAAATGTACATCTAAAACTCTTCGTTTTAGAAGTTATAACAATTTGGTATCAGATGTCGATAAAATTTAAAAATCAGCCGATCGACGGTGATTAATTTATCATTTGTCTCAAAACGAAATGTTCATTAACCTTGATGTTAGATGCGGTGTTGAAAACGTAATAAAAAGTGTAATGAAATAGGAAATAATGCTACTTCAATTTTGCTGTTAAGACGCACTGATATGCAAAATCCTTTTATTTTATACTTTAAATTTTATTTTTTCATTGTATAATAACCTTCTACAAACCTAATTTATTCGATTTTCCATTGAAAAGCTAATGATACAATTGAAAAGCTAATAATGATACTGAAGAAAATTAATATAAATTAATTTGCCACTGGATGGCTCTGTATATAGAACTATAAAAACTTTATTTTAATTTCCTAAATATGTTCAGTTCTTTCAATGGATCGTAGAAACTTAATTTACAAAAGAAAAACTGTGAAGAAATCAGACCTCTGAATATAATAGTGTTTTGGAGTGCCTCTTTATAGCATTACAACGTACTCAACCTAACCTAACCTGATTGTAACCAAATTAGTGTTAGAAGTTGAATAGATAATGAGTAGAGCTAAATGGCAATGAAAGTTCCTAAAAGTTTACAAAAATTGTATCCAATACTATTGGGGACTATATTACTTTAAGGTTGAGTTATTTATCCCACGTTTTGCTCGCCGTGACTGTCTGCGACAGACAGTCACAACAATTTTGACATATTATACCCAATTAAATATGTTTTTGTGAAAATTGTGACCACTGCGATGAAAAAAATGAACTTCGTTCAGTTCTGAGTCTTTAAGAAATAATTTCCGGAACAATATTGTTGGTTGATTCGAAGAAAAAAATTGGCGGAACGAGAAAAAAGTCGCATAAGTAAATAAAAGTTTACAAAAATTGTATTCAATGCTATCGGGGACTCAAAACTACTGTAGATTAGATCTGATACCCGACTTTTTTTTGTTAATTCGTAAAGAAAAATAATTGATGTTTTTATAATAAAACATGGAAAAAATGGGCACATAATTTTAATTATATTACTTTTTCTTTGCCGCTTTTTTGGTTTTTCCACAAATATTTTTTTAAATACCCCAACAGGAAAAAAAAATACTGAAGAAATTATACAAATACATTTACAATTTATACAAGTGAATAATAAAAAGGACAAAAACAAAATTTATATTGTAAAATATATCAACACAAAATACATATATAAATAATGGTATAATAATTCGTGAATAATTGATGAAACATTTATTGGACAGCAATAGAAGACATGATTTCGTCCTTGGGGATAGAAACAATTTATATAAAAATTTATATTTGATTTAAATTTTCGAAGCAATAAGGGGTGAAAAATTGTGTTGTATATTTTATGTTTAATTTTTTTTTTCTTGTTGTTTTGTGAAAATATACAAAACAATTAGAATATATAATTAGAAAACAAAAATAAAAATGAAAGAAAATTTTAAATTTGAACAAGAATAAAAGAAAAAGAAGAAAAAAATAGGACAAGGTAATTTGTTAGCTAATGAGAAATAAATTACATGAAAAATGTAATTAATGTGATTTTAGAATATATAATAATAAAGAATTTTCTTAGATTAAATTTATATTTTATGTTGCGGTATTAAAATTTTCTTTTACACGTTTTTTATTTATTTTGTATTTATTCGAATGAATAATTTTTCTAATGTAAATATAAATATTAGAAAATACAAAAATAATTAAGGATTAACATTCTGACAATCTCTGAGTACTAATAATTCAGGATTAACAAAATAACCTTGATATAAACAAATAACAAATAAAAACACATTTTAAAATTACAGCAGTATCCGTAGTTGCTGTGGCACTGTGTGTGCTGTTTGTAATTTCATTGACTAATTGTTTTGTGATTGAGAATTACGGAAGGAATTACAATGTTTCAGTATAAATAACAGCTACTGATATAGATAAATGTAAAGAAGAGAAACATGAAACCCAATTCATTTTTAAAGATAATTTAAAATATAATAAAAATATGGGTCGCTATTTTCTAGTATCTGTCATTTTTCTTTGACATACCTAACTCTCGTTTGTCTTTATTCATCATCTACATAAAAATCGAATAGAAACATTTTTAAATGCTCAGAGATCCAAGCATTTCTTAAAGCATTCGATAGTATCTTCTACAATTCCAAGCTATAGTTAAAAAAAGTAAATTAATTCTTAATCAGGCCTAATATGGTTAAATTACTTTGGTGCTCAAGCCACAATATGATTGAATGTAATGAAAATGCGTATGAACTCGGTCCAATTGTGATTACATTCCCTGCCAAAGAATAGGTCTACCCCTTAATTTATGATTCCGGAATTGGCTCAGAAAGCACTGGTAAACAGATAGGACGCCATGCAGCAATACTAAACATTTATGTAGATTATAAACCGTGGTTGCTACTGGACACATTCTTCTTACAAAACATGCCTCACAGCTTAGTTTATCAGCAGAGTTCATCTGTGGAGACTGCGGTTATGAGGGGGAAACGGTGGATCATCTGCTATGCAGGTGTCCAGTGGTCAGTATTTGAAAACTGAAACATTTGGGTAACCATTTCTTGATTAATTTTTCTGAGCCTTAAGTAATTTGCCAAATATGAAGTCAGGTCTATTGTATGTAAAACTATCGAAGTGAGCATTTTTATCATTAGAATACCGACCGCCAAACACCTTTTTCAAGCTCACCCAGTACATTATAAAAATTGATATACACTAAATGTATAACTACAAAATAAATTTATAAATTTAATTAAAAATTTGATTATTAAAATTCCTTGTTTCTATAGAAATTTCCATATAATAAATTATAATTATTTTAATTTATTCCAAAATTTTCACTCATTATCTGATGACCACAAAATATTCATTTAAAAATTAAATAAATGATATTAGAATTAAAGATAAATATTTTATTTAGCTTCACGCAACAGCTAAAATATAGTAGTTCTCTTAAACCTACATTATAAACAGGAATTAATTGCAGCTGATTTATACGATGGTAAACTGATGAGTAGTTAATACTCCGCGACTTTATCCACAATCATAAAAGACAATAACTTCTTTTTAACGAATCAGTGCAATAACCTCCTCTTGTTTTTATAGAAAAGTTGAAGGCTATTTTATTTAATACCCTCTAAAATCAGTGATATTGCACCTCTTGTTTTTATAGAAAAGTTGAAGGCTATTTTATTTAATACCCTCTAAAATCAGTGATATTGATGTATCGTCCTTTTGAAATATTCGTAAAAACTTGCAACCATCAATGGGTTAAATAATGGAAACCTTTTATGTACATTATTTTTACAGTGTCGTTTTCATATTTTTTGGTATCCTGTGTTTTTATCTAAATTTATTATACGTTTATTTATTTAAAGAAAAATATTTCTTTTACTCTTTGGCTTTAATATTCATTGAGCTTACTATCCAATCGATATATGTACATATCACCGCAACACAATTCCATTTTCTGTTATATAAACTCTAAACTTCCGACTGATTTTCTACTATGGATTTTATATAATTTTTGATATTCCATGCATGGATATCTAATGGAATATCTCCTGTGGACTTGAACATACATGACTATGTATCAACCACAGAGAAATATTTAATGGCCACACGTTAGAATCATACGTCTAAGATTATTAATTTTATATAATGTAAGATTATATTACCCCAGAATTATTCTATATTTTATGAACTTTCTTCATCTGAAATTGTAGAAAATATTATTTTTATTCGTTACAAGAATTTTAAAATCGAGAAATGATTATTAAAGTTTCTAGTCAAAGCTGAAAAGGAAAATTTAAGATTTATTTTGTAATAGTATATGAAAATTTATAGATAGAAAAAAGAAATAGTTCAATTATTTTGATTTAAGAAGTTTTATTACTGCATTTGATTTTGTTCAAATTTCATAATTTTATCAATTTTGTTATTTTTAATTGTGTATTTTATTATTCGTTTGGAAATATTAATTTAATTTATTTAATTAAATTTTAGATTATAATTTTCATTATTTTGAAATTTCAATAAATTTTTCATAATGAATGCGTAACCTTTGGGGGATATACAAGGACAATTAAAAATTAAATGTAATTAAATTTCTATATCTAATATAAATTTAATGATATCATTTTTTAATTATATATAATAATAATTGAAATATAAATAATAGACTAAGAGCTACCAACTCATTAACTTAGGTTATTTTAGAAGGCATACAAATTAGTGACTTTTTAAATTACCGAGTTAAAGCTGTGACAAACCTACGTCGTTATTTGTGCTAAAACAGTTTGATTTTAAAATAACAATTAAAAGAATTTTAGTTACAGAGAGAAATAGTTAGATCAAAATATCGACGACCTGCAATTCGAGTACCATATTTCATAGTTGATAGTAGGGAGTCACATTTTACCAATGATTTAAATACATGATCTTTTAAAATTTAAAATCTTCAGACCGGTGCATGGTGGCCAGATTCTCAATTGCCGATTAAGTAAGTTCAAATATGAGTTCACATATTGCTAAAATATCAAACTAAATTTGGTTCTAGCTGTTCGACTATATAATAATATAAAAATAATAATTATTATGTAATATAAAATTATCTATTGTTTATGATATCGTTGTGATAGTGTTTAATTAAATACGTGCTTTGTAAACTACCGAAGATATGGAATTTGCATATTTAATTTTAAATGCAAACAATATGATTTGGCGTTGAAAATATTTCTAGTGCACATATGAGAAAAATATTGACTTTCTAACAAGTTTTAAAATGTTTGTAGTGTAATCTAGTGTAATATATTAATTTATAATTCATAGTAGAAATATTTGATATTGTTGTCAATAACAAATAGTAATTATAAATGCGTTGTTGCCATATTTTAGTTATATATACTTTAAATTTTAATGTGTGGAAATATATTTGTAAGATGAGATTATATTTCAATTTCAATAATGTCAAATATATTCAGAATATTGTAAGCGTACAAAAACATCATTTTATTATTACAATATGGTAAATTTTTAGTGACTTTCTGGATTTTACAATTGTATATTTTACTCTCACAATTGTCAATTTTTGTCAATAGTTGTCATTTCTATGGCGATTCTTCATACTGAGGTTAATCGTCAGTGGTAGTTGTAAAAACCGAGCTTATAAAAATGCTCAGATATGCTTGTAACCTATAAATTGATTATAAGTATGTGATAGAATTTATTAGTAGCTTGCTTGATCGATGATTGCGATACTTAAATATTACTTATATGTAAATTACATTTTTCCTAAATTTTCATAAAATAAAATTTATTTTCTTGTGAGAAATTTTCATGAATTTGGCAATGCTGTGATTTTAATAAATTCTATGAAAATAATTAGGCTCAATTTGTTTCCTATAGAAAATTATTTACTATAAAAATATAATAAAGTAAAATTCCAAAGGACTTTCATTAATAATTCAACATTGATATAAAAAATTTAAATTAAGAAATATATTTAAATTTTGAATTCGGTTGTTAAAGGAAACGATCCAAATGTCTAGATGCCATCTTAAACTTGCTTTACATAATAAAACTAACATAAATGTTACAAAAGTTTTTGTTTTCACGGATTTCTTGTTTATAAAGTAATGTTTTCATAACAAAAACTTTTAGTCAAATAATAATAATAACAAAAAATGGAAATGAAAAAGTAAACTTTTCTTATGAATATTTTCTTTTTTTTTAAAAAAAAAAAAATCTCTGATAGTTTTCACTGTTTTGGTTGTTAATGATATTACACAGAAAAAATTTAATACAATGAAAAAATTACAAAAAAAAAAATATCATAAAAATTGTAATTTCAGAAATAATCCTTTTTGTAACCTTAATTAAGAAACAGACAATGAAGTGGCAAAAAGAAACGCAAAAAACAAAATTTTCGAAAAATCTGAATAAGAAAAATCTTTAATTTAATAATAATGATATCATTGACATTTAATACTTATAGATACATCAACAACATTGTTGGTTAAAGATATTTATTTTGAAATGAAAAGGTTTCTTTTTTTACTGTCAAATTACTATACAACACACCCTCATCCGCCTACTAAAGGAGTTTTATTTTTAGGAAATAAATGGATTTACGAAAATATATCGGAAATTCACATGTAATTACGTGGGATTGTCAAAATTTTGTTTTGAATTTGCAAAAAAGACAGATTTTTTTGTTTGCTTAAAGGTAATTTTTTCTTTGAATTTTTTTTTTTTTTTTTCAAAACATAATAAATAATAATAAAATTACTTATACGCAGTAATAAATTTAACATATCGTATTCGTATACGTAAGCAGAAGGAATTAATCATATCATTATGTAAATTTTTAATAATAATTTTATTTATAACATTTCCATATTAAATTAAACCATTTTATGGTTAATGTTTTACCAACCAAACTAAGTAGCTCTTTCAAAAACTAGTACATTGTGCGACATTTAAAATTTTTTGAGTTTTTATAAACTGACATTTTTCTGATTTAATTCAACTAGGTCAAATTGATTACAAACAGCGCCAAATATAAAATTGGTAATAATTATTTAGTTGTTTCGTTTCGCTCTCATTTATACAGAATATCCTTTTTCACAAACATAATCGCTTCAATTAAACTTATCTTTTCTTTGTGATATATTTGATTAATTTCAATAGTTATGCGTTCTGTCAGGTGGTAAATATAAACTTAAATTCTTTAATTTAAGTGATTTCTTAGTTTGAATTGATTTTGTCGTAATTTTTAATCATATTACGTCGTACAAACAACATTCAAAGAATGATTTCAAAGTTTATAAACAAAATGGTGCGAAAATTGTTGGCTATAGTTAATTTATTCAGTATCATTATTAAATAATTGATTAGTATGCTTCCTACCCAGTAATTTATGTAATCATGTTTCCAGTGATTTCTTTATTTAGTTTAGACGTTTTTCCCGAAATATCGAAATCGTTTCAATAAACTTGAATTGCCTGATGTAAGTAGCCTAAAAAATTGAAATTCCTAAGTTGAAAAATATAAAATGGATAGTTTCATTTAATATCGAATTATAACTTTAAATATTGAATTGATGAAAATAGTTTCTTTTATATTTGTCAAAGTCAAGTCATAACATCTATAAAAACCAAATTTTCTTTAAAGAGGTTAATGAATATCAAAACTATACGGGATACCTTACAATTTCTGACATTTAATTGATGTAATTATAATACTGAAAATCGTTAACAATCCAGAATAATATTGAGAATATAATATTTAATTATAAAATGTTACCAAATTTAAAAATACGAATATTTTCTACATTAAAATATTGTCCTTAAAATAATATCCTGTATTTTATATATGTATCCTTTCCCATTTACAAATACATATATATATCACATAATTGAGTAGTGGTTTTTGGATAAACCATTAACGTTGCAAGTAATTTTCTTTAATAATATTAAAGTAACCACTTTTCAGTCCGGGGTATAATTTTATTAGTTTATATACAGAATTTTTGAAGCTATGTAAACAAATATTTCTGTATGGATGGTGTAGATATGCGTGAACTAAAATATATCCTTAATACAGTATAATCAGAGGAGGTAAAAGGTAATATTAGATGAACGAAGGATAAATATATATTTTTTTTAATCAACAAAAATTATATAAAATAAGGTAAACTTTTGTTTTACTTAGTGTGGAGCTGTAATAGTAGTAGAGTTTAGAGTATGGTATTAATACCATGGGAGTTTTAAATAATGTGTGAATGTGTAAGAGGAATAAAATTATTTAATATTATTTATATAAAGTGTAATAATAAAAATTAGTTTTCTTGTATTACATTATTTTAAATGGTATGAGTACAAGGAAAATATAAGAAAAATATATTTTTTTTTAACAGATTTTCTTACTTTTCCATCTCTTGGGATTTAATTTTATTATATATTATGGTAATTTACAAAAAAAAAATATAAAGTTGCGGTATTGGTGATGGTTTAAATTTTATGGTTTGTTGTTTTGCAATTAAGGATCTTGGATATATAGGAAACTAAATATGTATACTTAGTAAAAGATATAATTTCTTAAAGATTCAAAAAATTTTATTATATTTTTCCTTATTTTTATAAGGTAATTAAGGAAAAGACTTTTCAACTGTGTTTAACTTAATATTATATTTCACAAATTTTACATAATTTTTTTTAAAATTTAAAGAGTACATTTTAAAGTTGAAATACGTATTTATTATGGCACAGAGAACTTATCCATTAGATTAGAAATAATGATAAATAATTCCACATATCCATAAATCCATGTGGGACATAATACCACAAATTTGATGTTGAGTTATTATTGTCTGTTCATTAAGTCACATAAACCTACACAGAATCATAATTTAGAATTTCGGTAATTTAAAGTAATGTAAATCTCCCTTGAGCACGACCATCCCGAAAATAATCACATTGTGGTGATCATGTTTATTCTAGACCTCCTTGTATAACAAATAAAATATTTTCTGTTGATATTCCTGTAAAATGTATTAAGGATAATATAAGAAAAGATTTTGAAAATTCATTAAACTGTAAATTTTTATTTACAAGATTTTGTTAGTTTTGAAGTCCTTAATTTTTTTTTTTTTGGTTATTTTACTATTATTATTATCTTTTCTTTGATTCTAGTACAAATGAAAAACTTGAAGAATCTTTTTTTCTTTTAAAATTTCAACATTTTTTACAAACTACTGGAGACACAATGAAAAAATTCATAATTTTATGATTAGTTTGAAGTATATTCTTAAAATATAATGTAAAATTTGAAGATAATTTCACTTCTAGATGGTCTTAAAGATCCTACAAGACTAGAAATTGAGGACATTCAATATACAATCGCCATAACCATAATTTTATGAAATGTATATTGAAAATTGTACAATTTTGTAACGCAATTTATTCTGTATTTTATATATTTAATAATTTACACATTATTTATTTACAATATTTTTGATAATTTAATGTAAATCATGAAAAATACTTTAATTCAATTAAAATCTTTAAGAATTTCGGAATTAATTATATAATTTATATAAAAGAAATCAAATTTTATATAGAATTAAGCTAAATGAAGCATTAAAAAATGTGTTTACGCATGAATAATAATTTTTATAATAATAAATTTCTTATTATTTATATATATACAAATATATACAATTAAATTTACCACATTTCAAATACCTCTAAATTGATTAAATCTTTAAGGACCACTGATATAATAAAAAGGATATAATATGGTTTTCTTGAATAAACTCTATTAAGTTTGTTAAATTGCGGAAAGAAAATGTGGCGCACTACCATTTTATTAATAATTAATGGATATATTTATATATATGTAAAGTAATAATTTAATATTATGTATGTATATATAGAAGAATAACACATTTTGTTGAAATTTATATCCTTTAAAATATTTTATATACAAATTCTGTATTATAAATGTGGTTAAATAAATATACGTATTTTAATTAAATCGAGAATATCTCAAATTTTAAAGTATGTGTGGGTAAATCTAATAATTTAACTTAGACTATTAATATATCTTAAAACCAGGGTCGTGACTCCAATATGTAAAATAGGTTATTGGTGCACGGGCGGATCTTATATTAGAAGTTTACCAACGGAAAGACACAAACAAAACGCTTTAATTTTTTGACATTTCCTTGAAAAGAAAAATTAATTTTGTACGTTATAATATAATTAAAGAATAGGAATAAAAAAGAACAATTTATTTTCGAAAAAAGACCAATTCATTTTCGCAAAAGGCTAATTCGACATGGAAAAGCAACAAACTTGACTTAGAAATGCTTTCTAGTTACATTCTGAAGTATAAGTTGTTAGTTTTATTTTAATAAATTATAATTTACACTTTACAAAACGCTGTTTTTATATTTCTACAACATAAAATTTACTTAAAAATGCATTAAAAATATTTATTACTAATTTTTTGTATCATTTTAAATTCAGTGCTCAACGTCTCTGTTTTAATGTATAACCAAAAACATTTTAATGTATAACCAAAAATATTAAAAATATAATTACGTATACAAATTACTAATGAACTTTGCACATGAAACGTGAACTGTGAATTGCGAATATTCGCAAATTTTGACTTTTCTTTCACATGAAAAGCAAACTACGAATTGTGAATATTCCATAAAAATAATAATGTGGATTGCGAGTGAGTTGCGAATAATGATTTGACAGTTCGGGACCCGATATTCCAATTCGCAGAAAAAAAATTGTTTATTTTCATAAATTTAATAAAATAGTTAAAAAAAAATTGATAAATTTATGTTAATTAATTAATTTTAAAAATTTTATTTAAGAAAATTGTTTTAAAAAATTTAATTAAACATGGAATAATTCATTTGTTCGCAATTCGCAGTTCGCGTATCATGTACAAAATCCATAATTTTGCACCACGGATCAGGAAAATAAATGGTGCGCCTCTGATAATAATTCTATTCACTTTTCATAAGAATTGTAATCTTAATAATATATAAAAGTATAATGGAATCTTTTATTCTGTAAAGACGATTTATTTTCATCTAATTTTCAAAACATATTTATTCTTATATATATTATTCGAAATTGTTATTAATTTTAAGGATGAATAAAATTCTCCCGATTTATAATATACAATACAAAGTTTGAAAAAAAATATAAAATTTCACTATTTCCTAATAACAAACAATAAAAAGTTATACTGGGAATATTGCAATCTATAGTGAATGTGTAAAAGAAAACTACCTTTCAAGGATAACAATATTCCTCTATTATCCTTAGAGAGGAATAATGAAAATAATGACACATTTGCACGGTCATTGTATAAGAATTTATTGTACTAAATAATAATAACAAAATAAAATATATAAAAATATACTAACAAGGAAGAAATTACATAAAATATATATATATAAAAAATATAATAAAAAGAGGATATTCAACACATTGTAAAATTGCAATATCATTTTTCAAGTACTTGTTAGCAATTTTTCTATGTGGTGTTATATAATACGAATTGCATTTTCTAAAGAAAATGATTTATCATTTTCATATAAAATGATGGAGATATGATTTTTTTATATTTTTATATGGAACTGTGAAAGGATATTCAAATTAAAATTTCTAACAAAAACAAAAATAATTTATTTCATTGATATATTTTATCATTATATTATTACACAATAAAAAAACACTTGAATAGTTCACATAATATCTTATCCGAGATTACTAAATGCTTTCAACACAATGTTAAAATTTGACGATATTAAAAAGTAGCGTTGTATGAAAGTATAGTTACTATACACGCAGTCTATACACAGTCCTGAAAAATGTGGGTTAACTTTCAACTTTTATCGTTTTTCGAACACACGTTCTACACCTTTTCCAAGTGTAATTCAGAAAGTACCAATTTTAAATTCAGAAAGAATCAATTGTAGTTCAGATTAATCAGTTTTAATTCAGAAAGAATTAATTATAATTGAAAATATTTGTTGAAAATAAGGTCAAAACCTATGCTAAAAGCAACATTCGCGTTCCAAATGTCTACATGAAGAATGTTATAGATAATGTTAAAAAACTATTATTGGGGGTGATTGTTATCGTGCTGTACAACACTGTACAGTACATCAAACCACAGCTTTAACAATGAATGACATACCTATCGGTTTTTAACTGCAATTTAACGTCTGCTGAAAGTCTAAATGTCTTAATTTAATAATTTACTGTATATTTCATATCATAATATTAAACTTAAGTTTCTTATCTTCTATGTAAATTTTAAATTTTGTATATTTTTTGTTGGGTTATGGTTCTTTGTTTTGTTTAAATTAAAATAAATCAATTCCTAAACGTTAATAAAATTAAAATATTTATTTAATAAATATTGTCGTTTTGTTAAATACCATTAAGGCTTTCTGAAGTACGATTTATTCTTTGTGAATTAAAATTGACTAATCTGAATTATAATTGATGCTTTTTGAATTACACTTGGAAAAGGTGTAGTGTCGAAGGTCAAACATTAAAAAAAATCGTTCGAAAGAATTAATAGAACAAGATAGTATCATATAAATTGGGTAATTAATACTGATACAATATAATAATTTATAATTAAATTCTGTAGGCATTTACAAATTTAACTTTATTATTGTGTCTACTCTTTTTTTGGAGACTACGTTCAACTCAACATTAGAGAAATGACAATATAAGTCAATCGGCAAAAGAAATGAATATTTTCATTATTACTCACATCATAAGTGTAATACTTGCCAATTTTTAATCATTCCGACAGTTTATTTCATAGCTTATTGATACCAATTTCTCTTTTCAGTGTTTTTTGTGATTGCTCTATAGAATTTAATTATCCAGCGTTTCTTTTACATCCTGTATTGTTATCCAGAACCTTTCTATTCTTACTATCTATATTGTTCTCTTTATATCTCTTTACATTTTATCGGTAGAATTCGTTCAGAAGGCTCCTCTTTAAGATGTGCTCATACACTTCAATGTTACCAGATCAAAATCAAAATCAAAAAACAAAAAATACTCCAGTGTGTTGCCAAACTTCTTGTTACCAAAAAACTAACTTATTTGTTAAAAATAATCAAAAATTTAATACACAACTAAATCTCATCCAAATAATTTATAAATATCAAATATTTACTCAATTTTTTTTCATTGTTATAGTAAATATCCTTCCTTTTTCCAGAATTTCTTATTGAATCAAAAATTCTCTTTGTTTTGTCCTTGGTAAATTTTATCAATATCCTCTTTTCATTATAAAATTAAATACCAATCGAAATCGATCTATTTCGGTTCATTTGTTCGAGTGATACTTAACTTCCTCTTTACACTAATTTTTTTTTTTTTTTTTTTGGTAAAACTTACCTCAGGAAAACAGGAAATTTTAGTCTTATTTTTGTGAATTTTCCAATAATTTTTTTTTCCTGTTTTTTTTTTTATATTATTGTTTTTCTTATGAGTGTTAGTTTTTCTGTTAAAATAATTCTTGATGTTCTTTTTTTTATATTTGTATTTTTCAGAACGGTTGATCGCCTTTGGTCAATAACAGAAGATCTTAATATATTATATAAGGATAATTGGACACGTCTGGCTGCTCAGGAAGTACAAATATTTCAGGTAAACTTATCCGTCTTATAAATAATTATTATTTTTGAAGAGTGTTTTCGATTGAATTTAAGTGAATTTATTTAGGAGTTGTGAACATTTTGAAGAATTTATTGTATTTTAATTAAATTATTTGATAAATATTTATAAAGTATCAGACATTTCGCCAAACATATAAATTATATTGATATTTATTACTATTTATACGTAGAATTGTCCTTGAATCTGAATTTAATAAAAATAATGTATAAATTTATATACGTCATTGTTTAAAGGATTCTTTTCCTGTGTACTATAAATTCAAACAATTTGCTGTAAAATTTAGTTTATAAGAGAATTCTTAATTATAGAAGAATAATTTTGAACTATTTTAACGTCATTTATAGTTATTAGATATTTATCCTCTTCACGTGTCTACTAACTTAATAAATAGCTCTTATAATCTGCTTTAACACGTCAATTAACTCAATGGTAATTGATTTTTACAGGAATGTGTTAATTTTTGATTTCAAATCAAAATATAATTGGTATGTGACCAACTAATGTGTTCACACTTAAAGAATTTTTCAATTAAATGCAGAAACCAATGCAAAATAGTAATTAGTTTAAGTATTTATTGAAAGGTCGAAACACACTAAATGAGACTATGATTCTATTTTTAATGGTGAGTGAATATTAAATTTCATGTACAAAGCTTTAAAATAGATTTAAATTTTAACTCTTTATTTAACAATTCTTGTTTTAAAAATAATCAAAACATTAAAATCAGCAATTTTTGCCATTTTTAATGCTTCTTTTTCTTCAGATTATCTTTTTTTATATGCAAATATAATAAGAATAGGACAACAAGAAAGAACAAGTAAAAAAAAGGGATCAAATTTTATGGTATGATTAACAAAAATGAAAAATGAATCATTCACCTTTTAAATACCAACTTTCACTTTTCTACTTTTTGAATTTATTATTATTCTAGCAAAATCATTTCAATCCAATATCAAAACTTCATCAAATCAAAATCTTGTCTGCGTTCTTTAAAAACGATGACTTTTCATATTGTCATTATATATTTTTTTTAAATTGATTTTTTATTTCATCTTTTTTTATGAATAAAAAATAAAAACGATAAACCAAAAATCATAAATTAAATAAAAAATTTATACAAATAATCACCAAAAAAAAAATAGAAGAAGAAAACTGAATCCCCAAAATTTCCACACACAAAAAAAAAGGTACGATAAAGAAAATTATGAAAAAAATGGATAATAAAAAAGGACATTACATTTTTGTTGATGTATAGATTAATTTTTAATGCTTAAAGTTTTCTTGGAAAATTGCATACACATAAAAAACAATATAGAATGTTGCCTGAATGAAATTTTTAGGATATGACAAGTAAAATTCTGGCTTGGTATAAGAAATTTGCTAAATTTAAGAATAAATTTACAGAAAAATAAGTAAATTTGTAAATTTCCTGACGTAATAACTGGCAATGATTTTGATTATTGTATAAAAAAGAAATTTTACGTCCAGTTCATAGTCCCACAAAGCGGCCAACAAGTTAGTAAAAAAAATTAAATTTTTTTCTATGTATTTTTTGCTATACCACTTTAGGTAGTACAATATCGTCTAACTTGATGAATGCAACGTTAAACGTTCGTTTTCAGATCATGAATAGTTTGGGGTTCAATTGCTGAGGCTGAGGTTCAATAATATCGCCACATTTATCGAAATTGTTAAATTTCTGCTGTAATAAGTCGATTGTTTAATCAAAAATATGGCTTGTTAACCCGTCTAGATGAAACCATATTTAGAACAAATCAATTTTAACTCTCGGCTATTAAACGATAGCTTTCCTCTTTGATTGTAATGGAATTTCTCTTTCCATTTAAAAAAAAAGGTCCGATGATGCATTCATACTAAAATCCGCACCACCTATATTCGTTTTTCGTTTTTTGTGGATTCAAAGATCTTGCGTGAACAATATTTGGATTGGAACAATATTTCTTGTGTGAACAATAATTGTATCACTTCAACGAATGCCAATTTTGTTTGTTTACATTACACATTTATGCAAAAATCAACCTCATCGCTAAAAAATTCTTTTCCTTATCAACTTTCAAGCTGGCGTTGTTTCATAAAAACCCTTACAATTAGAATAATTTGACGCATTTAATCATTAAAGTTTAAAATGTTTGTTGAGAAAATTCTACCCCACAGAATAAAAAGTTAAACCAAAAATTTTCAATAAGAATTTTCTTTCCTGTTATAAAGTTTTTGTTAAAGAAAATGAAAAAGGCAAAAATTATACAATCTAAAAATTTTCTTTTCAAAACCATATGTGTTAGTATAATTTTCTGATGGTAAACTTTACCATGTAAGCTGAAAAGTTTTGAAAATTTTGTATATAGATGAAAAATAATAATGAGAGTTTCATGTTCCAAATGTTCAAATTTTCTTTTTAAATAATTTAAATCGTTCTTATATTATATTAATTTATTGTTCGGGAAAATTATATGATTTTCTTATATTTTATTTAGTAAAGTTAATAGTTTTCTAGGTCACAAATGGTATCTTTTAAAACATTATTTTCAATGATTCGCGTAGCTTAAATTTAAGTAATTTAAAATAGTACGTGTTACGTAATACTTTACATAAGTTATTTATTGACTTCATTTTAAATATATAATTACTAACTACTGCTTAATTACAACTAAATAATTGATAATATTTCTAATATTTTTATTTAATGTATAATTACTGTCTCAGTGTCGTAATTGTAAATCATATTCATAAATTTACAAATTCTTAAGAGATATAATTTGATGGAACGTTACACTTTTTTGTATATACTTTTTATTAAAAATAAATCAAATTTTTGTAATACACAAATTAGATTGCATTAGAATTAGATGACCCATATCTCTAGTACAATGATCAAATTAAGTTTGTAATTGAAATTATAAGAGAAGTTTATACCGAAAATATTTATTTTTTGAATTGCTAACAGGCAACGTCCTACGTAACTCCTAAATTACTATATTAATTGATTTTCTAATTTAACGTATAGTTGCCGAATACTCACTCTCACATTGATTTTATATTCACTTAGAGATTGGTCCTACAAAATATTTTATAATCAGTGTTTAAAATGTCGATGTTGGTCAGTCACTAATTTCAAATCGTAATTAACGAACGATATAAAAAATGATTATTGTCAACGTGTAAAATAAACAGCTACGTCGAAAAATACTGATAAAATGAAAATTTCATAATATTTCTCCAAATTAATTGTGAAACGTTTATCAGCTAAATTTATAAATTTTAAATTTAAGAAGCTACAATTTCTATAGATTGGACGTTGACGAGTATTCCATAACAAAAGTTCTGAATCAAATACAAAAAATATAATTTGACAATTACGCTGCTGACAGTTGTTTTGCAAAATTATGCGTTTTCTTTCAACTTTCGATGCATTACGTTTAATTATTATCATAGAATCCACAATATTTTATTTACATTTACATTTAATTAGTATAATTATTTTTATCACGAAAATAAATTCCAATTCAGCCCATAATTTAATCTTAATAATTTTCACATTTAATTTTATAAATTACAAAGTGCTTTGATATAAATTTTAATGTTTATATATATGTAAAAAAAAATTGTAGATTTAATTCATTGTAATTCAAGAAATTTAATCTGAACGACGACCATCATAAAATTTTAGATAGGCGACAACTAACTTTATAGGTTAATAAAAAATTGTAATTTTATTACAAAAAAAGAAAATGTCCACTAAACTAAATAAATAAAACGCATTTGGAATTCAATGCAATTGGTTCATTATAAGATTCTAGAAAAATATTGACTATATAACTATTATTACCACATCATTATATTATTTAAGTTCTACTGTTTTTTTTTTGCTAGCATGATTCAACTATTGTTCTGGGTCATGTGGTTCATACCAATTTTTATATAAGAATTTATAATATTACCCAGTAAGATAAACTATTTAGCTATAAAGTAAAAGTAATAAAATTTTGATCTATTCTGTCAAAATGTTCACAATTTTGTATTTTATTATTATTATTCTTACATTTATATATCAAAAGGATATTATATTTATTTACAAAGTTTATTTAAGGATAATTTTCTTTATGATTTTACTGATTGTATGATTTTACCATTTTCTACATCATAAAAATTATTATTTTATGTTCAATATTATTCGTTTTTTATTATACATACATATATATATAATTTATTTAGGATACTTTACTTCGTGCTGTACGAGCATCAAAAATCCAACAGCCTGGAACTCAACCAAGCGTACCATCTCACAAATGGTCATATGCTTCAGCATTTTTATATTCATTGACATTGATAACGACTATTGGTAAGTGATGACATTTTATTGGAAATATTTTTTTTTTATATAAATATATTTTGTATAAGTATTGATGATTATGTGTTGAGTTGTTTCTTTTGAGTCATTTTTTAAATAGAAATTTATTGGAATCCTTTTTCAATCGAATTATTTTTATTGTATATTGGTCAACAAAAAAAAAAATCTGAAAAAGGAAAATGTATTTTAGTAAAACTATAACAAAATGTATGGAATTTAATATAATATTGTGCTGATAACAGTGAGAAGAATAATTGTAATATATTACTTACTTAGTTATTCGGTAAAGTGAGATTTCAGGTGACACGTTGAAATTAATTTTTATTAATTAGTTAGTTAACAAAGAAGTGTTCGTGCCACCTTACCAGTTAACTTCAAAATACTAAGCCAACTTATTCTCATATTTTCATAAGATATAATATTTCAAATTATTGAAGTTATCGATGATCTTAAATTTTTTTCTAATAAAATTTTTTAATTAGTAATCCCAAATCTAACTCTTATCAATCTAGAAAAAATGGATTATCCAGAAAATGGGATACCTGGAAAAAGGTTGATTATTCGGGTTTGGATCAGCGAAATCAAGTATGAGGAAAAATATTGTTAGTTTATATCTTCTATCCTTAAGCATGATTTCTAGAAATAATATTACTATCTTCAATGGTTTAAGCTCTGAATTTACCATCACCGAAAACTAACAAATGTTAAAAAACTAGGCACTAACTTCTTAATACAATCAGTTCAATGGAACTGAATATAATAAAAATTAGAGAAACAAAACATTCAATCCACCACTTACACAGGGCTTCAACATTCTGAAAAAAACGTAATTAAGCTCTGATGTTAAACAAATGTTAAGTTCTGGATGAAATTGAATAAAACTAAGTTTTAGAACTAAAGTAGCTCTAAAAGTATGACAGGCACTACAAATTGTCTAAACAGTTTAGTTCTATCACACACAAGTTAACTGTTTTCCACTACCTTTATGCTTCCCAGAACTTCTAAAAGAAATGATACTACTTCCCTCGGCTGTTACCAATTAAATAGAGGGTAATAAAAACTTTTACATAACTGCAAAGCTTAATTACTTATATCTGCAATATCCAGATATCATTGACAGGCAAACAAATATCATTAAATTCTGGCTTCTACATTATTAGTCAATTTCAATGTCATGACTATATTCCAATCTTGGCATCCTTAGTTAACTGCTGGTATGAAATTTTATCAAATCAATCCTTTTTTTTAGTTTTTTTACTATTTTCAATATTTTCAATTTTTTTTAATATTTATTTTCCCTCTATAAATATAAATTGACTGCAAATTACTGTATACTAATAACAATCATATGCAGATATACAACAATTTTTCATGCAACATAACTTCCATTATATATGAAAATTTTACATATTATTTTAATGGATATTTCACCTTATGGTTTTTATTGAATTTAAAGCTATTACTAACAGCATTTTGTAACATTTTAGAGTTGCTATACCTGGCTATAATATTCATAAAAAATATTTTTACAAACTATAATCAACGTTATAAACAACTATTAAAAAAAAATCCAATTTTTAATAGCTTCAAGGAAATAGAAATTTATGATTAACTATTTTGTCTGTATAAAAAGGTTAGCGAAAAAAAAGGAAATTTTTTTTAAAAGGAAATTGAAAATTTTCCACTTCAAATAAAAAAAAAAAAACATTTTTTATATTAAAAAATCAGTTTTTTTTTTATATCACTAATGTAGCAGCAATCGATGGTAGTAATTCATTCATAACCTCGTAAGTCCTAAAATTGAGTTTAATTTGTTAATGCAATAAGCTTTAAAAATATTCGATGGATCATTTGATTTATTCTGTTTAGGTCACAATTATGGAAAAGTTCATTAAAAACCCGTAAAAATAAGACTTGTAACACGTAACTTTAGTTTTAATAACAAAAAAAATCATTTTAAGTAACTTAAGTAACACGTAATTATAAATTATAGATTTAAGATTTATTTTTCATTAATACTATTTTAAACTGCACAGGTCCAAATGCTTTAACCCAATTTTGTGTCACAATTTTGTGCTTTTTTTGCATATCTTGTAAAACTTGAAAAAATCACATACGGCAATTCGGAATTGTAATAGCATTTTGTATAAAAATTAGTAACCATTTTCAAATTGATTTTCTATATTTTACTTTATTGGAATTTAATTGCAATATAAATATAAAATTTAATTGTAAATCAAACTTTGTTAATTAGAAATTTTGATTTCTAAAAATAATAGAAGCAAATTTTATTGAATTTTATTATGAAATTTCTGTATATGCAAATTTATAATAATTTGTGATAATTTTTGTAGTATACTTAAAATTTAATATTTTACATTTATGATGACGTATTTTTAATTATAATATTGTTGGAAATAGATTAAAAATGTCATTATTTGTTAGTTATAATTATATTATATTTTCAAATGTTTATTATAAATTTTGAAATCATAATCGCATTTTATGAAATTGTTTAATTCTACAATTTGTATTACAAATTTAATTATGATTTTGACATTTAAATCCTTTTTTATTTATATAGAAAGTTGAAAATATTATTTAATTAAAGGGAAGGTTCAACTAGTACTTCAAAACAATGAACTGAACTAATAGGGTGTACTATGTAGCCCACTCTGTAGTTGATGCTACTCTGTATGTAATATT
Organism: Rhamphomyia laevipes; assembly: GCA_963920725.1. NCBI lineage: Eukaryota > Metazoa > Arthropoda > Insecta > Diptera > Empididae > Rhamphomyia > Rhamphomyia laevipes. The sequence continues at coordinate 10,145,202 of OY987256.1, read as the reverse complement.
TATATATACTTTTCTAAAAAAAGTTGGCCAAGAATAATTCATTTTTAGAATGGAACATTTTTTTCGGAATGAAACAGGTAAAAAGTTTTCCGAAATAATAAAAAGGCTATCGCTCATACATAGTTGTATCGCACATCTTCCTTCGTTATGCTAAAATAACTAAATATACATGAAAATGTGCTGAAAATATTCTAGTAAATTGTGTAATAGTTACAATGTAATCTAAATTAACAGAAATAGCTTTAATACATCTTTCTTTTAACCCTGGCATATAAATTGTCTACTAATTTTATTACTTGCCAAACAATTGATTTGACAACCAATTTGATTTGACGATTTTAATTTATTAGCAATTTCTTTTTGTCAGTTTGGCGAACTGAAGAAACAGAAATATTTTGTTTCTCGGCTTCCTAAATATAATTTTAATTTATGGAATTTACTATATGTAAGAAAGAGACGGAGAACTTATGCTCCTTCATATGGAACATTTCTTATTTGACAAAAAAAAAGTAAAGAAACTAATGGATTGACTCCTTAAAACAGAATTTCTCAAATTTAAAATCCACAAAATTAAATTTAAATCACCTTTTGATACAAATTGTAAAATACCATAATAAATTAAAATTAAGGACAAATTTTAAGCAATTTATTAAATTTTTATAATATATATATATAAAGAAAATAATTCTTACTATTAAGATTTTTGATTACAAAATATTTAAATAAACACTGAAAACATTTTTATTACTTTCCTTGAAAATTTGTAATTTTAATTAATTGCTTTTAATTTATTTAAAATTTAAAGTTAATGTACCGGAAACAGGAAATGAACTACAAATTGCTTTAAATTTATATATTTCAAAAAACAACAATTAAAACTATATAATAATAAATAAATTAACCACAACCTTTTTTAGAATACATTTAATATTTAAACATTTTAATAATTAATTTTGTGAAAATAACAAAATAATTAAAATTTTCTATTAATACTTTCATTAAAGTTATAGCTCTTTGTATATTGAGCTAGAACTCTATAAATGATTTTCTTTCTTCCGCTAATAATTATAATGTTTTTTTTTTTTTGATTATGATCTCATTAAAATTATTATTATTATGAGCTATAAATAGAAAATTGACAAAACAGGGAAAATAATCATCATTAATTCAAAAATTTCAAAAGAAAAATCATAAAAAAATTTCCTTATTTTTTTATAGGTACAACATTTTAATGTTGGATATTACGAGTACTATTTGTAAAAGGATTTTTTTTTTTTTAGTCATTTAGTTCGTTTTTCATTGTTGATCCGTCTCAAAATCCTTTTTATTTACTATAAGAAATTTCATAAAAAAGAATTACCTTGAAGTACATTAAGTACACACCTTTATATTCCATTATTTGTATTTGTCATACTTCGCGTATCACCTTTTTTTTTTACTTCCATCCAGTACAGTAGACTAATAATAATAATAATAAGGATATGTATATATTTTTTTTTTGTCCTTGTAATTTAAAGTCATTTTTCATAGGTGAATATAAAAAGGATTATAAAGGATATAATATGTAAAGGGAATAATAATAATAATAAAAAATAAAAAAAACAAGCTCATATTAAAAATGACGTGTATCTAAGGAGAAAATAATAATTCGTGTAAAATTTGAAAATAATTCCATTTCACTAGGGATAACATTGAATAGAAAACAAGAAGTGTTCATTATTGTTGTTGATTCTAATATAATATATAATAAAAAAAATAAAGATGTTATCAGCTTAACCTAGTTAAAAATGAATTTAAAATCATTTGAATATTAATTTTTCAAAGGATAATAAGTATTTTATATGTGTATGTGTTAAGACGTGCTAAGTACATATAGAATGAAAATTTTTTAATAAACCTTTTAATGTAAAAAAGTCGCGACAAAATAATAATAATAAAAATTATTTATATATAAATATTTCATAAATAATTAATTATTTTTTTAATAAAATTTTACATAAATTAGTTTTTCAAGAAATATTAAAATTTATATAAACAATAAAAGGATTAAAGAGTAACTGAAATATTTAAAATTTTAAATTTTTGCTTTGTATTTTAATATTTTGGTATAGCTTTACTGAAATTTACAAACTAGCATTTTTATAAAGATTCAAATAATTATAAATATGAATTTTTCAATAAATAGATCAATTATTAAGCTAATACGATTCGTAATTGTCCTACTATTAACAGACTGTGATAACCATTTTTTTTTTTCACAATTTAATTCATTCAACATTATTGAAAAGTGAGAAGAAAAATTACTGCAACGGTGCAAACAGCAACCAGTCATCATAATGAACTTTCAGTCACATAATTACATTATTTTTGTACGCTTTATTGCCAATCTATTTACTCAGATATCAAATATATAAGATATTTAGAAGTTGAAATCATTAGAAGTCACTCTATTATTTGAATAAGAAGTTGAGACTAACAACGCGGGTTTGAAAAGATTCCCATCTATCAAATTGTTTAACTATATTGTAATAAATAAATATTTTGTTGAAAATAAAAGGGTTTCCACATGGAACAACTTACACAATCCAAAAATGCAAAAATTTGGCAACCTATAAAATAAATTCAGAAATTTGGCAACCCGCTTATTTCTAATTATCTTGCATTTTCATAATTTAATCTCTATACAATTAGATTAAATTAATTCACTGGGATCATAACTAAGATTCTGACTTTTATAAAACAAAATTTCTGATTTCCTAAAGAATTGGATAATTTTTATATTATCCATATATAAAAAAGTGCGCCATAATCATTTTCAAATCACTCATTTTACATGAAACATTGATGATGTTTTAACAAACTCTGAATTTTGAAGGTAACACATTTTATTTTTGTATAACCACAATTATTTTTCCCAAAAAAAAAATTAAAGAATTAACGCGTTAATCCTAAAAAATATCCCGAAGCAAACAAATTCATCCTTTTTCGTTTTCTTCACTTTTCAAATTATGATGTTGAAAGCATCTGTGTTCGTATCTTGAAAATTAATTAAATTAAATATAAATAAATATACATTTATTTACCGGTGAAAAATTTCTTGTTATTTATTTTCAATTTATGAGAAATTTTACCATTAATTATTATCCAATAATTTTAGTTGTTGAAAATATTAATTTTATTTTAAATCCTTAATGTTTATAATAATATTGCAATGTTTATATATTTATTATTATAATATAAACTTAAAATTTATATATTTATTTAAGAATTGATTTATGAACTTAATTGAGATATTTTCATTTTAGATTATATAATAGATATTTAAAAGATAATATTTGGTAACAGACAACAGAATGTGATTTTAAGTTGAAATTGATTTTCTTAAGAATTTATGATTTTCTTAATGTTAAATATTTAAATTATTCGAAATTCTGGAAAATTAATTAACAAATTAATAATTTAAAATATATACCAAAAAAATAAATAAATTATATCGATTTAAGGCAGTTCGTCCTTAGGCAGTCCTTAAGCCTATATCACAGGGTTCAAAATTAGTCTGGGATTGTCTGACAAACATCAAGATCCTGGCCAAAAGTAACAAAGTTACCTTAATGTGGATGCCAGGACATACAGGTATTGAAGGAAACGATGAGGCAGGCTGCCTTGCGAAATCTGGCTGTAGCACGAAACTTATTGGATCAGAACCGTTTTGCGGAAAACCAAGAAAACACCACAACCTCACTTTATGTAGATGGATTGAACAAGAGCATCAAACATACTGGTACAAACTACCAGGACTCTCTACATCGAAAAAATTCATTACACCAAACAAAATAAAAGTGGAAGATTTAATAACAGTCAGAAAAAGGATATAAGAACCCTGACAGGCCTCTTGACAGCACACAGTCCTTTGAACTACCACCTCAGTAAACTGTCGCCTCTGCCTTAACGACAAAGAGACGATGGAACACATCCTCTGCCACTGCGAGGCACACGGAAGAGGCAAACTTAATATCTTTGGCAAAGGTTTTCTTACTTCTGAAGAATTGGGCAATATTGGTTCCTCAAACATACTAGGTTTCTTTAAATCTTTTAAATGCTAAGGGGCTTTAAACGCACAATAGATCGTTAAGGTCGTAGTGCTCTTTCGCGTTCCCCTTCTCAAAAAAAAAAAAAAAAAATAATTTATCATATAACCTTACATTAAATACTAATATTGAGTATAGCATTTTGTTCTTTATATCCTTGCAATATTTATATAAAAACATTATAAAAACTTGTCTTAGCTTCAAAAAAATTACCAAAAATAATGGTCAGATTTTAAAGGTCATAAAACATTAAATATATACTACGAAAAGATAATAATGTTTACCATCATAAGCAATTACTTAAACCACTTCTTTCTATTATATTGAATTTTATATAAAAATGTGATTTTAGTATAGTTCTTCGCCTTCATCCGCAGTAGCAATCTAATGAAATAAATGTATAATTTTATATATATAAAAAAAAAAACGAACATGATAAATAAAAAATGTAAAAACGATAAGAAATTTATAAGAAAATATGAAGATAAACTTATTGCCTTTCTTATGTTTAAATCATCAATTTGTGTCACACACAAAAGATAATCATTATCTTTCCATTTCTCAATATATAAAGTTAATATATAATAAAAATCACAATGATTTAAGGATGTGTTAACATTGACAAATTGAACATTTTTATATTTTTTTTTTTTCATTTTTTCAAAAGCAAAATAATTGAAGAATAGAAAAAATCCATTAAAGAAGAAAGGTGAATTGGGATTGAATAACTAACAGGAAAAAGATAATATGATTTTCAAAAATGAAAATTAATATATATAAATTTACAAATGATTTAGCTTTTAAGGTTTAAATACAGTTCATATTTTGTTATAAATCTTTTGAAAATTGTTAATTAAAATCATTTTAATTTATTTCATTTTAATACTATTATTTCATTAAATAATTGCAATTCTTTCACTATCTCATTTACCAATCTGCATTATAATCAATAATTACTCGCAATGATTTCTTACGAATGCTATAAAGTTTAGTAAATATTGAAAATTAATTAATAAATATTAAAATATTGTCTAACGATAACCCAACTAATTGCATTCAAACATAAATCTAACACTACTTGTTATGTCGTATTCCAAGATAATTCTAAGTATTAATCTTTTGAAATTTCTGCAATCTATCATATTAATGAAAAATATAACACTATTAGAATTGATTCAAAATTCTATTCTTTCACTTCAAACCAGTGTAGAACAGAAATTATCCAATTAAGCAACAAATAATCAAGTATTTTATTTGCTCAACTGTTGTGTAATCAAAATGGAAGTATTCTTTTTATATAATTTTAAGTTTTTCTATATATAGCTTTAATTGGAATTGAACCAGCTTTCGGAATCAAGCATTAAATTTAAACTTGTTTCTTATTCGAAACAAATCTTTTCGATTTATATGTTTTGGTCATTTAGAATTGAAATGATGTAAAAATTTCAGATTATTCTATATTTTTAATATAACTACAGCAAGATACTTTATATTATCAAATTTTGTGGTTATTTTATATTTCTATAACAACCTATAACAGATATAAATCTGTCACAATCATAAGGTTTATAATCATAAGTAAGCATTAATAAATTTTAATTTTAATTGAATTATTTGAACAACATTTGCTTTTAATTAATTATACCTGGAACTGCTGCTTCGAAATATTGAATAAAAACTCCCTAATTTATTAAGAATATAAAGTTTAGTTGATAAGGTTCGTCTGAGGGTTAACTTTTGTGTCAGTTCCATAATAATTTGGAAATAAATTTCGACCCAGCTTATGCATAGTTAATTCCTCCCACAATTTAGCTCATCATTGCTTAACATCATATCCTCTAAATGTTAATATATTTCAAGACAATGAAGAAATACGTAGCATCTAGCAACTGATTGGTTAGATGTAGATTTTTTACTAAGATTGATCGCATTGGTTAAGAATTACATGGTCTAGTACAGGCCTGGCCAACCCAAATCGCTCTGCGGGCCAAGTTATTGCTGTAAAATTTTCTGCGGGCTATATACATGATTTTTTTAAATATAAATAAATAAAAATAAAAACAAAGTGCTTTTTGTATTCAATCATTTATTTTATATAGTTCATACATACTCGTACTTTAGTAAAACAATTCTTTAAAAATGGCATCATTAAATTTAAAATATCTTTAAGAACTTAATAGACCTCATAATTAACTCTATACAAAAACTTCTATTTGTTTTGTCCTTAAGACATGCAATTGAAAAAAAAACCAAAAAAAACTTTGTTATATAAAAACCGATTCCGTAAAAGTAAATACAATTTTAAACCCTTTTCGTATATCCTTAATTTACTCACATTTTTCATTTTTTTTTTATTCTTTCTCAGATCATCAAGATTTTAAACTTGAACAAATCCTTCAAGAATATAATTTTTTTCTATTATTTATTTTCCATTCTCTAGGCCAACAAATCAACCATCTTACAACAAAATGAAGAGTTTAGTATATAAAAATGAAGTCAGTTAAAAAAAATACAATTCATTTATGGAAGATAAAAAGTTAAACAAAATTCTCGAAATTGCTACTTCATTTCGATTGTATAATTTTTTTTTCTTTGTCCTTATCCTGTTGTGAACGTAAATTCCCTGAACGATTATGACTCGCTATGATGTTTTTTTTTTTTTATTTCTTCTTTGCTGTCAAGGACTAAATTTTATAGGTCCTTTTCTTTTAATATATACATATACAATTTATAATAATTCTCATCGAAATATAAAAAAGTAGAACAGAAAAATTTCACCTCATTATTCGCATGAAAAATATTTTCTTAGATCTTTAGAGACATGTTAAAAAAATAATGATTTTAAGGTTTTTTTTTCGTAAAAAAAGTTAAATTATGTTTGCTAAGATATTTTTGTAGATTAAGTTCTTCAAAGTAAAAAGTACTTTGGTTAGTTGAAAAAAGTACTTTAGTTATGAAGTTTATATAAATGAAAAAAAAAAATGAAGAACTTAAGATGAAATTGTTGATATATCTCGTTTTTAATTGGGAATTTAAGGTAATTTACTGATTTTTTTGTTACCTCTTTGGTATGCTTTTGATTGAATTTAATGTAAATTATATAAATAATTTGTTTTTCGACAAAATATGATTGTCTATTGAAGATAAAGGTATCATGCTTTCAATCCATAATTAAGATCATTACGTGTATACTTAAATATTCGACGGTAATTCGATGGTAATTAGCATTCTCTGGGTTGGCAATATACATACATTCAAATTACGATTTGTTTCATAGATGGCACTGTACACTGTATTATTAATACATTCGCTTTTTTAGGAAACACTCGATATAGCGAGAGTAACAGAATAACTTTATCATTTTTTGATAATTATTTTTCGCAGTCTCCGTATAAAATTAGGTGGTCGAAAATACGAATACCTAAAACTTTATTTATTACTTAAGCGGTTAAAGTTCAGAAATTTAGTTATTTTTATATTTTAGATCTGCTAACCTTTCGCAAACCTTTATGTACCTATTCTGTCGTAGAGATAAATATTTCATAAAATTCATCTGAATTTGCAATTATTATAAATATTTGAGTCAGTGCCAAAAGCTCAAATCGATAGGAGATTATTTCTTTTTATTAAAACCTTACTTTTTGGAAAAACTTAACGAGTCTCCTTTACCATTAAATGATCTTCGAGCCCTTGCTCGTAATATGGTAGTTTCACATAGAGATTTCAAATTAATCGTTTTTAGAATAATTGGTTAGTCGATTACTCTTTTTGTAAAAAAATTAATCGATTAATCAAAATCATTAATCGTATTGAAATCTGTAGTTTCACCTATAATCATGTCACTAGTGCATAACGTTACGTAAAGGAATTTCTCCTGTATTTTTAAAGCTTCAAATTAAGTTTCTTTTTAATATTTTATCTAATTATCTAAATTCATTTATACATTTAAAAACTATTATACGCAATTTTCATAGTCAATTAAAAATGTAAATAATTATGTTTTCTAAAATATGCACATTTAAATATGCAATATTAAAATTATTATAAAATATTATATTATAATTTTGTATAAAATTCATGAATAAATTTGGAAATTTTATAGTTTTCCTTTGGGGTTTTTAGATTAATATCATTAAATTCAAAATAGAATTTGTATTTCATTATTTTAAACTTGTATATATTATTTGTATTGATAGCTTAAATATATAACTAATAGTAATTTAAGAATCAGGATAATTGCAAACTTATATTTAAATATAATAAAGTTTTACTAATTATATTCGTACACAAATATATTTTACTGGAAGTTTTAGGTCTCAAAGAAAATTTCTTAATATTAAAGTTAAAAATATCATCAATAAATGCTTTAAAATTCACTAAATTTAACAATTTAAAAATGATTTCGTTTATCATATTGACAAATTTACTGATACATTATTAGAAATAAAATAATCTGATGTGACTACCAGTGAACTTTCTGAACATTATCAATTTAAAGGATTAATTAATTATCGTATCAAGTAACATCACTTTCAAAATTATCCAAATATTATAAAAATAAATTGAAGATTTAAAAGATTTACCTAATCAAAAGACGTTAAAGCAAAAGTACGAACCTCCGTCTCCCTTACACTGCGAAGAAATCTATTGTGCCTACCCTACTAATATTTGGCCAGTTAATACACAGGCTTCTGTAGAAGCATAGACTTTTCCTGATGGCCAGACCCACGATTTCGAGAAGGCACAGAAATCCCTTACCGAGTTGTGTAAACCTTTTTCAGGGTACAGGCGCGCGTAATTACAGATGATGTGTTCCGCAGATACTTCATCATCAGAACAGAACGGACAGTCGCTAATAATCAGACTCTCGGAATTTTGTTTAGATGATACCTGACCGCGCAGTTGTCCGTGAACTGGCCAGTTATTGTACGTAGTTCGGTTTTGATGAGTGTGAGGACTTCTTTAGCCCTTTTGTTTGAGAAATTTAGGAATCGCTTTCATTGGCGTGTGTCTGGGATGTTTTTCTAGTAAGTGGATGGATTTTTCTTTGTTTTCCCATTCCCTCATTTTCTCCATCAAAAATATACTTTTCATACCATGAAATTCGTAAAGTAAAAATAAAAATTATTATCCTTTATAAAAATTTAACCGAAAATTAGTAAAAAGTCAGCAAAAAATTAGTATAGAATTTTTTGGGTCTCTTTATTTGGTATTCGATTTCCTAATTTCAGTTTTTCTTCTTTTTTTTATGAAATCATTTTAAATGAATGTTAATAAAATTTTGTAAACCCTTTTTTATTTAATTTTCAAACGAAAAAGGTTTTTTCTTTGTCGAAACTTCAATATCAATTTAGCATTTTATTTTTCTAACAATTTTAGTAAAATCCTTTTTAATTTACTATACAAATTGTTAACGTATGTATATAAAAAATTAAATGAAAACAAATTAAAATTAAAAAATAAGTAAAAAGAAAAAAATGCAAATTAGAATAATAACAAATAAATACGTTTTTGTATGACACTAAATATTATTTTATCCTTTTTGATTAAAACAAATCACCATACATTTAATTCTTTAATCCCCGTCAGGATTAAAATCAGTAAAACAAGAGAAAAAAAAATTAAATAAAAAAATCTGTCAGAAATTTATTGTTAAAATATATTTTATAAGTCAATTACTTTAATTGCGTAAATATAAAAATGTTTTGCCCTTAAAGGAATATAAAAAAATCCTTGTACACAAGGATAATAATAAAAACTGTATATTACATAATATATCCGAATCCGCCATATTGTTGTAAGGAATAAAATAAAATGAAAAATATATACAAACAAAAAATATATTTCTTGTGCTATTGCTCAATAAAAAATTCCCATGGGCCTCGTTGAAAATAATTAAGAACTCTCAGGTAACCAGCAACATGAATTCTTACTTCTTTTATTTTTTGTATTTCTTTCTTATTCGTTATGGAATAACAAAAAAAAAATTATTAAATATTTTCTTTTCTTTGGTGGTTCATTTTACATATTATAACCAATTTTCTCTAAACCATCATATTTTTACTGGCAAATTAGCAATACCTTTGTACATTGTACATAATATATACAATGAAATGGTGGTTAAAAGATGGTTTTGGGGTTTTACTTTATAATGATTTATATTGCTAAGTTTAGCGAAATTGTTTTTTGTTGTTTTCGGATTATAGCAGGAAAACAGCATTTGAGAGTTTATCATAAATAGGTGAAAAGAAGGATGAAATCCAACGACTCCTAGTAAAAACATGGTAGTTTTAAGCTCCATTCATCGATGAACAATTTTTCTTTTAAGATAGCAACAATTTTAATTTTAAAAACATAGAAACAACTATGCTTTATTACAATCCCAATCTGTTTACCAAATTGCATTCAAAATAATTAAATATTTTAAAATTAAGACATTGAAATTTTACAGATATGAACTACATAAAGAAACTATTATTATATGCCAAATTTAATTCAAATCATTATTATCTACACTACATACATGCTCTAGACTAGATAGAATATCGATAGGGATCGATAGATATATAAACCTCCACATGAACGGGAAATTCTAGAATTGACCCACTAAAAGTATCGATCCCATCATGATAAAGTTTGTACGGCCATCATGACAAAGTTTAAATGAACCTGTGTCCCAAACTTCATTAAAATCTGGCATTACTGCATAGATGCAAATTTTTCGGATGCTTTTTTACATTTTTGGAGTTTTTCAGTGCAATACAACATGCAATAGTTCTAGTTATTCTAACTATAAGTAAAATGTACGAAGCTTGTTAGAGTAATAAGCCCAATTTACTTAAAGAGTCTATCGTATTTGTATAAATATGAAATCTACATATAATTCTTAAGCATATTAAGTTTAAATTAAAACTGTGCTTCTACATACAAAATATTATGACTTTTGTCAATATTTAATTCTGTTCGTCTAAATAGATCCGTTTGTATTACTCAGTCGTCTAGAATCGTTGTCTAGAGATTATAAGTTTATAATTCCATTCATTTTGTTAAGTTCATTCACTCTGAGAGCAATTCCGGTTCGTCAAAACCCTAGACTGTGCTTCAAAGATCCTTTGAAGTTATTGTCTAAACGTAATTATATGTATAGTCTTTTTTCGGATACACTGTTATTTATAGCAGGTTTTATTTTTAATACAATCGCAGTAGCCACTGTCGTTAAGTACATTTAGAATATCTATTATTGTACCCTATTTTATCCATTCGTTTTATGGCGGTGTTTATAGATACGCTCTTCCTCAGTACATCCCATATCAACATTGTATATATAAAAAATTAATTTAAATTTAATACAAATTATATTTTTTAATAAAATTTCTATAATGAACTGAACCAGTAATAACTCTCTTATTAAAATTATTTAAAGTTTAATTATGTATATTTAATTATTATGAATAATCATTGACTGTCATATAAATTTACTATAATAATTGGATTGCAGCCACAGTTTATGCACAACTTATAATAATGAAAAGTATACTTTTTAATAACAATAATAATAAACTTAACATTTAACATTAATTTTAATGATTACATTAATTTTACAATTTATGTTAAATCAGTGTTCATATAATTATTTTCATTGAAATAATATTAAATTTAATTTATTTATTCGACCAAAAAGATAAAGCTTAACTGTAGCTACCATTTTGAAATACGCTGTAATTGTTATTTCTGGCTAGTATTTTGAACTGTTCGTAATTTATGCATATAAGTAACTTATGAACTAAAATGTAAGTTTTAAAAATGGTCTTATAAGAAAATGATAATCTAAGAGGAAAATTTCTGGAGTAATAGTTTGTTAGGATGTTTCTAGAAAATGTTTTTTTTTTTTAATATTGCCATAGTCTACAGAATTATTAATTCAGTTTAGCTTGGAAGATATAGTTTGATTCAAAAATTAATTACCTTCCTAGACTTAGTACGATCGTTTACAGTTGTAATTAGCATACGAAAGGCATGGCAGTTTAGAATTGGTGGTCAGCTGTGAATATAATTATTTATAACTTTGTAAGATATTTCAAATTTAAATTACATTTCTAATTAAATTTGTCTTTTTTTGGGAAAACTTAAAGTTAATCTTATCAAAATTATTAAAAAACAATTTAAATATTTATTTATGATAATTAATTAAATCAAAATCATATAAATTAATCAAGTTCACACGAAATTTTAATTGTATGCTAAATGGAAACAATAAAATAATACAAAATAATTTTTATGATATTGAACCAATTTGTTTGCATAAAACATTCTTGAAAATCATGTTCACAAAAAGTATAAATATTTAATATTAAAATAAAAAATCCTTGTGGTATTAATATAAAAAAAAAAAAAAAATAGGAATAATTAAATTTACATAAAATTAGCATTAAATATTTTCATAAAATTATTATTTTCCATTAAATTTTATTTATAATTTTATAATACAAATAATTTAATTAGACTTCACATAATAACAAAAATTTGGAAAGGAATTTAATTGATTACTGATATGAAATTTATTGATAAAAATTGGCTAAAATTCGACATTTCATTTAGTCTTAGTGGTTAGTGAAATCGTGTAGGAATATATCATCAGGACGGAGCTCAGTAATTCGTTTTTACTTAACCCACAAATTGTGTAAGAAGTATTTTAATAGCATAACTTTGACTACAAATCATTTATTAATTAATGGTTGTCGATGTCCTTAATATTTCTTCGATGTCCTCTTTCATATTTTTTATAATTAATTACAAAAATTCTTTGCAAATTTCTAGTCAATTATTACAATATTTCTATTAAAAATTATTATATCCTTAATTATCATTATTATATAATTGAATAATGTTCACACATTTATTTATCATAAAAAAGGATCTTCGTATTTTGCTTATCTATAGATTCTTGTGAAATTTTTAAGGTAAACAACTATTAATTTTCCAATTTTATTTTATTCCTATGAAAGATTATATTCACAGATACTTTCTACATAATATTATACATAAATCGTGATTTATTTTTGTCATGTATATATGTATTATGCAAATTTTGAAAAAATGTTAAAATTGTGTTTATCTACTGTATAAAAATAAAAATAAAATGTACATAAAGTGCGCATTAAAAGGAACTGGGCTACTGGATGAATAATAATGAAAAAACATTGTAAATTTAATATTAGCAAAACAAATTTTGTGTAACTACCGAAAGGGAAACGAAAAAGTTGATTTTTTGATGAAATAAGAGCCAGGTGAGACCTTCACGAAGAATCACGTTCTGCAGAGTATCATGTTGTTACTTTAAGTCTCATCAAAAGAACCAAAGAGCGCAAACCTAGCAGAATTATTAGAGTAGGCGAGTAGGACATTCAAAAATATTTATACTCGGCCTATCTAAAAAAAGACTGCGGAATTGCTTGGTATGAATATGAAGAAAATCTGGATACTATATCCTAACCAATCTGGGTAGGTATCATAATCCTAACCAGAACACTGATAAGTTAAGAAACATTGAGACAGAATTGGGGCTATCGGAAGACCAATTGTGCAGATTCTGTGAAGGGGAAGATAAGACGGTAGAACGCACATAATCTATGTTAATGCGAGTCCCATAAAAAAAAAAACGCTTGCTACACTTCAGTAGTTACATAACTAAACCTTCAAAATCTTGGTCCATGTTTAGAAAAGTGAAATCACAAAAAGCTGTATGATGGCTGATCTAGTGTTTAAAATAAATATAATCTAAATTTATGGTTGTAGGTTGTACCAAAAGTATTTATTTAAAATTAACTTATATTTAGTCTTTAGTCTGCTACTGGTCCCTAAATAATTTTTTAATTTACCCTGTTGATTATATTGAAAATTTTAAAGTAATATGTTAAAATTTAAAAAAAAAAGTTAAATTTTAAATTATATTCTCTAGATCTAGAATCTAAGCATTTGCTTATATCATAAGCCGAAATGGTTTAGGTGCACGAATGAAATACTATTAAAATCATTTTTGCTACTTTTTACTTTAAAGCGAATACTTTTTAGAATATCGAAACTTATAAATTGTTTCTATAAATCATTGCAAATTCCGATAACATTCTGTATATCGCTTATCTGTAATACATACTATAAATTTTATGAATCACCCTATAAATAAAATTTATTTAAAAACACTAATATGACAATAAATTGATTTATTACACAATTTACACGTAGATGACTTTTTTTTGTGACATAAATAACATTAATTTAAGTAAAGATGACATATTTAGAAAAAACACACACATAGAGACAACATAATAAATTATGAAATTCAATTGAGTTTCATATTTAGTTTATTAAAAATTTACAAAAACATTTTTTTTTATTTTGACATATTATGAGTGCAAAACGTGTACGTAATTTATTTACTATAAATGTAGCAATAACAAATTAATTTTAAAATAAAAACGTCTTCAAAGGATTCAAAATATTAGAATTATATTGATCGCAGAAAAGTGTTTTTCTTTTAAGCGGTTATATGAGTAATAAAATATAGGAAATGTTCAAGAAAAACAAACACGAACTATATTAAGTATTACATAATTAATTATAACCATTATTAGGCCAATTTATCATCATATTTTGACACCTCTAACTAAAATATATACGAAATTTATAATGTTAATAATTGGTTCGATTTGTATAAACAAAAATTAGTTAAAACGTAATTTCTTAAAATTACAGAAACTGTTATCCTGTAACTGTTATATAAGTATAACAGTTATGGTAACTGTTATATTAATATAACAGTTACAGCAAAACAGTTAAATAGCATAGTTATAGAAAATACTTTATGAAATTTATAAAACTTAATTACAACATGAAGAAAGTGAAATAAATAATAGCTAAACCATAGCTTATCTTTACTAGATAGCTCACAGAAAATCTCTTAATACTCAAACCATTGGAAGCAACAAATAAAAAACATTATTGAATTATATTAAATTAACAATTTTAGTTATGATGTTAACTAATCTGTGCTCTCAGGCAATAGCTATATTGAAAAAATATTTTCTTTTTTAAAGAAATAGACTGTAATTTAACATGAAACATGACCAACTCCATTTAGAAATGTCGTATTATATTTAATTTTAGGTACAATTTATATTTTTAAAATAAACACGATACTTAAATTTTGGGCTATTAAAATTTTAAAAGTCATTTAAAATGTAAAATTTAGTTCAGAAGTAAATAAAACTCTATACCATTATAAAGAACCTTACCATAAATCTAATAAAATTATCTGTGATACCTTTTTTGACCATCATTAAATCACCAAAGAATTATTACCATTTTTTTTTTTTTAATCCAAATTTTTATACACGCGCCAAAATCATTTATTTACAACCACCATCCTATTTTATAACCCATTACTCTTAGTGATTTTGAATTCTATTACTAAATGAAAATTCTATCTACAATATAAAAAAATATTTCGTTGGTTTTCATTAATTTTCCTTCAAAATGTAACTTTTGAAAAAATACATGCTATCCTATTGCCATGTAATCCGAATCGGTTTTATTACCAAATTGAAATGGAAATAAAAACATATAAATAATTTTAAGTGCGATTCGAATTTATTATCATAAATTCGGTCGACTTTATTTCCATTTGGATAATTTCCGCACAAAAGAATTGGGTGTAATGTGTGACTCATGAACCCATACGAAAAAATCGTGGTGATGTATTTATTACTCGACTCTGTACCGGGCACATTATATGATCCTTGTAAAATATCTATTTATAAAATTACATGACTCACAAAAGGACCCATCTACTCTAGACTTATCAACCACGACTTTATTTCCATTTTTGTTGTAGAAAAATTCTCGAATTGATAAAAAATGCCAGTTCGAGTTAATATCGTTCGAATTTTATGTCACGACATCGAAAAATATTTTAGTATAGAGGAGAGGATACTTATAAATCATATATCCTTATTGATTACATGGTAGCTCAACGTGCAGGCAAAGTATATAAATATAAATTTTATGTTGTTGTACCTTGTTTAATCTTTTTTTTAAAAAAAAAATTGTTTACTCTGAAATCATTATATGCAAAAAAAAATTCTATTCCTCACGCGCTTACGCTTTTATATAATCATAAATAAAGTAAACATGAGTCATTTTTTTACACTGTATTATTTTCCCTATGAAAATTTAGTGTCATGTCAGTAAATGGATATTTTTGTTGTTGTTGTTGTTGTTTGTTTTTTGTCTCCGTTTATGTAAACTGTCAAATATAATTTAAGTTATCAATATTTGATATATATAGAAAGAAATATAAGGAAAATGTAAAATGCGTAAATGAAAAGAATCTATGCACCACACGAACAAAAATAAATATTTGAATAAGTTGATCCTTTTTTTTATATCCTTTTGATATAAATTTAACATAAGATTTTTTTATCTTGTTGTTTTATAATTATATATCATTTTTCATATTATACCTTTAACCTACGTACGTTTTTTTTTTCGAAGTCCTTCAATAACAGAATTCGAATTGAATTACAATATTTTTTGGGAAAATTTTCAATAAAAAAATGAAAAAGCAAGGATAAAATTTTATAAAATTATAAAATTGATATTTTATATACGCCTTAAGGACATTTGCGTATATAAAATATCAATTTCAAAAGATAATTGTTTTATAAATGAATCGTCATCATCATTGGATATTCAAACCGAATTGGGTATTGAAATCATTTAGTACTCTCCTCCATCTATTTTGATCTTGCTATATTGTCCACTAGTTTCGTACTGCTATGATATTTGATCCTACGCGCTCTTTGGTGAAATATATGTTTCCTCGGGTGGATTTCAATTCTTTATTGATTTATTCATCCAATTTTTAATTTCTTTACATTCTCTCGCTCACATAGATCGTAAATATTTCGTGGTTATGTCGCTTTTTCCAGACAAATCATTCTCTAGTTTTGTACCTTTCAGGCTGGTTATCTTATTCTTTTTTTAAGACCCACGTTTCGGTGCCATACATCAATACTGGTAGAATGAATATAACTTAATAAAATTTAGTTTAAACTATTAATAAATTATTAAATTTATATATTTTAAATATTTATATAATTATAAAAATATGTCACGTTTTAAATTCAATTCTCCTTAACTATACTATCACGTCGTTCAAAATTCTTCTTTAAAAATATAGTATTATATAGTTTTTCTTTATGACAATATCCTTTTACATAAGAATTTAATTTTAATATAATAAAAATCCTTTATTTTATTTTGTAAAAAAAAATAAAACGAATAAAATTTGAAATTTATTTGCTATTTTGAGATTATTTAAAATCCTTTCTAAATATAAAAATTTTAAGTCGTAAAAGATAAAAAAAAAACTTTTCGGATAGGGTTCTTAAAATTTATGTAATTTTGGTATAATTTAAGTAAATTATTGTAAAGATGTACAATCATTAACAAAACAACAAAGTATTTTCGATATTCTCATACCAATTTTTTAATTTTAAGTAATATTATAATAAACATTATTATTGTCAAATTACTGACCTCTTTCTTAATCACATTATGTTAAATTATAGAAATTTCTACTCCCTGTAACTTAATAATCTACTATTTTAAAGCCTTTTAAATTTACTTTCCTATCAATAATTAATTTTCCGATCAATAATTTTGTGTCTATCCAAACTGAGAATTTTCTATAGATGCTTCGTATTTTTCTGAGGATTGTCAATTGGTCCTACGTGTGGCCGAATTGATGTTATGGAGGTTATGTAGTTTTTCATTATTGTTTTTCTATAAAAAAAACATTTCACAATTCCCAGATCACCGGAAAAAGATTAACGCTAACGGATGTTCGTGAAATTGTTGAATTTTTCAGTATTTTTCAAGATTGGATATAAAGATCGAATTCATGCACTCAGTCCCATTGTTCCTAACGAACAATTTGTTCACTTTCTTTTATAATTGATGATTTCTTCTTACCTAGAATTTTGGTTATTTTTCCTATTTCCTGATTTCCATCTTCAAATGTTTTGGTTCAGATCCAATTAAAATGTAATTAGACTTTTGGGTATCTGCAATTTCTTTATAGGCCATTTCGTCATGATATATGGTATGCAAATTAGAGTAACTACACATTTCCCGGAACATTTGTTGTGTCATTGCTCATTAGTGCAACAAAAAAGATTTAGGAAATTTGGTAATTTCTTTCTAAAAAAAACCTGGATGAAGCGGGTGAGATAAACCCGGCCAAAATGATATCGTTCGTTAAAGAAGTGGGAAGGGTAATGATGCTGTAACTGTGATGGTGCGTTAGACTGGAGTGTACAACCGGTCTCACTCTTCTGTGTGCTATGTTCGTGGGTGTATCGTATTTCCCACTCCTTTAAAACCATCCAACCATTTTTTATCATTTTCATTTCTTCCAATTATATTTAACCAATAAAATTTGTTGGTAATAATTTTTGTTTTTCAAGAATTTTACCATCTGGTTTCTTTCTTATTATTCATACTTTTAATATCTTTAGATATAATATATTACTAGAAATTTTCACTACTTTACCTAACCAACCGCCGTCTTCGTTTTCTTAGCATATCCTTGAAAAACCAAAAAAAAATATTCTCAATATTTTTTTCGCATATAATTTACGATGAAGTTTTTTGTTTTTCATTAAAATTTATATGTTTTTCATCTTTATGTGTGTTTGTCGTATGCTCGCTTGATGCTTGCGTTTCTATGTTTATTATTTAGTTTTATGTTTTTTGGCGTCACCAGGGATAAATATAAAAATTTGTTTAATTAATGAATTGCTTTTATATATATACAACACCAATACAATTATAAAAAAACCCGCGACACATTAAAAACACAAAATATTAATTATATACGATTACATAGAAAACATATTTACATATACATACATACAGTCAGACATTAATTCTGAAATATATTTTTTCTTTAAGGTTATAAATAAATATTAAAAATATAAATTTAAGAAAAATTACGAATTTTTATGACATTTAATGTCTTTTTTTTTTGTATGTTTTTCATTGGCGTAATTTTTATGTTGTCTTTAAAGATATTTATTAAAAATTTTCTCACACTTTTATGTTCTTATAAGAGTTTTTTTTTCATTATGTTTATTAGAAAATGGTATTCTTTTTAGTGTTAGTTTGTTCTGGTATTATGTGCGGTACCTATAAGAAAATTTATTTTCATGGAAAATTTTAACACGTTTTTGTTATTAAATTAAACCAAAAAAAAACAAAAACAAAAAATGTTGGTGGGAAAGAAAATTTTTCACACCAAGTTGTAACAAAAAAAAAATTATATTTTTCAGAAAATTTGGTTACCTGATGAAAATTTTGGTTGTTAAACTTGATGAAAAATAATTTTAATGTTGGTGCTCGCTTTCTTATAAAAAGTAACTCTTAAAATGACAATTTTATTTTAAAAGATGTTAAATTTTAAAGTAAATTTTAGAGTAAACATAAAAATGTTTTTTTTTTTATATATAATTTCCAGACTTAAATTAATTTTAAGTAAAAAGAATACTTTAAATATTGATAACTGACTGCCTCTGAATGTAATCTTTTTAAAATAATAATTTGAATATTATCCCAAATATCCAATTATTTTAATTAAAAGCTAACAGAGATAGTCCAAATAATTGACATACTTCTATTAGTGTAAGGCACAATGTCCAATTGATGAACGTTTGACGAGTTGTTCTTTAAAGGTCGTAATAATTAAAATCGGTCCACGTGAAGATTCAACGCGTATTGGACGTGCTGTTACTGTTCGTCGTCAAACTATTAACTTTTCGTCGTGTTAACCAAACTATTTAGTTATTGTATGCTGTGAAGCTGCTTTCCGTAACAATAAAATAATATTTGAATGTTTAGCCGAAAATACTCATTTACTTTATTCTTGCAGCAAATACTTTAATTAAACAAATTCAACTGCAATCTACAAATACCCTTCTAGTTAATATAGAAATGGCATGAATTACCACTCCATGTTTTCATATCTAATTAAATTGTACCTTCTATAGAATAATATTTGAAATTTCAATAGATAATAACTTATTAGTTATTAACTAAACCAATAAATAAGGGGACGAAATTTTCATGTTATCAGTCATACTTCTTCCTCAGTACCGGCATTTATATTTTCCAGTAGCCAACACATAATATAATTGTGTCAACTATGCCGAGCCCTGTACAACTTACCCTAAAATACCAAAATATTAAAAAAATAAAAATATTTATACACAAATTAACAAATATAATAGGATATTAATTTACGACCTGAATTATTGTATTTCATATTGTGTGGAGTTAAATTGGACACTGCTGATGATTAAAAACATAAATATATTTATGATCATTATTACTGAATGTTGGACATATAATTTTAATGTTTCCACTAACACACCACCATCCAGAGAATCCTAATTTTATCGAATTGATAAGGAATATAAAAAATGTTTATCTATCCATCAATTTTAAATAATGTAAAATCTTATTGATAATACTGACAATGTCAATCTAAAACATTTGCATATTTTTTTCCGAAATGAAAATTACTCCAATAGTTTTGGTGTGTAGAACATAAAATGCCAAGTTTCATCAGTACAGATTTAGACGAATTGTTTTGTTTTGATGTTTATGTAACTATGACCTTACAGAAAATGCTGTTTGTACATTTGCTTTTCATAATAACCAAAAAATATAAATTATTTTATTACAGAGATGAAAATTTTCCACAAATTTCCTTATCATTCACAGACAAAAGAACAATTACCTTCATTAATAATTCCTCTGCAAATAATTCATTATTCTCTAAAAAATCAAATTCAAAGAAATCGTCTACAAAATATTCTTTACATAATTTAAACGAAAAATACAAAAAAAAAAAATGAAAATTACATAAAAAGTTCAGAAAAGCATAGAAAATTTATTATGTTTTGCATTTGATCTTATGGTATATCCTGACCACATATCATCCTATTTAGACATCTTTCATATAACAGAAATTTGAAGAAAAAAAAAATTGTTAATAAATTCAAATTGAAGAAATTTTTTTTTTTTTTTTTTTTAATTTAATTGACTTGTCTCTATTTTTAATCCAGGCTATTTTGCATATCTTTGAAATATTTGAATTCAAATATGGGAACTTTTCTAATGTTATAATCAGGATATGAGATCAGTAAATGTTCTATCTCAGCATACAAGAATGTTTATTTCACCAAAATGTTGGAGAATTACTTAGATAGGATAGGTTATAGCGGCAGCAGAGCCGTTCATTCCATAGCGGTACCACTTTTAATGATAACTAACTCTGAATATGTGACTAACTAGTAAGTCGAATGATTTCGTAATTGGCAGCAAAATTGAAGAGTTTCCTTGTGCTGCAATTCGAGACCTCTTTCAGGGTTGTGTAGTAGCCTCTCCCAGAATATGACCACTACGTCTAGTATAGGAGTTGCTCTAGGATTTAAACGTACCCTGGATCGCCCCAGTTTCTACATAGATCACTTACGATTAGTCCCAACCTAAGCGTATGCTTGCCGATCAGGCATTGTCCTGTGAGGTGGCCGACTGCTGTCTTGCATTGCGATTAGCGCTGTCGTTTTTTTGTATACATTTCGTATTTTGAATGGTGTTTGTTTGAAGTTTCTTACACATAGTTAGAACGGAGAAAGTTCAATAAAAGATAGACAGGCAAATGAACAAAATGAAATTTTTAGGCTATTTGTAATCAGTAGTACAAAAAGTACTTTTAATAATAATAATAGATATTCAACACAAAACAACAGGTGTTATGCTCAGTGAACAATAACTAAAAACCATTTTCCTGTCCATAAGAATGGAAATTTTTCTCTAGAAAAATGGAAAAATAGTTTTACATTTTTTTTTTCAACTTAAATATTTTTAGAATAGATTAAATGCATGTTGGTCATAACAACACACATACAACTATACTAAGATCCTGAGAAATATTAATGTTATTCCGTTCATTTCGGTAGAAAAAATTTGTCGAAAATATTAAAACCGTTTACAAAACAAAAAAAAATCCTTACATATTCAGCTGCAGGTCAAATGGAAAATTTATGAAAGTGTGAAAAAGAATTTGATTCCAACAAATAAACAAATATGACCAGTGAAAAAATACTAAAGAAATGAATAATATTTTTTTTTGTTTTTGTGGTAAGGTTTAACGTTTTATTCTGTTTCGGATACCAAAAAACAAATTGTTTGTGCAGTACGGACAACACAATTTTCAGGTTTATCTTTTATGTTTTATTTTTCAATTGTTATGCTGGCATTATAGTTATACCTCATACTCGTATATTAATACTGTACTCTCTACGTCTACAGTTTATAATTTATGAGAAATTATGTTAAGAAATAATTAGGAATTGCTGTAATAGTTGCGGTTTGATTGGTTTGCAAAGAGTGATGGAATCATATTCCTTCGCGCACTTGAGCCTGTTGGTCCAAGTATAGCTGTATCAATGACAACTGCCATGAGTTCAAACTTCAAAGGATGAATATTTTAACTTTCGAAAAAGACTCTTAATCATCAACCCTTTCTAAAAACTGATGTAGTGGATTTCGGTGCTGTACTTTCAGGTTCGTTTTGATTACGCGCGTGAAATTAAAATATTTTTGTATTCACAATACTATGTGAAACACAGCTCTGTCAGAATTAACTAATTCTCATTCATATAAAGCTACTTATATTACTCGGCAGCAGCTTATAATGTAAGTAACAAGCTTTTAGTTCAAAGTGAAGTCATATGGCAAAACAATCTTAAATGTGTTAAATATTTATAAAGCTCTAGTACAGAATGAATGAATAAATTAAAGTTATTTAAAAAAAATTACCACAATTTTCTTATCTATTCTCTTTTATTATACATTTTTCTTGACAACCCTCCTGTCATCATTATAATTGGCTATGTACTCATGAGTAATCCTCGTGCTCACACATTGTAAATATCAAATTACATTTTTCCATCAAATTTTTTTTTCGTAGACTGCTTTAAAATTTCCACCAAAAAAAAAAATCAAAAAACAAATAATTTTCAAAGAGTTTTTAATGAATTTCCCGTGCATAAAATTTATAATTGAATTGAAAAAAAATATATTTTTGTGTAGGAGCCATCAAAAAATTTCATTTTTTTAACAAGGTTACAGAAAATTACAAAAATATAAAATATATGACCTAAAATTTTCTTTCAAATTATGAAATAGCTAAATCAAAATAAAATATACATCAACATGACAGAAGATAGAATGGAAACAAATATGACAATTCAATGATAAAAAATTAAGCAAGGATTAAATTTAATCGTGATAAAAGGATTTTAATTATACAAAACAAATAAGAACAAAATTAAACAATACAAATAAATTATATTTATATTTCATATTGAAGTGAAATACCATGAACTAAAAACAGGACACGCTCATGCATCAGAAATCTTAATTGTCCACTAGTTTTTTATTAATGTGATTTTTTTTGTGTGCTGAATATTATGTTACACTTATAAAAAGTTGTTATATACGGAATCTAAAATCTAGAAAACATACATATTTTTTTCCAGCTCCATCTAGGGGTCAAAAAGAAATTTTGCCTGTACGGTGGCGCTGATGTAAAAAAATATATATATAAAAAATTATTATAGAAGAATTATTCTATGACAAATATTCTGTAATACATTTTTTATACAGTAGCTCCACCTGACGGCCAAAAATACAAGTTATACTGAAACTCCGGTTGTAGCTACCAGTTCTTAAATTTCTGTCTATACATTTTGAATCACATTTTCATTGTTTATCTATGAATAATTAGGGTTGACATAAATTTAACGATTGAAAATGTTTACAACTCCGGCAGACGTACTGCCATGAAAGCAAAGCGTTAAATGTAAATTATTTTGTCTTTTATAAGAAAACATTTCAATTATACTACGAATATTGTCCTTGAAAAGGTTAAGTTGAGTCAATATAGTATAATAAACCTAAACAAGGACAATAATTTGTACATTTTTATATGATTTTTGTATATTACTTGTTGAATTTATTATACATAATTTTTGTTTTATTAAATTTTGCTATTTTATTTTAGTTTATTTTTATTTTTCGTTGGGTAAATCATTTTCATTGAATTTTCTCTCTTTCTTAAGATGATTATATCTTTCTATTTTATATACCATTTGAACTCTAATTATTTAACTTATATTCATTCTAAGTAATTCTTTTGTTTTGAGATTGATGGTTTCTATTTTCTGTAATATTATATATTATATACAATTCTTATATTAATTCTTATAAACTAGAAGTTTATTTATGGTTAATTGAAGCCAAATGAATAAATAAATAAGAAATTTATTATGTTTTCAAATGTATATGACAAAACTCAACAATATCACATTGAATTATTTTCATGTTTTCGATAATAAAATGTCTTATTTATAGTGTGGGATGTGTAATATTTTGTATAGTAATTTTGTATTAATTAAATTATAGAAATATATGAAAATAGAATGTTCATTAAAATTATTTTTTCATAAATATGTAACAACAACAACAAAAATATTGTATAACTATAAATAGCATTTAATAAAATCATTAGAACAATAATTTTTATCCTGTAGAGCTCAGTAGAGTTGTTCAAAAACTTTGCAATGCATAGTTTCAGTAATTCTTCAAAAATTTAATTAATTTCAATTTTGATAAATATTTCCTTATATTAATTTGTCAATGTTTTTTGTCCTTAGCCTATATAGTTTTGATATCAAGTAGTTTTTATTAAATTTTAATTGGTTTTGGTATCATCGGTTTGGTAATGTGTTATTTCAATAATATTTTTTAAAATCAATGAAATGTGCACAATGTTCTACTCTAGAATCATGTCACAAGGTAATTATTAAGTTTAAATTACAATACTTAAGCTTTACTATTCTCTGTAAATAAGTTTAATTCCAAATCTTGATAAACGATTTAACAAAGAAATCAAATTAAATACTTGAAAATTAAAGTTTCTAATCAATTTATAAGTTTCTAATATTTTCATGGTTTTTTTTATTATTATAACTTTCTACAACAAAAACAATGTTAAATGAAAATTCACTAATTATAACCGAAATTTAACTTTTTGTAATTATATATTTACCAAAACACTGTAATACTTATACTCAATAAGGTTGTTTACGTAAAATATATATAATTAAATTTACAAAATTTCTTAAAATGTGAAAGTTTTCTATATATTTACATAATCAGTACGATTCCTAAACCCAACATAAACAAATTTCGTAATTTTCTTCTTGAAAATCAAATGAAACATTAAAATCTAAATTTCGAAAGTAAGTTTTATTTGAAGTTTTTATTATTGTTGAACTCTTAAACTTAATACAAAAGTAATACAAAATAGAAAACTTTATTATATTAGAAGAAGAATTTTACCTAATTATTTTCTTGATTTAATCTTTTTTTTTTGTAAGGATAATATGTAATAGCAAGCTCTATTTACTATGCCTAAGTTATTTGGAAGGCAAAATAAAGTTTTTGAAAAATTTCAAAAATTTATTTTATTATATTATTTGAAAATTTGAAATACAAAATATTTTTTAATGATGTAAAATGCACTCAAGTATCTCCAATTTCGCAACAACAAAAAAAATTATAAACATATTTACACTGAAAAAAAAAATGGTATGAGTTGAATGGAAGTAACAAAATTGTTAATAATTTCCAAAAATCTGGAAAATGAAAGTTTAAACATTTAATAAGGACATATTATGTATAACTTCTTATGAATTATTATGAAAATTATGACATTTTGAACGCTTTTTAGTAAAATTTGTTTATTGCGTGTACTTCGTAGCCGCGTTTTAAAGCTGCAACAATTTTGTATTATAAGGTACTATATAATTAGAGTGCAAATTACTGACAGTTTATATTTATGTCAATAACCATTAGTGAAATATTGCAAATAATTTCAAATGTGGTTACAATAACATTATTGTATATTTCGTTCACTAGGTGTCGCTACAATTAATTTAGTTTTCTTCTAGAGATATAAAACTAATTTATTTTTGAAATTTCATCAATAATATTTCTTTCAGTGTACAGTACAATTAATTTAACTTTTTGAAGAAATAATTTAAAAAGTTTGTTTTGTTATGCTGTAGTTGAAATATGTTGCCTTGTATATACATAAATATATTTATAAATCTTAAAACTAAATTGTATTAACGTCTTAATTGTGCAAATTTATCTTCACTTGTATGTTATTTTATAGTGTTGAATGTTATCCATTATTTTGAAAATATATACACTTATATTATGTATAATTGTATTACATAAATATATCTACATTATTACATATATGAAATTTAAGAAATCACGAAAACAACTAAATAAAAAGTTTAAATTTTAAATTGCGGATAATTTGTATTTTGTGAAATTTGTTTTGTGTTTGTTTTAAAGGTGTTGTGAAATGTAAATTAGTTCAAGGAAATGTAAAAAGAATAGATCTAACTATATATGGCTTCCAATACAATGCAGATTATCTAGAAACACAATTTTTATTAAAATATTAAATTCTGAAATTGTGTAAAAAATATTTTAATTAATATTATTATCCATGAAGTTAATTTCAATCAAAAAATTTAATTTTTTATATTAATTTACATTATGTGCATTAGACATAATGGCACTGAGATCATCTGGAATTCTAATTAGTATATAATTATTGATTTCAAATTTCAAATCAGAGACAAAACAAACATTCAAAATTGTAGACTTAATAGTTGACATTGTATAGCATTTCCAGGTCAAAATAGTCATTTTCCAAATCAAAATAATCATTTGATTTGTTATATCGACAAAAAGTTTAAAAATGTTTATAAGCAAAAGGAAAAGAATACATTGTATAATGTAATATAAAATAAAAATTAAAATTATATATAAAAATAATAATATTATAAATAAACTGAGACTGTTTTTATTTGCAAAAAGACTAATTTTAATTGGAAAATGACTATTTTGACCTGGAAATTCTATATACAACAAATAAATTGTTAGTATACTCTAAAATGTAGATAATGAATGTCTGTCTAAGAGAAGCAACACTGATGGCATCCATGATATGAGGAAAAGATTATATTAAATCCTTTAAATTTATATTGAATTTTAATGTACAAGGAATTATAATGAGCGAATTTCATCTATAAATACCAAAATTGTAACATAATTAAAAATTCTTAAGTGCGAATATACTTAAGTAAATATTTTATTTTACATGTAACATAATAGTCGATAGAACACGCAATAAACAAATTTTCAATCACTAAGTATAATTTTGTCCCACGTTATAGGAAAATCTTTTTGCATGGTACCAGTGAAATATTCTATAGAAATTGTTATCAGCGACACAACAAAGGAGCGCAACTTTAGGACTATCCTTGTGATCGGTATAAACTTAACTTTTTATTGCTGGTTTTGTCACAATATCCAAAACCTCCGGTTCTAATTACTTATCTATTAAAAAAATTGATTTAATTACATTAATTTTTAACAATATTTATTAAATTTTTAATTAACTATAATTTATTGTGCTTTTACGTGTTATTGGTTACAAAATCTCATAATTTAATTATAATCTTAATACCAATTTTTATGTAATTTTTGATTCATTTGAGTTTGCAATCAAATTGTGAAAACATGGTCCATATACAAACGGCCTTTAATTCAATTATCAAATTATAATTATGATATTAATATTCAATTTTATTAATAAAATTTTGAAATATTTATAGTAAAAATATAAATTAAAAATATGATTTGTCCAAGTTTAAATAATTTATTAAATTATCTTTTATTTCCGATTTTTTTTTAGCAACAAATTATCACCAAATTTTCTATATATAGAATTTAAAAATGAATCATTAAATTATCTTTATAATTTTATTATATTCAAATTGCATAAAATTATATACAAATTCAAATGAACTTAAAAATATAATAATTTCTATTTTATTCAAGTATTTAAAAGAGACTATGATTATATTAAAAAAATATCCTTTTTCATACTGTATTTGTATACTTTTTATTCCTTTTTATTCATTTTAATCTAAACAATCTACATAAATATCCTTTTAAATCACTATATTTTGCAAAATCTAAATTATGAATCTCTTCTTCATTATATAAATTTTAAATAATTTGCCTTATTCCATAATTTTTATGATGGTCATCATATATTAAAAATACAAAAACTAAATATGTTTTTAGAACTTAATACATAAAATTGCAATAACTACATAACTAAAGTATACTAAATTAAAATGCAGATAAAGTTATGTTATGAATATCTAATATAGAGTTTAGTTTTAAATAGATTTACAATGACTGCAAACTAAAATAATGTATATAAATTCAAATCATTCATGCATATAGATTTAGTCCTTTTAAGTTTTTTATTTTTTGTTGAAAGAAATGATAATTTCTACAAATTTTTTAATGTCTTTAAGGATTTTACACTTGAATCAACATACAATACTGTTAGGCGCAATCTTTATCTATCTTCTCTCTGTATAAAATTTTATGTTTCTTAATTGAAATAATATCCTGAAGAATATTAAATATTATCGACCAGGGATAATAATATATATATAGAATAAAGACAACATTTTTGTGATAAAAATAAATTAAAGTTTATTTATATTCTTAAGGCTACAAAAAATTCAAATTTTTGGTACTCTATTATAGATTGGGATTCTAAAGATGTACATATTCAAAGTGAGCTTCCGAAATAATAATTTTGTTATCTGTAAAGTTAAATTTATAAGTCTCGATATTGAAAATATCATTTTTCCTTGTTCACTCTAGTTAATAGCATGTGGTCTCAATGATAGATGTTTCGTGACGCATTTTATTTCAATTTTAACTTACTAATTTTACATCATTTCCGAACCATTTGTTTGAAGAAACTTTTAGTATTTGCAGTAAGGTAAATGGCATTTAATAGTAAAACATTTGTTGACAAGAGCAAATAGTTTCAACCATTAGCATTTTCCTCATAGTCTTATAATTACAATCACATTATTGTAAATTTTAATTACTGATTACACATTAAGAGTTGAGTCAACTTAAAGAAGCTTCGATTACTCGGATTTGAGTTTAACATAAGATCTAAATGCATGACATGATAGTACAGTGACACCGCTGTGCAAATTTATGAAGTAAAATTTTCGTAATTTTCTTAAATTACCAGTTTGTAAATATTTTAATAATTATAATTTACTTTGGTTTATCACTAAAGCCAAATTAACATCGTTTTTGGGATGTAATCAGTAATTATATGCTTTTTGTCATAATAAATTTTATAAAGTAATTAAATATAATTTATTTATTTTTACTTATAATTTATATTGAAAAGTAATTTTGATTAAAATTACCAACTTTATGAACTAATTTTAGCTTTTGAAAGTGTCAAAATATATAAAAACTTCTAATTATTTAATTAATCATTAAAATTATAAGTAAATTTTATTGTTTATAATTGGAGACTTGTAGTTAAACTTTGGGATAACTACTTATGACGTTTTAGTCTTAAAAATTGCATCTACTTAGTTATATCTACAGTAATAAATTATTTTACATTTCCATCTTTTATCTTTAGTATTTCTCGCTATGTCGTTCATAATTTTGTCGTGTCATTAAATAATGGGTCGCCTAAAAAAAGTTTATTATAAAAGAATGGATTTGGAGCGGTTGTACAGATAATCCAGCTATCAGTGTATAGACAAAAAAGCTGGTTAAAAAAACTGTTAAGCCTCGTTTCTGATTAAATCCTCTACGCTACGCTCCATAAATAAAATGATTATTATAAAAAAATGATAAATTATCCCTACAAACAATATTTTTCGAATTTGCAAAATACAAATTGTTGATAAATGAATTTAGTCAAATTTGAAACAAAAATGTTCCCTACAAAATCAATTTTTCCGAGTTACATTATAATATCAGTCAGTGGCGTTGCTGGTTCACTGCTAGTTTAATCCTATTTCCATGATTTTACTATGTATGATTATTTATCATGAATTTGAGATAGTGACATGGATAACTCACAAAAAAACTGACCTAACTTTTCTGAAAACCCCAGCTCCACAAAGCTACTGAAGGTGGGGCTCCCGATATTATTGTATAAAATGAAAATGATATTTGTAAAGGTACGAAATACATAAATTTTTATATATTATTATATTTTATGATTATTATTAAAACTTTTCCGATTAAAAATCACAATTTATTGCAAAACAAAAAAAAAATCTTTATGTTTTTCCACAATTTTTCCTCTTTTTTTTCAAATAATTTAATAAAAATGTCAAATTTTTTTCCAAATTTAATTTTTTATTCAATCCTTTTAAAAAATTTATTTTATATACTTCACGTATCGTATACGTAATTATTATAATTGTATCGATAAAATAAAGTTTATGTAGTTTTCTGTATCTTTAAATTTAATATCCTTGTAAATAAAATTTTTCCTTTTATTCAATATTTATGTATTGTGTACGATGTGTACAAAAATATAAGTCAAATACAAAATTTTCTCCATTTTCTTAATAAACTTACTACTAAAAAATGGAAAATAAACAACAAATAAAAATTACAGTATAAAAATTAATTATGGCCATAACTCAAATAATGAGTATATCCTTTACAAGTACAACAAAAAATGTTGAAAAAGGAAATGAAATAAATATTTTTTTTTTTTTATGATTATTTTGTTTGTATTGAAAAATATATGATGATTTTTTTTTTTTTGTATTTTGTGTCCATATGAAACATATCATCCGTAACAAAATGTCTATCCTTATAATAATAAGGACAAAAATTTATCATTTGTATATAATTTTTTTGGTTTTGAATGAAAGGTTTTTCTTGTTAAGGAACTTCATAGATTTTTTTTTTTGGTTCAATTTATTAATAGACGACAAGGTCAATGAAGGGGATTAGATGGTAAAACCACACATCTAAAGGATATAATTTATAGAAAATAATATTAATAAATTATATGTTGAACAGAAAATAAAGATAGAGCATATAAAAAAAACTAGTTAACACTGTTTAAAAGTAATGAAATTTTTGTTAAAAGGATTTTGGTTGATTTATTTTATGGAAAATTAATATGTAATTGTGAGTAGTGTATCGTTGTATAAGTAAAAATTCCAATAAATGTGACCTTAAAGAATGTTATGTTGTAGGTTATACCGATAACTGATTAAAAACATTTCTATAGACAGAGGATTAGAAATAGAATTAAGGTTGGATATGATCAAAAATACATATTTCCGATACCAATTTATTTACGATAGTTCTGTAAAATTCATTGTGATTGAAATAATTTGACAATTATGAAAGCATAAACCTTAAATGCTTAATAACTATAAGAAATTAATTAAATAACAACAGAGCTTGAGCTCTGCATTAATTGTCATAATTTCTTTCTAGCTTTGATAAAATTCTATTCGAATTCATGTGATCTTCTTAGGAAACTAGGTGTTTTTAGTTTTGAGTAATGAACATTAATCTGAGAAAAACCATTACATGAGCATAAAAAAGTATGACTGATTGATACTCTGCACTAATTTCCCAAAGCTGAACCCAACTAAAACTCAATATTCATTTCATATTTGACTTCGATTTATTTTTTCTTTATTAATAAGCACGAAATATAATTTGTCATCTCAGCTTTCACTTAAAATAAGCTACGTTATATTATATTAAAGCGTTTCATTTTGCTCTGACCTCTGAGTATTATACTTGTCGTACCTGAATTCCAGTGTTTCACATCTTAGTGGAATACTGATATAAAAATATGGTCTGCTGTCTCGTACTCTCTTTTACAGTAACTGTGTAGACATTTTTATAAATTTCCAGTGTCCTGTAAGGAAGGCCACTACTGCCCCGAATTTCTTTCTATTCATTACAAGCATTTCTGTAGCTTATTATTTAAGCCTGCTCCAAAAAATTTTGCTGGGCCTTTTGAAGCAGTTTACAAACATTTTGTTAGATCTCATTTTTTTTAGAAGCAGTTTACAAACATTTTGTTTGGTGATACTTCGCCGAACGTATTTTTAGTTTTTTCGTTTCTTTCAAATTCTACATTAGCTGAAAACCAAGATCTTGGATCCATTAGTATAATATTCACTCTGCTTCCCAGTTGAATCTGTCCGGAATAACCACTTTGGATAAATCAGTGAAATTGTAGTCATACTTAATCAGATCTAGGTAAATAAACTTGACTGTTGCTTCTATAATTTTTGCAGGATATTTATATTAGCATTACAACCACCACCAAGACGTTTACCAATAATCCTTCTTACTGAACAAATTCAAATGCCATAATTTTTAAATAACATTTTATATTCCAACCATTTTTAGTTATTAATTATTGTCAACTTAACTTACTAATTATAATTACAGATCAATTTACTATCAACCTACATAAAATATATTCCACTCTAACAAGGAAACCAACAAAAATTGGTTATTAGTAAATAATAATCCAATTATGAACAGATTAAATATTAAATTAGATTTGCCACAACTAATTACAAAAATAAATTAATTAATCTAAATAATTTGATCTCTAATAATCTCTTAAAATAAACTAATAATCTCTAATTCCTTGATCCAAAACTTATAAATAATATTTTTCATAATAATTTTTTGTTGATCCTTGAAATTATTTTACTCCTCGTCGTAAATACTTAAATAGAATATGTAAAAAGAGAAAAGGAAACTTTTTTATATTGCATATGCTACCATATATTAAATCATATTACATTAATATTTTATAGATTTTTTTTCTTTGTTTTGTTATATTTAAGTCATCCATTTAAAGTTTTCCATTTTGGCAATGACTAAGTACCCGAAAATACACACGCACATAATACCTTATATATAAATAAGGATAAAAAAAAATTATCTTAGAAATTTTACTATTCTAATGTATTAGATAGTTATGGACATAGAATAATGAATGAAAAACATAAATAAGAGTCATTAATTTATTTATTCTGAATTAGAAAAATAGGAAAATGTCCTAAACTAAATTTTTTATTAAGGAAGAAAAAGTTCTGAATTTGACTTTTTTTTTTTTTTTCATTTTGATATTCGTTAATTTTCTTTAAGAGGATAGAAGAAAAAAAAAATTTTGTAATTTTTTTTTTTTTGTTTGAAAGGATAAAAACGATGATAGTTCGTTATGATCCTTAATAGGGTAATTTTTTTCCTTGTCCTATGGAATATTTGTTAAATATATGTAGTCAGGATATTTTAAGCGTAGAGAGGTTTTTGGTTAGTTAATGTTCAAAACTGACCAAAATAATTTTTTTGGTTATTAATTTTGTTTCTTGCAAAGCTTACAGGTTTATTTTTTATTTATTATACATTGAATTTTTATTTAACCCATTAGAGATGTAGTTAAAAATTTTGTACAAATTTACATCTATAAAATATCAGTGATGGTTATAGATTGTTTTAGAAGTGGATATGTTAACATTATTATGATTTGTAAAGTTAAATTTATAATCGTGTTTTGTTTCTTGTGAGTTAGGGTCAAAAGTTTTATAACTTAACGGCTTGTTACAGCTATCAAAAATGATAATAAAAAAAATATATAGAATTCAATAAAGCTTCCATTTGTATGTTGGAAATTACTTAGTGTACATCACAAATTTGTATACTAATCCAACGCAATAACAACGTATTCAAATTATAAATAGGCGAGTTATGCAAGAAATCAATAGGTAAACTTACAGAAGTTATAGTTTGCTCGACAATCACTGCTTAAGGCTCGCATTCACCTCAAGTAACAAATTTCAGGAATATGGCTTTATTTAAAGTAAGCTAGAAACCGTCCTGGTGCTCTCCAGACTAATAAAGTGCAGATTAGGCGAAATTCATTATGAAAAAATATCTTAAAAGTTTTCCGGAAATATGAGATCCTTCAAATTTATAAAAAAATTAGGCGTAACGAAATTTGCCACCACTATAATCAAACTTAATCAGTCCGACTTCAATCTTCATAACCAAATTTCCACTTTCTTTAAAAAAAATATGAAAACATTTTGAGAAATATTGAAAATCTAATAGTTTTGTATCTGTAACAAATTTGTAATAGTTGTTATTAACGTATAAAAAGGTTAATATAAAAGGTTATATTACTGATAAAAAAGGTCAATAATATTTTTTTATATTCACAGTTAATTGTTACTACAAAAATAACTATCAAAATTAATTTTTTTTTTTAGAAGATATTAAATATAATTATTCTTTCTTATATTCTAGGTTACGGAGGCATATCACCACGAACACAATGGGGTCGGATAGCAGCATTAATATATGCTCTTTTTGGTATACCAATTGTTTTATTATATTTATCAGCAATGGGTGAAGGTTTATCATCAGCAATTCGATGTTTATTTCGTATAAGTAGTGGTAAAACACGTAATAAACCACAACAAACAGATAGTGGCATCGGTAGTAGTAGTATTGGTATTAATAGTGGTAATAATAGTAATAATACAAATAATGGTAGTCATAATTATAATAGTCATCAGCATCATTCAGTTAAAATTCACGGCACAAATCCATATAAATTAAAATCATCATCATCATCATCAAATGGTAATATAAAAAATTATTCAACATCAAATCCAAGTGTGCCAATATCAATTTGTATAATGATATTAATATGTTATATTAGTTTAGGTGCTGTATTATTTCATAAAATTCAAAATTGGGGTATTTTAGAATCAATATATTTTTGTTTTACATCATTGGGTACAATTGGTTTTGGTGATTTATCACCAACTGGTAATTTAAGCCAATATTTAGCATCTGCATATATATTATTTGGTATGGCTGTTGTTGCAATGTGCTTTAGTTTAATACAAACTGAATTAATAATATGGTTACGTAAATTTGGTGTACAAGATCAAATCTTATTACAATCTGGTTCAACATTAAATGAAGATGTATCATTAGTTTCAGTATCTGTAACACCAAAATCTTGACATAGACAAACTACTGATTTATTAAATAGTGGCGGTGGTCCAAATCAAAGTATTGTTGGTGTTACAACTGGACAATTACAACAACCACTACAACAACAACAGCAACATCATAATTTATCATCATCACAATATAGTTCATTACCACGCAGATCATCAGCATTTATGCGTAATACACCGGCACGTCGATCAACTGGTATTATGGAAAATCATATGGAATATTTTGTACCACGTAGTATAAGTGAATTTAATTTATCTGGTGTTGGTGATTTAGCATTACCACCACCACGTCGTTTACCAATTGGTTTTAATGGACATAATCAAATGCATCCATTACAACAATTCCAACAACAACATCAGCAACAGCAACAACAAACTATTTTAATACCAGCACCAGGAGGACAAATATTATTAAAACCACCAAGAGAAAAAATGGTTACATTTGAAGATGAATCAAAAACATGTCCACATGGTATGCCAACAACACCAAGAAAAACAGGTAATATTGTTGGTGCTGATGTATTTATGTGACGAGAGGGTAGATGAGTAGAAAATGATAATAGTAGTATAAATGATATTAGTATTAGTAATGATATTGGGCATAGCAGTAGTAGTAGTAGTAGTTGTGGTGGTGGTGGTGGTAATGTGATAGGTAATAGTAATCAAGAAAATATTATACAAGAACAAAATGAAGACGAAGACGAACTTTTAAGTATTAATGTGATTGGTAATAATGTTGAAGATGATGATGATGATGAGGATGGTGTAAAACAACATTGTCCTGGTGATGTTATTCGAGTATAATAAATAAATTTTATATATATTACATAATTTACTTTTTATCTAACAAAAAAAAATTATAATAATTCGTATTTTATATGAATAAATTAAAAATATGAAAAATAATGTTTAGAAAATTAATTATAATTAAGAAAATTAAAAGAACCGAAATTTAAATAAATATTAAATAAGAAAAATTATTATGAATCCTTTTTGTATTTGAAAATTATAATAATAAATATTTATATATTAAGAATTTTAGTTTAGATATTTATGAAACTAATGTAAAAAAATTATATTGTAAATAATGTATTTAATTTAGTTAGAATATTAATGATTATTAATTATAAACTGATGCCATATTAGATCATTATAGTTCGTAATATTAACAATTTCAATTTATTTAAATAATTTTTTGAATTTCTTAGGTTCATTGAGTTAATAAAATTATGTTGTCTTATAAATTGTTTTTGGGCAGAAGATAAACAAAAATACGCCTAAAAAAATCGGTCTAAATTTACTACAATTTTGGTTATTTCAAAATTTTATAATTTTTGTTTCTTTCCATTAAATTGTGATGATAACCCAACATGCGTTTAAAAGTATTCGTGAAACGAACGAGTCGGAATCTTTGAGTTGAGAAATATTCAGAAAAAAACGTACCAGCATATTTATGTTGGTACGTATTTGGATTTAATATATCAAAAACCGAAATATATAAAAATCTGCATTATAAATCACTATATCAAATTCAGTGCTGTACAAATCATTGAGCACAATTCATTCTGAAAAATTCGCAATGTACATAAATTCGTTGTACACTGTTGCAATAATTCACTGTTATGATAATGCTGTTGTGACAATTCACTGTTGCGACAATTGACAACATAAATTCACAAGCATTCACTGTGGCGTACCTTTAATTCTTTGATCATAGTATATGCGAATTTATCGTAATTCATATTTCATTACATTTTGATATAACATTGATCCAGTCAATTCTACTTATTAAAATTTACATTCAATTATTGTCATAGTGAATTGTTCACAGTGAATTATTCATAAAAAATAGACAAAATATTTCAAAGGTTACACAGAATCAATTCAATTAGGTTTTAATTTCATAAATATATCTATACTCACTCGTTCTACAAGCACTCGCAATACCATAACGTTTAAGTATTTGGAATCTATTCAGAATATTGAAAGAAAATTATGTAATACTATTTATTTATCACATATAATTTTAATTATACAAATTCCTTTAAACTTAATGTGAACTAAACTAAGACTACCAGAAAAATAAGATTTTATATAATTAAAATCTATATTTATATTAAAAATTAAACTATGTAAATATTTTATATAATTTATATTTACTATATTAAATATAATTATATATAAATTAAATTTGTATTTATGAATTTATATATTTATAACATTATATACATTTATATATAATTAAACAATTTGTAAATATTTTTAAAGAATTATTATCGTAATGAAAAATTTCTGGGGTTATATTTTTATATTCATAAAACAAATTTAAAAATCTTCATCACTCCATCCAAAATTATATATCCCTTTAAACAGTCATTATTTAAATTGACGCTATTTTAAATAACATGTCTTCTAAAGATGTGAATTATTGTCATATACATATTTGAATTAATAAAATGCCAGCTTCTGAGAGAATTTATAAAATATATTTATAATTAATTTTGTTAAAGCTAAAATGCTGGCTTTCAGTAATGGTCGATTTCCAATGTATGAAATTTCATTGCGAAACTGTGAACTTCACATTGCATAAATTTGAAATTAATATTTCAAGCAAAAATTGTAGATCTTATGAGCAAGCTCCTTCTATTGCAAGCGATGTTTCGAGCAAATCTAATTTAAATATATGCTGCTTCATAACACAATTCGCTGGATCTATCATCAATGAGATTTGAATGTTAATTAATTATTGATTTTAAATAAAGAACAACATTGTTGGTGTCGCGAACTAATAAAATAAACTTAAGAATTGATAAATTTGGGGCTTTCTTAGTGCATGTACGGTCCTACAAATAGTTGTATATGCTACCAGCATAGTAAAGTGCCAGCACCTCTCATGTTGGTACTCTTTACGTAGCCTATAGAACCAAATATTTCTTTATGTTAATGTTTTTAATATTTTTTCTTCTGTCTGCATATAATTATAAGTTTTTTAAATCATTTTTTTTAACAAAATAAAAATGGAAATTTTAAAATTATTGCTAATTATTGGAAAACTGAAGAAATTCAAGAAAATAGTCAACTAAAAGCAGTGATGTTTGTCCTTCATAAAACCAATCTATCGTAAAATTATTTCTTTTCCTCGTTTTAAATATTAGTTCTTTAAGATATTCTAGAATAATATTCCATTTTTGATGTATTTACAGAGAGAGTATGGAACCTAAAAAATCATAATATTGTAAAACTAATCCACAATATTTTAGTTCTGAAATGCCTATAGAATTTTGTACATCCTTCTGGCGTATTTCACAGTGGAAGCTAAAGCCTTTACCAGAGCTTAAACTTCAGTTTAACTTATTTTCTGATTTCTGAATGCAAATTTAAAGCTAAGCTTTCATTAATGTGAGGTTTAACTTAAGTTTCAGATGGGTAGAACTTGAGTTTCACTTTTAATTGTTTTTAATATTAGTTTATGTACACATAAATAAAAATTAATTCATATACAATTCAAAGTTATTAGTAAAAATGTAAAATTAATGATACATTTATTTTCCTCCATTTTATAAAATTTTTATATTTATATATAAAACACATACAAAAAGTAAAATATACACGCACACTAACTTACAAATTCCAATATCACATTAATTTTTATATTACATTTTCATTCACAATTATATTATTTCCAATTAGAATTCATAATAATTCATATTTTTTGGTTAAGCTAAGCTGAGGGAAAATTTTGATTGAGAAACCCAGTGAACTTAAGTTACAGGTTTGAGCTACACAAACGGTTCAGTTAGCTTAAGCTTCCACTGTGATATCCACTCTTAAAGTAGTTCCACGTTAAAAATTGTTTTTATAAGAAGTATGACATGGAATCCAATAACGAAATTAAAATTATGAATATTTTCTGTTCCCATCATTTAATTATTATTAAAAACTATAATTATTTATATATTTTGAAATAAAATGAATTTTTATAAAACAAAAAATTTAAAATCAACAATTATTCAACCCCATAAATTAACTATATAATAATAAATACGAAAACATTAAATAAAATCGAAATAAAATATTTTTTAATTATATA
Source organism: Rhamphomyia laevipes (assembly GCA_963920725.1). Lineage (NCBI taxonomy): Eukaryota > Metazoa > Arthropoda > Insecta > Diptera > Empididae > Rhamphomyia > Rhamphomyia laevipes. Next base: position 10,105,870 of record OY987256.1, on the reverse strand, counting down.
TAAAAATAAATATTTATATGTAAAATTGGTTAATCCTAAAAAATTTCATAGAAAATTTATTGTATAAATACATTTTAAATAAATTAAAATTAATATAATTAAAATAAAAATAAAACAAAATTAAAATTTATAAAATTACATAAAAACAGTAAAAAGTTTCGAATTAATGTATTTTAAAAATGTAATATTTAATAATTAACATATAATATAAAAAGATATTATTATTAAATAATTATAAATATAAAAGTAATTATTATAATCTTATTAAATAAAATTGTAATAATGAAATGAAGGTAAAAAAAAAGAGATTAATATTATTAAAATAAATGTAAAAAATAATTATATAAAAAAAATTACAAATTTTATTTATTAATTTTTATTATGGAGTTTTTATAACATCGTGAAGTAATCAGTTTAACTGACAGTGATGAGTAAAGCCAAAGCTCATAGAAGAATTTCCCCTGTTTTTTCCAACTGATTTATAATTATTAAAAATTCAATTATTTATAATTATATTAAATATAGCATTTCCAAGTCAATGGTTTACCTTCAATATTCCAAGTTAAATTATACTTTTTTCAAATTAAATTGGTCTTTTTCAATTTATATAATATTGTCACGGGACCTTCGATTCTTAGGAAGCAGGCAATTAGATTAGGACTTAATCCATCCTCCACTTGTCGTGGGAAAATGTATCCAACTTCAACATATATGTAAAATATTTATAAAATTTGATTGTTTCTTTCTGTAAAACCTTGAGGACTGAATCTGGTTAAACTAATAGCATTCATTAAAGAAGTAGTATTGGTCAACACCCTGTTATAACGATTCATCGTTCGATATGAGGATAAAACGGACTCACTAATATTTGGTCAACGTATGCGAAAAAGTCTAAAAATTGCCAATCCTTTAAAACTAACCAACTTAAACCAACCAATTTGGCTTGAAAACTGATCAACTTATCTTAGAAATGCTTAATATTCATTTTAATTTGAAACTTTTAATTTTTTTGTTAATTAGTTTATTAATAAATTACATCATAAGGAGAATATCATCACAAAGCGGATCTCGTCACAAGGCGATTATATTTATTTTAAAATCCAACGCTAAAAACATGTAATATTTTTGATTTAATTCTGCATTTATTGAATTTACCTTGAAGAATATTAAAAACACGAATTATTAATAAATATAATAACTTTGTGTTCTGTTCTTACAAAGCATAGGTTTAAATCGATCCATCTATTTAAATTCACATCTACTATGACCTACGACGAACCACCATCAAAAATTATTTTTAAAATTTCATAATTTTAACAATAAAACATTAACACCACAAATTTGGTACATTAATTTATGTTTTTATACAGATAATAAAACAGAACAGCAGAAGAATGCTTATTGTAAGTGGAAGTATATTTCTTCAGGTACAGCTTTCGGAACAGAGATTTTAGAAAACTGATCAGTACTTTTTCCATACATCAGTACTTTTTCCAGAAAGCATAGGTTAAGTTGATTAGGTTAAGAAAAGTGCGTGAAAATCCGTAGTCACAACGTATCATAAGAAATCTTCATAAATTCATTATGATTAAGGGCAAAAAACTGAGCACTAATCCTATCAATAATTCTACTTACCATTGAGAAGAGAACAATTCTCCACAAAAGTAAGTAGTATTGAAATGATTAGTAAGTCACATATGAATTATTGGTTCACGATTAAGTCTATCGCAGTAACATCTTATAGATGTTCCAGTGTGGGTTCTATAGTTTCCTCCCAGGCAAAATGCTTATATGGGAATCCTAAGACATGTACCATGTTAACCGATCTAACAGTGATCAGTAAGTAGGCCGTTAATCAGTTGTTTCTTACAGATCCGTTTGGAAATTATTAGTTGCAAACAGTTTTGTTTTAAGTAGTGGATAACAATATCAAATCACAAAAAGAGTTGGTATCCTAATAGTGATTTCTATCATGACTCTCAACATATTCTCATTATATTCAGATTTTTTGTACTGTCAAAAAATTCGATGAAGAAAATTCTGTATTTTCTGGTTATTTTAATTATGTTATCAGAATTCATTACGCGATTGTGGTCAACATTTTCAAAGGAATGAAAGATGACTTAAGGCAATCAATATAGAATTGATAATAGAGTTGTAGTTGTAAATAATTATTCTATTAAATATACTCTGTCACAATACGGATACGGATCTGGTTCAAAATGCCAGCATGTTTGTTAACAATATTTATAAATCTATAGAAATTCATGTTGCAAAGTTTCTTCTTGCGTGTGAGGTTTTTATATTGAAAATTTTATTTGTCCAGAATTTTCACTACAAAACCCATCAATAGAATAAGTTTTTTAATTAATATTTTCCAAAAACATAATAATTTTTTAAATTATATTTTTAGTAATAATATAATAACTCATATATGAAACTGTATTCTATTGCGATTATGGTAAAGTTTATGTTATGAACCATAAATACACCACAAAAGTTTTCCCGCATAATTTTAGTATCATCATTACATTATTAAATTGTTATATTAATACAATTTATAACCTGATGATATTAATGCAATCATTTTACATAAATATACGGTAGCATATAATCTGAATTTCATGAAATAAATTATACATATTTGTTAAGTAAATATTCTGCATGTTTAATGAAATTAATTTCATTTTATGCAAATTATTATTATTTTTTTTTTCGGAATATTATGTGCATTATTTGTAACTTTGTTGTTAATGCATTAACATTATATATTTAATAATAATAGTCGTCAAATATACAGTAGCGATCAAATAAACGTCACCACTCCTGATTTTTTTGTAAATTTTCAACTTTTAATACTATCCATAAATTACGAAACTAATACTTCCTAATTTAAAGGTTAAAAAACCTTTAAAAATGGATTTCAAACCATGTGTTTCTGTAACATTGAATAACTTTTTATTGCAGTTTTTGTTTGTTAATATATTGAGAAATGTACTGAATCAAACTAAAGCGACATATTTAAATATTTTGGTCTGAAATTGAAAGTGTGACATAATTCCCAATAATGTGGAGTATCTTCTTATGTATATAAAACATATGCCGACCAACGATATCGATTGAAAACTTAATAATTAATTAACAGACATGGCGTAGTCGTAGTGCATTCTATGTTGTGATACATTAGGGTCCGGTTTAACTTTGCACAGATGAATTTATATGACTCTTAGTTCATTGATATCACGCTGAAAGTGTTGTAATTAAAAACTTTCTTCATTATAAAACAAACATATGTTTCGTAATTCATACGAAATTGGTAAGTCCAAATTACAATAAAATGACACGAAACCTATCATTAAGTTCGTATGCGTATACTAGGGAAAAAATATTAAGTGTCACACTTATAAAAGGTCTAGCTAATAAAAACTGAATAGGATTGAAATGAACTATATTGACAGTTCTGTCAGTCAGTTTTTTTTACATATTCACAGTAGAAAGTTATCCACTTATTAAAATGAATTGAATTTCGATTGAAAATCAAATTAAAAAATAATCAAAATATTAAAAGCCATTACGAAAATAGCAATTAATTAAAAATGTCTGACTTTCGTTTTCATTTACTTGAATGTAGCAAAATTGTTGGAACTCTGAACATTGAAGGTAAATTGTTTAGCAACCATTACATTTGTCCCGTGTCACTTGATGTCAATGGTATTGGCTACAGAGACATAGTAACCAAAGTTTTATGCTCAATATTTGAAGATATGGATATAAATAACTTGTAGACAGCGTTATGTGCCATAAGCTAATGAACCAATTAATTTATCGGAAAATAGATTTGTTGGACGATTAATTTCGCGAAAAGTTAATGTTAATTGGCCAACAAGAATATGTGACCTAACACTATTAAACTATTTTTTGTAGAGTTTTATGCGACAGATAAGGTTTATGAAAATAATGCTGAAACAATTCAAAACTTCAAAACCAATATCGAAAGCGTCATTCATGCGATATAGGTATAATTATGCAGAACGATAATTGAAAATTTAGTTCAAATATGTTTATAATTCTTAAAAGATTATGAAGTCATTTTAAAAGTTATTTGCATTTTAATTATTTCTTAAATATTTATAAAAATTTATAATATTCAGATTTTAATATCTCTCCATTATTTAAAAATAATTTGAAATAAATCTAATTAATTAAATGAATTTAACGTTAAAAACGTTTTATATACTAAAAAAAATACTTGTCTAAGTAGTAAAGTATAATTAGCTCAACATACATTAATAAGAAAATTTTAAAATCATTAAAATCTTATTTAAAAAGACACTGATAATCGCTTTAATTAATTATTGAAAATTGATAATCTCTAGAGAAAATATTGAAAATAAAATCTACCACTTAAAAATATCGCATTATAGGCAAAAGTTTTTCTTCCAAATTTCCAATTAAATTTATTTAAACAATTGCAATTTTTATTTAATATTTGCAATTTTCCAATTTATAAATAATAATTTTCTTAAAAACAAAAATAATTATAAACATAGAAAAAAACGATAATTGCAAAAAAAAAGGAAAAGAAAATTAAACTTTAAATATTTTTATTGAATCAATACGAAAAGAAAAATATTCAGCAAAAAAAAAATATTTTCCCACCGGATTTAATTAAAACATTTTCATTTTTTTTCTTGTTTCTTTTATAAACAATAATTTTCTTTTCAATTTTCATTTAGTTTTTCGTATTTCGAATAAGGACTTTTAAAAAAATTATCATACATTTTTGTTATTAAGAAATTGTTTTAATTATTTCATGATTTTCCACATAAACAGAAATTAATTTAATTTATATTTATTTACAATTCTGGTTATTACAAAATTTATTAATTTTTATTTTAAGGTGTTTTTAATTAATTAAAGGATTTTTTTATCTGTAAAAATAATATGGAAATAAAATCATAATTTTAAATTTTTTTTATAAATCTTTTTAATTACATATTAAACTTTTCTTCATACAATTTTAGACCTATACTTTATAAGGCACGCTATTTTCCTATCAAACACGCAATGTTATTATGAGAAAATGCAATAGTTGCTTTAAGTTTAATTACAACACGTTCAAAAGTATTAGAACAAAATATTATGCTAGAAGATACAGTAAATAACAAAAAATAGCTATTAAAAAAATAATATAAGAAATTCTGTATTTTTAATTATTAAATTTTTCAAGTAAAGGAGCAAGTGTTGTTAATTAGGATAAGTTCAAAATTTCACTTTTTCTAAGAAATAGAAAAGAACAAATTGCAAAATTCAAATATTAAAAATTTGATTTCAGATTATTTCAATATCTGGGAATCGAGCAAAAACAATTTAAATTATGTCAAATTTAATAAACCACCAAAATGAGGATAAATAAATTATTTAATATTTTTAAATTCATTAAAAAAAGTTTTACCATTACCAGCATAGTAAATTCATTCAAAAATTGTTGAGTATTTGATTTATTGACTAAGAAAATGCTACGTTTTTGGATCTGCATAAAAAAAGATGATCCTAAATTAAAATTACATTTGTCTTAATATCATATTTTTCTATTTTTTACTTTTACTACATTTAAACATATTAATAAATTAAATAAGTATTACAGAATAATTTAGATTTTTAGTTACAAATTATTAACACATTAACTATCACCTATGTCAGCAACGAATTATACCACACAATGCCAAAGTTAACATTCACCCTTGTCTGTTGACACTGTAGTAAATTTAATTATTTCGTGAATCAAAATTAATTTTAGTTGGTTCACGTATCAAAGTTATAAGACATTTGCTAATCTTTTTTGTTGTTAGTTATTTCAGATGTTGTTATGAAGTCTGGGTGATGGACTGTATGGTTAAAAAATAGATTTCGCTGAAATTGTTTTTGTATACGTTTTCGAGACCGGATAATTTCTTTTTATTATACATATACAAATACAAATTTTTAAATTCGATTAAATTTATTGAGTATAAATCTTTATTTCATTATTTTTGTCAAAATAATTATTAAAAGTTATACATTTTTGAAAAGCGCTTCCTTCTAAGATCAAATGGAAGACATTCTAAAACTACATTCTTATAGAATGACAGAAGTCTCCACATATTTATCAAAACTTTTTTTTTCTAGATTGTAAAATATCGATTATATAAAATGGGTTGTAAAATATCGATTAAAAGATCAATATCCATTTAGGTATATTGGCATGTGACTGACAAAAACACAAAATTTGGTTAGACAGTCAGAGTGTTTAACAAAAAGCAAATAATTACATATTCTCTGAATAATATTATAACAAATATTTACTATATTCTTAAAAATTGCATTTACAAAAAAAAAAAACTGCCAATTAAACAAAATTTCTAATGTTTTTATGATTCAAATTTATACATAAACTCTAATCATAATTCAAAATTTTCTAATCTTTAATAGGAAAAATGTAACTTTTCTATATTATGAAGAGGTTAGCTAACATTTTATATGAAATTTCAATAAATTATGTACTATTATATAATTATCAACTTAAGTTCTATTATAGGTCAAGTGCTATCCTCACATAATTCTCTATTAAATTGTATGGAAACTTATTATTATTAATAACTATTCTATATTGGTAATAAAATCTTGTAGTTGGTGAGAAAGAGTTGTGTAATTTTACAGTCTTAATAATGTGCAAAAGATTGAGTAAAGAAATTATTATTTTATTCTTATGTTATATTCATAGCACAACATATAAGCTTTTATGTTTAGTATTATGTAATGTATAATTTTAGCATGTACATGTCAAGTATCCTTTTTAAAGGTATATATATATACATGTAAGATAATGAGGGGAAAATAAAAAGCATTTTATCTTAAATATATTTAATTATCATAAGAGTTTGTTGTAGTAGATTTACTAAATTATGCTATATAAAAAATATGTTTTTAGTGAAGGGCGATTATATTTTGAGGAGGAAAATTTTCTTTAATGAGTTTGTGTTTATAATAATAAAATATATTATAATGTACATAACGTATATAAAAATATAATGACCTTGAATGATATTTTATAAAAATACTTATGATATAACATACTAACAATAATAATTTTTGTGGGTAGTTTTATATCTCATTAAACGAAATATAATTTAGGGATTTTTTTTCTGAAGGATCATTAAAATATTGTAAATTATTGTAGATTTTGTCATGTAGGAGCATAGTTTTAATTTAGTATAAGATTTATGAACATATAAATTTTATTTAAATTGCTACTTAGATAATTTGTTTTTATTTATATACAGAAAATTATTGTAGAAAATATTTAAGTTTTAAAAAGTTAATCTTTCTTTATGATAAACATCAAAATTTTAAAGTATGTATTTCTATTTGAGATATTTAAAATATTTATTTATATAGTACCACATTTAATAAATATATGTCATAACATCGGTTCGTCAGCTGAATAAAATGAAAATTCATCGGTTCGTCAGCCCAATTGTTTCTACATTCTGAATTTTCAACCAATTGGTTTGTCAGAATCTGCTTAGCTTAGTTTTCTATAAATTAAATTCATTTTCTTGCGATGAATTTTCCGAGAACCCATGGAATGAAAAGCATTATTTTAAAGACATAAATATGTGCTTTTAGGAAGGTTTCTAAAGGAAGGCATACTTCAATTTCATGCTGGGAAACTATGCAATTAAAATTTGAATAAACGGTTTTCAAGTAAACTATTATAAAAGGGCATTAAATTAGGGACCATTTAGAAATATTGATAATAGCATATTTCGACAGTCTTCTAAACTAGTTTTTAAGCACAATGTTATGTTTATTTCTAGTTTTTTACATATAATTTTTTGGTTACAATAAATTATGTTTGGTAGATAAATATAATTAGTTTTAGAGATTGTCACATCATTTTATTTCGATACTTTTGGTGTTTTTCAATATTACAAGTCAAATTTTTAATTGACATATAAAACTATTGTGAATGGCATCTTTTTAATATTATTATTTTTTTCATATTATTGTGTAATTTGAATTATATATATCAAAAGTAATTATATTATCTAATTTGCATGATTTAGATTTGATACACAGAATGGTACACAGAATCATTTTCTACTGTAGAAGCTGTTTGAAAAATGTTTGAAACTTCAGACGTTCTATGTTAAAATTCTTAATTATTTTCATGAAGCTAGTTAGTTTGCTTCATCATTTTTTATGTGCACTTCATCTAAAATGTAACTGCCAACATGTTGCTCGGAAATTGTTTCTATTTTTTCAATATTTTACAATTTGATATAACTACGAGTTATCTGCTTAAAATAAAATTTTCAAACTGTTTTCTGACAGCATAAAACTAACTTTGGTTGGTGTGAAAAGTATTTTCTTAAATATACTTTAACTATGTTCAACATTGCTGTCAGTACAAGGCATAACTTTATTTACTAATAATATAGCAAGTAAAATTAAATTATATAATGATTCAATTTTACATAAACAATTACACCATGAATAAATGTTCCTAGTATAGTGAGTGAGTGAACTTTGCTTGTAAATGAACTATTCCTACTATTGAATTAAATTGTATTCTATTGTTTGTTACTTGAACTATTATGGCAGTGTCATCACTGCAGCTAGGATAAAACTATTACAATAATTAATATAATAAATACAAAAAGAAAATATTATTTTTAATTAAAAAATATTTAATAGGCAACTACAAATTTCGAAAATTAATTTTCTACTTACGTCGCTGTTCTTTGACTAACTAATTATAAAAATTTTATTAGCCAGAAAAAAAAAAGTCCTTTTCTAAAATTTTATATTTTAATTTTCAATTACCTTTGCATCTGTCTTTCGAAATATAATAGCCTAAAAAAAAATATTTCTATGGCAAATACTAGAAATAAATTTGAATAAAAATTCTAATAAATTATATAAATAATTATTTTTTTATCCTTTATTCTGTATTTGCCATTGACATATCACTTTAAATATAATTTTCCAAGCGTTCTAAAACCAAACAACAAAAAACCTTCCAGTGTTAAATTTTATTATGAAAAAAATTTATATTACAAAAAAAAATGGTTTTTAGAGGTTTTCTTTTAATGCGAATTTTTAATATTAATACTAAATAAATTAATGGATACTCAATTGCTTTTTCCTTGGAAATTCTTCAAGTTTACCTTTCATCAGATTTAAGTATTAATAAATAAAGATGAAAAATTATTTAAAGATAATTTTATGATGGTTTCTTCAATTAGACTTAAGTGAATTTTTGTTGTTCTTTACAGTGTAGCTGGTAAAACCTTCTGTTGCAGTGATTTTAATTAAAATAATACTCCTGTAAATATGCAATTTGTTTTAAATATAAACATTTTAGCTTTTTTTAATATAATTTTTAATAAAATCACTGTAATTATAAATTTATATTGGACACTTAATTTCATTCATAGTGTCTTTGAACGACCTTATTTATCGTTCGACAGAAAATAGTTATTTATATACTCTGTGTGTATATTGTATACGTCCTGATCTCCCGATATAATCAAGGTATAAGAAGCCTGTGCGGAATTCGGTTCATATTTGGACCAAAAATAAAATGTTCATAATTTTCGATGACTAAACTAGAAGTAGAAATTATAACATTATCAATTGATCCAAAACTATGATGGGTAAATCAAATTTATGTAATAATTTGAAAGTATTTCGTTTCGCAATGCACAATACAGAAATTAATTATTTGCAAAAATATTTCTTCAATAAAAATTATTTCTATAAAAAAATTTGAAATCTCAACAAGGTTAATTTAATTGCTTACCATTATGAGGCTATTCAGCAATCATCCTTTTCCTATTCTATATAACAGTTCAATAATTTAAATTTTATTATATTCAATTATAAATTTAGATCCGCTAAATGATCTTCAGCTCAATAATTATCTTCAGAATTATTTCTATAATTGACCATTTACGTAATTTCAAAGAAATAATTTGATTTTTAATAAATTAATCAGATTTACTTGATCCACTGAATATAATTGACGTTATACAAAAGTAAAATCTTAAAATTATTGGCTATTTATAAATTTATAAATTTTTTATTATTCATAAATTAGTTTATGATGATGATAGCACCACAAATATATTTAGATAGGTTGCTATAATGAACATAAGAACTTATTGCGGGTGAACAGAACAAAGATGCGTAAGTTATATAAAACATGATTATTACATCAGCGGCTTCCCCACCTCAGCTTACAGTTGTGAGAGAAGCGCTTAAACATATTTAAGTTACATCATATGGAGAATAATACATTCGCGGTTCTTACGCATCTGTTTACAGCGGTACTACTCTAACAAACTAACAATACCAGGAGTGGTTGCCCTACAATTTTGTGATTTCGATTCTACTTGTTGTATATTAACCGGACGTGTAATTCAAAATATTCGATTCTGCTGTAACAGGAGAAACGCCTTATCCTAAGGAGAATATAAATAACGTTTGAAAAGTTTGATTATAACACTTTTAACTCCAAACAATGTTAATGATTTTTTTTATATAAATATACGAACTATTTAATATGTATATCAAAAGTTTCAGTTCATGAATTTAAAGGTTTTTAATAGAAAAAAAATCGTTATGTAAACGATTTTTCTGTTTATCCGTGACAAACCGTGAGGCTCAACCTATTATATTTATAGTGTTGATTATTCGACAACGTAAATATCCAGATAATTTAAACCTTTGGTATTCTCATCCTAGAAAATATGGTCAAGGATCCCGACAATGTCGGTCCTGTTCAAATAGACACGGTCTTATTCGTAAATATGGATTCAATATTTGCCGTCAATGTTTCAGAGAATATGCTAATGATATTGGTTTCAAAAAGTTTGGACACTGGTTCAAAATAGCACACTTTAGTTCTAGTGAGTAGCGTTTTTTCCATGATGATTAAAATTGATCTATTTATATATCAATAAAAATTTTTGGTATATTCAAATATCTTGGATACATAAATATTTTCGATATAACGTAATATATGGATCTATTTATACTTATTTATTTTGTATCCATAATTTTCATTTAGGCGAAAAGAAACTTTATAATATGAAGATAGGATTTTTCTATTTTCTGTGTATTAATATTTTACATTAAAATTATCTAACTAAAATAGAAATTTTCTGGGAATCCTTGCTACGCAAATTCATCAAAAACTTTATCATCAAAATAATATTATAAAATTTCTAAATTTATATAACGAACAAACAAAATTTATAATCAAATAATTTTTCCTCGAATTTTTATAATTATATTTTTGTCGTATATTTTAATTAAACATTTTCATAATGAAATTTGATAGTAATAATATTGTGAAAATTTCCTAGATATTCAAATATAAAAAACTCTCTGAACTACTCAAATAACCATTAAAGTTAATATCAGCATAATATAAAATAAAACTTTTAAAAATAATATTGTGCGCATTATTTCCGCAACATATTTGAGGTTAGGTTTACCAATTATGCTGAAAGGAACGAAAAATTATTGTTAGCATTTTTTGTTATTCTGTACTGTTGTACAGTAATCTGAAACGATTTGGACAGTAATTGAAAGGACCAAAAAAAATATATCATCAAAAATTCTAGATATATTTATTATGTTTTGAGTAATCTAAACAATTATACAGAATTTTCAGTAATTAAATATTTTCTTGTTTGGTTAACATTTTAAATACTCTACAAAAATAAAAATAAAAAAATAGAATATTTGTACTGCCTGCTCAAAAAACTCAGTCCATTTTTGGAAATTCAATAAATAAGTTTTTGTCTCTATCAGCCACGATCTTGAGATTTTGACATTAGATTCACAATTTTTATAGTGTTTGGTTCATTTTCAACGCCATCCAGAGATAGCATTAACAGGTAATGAAAAAATAAAAAATGTTGTCAAAATCTAGAATATAATTTATATAATGCGAGTCAATTGTGAAGTGTTCATTTATTTGCTTATCTGTAACAGCTCATAATATACCATTGAACTTACCTATCTCAGACGTTAGATCACTAATTTATCCTCTTTTCAGTGAATCACTACAAGATGAAATATTACTGGACACGAACAACACATAAATGTAATTGAATCATCAGTAATGAACGTAATATGTAATGAACGAAAAATTATGAGAGATTTTTTGATTTGCTATGATGTTTCTTTCAGTGTGAGGTTTTACAACTGTTAGTCTAAATTTATACAAAATTAATTTTATTTTATTTTTTGGAAAGGATAATCTATACATACTCAATGTCAATGACTAAGTACTTTGAACAATCTGTATATTATTCAAGGATTATGGTGGTAGAAATATTTGTATTTATATAAAGTCTAATTTTGAAATTCATGATAAATATTTTGTATAAATTGACTGAAAAAAAAGACCATTGATATAACATTCTGCAATGCAACAAAATTATCTATGGAAATGAATAGTAAAAAAATTAAAGCTAACCAAAAATTGGAAAATTTGAACATAGTTTTTTGTTAAGGCAAAAGAAAAATTACTAAAATTGAGTTAAATTATTGTTTCGTTCAATTGAAATTTAATTTAATATTTTTGGTGGATGTATAATTATGTAAATAAATTAGCGAAACAATAACAGAATGAAATAAGTGGATGCAAAAACCAAAAATACCATAGCTATGTAAATTTTTAAGGTTAGATAAGTGAAGAGTAAATTTCTTGAGTTTAATTGAGTTGAACTAAGCACATTGATATCAAATTGTAACTAAATTTAACCATAAGACGGATATAACCAGCTCTTCAACCTCTTTCGGTTTATCCATAAACCAACTGTATGTCCGGCGGCATCAACCATTAAAGATCAGTAGCTATAGCCGAATTAATAATAACACGGTTTAGTATCTTCAGGATTGTGTAGGAATTGTATGTACGTCCACTTATACAGTTCTGTATAACCGGCATTACTAATACTGTATTAGACTATCCAGGATTACTAAATAATACCATGTGATCGACAAAAAAGAATAATAGTTTAATTCACAAAAAAACAAAATATCGAAATAGTTTCAGTCTCGTAATGGGAAATAATTAGCTGTAACACTTCTTCTGAATTACGATATATTTTGATAATACAGGTTGAACCTGAATTAACTGACCATAGTTTATGGTATTCTTTGATTCATTTTGAATCTGGTTTTAGGGGCAGGTAGGTTTTTTTTATTGAAATTAATTTATTTCACTTAGAGGAAAAAAATTTCAGGGATTTTTGGCCAAAATTTGCAAAAAAAACAAACAATATAAAATTTTGGTAGCTTATAGTTTCTAAACAACATGGAAAACAGAAATCTTTTATAGATTGTTTTAAAGGGCATGTAGTTATCAATCTAATGGCATATGAATCATACTTTTTGATTGCTCGATTCTTAAGCTATGAACCAAAATATTTATTACCTTTTTTTTAACATCGAATCATAAAAAAATGTTATACCGCCCCAGGGGTGAAGCTTTCAAGGACGTTCAATACAATGATCAGAATAAATCTAAGAATACAGTAGTACATATATAGATAGGCTCATGTATTTCAGGCTCACTCTATTTTTATAGATTTTTCAAAAAAGTATTGAATAAATTCCGAAATATATTTTTATATTATTTATTAATCGATTAAGCGCTAATAATAACAAAATTAAAAATACAAAATATATTAATATAAATTTCAAATTTATTAAAAATATTTTCATATTTCTAAACCGAAACGTATTGAATTTAATTAATACCATATGAAAATTGGAAAATATTCAGTTTTCAAAATATTTAGTTGACAATATTGCATTATAAAATTTAATAAAATTTATTTTCATAATCTAATTTTAAGTTAAACCACTAAAAAAATTGTTGTTTATTTATTCGAAATAATTAAATTTTAAAATTATATAAACAAAATGGAAAAAATTCATTTAATTTGCATTTGGGGATTTTTTCTTATACACAATGTAAATAAAATCAATTTCATTTAAATTAGAAAATATTGCAAAAATGTTCATTTATTTCTACCAGTGGGGAGTAGATAACTCGTAGTTATTACATTATTAGGATAGAAATCTAATAATTTATTTAATACAATTGGAATTTTGAAAGGGACACTAGACTAAAAAGTACCGACTCAATTTAATTTTTCGATTCTTATTTTGTAGGAGATTTAATAGAATTAAGCAGTGTAAAAGTGCGAAGTTGACAAACTTTTTATTAAGGAAGTGGGATGGCACGATTCGTTGTGAAAATAGTCAATGTTTCATAAGGGGGTACAACGGACCGTACGGTCTAGGTACGTGGTTACATGTAATATAGTTTGTAATATTTTAATTAAAGTTCATTTTAAGTCACCCTATATTCAATGACGACACCTTATAAATATTACATGTAGGTAAACAATAAACATACAAATTCAACATTGAAAATATAATAAAAAGTTTTATTTAATAAAAAGTTCAATTTTTTTGATTGAAATTATATCAGGACATAAAAATTTTGAGATTCTTTTAAAGTTATGCAAATTATTTGCATTCCTTTTATAACAATTTGGTATATGGATAATGTACAATTGACCGCGAGTACATTTGAACGAAAGTAATTTAGCTGAATACAGAATTAATCAATGATAAATTTAAAAAAAATATATGTTTTACTAGAAATTTAATCTAAGATCATTTTCTTGTAAATTCACCTTCGATGAGTAGTGAATTCAGTAAACTTATTTTCGGTCAATAGTGCAATTGGTTAGTTAACCGCAAATCTTGGGTGTATGGAAACTCTTCAAGAACTTGTACGACAATTTCTTTAATTTTATGGACTTGACCGACCGAATTCACAATTAAATGAAATTATTATATTCTGAGTAGAAAATTAATCGATCATAATTTGAAAAAACGAAATGTTTTACTGAAACGGAATGGAAAATTTGATATATGCCGATATTCTCGTAAATTTACTTTCGGTCAATTAACTGCAAATCTAATAATTTATTCGGTTTGGAATTATAAAATCTCTTCAAAAATTATAATTTGTTAAATTTTTTAGAAACATGCAACCCGGCCTTTATTAGTTTATTATTCAGTTCAATGTATCAATATCAATATAATATACTTGAATTTGAATTAGGAATTGCATTTTTCATCCTGAGAAATACAAATATGAAATTAATTGTATGAATATTTCCACTTAGTCTATATACAAAAAATATTCATTTATGAAATATATGTTAATAAATAATATTAGGTTACATTTCAATCAAAGTCATACAGATAAATGGAAAAGCTAATTAATATTTATATAAAAAAATTATAGGGTAAATTTTACTTATAATTAAATTTTGCTATACTTTTACTCCCAGTTTCACGATTATTACGTTAATCGTAGATTACTTAATTACCGATTAGGATTTAACCAATGCTTCAAATTAATTATTGATTAGTAAATTATTGATTACGAAGTCATAGATTTTTCTACTTTTTTTAGAAGAATTGTCTTGATCCCATGATAAAATATTAAAATGTTGAAATTTAATTACAGGTACTTTTCCTCCTCCAATGTCCAAAGGAACATTTGCTTACCTTATCACTTTCTTTAATTTTTCATATGTTGTGATCTTTAGCAGGAGATTTCCAATTGTTGACACCCTGTTCTTTGAAATAACAAATCATTTCATGAAATATGTTGTTTCATAAATTCAGGTGTTGATAGTTTTACAAAATTAATTTCGAATATCAATCCTGAATTTATATTTATAAATATTTATACAAGTTTTTTTATAAATTAATTTATTAATGAATATAATTTGTACAAAAAAAAAATATTTAATGAATTTATCAAAAAAATATTTAATTTCCATAAAAAAGCTAATTTAATATTTCGTGATATTAAAATAACCAAAATATCTTAACTTAAAATTACACCCACTCCAGCATAACAAAAACGTATAGCTATAAATATGAACAATTATTCTCTACTGACTTTTGGTGTTGTATAGAGCTTGACAAACAATTTATTCATCAGTGTACAAGAATGTATCAAGCTAAAAAAAAAAAAAATTGTAAATTTATCATAAAATAGCATTAAATTGAATCATCCCACATAATAAATGAAATGCTAATTTTTTTTTTTTTTTTTTTGCCATTTTTGTGGTGATTTATTAGATTATATTTCAAAACTAGAAAAAAAAATTATATTTATAGTTAGTATCACATCGAATGTCACAGTTTTTCATTGTACAGGGGTAGCACGTAGCACAGAAAGTTAAAGGAATTCCATAAATCTTAATATTTTCAACAAAATTATATTTAACAATATTAAAAATTATGAATTTTATTTAATAGAAAATTAATGTTAAATAGAAAATTTAAAAATATTTGGTGCCATACTGTATTGGAACAATTTGAAAGTTCTCTATTATTTTGACTCTAGAATAGTGAGCTTTATAAATTTAGGATCATACATTTTCTGTGACACCTTATATGAATAATGATGCAATTTAATACATTATAATAAAATAAATCTTTAACATATTACATAATATTTATAAATGTATCTTTAATGGATTTTTTCTCATTATTATTATATAAATCTAGAAAATTTGATAAAATATTGATTTGATATTAATATAAGCAATATCAAACTATTAATTTATATCTGAAATATAAATAAGGAAATTATTAGGTAATTTAATATAAAATTTGTTGATGTGCTATAATTATATCATAAAACTATTCACGAAAATATTCACGAATTTTCTTGACATAATTGACATAAATTAATATTATAAGTTGTACCACCGAAAATATTTTGGTTATAAATTGTAGTTTAAATATATAAATTTTAAAACCCCTACCGATACGAACACATTTCACTAATAATACTGCAGATAACGAACATAACCTGCAATTTTCAACAATTTTGTATGCAAATTCTTGTAGCAATTATAAATAAAATAAGTATTTCAAATAAGTTTGTTTCCATTATTAATATCATTAAAATTCTGATAAAAAAAAAATTGCATATTTTCAGGCAAATTTAATTTATTCTTTTTTCTCAGAATGAATCACGGAATAAGTAGATAACGTTTGCTCAATGTAAGATGCTTTCCCATTCACTCAGCTCAACGACGTGATATGGTTAGATTTAGAATTTAGAGTACGAACAATAACGGGTTTACTTACTGGAAACTGGTAATTTAACAAACGATTTACATTAAATTAGATTATAGCTCCAAAATACGAATTCAGAATATGCTAACATATTTTTGTATGTATGTGAAGCACTTACTTGATCGAAACTTTGTCATCTATGACACCGATTTAGGGATCTAATGGAAATATCGTCAAATCCACTTAAAAATTTAATGTATATTACAATAGGCTTACAGTGATTTGAGTACACCGGTACCAAACCCAATCTAATCTAACGTGTTTAAAATAATTACGGCTTAACCAGTATCGTATTGAGCATTAAATGGGATAAAGCTACTTAGAGGGCTTTTTTTAAAAAAAAACGATCAAATTTGATTTTCAATTCTATCAAGCAAAAATATTAGCAAACACTCATCAAGTATGTAGTAAAAGCATCAAACAAATTTATTCAAAATTCTGGATTAACTTATTTTTTGTATAGTTAAATGAAAAAAAAAACCTACAAAAATAATTTGATTTTTTTTTCAACTTTATATTTATAATTTGTCTCATGTGAGGCCATCTAAGACAAAAGAACCCTGGGTAATTGCCGAAATTCAGCATCAGGCTCAACTATCTGATAAAAATTTAATTTACATCATTAAAATAGTCCGCAAAAGTTTAATTTACAACCAAAATAGTCCGAAATTTTGAATACACATATTTAGAAAAACTATGCGTAATACGGTAATACGTAATACTTATAATATTTAATATTATTATAACTTTACAAAATAAACTTTTAAACTAATTTTATCCATCATCATGATTCAAATTTTACAATCATAAAATATCAGATCAGATTGCAAAGAGTTAAGTTATAAAGTTTATTAAATTAAACCTCAGTAATTTTAAACTAAATATAGGGGCTAAATTAAAATTAACTTTTCCTAAATTCCTTTTATTAAGAACAATTGAATTACTATATCTATTTTATTACACACACTGACCGACCCTTATTTTAATATTTGAAGATTATTATATAAATTTTACATATAAAATAAAATCCTTTACAAAATTATATAATGAATCATAGTTTATAGGAGCATTTATACACATAAATAAAATTGAAATCCTTTTTACTATATGGTACATTAGTTTAATTTAATTTATTATGGGTGAACTATATTCAAAAAGAAAAAAAGGAACAAAAATGATACTCTGAAAATAAAGAATGTTTTATTACAAATTGTAAATTTTATACATTCGGCAATGAAAATTTTTTAATTTGATTTTATTGTGTAATATTTTAGGAATATAATTTATTTAATATTACTAAATAGAAAAATTAATAAAACAAATTAGATTAGATTTTGGTTTATTCATTTCCCTGATAACTGTATTATATATGGGACACTGTGGGACTATTATTATGAGAAAGACGTAATAAGTTAAAACCGAAATTTACAAGTTTGGTCAGTTATCAGCAACAATCAATAGTTATAGTTTTGTACACAGAGCCGGATAAAGAGAGTGACGATGTTTTGGACAGAACGCTCACAGTTGGCATGTCACTATAATGATTTTTTCATACGAATTATTAATTAAGGCTGGGCTACATTGTTTCGATCAGTTCAGTTCAGTTTCGATTCGTTTCAACTGGTAAGTAGACTGAACACATAGCTATTGATTATAATCCATTAAATCATTTTTTTTTTTAGTTTTAGTTTTTTTTTAACTGTCAAATTTCATTCCTCTTGAGATTTCCTTCATTTGGATTCGCAAAATTCCAATCGTTGTAAACTCTTTCGATTCGATTCGTTCCGATTCGTCTTTTGTGTCCATTCAATCGATTTCCCATGAAAAATATATTGAGACGTCAAATTTAAACTTTGCGGAACGAATCGAAACTGAACCGATCGAAACTATGTAGCCCATACTTTAGAGTAAACGATAGTTTGAAAGACATGACATTTTTTATGAAACATCAAAAAATTCTTGCATGAGACATTTTTCATAAGATTTGTCTTAACTTCTATTGACAGTTTAATTGATATTTAAACATTGTTTTATTAATTTGACTTAATGAGTTTCGTGTTAAATTATGGTTTTTTCATAATTAACTTGCAATATATAAAAAAACACAATTGAAGCAATAAGACAGCATGAAGTAGCATGAATTCGTGACAGCATAAACTCGTGCTTAAAATATGTTATATATGCCTACTAGCCGCAATTCTGCACTTGACAGATCGCATCTGCTACAAAATATTTTTCGCAGTTCATTTTTTGTATTTTACTCTTTACAAGATTGTGTAATACGTGCAAGTCTTCAGTCGGCTCCAGTTGAACGCATACTTTTCCTTTTTCGTTAAATGCTAACGAACGATTAATCGGTGCAGATCTTGTAATACGTGTTTTATGTTTTGTACATTTATGTGATGTTCGATTTGATGTTCAGTGGAAATTAATTAAAAAAGGGCATATCAATTTACCCAAAATCAATTTTTCATTTAATTGAATTAATTATTTAACATTTAATACAATATTTTAAGCAGACTTGTCGTCATCAAAAATTTTAGAAAAACCTAAAGCGAATTTAAATGTTAAATAATATTTTATTATTGTAGCTGCAACTAGAAAAGGCTCAACAAATTTAATAAATATTTGTTATACCTGGAGGATATTTCTTAAAATTACTTAACTTTTTTTTTCTTATATTGTCATAGGAATAAAAAAAAAGAAAATTATTTTTAATAGATTCTATTTGTTGACATAAAAATTAAATATCATGACATATATCAAGTAAAGAAGATTAAAATATTTGTTTCTATCTAAATGTAATGATATATGTCCTTGAAAAAAAAAAATATAAGATATTTGTTTTCAAAAGAACTGATGCTCTTAGGATATATCAACATTTTGTCCTATGGGTATATAAAATATTGAAAAATTATATAATAATATGGAATGTTCATTTCAACCCAAATAAAAATTTATTTTAAAGGAATTTAATATAAAAAAGGACTTTATAAAAGATTTTAACTGAAAATATTATTAAAAATTTGTGTAATTTGCAAAGACAAATATATATACCGTACATACAATACACAACATTTGCCTTAAGCTAAGCTATTTAGATAGAGAATTTAATATTTTTTAGTATATAGAAATAAAATGTTAAGATTTTATGTTGTTATGCAGTAGTTATAATAATCACACTTTCGATTAAAGTAATTACGTCCGATCTTAAGAATTTATATAATTTTCTTCAAAATTTGAAATTAATTTCAAAATTTGTTAATATTAAGACTCCAAATTAAATATTTTCAATAACAGCGATTCAAAAAACAATTAAAGTTTCCTGTTTGTCTATTTTTATTTACTTCTTTGGTTTGTTAATGTTTACGATCTTTCAGACCGTTGCTTGTAAACAGCTTGAAAAAATTAATGGGCTTTAAAATTACATCTAATATTCGACAAAATGGGTAAACACCGTTTCTATGTATCGCATGTACTATGTATCGCAGGCCCTCGGAATAGGAGGTGTTCCACGGTTTCCTCAACCTCGCCGCACCCGCAGCGCCAGGATTTTGTTGATGGGCCCAACCGAGAGACATGTTTTCTCAACAGAATGTGTCCAGTTGCAATGCCCGTTAAGAGTCTAATCGACATGGAAAGGATTTTATTCGTTTTCTTAGAATTATGACATCCCCAGAATAGTTTACTGTGTACCTTACCAAGTTCTGCAATCTAACAAAATGAGTTTCTTGTACCCAGGTCGCCATTAAGTATTTTGTTAACAGATTGTTCTGTATCTATGCCAGTGGAATTTGAATTGGTTCCTTGAAGTGCCAATTCATCCGCTTTTTCGTTTCGTTTCGTTTCCTTCTATCCTTCTAGGCGATCAAAAAGATTTTAATTAGTACATTGTAACATTACAACCTATAACATTTTATATTTCTATAAAAATAATGAAAAAAATCCTTTTTTTTTAATTTTATCCTATTTTCTTTACAATTTTGTATATTTTATATTAAATAATATTTTGTAGTATTTTCTTGAAAAAATATTCTTTTAATTATTACAAAAATAAATTCCATCTCATATAAATTTGAAACTAAAAATTACACAAATAAAATTTAAATAAATTTGTTATTTTTATTTTTTGTAAAAAGATATAAATCAAATTAAAAATAAATTAGTTTTTATGTTGACATGAAATCTTGTTATTTATTAAGTTTCTGATGTAATTTAAAAATTTAAATAAATAAATAAAAATGGAATGATAAATTATAAACTTTTAATATATGGAAACCCTAATTTTTCTTGACATATAAAGATTAAATTTTGTAGACTAATAGAAAGTTTTCAGCAATTTTCTTAATAAAAGAAGAAAATTTTAATATTTTGGTATTTTCCTGGCTGGCAATTACGACTATACCGATTACAAGTAGTCGATTATGGTAAAATAATTCTTAAACTTACCAAATTTCGACAAAAATTGCAATAAAAATTGTCAGTACAATAAAAATTTCAGATGATTACTCCGAACCATGGTATAAAATAGTCAAAGTATTTTTGACATTTTCTGACAGATGGACTTTTTTTCAACGTTACAAACAAAATAGTTAAATATTTCCTTTAATAAATCAATCAACTTTTTTGTCTGTTAGATTTTCCAGATTTTGTATTAAAATTCTTAATTTTAATTATAAAAATAATTTGATATATATATCAAAACTATTTAAAAGATTACCAATTTTGTAAATTATTTAATTGAAATTAAATATTTCAAATCAATATTCTCTGAAATTTAAGCTTCTAATGAAAGATTTGTGAATATAATTTTCAACAAATTATTTTAATAGAACCAAAATTCTAAATTTTGCTTTTGCAACAATCTTTAAAATATTTTTGATGAAATACCCGAAAATTAAATAATTAAAATTCCCATTAATATTAAAATATTCATTTTAAATTTATAATTAAATATTTGGCAATAAATTTCAAGAATTTTCACAAAAAGTTAATTATTCAAGTAATATTTATACATAGTTCATAAGATTTCAATTATAATAATTACAACTTACAAATTTTTGATATATTAATTTAAATTTATTAAAGTATAGAAATCGGTAAAAAGAAAATTACCATGGCTTCAGGAAATTAAATCAAAGTATTCAGAACATAAAAAAAAATTATCATGACTTCTAGAAATTTAATTTTAGATTTTATGAAAGATTTGAAAAGTTACTGACAATTTTTTATTTATTTCTATAAATAATTTTAGTTTTATTTCAACATTTCAACATTTTTTATAAAGATATTATATTTTAGATGTAGGACGATCAAAGTTTATTAATATAGAGTCTAGACACTTTTTAGAATCACAACAATTTTTATATTAAATCATAAAAATAATCAGTACCGAATTTATAACACATAAGTTTTTATAGCAAAACGTTGTAAATTACTTTATTTAAATGTTGATTTTTCAGGTGAAAACAATTTTATAGAGAAAGGATTAAATTTGTTAAATTTCATTTTACAAGACTATTTTTAATACATATGACATTTAATTCATTTGTTAGATTAGATTCAGTGCTTTGAATAAAACAAGTGAATAATTATTATTATTATGGTCATAAGCAATGGTCTATTTATTATTTTAAAAAATGTTATTTAAAACATTAAATGTCCACCTAAATTATTGTCAGATTAAGCTAAATTTGAAGTATTTGGAATCCTAAATTTACGAAATTTTAGAAGTATTTTACTAGACTACGTTATCCACACATTAATAATATCACAGAATAGAATTATATAGAATTTACCTATTCATTGGGTAAATTAAGTAAATTATGACGAAGGTATTATATTGGAGACGAAGGTGTCAAATTGATAACAAATCAACGATACTATACAGCAAAACATATTTAATAATACATTTATTTATAAAATGTCTAACAATTTACGAGTATATATAATTAAAATAAATCACTTATACTTTTAATTAATTAAATTATTAAATTTAAACTATTTAATTTAATATTTTTATTACTTATAAATAATAAGGCACTTTCCCTTAGGGTTATATTTACTACAAAGAAAATATAATTCATAAATAAGATGCTAAAACCTAAACAATTTGAATTGATATTATGTCAGGCATCAGACTGAAAAGTACGCCACATAAATTTGTCTTAGGTACTGACGTGTTTGTTGTGTTTTACTTTATCTTATCAATCCTTTATATTTCCATTTGATTTCTGGTGGTTTTTACCCGAGTTATTTGAATAGACTCAAGATTTTATGCTTTCATAAGAAGAAGAATTTCAAACAAATCTAAAATGTATTAAAATATAATTAAAATTTATTTAATTAAGTTAAAGTAAGTAGTATAACTAACATAATAACACATTAAATTTGAATTTTCTCTTATAAATTAATTATTATATATAGAAAAAAATGAAATGTTATTTATAGGGTGTTAAAGTGCCATTTCATTGCCAACAAACTACTGAAGCATTGGGAC
The DNA here is from genome assembly GCA_963920725.1 of Rhamphomyia laevipes. Lineage (NCBI taxonomy): Eukaryota > Metazoa > Arthropoda > Insecta > Diptera > Empididae > Rhamphomyia > Rhamphomyia laevipes. Next base: position 10,082,124 of record OY987256.1, on the reverse strand, counting down.
TAACACAAAAATCACTGGTAATGTAATAATATATGATAAAATAAAATATATTGTTGTTTTCAGCCATTTTCAACAACAAAAAAAACCTAAATAGAAAGAAATTAAAACATAATTAAATTAAATAAGAATATGTAACGATATTTAAAAATTATAAAAGATAAAAAAATAATTTTTCGTACATTATGTAAATGTCATAAAAATTAATTAGATAATAAGTGAATAGCTAGCTTTAAGTTATTGTAATTAATTATATTTTTTTTTGGCTCAATAAAGCATTTAAAAATCAAAATCAAATGTAATAATATAAAGAGTAGAATAAGATGGTAAGCAATCAAAGTTAAAGTTTTATTAGTGCATACAAGTTTTGTATGTAGCGCTACAGAATAATTATTCTTCTACATTATTTATTCTCTTTTCTGTAGAATTTTCATTAAAATTAGTATAATTTTTCATTAAAATTCGTATTTTTCTATTTCCAATTTTTACATTACAATATTTTTAATATGAATATTTGTTTTATTATTATAATAATCAATAATAATTTTAATAATTACAATTTAATAATTAGAATTTTCTCGAAAGCTAAATATTTAATAAAAATGAAATTTAAAAAAAAAAAACGTATTTCAAATGGAAAATTACAAATTTTGGTCTGTAAATGCAAATATTTTCATTAAAACATTACAAAATTTTAAAAATTATTTAAATAATTTAATTTTCTATTCCAAAAAAAATGTATTTTCCATATTTTTAATGTTAACTAGAAACAAAAATGAAATGCTAAATAAACAGAAATAAAAAAATACTGAATTAATGTATAAAACAAAACTCATTTAACATTAAACATAACTTTTCAATTAAAATATTCATTAATAAAACATCAAAATTATAATATTAAAAAAAAAATTCCCACTCGGGGAATTTCTTTATATAAATAAAATAATTTTATATTATACAAAATTCAAGTTCAAAATTCTATAATTTATGATTCTCTTTATTATACCGGAAATGATACAAAACGGAAATGACACCATAAAACGGAAATTGTTTTGTGGTATAGAGACTAAAATTTAACAATTGTGTATAATATTATAATTTATAATCGTTTAGTTTATGTAATGTCTTAAATAAATAGAAATATTACATAGAACATAATTAGTGGCTAAATATTGATTGGAAATTTAAACAACAAAAAAAAAAAAAATTGTTAATTATGAATTTATTAGGAAGTATTGAAGGAAATTACTTAGACTTCATTTTGATAATTCCATATTTAATTTAAATGTAATAGAAATTTAATTTAAATATCAAGTTGTAAGTAAAATTAAATAAGCAAATGACTTAAAATTATTAAAAAAAATCACTTACTCTGAAATAATTAAGAGGCTGATTATTCGAATTATTTACACTTTTTAAAAATAGCACTGTTTAGGACCCTTTTTTCTTACTGTATCATATTTTCGTAATAAATGGCACTCCCAATTGAGCTATTCAAAAATTATATTCCTGTGTCCATGCGTAAGAATTTTTATTTTCAGTGGACTTTTAATAATTTAATACTCTTCAATTTCTAAAATTTAAAACGTTTGTTGTGTTTATTATCTTTCCGCATATCTGCTAGAGTTTGGTTTACTTACAATGTTTCACCTCTTCACTGACGATATGCAATTTGCTATACATACATAAAGTAGTTACTCATATGATAATTTTAATGCTAAATTTATGTTGAGGTTAGAAAAGGATTATAAATGGTATGTAACAATTTTCCATTAAGTGACACATAAGTATTCACAATTTCATAGCTTTTTGTAAAATAATTCACATAAAATAACCGGGTGTCATTAAATAATTAAAAGTAAAGAAATATTGATACATTTTAATGATATAAATTTATCAATAGAATATAAAATTAATGATAAATTTATATTACAATTTCTTTTAAATATTCGTAATTACCTTGTATATTTATATTTTCATTTATTATACAAATTAATGGAAAATTCAAATAAATTCGTTATACCGCATAATATGAAAAATTTATTTAACCAATTTACCATACATGAAATGAACAAATAACCAATACAGAAGCTACGCTATAGCTATAATCTTATATAATGGGAATTATAGATAATTTAACACTTTTATGTAATATGATAGAGAAGGATTAAATTAATTTTCATTCAATTGAATATGATTATTGTTAAATAACCTTAATGGATTTATCATTAATTTTTCAACATATTTGTCAGGGTTTATAATAAATACATATAATTAAATTTCAAGAGAAAGTTCTTTAATTTGATTAAAAAGGATAATTTAAGGATTAATAAGTTTTTGATGTATATTTTAAAAAGTTTTTACTTACTATAAAATTAAATAATAGTTTTGAAAACTTATAAAATAATTAATTCTGTGACGAAGAAAAGGGAGCTTCATATGTTAGAAAAAAAGATTGGTGGTCACTTCATACTGGCAATATATGTAAAGAAAGGAATTGCCTAGTCAAATCCTTCTATTGAAGCAGTCATAGTTACCTGAATTGTTTTGTGGGTGAGAAATATTTGTATAACTTTTAATTATAATTATGATTAGAATGAATTTAGCAATTATATTTAATTTTTCAATAAACTTCTATAAATAAAATAATTATTTTAATATTTAAATAATTATTTTAATATATATTTTTTGCATTTACTGATTTAATTAATAGCTTATTTAATTTCTTATGTTTTACTTTATAATTTTTACAATTGATTTATTAATAAAATTTAAAACGCTAATTAATTTATTTGAAATTCTAAAATTAAATTCCTTTACCAAATTTCCGTATTATTTAATATTCAAACTTATCAATTACCAAATATACAAAAATTCCATATTATTTCTGTAAAATCAGATCCAAAACTAATCATTCACATGAAAAAACAATAAAAATAAGATATAAAATTTCAATTGAAGGATCAAGGATCTCTAGTGCTGCCAATTTATTAACTAATATAAATGATAGCTTAATCTGTTTATTTGCTTACGAAACTATGAAATTATTGGACTATTGGGACTATGATTATTACCAAAAGTAAATAATTTGCAGAATTTTATTTTATAATTGTATAGTTTTTTATTTTTCATTAAATATTTATTTTACATAAATTATTTAACTTTTTTTCCATATTTTCGGTAGTATTACAATAAAGGATAAAATTAGAGATAAAAACAAACAAAACTGAAATCTATCCTTGACAAATATAAATTTTAATATAATTGTAATAAAAATATTGATTTAACTTCAATATAATTTCTTTTCCTGGTAAATATAATATTTATTTAATACTTTAAATATTTTCAAATATTATTATTATTATAAGTTAAAATTTAATTAAAACTTTTTATTATAAAAATAAAATATTATTTCAGTTTATGTTTATAACCACACCAGATTTTAGTTTCATTTAATAGTAGATACGGAGCTGGAAAATAATTTACTTAGAATCGAATTTATGTATCACACATTTTGTATTTATAATTAATTCTAATTATGAGACTGTTTGAACGTTTATTAGTACATTTACGAGCTGCGTACCTTTTCTGAGGTTATGTTTATTTATATAATATTGCTGGCGGTATCCAATATTGTCAATGGCAATCAGCAGTAGCATTATTAATAAAAATAAACATAACCTCAAGTCAGTTATGATATGGTATCACCAAAGCATAAATTGTATTTAAATTCGAAAATAGTTCGCACACTTACACTTGCTTAATTTCTGTGTAGGTTAGCTTAGGTAAGAGCGGCAGGTTAACTCGATAACCCTTTCTCAGATAACTTTTGAGTAAAGATACGTCCTGGATATTCGTCAAGTTGTTTGAAATAAACTCGAATGATTTTATAATATGCAAGAAATTCAGAATCATCCTTACAGTGATTCTTGAAATCTTTCGAGTTTCGAGAAGAATGCTTACACTAAGAAGAGCGTTCTTCTTCTTGCGAGTGATGGGTAGTGACACGGAATATGCTCAAGGGTTTTCTTTTGTGCCAGTTCCTTGCAGTTTCTTCAAAACTAATTGTCGATCCTAGTTTCTTTGCATGCTTGCAGATCAAGCAGTGTCCGGACATAATAACTATTGCTTTCCTGCATTACGTGCGGGATAGTGCCACAATTTTATTAGTTTTTCTGCAAATTAGGTTCACAAATTCGACACTGCTAAATTTACAAAATGCAGAGAGAAATTTCCTTTCTTACTTTGAACCATAGAAGCAATAGTTTTATACATACATTTTCCATATCTTTTATTCCTTTTCAGTGAGGCCACCATTTATATAAATAATAGTGAGCTTTTAGTCTACAAATGACGTTATATAATAAATTAGTATTATTATTTTTTTGAAAAATCCTTGAAATTAAAGTGAAATTTTATTATTTTATTAAAATTATTAATGACAACGAGTAACTTTAAATAAATATTTCTAATCTAATTTGATTAAATTAAATAGTTTTTCTTCCTGATCTTTTCTCTATTTCATATATACAAAATTAAATTACATTTTTAATATAATTTCAAAATATACTTTAAAATTTATCAGAAAATTTGCAAAAGAAAAAAAATTATAAGTAACAAAAAAAAAATTAAATTTAGTTAAAATCCTGCCCAGCAGGATTATTTTAAAAAAGGATTATTATTATATGCAACTCTGAGTATGTGCATCATTTTTATTACATATTATAAATGACTGCAAAGTTCTTAAGTGCAAAATTATGTTACAGAAAACCATAATGAAAATGATTAAATCTGCATGAAAATGAAATAAATTTAATTATTATTACTTACTTAATGGTTTGACAAAATATAATAAAGAAATTTAGTTAAAACTTGGAAACGTTAATAAATTAAGAAATTTTGTTTGAAATTAATTTATTTTTGTTAACCAGATAAATTTAAAGTCATACTGCAACAAAATTTTAAATATTAAAAAAAAGTATTTGAAGTTTTAAATATTACGCTGCAAAGGTACGAAACTGTTTACTCTTGGTACCATGTGTCAAGAAACTATTCATACCAGGATCATAAAAAAATCGACCCAAAATCAATTAGGAAACTGTATAAACTTAAAAGACAATTATACAGAATTAAAATGATATATAAGGAACACAAGGAGCTTTATTACGCAAGCCCGACCACTTTAGCAAGACGAGATCAAAAGTATGCCAATGATCGCAGCTAATTGCAGCCGTTTATAAAAAAAATTCAACTTTATCCATTCTCAAGAAAAACGTGTCCGGCTAGCGTAATATTACGCTAGTCGGACACTCTGATACTACTAAACGGCTATGTTTACCAAAATAGAAAGTATACCCAAAATTGCAGCAAAACTTCACCTAATTGCAGCTGTTCAGCTAATTGCAGCTGTTTCTTGAGAACGGCTAAAGCTGCAATTTTTTATAAACGGCTGCAATTAGCTGCAATTATTGGCATACTTTTGATCTCGTCTGGCTAAAGTGGTCGGGCTATCGTAATAGAGCTAACACAAGGGGCATTCGGAATGGCTTTGACTTTGGAACCCTCTGACAGTGATTAAATTGTGCTGACTGCGACACCATTTGAAGGCCTTTTAACAGACCCATATTTCGTTTCGGAAAGTGTTGATATAATAAAAAAAAACATAATCGTAAGCGATAGAACTACAATGATTTTGAATTAGAACTGTCTGTATTTAATTCCATCTTATTTAAAAGCTAAACTTATATAGACAATTCAAGTTAGACCATTAATTTACAAACAAATATTTTTATATCTTTTCCATATTTAGGTGTCATTTGAATCTAAAATCCTTAAGTATTGTATCCCTACTAAGATATACAAAATATCTTAATAGTTTAAAAGTTTTTTTAAATATAATTTTGATTTTCATGAAAATCTCTTCTCCTCCACAACTTCTAGAATATTTAATTTAAAAAGCCACTAAATATTTTCATATTGATTATTTTTAAAGCTACCCTCCTGGGTCTGTTAAATAACAATATTATATTATCATATTTAAAATTCAGTGAAAGTCCATGCATGAATAATATTTACAGTATTATTTTGGTAACAAAGAATTTATGTTTTGGGTTTTATGTTCGGTAACAAAACAAAATAGTAACTGTAAGATATGATTGATAGTGACGTTACGTATATATATCAAAATTGTACGTCATTGTAGTAAAAAATATTTTACATAAATTTATGGTTTTTTATGTTGCAGGAAAATTTGTGTTTTTTTTTTTTTTTTTTTTGTGAATGATAAATTATTCTTACGGTTTTGCACAATTTCAATGAACCTTTTTGAAAATATTATTTTGTAATAAAAAATATATTGTTGGAAAAGCTTGCATGAAAATGTAAATATATTTTTTTTTTTTCAGAAAAGTTTTTTATGTATGAAAATACTTGCTAGAATGCTGACAAATAGACTAAATTTTAATATGTTGAAAATTTGTTATAATTGTTATAAATCAATTATTTGAAAATTGAACAATAGTAAAAATGTACTAGACATGATTTATTATAAATTCTTATAGATAAAAATAAAATCGGTCATGCAAACCTTGCGTCGAATCAAAATAATTGTTTAAGTTTTTTCGAGAAACGGTTTTTTGATATCATTTTTTGTTCTGGTGGTGTAAATTGCAAATGTGGTGTATAGTACCTTAGAAAGTCTCAGGGATTTAGAAACAGATGATATCAATACAAATTCAAAAAACGCTTCCTTAATTGAAACTGATTAATCTGAATTACAATTCACACTTTCTGAATTAAAATTGACTAATCTGAATTACAATTGACGCTTTCTGAATTAAAATTGACCAATCTGAATTAAAATTGATACTTTCTTAATTAAAATTGACTAATCTGAATTACAGTTGATACTTTCTGAATTAAAATTGATACTTTTTGATACAATGCTCTATCACAAAACCTATTCATTTATTAAACTCTAAAATATAATTTAAAATCGTAATTGGTCACCAAATATGATTTTCCTACCAGGAAATGATAGAACGGAATGATGGTAATATATTATTATACTTTTATACCGCTAGATGGAGCAACAAATTAAAATATGTTTAAAGGTTTAGACTAGGCTGTGATAGTCCAGTAAAGTGTTAACAGAGCAGAGTTGTTAAATAATGCATTAAAAAAGTAATGCTTTATTATTACCGAGCAAAACCGAAATATAATTCATTATTTTATAAAAAGTAATTCTGTACTTAAATTTTTTAATTATTCATTATAGTACTGGTAATGGAGTAAATGAATTATCTCAAAAGTAATGAAATTTTTGAATTACTTTACTGTATTACAAATACTTCACATTTTTATGGTGAAGTATTTTGAAGTATTTAGAAGTACTTTTTACTTCAAGGAAGTACTTCAATATACTTCGAAGTATTTGATACTTCAATGACGTACCGTGCGTTACTTTGAAGTACTGGGAATTATTTTAAAGTAAAATAATTACTTATAATTAAATGTTTAATGATGTGTTATATTTGTTGTAAAACATATAATAAATAATATAAAATGTTTAATGATGTGTTGGTATTTTTATTTAATATTTATAGTGGTGTGCAAAATAATAGCAGAAATGCAGAATTTGTATGTGTAGTGGAAAAATTTAAAAAAAAAATAAAAGTACTTCAAAATACTTCAAAGTACTTCACCATAAAAATGTGAAGTATTTGTAATGCAGTCAAGTAATTTAAAAATTTCAATACTTTGCGATAATACATTACTCCATTACCAGTACTGTAATGAGTTATGAAAATATTTAAGTACGCCATTACAAGTAATACAGAAAATAAATTCAACTTGAATTATTTGGTAATGCGGTAATGCTTCGGTAATGCAGTACGAATATAATGCATTACTTAACAACTCTGTAACAGAGTAAAAATATACAAAAAAATCAACTCTTAAAAGCCCATGCGTATAAAATTTTTGCTAAAAAGCATAATTTTTAGTATAAAGATTAGATTTAACTCTAATTTCATAAGTTCATTAAGTAATTAATGTAATTTTTATATAAATTTTGAAACATTCCCCTAAAATCTGCAACTTTACTAAATTACCATTTTAATTTGTATTTCTTTCAATAAAAATTATATAATTTGATAATTTCTACTGGTACTCTAATAAAACAGAAAATTCTATATAAATTTTATTATAATTTTATAAATATTTATTCTATTTATTTCTAAAATATTTGCTTTTGTCAAACAAATATAATATATAATTTTTCATTAGATTAAAATCAACTCATTTCTGACACAAACGTTTGACATTTTTAGTCATATTTATTTAACTTTCTCAAAATGTTATTTGATATACTCTGACATTCTATTTAATTCCATCAAAAAATAATATATAAAGGTTTACCACGTTTTATTTTGTCGTTTTAGAAAGTTTACACAAATAATTTAAGATTTTCTGATGATGGTTTTGTTTTTTTGCTGATGTATATATGAAAAGTTTTATATAAAATTTCTAAAAATAAATAAATAAAATTTGTAAAATTTATTTATATATAAATTATATTTGTTGTAAAACATATAATAAATAATATAAAATGTTCATTTATATTAAAGTTTAGTAGTAAATCTGTAAATATTTGTAAATATTTTGTAACAAAATTTATTTGCACAGTTGAGTAAAGAAGATTCGGACCAGTTCGGAACCATATAAGACAATTTAGATTACTAAATAAGTATGCAACACAAGCTTTAGAACTATCAGTTTTAAATATAATGATATTTGTTAGGAGTTCTGATAAATCCTTCACACGAACAGCATTTACCTATAGGTAGACATTTCAATATTCTTACTACCTAACAAGATTTCATTGATAATTTCGAAATAGTTTCATCTTAATAACGTAATAATGAAAAAAAAAATGGGAAAAATAGGTTTTTATAATGCAGAATGAATGTAGAAATAAAATTAATTTCGATTCCTAAGATTATGTATACAACTAGGCCACATACTTCTATTAATCATAAAAATCTAAATAATATTTGAAATAAAAATAATGTTGTTAATTAAGTGGATGAAAGTGGATAACTTTCAATCCAGCAAATTAAATTCATTGAATTATTATACACAAATAACTGCTGAGCCTTGAAAAATAAGTGTAGCTATTTAATCATTTAAAAATCTGTCATATCACTTAACATTAAAACCTTACACAGAACCTTGTCAATAGTCATTTGCATGTTACAAATAAATGTAATTTGCTATATAGTATTAAAACTTTTAGTGAATATTACTGACTAAGTTATTCAAAATTAGATCAATTTCCCAATATCAGTAAATGTCTTATAAAAATTATGATTATACGCCAGTCGTTGTAGCTTAGGTGCGTGAAGGTCTTCTGTGATCTTCTCCACTAACCAATCAAACAACTAAATGTCAGTCTCGATCCTGGATTACAATACTCTGTAATATACTTGGTTGGTTGGAAGGTTTTGAGAAGGGGGGAATGGAAGCGACCAAATCACGTACCTAGACCGTACGGCCCGTTGTACCCCCTTACGAAACATTGACCATTTTCACCACGAATCGTGCCATCCCACTTCCTTAATAAAGTTTGTCAACTTACAAAATAGGAACCGAAAAATGAAAACCTTTTATTACACAGATAAGGATAGTGACATAAAAGATGCTCAACTGTCTCGTCTCTACAAGCTGTTTCAGTTGTCATTCTGAGTCGCCCGTCATGTTTACGTAATAGTAAATGCCACGTGACAGTTCCTGTGTACAGTCTGAGCATGGGTTTGGTCATGTTCAGAATACTTCTTGATTGTTTAGCATTGGGGTTACTCCAGAACCGTTTGGTGTGAAGACAACTGTTCAACGCAATCCATTTTAAAGTGTTTTGTTCAACAAGCCATAGTTTAATCGAGCTGACTGGATAACTGATCTGGCAGATTGGGAGACTGCTATCTATCTCGCCATTTCTAGAAAATTCATCCGCTTTCTCATTTCCCATTATATCCCTATGACCGGGAGACCAGATGATAAGTAATATACTTACTTACTTCCATATAAATGGTTTTACAAACTATACTAGAATATTTACCCAAATTCCAGACAACTCTCTATTGTTTATGATATCTCGCCTTTATCGAACTAGATCTCAATATGAACTGATTAAATCTTTCTGGGAAAATCTAAAATATTTTTTATATGAATTTATGTTCTCATTGGAGATTTAAACAAGATATGATTTTCTATTCTGTAGCATGAACATAATAAAAGATAAATAATTACATAAATCTGAATTTCTAAGTTTTTTTATATTTTGATTGCCCTTTTCTATTCCAAAAATATCAAATTTTCCATATAGTAACAACAATAATAATGTCAACTATGCAAGTACATGATCTTTTACAAAATTAAAATATAACTCTCAGCTTTAAACTATACTCATCAATTTAATAATAAAAAACAATCTTATAAATTCTTGATTTTGTTGTTCTTTATTATGTTTATGCTTTAAATAAAATTTATTATATCGCTACGCTAACAGAATAACCTCTACTTACATCAAAAATAGAAACACAAAGCAGCAAATCCTTTAAAGTTTATATCATATTGAGAAAATAAAAATCTAATTTGACGGTGATGTAAATTTCTTTAGATAGCTTTGCAGCTGATGCACTGCAAAAAAAAAAAAAAAAACTTATATCAATTCAAGGATAAAAATAAAAATATAAGAATTTATATTTTAAGATTGTATCTCGTCGTTTGGTATAAGCTTATTTTAAAAACTCAATAAATCATTGCTAAAATGTCAAAGTTTTTTCATTTTGTTTTTTTTTTCTGTTTCATTGCTTCACTACATAATAAAATTTTCTTTTGGAAAACCATATCAGAAAATGAATTTATCTAAAATATATAAAAATAATGATTAATTTTGTTAGTTTAAAATTGAAAATTTTTATAAATTAATTTATATAAAAAAAAACAGATGAAAAACAGTTCCAAATTAAAACGTACCATAATTTTTTATCTACAAATTTTTTAACATATGGAATTGTAAGTTCCAATGCAGAATAAATTCATCAATTATAAAATTTTGGAATTTTTCTAATTGTTTTTTCTGTCGGAGTTATTTCGATAGGAATTAATTTAATGGATGTAAAGTTTTCATTAATATACTAAGAATAAGATAAGAAAACTTAAGGTGGTTTTTAAGTAGATTTCGCATCTTTGGATGTAATACGTTTCATTTATATGCCTGTATAATAGAGGTATAGTTAGTCTACCTTAGTTGATGATTAATTAATTGAGAATTTTAATTTTTTAATTTACAGAAACATATTTCAATTACCTTCTTCTATTTGTAGAATATTGCTGGCATTAAACAATTATTAAATGCAGCTGGTATCAAATTTCAGTTTCTACATTCAAAGAGTTTCTGTTGAATATTACGTTTTTTGATGTTCTTTGATATTCTATATTCTTATTTAAATATCTTATTCTTCAGACGTTTTATATAATATTACTTTGGGTAGGGGAACCTTATCACATTACTTTGGGTATAGGGGGTGAACTTATTCAGTGTTTGTTCTAATGAACTTATTAATTTTCTTCTGGTTTTTACTTTTATTTTATTAATCAAATATAAAATTATACTTATAAATTTTATTTATATGAATATTAGTTCAAACTAAAGCTGGAAACCAATTTGTATTTTAGATTAGTTTTTTTTTTTTTTAAGATTAGGTTTTCGTTTTATACATTTTTAAATCATTGTTTTGGTTTCGGTTTTATAAAAATTTAAAAGTTCTTATTTTTCAATGACAAGTAAGAGTCAATCAGTCAATGTTACGTTATGTCAAACGTACTAGATCGTTAAGATACAGAAGTATTATACTAATATCATTATTTACCATTCCCAATAAAAATGATGTCAATTGGATGCATGTTGAGCTTGTTGTTATGTTGTTTTTAGAACTTTTCGGAAAAGTTTTCTGATTTTTGTGGTTTTGGATTGAGAAATCGGTTTCCAGCTCTGGTTCAAATTAACCCAAAACTTATGTGATAATGGTTACATGATTTTAATTCAGCACATTTATATTAAACTTTTTACGAATGATTATTGAACGGAAATTTGTTATGCTGTATTGGAATTATGAACTTTAACTAAACCATTACACGAAAATTCGAATACTAAAAGAAGTTATTACATTTTTTTAAATTAGTTGCCATATTTAAATTTTTCCGACTTCTGACTTGAAAAAAGAACGATAAAAACCACAGGTAAGAAACTACTGAAATATCACCTTTAATCTAATTATCTTTAAATCTTATATTCAAATTTTAATTCTTTAAATTTGTAATAAGAAAATCTGTAAAATATCATCTAAGAATCAGTCCCTCCAGTATAAATATTTGACATAATTTAGCCCTTAAAGAATATAGCTAACAGAATAACATAAAACATAAATTTTTAATGCAAATAATCTAAAAGAAAAACAAAAATTTAAATATTTAGTATAAAAATCAATAAATTAATAAATTAAAAATTTTAGTGGAATGAAAATTCTTCTATTTAGTGGTATGAAAATCCGTAAATAATGAAATAATTTTTTAACCAAAAATAATTGTATCTAAATTAGAAAAGGTAGTAAATTAACCGTTCAAGTAATGAAATTATGAAAGGATTGATTTGGTCAACCGTAAAATAAATAAGATTTTTTTTCAAAGTATCATAAAAGATTTTTTTTTTTATTTTAACATTAATTATGATTTTCAATTTAATTAAAAAGAAACCTAAATAAATTAGAAAAAAATACTTTGTTTATTAATTGAATAATTGTGATGATCAATAATTCAATTTGAGTCGTGGGTAATTTCCATTCCATGGGGAATGGAATTTTAGTTAATGTAAATTTTTCAAATTATATTGAAATTTTCATATTAATTTTGATGAATTTGTTATATATTGTCTTGAAATTTATACATTCAGTTCAATATTTAATATAATGCTTTCAACAAACACGAAATAATTGTGATTTATTTCTATATGAAGTTTTCTCTTTAAATATAAACAGAATTTATTAAATTATATTTTATACATTAAAATAATCAATAATTAATTCACGTAACTGTAAGATTACAAAAAACATTATACATTCATTATACTTTTTTTAGGATATATGAAATATCAAAAAGATTCTCCAACGTCATTTTAAGCAGATTGATTGAACAGGATCAGAATCTATCAAAAAACCTAAACCACAAAAAACAAAATTTGAAGATATATTAAGACTCACTAAAACATCAGAACTTTAAAAAACCTCCTAACAAGACAGTCCTTTGAACTACCACCTCCACAAAATGAGTCCAGCAGAAACAGACATCAATGTTTGACAAAGAAATTACAGAACACATTATCTGCCACTGGGATGCAAAATCATGGAGAAGACAAGATTTTCTAGGAAAAAGGTTCATCACCTTCGAATAAGTGGTCAATATGCCGCCCTCAAACATCCTAGAATTCCAAAAATTAACCAATTCTTTTTTATTCAAAATTTATGTTAAATCTTGTACAAACAAAAATTTGCATACTTTCAGGCAAATTTAATATGAAATATTGATTAGTAGTTTAGATTAGGATTAGACTATGAATTTTGTAACTGATAATGAAATTTGTGTTTTTTGACGGTAAATCAATGAATTTGTAACGTTCATTACTGAATAACAAAATTTTAATAATAAACTCAATTAATATAATTAATAAATGTAATGAAAATATGTTTTAAATAGCTTAAGTTTAGCTTAAATATTCAGGTTATGGATAAACTAAAGACTACTTTACTATAATGGCTCAAAAAACATAGAACTTTTAACTAAATTAAAATATTAACACGTTCTCCACTCAAAATTTTCACTGAGACTCTTTGACTTTTGGCACATTTTAACGTGACATTTTACCAGAAATGTAATTAGCTTCAACTTTGCGATAATTTCTGGGAAGTAAATTATGTTGAACTTTTTTAGTTTCTGGTATAGAATATAAAACATATTTATGGGCAATGGTCTGTGGATGAGCCATAAAGTTATATAAATATTTGGGGTCTTTTTAGGTGAGGTACTGTTTATAAAGTTTTAAAAATTATAAATGTATATTAAACTACAATAATTATTATATTTTGATATTTCTATACTGATACTTCATAATTATGACACTTCTTAAATATGTAACTCTAATCCTACTAAAAAGACAAGTCACAAATATTGAATATATTATTTCATGTTCGTGAGTTTTATACAGGTAAACTAATAAAATGTGTAGGTGGCGAACGTGTTAATTCATTCTAACTTTTTATATTTCAATCGAAGATAGACAAAAATTTAACTTAATATATACAATTACTGACGAGGCCATTTCTTGATATATTTTTACTCCAACTGCTTCACAATTTAATTCTTTTAAATTAAATTTTATTGACAAGTTTATAAACTAATATAGTCAATAAATTTTTTTAAGAAAATGTGAAATAAATCTTCAAAGACTATATAATTTTTAAACCTCCGCCAATAACACAAAATAATTTTTACCAAATCTAACTAATTTTGAAATAATTTAAATCGTTTTTCTTTGAAATTTCAAAAATAATTTTTGTACCCACACCAATGATAAAATCATAGAAAATTATAATTTTCAAAAAGAAAAACGTAATTTTCTCATTTCTTATTATTTATTTATGTAAATAAAATCGTAAATATACTAGCTATTTAAAAAAAATAAAATAAAACTAATTTATTTTTTCGACATTATAAAATTCAAATTAAAATGGATAAAAATAAAAAAAAAATCTCTTTGATTAAAATTAAAAACTTTAGAAATCATAAACATATAAAATATTAAAAATATTATAGGAAACATTTTTTTCGATTCATAATATTTTTACTTATCTTTAAATTAAATCATAAAAACCAAAAATGACAGAATCTATTTGCATTTTATGTACAAGAAAATTTTTTACATAAATAGAAAATGAAAAATGAAAAAAAAAAAAAAAAAAATTGTATAGTAAAGTAAAATAAATTTTATATATTTATTATATAAAATAACTTTAAGGATACTATGATTATAGAGCCATTTATGTATCAAAAAGTGATGCAGAAATGATCATATTTGTCTAGAAAAAAATTTAAATAGCGAAGAGGTAAAAAAAAGGAAGATTTTTTTTATGGTTTCAATGTTAAAAAACTATATCCGTTTTTAACTGTTGCTCCAGGACAATTTATAAAAGGACCAGATAATAGATTAGTATCGACAATATTACAACATTTTCAAGAAATATTTTTCTATATCTTTTCGGGATGTTATGTATATATAAAATGTCCCATTAACCTAAATTCATGTTTGGTATGCAAATATAAGATAATTTCTTTATAGTTTTTAATGTTTTGAATTTTACATATTAAAGAAAATATGTTTTCATATCCATTGTTGTCAAATATTTATTTGGTTATAATTTTTTACATACATATATGCTAAATATGGAAAAATCTTTTATGGAAAATATTTTATGGTATACATTTTTACAGGTAATGCTTCTGAAAATGTATGTATTTTTGTTGAATATTAATTAATTCATGATTTATCAATTCATAATTGTTTCTTTAAAGTTTTCGGACCTTATAATTATAATTACGTGAAAATAATTGACACAGAAATATAATTAGTGACTATAGTTATACCCCAGAAGTAACTAAATTTTATGATATTCATTCACTCATAGTAAATGTGTCAACTGCACCAGAAGCTGGTGAACATCAGCTAGTTCATAAGATGTTAACTCATTAAACATTTAAGTATGTGCTTTCGGATACTTTTATTTTAATATTATCCTACCGGCTACGCCAAGGTTGCAATATAAACGTTGCAATATAAAAGTTTCCGGCTGCACCAATGTTGTATTTATAAAACTCTAAGTATCTTTTTATACTTTACTTTTACACTACTTTACTTTTGAAAATATCTTTACAAAATGTTACTTATACAAAATGTTACTTATACAAATTGTTCAGAATCTTTTTTTCTTATTTGGTTCTTCTATTTCACTCCTTACCTTATAGTAGGGTAAAGTCAACTAATCAAAGCAAGCGAAATGAATGACAAAAAATTTGTTTGATTTACACAGCTGTAATGGGATTTCTTTCTTGAAATTCGGCAAAAACGGCCCTATGCCATATAATTTCAATAATGTTACATTGAAATCATATGGTTTGCAGGTAAAATGCATCGGTTTTAACGCAAATGATGAACAACCTTAATTTCCAAAGCTTTTTGGAGATAAATTCAGGCAAGTTTTGACTTTATTAATTAAAGGCATGATTAGACGCATGCTACTTTTAAGTCTGTGTGTTTTATACAAACACTATATCTAAATTATTTCTTTATGATTACGCTTTATTCGACCATTTTTTAACGCTTATTGTCCGAAGCTAAAAAACAAACTAGAAAATTCTAACTAATGACATTTCTAGCTGATTCTTCCCCGAATCTTAAGCGGACTTTATTTATCTCCAAAATTGATTTTTGGATAATTGAAGAGAATTGTCCATCCTATTTTGTTAAAATAAACTATTTGGAATGAAAAACAGGACGTCACCAATAAAATGATATTAGATTTTTGGAAAGCCAGTATAAAATTACTCGTTGAAGAGACTGACGAGTCAGTTTTAAAATTTATTTTTATTTTTGTTTATTTATTTTTTTAATTAATAACAATTAATCAATTTAATATTAAAAGTATTTATATATGATAATTTCCAAATACAATTAATTGATATGATAATTTTACAATTCGTATATAGTAAGTTTTATGTTCATGAATAAAAAAAACCTTATTAAATAAATTTATAATCTTTTATTTATATAATTAACGTCAACATAAATAAATTATTTAAAAAAATTTAATGTTTGTAGTATTAATATATTCGTAAAATATTTTAAGTAACATTTAATTTATTCAGTAACTTTAAATTAAATAAATTTGTTAATAAAAAAATAACTTTTTGATTGTAAAATTAATTTTTTTTCAGAATTGTTAACTATAAATCAGGAATAGCTATGAAAATTTGTCTTTTTGAATTATGTAATTTATGTTTAAAATGCTACCTGGTCAATTTTTAATCTGAATTAACTTCTGAAACTAATTCTGTCTCATATATTAAATATTGAATATATTGAAATACAATTAAATAATAATAATTATTATAAAATTAGTATAAAATAAGAGTTTTTATTCTGCACTATGATATTAGATCACTTCATCATACCTCGTACGACACAACATTATTATACACAGTACAGTACAATAAATCATTTTACAGTACTGAATTAATTACAACATTACTTAATCATTTTCAATTATCCCATCCAATTAATAATGGAAGTTGTCTTCATACTGAGTAAATACTGAATTTCACACATAATAACATTATCAACGAATTTGTCTGAAAGTTGTTCGTAAATATAAAGACAAACTCATACAAAAAATCAACTAAATAAAACAATCAACTATGCCTTATTGACAGCCTTATTTAATGAGGATTGTTTATCTATGCGTTTACCATTTTACCAATATAATTTAAAATTAAATTATTTTTAATTTCTACCTAAATATGAAATATTTAATACCAAATTTCTTCTTTCAATTTCATCAACGCTATCAGTTATGAAATTATCTTATATATACATCAAAAAGTCACCGTCCTTACTCTAAAATTATTACATGCTCAAGCCATAAACAGAGCAACTATTCTAATAAAAATAAAAAATTTGAAATTGATTTTTACTTTGAACTGACAACAAAATCCATATAAAATGATTGAATGATAAATTAATCATTTTAACATCAGATTTAACTAAACGATTCTTTTGGTAACAATTAAATTTATGTTTATATTAATTAATTTTCGTATATCTATTAAATATTTTCCTGACATAAATATAACAATTTATTATAATTATCAATTTCATAAACATTAAAACTTATTTTATTATAATTTACCATCAAAACAATTAAAGAACATAAATTTTAATTAGAAATTAATATCAAAAGGAATTTTTTTTTGATGTAAAGTTTCTTATTACATTATGTATTTTAAAATATAATTAATTTTATGAATTTATATTAAAACTATGTAATTCCCAGACGGGTCGTTATCGCAAAATATTACAAAAATATAAGAAAATTCTATAGTTTTTCATCATAAATAAGAAAAGTTTACAAACTACTTACGTCATAAATAACCTTCGTTCGTTCGTATGTAATGGCGGTACAGTGTTTGTTATCATGTACAAGATTTCCTTCTCTATGTATTTGCCCAATGATATTCTATCTAGATACTATAATATGAAATTGAAGAAAATAGAATATTACATGAAATGTAAAAAACGGAATTGAATAAGCATTTTTGAATTATCAAAGGATTGAAGGATAAAAAATCACTTTATATTATTAAATTAGCTGAATTATCCAGTAAATGTTAATAAATTTCAATATTAATTTAAATGTGTTAAATTTAAATAATTAAATTTCTTCTTTTTTACATGTTAAAGTATAAAATTACTAGTAATAATTTGTATAAAACAATTGCTTTTAATATGTTAACATAATATAAACATCTGCAAAATAAAATCATTATATAATTTTAATATATTTCATAAGGTTTGGACATCAACATTTTAACAATTGAATAAAAAAAGGATAATTTTCTTCAATAAAAAACAGATTGAAATTATATTATTTGTTTAAAAAATCAAAAAAATAATTTTCATATATAAATTAAACTAGTAAATTAATTAAATTTTTCATCCTTGATATTTAATCTTATATATTAAATTGAATATTTTAATAATTAAATTAAAGTAATTAAAATTTGACTCTGCACACCACAATCGGAAAAAGATCGATTCATACTGCATATGACTTATAACTGGGCAGTTATTCCACTATTCTAGATTTCAATATTATTTTTTACTTACTTCATTTCCTTCTTTAGACGATTTTTAAGCAGTTCTACGACTTTTTAGTATCAGTTGATTGGACTTCGTTGAAAGGTTGTTTATCAATAACATTTCAATTCATTACAAATCCATTATTTTTGTATATACTACTTTTTGTAGTATATTTAATTTATAATAAATTATATATTTTCTTCTTCTGTATGGATTCCTCTATGCTCTGCCTACATGAATCTCTACATCAATCTGCGGCTCTCCAGTTGAACGTCTGCAAAGTGTCGTGTCAGCTGTTGCTGTGTTTACCCATCTCAATCTCGGTCCGCCAATTGACATATTCATCTTAATTTTACCATTCAGCACATTTCTTCTTCATATACCGCACCTAAGAAACACTTTAATATTTTCCTTTCAATAATCTTTCTTCTGTTGTTTTGTTTAATGGTCCAGTTTTAATTTGGATGGAATATAACAGAGGGAATCATTGTTTTGTATAGCTTAATTTTAGTTTCTCTGTGAAACATCTAGTTTTAAGTTTTTAAGTAGAATTTCTCAATTATCTATTTTATTCGGGTGTTAATTTTTTTCCTTTCTACATTTTTTCTGGTAATAGTTGAACCTAAATATTATTATAATAAAAAAATCCTAAATTTTATTGTACATAATTTTCTATTTTTAAATTTTATAGAATTTCTTTTTTTATGTTAAATTATTAATACCTTTATTTAATATATTTTCCTCATGAAACTGTTCCTATCTAAATATATTAGAAAATATCAATAATAAAAATCGAATATGGATTTCATTCTCAATATATTAAGAACACGTTTCCATTAATTATTTATTTAAAACATTTTTACTGTACATGCTATTCAGTTTCTGACCCCCTCAAGCAATATTAAAATCGGATACATTCGAAATTTATATTTTTTATAATATCTAAATTATTATTTGCCCAAATAATTTAATAGAAAATCGTGTAATGAATAAAGATATTATAAATAACTGTAGCTACCATGACATTTTATGTAATTACAAAATAGATATATTAATAAAAAATTATTAGATAGCTAATTAAGATAACCTGGCATAGACATAAAATATATTTATATTTAATGAATATTCAGCAAATAATTTATAAAAAAAAATTACCAAGTTTCTATAGTATTTAATATCCAGGTAAAAGGTATTTAAAAAAAAAACATTTATTTTATTAAATTTACAAATTGAAATATTAATTACAATACAAAATTCTCATTAAATTAATTTTTCTTATTCCATTTTTTTTATTTTTCTAATTTTTTGTAAATCATTAAAAACAAATTTTTTTTTATGTCAATTTCAAAATAATAATAAAAATGTAATTAATATAATTAAATCCAAAACATTTTTAAAAAAAATAAATCAAATTTAATTACAAATTATATTTAATGATAAAAAACAATTAAATGAAAAAAAAAGAAATAGGATTTATAAAAAATTGGAATGTCACGTATAAAATTCCCATTAGTCTTATTACTTGATATGCGATTTAGAAATTTAACTAATAAAAATAAATTGATTATTTTGATAGGAAGATTTTCTAATATACAATCCTGAAAGTATTACCTGATTAATAAATTAGTTTTATTGCTTAAAACTATTTACAACATAAAACTATTTATCTAGCATATTTGAAATATTACATAAAACATATTTATTATAGACAAATAAAACCAATAAATTAGAATAATATATAAAAATCATTTTGATCATAAATCCTGATTTTCATAAGTTAGTTTTGTCAGTTTTATTGTTGAATGGATGATATATGAATCGATAGAACAGACGATAATCCGTATAGAACTCATGAATTAGTCTAAATTATAACCCTCTTAAACCGTTCGTTACATCACATGTAGTATAACAGATGATTGAATTACCCACTATTTCGACCAAACCATAGAATTCTGGTTCCCATAAAATGGTAACCAAAAAATTTATGACACAGATGCATGAGGCAGGGAATAAAATGCATAAAAATGAGTTCACTTTCGTCTACATGTAAAAACTAATGAAATGAAAGGAAAATTGTCTTGCCCATGAGACGTAAAACCGAGTTTTTCAATAGTAATTAACTTTTCCCATCTTTTATAAGTAAAATATTCCTAACAAATCATACTTTTCTATATTTTCGAACGTTTTAAAGTTGCATAAGTAATATAATTGTGTCCCTTTTAATATCTAATCAATAAAAATGATGAAATCAACTCTGAAAAATCCGGTTTTATATATAAGTCAATTATTTAATACCGAATTTTTTGACAAAGCTTCAATGAAAATTTCCATAAACAAGAATTTGACAAGAATTTGATTAAAAGACATTTAATTATATAAATTTAAGGATTTACAGTCCATCGTGAACGTTTTTTTTAATTAACTAACGAAGTATCGCTTCATTTAAATTCTTTGCTAATAAATCCTGATAAATTTCAAAATAAATTCTAACGACTCAATTATCAATTGCATACTATAAAACCAAGTAATCGTATTAATTATCTAAATTTCAGAAAATGTCATTTAACATAATTGTTCTCTAAAAATTATTTTAAGATGGAAACACAGTGCCCCGTGAACGTTGGTGCTGAACGTTAAGGGTGATGTTGAAAATATAGTATAAAAAACTCTAACTATCAGCCCTGAAATAAAACTAAGTAAATTACCTCGTTCTCGAACAATATAATTTAAAATTTATGATCACCGTCTGACGGCGACGGTGATGGTTCAATGATATTGAAGTTATGAATATTGAAACTTTTTAAATATTGAATTTGATTCTTACATAATTCCAACAAATGAAATACCAATTGTTGGATAATCGAATTGTTTTACCTATAAATTCACAAATTCGAATTTTAGTAACAACTGCAGATGTAATTCATTCATGAACAATCCCAGCTTTAGAATATAAAGGTTGATGGAAACCGATTAAATCAAACTAATTTCTTTATTAATCGATCTGGATGATTTTTTGGATAATCTTCAGAAATTTATGGAGCAAATCATAGTTTTTTAAAAATTCCTGTAAATTATTTAATCAATAAATAATTATTTCATTAAATGACTGAAAGGAAATACTGGTCTCTTAGCTTTAAGCAGAAATAAAAAGTAGAACAGAATAGCAACAAAATTAATTTACAAGTTTAAGTAAACCAATATGACAGATTCCATATAGTAATCAAAATATGGAAAGTAAAATATCATTATATAAATCTAAATATATTGTATAATTATAATAAAACTGATCTTTATCCTTTTATTTATCATATTTTACTATCACAACAATATAGATTTTACAAAGAGTATAACAAAAATAGAAAAAGAATATAAAATTTTACTTTATTCCAATTTATATATTTGTATGTATATACGAAATAAAAACAACAACAAAATTTATACTATATTTATTTTTGTTATCAAATTTTCTGTTTCTGTTTATTATTCATTGTCCAATAATAAATTGAGAAAATCCATTTCAAATTTTTCTTCCTTTGGACAATAATAAAATCTTACCTTATTTGTTTTTTGTTTTTTTTTTTCCTTTAACAAACTTTTAGTTTTTTTTTTTTTAGATACAGTGAAAACTCATTATAAGAAACTTTCGTTATAAGCAACCCTCGATATAGTCGACAATTTTTAATATTTATTTTCACTTTTCCACTGTGTCGTCAATTTTTAAAATTATTATTTGGATTTTTGGAAAAAGTTCATAAAACGCTTTAAAATTTATATTTTATTTGAAAATTTAAATCTTCAATTATAGATTGTAGAACAGCTACATACAATAATTGTGCAATACGTTAAGAAAAATCATTTCAAATCAATTTTCGAGGAACATGTTCAAGCTGGTATACCACGAAATGTAACCAGCTTATAATAAAATTTTCCTCTGTTATTAACAATATTTGCAAATATGAAAATTACTACACAGATTGTGAAAGTCAAATTTTTGAAATTTATGTAATACCTGAATTTCAATAAATTTTACATATATCGCAATCAAAAAATACAAATAATTTTCTTTGGTACCGATAAATAAATTTAATTTCTTTTTTGGTATACCAAATTCCATATAGGAAAATTTATTTCGTATAGGCAACTTTTTAAAAAATCGTTTTCAAAAAGTTTCTAATAACGAATTTTCACTGTATCTAATATACAAACACATCTATACACACACTAACACAATTGTAATAAAGATTTAATATTAATAATAAAAATAATAAAAAAAACCACATATACAAACAAAATCTTCTACTATAATAATAAAAAATAAATAAATTTTGGTATATAAACGATCCTGGATGGACAAGATTCTTTTTTTTTTATTATTATTATTTTTATATTTCCTAATATATTCTAATATCCTTTTTAACTCTCAATATATATATAAAAAAAGGACATGCGATCCTATTTGAGACATCATACATAAAAATGACTAAAAATATATTTCATATAAAATATAATATTAAAACGTAAATTGAGATGAATCGAGTATATGATTATGAGATGAAAATAAACAATCTATTTTGGATTAGGTATAAACTGGTGGAACAATATTTTTTTGTTAGGAAAAATTTATTATATAAACATATATAGAAAATAAAAAATGAAAGAAACATAATTTTTTTTTTTTTATTGAAGTTATGCTTTTATGAAAATTGAATTTCCCAAATTTTTTTTCTATAATTTATTACATTAAATCTAATTTAGTGGGTTATGGAATTTTAGGCTTAATATTATTATTATTTTGTACCAACAACAAAAGAAATTCAAAAAATAATCAATTTATATTTAAATGTTTTCTCCATTTTGAGAAACATGTAACAAAATTAAATAAAATTATAAGAAGGAATTTTTTTTTTTATGTAAAATCAGATACAAGAATATATAAAATTTATGGCTTTTAAAAAAAATGATTTTAAATACGTAGGAGCCAGGTATACCAAAAAAATCTATTTATATATAATTTTTAAATATTTTGAAGATTACCTAAATTCGTTAACTTTCTTATACAAGCTCTTAAAATTATATATTAAATTTATACCCATATTTTATTGAAGTTGGTACATGCTTCCACTTCAGTTTTTATCTAAAATGCTTTGATATTTTATATTTTATAAATAATATATATAAAAAGTCTGCTTTTGTCATTAATTACTGTCATATTAAAGTAATTATAATATAGATACAAAATTAAATATATTTATAATTCTAAGAAATAAAATAATCATTCCAATGAATACTAAATAAATGCGCATTTTAAATAGTTAAATTATGTAAAATTTAAAATCTTAAAAATAAAAAGTTTAATGATTGATTTCATAGTGAAATCTTTAGCCTTTTTCAGAGTTTAAGATTATATTTAATTTATTTTCTTAATTTCTAAATGTAAGTTTAAAGAAATTCGTTCCTTAAAGTAAGGTTTATCTTAAGCCGCAGGTGGGGTAGCTCTAAAACTTCACTTTTAACATTAGTTTTTTATACACAAATAGAAAATAAATTCGTATATATTTAAAAAAAAAAGTTATTATTAAAAATTAAAAATTAATAATCCATTTTATAAATTTTATAAAAAATAAAATATTTACGGACACTAACACACAAATTCCAATATTACATTAATTTTTATATTACATTTTCATTCACAATAATATTATGTAATATCAAGAATTCGTATTTTTTGGTTAAACTAAGCTTTGGTAAAATTTTGATTGAGAAACCCAGTGAGCTTAAAATGCAAGCTTAAGCTACACAATCGGTTTAGTTAAGTTTAAGCTTCCACTTTCAAATCTGGCCTAAGTTTATCTATTTTAATCTTACTTTATTTTACTTAAATAATTAAATTATCTTTATAAACTTAACAATACTTTAATATTTTCACTTTAATTAATAATTAATTAAATTTTAGTTTTTCTTTAACATTTATACATACAATTTAACTTTCTACATAATTTTTCTCTATTATGAACTGTCAACACCAGATTCAATGTTGGAAAAAATAATTTTTATGAACTGTTGCCGGAATTCGACCATTTTATAGAAAATTTGTAATTTTTATATTATCATTTCTACTTCTATTAATTTAAATGTAAGTTAGAGGTAAATTATCGACCTCAATTAGTATAAATAAATAAGTTTTTGGAAATTTAATCAATATTCCATAATTATCCATTATTGCCTAAATTTATTATATTTAATTTATCAGCATTTAATATTGCATAATATTGTAAAATATAATTAATTAATTAATGTATTATTTAAATATGAACTTTTGGGATGCAATGAATGATCAACATCCTTGGCTATAGGCAAAATACATAAACTAATGGCCTGATAATATTCAGAGAGGACGACCTGTTAATGTGCATAAACGCATTTAAATAGTATGTACAAAAGAAAATAATAATTAATAATCTGTAAACCAAAACTAACCCAATAATCAATTTAAACATTGTTTCATTTACATAATTACAGATCTCTAACACTCTGTACTTAAAAGAAGGATTAAAATATTACAAATTTTTATGGACTAGATCATGAAACAACACCAAATTTTATTAAAATTGAATCAAAATTACTATAACATGGCCAGAGAAATGGACAGGAACGCGGAAAAGTTAATTGATTTGAATAAATTTTCAGTTTTTTCTATGACAACACTTTTTAGTTGTACTATAACTCTTTTTATAGTTTTTTTTTCAGTATAATCTAATTAAAAATTCTGTATAATCACCTTTATTACAAATAGCAGCACTACAAATATAATATTTGGCGTTTTATATGACAAAAACAATTTCTTTTAGTAATATAAAACTGAAAACTTTATACAATCGCTTTAAAATCTATACTTTCCATTAATATGTTAGGGCCTAATAACAGATGTCAAAATTATATATTTTATATCCACAACTGACAGGTGGTTGGTAGTGTCCCTTATGCAGAACTTTTCTAGTTGTAGATAATAAATAAAGATGTGATAAGTAATATTTTGTAGTTTCAGTTGAAAAAATTTGTAATACTCTATTTAAATATTGTTTCTTTCATTGGGAAATATTCTAACTAAAATTTTACTCAGACTGGAATTATAATGGAATCCAAATTTAAAAAAATATAAATGGCTTAAATCAATTTTTAAGCAATTCTCCAATTTGTTACATCCAATATTTGATAGTTTATGGTTAGTCAAGGATAGTTCAGGGTTATATCCTAAATTTTATACACAGCTTTATTTTCACTGGCAGTATAGAGTATAATTTGATTAAATTTAACAATTTATAATATGGAAATGGAAATTTAAGCTCCATATATAAAGTATTTTTATTTAAGTAGAATATAATATAATAATATCCTTATTTTTTCTTTACAAACCATTGTTTTAGGAAACCCCTATTATAAATACTGACAAAGTTTTTCCAAAAAAAAACAAATCTAAATCATTATCCTTATTACTTATTATTCTACTATCAAAATAGTTTAAATCTAACCTCAAAAAAATAAACTTTATTAATTCAAATTGAAAAGTTTCTCTTAAACTCTGTAAATATATTGCAAAAAAAAACTTTCATTTAAATCAAGTCATGCAATGTAATAAAAGTAATTTTCAAATTGAAAATATAAATAAAAATCTTTTTAAATAAAATAAAATATCCTAACAAGTCCTAACAAGTGGTTAACCTGCAATACACTTAAATGTAATCCTCTTTCTTAAATGCATTTTTCTGTTCATTTTATATTCTTTGTTGTCAACTTAAATTTTATATAAATAAACATTTTTATTAACTATTTATTTATATAAATTTAGTGATACTAAAAATTGGTTATACTATTTTTCTTTTACTTGTGGGAAATTTGTTTTTCTTTCCTTAATTTACTTAATAATAAAAATTCATTATTTTATATATGGAAATTTATAGTTGAAAAAGAGAATTTTATTTATGTATTTTGAAATGTGGTCCATTTGTGAATACAATTTTGTCATACCAAAATATAAATTTCAACTAAAACTATAAAAATGTTGTTTATATTTGTACAGAGTTTTTTGAATTGCACATTGTAGCCAATAAATAAATACGTAAAATAAACTTTTTTAGATGGAAGGATGAATTTGAAAGATGTGTAATATTGACGAATTTAATTCGTACATTCAGAACAACGTTTAATTCAGTAATACTCTTTGAGAAATATACTTTATGACAACTCCACTCGATGATTACTTGATGAAATTTGGTTTTCATTTATGATTTACTTATTTTCAATCAGATTTTCTCAATCAAAATGATACATTGACCCATATAAAATTTACTATCGAATTTTGGATTAAATATGATCCATTGACGTTTATCAGTGTTGTGCAAAGTATATTTTTCATAAGGTGTTCTTCGAAATTGTTACAATAATCTTTTATATACTAAATTTTCTATAATTCTCTAGTCGAAGGCCTGGAAAACTAACTAGAAGATTAAATATTGGTAAACAATTAAATGGAAATATCCTAAAGTTAATTTCAAAACACAAATTTTGTTCACATTATCATTAATATCATTAAAGTGGCTATGAGATAAGTCAACGTGTAGTGTAGATAATGAAAGTTTACAAGTTTAGTGTAAGGTTACCAAATTTACGAAAGGTTTTTTGCAATTTAAAATTTTTTAATCTGGAACTCATAAATTTCAATATCACATGAATTTTTATGGTACATTTTCATTCACAATAATTTTATTTCCAATTAGAATTTACAATAATTAACATTTTTTGGCTTAACTAAGCTTAGGTAAAATTTTGATTGAGAAACCCAGTGAGCTTAAGTTGCTAGTGTTAAGCTACACAATCGGTTTAGTTAACCTTAAGTTTCCACTGTGAAATCCACCCTTTATTCTTACTAATACAGTGGCGTACGAATGTGAGGGTTAATAGGGCATTAATCCTCATTTTTATGACATATTTGGAACTTACTATTTCTACTTAAAAAATAGCTTTTTTTAGAATTGTTCATAAGATAAAGATAGATAAAAATACACTGATTTATAATCTAAATCGTAGTTGTAATTGAATTTGAATATAAAATTTAAGAAACATAACTAAAACAAAAAAAAAACTTACTTAATTTCATTCTGACATCATTCTGTGTGCGCCACTGAATAAATTACTAATAAATTTTAAATAATTTTTGAATAATATTTTAATACCACCTGCTAAAAAACATTAATTTTTCTTCATTTACAAAATATTG
This sequence comes from Rhamphomyia laevipes, assembly GCA_963920725.1. Classification (NCBI taxonomy): domain Eukaryota; kingdom Metazoa; phylum Arthropoda; class Insecta; order Diptera; family Empididae; genus Rhamphomyia; species Rhamphomyia laevipes. The sequence continues at coordinate 10,053,829 of OY987256.1, read as the reverse complement.
AACTAAATTTCTAAAAAATATACTATAATAATAAGAAAATTAGTTCCAATAAATTTCACATTTAATCAGCATGGAAATTAAGCTTCATATAATTTTTTATTATCATATTTTCAATTTTCTACATAAAAAAAACTGATTTTTAATTTCTCTAGAGAAAATGAAAATTTTCATTTCTTATGATTTTCAAATATTATAAAATTATTTGCATATCTCAAGATACTACAAAAAAAGAAAAATGAAGAAATTTCATAACAAAATTGAAATTTTTTAGTTTTGTTTTCCTATAATTATTTTTTACATATAATACGTAAGAGTTCAGAAAGTCCTTTTACTATCTTCACATATATATATTTATTTTTTATAGTTTTCTTTTATTTCTTCTTTTAAAACACATTTTCATGATTTATTTTCTATTCTGTGGAATGAAAAACTTTTGAATATAATTTTCCCATATAGGTTTTTCTATATACATAAGAAAAAGACATTGAAAAACTTTATGAAAAACTTTAAATTAAGTTGTGCAAACTTGTTAGTAAATTTTGCTATCCCCATAACGATGAAAATATAAAATTAAAAAAAAAAGGTACTATAAAGTCATAAAGATCACATAAGTGCATAAAAGTATGAAAGTGTAGAGATAAAATTTATATGAGATTGTTTCAAAAAGTTATCATAAAAAAAAAATAACAACAAATATTTTTTTTAAGTAAAATTCTTTATTATAATGAATTGAAAATATTTAGATATCATTAAATTAATAAGAACTGGGAAATTTTATTTGTAGAGATTATAATGAAAATTTCTTTATAATACTTTTTTTTATTAGCGAGAGACCGGATAATGATAAGTGTCGTTATAATATTCGATAAGGTTATGAAAAATTTCATTTCGTTATGTAACGATTATGGAATAATCTTACTCAAAATCTTGTTTCAATAATCTACAGTGACTTAAATAGGAAAATACCTAAAAGACCTATTTGACAATTGCATATAGAAAAGCCTTGAAAACACTTTTTTTCATTCAACCAATGTTGTGCGATAGAATATAAAATTCTTATCAAATCCTTCTAAAAATGTAGCAAATTATATTTACCTTTTCTTTGTAAACGTATAACTTATGTACCTATAACAACAAACATTTCTGTTCTCAATGTTCTTAAATTCAGTTCCATCATAAAAACCGAAAAAACAAAATGGTGAAATTGTTATAATAAATTTCTATATTGTTATAATGTTATTTATAGTACTAGGAATTCCACAAGTTATTTAGAAGTTATAAAGATATTATAACACGTTAATGATTATTATTGGTTTATAGTTCCGATCCCTGTTCTTTTTATTCACCTGTATTTGTGTACTGTAGCTACCTACTAATATACAATATACTTTACAGTTTTGCAAGTTTATCCTTCCGTATGTCCGATTATCGTCCATTATTATTCTGATATAAAAGAACTTGAAACTTCAAAACTAACTCCACTCGAAAGTTAAAAAAGTGTATAATTCTTTGCACAGATTAGTAAGGAATCCTTGATAATTTTTGAGTCCTAGAAATTGTGTTTTTTTTTTTGTGAATAATATTAAAACAATTTCCATCCAATGAATTTGATGAAATGAACACAATTGTGTGCGTGGTATTAGATAGGCCTATGTTAATTGAAATGCCAGTTCCGAAAATTATTAGAAAAATCAAGAGGATTACACGTTCGAATTAAGTATTAATGTTAATCTAATACTTTTGTAATTCAATGAAAGATTTTAAATACTCAAGGTTTTAGTTAGTGTTCGAATAATTTTAATGCAGTAATCGTCAACCTACAAAACTGCCTGCAAAACTTTGTACATTTTATGTATGAATTTTGGTAATACGTTTTGTAATAATTTATTGTATAAACTGTCTGTGTTTCGTTTTATTACTACCGCCCTATATTAATCAAAAATTAATATAAATTCTATATAAAATATAAAGTTAAAATTTATTGAAATTTTCTTAATACTCGGATAGCAAAACATTTAAAAATTATTCATAAAATGAATATTAAGTACACTTTAAATCTAGTAGTTTAAATTATGATACAATTACTGTCTTGTGGGTGGATTATATTATCAAAAATTTGAAATCTCTAAATTATACAAAAAAACAAAAAAAAATATTCTATTTTCTGTATATTTTTGAAAAATTGTCTATTTTTTACTTATCGAGGACGATTTCCTTGACTAATTTAAATATTTCCCGAAATAAATTTTATGCCATTTGACAAAAAACCAAACCAAAAACAAAAATTTAACATTTAGAAATCCTTTTTTTTATTGTTATTATTATTATTATTTTATTTGTTGTTCAGTTAAGTCCTTTTTTATGAAAACAATTCCTTGAAAATTATTTTGTTCTTTTTATATTTAACTCTTACGACACGATTTTTTTTAAAAAAAAACTCATAGAAATAAGTTTTAGTGTTAGCCAAAAAAGGACTAAATATAATATTTAAATGGAAGTCGATCAATATTATATAATATTTATGGAAAAGGTCAATTTTTATTTGGATAAAATCATTGAATTTTTAAAAACTATTTTAAATGATTATATAATTTCAATTTTATGAACATGGAATATTTTAATTTCATTAAATTTTATCATATATAGAAAATCTTGTATGGAGAAGATCAGATTTTGGTAGATTTTCCTTAAAATAAAATTTACTATATTTCCAAAAAGATTTCTTGACTTGTGTAATGAAAATTTTATAAGTCTTCTACCTAAAAAATCAATTTTATTAGACCAGATTTTAGTTGAAATTAGTTTACAGGATTTCTAACATCATTTTAAAAATTGTTAATAATGTGCAAGTAAATCGATTCAAAAACTCTAAGAGGAAGGATAAGAAATTTACCTACGGATGTACGAAATTTCTCGATTGAGAAAATGTCAACTTTGAAAAAACTCGATTGACTGAGAAATTGTCGACTGAAAAAATATTGACTAAGAAAATGTTCTTTGAGAAATTATTGACTATAAAATATTTTGACTAAGAAATTATGGACTGAGAAAATGTCGACTGAAAAATTATCGACTGAAGAAATGTTGACTGAGAAAATGTTGATTTAGAAATTGTAGACTGAGAAAATATTGTGGATGGGAAAATATGATCAAACAAAATCAAACCATAAATTTTGATTGGAAAAGTGTTGGCTGAGAAAATAAGTTTTTATAAGAACTTACGATATTTTATTTCAAAGTATCTGCATTTTATAAATCGAAATTTTCTACTTATAATAATTTAATATAAATTTGAAAATATAATTTAAATCTTGTATGAATGACAATATCTATCAGATACATAGCAAATATTTTCAATAACTTAAAACTTTGATAAATAATTTTCCTTTTATTTATTTTTTTTGTAAATATACAAAATCAAAAATTCTTGGTTGGGGAATTTAAATATTAATTTTATCTCAACAAACAAAACAAAACCCTCTGCCAAAAAGGTCCTTACAGTAATGTTAATATCCCATGTAGAAAATTAATAATAAAATACCAGCAAATAAAAATATAAAAAAAAAATCTTATACTTTGATGGTAAAATGTAAAATTTCTAGTTTTACATTACATAATAATATTTTAAATTCGTTACATGACTTTTTAAGGGTCAAAACCCTAAAAGTTTTTTTTTTGTTTTATATTCTTACACGTAGAACGAATGTCCTTTTCTCATGACCTAAACTTCTCCAAATATAAGCAAGCACCTTCCCACCTATAACTACCCCCAAAGGACACATTTATTTATTATCACTAAAGTATTTTAAAATTTAACAAAAACTTTTTTTTTTTTTTAATATTATTTTTTTGTTAATTTACGCAAAACAACCATAAAATATATTTTTTTTTTATAAATATTCAAAAAAAGGACAAAATATTTACATTTTTGAGCATTAAATAAAATGTTTATATAGATTAAAATCGAAATAATTTGAATACTTTTTGGTTTAAATTATTTTCCAGATGAAAAAATTAGTTTTAAAAAAAAAATAGGAAAATTAAAAACAAAATTAATATAATTATTATTGTGTTTAACATTTTAAATTTAAAAGAATATAATTTTCCATTTCAAATATAAAAAATTAAAGTTTTATTGTGAATTAGTATTTTTCCTCGAAAATTAAATAATTTAGCTAGATTCACATTGAAAAAAGGATATTTAAGGATATTATTTTCCCAGTATTTTAAATTCCATTAACCGTCGTAGTCGTGGTCTTCGGTTTGGTTGCTTAATTTTAATAAAATTGTATAACAAGCAAAATTAATAATAAATTTACATTAATTTTATGTTCTGGTTCATATAAAAATGGTATGAAAATTGCATTTCTGGTTCAAGGGTGGTAAATTTTTTGTGAAACTATAATAATTTTAGAATTCATTTTATTATATTTTAAAATATATTTCATTTTTATATAATATTATAATAATTCGCTTAAAATACTATTTTTGCATACCTTTAGGCGTGTTGAACATGAGTTGTCTTGAAAATAAACAGATTCATAGTGGATTTAGGTATATACTTTATTTTATGAAGTAGTAATAAATAATACTGTATCAGAAGTAGTTTATTTCGTTATAATTAGCGAAGTAGTAACGTCCTTTTCAGATCTGTGAAACCCCTATGTAAGTGGTACCTTGTTAAATCAAATTTTAATGATTTGTTACTATAATTTTTATATATTAATTTTTATTTTATAAAATACTTTTTATATTATTTAACTGTTTGTATTAAGCAATTAGTGTGTAGTGTCTCCAATAGTTAACCAAACTGACACATCATCTCATTACCATTATTTTTATGATTAATCAATTTTCCTCATTTCATTATTCCCAAACCAAGGATTAAAATTGAGCGAAACAAAATAATTTTTGTATCTCTCAATATCTCATTCGACATAAGATTTTTATGTCTTACTTTTGAGAGTAAAATTATAAAGGAATAATTAAGAATTGATCCTTATGTCGAATGGCTTTATGTAAGTACGACAGCCCTCAAAACTTGTGACAATCCAAATCAGTTCTTACCTTAATATTTTTTCAGGCTTTTATTTTATACCTTTTATAATTTTGTTAGCTTTAATGTAGATACAGACATTTTATAATTGCACTAATATAATTTGGCTAATGAAGAAAGTGATTTCGTATTTCAAGAAAACAAGCCATCGAAATATTCTTTAAATTCATTTAAAATTCTAATATTGAAAATTTACAAGAAAATATTTACAGTCCTAAGAAAAATTTAATAAAAGAATTCTTTAAAACCAATTTAAAATACTTTTTAAATCGACCCTAAAATGAAATTTTTTTCTAAAATCTTTACAAACTTTTCCACAAATTAATAGAAAAATCTCTGAAAATCAATTAACCTAAAATTTTATATTAAATGTATTATTAAATTTTTGTATATTAAATAAAATGTTAAAATGTTTTCTATAAAATTACTAAAAATATAATTCTCTGTTGCCCAAAGAAATACTATTGTTTACAAGACTACATCAAATAAAACATTTTCACATCAATATGGTTCACATTTATATTTCTATATATTTAAGGACACTATTAAAATTATACACACAGTTATACAGTATCTTTCTATATATATACCTACAGCTACACACGCCATACTTAAATTTTTTCTCAATAACTGTCATTGGCAGAAATTTACACAATAATTTTTTGTACCATTTTTTTTTCTTTTCTTTTTGCTAATGATTCTGAAAACTTGTAATTCATACTTTCAAAAGTAAAATTGCCCAAAGCAATTATGGTGTGCTTAAAATGGCGTGAAGTTTCAAGAAAGTAAAAAACAAAAAAAGATTACAAAAAAAAAAAGAATATTTGAACAAAAAGAACTTTTGAATCTTGTCTTCCAGGATTTTTGAATGTTGTTCATTTCTATGTGAATTTTCTTATACAAAGACCTTTTAAATAACCAAACCTTATTATAATTTTCTTCAATACAAATAATTTTCTTCATATAAATATTAATTTTCTTTATTTTCATTAGGTGGTTCGGAGTTTTTTTTTGTGGTAGTAAAAGAAAATCAATTTTAATTAAATAAAAGTTGTCTTTTTACCATCTTATACCTCATTCAATATTTAAGCATTTCATGCCGGCAACAAAAATGTTACACTGTACGTTACACAGTAGTTAAGTTACTAACGAAAAGGACAATATTATGTACCGACTCGAATACCAAGCTAAATCACTTGCATACTAATGTACAGAAATTACCAGGCAAACTACTTGAATAATGAGGCTATAAACTATAAAAGTTTACGTATACAGCTATTAGGAACTTTCGTATCTTGCATACAGGCATATGAACAATATCAATGTACTGGGAAGATTACAACAATCATTTTACAATCTAATTTAAAAAAAATATTCTAACAAAAATGGGCCAGAAAAGATCTTCAAAATTTCTAGAAGTCTAAAAACAAATCTACTGAAATTTGGTTTAAAAATAATAGCTTACGCAGAATATCTGCTATTGAAATTCCACCACTAATTAAATTTCTAGTCACATTAAAGACCCATTCAAATTTTTAATATAAATATATTTTACGATGCAGTTTCTCTAGAACCATGAATTAAAGTTTATTTATAATAACCAGCACTACCAACACTGATGACCAACTGGATGACACCATCATTATATTTATTATCCTTTAACACAGCTGCTCTTAATCCTTGAAACTTGATTTTAATGTTAAGTAATAATTTTTAGTTAAATAGAAAATTTTTTAAAAAAATAACACAACGAAACAGTGGAAAAGCCCATCACATAAAGTAGAGTATTTCTGAAATAAATAAATAAAACGAAAAACCTAAAAAATGAATAATTATTTCTAAAGGATTTTTATGATGACGGCAATTAAATTTATTGTACGTATAAGAAGAAAATTATTTTTATAGTGTTTAAAATAATAACGAAAAAATTATTTTTAATATTTTTCACTTGTTTTAATATAAATACCATTAGAGTTGGGCCAAAGTAATAAGGTTTCATAAAATAATAAAATATTATATCCTTGTTTTGTCTACGCTTTTTTACGTTAAAAAATATATTTAATTCTACTGAGAATTTTGGTATTGTTGCGTTAAAGTTTAAATTAACACAATGCAAAACATAATAAAAGTAATAAAGGTTTAAATTTTTATGAGTATAAATTTTCGCATTACCGAAAAACGTATAAAATTTATTATTCCTTTTACTCCAGGGTAAATGCATATAAAAACTTGTTGAAAAAAAAAAAATTATAAATTTTTTTTTTTTAGAAATTTAAATTTAAAAATATTTTATTTAATACTTAAAAAATTTAATATTAACATCGTAAATTTGTAGAAATGATGAAATATCAGTAGTGGTTTCGTTAAATTTAAAATTATTATATACTAATACAAAGTCGTATGAAACATATGTAAAGGAATTACCATAAATGAACTTTCAACATCCAATAAATTTAACAGAAATTACGTTAACTTTTGCAATGCTGCATAAGTGCTCAATCAAATTAGTTTCAAGCGTCATATAAACGTTTGAAAACATTAGTAAATACAAATATGGTCACTTATAATTATCAACTTCTATGAATTTCCTGTAAAATATTTACAAATTTAAAGTATAAATATAAATTAACAAATTAAATTTGAAAAAGTTAAATCAAACTCTATAAAAATGTTATTCGCCAACAAATTTATATCGCCATATCTTATGAAGACTGCGGTACGACATATAAGATAACTAAGATTGAAACTCGAAATTCCACTTTTCTTCAAGCTAATGAGATAGTTTAATATGTTAGGAGTTAGGATGAAATGATCTAACTCCCATAATAAAAAAAAAAAAACTTTCAATATTTGATTTGTTTTCAAAATTAAACAATATTCTGCATGAGCTTAAGTATCAAATGTCATTCAATTAGCTCAAAAGTAAAATGTCAGTATTAAAACATAAGTAACAGATTATTGTAATTAATTGCATTCTCGAATACGAAATTGAAATTTGCCAAATTTTGTAAAACAATCTATCTGTCATACCTTAGTTTGGTAAAACGATCTATCTCTATATTTGGTTCACTATCAAAATTTACAAGATTAAATTCAAAATTTCAAGATTTTTTCCTATTTTCTAATATAAAACTTATAATTACAAAATTTTTAATTATTAAAACAACCTTTTAACACTAGCAACCTATCCGCTGCAGTGTTCTAAACTGACCAACTTACCCAATAAGCCAAATGCCCCATCAGAACACCGACAATCACTAATTATTAACGAATTGAGATTTTTTCTTTTTTGATAGTGATACTCTATCAAATTTACCATTGTCTTGAACTTGTGTGAATAATGCTAGACTAAATTTCACCAACTAATACTACAAATTATCCTCTAGATAATTTTCAAAACAAATTCCTTAAATAATTTAACAAATTATACAAAAAATCCACAACAATTCATATAATAAAAAGTAAATTCTTTAGGGAATTAACATTAGCTAGCTATAATAAAAAAAATTGTTGCTATATAATTTACTCAAAATGTTTTGTGGTTAATTTTTGAAAAACATTGTTTTGAAACGTAACCCTCCCAAACAAACCTGGAGGGTTACATTTCAAAAGGCCTGTACGCTAATACGATTTATGCGTGTGTGTCTAATTGTCTTATGCAATTTTAATAATATTTTTTTTTTTCATATATTACCAGAATTTTTATTCCCTTTATGCTGAATCCTGAATATAATTTATGCACACGCAAAATCATTTTTCTTCTAATTTTTTTTCATTTTCATTTTTTTTTTTTTTTGAAGGCTGTGTTTATTGCTTTTTGTTGTTGTTGTTGTTGTAATATTAAAATATTAGTAGATACATCAAAAAATCTTTATGCTCCTTATGTTGTTTTACGTGTACATATATGATTTTTTTGGTTTGGTTTGGTTTGAACTAATATATTATTTCTTTTGGTAAAGAATTTGAACATACATACGTGATCCTTGTGGATTGTAGGGAGCTACAAATAAAAAATCATATTCCCAACATAGTAGGACTAAGAGTTATTAACACAAATATGAAAATTATATGTGTTATTATGAAGATAAAAAAGAAATCATTTACCTTTGAAATACTCTAAGAATTATTCTTCTTATTTTTACAGTTTTGTGATTAATTGTATCATGAAATAAAAACACCAGCTATAAATATATAATTGAACGTCAAGAGTCACAGATACAATTTTATTATATATAAAAATATGATTATGAAATTCTTTGTATATGATCACATAAATATAATTTAAATAATTAAATTATTGATATAATTGTGATTTATATTGTGTATACGAATTTTAATACAAAAATTATTAAAATGATAAAGCATCTACAACAATATATAGATAGACACGTAATATCATTGTATTTCTATTCCTTGTAGTAGTGACACGATAGATGTAAGTTACGAATATAGATGACGCCACAGTGTTCTTTTTGAATAATTGGAAAAGTAAATCCTTCAGAATGATAAAAAGTAATATTTTTTTAATGCAATTGTATTTCTATTCATTCTGAAAGATAGTATTTCTTTCTATTCATATTACTTTTTTCATTCTGAAAGATTTTATTTTTCCAATTTTTCAAAAAGAACACTGTGTCGTCATCTACATTCGTAAGTTAATAGTAACTTTATTCGGATCTGCTAGAACGCTAAGAGGAAAAGATATGGTGTAGTGTAACATATTAAATTAAATAAAATATTATCAAATTAACTAAAAAATAAATGTACAATAATATAAAACTATTTCACAAAACTACGCAACCGACAGACAGGAGAACTAAAAGAAGAGGGCATTTCCAATTTCCAAAATACAAAAACATATGTTTATAATGATTATATTACACAAATCTTAAAATTACATATTATACAGTCAAAACATACACTAACTAGTAACATAGCTAATTGAAAGCTATAAAACTTACTGCTTTCTGAAATTCTAATTAATATTTTTATTGGTTAAAATAATGCGTGATGCATGATAAATAGTTAACTATATTATATTACATACATACTTATATATTTCAAGCATAATTTTAATTAGCATAATTTTCCAATTATTAACCCCCATTTAATTAGTGACTTCAAGGATTTTTTTCTTCATTATTATTTTATTAACCTATTTAAGGTTAATGCAAATGCGGATTCATTTTCTCGGAAAGGCGTAGAAATATCTCGTGGGTATATGACATGTAGGTTAGCTGGCCAATTGAATCTGCGAAACTATCTATTGAGTTAGCAGCGTACAAAATAGTCAAGGACACTGGTTATCAATATCCTCAGTATCGTCAAACCAAATTATGTTGGCTGCGACTATCCAAGAAAAAATTAAAAATCGTTCTGTTCATAGATAGAAATATCTGTAGGAAACTGATTGGTCTCTGTTGGAAACTGATTGTCATGGACAGCTTATACTGCTGAGGAGATGAAACTATGGAAGTCACACTGGAATATCTAGTGTGCGATTGTGGAAGATATGCGCACGTCAAGTATCAATACTTAGGACGTGACATACTGAACGGTTGGTTGGCCCTTTCAACACTACATTTGTGGAGAATAATTCTCTTCATAAAGGTAAGCAGAATTTTTCATAAGGTTGGAGCTTTTTGTTTTTGAACCTTGAGTAGGGACCACAATGGATCCATCGGAATCATCTTTTTTTTCAAATTCTGACAATTTAATATCTTTATAAAAAAAAATAGGCCAGTATTTATCTAGTGTTAATATTTTAAGTTAAAATAAAGTGAATTTAAAAGTCTTTCTATCGGTTGTACAACTTTTCATTCTATCGATCAGTCAAATGTCAAAAAATCGTATAGGAATTTGAAAGTAAAAACTGAGTTGTATGCTGTAAATTGTATGACAAATCCAACTGTTGGCTATTTTGGTTCCTATTTAATCGAATAAAAAGTTATACAACCGATTGATATTATGTAAAGGCGACTTTAAAAGGATTGGTGGATTACATTTTACATATATATGATTAGTAAGAATGTAACGTAACACAAAATAACAATAAAAAATATTATCTGGTTAATGTTACAAGGGCATAATAAAATTTTGCATATTTTCAAGAATCTTTAATATTTCAATTTCCAATAAAATTTTATTGTCCACACCATAAAATTATGATTAACATACAAATACATTAATTTCAAATTTATATACATATTTCCGTAAACTTTAAATTCATATCATTCACAAAAACGAATTAGCATATAAAATTTAATTTCATTTTCACTGATGAAAAATACTGCACAAAATTACGAAATTTTCTCAACATATTTTAATGATGCACTAAACACTAAAAAAAAATTTAATTTTTTGTGTTTTATACTTAATCAAATTGAATTTAAGATCACGTCTTAAATATTAATATTCTGATAGTTTTCATTGCATTTTCAAGACTTGCATATTAACGAAGAAAAAAAAAACAATTTGTACAAGGATAACAATAATAAAAAATTAGAATTAAATGGAAATAAAAAACTTGAAATAATATTAAATTCTCATATTTTTCAACATAAAATTCTAGGACATGTTTTCCTCTTGTTATTCATCAGTATAATTTAAAAACATCGAAAATTCAATTGCATCTTGTATAGTGCGGCTGGCTCCCTTTTACCTATTAAATGGTTAAATTGCAAGGACATTATTTTTTTTTATATAATTTTCATAAAATTTTATACACCTTCACATTTAATGAGTACATAATTTAAATTGTGTATAGAAATTCATTTATTCCTGGAAAAGGACAATTTTGTTATATGAATTGACCAAAAGTCATCAAAATTCACTGAAAATTGCATGTACACAAATTAATTTTAATAATTTTTATATAAACACTAATGTGCTATAGCTATAATATTTGATGTAGGGTACATCATTGCATACGTGTCAATAATATTTGTTTATCTACACTGTTTTGGGCTGTAGAAATAATGAAAATTTACTTATACAATCACTGTAACACTAACGAAGTACCAATTTAATAATTAATTAAATTTTCAATATTTAAAAGAAATATTTTTTTTTGTAATTTTCAAATATATTTTAATTTTTAAATGAATCAATGAAAAAAAAACTTATTTGATGAATATATTACAGCGCCTACACTTGAAATTAGATGAATACAAAAATTTTACCATATATAATTAGAAAATTTATATATGAAAAATGTTAAAGCAAAAAAATAATAATGTTTTCAAAGAAATTTTTAACTTTCTTCTAACTTTCTCCTATATTAAATTATTGAAATCAGCATAAATCACTGATCCCATCCCAGAAAAAGCCTAGAATCGTTAAGAATTTTATTTTAGTAAAAATTATTTGTAGTCTATTAAACACTTTTCACAAGACAAGTTAAAAATTTAGCCCAAAAAAAATATTTCAATAAATTATTCTAAAAGATTTCATAAACTTTGATTAATCAAAACCGTATAAGTTTACCATACGTGGTGGTGATGAATTACGCATTATGTATTTACCATTTAATTAAAATGAGTATTTATGGAAATTATAAAGTTTGTCTATGTCATTATGAACAAATTCTTCAACAATCACGTCAAAATATTTCATTAAATCTGTAACTATATCAACTACAAAAAATGTAGACAAACAAAAATATGAAATTAGATTTAATTAATTAGAAAATTTGTTGAAATTCAAAGCTTTTTACTATCAATAATTTAATCTTTTAATTAGGATCATAGTAAAGGAATGAGGATTTGTTATAGTAGCTGCAGACACAAGCATTGACCACACTGGTTCCATAGAGGTACCATATCATGAATAACTAACTGCTTAGTATGTATTGAAGACCTATCTAGTAAGTGGACAATTTCAACAAATTTTTAGAAGTTTCCTGGTGCTGCAATTCGAGACCTCTTCTAAAGCAGAGTAGTAAGGATATCCTAGAATAACACCTCTATGTCGAGCACTGAAATTGAAGTTGTTTTATGAATTTAACTTGCTCTAGTTCTCTACAGTCTCTGCATTGATAACTTAAGATAAGTTCAAGCCTATGTGCATGCTTGTCGTTCAAGCAGTGTCCAATAAGGAGGCCGAGACTTCTGTCTTCAAATTCGAGCGCTGTAGTGTGATTAGTACGCAGATAACTCTTTCTAGTTCTTTGCAATAGTGGTTAAACCAGTTCGGAGAGTACCTGGTCGATGTTTGTTCCTGTTCAGGCAAGTTCATCCGCCTCTTAACTATGTAAAAATAGTGCCAGATAATTACATCATGTTAGAAAAGTTGAGCTTATAATTTGTATAGATCTTAGAATTTATATATCTGAAATAGGATTTAGAAGGTTCTACAAAATAGTTTTTATATGTTTCTTCAGTTTCATACTGAATTCATCAACATAAAAATAACTTACATGGTGAGGACTATAAAAAATGTAATTAAAATTAAAGAATTCATATTATGAATGTTGCGTTAAATTTCCTGATTACTGGTAATTCAACATCAGAGTTAACAGAGTACTTCCAAATATATGCTGACATTCCAGTGAGGTTTTAAAAATTGTTTTAAACTATGCTTTTAACTGATGATGCTGAAAAATGTTATTACTATCCAGTTTTTTAAACTGAAAATGGTTAAAATTTAAAATAATGAAAAATAATTTTTATTTTTATTTTATTAAATTAACTAAATTATTAATTTATTAAATTAACTATATCCATAAACTTTACAATTTAAGTATTTTACTAAATTCATAAACTACAGAAATGTCTTAAAAATTATTATATCAATTTATTATAATTAACAAAATATAAAACGAAATTTTCCTACTTAATATTAAAAATTTTAAAAAATCCTTACCAAAAAAAAATCTTTTACTTCCTTATTTTTCTAAAATTGTATATTTATTTCGTTCAACAATAAAATCTTATTTTTTTTTATTATTTTGTTGTTAATTTCCCAATCAACACCACAATCTAATCAAACCACATGGAAAAAGTATCTATTTTTTTCCTTCTACAATGAAAAAAATCCTCATAATTTTAACTGGTTTCACTCTGTTCATAAAAAAAGAAGCAATAATTTAACACAGAATTTCTTCCTTGGACCTCTACATTCGCCCATTTTTTTACGTATCATACCACCAACAATTTTATTTTTTATTTCCTTTCCATTAGTGTGAAGATCTGGTGGTAATTTTGTCCTTTTTATTTTTGTAGTAGTCCTTCTCCTGCCACAAAACATTTTTCATTTTATGTTTCTATTATATTATTTTGTCCTTTTTCTCGACTCGGTTATTTTTTTTTATACAATTTCACAATTGTCTCTTCATAGTATTAAATTATATAAATTTAATTTGCCTTAAGGACTTTCGGACATGCTACTATAGTGAAACTGCGGTCTGCATATTCTTAAGATTTTTTATCTTTTTAAAGTTTATGTTATTTATTTATTTTTCTTCTTCGTTTTTTTTTTTTTTTTTGTGTTTTTAGTTAAGAATGTCATTTACCCTTTTTTTAAGTTGTCCATAAAAAATTGACAGACAAGGATGAAATTCGCATTTTATTATTAGCTAAAGTTTCTAGAGAACCATGAAAAACAAAAAAAAACTCTTTTCTTATGGCGATTTTCTGATATTCTTGTATAGTTCGTTCATTTCTATAGTGCGGTTGTTATTTTTTTTTTAATAAATATATTAACCCTTTTGCGGTGACATCAACTTAGAAATGATTGATGATTTCTGCAGAAAATAATTTTACACGCTTGTTGTATACAATCGGAATACAAATCTATATTTCTATGATGATATTAAATTTACTCACTGGTTCCACAGCGGTTGCCATATTTCGGTGTAATTCCGGATTCTGGTTTAATTACTGCTCACCTAATTATTTCAGTGGAGTAATCAGTGATTAAAATACAGCAACTATAAAAAGAAGCTTTTTCTATGTAATTTTTATTTATAATTCTGGTCTTTTTCGCGAAATGGTTAAAAATAATTGTGGTCTCTAAATACAGATGAAGTGCTATCCAGTTTTTCTTTCATCGGTATCCTTTTATTTAGTGTCGAAATAATCATACTGATGTTATCACTACATCCTTTTAACCAGAAAAAAATATTATTATATTTCAGACAAATAATTCAAAAAAAAAAAAAATGAGAAAAAAAATTCAATTAATGAGGTCCAGAAATTACCTTATTTATTAACTGCGTATCCTTGATTTTTTTTGATGGGCTTCATAAGGAAGTGACAATTATAGTCTTCTTGTTGATTGTGTAACGTTTGTGGATGATAAAAAAATTATTGTTGCCGTTTTTTTGTTGTTGTTGGTGATTGTTATTACTTTTTTATTTTCTCACCAAAGAATATTAATTTCTATTTATGTTGAGTACGTTGGATGTCACCTGTTACATCGAAAACATAATCGTATTACACGTTTAAATTCTTGCATTTCATGAACAACTTGTTCCTATTTGTGAAAAAGTAAAATAATTGAATTTTAGTTAATACGGCATTGTTTTAAAGCTCACAAAAAAATATATAATAATTAAATGGCATCGACGATTTACTTTGGGAACTACATAGAAAAGAAAATGATGTTTTAAAATTAAACTTGATTTCTAATTTTTTAATAGATTGGAATACCTTCAAGTGTTTTTTGGAAATATCGGCGTGTTTCAAAAACTTTTTCTGGAATTAATAAGATTGTACTAAAAATGTATGATGATTCTTACTAAATACTGGTGGAAATAAACGATAACCGCAGTAGAAACAACGAAAATGTCAAAATGATATAAAGGATAAACTAAAAATAATAATGAGCTTAGTTCCTGATGTCGAGTTGCATAAAACTAGAGAAAACTATCAATGGAAATTAGACCAGCATTGTGATAAATCACATTTTAGAATATTGGAATACAAAACTTTGTTAAGATATTGAGCCGAATACAAATATATATAAGGTATATGGGCAGATGCTGTTCATTGTGGATCATTGAGTTTCAACAATTGCAAGCGATTTTTAATAAAATATTTGAACGATTTGTAAAGCGATCATATGTCAGACGGACGGAATCCTAATTGACAAATGTATCACACCTTTCGAAAGACCTTATATAAAGAAGAAAATGTTTCTAATAAAATTTCCATTATTAACTAATACCGAAAGTTTGTAAATAAATTTTAAAAAATAAATTATACTTTAACAAGAACTAAAACAATAATATTTATTTATATTCACTCTGGAAATATCAAATTAAGAAAAAAAAAATATTTTTTATGTATCTTAGGAAACTTGAACAATATCTTTTCGTTATTATGTTTATATCCAGTGGCGTGCTTCTCGTTATAATGTGATTTTTTACTTTAAGAACATTTTTGAGACAAAACCGAATAACTTTTGTTAAATAATATTAGTCAGTTTGTAAGTCTGTTGGAAACACAGTAAATGTACACTTAAATTGTTAGTAGGTATGTATAAGTGCCTGTCTATACCTACTATTGTTGGTAAATACAGACAGTGTCAGAGTAAATGCAGAAAAACCTTGTTTTCTATGCAGAAAGGAAGGAATTTAACCGAATATTTTCAATATTATGTAATTTAGTAAATATATCTATGTATCACAATTTATTATATACACCATGAATTGCAGAAAAGTAATTAAATGTTTAATAACATAATCGATACTGTACTCAAATTTCTACTACTTCAGGCTATAATAACAATTGAAAATTGTTTAAAAGTAAACATTGTAAAGGTAAGAAGTAATCTGCGTATTAAATGTAATAATGTGTAAAATTATATGTTGACAGAATTATTTTATTATGAATCCACTAGATGACAAATGACAGATGACAGTGACAGTTATTTAAATGTACTATTCTAAAATATACCATTAAAAAAGTTTACAAATCTTCGATATTCTTTTAGATACTTTCTATTATCGCGTGTTGCTTTTATATAACTGATTTTATAAGTGCAATATTATATTATTGTTTGAAACATATTCTTTATTATATCACCAACAACAGAAATCGGATGTAGAAAATTTAAAAACTATGTATATATCCTATCTCGACACGTACACAATATTTTTATACGATTTACTAAGGAAGTTTTATTGTATTATGCATTTGTGTCAACATATATATAAAATTTTCTAAATTATACAAATGCATATCACATGGTAAATAAATTCCAGAAGTTTTAAAAAAAAAGTTTGAAACTATACTTTTATTAATACTGTTACGAAACGCCAATTGCAATTTCATATAGAAAAGCGATACACATCGATAAAGCCGGGATTAGAAAATTTGTTTGAAATCAACATAGATTTAGAGTAGGAACAATAACTGAGTTACTTAATGGACACTGTAACGTGAACAAGTATCTACATATAATGGAACTAGGTCATAACAACATATGTAGAATAAGGAATCGACCAAAAATGAGAAAGTGGTCAACTTGAATACGATTTTTTTGGATACTATGGAACTGTAGTCATAACTACTCAAAAAATATTTACTTCTTTGAAAGTACTGGTCTTGAGAAAGTGTTGTAACTTAAAGGTAATATCACAATAAGCTCACAGTGGTCACAGTAATTTTGAGCCAACGGAAACTTTATCTATATAATCAAATCTAATCTAATAAATTATTTATATATAAAATATTTGATTTCTTTATGATTTATTTTTATTTTACAGTGTATTTTTTATAACAATTTTATAAAAAAATATGTAGACAATAATTCTAGTTTAGTTAACAAGCTATCCAATAATATCAGATATGACAAGAATTTACAACATTTCCTTATTCCTAATAACAAGAACAATATAAAAATGAAAATTTAGAATTGCAATATTATTTGTGAATTCTGGTAAACTCCTTTCTAGAATAGATTTTTACCATAAATTTCTAACTTGGGTTTATCTAATAATGTAAAGAATTTGTATAAATTTTTCATAAAAATGTATAAAATATATATGAAGGTGACTAAGACTAACTAACTATACTCTCTACAATATTTTATGATTCTTCTTTATTACATTATTAAAATTGCAATCCAAATTCATTTTTTTCTTTTATTTATTCTGCATTGCTCTTGTTAGGTGTTGTGTTAATCTCATATAAGTCTTATTTGATATACTGATACTGAGTTTTATTATGTAAGCTTATAATACTTTGTAAAAAAGTCTTTTTTGTCGTAATGGTTATAATCTTATAATAAATGGAATGTGAATTATCTTATATAATAAATTAAATTAGGTTGACACTGAACATAAGTTCAGAAATGTAATTTCAAAAGATAAAATAAATTATTGCGAATTTGTACTTTTGTGGATCAATTTCTTATGATGTTGCTAGTTTTGATTTTGAAGGATATCACAATTACTCGCGCAGCTCAACTTTTGCTTCATTACCGCCGTATATAAGAAATGCAAACTATTTCGGTGAATGTCTAATAAAACAGTAGTAAGAATTGTTATTCAATTTACATGCCATCTGACGACGTCATCATACTCAGCATTATCAAAAGTTATAGATTTAATATTCCACCATTGGGTCTTTAATTAATTGTAACAGAGTTAGCCGGGATTGATTTTCTGATTACCATAATAAGTAATTGGGTAAATGAATTGAATTACTTCTAAATTTTTAATAGAGAACTTATTCAAAAGGAATTGTTCATAATTTATTTAGCAAGAAACTTGAGATTGAAGAAAAATTTATGTGTAATGGACTAGGTAATTAGATTCCACCTAGGATTGGGTCGATTATGTATAATTCATGTAAATTAACCAAGCGTTATCTTTTTTTCTATATTCTATATAAATATATTAACATGAACATAAATTATCTTGACCCAGTATACTAAAATTTTTTTTTTTTTTATCATTTTCAACTATTCCTGAATACATAAATAAAATAAAACTATTGACCTACTTCAAAAAATAGTTGATAACTTTCCTCCGAACATACGAATTACATTTAAAATTCTTCAATGAGAGCAATTTAATCATGAGTTTTGAATGTGTTTTAAGACTTTGAATTCACTAGTTTGAGTCTTGTTCGGGTGTGATAACTAGTATTTTGAAATGCTTTTTACCGGCATCATTATTAACTGGACCTACCATGAGATTTTAGACTAAATTAATAAACTTGGGGTAATTACAATTTCGACATAATTATTTATAAAATAAATTGAGGCTTATAATTAAAACCAAATATCAGATTAAAGACGAATTAGTCAAATTTTTTTACAATTAGCTTTTTGCATGTATAAACTATGCCTTACACGCCCCCGCAAAAAAACCAAACAAAAATAGTTTGCATGTTTGAAAGTTAAATACTTTCACCTAAAATTATGCAACAAAATAATATTTCATTTCTACAACCTCTACAACACACTAAACTAGCTAGAGACTAGAGATTATTTTTGTGTACTTCAACAAAATGAATCGCGTAATAAAATTATATATTTTTTTAATAAAATTATATGATATGGAATTAATATATTTAATTTTCTGCTATATGAGTTAAAATAATTGTGATTTTACAAAAAAGTCACATTTCATATTGCATTAATTTTAAAATTTATTTACGATATCACCTTAGTAATGTCATAAGATAATATTAATACCATGGTAATGCAATTTTATCCTTGAGTAGCTAAAACATATTTTACGAAGAATTTCGGAATAATGTTGTAATGGAAAATTGAAAAAGTTGTGATGGTTGTAAAAAAAAAATTACGTTTCCGAGGGTGAACATCTAAAAATACCAAAAAATTAGGAATGATCTAGTTGATAACTTTCTAGTTAACAATTTCTAGTTGGTTTTTAAATGAACTAGTAATTTCTAGTTAGTTTCGTTGGTAATTGTCCATATTAAAATTAAGAAACTGACAAAAATATCGTAATTGTTGTCGGATTTGAATGGCATACAATTTAAATGTTGGTGCCAGTAAAATGTCAAAATTTCCCAATTATTTAAAATATATTCCTAATATCCTTTAGAGATGTGAAATTTTGAACAAATATTTTACTACTAGTTATTATATTAAACTACTAGTTATATTTTATTTTTCCTTGTGTTTTTGCAAAACTGTGTTTTAACCAACTCCTAGTTATCTGTTGACCATATATGTTAGCACGTTTATTTTTCTAATTGGTTCATAAATAAAAATAATTTTTAATTCTTTCCATTCAAAGTATAGAGGGCGCGCAATGTATGTAAAATATTAAGCATGTTTCACTGAGTTTTAAAATCATAATTTTGTGAAATATTTTGGTATTATAATTATTATATCAGATAGTAAATTCAGTTGAATTTTAGATGTAATTAGAATTTAGTATACTATTTTACTACGAGTAAATATAATATGTTTTTTATTATATTATTTTACAAAAAATACTTATTTTAATTATAATTTATTTTTGACATAGCATTAAAACATAATTATGTTTCACAAACTGATAAATGACGAATTTTCATTGAGGTTTACAAAAAAAAAATTAAAAATATAATATTGAATAGTATAATTAATACGAATTTTGATTAATATGTTAATTATTACTTTTCACTATTTAAATTATAATCAAACTTTATATAAACTATCAAAATTATAACATAAAATAAACATAAAGTCGACGTTTAATATAAATTTAAAAAAAATATTTTCTATACAAATTATTATGAAAACTGTCATAAATTTTTCAATATTTCTCATATTTCTAGAATTACAAAATTAAAATTTATATTCCTTTATATTTATATATAATATTTAAATTAATTATCTAAGATTAAATTACGTATTCTATTCATGACAATTTATATCAAATATTATATAGCAAAGTTAATTTAATTACCTGATTAATAAAGGATTTCGTATTTTTTTTTATGTAAGATTAAATTTTTGAAGGATTTGTAGATTATGTCAAATTCATTTTGCATTTAAAAGTGTGCGGGTATTTCATAAAATACAGTCAATAAATATACACAATTATCGAATAAATGTGGTGTACTTACTCAATGTATTTGTATATTTAGGGATGAAGTAATTTGAAGTAAAAGATTTTGATGTTACATAGTTTAGTAATAGCAGTGCAGTCTCTAATGTAGCAGTACAATCTCTAACGTATTATAAGCTAAATTTATTATATAAACAAATATAACGAAATGTCAAATTATTCATAAAACAATGGAATTTATACTATAACTTATTACATTACTGATTTATTTTACACCAATAGTACCATTATCAATTGGTTTGTAGCAGTGTACAAAAGATGCCGAATTAAGCAAATACGTTACGAATAAATTGAAGAAATAATATACGTTTCATTCAAAAAGTTTTAGGTTTCAATGAGGCTCTATAAATGCTCGTGGTATATTAAAATTAGCTTGAGTTTTGTATATTCGAAAGAAGTTTTCTATGTAAGTCTGTTTTTATTAAATCTAAGAAAACTTTTATAAAGAATTAAAAGCTGCTATTATTTGAGTGTATATTATTCTTCACTACAGAAACTTTACTAATAACTCCAATTATTATGAAATAACCTGTTTCTACGAGCAATACTTATAACATAATTACTCAAGAAATAAAAATTGGTTATAAGAATATATAACAAACTTAAGAACTCTATAAGTCGAAACTGTCGAAAGAGAAAACATAGTATAGATTAATGCAGTTAGTTGACCATGAAGCTTCTTCATACTAACTTGCTCCCTATAAAACGAACACTGAAAAATATTTACATCTTTGGATTGGATATCTTTGATATTATAAATATTAGAATTTGTTCACATTTTAAGTAATTTTCTGTAAGCCATTTGCCCATTAACTATTTAAATGAATAAATTACTACACTGCACAAATATTACGGAACTGGCGACTTAAATTGAATAAAAAACTTAATGTTTTCTCTCTTTAAAGAATAAACTTTATAAATAGCATCAAAAAGGATACTATCTTTATTTTCTTCCTTGGTGAGGTGGAAAGATATAGCCATAAGCCATACGACTAACAAAGTTGGCCAAAACAGACACAACCTACTAAAACTATGACGTATTGACATAGAAAGATAAAAATCTGAATCCATTAATATTAATGTGACATTGGCCAATTGGCGAACTTTGGCCAGACTAGGCATCTCATTCGTGCGAAACCTACAACAGATATGGTTCGGTTTCTGAACGCTTATATCAACCTCGTAGATGAATATAAAATAACTTACTTAGCCAAGTCCAAGTATTTAGGTGAGTGCTTACAAAATGTGGGTAGTTGCTGTCATGTTGCATGTGATCCACCTCTTAAACCAATAATTTCCGCACAACAAGAATTTGACATTAAATTATTGTCGTCCTGAATTTACTTATTCAAAATTTCAATATTCTTAAAGGGAAAAATATTATTAGCTATGTAATGATAAAATATTCATGTCAAGTAAATCACCTCAAATATTTTTTTTCCTTATATATAAATTATTTTAAATTGAAAATTATGATAATATTATAAAGAAATTGAAAGTTAATAATGAAATAAGGAAGAAAAATATTATTAATATCCTGTAAAATTTGTCATTTCTCTAGAGAGGAGTTCAATGAACGAGACAATTTTATTGGTAATATTAAGAAAGGATATTATAAAATATTCTTGTAAATGAATTTGAGACTTCGATGTCTAGAAAAGTTCAAGAAATATTTATAATTTCGAATTGAAATATTTCTGATACGCAGAAAATTTGCTATTATAATTACAAAGTTAAAATGTATGTTTAAAATTGTAATTGGTGTCCTTAATTTTATGTTACATTCAGTTGTAAAAAAATAATATGTAAAATTATTTTCATAAAATTTTATATTTACATTCAGTTATGAAATAAATTCAAATTATATCATTCAATGCCATTTCAACGAAATGTAAAATTTTCATTTATCATTCATTTTTCGCATATAATATTTTTATATTACCAAAAATGTCAGTTTTATATTTCCTTTCATTACATTTAGTATAATATCCTTTTAAAATTTACATAGCTAGATGTGAATTTTATATATCAGAAGTTTTTGGAGATGTCTGATGTTTATATGTAATAGAAAACTTTTTTATGAGGCTTAGAAAATATTGTAATAATTTTATATATAAAAAATGACAACAATACTAAAATAGGTAAAATTTTCAGATTTTACATATATGAAATTTTGTGACAAACTAAAAGTATTACAGAAATTTTTAATTTAAATATAAAAAAAATCAGATTTTTTCAATGTTGTTGACTGAATATGACGCACTCGTCATATATGTATCTACTACATAAATAATTTTCTGACAGTGAACAATTTTTGAGTTATATTAAACTTAATAAAAAATATATTAAATTAAATATTTTTAGGGATCGTTGTGAAACATAATTTTAATTTCTCCGATTATTGAATGTAAAGTTTTAGGGAAAATATATGAAAATTAGAGTAAATTAAATTAAATTTTACTATAATTCAATATTTTTTTCTAGCTGAGATTGGGTTCATCCCAAAATACATTTATTATTAAAGACGGTTGTCCATTGATTGGCAAGAAAAAGTTATTTAGTATAGCAAGATAATATTTTTGGCATTTCGACAATTCCGATATTGTTAATAATATGCAAAAAAATTCAGTAAGAATGCGATAAAAATTATGGTTAATAGAATATGACATGACAAAAAAAATTGATTTAATGTAATGGCTACCTAATTCTTTCAGAAAAAATGATGCAGCAACATTTATTGATATCGTTTTCTCAGAGTCAATGACTTTATTCGAAATTTGAGATGCTAAAAACTATTTCTAACTTATAAAATTCAATCATAACTCTCGAAAAAAGTTATTACAAATTTAAAAAAGACTAATGAAGAGCAACCTTAATTCAAGTATTTAAGTTAATGCCTAAGGTTTCACATTATCCGTCTTTTTATTCGTCTGTTATCGTTTATTTCACAAAGGCTAGAAACTTTAAACTAACACTATTCGAAAGCTAAAAGTGTTGCAACCATATTTTTGTTCCCGACTTCTTGGTACTTTTATAAGTCCTCAAAAATCCTTAATATTTTATAAATATATTAAGTTTTTTAATGAATAATTCAACTATTTTTCATCGGAATTACATACATAAAATACTGGTATGCTTTTGCAATGATACAAGTCATCGATAAGCATTTTCTTATATATAAAATTCGAACCGGATCAGTAAAATCATAGGTCATTTTTTAACAATTTTTAAATTAATCAAAAAATCCATTGATACTAATAAATATTAGTGAAAGTTCCATTAAAAAGTCCACTTAACAAATTAAAATAATACTTAAAATTCTTAATTAACCGAAATTACTTTTAAAAACTCAATTTAATTAAAATTTATATAATTAAATTCAAAATTTTTTACCTGCATTAAATTAAAACACATTGCAATAAATGCCATTCCCAATAATAAATAAATTGCACAAAATATAAAACTCATTGCAACAACTTCATCATCATTTTTCCTATTGAGCTGCAAATAAAATAAATACAAAAAATTAATAAATATTTTCAATTTTCAACATAAAACTAGAAATTAAATAAAAACTATTTGTATATTAAAAAAATTCAAAATAAATAACTCAAAAAAAAAAGGATATTACAATACAAAAATGAAGGATGAAACAAATATCTTTAATGAAATATTTTATAAATTAAATTTTTTTTTCACCCTCAAGATGTATTCTTTAATTTTCCTTTTGCATTTCAAAAGTTAAGAGAATCTTCGTATCGAAGAGTCTACAAAATGATGATGGGCAAAAAAAACTTTAATTTCGTCTGTAAAATATGTTTTTTTTTTATTTATTTTTTTCGTTGACTGTTCTTGGTTGTTTGAGACATTATCCCAGCAAGTCTAGAAATTATTTTCTTGTCGCTTAAAGATAAAGTTTTTCATTTTTTTTTTATTTCTAAATGGAACGAAATATAAAAGAATTAAAATCCAACAAGAAAATAAAAAAAACTTTCTTATCACCATTTAAGTCATCCTTTTTTCGAATGATGACAGTACAGAATAGAGACAAACAAAATAAAACACAATTTTTTTTTTTAAGAAATAAGAAAATGAATGTCAAAAGAAAAGTTTGGAACAAAAAAAAAAAAATAAATTCTAAAAGAAAAATATTTGTTAAAGACAAAATTTTCATGAAAATGTATTTTCGTATGACCAATAAAAGAGTAAATTTGAATGAATGAATAAATATGAAAACTATTTCGAAGCACCTTGTCTTTCTTGACTTTTCAAAGAAGTTACTCAAAGAAATTATCTACGATGTGGCTAATAGTTCTAATTTATTTGGTTCCAATTATTCCAACTATTTACAAGTTAGTTTAAACAAATTTGATAAATTTTTAGATTATCTTAAAAATTTAAAATATTTTTTTATTATTAAAGTCTTTAAGTTTTAATAGAATTTATGTTAATCAAAATTAATCCTTTAATTTTTCTTTGTACAAGCTTACATTTCATTAAATTAATAATTACATAATTATTGATTAACATTTAATTAGTGATTAAATATAAGGAGTTGATTAAATATAACAATCACTGACAATTTTTATCCTGTTTAACATTATAGATGGCAAAAAGTTCTACTGAATTTGTGATAAAATATTTGCATGCAGTCAAATTTGTAATTGACTTTATTTTTTGATCTATACTTGGAAGCATCTTAACATTTTATTGCAATTTGAATAAAATGCAATCATTTTATAGTAAAGCTATAACTTAAATATATTTCATAGTGAAGAAACTTTTTAATTGCAAGAAGCTAATGGCTTTTAATAGTGAAACATTTTTGTTGTCTTCAAATGGTCTTATCTGCATTATCATTTTACCAAGGCTTAAAATTAAAATTTTATATTGATAGTTTTATTTTACTGATACCCATTTAAAGCTGATTCAAATTAGGTCGAAACCGAAGCAAACAATCAATAAAAGCATAACGCTATTCAAGAATAACGCTATTGGAGGATCAACAATTAAGTTATGATAGAGACAACATTACTTATTTAAAAAAGAGAGGCATTACAAATTGCAAAACAATTAATTAATATAACTACTCTACTACCCACCCGTCGCTGATTAAGAATATCTTAAAATATGTTAATCAGAAATTGGTTGATTCGTGACATCCGAGCAATGTATTACAATTCAAAACAGAAAATATCCAGATACTGGGTCTAATATTGCAAATCTACAATATTCAAATTTACAGAAATACAACACAGCGTGTAAGGGACCACCACCTGTCAAATAAGATAATACATAAAATCATTAGGTTGTTGACAAACTATTTGTTGTAATCGATGGTGACATTATTTAGATGTCGATATTTCTAATTTAATGATTCATTTATTATGAATTATGATTCATTTATTATGAACTATTTATTGATCATATTATAGAGTTACCTGTAGCGATGTCATTAGCTTAATTGTCGCTTAGAATTGAATTTCTCATTCTGTTTATCTAAATGTATACAATAATTTTCCAAATTACAAGTTGTAAAGCAATTAATGAATATTACTTGTATATAATAAAAATTTTAATTTTCATAAAATATGTAACATTTTTTTGGTATAGCATAAATTTAAATATTTATATCGCAATTTTTATTTCAGCCAACCAGAAAAAAAAAGCTTGATTACTAAATCAACTACAATAGATAGTTGTCAATTTTTTTTTCTATTTTTTTTTCGTTGTTCATCCTGTTAACCACAAATTTTATTCCATTTTTTTTATATTTTTTACACAGTTTTATATTTTTCCATCAACACATTATCCAATATTCATGAATGCACAGAAGAAAAAAAAAATTGGATACGTTACATAAAAGTTTTTTGGGGTTTTTTTATGAATAGTTTTTTTTTTTTTTTGCTGTATCAAAAAGATACCACGAAATAATAAAAAAAAATGTAAGGATTTTCATGCTCATCACAATAAAATTCCCGGTTTACGAATATAAAACAACAAAACGACGAACCTAAATAAATGAACATAAGAAAAATCAACAAAACATAAAAAACAGAAATGGCAGAAAGTTGAACAGGATAAAGTTAATACGTGACCAAATAACTCAATGCTCAATAAATTTTTTACTGTAGTCAGAGAAAATGTAAAAAAAAATAATAACAACAAAATTATTAAAGTTATATAAACCACGTTATCCTTTTGCTACACAAAATTACACAATTTTGTTATTTAGTGGCGTTTATTGCCTTTTTCTTTTCTATATTCATGTTGAAAATAACAACAAAAATATTTGCAGCTTTTTAATTTTATCAATTTTCAATGTCCTTGTTTTTTTTTTAAAAAAAGAAAAACCCCAAAAAAAATTAACAGTGAATTGCATTTACAATAAAAGATATACATACAAAATACCATAAAAAAAAGGACACCCAACAAAACAACAGTTTTTCTAATGCAAACTAATAAATATTAAAGTGTTTCCTAAAAGAAATACAAAAATAAGAAACAAAAAAAATTCAAATTTATATTTTCCGGACTTTAGGTAAGTAGAGAAGTAAATTTTCCAAAAACACTTAAGGACCTTTCACAAATATGCTGCGCATCCAAAATATTATGCAGTCATTATTTTACGGGGTTTTCTGGTGCCGATAGTAATCAGTAGACAAATAGACAACAAATTTATTCTGAGTTATTCAGAACGAAAAGAATTAGTAGCGCCATCTAATGACGAAATATACGATATTGATTTTATTGTGCGAACAGTAATAATGCTGACAGTATAATGTGAATTTGGTTGGTTGGTTTGAGAAGGGGTTAATGTAAAAACCATGTACATAGACCGTACGGTCCGTTGTACCCGCTTGCGAAACGTTACCCATTTTCACCAAGAATAGTGCCATTGCCATCCCACTTTTTTTATAAAGTTTGTCAGATTAGCAGGGTTTTCCTTGCTTATTTCTATTAAATCTTCTGCAAAAAAAAAACCAAAATTTTTAATCTTTTATTATACAGACAAGGACAGTGATATATAAAAGATGTTCAATTGTCGCGTCATCTTCAGTGCAGCCTCTACAAGAGGTTTCCGTTGTCAGTCTTAGTCACACGGCATGTACGTAATAGTAAATGCACCGTGACTATTCCTGTGTACAGTCTGAGCATCGGCTTGGTCATATTCAGAAAACTTCTCGATTGTTTAACGTTGCGGTTACCAGAACAGTTTTGTCTGGAGACAACTGTTCAGTGCAATCCATTCTAACCTAGTTTTTTAATATGGAATAATAGGCCACACAAATATTGAAATTATTAAATACAACATAAATTATTCTAATTATTAGATATTGATTCTCATATGGAGTAATCAGCTATCAAGTTTGCTTCTCATCGTATGAAAGAGATACTCAGTTTTTTTTTCATAATTCCAATTAAAGACTAAATGTAATAATATTGATGTAACCTATTTGAGAAGGAGCTGAAGGTTCGATGTAGGCTGTAGCGTTATTATAAAAATATTTTATTATTAAGCAGCGCCACCTACTAGAAACAATAAAAACAATATCTTAATTGGACATAAATATATTACGTTAAAATTTAAAATAGCAATTTGAAAAGTTTTCATGGATCATAACAACGATAATTAGACAGACGGACAAAACCTTAACATTAGGGATTTGTCTTTCATCAAAAAATAACCACCACATAAAAAACCTTTCTTAATATAAATTATTTATAAAATTAACTATTACCCATAGGAATAATTTACAAAGATATATGGTCATTTAATACAATAAAATTCATTTTCGAATAATAATAATTTGTCAAAACCAACAAATTACAGAATTTATAATTTCCAAAATCCTAACAATCAAAATTTAATAGCTTAATTTTATGGATTAATAATGAATATTTATTTGTCCAACAAATTCTACCCTTACACCAAAGATGGGTACAAAAATATCATTAATATAATGACAAAACTAATTTAACAAAAAAATATACAATTAATCCTGAAATGGTAAATAAAATTTGTTAAGCTTTTCAAAAAACATTATTTTTAATTTGTAATTTTATCTAATTTTAAAACTTTAATATAATTCTTAATAATCTTTAATTTAAATTGACAACAAAAAAAAATGGTTTCTTCTACTTCTTCTTGCAACTTCTAACTTTCAGATAATAATTTTGACAATAATTTTCCTAGTTGAAAATGAAAAAAACATCCACCAAAAACAATTATTTTTCCAAAACGAAAAACTTTTTACCAATATTTTAATGTAATTTTAGTGGTTTCTATATTTTCATTTCAGTGCGGAGGTAGGGAGTAAATACACGCTACCGAATTGAAGGGAAATTGTGAACGTGCTCAAATGTAAAATTGTATTTTAAAGTGTGGTATATTAAAATTTCATATTATAATTTTCTTTAGAATGTAAAATATATATAAATAAAATAAAACCACTGACAACAAGAAAGAAAATTTTTAAGTTTTTCTATGAAAAAAAAATGGTTTTTTAAACTCAAGGATAATATACTAAAGGATTAAAAATATATAACCATTTAAAGTGTACTTTATTGAATTTTATGTATATTTATATATCGTATAAAGTTTAACGATATATTGTCCTGCGAGAACATATCTTATTACGTGTATAAATGCTTTTGGGACAAAACCAAAAAAAAGAAAAAAGGACCTCAAGAAACAAACAATCAAAATATTTTATTCATTTAAAATTGGTTCGAATAAAAGGATTTTGAATATTCCTTTTTTCTGTTGTTGCTGAATTGTGTGAATTCCTTTATATTAAAGGATAAAAAATAGTATAAAATTAAAAATAAATGAATTTTAAAAGTAAAATTCAAGAAAGAATTTTTTTTTTTGCGAATTATTTAAATTTTATGTCTTGGCATTATTTAAATTATTTGATAAAGATAAAAATTTATATATAAAAGTGTTTATCCTTGGAAAATATTGTCTATATTCTTAAAAATATTAAGAATTATTATATGGGACGAAGGATACTTTTAAAAAAATTATGGGTTTCTTAATTTCAATAAAAAATTTGTAAAACAATAAAACAAAATTCTAGTCTAAATTATGTTTTTTAAAAAATCATGAATTAAGAGAATGAAAATTATGAATAAACTAAATATAAGAGTAGTAACACTATATATAATTTCCAAAATTAAAGCTATGGGAAGCTGCAACATTTAAATTAATGTAATTGTTTTAATTTATGTAGCATCGAAAGTAATTGAAAATGAAATAGACTAATTTTTCAAAAATGTATGATACTAGAGCTGCCAAAAATTACAGCGATTGCAGGTTGCCAATAATATTTTTGTTTATTGGTGGGTTTACCATTTCGTTAGCTACAACAATGTAGCAAGATTGTTCTAAAACTGAATGGATTGTTGCTATTTTGTAGAAACCTTTTAATGGTTGGATTTAGTGTCATTTGTATAATTCAAATATATCGTGAATATTTTAGTGTTAAACGTGAAAAAGGTTTAATATAGGGAAGAATAAACATGAGAATTGAGGCCGTTTCAACTAGACTAACGATTTGCTGTTAATATAGTAATCAAATAATATTAAATATTGTATTAAAAATTATTGTTATAATTATTATAAGTGAAGGAACCGAGAAGTGCCAAATAAAATTCTTTTAAAGATTGAATATTTACGCTTTTTACTATCAATTTAATTTTATCAAGCAGAAGCCAACATTGAAGATTGACCTGATTGAGATGAAATACATAAAATTCTTATTTATCAAAAAATCATAAGTTTAGACCATTACACAAAATAGATTTCTTTAAATCGCAGTATCAATGCGAGGAGTAAAAGGGAAATTTTAAAAACTTTTTAAATATTATTAAGTTAAATATACTTACAACTTTATCGCCTGGAACAATATCACCAAAACCTATACTACTTAATGATATAAAACAAAAATAACTGCCATCCAAATAAGCCCAATTTTCCCATCTTATAAATAATGTTGCACCAAACAAAATGTACCTATACAAAATAAAAAAAATGGTTAACTTTTTTTTCATACCCGATCATTAATTAATATTTACCCAATCATAATACTAATACAAACAGTCAATGGTACTGTAATAGTTGCACTGTCAGCTTGTATTTCAGCTTCAATTTCAGTATCATCATCATCATCGTCATCATCAAATGAATCATGATTATGTTCAATATCATATCCATTTGGTGGATATTGTGTTCGTATTCCACCATTATCAATATATTGTTCCATCTAATTAACAAAAATAATTAATAAAAAAAAATTTAATTTAAATATAAATTATTTAATTTTTATACTTCTCTTTCCCTTGTTATTGTACGTATTTTTCGTCTTTCACGTAATGCACGTCGTTTCGCCACTACCGGACAAATACGACATAAACATAATTTAGCATAAAGCCATTTAAATGATTTAGCTAAAATATCACCAATATTTGATAGATATAATAAAAATAATGGCATACCAATAATTGCATAAATAATTGTTGTTATTTTACCCAAATCTGATTTTGGGGCAATATTTCCGTAACCTGTAATGTTAAAATTGGAAAAATATTTATTGTAATTTGATTGAAATTTTGTGTTTATTTCACATATGATTTTAGAAATACATTAAAATGTATGGTTAAATTTGATCTAAATTAGTGAAAATTATCTAATTTTAGAATATTGTTATAATTTTATCAATAAATTACGCTGTTTATGAATTTAATATGGAAGAATTTTCAAAATGCATGTAACTATATTAAATTTCAAAATTTATGCGATGAGGATTGATAATCGTCAATTTCAGTTAATGAATTTGGAATAGTTGATAGTTGTTTAAAGTGGCGAATCTCGGACAACCTGTTTAATACTCCAATTAGGGATTTAGAACCATTTTGATAATAATTACATTCGTGAACTGTCGGTAGAAATTAGTTAGTTTTGGGATTGTTTAGATCCATTTGTTGACGTTAACAATGTGTAATGTTTCCTAAGGCTGTTTTCTGGCTGAATCGTCATTATGTTCTTCGGGTTTTTTAAGAGAATAAATATCAAGCTTAGCCAGCGTCAGGGACTAGCACAGAAAATGTGTGATTGTCCCTCTTTCGCTCGGCACAACAATTGTGCTTCTTTTTTAATTTAATTTGGACGAACAACAAGTGGGAATGGAATATTTTGAAAATTCTTTATAATGAAATTGCTTTTAATAGAAAAACATTTATGCATCAATCATTAAAACTTTCTCAGTATTTTACGGAATCTCTTTTAAATATTGTACAATTTATTTACTGGTACTGAAACTGATTTAAAACTGAGTGAGCCCAAACGTATTCCATCACAGCATAAGCACACTACCACTACGCCATTGCCAATATTACCATTTAGGTCTTGAAAAAACATATGAAAAACTGATGATACGTTAGCAGTTGGCAGCAGTTGATATGCTTATTTATGTGATGATTGTAAAAAATAAATACAAATTCTGAATTGAATAGTTCTAAAATTGATAAACCGAATGAAACTAAATCTCCAGATCATTGCAGAATTGAAAATTTATAAAAATTTATGAATTAAATTGGTCACTAATAAAATTTTTATAAATTTTACTTAGCTTAATAATTAGAAAATTTGTTTTCTTAATACCAATAAAAAAATCTTATATATTTGGTAATATATTTTAAAATAAAAGAAACTTATACTAAATTTTATTTTTATAATAATTCAATAAAATTTCAACTTCTCAGTTAATAAAATATTATTTTAAAAAAATACAAAATGCAAAAATTTCATCGATGTGGGTATGAAAATATGGAAATTTTTATTGTTTTTACCAAGAAAAACCATATTACAATTACTTGTACTTCTTGTAAATCCACTCCAATAAAAGAATTTCCATAATAAAATGATAAATAAATAGAAAAACAATAAAAAAAATATGGAAAATTCTTCATAAATAAAAGAAAGAAAATGGAAATTTAATTATTTTTGTTGATGTTGTTGTTCTTATTATTGATATGTTGGTATGTAAATTGGAAAATTTGACATTTTGACAATTATTTGAAAAAATAAAATATAATTTGTATATTTTCCTACAAATTTCCCTCAACAAAGATAAAAAAAAAATTATAAAAATAATATTGACAAAAAATATTTTAAATGAAATCATTAAATTTATTAACAAAATTCAAAATGAAGATCAAAAGTTCTTTTAAAGATATGAATTCAAAATTACATTTAACATTAAACGTAGTTTTGTGATTGAATTTAGAAGGAAAATTATGTTAAAGACATTTCGATACTTTTACATCGATACTTTTACATCGATACTTTTACATCGATAATTTTCATCCAGGCCTAAATGATATCAATTAAATGAGAAATTTATTAATCAGAACCGCACAGTTTTCAGAACTTTTTGTATATCAAAAACGTTACCATAAAATCTATTTATGGTTTAGATTCCATTAAATAGTTCGTGCAACCCTGGCTTAACAGAGTTGATTGGTTGCTTGTTTTTGAAAGAAAAGGATAAGGTGGTAATATACTCTCCCCCTGAAGACTAATTGAATGGCCGGTTGTAGTCTCCAGTCCACCACCTTTTTCATCATTGTATCGTGTCGAACCAACTTAGTTCTGTAATGATATTAATCATTTTCCTGAAACCCTTAACCTACTTTGTTGGACCAAGGGGAAAGTGGCAAAATTGACACTGAACTGATTCTTCCTCACATCCTCTGCATGTTAAAGTAGTGGTCAGTCTTAACATTACCACATGATTCCTGAGAATTGCGTGTCCTGTAGCAAATTCAATGAATAAATGTTGATGTAATTGTTGCTTGAACTTTTGGCATTGACTTAATTTAATATAAAATGTTCAAAATAACAAATGGAATAGCAAATTACTATGAATTTCATGAATAAGATTTTTCCTACAACCTTACTCAATAATATTTAATAACTAGAAATATGTTTTTATATGGACATTAGGGAGTTATTTCTGATTATTTGGGTCCTCTTTTTATTGGAAATAATTAAATTGTGCTATGTTAACCCAATAGAATTGAACCCAAAACCTCTGTTTAAACCACAACTCTTGAGCTAACTAGGGCCCATTTCAAATATCTAAATTACTTTCTTCTATACTACGTTTATTATTTCGGGTTATGTAATTGATAATTCTCAAAATTCTTTTAATTACAATATAATTGTATAAACCTCAATGTATAAACCTCATTTTACTATAACATTAAATCAGTATTTGCTTTATTTTGTTCAATAATTTACTAAATTAAATAATAATCGTAATTAATTATAAATAAAAAATAAAATTAAAAACTACAACTTTTTAAATAAATACATTTTACCACAAAGTAAAAATTATATAATAAAATATTGTTCATTAAATCTGGCCACGACTCATAATCTCATCCTATAATTTTAATATTATATAAATAAAATTTGTTCATTAAATTATTTTATTCAAATATAAAATTCATTCAAATATGTACAAAAACCACTGGGTAAATACATTATTTTAATATTCAATATTTAATATTTTTGTAAAAAAAAAATGTCCTATTTACCTTTTCGGTTGTGTGTCCTTTTAATTCGAAATAATAAATAATAAAATTTATAGTTTATAAAATGTAAATAATTCATAAAAAAATTTTATGATAATTATTAACTTGGATAATTTTGTGTGGTATTTTACAGGATATTTATACATTTTTGGATTAAAAAAGTTTTGAATTTAATTTATTGCACACATAATTAGACACCAAAAGAAAATTTATAATTTATATTTGATTTGTGTTTGTTTAATTATTAACACTGAATAAAATCCTGATATAAAATTATTTATACTATCAAATAACAAATTTAATATTAAATAGAAGACTAAGAGCTCATTAATTGATCTACAATTTGTCATTTCATCTGTTATGAATATAAGAAATCATAGAAAACACACTCTTATGAACATGAAATTGAAGATAATGTCAATCCTATGACGTTAAGTATTGAATATCCTTGAATTAAACAGAAGTTCAAAGAATTTTATATAGGATTTTAGTTATAGCAAATAAGCTGAAATTTAAGTACGATATTAATTGCATTTGGATGCACTAATTTAAAAACCAGATCGAAATTCATATTAAGAAAGTCCTTAATTAATGTATGAACCAAAGTTGCAGAGAGTTTATTATGCTATGGTTATCTATTTTATGAATACTAATCATTTTAGATGAAAAGAAACTAGCTCTTCCACTATATGCTTTTGAAATATAAGTAAATTTTTAATGATATTTATTACCATTAGTAAATTATATAAAATAAATGAATTATTGCAAATTATGTAAAATATTTTGTCATATTCTGGGAAAAACGTTTTACTGGGATTGGATTTCATATTCAAAAAAATTTCAAAATTTATTTATTTCGTTAGTAATTTTCATCAAATTTATTTATTATTCAAAAAATTATATATAGTTAATAGCTAACTAATGAAACCTGAACAAAATTATGTTAATATATTTTAAAAATTTTAAATGCAATTCTCTCGTACTAGTAATTAATTTATTCAATTACATGCTTGAATCATACTAGCTCTATAAAATATTCCTACCAATTAAATATAAACTCTTGAAAGGTTTTGTATAGTAAAACGATATTGTGAAAATACAGTAAATTAAGGATATATACGAAAATTATTGAAATGAAATGAATTTCGATATCTATTTACTATATCAATACCAAATTTCATAGTAAGTTGTATACGAATTTATATTAGTTATATAGAAAATTATGTGTAATTAAAGTAAATTTAAATTATATAAATTAATCAAATAATATTCATTTCGTATTGAGTATATTTAATCATTTTAATTTATTGTATATTATAAATATCAAGAGAATTAAAAAGCACTTAATTTTCAATTGGTTTTGCATTAAATTAGCATTCAGTATTGCAAAATCTTACAGGTTTATAGCAAATAATAAACGATATAAATTACATAAGTAAATCGTAATTCAATAGGAAATATTGCAATTAAAATAACAATTTAAATTTACTAAAATAAATAGTTACCAATTATTAGTAACATTCAAATCTAAACATTTTGAAATATCCACACAGTGTAAATGTATATTCAATGTGATGTCAAGGACTATACAGAATTTTTAGCTTGGAAGGACATGGCTAAGTCTTATATCATCGAGCAATTAAACTTTTAATGAATTTCCAATTTAGATTAAGTATTACATTTTGATAAATATTTAATTGTGATGAAATAGAGCTAATAATAATAAAACTACAAATTCATAAGTCAATTTACAAATAACCATTAAATTTAAAACATTTTATGGTTAAGTAAATTCCACTAAATAAAAAAATGGAAATAGCTGAACCGGATTTCCATCACATAAAGTCTAAATTCATATTCAACAAAAATTATTTCCATTTAATTAAATAGCTTTAATTTTACCAGTACGAAACTTTACTTATGAAATATATTTTTACATAAATAATTGAATCATTTCCATACAATTTGGTATGCAGAAAACCCAGATTTACTTTGACTATGTAGAGAAGAGACTATCAATTTTCTATTTAAATTAAATTTTACATACCAATTGTTGTTATCACTGTTAGTGAATATAAAAATGCACCAGGAAAACTCCATTGATCTTCAATTGGTCCACCAGCTATTTCACCTTTTATCACTGCTCTTTGAAATTCAATTATTTTTATTCTAAGACTAGAAAATATTATATAAAAAAAAAAAAGTTAAATTAATATAATAATTTTTATTATTAAATTAAATTTGAAATAAATTTTCTTATTTTCATTATATAAATTTAATTTAATTACTTTTACATTTATTTGTATATTGACAAGTTGTAAATTAAAATTAGCAAAAACATAAAAGTAAAATTGAAAAATAATAAATTGAATTAAGAATTTACTATAATTGTAAAAAGGATATTCTTTTACTTGTATATATAAATATAATATCAAGGATGGATATATCCTAGAATTACGTGTATAATTTTGTTTTTGTTTTTTATAACCACAATCAATCTTAACAAAAAAAAAAGAAAAAGCAGAAAGGAAAACGAAATCGTAAATGAAAATGAAAATTGAAAGAAAATCTGCTAAAATTGAAGAAAATTTTAATTGGAAATAATTGAATCCTTCCTTGAGCAATAAAGAAAATTTTTTAACTTTACAAAAAAACTAAATTTAGAACTAAATTACTAATAATATAGCAACAAATTTTTTGAATATAAAATTTATTTATATAGAATAATTCATGTTAAAAACGTATAGACATAACTATAAATAAAGTCAGTGGCGATCACAAAAATTTGGAAAATTTAATAAATACAATTTTCAGTTACATAATTCGTATTTAACATTTGCTATTCTAATAAGAATTAATTCTCAGGAGAACTACACTTAGAGCACATAGATCAAATCAGAAAAATTACTCCCAAAACTAGGCAATATGAAATTCGGTATTTATTTTTCTTTAGCAACAGAAAACTTTAAGGTTTACTTATTATTGCCTATCAAATCCACCATTTGAATTCATAATATCTTTGATATAAATTTCCCGGTGTATATTTATTTAAAACAGCCTTGCTAAACAATTCTGTCAAATCTGATTTGTCCTTAATGATGAAAAACTGCATTACTCAGATTGAACACTACACTATCAGCTAATGCAAAATATATTCTATAAAAAAATGTAGTCTTCAAAAAATATTCTCATTAAATTCAATAAATTCTTCAAATATTCTTCGATTTTCAGTTAAATATATCCAATTTTTGGTTTTTTGGTTGGCCAAGATATTGAAGGTTTCTATGAGAATACAAATATTTTATTTTATATAATATTCATTGACACTGAAAACACAATAATATATCAACAATTATTATGTAAATTAACAAAATTGTATTATAGCCCGAGCAGAATCAACGCAGAATACATACGCAGCCTACATAAGAAATGCCAAAAAAAGTTAAAATGTGTGAAAATATATGAAACCGATTATAACAAACGCAGCCTACGCAGCCTCGTCGCAGAATCGAGAAAAAAGTTAACCAACTTTTAAGTTTTTCCGTAAGTACGCTGGTAAATGTCACATTAATATCAGGTAGAAAAATATTGTTAGTGTAAATTGGTAGGTTTTTCGCAGCAAAACTACTTTTGATTGTGTTCGGTAAATATTTTTTCTTATGTTGGCTGCGTACGAATTTGATTCTGCTCGGGCTATTATGATAAAACTATTTTTTTAATTATAGTTTATAAATCGAATATGGTTGACAATTAGACCTTCTGCCCAACATTTTGTTCCGCCAATGCCAAAATGATACCATCATATTAAGGAAATTGTGGGCTACTAGAAAATGCATAGTTAGTTAACCAAAAAAAAAAAAACAGAAACTTTAAAATAGATTCTTCTTTAGTATTCACTACACATGATATTTAATGTTATTATTCAATCGTTTTTCATTCTTATATTCATTTCTACTATACATAGCTATATACATGATGCCAGAAGGATCTTAACTTTCCACACGTTTAACTTAAATTATTATATAGATTCTCTCCGTTTTTTACTTTTTTTTTTTATTTTTGTGAAAATTTGTAACATAGGCTAAATTCTCTATGTATCCTTCAAGAAGATGAAAACAATTTCAGAAGATATTTATTATATAGAAAATACAGATATTTAATCCTTTTACATAACATATTTATATTATTTATATATATACATTTTGTTAAGGATAAAAATAATTTCTATATAGAGAAATGAGAGTACGTGTTTTATTTTATATTATTATTATATTCTCACCTTTTCAAAAACTTTATATAATATTATAAAGTTCATGAAATAGTTTTTTTTTTATTATGTGATTTTACTCAATTTTCCAATGAAATTGTTTAATCTAGGACATTAGATATTCTTGTTTATTCTTTCGATATCCTTTTTTTTTTAAAAAAAAAAATTGAAGCTAACAATTTATTTGATTCTGTGATATATTATAAATATATATTTATAAAAAAAAAAGAAAAACAGAAAATACAATTCTTGATGATTGAAACAAATAAAAACTATAAGATTGAAAATTATTGGAAATTATTTATTTTACTTTTCCGTAAAAAAAAAATGTTTATTAAATAAAATAGACAGACAGGAATTTCCTAATCATTTTTAATTGGATCTGAAAAATAAAATATTTATATAGAAAAAGTGTAAGAAAAAAATAGTGTAAAATGAAGAAATTTTTTTTTTTTTTTTTTTTGGAAAATTATAAAAAGTGTAAATGAAAATGACAAGAAAATTGAACGAAAATAGAAATAATAAATATTAATTAGATAAATTATTAGAACATTAATTAAGTTTTTATGAAAATTCTATGAAGTCATTAAATTATATTTCAGTGATCGTTAAAATTAGCAAAAGAGGAACGACGAAATTTAAAGGCTTACCCAGTTATAGAGAGAAGTAAAACAGAGCTGAAAACCGAACAATTCAAAATACCACGAAATTTTACTGCAAATACATTTTTGTAGAACCTAATATAGCAGTACGAATGAAGCTATGCTTATTTCAAAGCTTGCTTTCGCTTACTGAACTTCATTGTGGAGGGAGAAAATTTAGTTTCGCATTCTCATTTGTAAAGTTTACAATATATACATTTATTCTTTTAGTAGGAGTAGGAATGAGTATGCACAGTAATATGTACCGGAATTTGGACCTTCACATTCCATAACTATAACTTTCAGCTGTAACTTTAGCTGTCACCACATCTGACATTATTATAATAATACAAAAGCTTTCATTATATTTTACTATAAATTCAAAACAAAACTCAACTAATATAAAAGTTTTTAGTGTGGGATTTAATCTTAACATTTCAAGATTAAATTCTACAACCCACAGGCATAAAGCTTTTTGAATTACACATACTTGAAACCAAAAAATTGGTTTTATAGAAGCGTATATATGAAAAAAAAGCTTTAATTCTTGTGGAATTTAATCTTCCAATTTGCGTCCATACAAAAATTTTTGTATTAGTTTTGATCTCTTCTTGTATATTCTTTTTCCTTATAATTATATTTAACATACATTTAGGTATAAGAATTTTAATTGCATTCTTTTAATTATAATTTTAATTGCATATTTTATAATTGCTAATTTTTTTTATTTATTATGTTAAATTGATTATTAATTATTTCAATAAATTTACAACAAATTAACCAAATTCACAAATATTTCTAAAACTGAAAAAAATTCCAAGAATTTTTATATATTCAATAATAAATAATAATAAAAAAAAAAAACATTTCTATTAATTATAACAAAAATATGCGGAAAACCAGAAATATTTATTTATATTTACTTACTCTTCTCTATATGCAGACTCATTAAATATATTCATTACACAGCACGTTGAATTCCATAAACTTAATGCTATTTTTGTTTTATTTCTTTCACCAATTACAATTTTTCTTGGATTATCTTTAGCTTCTTTTGTTTCAATAGCTTGAAATATAAATGCACCTATGTAAAAAATTAAAATGTTGCCAAATAAAATTTATTTAATATTTTGATATAATG
This sequence comes from Rhamphomyia laevipes, assembly GCA_963920725.1. Taxonomy (NCBI): domain Eukaryota; kingdom Metazoa; phylum Arthropoda; class Insecta; order Diptera; family Empididae; genus Rhamphomyia; species Rhamphomyia laevipes. The sequence goes on along the minus strand of OY987256.1, from coordinate 10,013,086 downwards.
ATTAAAATTAAATTTTTAAAGAATATTTAATAAAAAAAAATGTATAAATAAAATTTGTGAAAAGTGTTGTGAAAATTAAAATTGTATATAATCGAAATAAAAACAAAATAATTTTTGAACCAAAAGTTTTTGTTCGATAAAGTAAACATTTAACCCTTAATGGTTCGTTGTATCATATTTTATACATTAGTTTTAAAAAAAATCAAAACTTTCGTATCATTTATTTGCTATGGGAAATGAAATTATCATTTTTCATATTAGTGTAATCTGTAATTTGGTTTGTATAATATAATAAAAAAAATCCTGGCTACCTGAAATATAAAAAAGTAGATTTAGGCACACTTGTTCATAGTCCAGTTAAAATTTCAGTCAAATTAATTGGCAATATATAAAGAAAACTTTTCAATTTTCAATTAAAGTTAACAGGCAGATAAATATTGATTTTACTGATAGATGTAAATTTAACTTAACTGAAGGCATTTACTGCCAGTTACAATTCTAGTTAAGATTTAACTCAAAATTTTAAAATGTTTTCAATTATATTTAGTAGTTTTAAAGTATCAAAAATATGCCTCGGCTTCGGCTAACATTTACTTAACTAAACAATTGATAAACTAAAGCATTTTAATTGCCCAATTAAAGCGATCGTGATCGTGATATTTCAATTTACTGGGTAGAGTATTTATATTTTCTCTTAACTGTCATATAAATATAAAATTTTCTTTAGTTATTTATTTAAAACACTACCGCAAAGGGTTAAAACAAAAAATAAATGGAATATAAATACAAAAATTTCAAGAAAATTATTAAACTCTCAAAATAATTTTGTATTTTATTGTTTTTTTATATTATCCGGGATTTTCCAAGCCAACACTTTTAAAAATATTTTCGTAAGTATAATCATAAAATAATATCATAAAATTATTACCTGCAATTGTATATAAAATAACTAAAAGTATTATTCCAACATTACTAAACATAAATGCTGTAAATTTTCTACAATGTTCTTTAGCTCGTTCACCAAACGGTGGTTTTTGGCGCCGTCTGAATGAACGTTTCCGATTCATATTTCAATTTCTTTTTTTAAATTTTTGTTTTTTTTTTGGTTTTTGTTTTGTGGAAAACAGAGTTTTCCCTTCTTCAAAACTTCAAAATTTATCTATAACACAATGCTCCAAAAAAAGTTATTTTATATTTTATGTTATCCTTTGATACCTATAGAAAAAAGGATATTAATGATATTTTTAATAGTAAATTATGTTCAATATTAAAATATAAATATTACCAAGGATAAACATCAGCTTGTCAAATAATGTATGAAAATATCATATCATCAGGAAAATTTTAAGGATCAAGGATTATTTTTCATTCTGTTAATATGCATATGCATATATTGGGCTCCAATTTTTTTGTATTCAATAATTTCCTTTTAGTACTGTATCAAATTGTCTCAAATAACTTTTGTCATTTTTAATTTAATATCCTTGACAGTTATTTCCTTCCCTGGAATATTCTACATAAAGAAATTTCAGTCTTTTATCAAATCAAATTGTGGTGTTCCATGTAATTTTAGTTGTGCATATATAATTTAAAGGATATTTTTATTATACTTGTTCATTTTTGATGATGTTACAGCTAAGGGACTTTTGTGGCAATTATAATATCCTTAAATTTTACTATTTGTTTAATAACATTTATTTAGTGTAAAACTGGAAATTTGTGTAACTTGTTCTAATATTTATGTTATTATTCTACGAAAATATTTTTATATAGTAATTTATTTTATATTTTGGACTAGTTAAATATCCTTTTTAAAAAAATATTATATTTTTTATATGTATAATTTTTGTTTGTTCAAAATGCTGGAAAATTTCAAATTTATATTATTTTTCTGTTTTCTTTTTTTCTTTTCAAAATAATTTTATTTGTCTTTCTGTGTCCGCGATTTTAAATTATTGAAGAAGGAAAATTATCCAATTTTTTTTTTTTTTATTATTATTTTTTATTTTTCCTTCGGATATATGCTCAGCATTTTTCTTATTTCACTATTTTTTTTATATTAGGAAAATGTCAACAACAAAGCAAAAAAATAAACAAACAAATTTTCTGTTAAGGACATTCTGATCCCGATGTTGTTTTTGTTTAAATTTATTATACATAATTTTCCTTTTATGTTCTGTGCTATGTTACACAAAGCACAATTAATTTGGTATTATTAAAATTATGATGAGCTAAAATAATAAATAAAAAGAAAAAAATTATTATTATGATTAAAGTGAAAAATAATATAATGATTGAAAAAATGAAAAAAATTATGTTAAAAGAAAATTTATAAAAAAAAAGTAAACCATTAATGCATAAATTGCACCAATAGAAAGTTAAATGAAAATGTTAAGGATGTTGTGATTTGAATGAAGGCTTCGAAAATTGACTAAATTGGTAATTTGGAAAAGGTGACAAAATCATCATTAAAGGTATATAAATTATTTCGAATAATTGAAATTTTCGACACAACCTTTTGTCAAATTATCGATGTTAATCATAGTGCCATCATTGATTTTAAATTAATTTTAAAATCGTTACTTTTTTATGATATTAATATAGAAAAATTTGGACCTGGAAATTGTTAAACCCACTCCCAACCTCGAAACTAAACCTGGCTGAGAAGGAGAATGTCAGCAATTTCCTAAATCTGTTTCTGTTTGAATATTTTTCTTCTTAACAGAATTTTATTACAACAATTCGATCATCATTTTCATGAGGATACACTCAGGTAACCTCATAAAAAGATGTGGCATAACAAACTGTCGCACTATAATTCCAGCTTAAAGAAAGCACAAACTTTCAAATTTTTTATTAAAGATTTTGAAAAGGTTGGAATTTTGTAATTTCTTTACATCGATAATTGTCAAAAAAAAACTTCAATTATTCGAGTCTTCATATTTGCTAAACAAATTACTTGTGGAGTCCTGGATTAAAAATTCTTGTTTTATATAAAGTGTAACCTCAAAGTGGAAATTATTATGGTTCAATGATGGCCATAAGTTTTGTTTAAATATATTTCTACTATTTAAATGATAAAAATTCGAATCGTACAAAATTTTGTTAATATCTTAAATTCAAAATATTTTTTTTTTATTTATTGAATTTGCATTATTTATTCACCAGTTATTGTAATGCAAATATCGATATCTAAATTGATCAAAATTATTATTCAAATGAATTTAATCTGTTTCCATTTAAATATTGAATTTTACAAAAAAATAAATAAAATATTGCTAATATTTCCATAATTTAAATTTAAAAGAATAGTTTAAAATTACAAATAAATATGTAAATATTTACAAAAAACATTAAAATATTAAAAAATTTTGTATAATATTTTAATAAATTTAAAATTAATTTGCATTCATATAAAAAATTTCGAATTCATTTAATATAATATACAGAGTGATTCGGTATATTCTTGAAAAACAAATATGATATCCTTAATTATAGTGAAGGTAGTGGTATTTAGAATTATCAATATTTATTACAAATAAATGTAATTTTCCAGTACCGGAAAACTCGTAATATTTGGGTCACGTTGTAATTCGCCCGATGATATTCTGTTTTAAAGAAATATATAATAGATTACATAGAATGCTTTACAGATATAACTTAATTATTTATAATCTTCAGTTTCAATTCGATTGGTAAAGTAGCCAATCGATTGATTAAGTAGACTGAACATATAGTTACCGATTTCAATCGTTTAAATATCTTGACATTTCTCTTGAAATTTACTTCAATTTGGATTTGAAAAAGTTCAATCGTTATAAACTCTTTCGATTCGATGCGTTTCAATTCAATTTTAATCAATTTTAAGCTTAAACTTTACTGTACACATGGCGTGTACAGTTCTCACATGGCGGTAAGTAAAATGACAAGTACAAATCACAAAATGACTTTTATTTTTAAAATACTTTGCGAGAATAATATGAGAATTAGGACAACATTAGGCAAGTCATCACCATGTCAAATTCAGTTAAGGGCGTGCATTATTCAATGAATTTTATTAAACAAACTGGATTTAGTAAAGAATTTATTATCTCAAATTTCAAATGAAATAAAATTTGTTCTGTTACTTAAAAATTAAGCATTTTCTGGGTAATTTGATTTTAGAAATTCAAACTATATTTTCAAACCATCATCGCTCGATTATCACTTTAATCAGTGCCATCATAAACTACTTCAAGAATATTACTATCATTTTAATATCAATCCTAATAATATATATTACATATTTTAAAATAAAATCAATGAAAATGATCCTTTTTCAAAAAAAAAATAGTCTATTTTCTACCAAACATTTCAATTCATTTCAAAATATCAAAAAAACCAAAAAATAATTTTCTTAGTATATATAAATATCCTTTTTTTTATATAAACTTTTAAGAATCACCTAAATTGAAGATTTTAAATTTCACCCTTACAAAAATGACACGTTCAGAAAGCAATACGTACAACAAAAAGGAAACTGAAGGATCAATAGATATGAAAATTATTTTAAAAAAAATGAATTCACCAACAAAAATCTTATTTTACATAATATCTAAGAATCATATGAATAACAATTTTTAAAGGTTCTGATGCAATTGAAAATTCTAATATACCAACAACGCAAATTTTCCAACTAAAAGGACTTTTTGAATTGATTTCTATTTTTAGTTGGTAAATAGCTCAATTATGGAGTGTGAAATAGAATATCAAAAGCAAGTCGGAAAAAAGGTCGAATATAATTTTGTGAAAAAAAATAATCTTATGAAAAGGTTTTTCTTTTTACATTTTCCTGTTTTTCTTGATATTTAATTGTGGAAAATGATTTTAAAATTTGACATGGGTCGAAATTATTATAAAAGAAATGAAAACTAAATATAGTTTAAAAAATGCTGGAAAATTGTATTTTTATTAAATTTTCTAATATTTTTCTATGGAATTTTAGTTGATTTTCGAAATTTAAATGTGTAGTTACAGGTGCAATTACAGTATAAATAAGAAAGATCGAACAATTTCAAATCAAATGAAGCTGACAGAAACAGAAAATTTAACTTTTCGCTCATTGTCCGAACAGGTTTCCTTCAAGTCCGTCAAGAAATGACGCGCCAGACGTTTAAACCATTTATTATATGAAACTCACGGCTTCATGAACCTCACCGCACCAGGATTATGTTGGCCCAAACGGGAAGCATGTTGTCTCAAAAGAATGTGTCATGTTACAATGCCCGTGAAGAGTCTTATCGATGATTTAGTCATAGAAAGGATTTTATTCGTTTTCTTAGAATTAGAGGTTCCCCAGAATAGTTTGCTGTGTACCCTACCAAGTTCTGCCATCTAATAGAATGAGTTTCTGGTGCCCAGGACGCAATTAAGTATTTTGCGAATTTCAGGGGGCAACCGATGGTAGGCTACAAGTGAAAAAGTATTTTAAATATAAAGTTAAAGGAAAGGCAAATTTCGTCCAAACCGTAGTGGTCTTGTCTTCAATTTCCATTTGGTCATATTCATCGTTGGTCATATTCATGATACCTATGTGTCTCTACTTAACAGAAGATTTCCTGTGCGTCTTTTATTCTTATCATTCTATTTTATGTGTATGATTACAAAAATATATCAATGAAAACCAACATGGACAAACATTAAACGGCTACACCCCAACCATGAAACGCTCCTCATGAAACTATAGAATAAAGATTCGTATGTCCAAATCCTTGTTTTTACAAGAAAATAATAATTTTAAGCTGTTCTGTTCTGATTATAAGAAAAAGGATATTACAATTAAATTAGCAAAAATTTCTCGTGAATTAAAAGAATAAATAAATATAGAAATCTAAGATTACATACACGCTCCTCATGAAACTATAGAATAAAGATTTGTATGTTCAATTTCTCGTGAATAAAATAAATAAATAAATATGTCTAAGATTTCATATCCAAAGAAAATTTACGCTTTCCAATGAAAATAAGAAAATATTATAATTATTTATATACTGTAAGTTAGATAAATAATTCATTTATAATACTCGATAAATTTACTAACTTTATGAAATTTATACGCATTATCAATAGAATTTATGTTACCAAGAAATATTTTTGTCCAAATAATGAGAAGTTATTAAAATATAAAAATATTAATAAAAGATATATTTCATAATTATTTCCAGATTATGTTGCAAAAATGAATTTCCGATGAAAATTAGTTTTTCATTTTATAATCATAAATTAATTATTTCATCATCATCAAATAATTATGTAAACTTTTCCAAAATTATGTATTTAATTTGGAAATTCTTTAAATTACATAAGCGGACAACGTTAAACTCTAAAATCAGGTAAGTAATAGATGAAAGTTTAAATAATTTTAAATTAATAATACAAATATTTATTGCTTCTGCAATTTGAAGAGGTCCAGTACATAAATTTCTATGAATAATACTAAAAATTCGAAAACCAAAATTTCAAATGATCAATTAGAAATTTTTAGATTTCGAATGGCGTTCGGTTTGAAAATTCTAGATTTTATATATCCAGAGTATTGAAATACATAAAAATGACTGACAGTCAAATATTTATCGCTCAAACAATATCGATGCGACGGACGCAACGGAGACTGATACTGATATAAATGTAAACAAAAATTGAAATGTAAAGGAATATATGAAAGTGATCATAATCACGACGGATACAGCACGCAATGAAAATTGATAAATTCAAATATAAATTGTTTCTTATGTTTTCTATTGTAAGGACTCTGATATATAAAATCACTGTGAGCATAAGGATTCTAATTCTGGAGCAAATATATACCAGACGGGAACGGGACATTCTTAAATAAATTTCAATAAAATTACCACCATAATTTTCAATTTCGAAATTATTTTTGTTTTTATTAGGTTTAATAATGTAAGGCGCGATAATTCAGCAAATTCGGCAGTTTCAATAAGATAATTCAACTCAAGTTACCAAATCTACGAAAACTCATTGTATTCAGTCTTCTGAATGACCATTAAATTCATTCTAATATTAAGAAACAGAATATTAAATTAAATTTCGTGTGAATAAATAATATTTCATTCGAAAACCAAAAATTATAGGCTAATTTATTTTCTACCTCAGAAAAGGTAACGAAATTGAATTTATTAAATATAAAAAAAAATTTAATATTATTTCTTTATTTCGATAGTTAATATTATGTTGATTTTGTTTTTATCGAAAACAATTTCTATAATCGTCAACAGGTTGTCCTGTTCAATTAAGGATTTCAATATTTCTTATAAATTTTTTTCAATTTTCCTTATAATTCACAATTTAAGATTTATACTAAAAAATTATGTATACAGTTAAATGTAGTATTAAAAAACAAAATTCTCAATTTAATAGATTTTCCATCCATATTCAATGGATCGTATTTTATCATCGAACCATTAGTATAAAAGAGATCCATGAAAGATATACCAAAAAAAAGTTTATTAACAATCTATGCGGACAAGTGTTGAACACATTTCATCTGTCGTTAATAAATTAGTTTAACTTTTTTTTGTTCTTGTCCAAACCCCCCTGCAAAACCATAACAACGAAGACGATTTTTGACAAAATATACTTATCTGAATCATCTCTATTTAATATTAATTTGATATTCTCTGATTGGTATGATGACTACTACTTAGCATAGAAACAGCGTTGTAATGCCATATACTCGATATTTTGTCAATTGTGAGTGGGTGATGGTCGGTTTAGGTATAATGGATGAATAAAATAAAAAAAATATATATAGTATATACAAAAGTAAATTTCTTATCTGTCAAGAAAATTTTTAGCTTTTATATTCGTTATCGTTAATTTTTCTTTTACGTGAACCACTTTGTCACTAAAATGTCTAAAAAAGAACTTTTATTTATGTTTTATATAGGAAAAAACTTGATTTTTTATATTTATTTATTTTTTTTTTTTAATATATTTACTGACATAGATAAATTTTTTCATTCTTTTCTTCATTTTTATTAAAATCGCTATAATATTAAGATTTAGTTATTTTAATGTTTGCTGAAGAAATTGATAAATCGGTTTAGATATTTCATTTTTATGAGGTGTAAATTGAAATGACATTAAAATATTTATGAGAAATAATAAATTTCTATGGAGAGTTATCTAAAAAAATATATTGCAAAAAGAATTTTAATTTTGAAGAATTATAAAATTAATCAAATTGATAATATTAAATGAAAGTAATTAAGAATAAAAAAAATTATTTTAATAATTTAAGAAAAAATTGATTTTTTAAAGATAAATTCGATGTCACCGGTCCATACTATTCTAACTCAAAATACTATTTTATTTCAGTTTTACTTGAAAGTTTATTTCAAATCGTTTCAATTTAAAATATTATATAAATTAATTAACAATTAGTTAGAATTAAAAAACTTAGTTAGAATAAACAAATTTAGTTCCATTAGTATTGGAACTCAAACAGTGAAACTAACATATTTCAAACTTAAATCATTGTATTCTAACTTGACTTAGAATACTTAGTAATTTTCATCAGATTGAGTTACAATAGAAATGTAAAATCGTTTATCATTTCAAGATTGAATACTTTTCATATATTTTGAAAATATTTTGTTCCGCATTTGATCTATCTTAATTTAACTTATGATAATAATGTCGTATGTTGCAATCAATATTAAGATATAATATTTGAATTAAAATCTACATTGCAACATGTAAAAAATATGACCTGTAAAAAATGGTAAAATTTAGACATTATTAAGTAAAGATAGAAAATTTGGCGGTTTTCCGTCGTCAGTTTGAATAGAAATCAAAAATCGTTTCACCTATAAGCCAGAGAGTTTCAAAATTTTGCCATAAGGTGAATGGACCACTCAAAAACACCACAGATTTCCAAGTATTGTAACATGATTTGAAATAGTATGGACCGGGGACATCGAATTAATGTATGTGCAAAGTTGAATTTGTTTAAATTACAATGTTGCCAAATTATTTTGATTGATTAAATGTATATTATACTTCCAAACTAACAAAGTTTGTATACTTTTTAGACATTTAGTAAAATTCAAAACAATAATCAAAATTTTTACTAATAACAATTATTTTCTAACTTTAAACTGACCATGGTACATACGAAATGGATCTTTACATTGGATCAGTAAAGAAATGAAAACATTTACGAAAAAACACAGCGTAAAAATACAGGAACATAAATGTTCCTGTAATAAATGTTCGCAGCGACACATGAAGCCTTATTAGGACGAAACCTCAAGAGCTTATCATAGGTGAAAATTCGATAATAAATTTCTTTCTAAACCTAACACACACAATCCACGAATAAATATTCCAGAGATGGAAATCGTTATCATTGGTTAAACGTTTCCGATTGGTTACGGATTGATTACTGGATCGGAAGGTGGTTTTTAATGAGTAATGCCGATTTCTATGTGATCCGTGCGGGCTTCTAATTGTATTTTTAAAAGAATTGTTATTTACCCTCTAACGCTCTAACAAAAAAAATCATAGGAAGAAATGTATTGGTTTTGGATGCAGCCAGAACACAGAACGCATACATACTGTTGTTTTTCTTCCAATTTCGACAGAAAACTAATATGCATAACGCTTGAATCGATTTTCGTTTCCAAATACTTTTAGAAATTACAAAAAAGTCCATTATTTAAACATTATATCAATATCAAAAATTAAAATGTCCAATCAAATTAATGGAAAATATCATTTACAAAAAATAAACTTTCACAAATTTTACTTTATCAATTTTAAAAATTTTCATCAAATTAGTTTTACAAAGAGTAATATGCAAAAAAATAACCAAAGCTGTGATAAAATTTCAATTTATGTTTTCTGACAAAAATTCCGGCTGCAATCAATTCAAAATAATTCAAAAAATTCTACACTAACACAACACTTTCATTTAATATTCATTGACTTTAAAATCACTTTTGTTGTTCTTGTTGTTTTTTGTAAAAAGTCAAAAAAGATATTATATTTTCCGATTTATATGCATCAGAGACTAAATCAGATTTGCTTTTTTTTAATAATATCTTTTAAAATCCATGAGAAATGATAACATTTTTACGAAAGAAAAATAAAATGTTTACCTCACTTGTTTACTAGGATCGATTTAGCAGATAGAATTCCAAAATATAAACATATAACAAAATGATTTAGATTTTATATATGTATATAAATTTTTTCCAAACATCCTTTATTTCCGCTCCAATCAAAGGCAAACCAATAACAAAACACTCAATCCTTTCTAAAAGTTATACAGAGTTGATGTATTTCGAATTTATATGTATTGAAATTATACAGAGCTTAAACAAAAATTGCAAGGATATAATTTTTTTTTTTTATTTATATTTTTATTTTCATTTTCCGTAAATAGCTTCAACAAAATCGATTTGTAAATGAAACTGATGCATACGTAAAAACCGGATTTCGATTAATCTTTATATGTTTTCCTATACAAAATTTTCCAGAAATTACTTTTTTCTATTTAATCTTCATTATTAAATCATCTTTTATTTAGAGTTTAGACACAACATTCAAAAAAATTATTTTACAGGTATCAATTCTATAATATTACAAAAATGATATTATCGTTTATCTCTAAATTATTACATAAAGTAATTTCAATTTTCCTTGAACTATTCAAAATATTGTATTATTTACAGAAAATTTGAATTCATTAATTCAGCCTTAAGTGATAATATTTTATTGGTATACAATTGAAAGTTTTTTATTTTATAAAAGAGGTTTACAATACACAATTTTGCAAGTATACAAAACTATATAGTAATCCAGAGATAAATTTATATATCCCATGAATTGTAAATAAGTCTTTCAATTTTATTATACAATAATTATTATAGAATAGACAAATTAATAGTAAAATTCTGACTAAATAGTTCTTAAAAACTTATTTAATATTTATAAATACTGTACACATAAAAACAGGGTCGTACTTTAAGAAAATGATTTTCCAATTAGAACGAATTATTACTAGTTCTTGAAAATATTTCGATAGAAAGTTTATTTTTATAAATATCTTGATTTATGTATACCTCATGGTTTAATGTATTTTATTTTGAAAGTGGACTAATATAAACTGTCCCAGTTAGCCTAAAACCCTTATCAATTACTTGGTCCATATGAATTTCTTTATGTAAATAAAACTATAGCAATTTTAGGATACATTTAGCCCTTATGCTTGAGAAATTTTAAGATGATCATTAGTGAAGTTATTACCTTGTTATAATGATGCCGCTCCTCAGTGGAGGTTGGTATTTTCCTTGCAACTTATAGCCCTTAACATATCGATTGACGAACTGTTAAACCATTCTTCTAAATTCACCATCCATGAATTCCTACTTCTGCTTTTTAGAGTATTACATCCAACCAATCTACTAAGATAAAGCAAGCTCAATTAAAGAAATATCTTACCCAGTAAAGAATGACCTGTTAGAATACTTATTTTAATAGAAATTGCTTAGTAGAAATTGCTTCCATTAATTTAAGATGTAAAAGACTAAAATTTCTCTTTACCTCAGACAAGAGGGTCTATTCATCACCTCCGACTGATAAAATTATCACATTAAAATCAAGCTTAAGTTGAAAATTCGACATTCCCATGGTTGATACTATAATTACGAGTATATATAAAACTGTACCGGTCGACAAGTTCGAATTACTAAGTAATACTAATTATTTTTGTAACAATTACAATAAAAACTATTTAAGCTGTCGATTATATGCGATGCCCACCCCAGCTCAGTACAAACCTACCACAAAATATTGAATCCCTTTAAAAATAAGGATATTCTTCCAAATATACTTAACCTTTTCCCTACTTTTTAAGATATATTTTATTTATAGAATGAATACAAAATTTTTTTTGAAATAGTATAATCGAGAAGTTAACAAATGAGCATTCATTAGATAGAAAATATATTTATATTCAATTGGAATTTAAATAGCACTTAATGCAAATCGATTCATTTCAAAATTTGAATATCAAATTCATTTTTTTTTTACTTTTATATATTTTGGAATGAAATTAAAATAAAATTTTCCTTAGGTTATGAAGCAGATTAGTAAGTAAAAGGTATAGAAATTAACATTTTTTTATAGTTTTAAATTACGAATAAAATAATATTAAATATTGTATAAATTTGCATTAAAAATATTTGAGTATTAATTACTTTGGAATTTTGGAAATAAAGGAATTAAGTTTAAATAATGTTTTTATATAATAATGGCCCTATAGAAGAATTTAGCTAAGACTCATTAAATAAATTTAATGAGTTACAGTTCAAGACTAAGTACTTCTATAACGTAGGAGTTGAAAACCAATATCCGCAATACTTACATCATTGTTTGTGTTTTTAGGGGTGCAATCAATCTAGTTCTGGCCTTAATAAATGAGTCCTTCATGGATTACCAATATAAGTTTTGTGGACTGTTTCATTTTTTATTTATTTATCTATAAATATGGAGGTACTTCTTTTTATATGCAAAAGATTGAATTTGAATTTGGCAAACCAACACACGGTGAGTAGCATTAAAGTGATCAATTTGGATTAATGGATCAATTTGAAAATTCAAAATTGCTTAATTTAATTTCGGTATGACCAGTTTTAGTATCTACATATTGAATTATCCATAATTGCTTACTACTAATCCTTAAGCAATTCTTTAGTCATGAACCAAAATATGAGCTGCCTATTTTTAATATTTAATTAAAAATTGATGTTCACCGGCCCATGGAGGCTATACTACTACTACTAATATAGTAGTAGTAGTATAGTAGTGGTAAAAAATTATTCTTTCCACGTTAATTTAAATGGAAACTTTAACGTTTATTTTAAAATTTCACACTTTAAAGCATATTTTTATTGATTTGTACCTGTTCCTATCTTATTTTATATATTAAAAGTTACTTAGAATCTTAAATTTTAAAGGTCCTGATATCATTGACAAAGTTTTACACTATTATTAATACGAAAAGGCTTTTCCCTCTTCGATGCTTTCTATAAGTACACCACAAATATTCAAATAAAGTTAATTATGGTAATTATTGTCAAAATATCAAATATATTTAATTTTATTTCAATTTTATACTGTTGTAAAATGTAGTATATCCTCACTATTTCAATTAGTATAAATTGTCCTTTCACAATATAATTATGAGCCGGAAATTGGACCTATATTAGCCGATTATAACATCCTTATTCCATCTATCAAAACTCTTTTAGTTATTTGACATAAGCCGGCTGTGTAGTAGCTCATCTAATATGTAATTGTATTAGACATTTCATTTAGAAAAATACAAAACGATTAGCTTTTTAAATATCATATAAATCACGTCAAAAAAAATCAATTTTAAAAATCATTTTAATAGATTTGAATTATTCACTTCATTAAAATATCAAAATTGTCAACAAAACATTCCAATAAATTGAAAAATAAGAAAATAATTTTAATAAATTTTCCAGTTTTTTATATGATTTGAAAATTTATATATCATACATTTTTCTAAATACATTTTTTTTCAGGATTTTATTTTTAAAATTGATTTATTTTCCCAAAAATAAAAATCTTTTTTTCTCATTTATGAATTTAAAATTCAATTTTTTTATTCATATTTCATTTTATTGTGGAATATTTATTTTTAAATTATATTTTAAAATAAAAATATCAATAATATATTTTAGAATAATATTGAAATGATATTTATTTATTGCAATTTTTAAATATAGTGTTGCTTCTAACTATTTGACTTATAAAATTGATATAAAATAATTTAATAGAAGTGTTGTCGATCAATATTCTGGATGCCACAAAAAACAAATAAAAAACAATATATAAGAAAATGTCAGTTATTATTCGACTGACTGACATTAAAATAGAATTATATTTCATATAAAATAAATATTAAATATATATTCAATAAAATTGGTTAGATTTCATATTTGAAATCATATTTTTATTTAATCAATCAAACCAAATATTCTACTGATTTTTAAAGAGCTAAATTCACAATTCTGATGAAATGGATTCAAAATATAGCAATGATCAGAAATTTATGAATTTTATGATAACAAATGATATTAAATGATAAAATTAATCATATAAATTTGAATTAATAAAAAGTGTCTATATTATTTTAATACAAAATTTGATATTTTGACATTTAACATATAAACTTTATTTGAATATTTTACGAGTTACTCTTCGTATCAAAAATAGTGTTTAGTAAATTTAATTGAATCACTTAGCATACCGATTTTTTTTTTCAATCTGTAATATAATGATCTACTTAGAGAAATTTTAATGTTGCTATTTTTTCAATAATTTCTTTCGAATTACATTAAAATTTTAGAGTAATATTTTATTAACGTTCTTAAGCGTTTTGCGTTAAAGAAGAAAAGGTTTCAATTTTTATAGATGCCCGCAATTTTCTTCTAGGTCAAGGTCAAACTGATAATCAAAAATGTTTTGTAGATAATTAGAAATTATTAATTCCTACTTATTTTTGTCTAACGAAAAACGCTTCAGAACGTTTATAAAATATTCTTCTTGCATTTCGTCTATGATTGCAAGAATAAGTGCCGAAAAAGTAGATAGATAAAATTCTTATGAATGCTGAATTAAATCGTTCTTCCAATGATCAAATTTTTAACGATTACTCTAGAATTCAACAAGGGAAAATAATTTTTCAGTCAATAGTATTATAAAGTAGTTCATTGGTCTTCTGAAAGACATGATTGAGGTGTTTTCTTTAAACCGCATCTTTTTATTTTTCAAATTTACTAATTAAAAAGTTTTCATTCTTTTTTAAAGCCAGGATGTGGAAAATTATACCGCTTACCCTGACGCATACGGCCCTGTATATAGCTTACTGGGAATTTAATATTTTATACAATATTTATTAAAATAATACAAACAAAAAAACGAGAACTATTTTATTATTTTAATAATTCATCAAACTCATCAATCAACAAAAAAAAACTAATATTGAATTATATATTTTGGATATGACCTTCCACATTTCTGAACCTATGTTGCCTTATAGCTATATGGCAACATTTAACATGAGTATGGAAAAATAATAACAAAAGGAACAAAATCAAGCCAAAAATTGAACTTGCCTTTAGCAGAAACTCAACCAGAAAGTTTTTTTACCATACATAATAAATTTAAATTCATTTCGTTACTTCACAAAAAAAAAATTACTGCAAATTTTACCAAAAAAAAAAAAATCCTTAATTTTTATATAGTTCGGCAAGTATGACCTCATAAATATTATTAATATTTAATAGTTAATTATTACTACGTATATATTCAAAAAAAAGCAATAAATTAAATTTTAAATGAATTTTAATGGAAGCGATTTAATAAAAATATCCATAAAAAAAAAATTATTAATTATTTTTGTAACGAACTTATAATCGGAAGTACATACAACTAAAATTATAATAAAATCGATTTTAATAATAAAAATTTCCATTTTCTTCCTTAAAAGAAACCCCAAGAGACAAAATAAATCATTACTAAACAAGATACATGCCATCAGATGATGATCTAAAAATGTCATTCAAAAAATATTATATAATCAAATTAGGTCAAAAATTTATATCCTTAAGGATATTTTACTGATTTAACTGATTAGTTTTTTTTATGTATATATGTATTTAAATAATCAATATTTTGCAATTTAAATTTGATAATTATATAAGTCAAGCTAGTAGTAAAAATCAGAGATAAAACGAATTTTAGCGGATCTGCAAAAAAAAACGTATACCATTTTTTTTTTTAAGATAGATTTTCACAGAATGTTTTTTAATTAAAAATATACACATAAAATAAATAGCCTATCTTACTTCTGAATAAATTTCCAGAGTTATACTGTAATTTATTTGATAAACTTCCAAGAGTGTTTATAGCGTGACCCTGTGAAAATGTTTAAGAAACAAATCAATATAGCATTAAAGGCATGCTAAAATTTATATATGCGGTAATATGAAATTTTTGCTAAATGCCGAGTAAATTCATAAAGCAGCCATAAATACTCAGAACATAATTTGGGCTCATTGCACCCTACAAAAAAAACCATTCCACTTATAAACATTTAGAGGCATTTGACTAAGGCACCCGCCGATCATTTAACCTACGCTTGTAGAATTTTGTTTGTCAACTTTAATATCCTGCCTCACAATTACTACACAAATGGATCATGAGGTTTGGATAATAGAACATAAACTGTTCGAAATTATATATTCCCCGGTTTATTCCGGTTACAGTGTCTCGTAAGTTGCCCTTTTTAAGTGTTTTCTTATTTTGGTTCAGACCAAGAAGTTCGCGGGTTTTTTTCGTTTGAATGGATTGCACACTTTGTCGAGACGGTTGTCTTATGTAGCATCCCCAGCAGCATCGCATTTTGGTTGACATCTATTCCTTTATGGCTATTTTCGCCGCAAATAGCAAATAGTGCTATGCCGCAGAATGGTGTAGGGTTAATGAATGTGTTATGCATTTTTTTCTAGCCTACAATGCTGCTATGTCTCGGCACCTATAGTATTAGTAAATAAATATTAAAAAGTTTCTGTTAAAAACCCGCACAACCTCTACATTCGCTATATTTTAAGCGTATTAGTATTAATAATATAAGGAATCGGGAGAACCAAATAAACACAGACTAAACCGTACATCTTTTTTGATAATTTCTAGATTCGGGACACGAAATAGACAGTTTTTGAACACAAAGAATTATTAACTTATTTTTTCCGATTTGCAGTACAACTCCAACTGTGCATCAGATAATCTCCAATTGAGCGTACCTGGTCTACTTTTATTATTACCTGCGCTACTGCTATGACCCTCTGGATCCATTTTAACGTAAATATATAAATTTCTGTACACCAAAAATTTCTGATGTCTTTAAATCTATAAAAATTTATAACTTTAAAAATTCCTTTTAAATTTTATAATTCTAGAGTGGACACAACAAACTACAAAATATAAAATGGATTAAGTTTATAAACTTCAAATTGAAACTTTTAACACATCTTTCTAATATATACAATAAGGAAAAGGATCATCAAATAAATTTAGTTTTGAAATTGATCTATTTTTTTTTATTTGTTCATCTAAAAAATTCATTTATTTTGACATTGAACAAGACGGTATTAAAAGATCTTTTCTATTATTCCATTTTTTTTTTTTTTCATATACTATTTTCGTCCTTTATATCCTTATCAATATTATAAATAGAAATAAAATAATTTTTATTTATTTTTAACATTTTATTTCTTTTATTTTTTTTGGTTTTTACCACAAATTGATATTGATTCCCTTTTCAATTTTCATCAGGAAAATTATATATATAATAAATTGAACAATATAGATGAAAAATAAAAATATCTTTTTTTTTTTTTAGTTAAAATTAAATTTTGTGAAATTTTTCACTTTTTGTTGTTGTTGTTGTTCATGTTTGTGACGGAAAATTGTGTTGCCGACGGAAAGAAAATTCAATTTGTCGATGAAAATAGTAAAGTGTATAATATTTTTTTTTTATTTATTATTTTGGTTTTGGATTTACGAAAAAAAAAAATTGTAAAAAGGAAATTCATTTTTGTTTATTGGAATTTCAATTGATAAAATCAATAAAAACAAATCCATCTAAACAACATCACGAAAATTTTTTTAGTTTATTTTCATAAGAAAATTACATTATTTTTCACAAGAATTTAATTTGTTAAATCTTAATTGTAACTAAGTTAATGTGATTTGTATCCAAAAATAAAAATTGTATTTTGGAAATTGTCGAAGATATAAAAATTAAATTAAATCTGCTACAAAAGAAGCTGAAAATAACTTTCACTTTGGCTTTACTTATTAGTTAATTAATGTTCTTTGTGTTAAACCCCACTCCCAATCGCTGAATTTATATACGTTCCTACAATTCCTGGAGTTAATAATAATTCATTTTTAAGTGTTCTTCAGTCCATTTGAGCTTCGTATTCATTGAAAATTCCACTAGACAGTATTTAAAAGAGTGGAATATTAAAGAATTTATGAACGCCTATGAAGAAAACTTGAAGACGATTGATGCATTTGTTATCTTATCAGTTTTACGTTTCTTTAAAGATTCATTTTAGTTACAACATTTGCGAGATTAATTTTTTGATGAACCTCACAAATTGTCTAAAATTTACTGTAGGATACACACTTCCATAACTGTTAGAAGTTAGAGTATAGTTTTAATATATATTATATCTACTACTGTTCTTTTTCTCGATAAATCAGCATTGTCTGAATGCAGCTCTTGCGTTTCTCTTAAATTTTTATATAAAACAAAAGGTGGCACAAATAACTCATAAACATTTAAGTAGCATAATTATCTACCTATTATAGATAATAGAAAAATATTTATAGATACTTAATCCATGGAGGTTGTATTGAAGATGATATTTTACTACTTATGTTATTAAGTGATAGATATGACGATAAATACATCAATCTTGCCTATTCTAGACTATAATCATTAATGTAAGTGGTTTTAACGCCTGTTAATGCTGTTAACGCCAGTATGTATGTATCATAAGTATTTTCAAGTATTTTCAAGCTTCAACCCAATATACCTTAATTAAAATGAGATACATCCATCAAACAATAAATATAGTAGGTTTATTAATTTTTTTTTTTTTTTTAAACAGAAATCTATCAATATTTATTTACTAAAATTAGGTCCAAAGACATACCGGAATTGTAGACTGAAAAAACATCGCAATACATTCATTAACCCTATTCCATTCTGAGGCATAGCACTAGCTACGGCGAAAATAGCCATATAGGAGTGGATGTACACCACAATGCAATGCTTATGAGGATGCTACAGAAGACAACCGTCTCGACAAAGTATGCAAGCCACTCAAACGAAAAAAAACCCACGATCTTCTTAATCTGAACCTGAACGGAATTAAGAAAAACACTTTAAAAGGAAAAAGGAGATACTGCAAACGGAATAAACACCTGCACCTAGTGGGACTCGTCACGAATAATCTATGTTTATATGATAAAGAATCGTCAGAATACATTTTGTGTGTGAATATGAAGAGATAGCGAATATGAACAGATCAGACTCCCACCATTTAGGAAAAAGCTTCGCGAACCCAGTGCGACTGTTTTCGCACCCTATCAAAAAATTTCTGTGGTTCTTTGATAGCACTGGTCTGGAGTAGGTTTCTAACAATATATCCGTTGTTGCTGCAGTTTTTCCGGCACAATGTGAACCTATTCATATAATTCTATTTCTAATATATAATTTACTTATCAGGACTCTTAATTATTAATTCTCAGGACTATTATAATCAGAATCTAGAACTTATACTTAATCCTTGAATGTTAAAATTCGAAGAAAAAAACTAAATTATAATTAAATGGTACATTTAAAAAGTAAGTATATACGATATTTAAATTTCAGACGAATGAAAAAAGTGCAAAAAAAAAAATATTATAATGAGTAATTTGAACATTTCACAATATGCTAAAAATCAACAGTTATCTGTCAAAAACTTCAATATTTATTTAACTACAAAATATTGTAATACTTAACAATAATAACAAAAAAAAAAATTTATAAACCATTTTTAAGAATAAATTGAAAGAATAATAAATAAATAATAAATAATAAATAAAATAAAATAAACAAAAAAGGAATTTTTCAATTTTATTGACGAGTCATGTCAATAATACTTTGACAAGCCAATTAAGCGTGTGAATAATTTTAAAAATAAATTTTTCAAAGAAATTTTAACAAAATTTAAATTTTTTTTTATTTAAAAAATACAAATTTTTTGTGGTATTATTTTTAGATTGTAATTTCGATTATGTTTTAAATAAGATTAACATAATTTCTTTTCTTTTTTGTTATCTTATTCCATCAAATTCAAATTATGTTCATTTGAATTCATGTTTCAATCTATTGAAAGGTTTTGATACTTTGTGACATTATGGAAAAATGGAAAAAAAAGTATAAAAAATTTATAATGGTATGTAAAAAATTCATCTCGAAATTCCTTTATTTCCCTTTCATTATACTTTTATACTGAAATGAATAGAAATTTTTTTAAGATATAGTTAATTAGTTTAAATCACAACGCCTACAACTTTTTTTTGGCTATTATATGTCATGACATTAGTATAATTACTAGAACGTGTAAAATGTAAAAAATTTATACTGGTCATAAAACTGAATACAAATTCATTGTGTCTCCTCTTCATATAGCATAATTTCATTTTTAAGTTAAATTCCTTAAAATCTCTTAAGCTTGTGTTCGGTTGAAGAGAAGAAATTAAAAAAAAAAAAAACAGATTTACCAGATCTACGAAGCGCAATTTAACTTTCCATAATGTAGCTAGAATTCTTACTCAAATTTTTCACATTATACAACTTTTTTAATAATTTTACCATTTCTTAGACCAGTGGTCTTTAACCTGTGTTCCGCTGAACTCTTGGGTTCTTGGGTTCCATGAAAAGTTTTAAAAGTTCCGCGAAAAAATTTTATGAAAACCAATACATAAATTGGAAAATAATGTCAGAATTTTTTCAGTGTAAATTTATTTAAAGAGAAATTCTGAATTTTTGGTTTTAAATTTGAACCCATTACCCCAAGGATGACTAACAAAGGTAACAAGGTATTGTAATTAGACATCTGATACCATTTTTTAAGACTCTATGTGAGAGTTTTTTATCTTTATATTTTCACAAAAATCATTTTGTGGGAATATAGAGATTAATTAAAGAATATTACAGGTGGTCTGTAAAAAATATGATCATAAATTTTGTTAGATAAAATTGGTTTGTACATCCTGGAGAATTTTCCAAAAAATATGGTTCTTCAAATAATACCATCAACCAAAAGGGTTCTTAAAGCTGCGAAAGATGAAATACCACTGCTTTAGTCTAAAAAGTCCAAGACTATAAGAAACACTATATTTTGTGTACATATATACAAATAAAAAGGTTAATTATTTACGAGTCTTAAGCTCTTAGAAAATTTTTGAATTGCCAAGGATCTATAGTTTCATAAGTCAGTTTTCCGCAGTAGAGTTATATCCAACTTCGATGGAACATTATTCCATAATTTTAATTTTCAAGTTTATAGAATTGTGTTTGTGGCCCATTAAAATGGGTTTTTAAGCCAGAAAAAAAGAATTTATGGATTCTAGAGTTCAATGATATAGTTCATAAATTAACTTCAAATTAATGAAAATTCTCCATTAAAGATCATTTTTTTATAGTACACTTAGAAAAAATAAAATAAAAGATAACTAACAGTCAGTTAACTATTATTTATTTAACTTAACTGGAAGTTAATATGTTTAACAACCATTTCAGTCATTCAGTCAACTCACTTCTTATAGGCGAACCAAATGTTCGATAATATTGAAATCATGCAAACGAAAATATTGAAAAATAAAAACTACAACAAATTCATGTCTAATATTTTAAAATTTAATAAATTGTCCTGTATTACATCAAATTTATAAATCATCTTTAAGTTCCAAGCAATCTCATCTTTACTTTACAACTTAACTAGAAAAATGGTTCTTGGTCTAACTAGATGGATGAAAAATGTAGAAAATGATGATCAAAATCTAGGAATACAAAACTGGAAATTGATTGGAAAGTGTAATATGGAGAGGAATAGTGAACGATGCGAAAGCTCACACCAAACTGTAGCATTAAAGGAAGATGAAATTAAATAAATAACTTAAATTTCAATTAACAAAATTGGAATTAGCTTGACGCAATACAGAAACTGACTATTAAATCAGTTTAATGCTCCTCTTATATCAAAACTTATTAATTGCAAATTTTTGACGTATCAGTATTGTCCAAAAACACTTAATTTCCCGACAAATCAATTAAAAACTAAAAATTATATTTCGTAACTTAAAACCATGATGGAAACTTCTATCTTTTCTGACAACCCATTAACCGATATTTTAAATAACAAATCAATTTGTTTACGATCATATTTCAAAAAAAATTTACGATCTATGAAGCAAATGAGACTAAATTAAAATATGAACCATTGCCATTGCGTATCCAATCCTGATCGATCTAAGCACCATCTTTAATGTTGCCAAGAAAATGTGGTCTTTAGAATTAAACTGATTATTTGATTTGATCTTGGATAAGCGAAAGAAATGCAAACTGAATGTAACACTTTAAAATTAATATTTATGAAGACCAATTTTGAAATGTCAAAATTGTTGACATTTTCTTATATTATTTACCTGGTAATTATTATAAAAATTAATCCATTAATAAATTTACAATTTTACTATCCAATTATTTATATTTATATTATTTATTTATTTTTTTGTAATTTCTCAATTATTCACTTTGTATAATTTTTTATTAAATTCTTTTTTTCAAAAAAAAAAAACATTTTCTTTTAATTATTTATTTTATAAATTTATTTTTAATTACCATGACTTTTCACTAATTCATAAATCTTGTTTTTATATTGTGAAAATAATATATTTTTTTAAAAATTTCACATAGATTTTCACAACAAATTTTCTTTATTTCACTTATGCCATTCACAATATTTTTTTTTTAAGATTATGTCACTTTTTCTAATCTGTTGTACCCTCCTATAATTTTTTACATTTTTCTTTAAAATATATAATTTTTCATCACTTTTCTTTATAATACACGATAAATAAATGCGTAAACGTAAAGGAAATTTTGTTGGTTTTTTTAATTTTCTATACATATAAGAAACTATCGCCTCCACATTTTCATTTGATACAAAAATTTAAAATAAAATTTAAGGTGAAAATTATTTTCTTTATTTTATATAAAAACCATTTTCACTACTTTAAAACATTGTTTTTCATTTAAATTTGTGTTTTCTTGTAATGGTCGTGTGGAAAATTAAATAAATAAAACAATTTTTTTTTTGTTTAAATGAAAATTAAAATTATTCACGAGACTAAAAACCAATGATAATTTAAAATGAACTTGAGTACAACACTGGACACAGAAGAAAAACAGAAATTAAATATAAACTACCGGGTTTACATGCCAACAAATCCAAAAAAAAAAAAATTATGAAAAATCAAAAATAAGTTAATGTAATATTAAATTTTTATGAAAGTTTTATTTAAAATAAGAACTTAACACGCAGCCATTTCGGAGCAAACTGAATAGATCTCAAGAGTTGATCAATGATCACAACACAATAAATTGTGTGATCTCATAGAGAAAATTTCTGTATAGAAAGAAAATTATATTATCAATTACAGTATACGTTCAGCAGCTTCTACTACTAATAATTACAGTTTTCTTTAAGCACTACAAATTACATCATTATGGAATGAAGATCGAAAAATTATAAAATCGAATTCAGTCGATAAAAATTATTAAATTTCATTAATTTTTTATATAGTTTTACTGAAAAATATGAAGTTTTCTAAGTAATCAATCAAATTTAGTGACAGTGCCTGTCAGTATAATAAAGTGTTAAATTATAAAAGGGTACGAAAATAAATTACTAAATTTATCTTTAAAAATAAATATGTTTAGAGAAAACTGTAGCACTAAAAATCTAATAGCAAATTTAATAAGACATAATGTAAACGTAGCGATTGCAGTTCTAAACTCTGCTGAACAGCATATTTTCTCGACCGAATTTAGATATTGAGTTGATTTTTTTGTTATATATAGAAATAACTTGAGTAGCATAATTAACATAATAATTGTGATCTCATCGAGAAAATTGAAAAATTTTCATTTTAAATTTACTATAGAAAAATTATTGAGCAAAGAATAATTTTGGAAATTTTCATGTTGTCTTTAGATTTTTCAGGTTTTCCAATTTTTGTTTAGGTTTTTCAAATTTTTCATATTTTTAATATGTTTAAATTGCTCAAATTTGAGTGTTTTTCTTTTAAAAAAAATCGTTCTCTGAGAAAATTATAGTAAATTTATATTTAAATTATGTTTAAACTCATTTTCTTTTATCAATTTATTTGTAGTTTATTCTAAAATTATCAAAAAAAAAAAAATAGGAAAACAAAAAAAAAATGATAATATTATAAATTTTCTTTGATTATTAAAAATTTGATCTGATTATTTTTGTTAGTGAATATTTCACTAGACTCAAACCAGACGTTAAAACAGAATTATATAAATAAATATACTTGAGTTTTCATTATTGATGGTTTTATATCAAATTTAAAATTTTCATTTTTCTTTTCTATAAATATTTTTCTAACAGGAATGAATTTAGAGAAGAAATGATATAAATTAAATTTTGGTATTTTGTTTATATCAAGCATAATCAGTTCATTGTCGTAATTCACCGCGTATAATAAACTCAAGTATTTATAAGTTATTTTTTTTTTTAGGAAAATTAAAGAAAAACCTCACTATATAAAATAAATTGTGAGATTTTCCTTAAATAAAAATAATAAACTTTTTATAGAACATATTTTTAGAAATGAAAATTATTGCAAAAAAAAAAATATTATTATAATTGTTTTTGAATGCCAGAATTAATGTAAAAAGATTGTTTAAAATATTAATTTTATTTTATTTTCAAGCAGAGATTTTTAATTAATAATTTGTGTAAACTTTTAATATTTATTGAAAATTATACACGTAATTGATGACAAGGTGATTTTTGTATATATATTATAATATCTGACAGATTATAGATTTGGAGTTAAGAAAGGACTACAGACAGTCCTAATTCCTAATGTATCCAAATAGCTAATTGTATTGTGATGTCCATGCTCTAACTATCAATAACTATGTTGATAACTATATATTTTGACATTCGCCATTGAAGCAGCGATAGTTTATCGTTCATGGTGCTAGTATAACTAACATCAACGTCAGAAATATAGTAATATGGCGACCTAATCTTCGTTGTAAGGATGTCGTTGAGGCGAACATCAGAATGCTGAATCCGTCTGGAAGTTGGAAGTTAGCAGCGCAAAACAGCAACCAATAGATATTAGCTCTATCCTCGGCTCAAATGTATACGTTTTAATGCCGGTTGAGTAAGTAAGTAAGTCCTGCTAATAAAGGTAAAGATAATTGTAAGTAAAATTGTAGTAATTAGAACAGATCAAACAAATAGAAGTTTTCGTCGAAAGTAATTTCAGTTGATCTTATATTAATTACAGTTCTATTGAAATTTACTGATCTTAATTCCTAACAATTACAACGTATATGTTCGGTTGACAGTTTCGTATACGTTGATCGGAATTTGTTTTACTATTAAATCATTAAATCATTTTATGGAGGTCTATTGTTTGCTTCTTTAACAGTACAAATATTAAACTAACCGGATTTATAATTTTTTCAAATATATAATTTGTCAGCGTTTTGAATCATTTTATATAATTTCACATAGAAGAGCTATAGCGTTTATCACAAGCACATTCGAAATCACGAACAACGAATTTCCGAACAACGACTCCGATTGGTCATAATTGGGTAATTATTGTACATTTGTTATGCTATTTTTAATTTAATTACTAATAGTAATAATGAAATGATAAAGATTTGAATACTTTCCGTTTAACATTTTCTGAGAATACTTCTTACAACAGGAGTTTAACGAAAGAGACTCGTCGTGCATACAGTATTTATATATGCAAATCGTTATATATATTACTGCAAATTCAATTCCTTACGCAACAAGGAATAAGGCTTAAATAATATTTTAATAGTTTTATGTTTCTTGGCCAATTCTATAAATCAGTTTCCTGAATACCATGCAAATATCACCCAAAGACGATACGTAACTTAATGCTAAACTTCTTTTAATAGCTAAGTGAACCAATTATGTATAGAATAACAATAACAAGCTTCTAGATATCAACCTGCATTATAAATAAAATATCTATTTCTATGCAAGTAATTACTGAAATTTTGAGAAATTAATCATAAAAGATCGTGATTACTCCTCGTGGAACATATGGTGTCAGTGAAACATTTCCTTTTTTTTTGGGTTCCTTGCGATCAATTTGATATCGCTTCACATTTTTCGGACTCTGCAACTTCATTATCTTTAGTTCTCTTCCAAATATTTTTTTTTTGGCGACCACGTTTCCTGCTATCACCCAGTACATACGATAATATAATTTTCATAAACATTTAAAAAAAAAAAATTTGTAAATATTTTAAATTATTATATTTATTTATTCTTTGCGAAAAGTTTACATAAAGATGATGCACACTTTACAATCTTATAAACACTTGAATTTTTATTAAAATAATAATAAATATTTACATAATAGAAAATAATTATAAAAACAGTTTCTTTTTACTATTAAAACAATTTAACGAACATAAAATGTTTATCTATAATATTATAAATATTAGAAAGCACATGGTAATATGGCATCGTACAATGTTATGATAATTATTAGGTTTCTGAATATTTATGAACTTTTTCGATTAGTATATAAAATGGTTTATATTTTTGGACACCCTGTGGTTAAATTTCATTACAAAATATATGAATATATATTAAAATTTACTCTTCAATTGTAATTTATTAGTAAATTTTGATATTTTAAAATGAAACTATTTAGTATCTTCACAGTGTATTACAATAATTATCATTCATTAATAAATATAATTTTATTTTAATTTTCCACAAAAGATGGCGTCATCGTTTTTTTTATGTTTACGTAAAATATTTCCGACAGAATATCAATATCGACTTTATTTTAGAAAATTTACATTTTATATAAAACTTTTCCGGAAATAATTTACATTTCCTTATAGAACAACAACATTTCCTATATAAATACATTTTCTTTTATTATTATACATACTTTAAAATTTTCATTTTCCGACATTATGTTTTTTTTTTTGTTGGAAAATATATGTTGAAAAACAGGTGTTAAATATCATAAATAACCAATTATGATCAAAAAGAATATAAATTTCATATAATAAAGTGAATTAAAAATTAAGAAGAAACATTTAAATTTGTAATTGATTAACAAACAAATAATCAAATTTCTTTTGATCATCAAAATGTGTTTTTTAGGCTGTTTTTCTATGGTGTTGGTTCCCTAAAATAACAACAACATAAAAAAAAATGTTTCAAATTTAAAATATGTACTTTAATTTTATGATTTTTAGAAAATAATTTAAATTATGTAAATTAATTTTTTATGATCTATATAGAAACTGAGAACATTCCTGAGGGCTCAGACAGTCTCACCGCTCGTGCCATTCAAGGGTTGTAATGACAAATGATTTAAGTGATGCTGATGAGGACTTTGTGCAGGCAGACTGTGACGCTTATGAATAAAACAAAAACTCGAATGTAAACCGGTATTGCTACTAACCACATTATACTTAGAAAACTCGCGGCGATATTAGATCTTACACAGTAGGGGCTGCTAAGAGGAGGACGAATCCTTAAAGCATTTTCTGTGACAACGTCCCTCCTTGGAATATTATATTAAAACAAATCTATGGCAAATGGCCTCTGCATATTGTGGCGTTTAGTCCCACCACAAACGAACCGTAAGTTGTTCATTAAAATTAATGTTAAGTAGTAAAACCCTAGATGTAATCAACATTATTGTAAATTTCGTCCACTAGATAGCATTATAACTAATTTTAATTTTTGGTTATTTTGGAGGATGCAAAAACCACGCATTAAAACCATTGTACACAACAGTTGATGGCTGAAATTTTTTACACTATAACACATAAACCCAATGGCCTTGATCAGGTTGAAAGGCTTCTTTTTACCCGCTTGTAACATAATATTTAGCAAATAACACTTTCTAAGTGCCTTAATCTTCGTTATTGGACGGCAGGGCTATGTTCCACAGATTTTTCTTCCAATTCACAACCTCTGCATATCAAGACCGTAGTCAGTCCCAACATTTTTTCGTAGGGGTATGTGCAGCATGTCTGACGCCTGCCTCGATTAAAATCTTCCAAAATAGATGAAGTAAATGTCGTAATAAGCTAAATTAGCATATTTTTAGCAAACCTCCAAAAAATACTATTACTGAATTTCATAAAAAATATATTAATATAATCAATAAATCATTTTATGATTATCAAATTGTTATATTAAGGACAGAAATTATATTCGTTCCAGTTACAAAAAACTTTTTATGTGAATTATAAAAATTTCTTGTTAACTCTTTCAAAATGCCATTAAATAAATCATAATTTTTATATAATAATTAAGTAATAAATTTATCTTCTTATTTTGTTTGTTTCTTAGAAAAGAAAATTTTCAATAATTTTCAAAAAAGAAAATGTGTTTTTTCGTTGTGGAAAAAATTATTTTAAATCATATTATAATTTTTATTAGGGGCGATGCGATGATAAACAGAATTTGTCTTCAATTTTGTTTTTTCATTTTATGAATTGTTGTCGTCCAATAAATAATATTAAATAATATAAATTAAATTAAAAATATTTAAAAAAAAAAAAAAAACATTAATTTATTTGGTGGTTTGTTAATTCAAAAATATATAGAAAATAGAAAATTGTTTACTGAATTTTTATTATCTAATTAAAATAGAATTATTATGACTGGGTGGACGGAACCACGGAAAGAATGTACAAATTTTTAGGAAGTTAAACTAAAAATAATTTTAAATTTATTTATGATATAAAAATATTATTTATGGTTTATATTAACATTAAAATTATGTGTTTTTTGTGAAGATCAAAAAATTTACAAAAATTTCAAAAAAAAAACACAAAATTTTAATTTAATATCCAATTATGAAGAAATGAATTATGATTATTAAAATTATTTTTAATTCTAACAATTCCACTTTTATGATTATATTTATAAAATTAAGCAAAATAATATTTAAAAGGGTTCAATGTTCAAATTTCAAAGAATAAATTAAGTAGATATATACTTGAACGGAAATACCAGAAATAATTTCCAGACTCTTCAAAATTAGGGATAAGAAGAAATTCTTTTTGTATTATATTTCAATTTCTTTGATTTCTATTTTTCAGAAATAATTTTAATAATATTTTTGATATTTATTTATAAATAATGTTGAAATGACAAAAATATGATTAAATTATAAATGATTCATTTGATGGTAAAAGAAAACATACAAAACTTTAAAATTCAATGCAGCGCCATCTAGTAAACAGTATTAATGAAATTGATACGGCCATTTAGTTCTATTCTTTATTACGTTTCATAATCGTAGTGTCTGACAATATAATGTAATTCCTTAAGGGTGTTCTTAAAGGGTTTAATATTAAACCTTTTCCTACAACGCAACCGAAAGATCTATAAATGTTTTCAAATATAATATTCAACGCCATCTAGCGGTAGACACTTTAATTATCATTAATTTATTTGATTTTTTTTTTTATATTTTCAACAAAAAGTACTAATATTAAGTGTAATAAAGCTTAAATTAGACCAATTTTTTGAAGTTCTTCGTCCTAGAAAGCAGGAGACTTTAAAATGCACGGTAATTGGTCATATCAGTGAACATTTTCTATATCAAACACACGAATAATTTTACAGAATGACAGATGGACAAAGCGTTAATATAAGCAATTTTTTGTTTGATATTTGAACAATTTATTAAATCTTTTTCACATATTTTTTAAATTTATTAACATGAAATATTAATTATTATTTTATTATTATTATTAACCTAAATTTCTACAAAAACTTATAGTTTCCAGTTGCATTAAAACCTCATATATGAAAAAAAATGTTCATCATATTAAATTGATTTATTCGAAACATTAATTCTATTAATTGGAAATTCTTTTGATATTATGTATAGAAACATTTTTTAATTAAAATTTTTTTTTTATAAATATATTAAACTCAAAGCATATTTAAATTTTAAATAAAAATATTTAATATTAACAAAATTGTGTGTACTCTCATTTCCATTAATTTTCTTTTAATATTTTTTTTTGGTACATGATTTAAAAATTTCACCATTTAAAAAACAATAAATAAAAAAAAAATGGTAATTCAATTATTAAAATAACATTTCATTTCCACAAATTACATATAACAGAAGAATATAATATAAAAAATAGGTCGCATTTATGAAATCTCACATTAAAGATCCAATTTCATTCAATATATGTCAATATTATAAATTAACATTTACAATTCCCTCAATAAACAAATTTACAAAAAAAAAATGCGATGTTGCCAATTTAATATTAATTTGTATCTCAACATTATTTGGAAATTCGGAAATTTCAATAAATAATAAATTAAAATGGCAAAATTTTATTTGGATTGATGCTAATTTTATTTGAGCTTAATATACATCTCATAACCTTCTGCATTGTATACACCTTGGATTACCATATTTTTTATTTTGACTAGAATGTGGTGCTGATTTAGGTTATGATGAAAGAATTCATGGATGTAATTGGTTTGATTTATTACTTTATACATGTAATCCAGAAACTGTTGCTGAATGCAAGTGTGCAACAAAATTTGTATCTGATTCACCAGCTGCTCATTTTTGGTCATTCCCACTTTTTTCAGTAAAAAGTGTAAAGTGCGTTGAAGGATATCCACGTTTAATAACTTGTGGTGAAGTTAAACTCTTTGATGAAAACTCTTTGACTTGTGAATAGAATTTACTTGAAACAAATTAATTTATTTTAAAAAAATATACTGACATTTTAAATGAAGCTTAAATAAACTATATCACAATGTATGACGTATGAGTGAACTATGATATGCGATGTTGCCAATTATATTGAGATTTTTTTTTTTTTTGTAATTATTTAGCTCGGGACGCTATATAAAAATGTGTTTTTAGAAATCATTTTCGATATATGTATTGGCAAATATTTTGAACTAATTCTAAGAACCTTAATGTTAAAAGAATTTCCAAGACCGAATAAAGTTAAAAGAATTAAGTTAAAGAGAATTTAATCAAAATTATAGGAAACTTGATCATGTTTTGATATTTGGTAAATAGATATCTCAATAAATTTCTTACGAGGTTACATTTTTGAATTCAAAAGTATGGAGTGATTGTTTTAGACACTCTTGTATTCCATAAACACATTACGTGGATGCACCGTCTTTTAAAAATGATAAAAAACACAAAAATGTACCAAACATTTCGTTCATTCGGAATTCGGAAAGTAAAAAATTGGTAATTTTGGTCTTTATTTAATTATTTCATAAAATAATTTCAATTTTTCGCATTTAAATGGAAAATTCATAGCCCACCCATTATTTTTATAAAAATATATATTTTTAAACAGAAATAATGTAAAAAAAAATCATATATTAAATTTCATCATAAATGTAATCACATCACAAATAAAAATGAAAATTTTAATGTCGTTATTTTCGTGTTGAGCATTTTCTTTTTTCTTTTTTTTTGTGGAAATATTAACGCAATAATATTTTAAATAAAATAAATAGAAACAAACCGAAAAGAAAAAACTCTGGCAGTAAAATTATTCATAAATATTATAATATAAAAACTAAAATAAAATCTGAACATTTTTGTTAGCACATTAAAATTTATTTATTTTTAAATTTTCAATTTTTATATTATTTCTAAAATATTTGTTGTTTTTTTTTTTTTGTTTCACTTCTATTACCACCAAGAAGATACACACGTTTTTAATAATCAGTTTTAAAACATTATGACGTCATTAGTGACGTTTATTATAGAAAAGCATATTATTATATTGAAAATTTTCATGAAAATTTAATAGAAAATGATGATGTTATAAAAGTTATGAGATAATTATATTTTTTTTAAGTATGTAGTCGTAATTATTTCAGAGAATTATTTAAATTATTTATAAACAGTAAAATTTAGAGAAAAATTTTGTTTGGGGTTCAATTCAGTTTTTTGGTATTTACTATTTTTAATAATTAGAATAAAAGGATTGTTATAAAAATAATGAGGAAATAAAAATTAATGAATTCAGTCACAATTTGAACGGATATCACGTTTTCAAATTATAAGAAAATGGAATTCCACTATCATAAATCAGAGATTTAAGGCCCAATAAGTATAAGAACTACTGATCCGTTCCATAAGAAAACTGATATCCAACCTATGCTCAGTAAAAAAGAACTGTCTCATCACACATTATAAGACCGATCAAGTAAGAATTGACCAATCTCATAAATCAAAGATACTTCGTAAATATATAAATTAATGTACACAGTTTAAAGATTTCAATGATTTTGCTCACTTAAATAACTCCGCAATTACTGAAATTTTAGAAATAATGGAATTATCTCTACTATAGCTTATAATAAAAAGCCACTCAAACCTTGCAATGTTTTACTTAAGCATGGGCTATTTTAATTTTAAGTGTGGCAAGAAAGCATGTTACTTTCTGAGTATTTATGTTAAATCTTTACCAGCTGATTTACGTACGTATTATAAATATTATTACTTAAGCTACGAAATTTAAGTTTACTTTAGCTAATTTTATTACTTTTGCTACTATAAATAGCAGAATTTCAAATTATAGAATCCATGATTTACTAATCTATTCTGCACTTCGAACTTCTATTTTGTGAATATTTCAAATTTCATTAAAAAACGCTTGTGAATATACAATGACTCAAAGTGGCGAGCCTCTGTGTTCAATTACCATTTACCATTGTTAATGGTCACTTCATAAAATGCTAAATAATCGTTTGTAAAAAATTAAAAAAGAACCGACAGACAAATAATAATTAAAATGTCCTAATGAAGCTAATACTTATTCTGTCCACTTATATTTTCCATAACAATTTTCCATCTTGAAATATTTTTTTAACACCAGTAAACTTTTATTCTACGATTAACCTAAATCAACTCTGACAAAAGTTTAGGCCAATTGTTAAAGTTCTATGCTACTAAAGAAAAGTATCCACCACGAAACTTTTAAAAGGAAAAATGAAAAACATAATTTTCAACGAAAAAGTTTAAAAGTATTTTTTTTCTTCTTTTAGCTAGCTAGCTATATATACAAAGAAAATATTCTGTTGTATGTTTCTTCCTGTCTACACTTTTAGGCCATAAATTATTCGTCAAAATATTTTTC
Organism: Rhamphomyia laevipes; assembly: GCA_963920725.1. NCBI lineage: Eukaryota > Metazoa > Arthropoda > Insecta > Diptera > Empididae > Rhamphomyia > Rhamphomyia laevipes. Next base: position 9,979,920 of record OY987256.1, on the reverse strand, counting down.
AAATAAAATAAAAAAAAAAATTATTATTTTTATAATAAACAGTGAAAATATGAAAATTTTGTGCCATTTTTTATTATTATTTATTTGATGTTTGGCAGAATGACAAGTGTTTCTGTTATGTTTAAGTTAAAGAAACGAAGCATATTACCACGATATATAAAGAATTTTTTTTTTTTTTTCAGATAAATTCAAATGTTGCCAATTCAGAAAAAAACAACTTGAGTGTCTCTAGGTTTTAAGTGCCCACAAGCATAGAATTTTATGTAAAAAGTGAAATAAATTTATAAAAAAAAAATTATAAAATATAAATAATTGCCAAATGAAGTTATGTAAATTTATGAGTTATGTTTTTAAAAATTGTTAAAATTAATTTATGACATAAGAATAATAAAATTTAAATAAATTTCATGAATGATATTTTTCTATAGAATTATGAAGTCATAGAGAAAAAATTATGATTGAGAGAAGTCAATAGCCTCACACCTGACGTATTGGAATATTGTAATATAATTAATTAATATAATATTAATTGATTTTCAACTTAATGTTCTATATAGACTACAGGCAATTAAAATAACGCAGTCCCTCATTTTCAGGAAAACCTTCCATTCTAGAGAACGAACTTTATAAATATCCCTAACCTTATTTTTTTTAAATATCCTAAATGTTTTCTGTTCTCTGCAGACAATTGATTATTTGATTATTTTTTCGCTCATATTAAATTATCAATACAATTCAATTATCTCCATTATATTAAAATCAGGCTTTAGTTACCGAAATTATACCACAAAATGCTTTTAAACACATAAACAAGCTACAAAGTAACAAACTTTAAATAAATTAGAAATGTCATCTCTTAAATTTTTCATAATTTTATCTAAGTGATGTTCGGCAGCTGTAATCATCCTTATTTAAATCGAAAAGTCTTCAAAATTTCTTCAATATTCATCATATAATTTGTTCAAAATAAGTTTAGCTCTGACCATATTTAGCTCATTATTCTGATTATGACTATTTAATAGCCACAATTTTAATAGTTTATCATAACACAATTAATTTTAAATTAAAGTTACCACTGTAAATACCACTATAAATTTAACATTGGACATTTTTGTTTAACTAAATACGAATCAGCAAATTAATTAGTCAGGAGGCCTGTAAAACTGATTTACAAGAAACTTAAAGGTTGTAAATGAAATTAAGATTAATTAAATCGATAAACAATACCAAATTTCAAAGTTGTATTGACAGCAGGACACACCATTTTAAAGAAACTTCCTACCTTGATAAAACTAAAGTCAGTCGACCTCTGCTAATTATATATGAAGAAACAGAGGAATTATTAAAGCACTTTCTGATGAACTGAGAGTTCAAAAAAAGATTACAGAATTTAAAAATTGTATTTTCTAAATAACCTGATAGAAGCAGAGGTAAAACGTGAAAAGAAATCAGACAATTACGTTCATTAAGCAGGTGTAATGGGATCGACCTATTAAGCAGGTGTAATGGGGTCGACCAAATGACTAGCGAATATAAATAGTCAAGAAATGTCACTTCCACTGGAGGGGATGCAGAATCTTGTCCTTATGCGAATGAACCAACCAATCAATTAAATTAGAAATCAAATTTAATGAACCATTTCAACATTATTAAAAAAAATCGTTGATTTAAATCTTAATTTAGCAATTTAAAATTGAATTTCTTTTATTAAATTTTAAATTATATTATATTAAATTTTCGAAAAATTTAATAAATTACACTTGTGTCATGTAATAAAAATATTTATTATTTTAAAGTTACTCACGATTTCCTTATTTCCATTTTTTATTATTATATTAGTATTACCTTAAATTTTACCGATCTAAATCCTATGTTTAGATGGTTTTTTTTTTCTCATAAATTTTATAAAAGTCCATCAAAATAAGTTTTATAACTTAAGGTACGAGTATATATTGATCGTAAAAGATATTATTTTAAAAATCCTTTTTGTTGTTTTTTTTGGTATATAATATAATAATAAAAAAAATATATATATATTTACAACAAGGATAAATTTTAAAGGAGAGCCAGAAGAAAATAATATTATAAAAATGATATTTATTGGTTGAAAGTGTTTCAGTTTCAGTACGTGGTGGTGGGTTTCATCAATATGTATTTGTGTTTTATTAAAAAGAAATTTATTGAGGAAAAGTGCACTGGTACGGTCGGTACCTTTTCATTTTTAAGACTGTTATACAATATCACATAGATAAACAATTTTTCATAATTTTATCTATAATATAGAAAAATATATAAAAGAAACTTTTCAGAATTAATAATGATTATGCGGTGAAAGTGCATTAGACAATAAAATTGGATTAGTATATATTAAAGAAAATTTATATGATTTTATTTTGATTGAAGCATAGGAAAAGAATACTTATTATGATACCAAAAGCTTAATCAAAATTTAAATATTTAATCTTTAATATAATAAATCTTTTAAATTGTTCAAAATATTTCATTAATATAATTTTAAAAATTTATTATAAATTATGGAAAGTAAAATAAATTCAAGATTAAATCATAAATTTATAGGAACTGAGGTAACGTGACTTTTAGATAATTGTGTAATCGCAAAAAAATAGTTCTTGAGGATGATTTTGGGAAAGAAGGAGATTTGAAAAAACTGATTTGGCAAAGCACAAAGTTATTTTACATCATTCATCATCATCCGGTAGTGCAAAAACCCGGGATGGACTTTGTCTTCCTTTACAATTTGCCTATAACAGTTTCAATCTTGTGATCTTAGATCCTTTTCTATCTATAACCATATAAGTCTTGGACGCCCTCTATGCCGTATATTCGACAGCTTAAGGATATTCAACATAGATCATTGCGCAGAGGAAATGACTTTAAATTTTAAAGTCATTTCCTCTGCGCAATGATCTATGTTGATTATACTTAAGTTGTCGATTAAATTGAAATTATTAAGGTAAGTCTGGGAGGACAAAGAAGAGGCAAACCGTACTGCCTAGAATCTAGATAAATAATTTGTAATACGTGAATTTGTAAGTCAATATGGCCTATAACGCATAATTTTGAGTAAAATGACTATTTTGAGTTTTGTGGATTTGCAGGGTTGTCTACAACCTAATAATTGTCAAATAAACTTAAAATGCGACTGACAATAAATGAAGCTAATCAATAACCTATAAAATATGTCCAGTTTGGTTGCTCTGGAATCAATATTTTAGCAGTTATAATGTTAATATTTGTTTGATATTACAAACTTGACACCCTGTAAACACTCTGTATCTCAGAGAGTGTAGAAGGTATTTCTTTTACCAGCTCACTTATATAATTTTTAATATAAATTAACCTTTTTTCTTACGTAACATTTTCTTACGTAAAAATTACATTATCATTTATACAACTTTCTCTTAAGTTTCACATAGAAACTTTGTGTATTTTGATGACAACATTTGCTACATAAAAAAAACGTATTACACCCTAGAGGCAATACTTAAATTTCTATTTTAGTACCCATATTATTTATACTCGTAGTTTTGACTACATAGTATTTGATTCAAGTGGTTTATGCATTTTCTAGGTTCCAATTTCTTTCTTCTTTTTTTTTATGTTTTATGTCGTATTTACATTAACATTGTAAAAAAAATATTTCTATAACAATTTTCCTCCTTTAGCAAATATAACGATAATAAAACGTTTTATGTGTTTTTCCATAGTTTTTTGAAAACCTCGCGAAAATTCTTATTTCTTCTTAGTAGAAATATTAACGCCACAGGATATGCAATTTTCTATATTTTTAATATATTATATTTTATTATATTTTTTTTTCTGTGTTTTTGCACATTAAATGAGATTACTTTTTATTTCGGATTTTTTACGAATGGATTACATTTGAATAGAACTGGTGTATTTTAGTAGTGATCTATTTACGTGAACAAAATACTCCAAAATACTTTAGATTCGTTCGTAAATGAAATGTTTATTTGTGACGGAAAATGATGGTGTGAACGAATAGGAAAGGAATTCTATAATTTTTTTACAGGATGCTTAAGCAATATAAAAAGCAAGAAACAAAATGGCCACCTTGCGAAAAATTATTTATATCTACATGTATTTAAACATGTGAATAACATAATTTAAGGCGTCCGGTTATGATGTCGTAGTTATTAGTAGTATCATTGTATTTCTATTTATTATAGTAGTGACACGGTAGTTTGTAACTTACGAATGTAGCTGACGCCACAGTGTTCTTTTTGAAAAATTGAAAAAGTAAATCCTTCAGAATGAAAAAAAGTAATATTTTTTTAATGCCATTGTATTTCTATTCATTCTGAAAGATTTTATTTTTCCAATTTTTCAAAAAGAACACTTTGGCGTCATCTACATTCGTAAATTACAATCAACTACTGTGTCACTACTATAAGAAATAGAAATAAAATTGTAGTATTTAGAGAATATAGTTCAAACTACTCCAGATAGAGTAAATTCTGGAGAAGTTGATTTGAATAAATGAATCATTACAATTATTATTATAGTAAAAAAATGAAACAAAGTAATAATTTGCAGTCAGTGGCTTTGTGAAAAGGAAACTAACTTTAGAATTTTATTATCGTTTAAGTATTAAAGAAATTATATAAATATATATATTTGTATGGAATTCTTTGGAAAGGAAATGCGAAGATAATAGAATTTATATAATAATTTTTCATTTCATGTCCTTTCATTGTATTTCATGTACTGTACTTAATAAATAAAAAAATAGTACTAAAGATTAGTATATTTTTTTTATTAAGTACATGAACAAAAAAAGGATATCTAATTTAATTTTTAGTGATAATATTTAAAAAAAAAATTTATAGTTATTATTATGGTAATAAATTTTCTGTAGTCATAGGAGTACATCAAATAATTAACTATGAACTGTAATAAAAAAGAGATTATATTTGTAAAAATTTATTAACAGGATGTAGTAATGATTTGTATGTAATATGTTTAAATAGATTTTTTATACTTTATAGTTTGTTATGAAATAATGTTTTTTCATTTCAACTTTTTGAACCACTTCTATCTCTCTCTATTATTATGACCGGTCCGGTACGTTATTTATTATTGCTCCTGTTATCCATTATTGTACACATTTAGCGCCTGTTTACCAATTTACCAATTTTTCTTTAACGAATCGGGAACTGATTACAAATGAAATGAATATAAAAAAGTCTTGTCTATAATAAAATCATATATTAAATCCGCCTAAAGGTATGCAATATAATACTATAATATCTTGAAGGTTTCGAAACGATGTGACTGAATCTGTTTGTTTTAAGCAGGTTAACAGAGAATGTTAGTTCAAGAAATCTAATTGCCTTTAAAAAATATCCTTAATAACATTTTCAAAAATACTACGTTAATAAAAGTGAAAAGAGAGAAAGTATCGTACGCAACAAACCATGGCGAAAGAAACTATGGAGCATATTCTTTGCATATATTTAGGTTAGGAATTTCCAAAACTCGTTCAAAGGTTATGGAACACAGAAACTGACCGAATTTAACTTAGTTTACGTTGCGGAGTGACAGATTTGTACCTTAATAGAATTTCCTTAATATCAAGAAAAATTTAAATATATAAAAACATAAAATTCTTTTCTATATTTTTCAATATAATTTTATCATAAAATTGAAATATCTTTCATCGGAAATGAACTTCACATTACAAAAATGTAAAAATACTATAAAAAAAACTAACAATTTTCCTACTTTTTAATATTTATATATTATAAGATCACCGTAAAAGGAAAACTTTCTCTGGAAAAAGATAAAAAAAAAACTTCCATATAAAAACGTGCTAACATGACATAAACCTAAAGCAAAAGAAAAAAAAATCCATCAGGACGAAAATCTTCTACGTAATAAAATAAGAAAAACGATGAAATATTTTAACTAAAAACATGAAAAGCTTTTACGAATCTTACATCATTTTTATATCTTGTTGTCATACCAAAATTCTTCACCTTAAAAACATTTCGTGTCATCGTAATATTAGTGAATATGTATTTGTGTTTGTATTATGCAAAGGATAACTTTTTTTTTTTCTTTTTTACTTTCTGTAAGTTAAAACTTTCTTAAACTCTATTTAAACATGAAAATATTTCATTTTTTGTCATCGACTTTTCATGTCTTCTTTTATCACGCACAAGGATGCGATTTTTTTTTCGTAATATACGCGCGAATATCCTTTTTTCACTTTGTCTTTGTTGTTGCTTGTTATCATATTGTTTGCAGGGAATTCTTTTTTTTATATACTTTTCATCATTTTTTTTAAATGGAAATATTCAACTAAAAAGAAACACGTAAAAATATCTATGTATATATAGTATAAAAAAATGATGACAGCAAGAACAATAAGAATCCTGTCAATAAAAACAAATCGTAAACATTTCGTTTTTCATTTTTTTTTTTTTTCACATTTTAGATATTTTTTCTTGTTACATTTCCGTCTTAATACAACAACAACAACAAAAAAATTGTTATATTATTTTTATTTTGTCGAACAATTTGAATGATATATCAAAGTTGATTATGTTCATTCTTTATATATTAAAAGAACGAACGAAAAAAACAGAATTGAATCTACAATACATAAATCCTTATCTTCAATTCACAGCATAATCTTATAAATGAAATTGATGGATGAAATTGAAGAACTAGAAAGAGCAGAAATAAAGTTATATATAAAAAAAAACTTATTTGAAGTAAAATTTGCGATGATACACGTAAAAAGTGTTCAGAATTATATTGATGAGTACAAATTTAAAGTTCATTCGTTTTATAATAGTGAAAACTATGGTTCATTAGGTGAAACTAATTTACGGATCATTAAGTATAACTGAAGTAATAATAACAAAATACTTTTAACAAAAAATAATCAAGCATGTAATTATGTTAAGAGACTTTAGTTTGACATAATTTGATATATTCAAAATTTGACATATTCTATCTAGCTCATATAATACTGCTAAGAATATAGATATTTTCTTCAGTTTTACTACACCTTTTCCAAGTAAAATTTCAGAAAGCATCAATTATAATTCAGATTAGTCAATTTTAATTCAGAAAGTATGAAATTAATGTAATTCAGAAAGTGTCAGTAGTAATGCAGAAAGCCTTAAGGTATTTAAAAAACGACAATATTTATTAAATCTATGTTTTAATTTTATTGGATTGTATTTATTTTAATTTAAATAGCGGATAAGAAACTTAAGTTTAGTATTATCCTATGAAATATACAGAAAATTATTAATTTAACGTCAGACTCTCAGCACACATTAAATTGCAGTTAACAACCGATAAGCATGGCATTCATTATTAAAGCTGTAGCTTGATCTACTGGTACAGTGTTACACGCTATATGCAGTTGAGATTTTAATTGATGCTTTCGGAACTAAAATTGACTAATATGAATTAGAATTGATATAGTTTCTGAATTACACATAGAAAACGTGTGTAGGAACCGATAAAATTTGGATATGCAATTTTTTTAAATAAAGTTATAAACTTATTAATTATCAATCAATTTATTTTACTATTGTTTTAAAGAATGGAATGGTTCAGCTTCTGTCAATTGTGCAAAGTATAAGGTTTTTTTTTTCACTGTAAAATTTAAATAAAATCATTTCACTCCAAACAAGCAAGCTTACTGAAAACTCATAAAATCGCAAACTAGGAAGTGGAAATTTACTCGAAGTGATTATGGTTAAATTCACCATTATTTTCACATCAAATGAAAGTGGATAAATATATGTTACATGTAGAATTACAGTGATGATATAGAGTTTGTTCATTTTATTTACCATGAAGATAATATGTCTAAGTATTAAGACTAAGCCAAGAAGTAACTAAGATAATGTTACGATACAAAAATTAGCATTAAAGCTGAAATATAATAAATATAACTAAAAAATTAACATATAAATTAATTATATTTAATATTTTGTGGAATGTATCGAAGCAGTTTTCAATGGAAAATACAAATTTTTTAGGATATGTTTTGCAAATATATTTCGTCATAACTTTCGTCAATCGCAACTCGCCAGAAATAAATTATAATAGTTGCCAATGGCTAGTTATTTACGACATGTTCTTCAATTAAATCTGGCGGATCTTACCTACACTTGGCACTCAAGTACGAAAGACCAAAAATGATTTAAAGTAACCTACAAATTTATATAAAGTTCCAAAACGACTCTATAGTTTTGAAAAATCTAATATTCGTACACAGTATATTTTATGCTGAACTTCGTCCACATTGTAACTTAAAACTATTTAAAGAAAATGTAAAATTTTCTCACAAAACATAATTTCCAACAAAAAATATAAATGACAATGAAAAAAGCTATTCAATATTGTAACATTAACAGACAATGCCAAGAAGCTATAAAAAATGAAAATTAAATTTGTAAATACTTTCTATAAATAGTCCTTAAAATTGAATAAATTGTCCTTAAAACGATAAAAAAAAAGTCTACCGGAATAAGTTTTATAGAAAATTTATTTCCTATTTAACTAAAGGTAAAGTAATCTTTGTAAGGATCGATCCTTCTATGCTATATATTTTTAATTGTAAAGAAAATTTAACATTTTTCTTCAAATTATTTTTCGTTTTAATTTACGTATTACAAATATAGAAAGGAATAAAACCAGAAAATCTAAAAAATGATGGATAAAACAGTTGTGAACAAATATACTTACAAAAATAGCGAATAATTTTTCCATTTTTCGTCCTTTATTATCAATATAAAATAAAATATTACAATAAATTATAATTCTGAAATTTATATATTTATTAATTTTTCATACAAAAATATTGAAAATTTTAATTTCCTTTTAAATACAAAAATTGTACAACGTCGGCAGCAACAAAACAAGGAATGATTTTAAAAATTCATTGCTTTTTATCATTGATGATAAATTTAAAATTGATTGTTTTTTTCTAACAAAATTTATTATATTATTTATTAATCATCTAATGGTTCTTGTTCTTTCAATATTCCTAATCGTCTAGCAACCTCTTTAACATTAGCAATTACTTCCTCTTGTACTAAATTAAAACTCATTGCTAATAATGATATACCAAATAATAAATATAATGAACATAATGCAATTGATGTACGTGGATTATTATCATTATTTGTTGATGGTACAAAATCACCAAAACCTTTTAACAAAACAGAAAAAAAATGATGAAATTTCGTTGAATAAATTATGTAAATTATATAATAAATTTACCAATTGTCGTTAATGTTATAAAACAAAAATATGTTGCATCTAAAAATGACCAGCCTTCTTGTGATCGAAATATAAATGCACCAGCAATAATATAACTAACAACTAAAAATACACATAACCAAATTGGTACTGGACGATTGTCTGGTGATAAATTACCATATGAATCAATTTCATCATCATAATATGAATCATCATCTAAAAATGGTCGAATTTTAGCTTGACGATGTATAGCAAAACCCATTGGTGACATAATACGTGGTGATGGTGGCATTGATGCTGCAGCAGCTAATATATAAAATTCAAATTATTATCGTTATTTGCTATTTATTTATAAAGAACGTTTTGATTTTTTTGAGGAAATTAATAAATAATAAATTCAATCCGAAATATATTTTTTTGGTTATAGTTAAATAGGAATAAATAAATGCCGTACAGCAGAACTAAACTATAATCAGTAATTTTATATAAATTAGCATATTTTTGATTAGGAACCAGAGTTGTTAAATAATGCATTCAAAAAATAAGTAATTCAAATATTTAACGCATTAAAAATTACAATTAATTTTTACTGAAAAGTTTTAAGTTAAAAAATACTTTGCAATATTGCAGTAATGCATTACTTAATCTGTATTAAAAGTAATGCATTACTTTACTGTATTTCAGTAATTTTAAAAATTCGTTCATTACTTTGAATGCATTACTTAACAACTCAGTTATGAAGTTGTTAAGTTATGCATTACTTAAGAACTCTGTTAGGGATTTGTTAAGTAATGCATTACGTTTTATATAAATTGGCGATAGTTTAATTATTTATAAACACTTTTAAACTTTTGTGGAATAGTGAATCAAAAAACAGCGTCAACATTTGGACGAAATGTACAAGAATGTTGATATCATCTAGCTCTACTTTCTTATTGTATTTCTAACGTCATGTCTAACATTTGATGAATATTTAACTATATTAAATTACATTTTAAAGTTTAGAGTTCCATCCAGTGACGAAAATATCATTTTTTTCACTTATAATTTCTTAAGCTACTCCGCATTATCTTTCCACTTCGGGTTTGTTAAAGATTTACTATACATATTAAAACAAAATCTATTAAATTCATATTGAGGCCATCGAATGAATAGCTCGGATATCGGATGATATTCTAATTTATGTCAATGTTGTCAAAATTGTTGTAATTTAAAAATACAGAAAAGTTTAAATTCAAATTTATTATTAACCAACAGTTTAGATACAGATTTAGCTATGTGTAAAATAACAATTTGCAAAAATTTATATGGATGACAGACAGACAACGAAAGTGTTTCAATGTTTCTCATAAAATTTACCTAAAAAAACCATTTAACTAAATAAACATCTCACGTTGTTCGGCTAGACGTTGTGCACTCAATATAAATGACATTAATAATTAAGTAAGTGCTAAATTATGTCTAATATAAATTGAAATCTGTATATAAAAATTACATCTAAAAATATATTTCAGAAAAAAACCACCTGCTATTAATAATTTTTCATGCAAAAACATATATAAATATTTAACATGCAATTACATATAAAAAATTTTAATAATTTCAAATTCAAAATAATTTATTACGTTATAGACAGAAAACTAATAGCAAAAATCGTACTCTGTATATCAATAAAACTCATTAAAAATAAATAATTAACATTTTTTTTTTATTATTGGCAATAATTCAATAATCTAAACGCCGCCATTCCGACGTCTACGTTTAAAACCACAACACTAAAAAATTTCATTCCAAACGTTTAATTACGTTACATATATCACAAAACCAATACAAAAATCTAATATTAGAAAATCAAAAAAATAATGACGTCATTATTTATAAATTACCAGCACGTCGTGATCTACGCTCTTTTCGAATTGGCTGCATTTCAAAAGCATCATCAAACTCGTCATCAAAATATTCATCATCATAACCATCACAATTATTTCTTGGATATCTTGAATTATGAAAATCTTTTTCTCTATCACGATCCGAATAACGATTTCTACCAATTTCACCAGCAGCAGCAGCTGCTGGTAAACGATTCGGTATATCCAATTGATTACCATAACGTCCTCCATATTGTTGTTGATGATATGATGGTGGCTGTTGACGTGACATATAATTTGGATCTCGATCACGATCACGTCTTCTTGGACTTCCGCTATGTCGTCTTTCTAATCTAGTCGAATTTTGTGGTTCATTGACTAAACTATTACGTTTATTACGACTATTATTGTGATGATGATGACTAGTTGATGATTGTCGGCGATCAAGTTCATCAATAGCATATCGATTACATAAAATTGGTGTTTTACGGGCTACTTCATCATCAATATCATCATATGGTGCTGCTGTTGTACGTGCATCAACAGATTTCGCACGTATTTTCGGTGTATTCGGGTTGGATCGACTACGATGCTGTGCTGATGGTGATGGTAATGTTTGTGAATAAATACGATTAATATCCCGACCAACTGATGATGCCCGAACTGAACGTATACTTTGTGTACGTTTTGTTGTTGGCAAATCATCTGTTGAATCGAATTGTGATTTACGTGTTAGATTACGTTCACGTTCAACTGTATGACGATCACGCATTCGTTCACGATTTCGATTACGATTACCAAATCTTGATTGTTGTTGTTGTTGTTGTTGATTACGATTCGATTGTTGCCGATGAATAGTATAATTATTATCATTAAAATCACCACGATTTCTGTTCGAAGTAAAATCACCACTACCACCGCCACCACCTCGAATTGGTGGTTCAAAATTTGAATATCTTAATTCTGGATCGGAATAAGCATGATAAAGTGCACTGGGATGATCATAAGATGTTACAAATCCGGAATCGGCTGAAAGTTGTGATGTACGTATTGAACGTCGTAAAGCTGCAGATGATGATGGTGGCTGTGAACGTGACTGACGAACACTATGACGGGAACGTGATGAATAACGACTTCGTCGACGTTTTGGTTCGCGTGTACAAACAAAACAACAAACACGCCAATAAAGAAATCTACAGAAGAGAAAATTTAATATAAAATAATTGGTTTTTTGTACTGCCCATCAGAAAATTCCTTATTTTATTTATACATCTCTCAGGTGTTCCGGCGGTAGCTTATTTAATAAAAAGTTTAATTTCAATTTATTGGATAACATTTGTCAAATTATATATGTATTTCAAAATTATGACAGTCAAAAAATAAAAACCTATTAAATTAAATTGTTTAAAGTTTTCCGAAAAGAATTAAGAAAACAAATAAGAAGAAAACAGGACAACAAAAAATGGTTGTTGGCACGAGCTAGTAATAATATTTTTCTTTAAAAACAATTTTTAATTGAAAGCCCCAGCAAAAAAAAAAAGAAATAATTTTAATGAAGTATAAAGTTAAGAATAAAAATATAAAAATTTTTAGCTAATAATAATTTAAATGACTAATAAAACAAATCTAAATTCTTTGAAATTTTTCAAATTCTAACCAAAATTTGATAAAATTATTAACTTTTTTTTTCAAAGTCTGGTTTTTCTACATCAATTTGTTGTGGATGAAAATGGAAATGAATATAAAAACAAAAAAATAATTTATTTATATCCAAAACCAAAAAGTTTCATTATTTTTATTATGTTAAATATTCATTAAACTTTTCCAGTTATCAGGAGTTTTTTTTTTTTTTGTTTTTGTTTTTTCTTAAATAAATATCCTTTTTAGATATACAATATCAAAATCAAGAAAAAAATTAAGGTAAAGGTAAAGTTTTAGTCGTGGAATGAAATTTGCATGTTTCGTTTTGAGGGAATCTATAGTAAAGGAAAAATGTACATTAATTTCACACATACGGGCTTCTTGGAATAATATAATAAAACTATATTTAACCTGTTGGACTTACGTCCAGTGACGTCCGCCTACTATCGTAATTTCCTTCTACTTCACATTCTAAACTCATAGTTTCCCATTCAGCGCTTCTAATGGCAGACTCTTGAATAATTTATGGAAACATTAAATTATAAATTTTAATGTTCACTATTTTTCCAAACGTACGTCAAATATTTGAATTAATCGTTTACAAACACGTTCGGACAAATGCCATACCGAACGATTTTTTTAATTTTTTCGATATCTTTTAACTCTAAATTATTCAAACTTTCTAACGTCTCACAAGGAAAATGGCAGTTGCTTTACAAAAATTTCCAAAAATTTATTTTTTCAATATGTTTTAATTCTAAATTATTCGAACTTTCTTAAATCTACCAAGGAAATTGTCAGTTGTTTAGTACAGATTCAATGAACTAATCAATCGGAAAATAATTATTGAAATTAACTTAAACTCGAAATAAAATAATGTGCCAAATTTTAATTCATTCCACAAGCCGTTTTTTTCATAGACACTTTCCGAAAAATTTATCTGACCAATTACGATTTTTTTTTCCCTTTCATTCCATCACAACACTTCGTATTTATACAATTAGAATATAATATACATAACTCTACGTAAAATAAATCTAATTTTAAATATCTTTATATTCATTATATCAAATATTTATAAATTTAAAATCTTTATTTACCTAAATGAACTAGCCATAACATCACCAATATTTGATAGACATAACAGCATTAATGGTATTCCTAAAATAGCATAAAATATTGTTGTCACCTTTCCATATTGTGTTCTTGGTGCGATATGTCCATAACCTAAAGGGAAAATTTCCAAAAAAAAAAAATATAAATTTACATAATTCATTCACAATACAAAGATTATGTTTATTAATGTATACAAGGTGAATTATTCAAATTATTTTTACCTATAAGGAAACTGAGCTATATTTAAATCTTCTATAGATGATAGGATAACTAAAAAATTCTTAAGATGTATACATAAATGCTTTCCGACAAATGAAAATAAATAAATAGAGCTGCACAGATAAAACTATGCTGCTTGTGGCAAGCAAATTTCATTTTCATGTACAAGATTACAAATATTGGAATTGAAGTAAAAAGAAATGCAATTTACAGAGTATGAAATTTATCAAGTTTAAGACGATTACCATGAGTGCTATATGAAATTCCGAATTGTAATGGAATTGAGGAATTAATAATATCTAGTTACAACATTTTAGTTACAATTCAAACTTAGACTTAGTACTTAGACTTTATGCTGGGTCTAAAATGTTTACAAGACTGTAGTATGCCAAATTCGTGCAGTTCGCCATGTTGCATATACAACTTTTTTATGGACTTGCACTTGACCGTGTACAAATATTGTACATTTATTGAGTTTTTGTTATTATTATAGTTCAATCTGTAATAGTGCACCCGGCAGTATAAAAAATGGTATGTTTAATGCACTAATTTGTCTACAATAGTAAACTAAATATTATTAATTTGATATTATAACAAAAAAAATCTCAAATCCGGCATTTCGTCATCTTGCCGCTACGTAACTTTGAACATATTTTCTAGACCAATTGTGATACACAGAGTTTCCCAAAACTTATCATTCTATTAGCTTGGCTTAGAAAGTTTTTACTTCTTAATTAAATTATTCGGTACCCTGTCCAAAAGCTCACCGTAATCCGTACAATATGGCAGAATATTTTCCAATTATTTGTGATTAATATACAATACGTAGAGGTCATTGGGATTGAAAGAAACGACCAAATATATTTATGGAATTATTTAAAGTTAAACATTTTTACACTCATACCGACAACTCTGGATTAACTGAAGCATAATATGGAACCGAAAAAAATACAATACTACAACAACTGTTGACACGATTCATAGCGAATGCTACAGAAAGAGTTTTAATTGGTTGGGTTATCTGAATGAATATCAATAGTAATGCTATAATAGATTCTGTGATAAGTCATGACTCCATGGAGAAAAGTCAAGAAAAGAGTTTTAATCCGTATGGTTATCTGAATGGTAAAATATTTGCAATACTGTGGAAGAACTGAAGAAAATAATTAAGCGAAGATTACAATACCACAACAGGAATTTTGACATATAGAAAGATCATGAATCCTGCGACGATATTACGAAATTATGGACAATTTATTTTTTTAATTAAAGTTAAAAAATTGAATAGCGTAAGCAAATTGATTGATATGATTCTGAATACTCTGCATATTAATACCGTCGTCGTTCGTTACCAACTCATAAATCTGAGACAACATTAAATTAACTTGATCTTTAAGTACAATTTCAGTTATTATAAAATTTTGATGAAACCCGCCGCCATTTTATTACTATATTAAGAAAAATATAATATAAAGGAAATTTTCAATCAAAATGGCAATGAACTGTAATGTCTGGCAGATTCTTCTCTAATATATTACAATTTTCCATAAAAAAAAATTTGTCACTCGATTAGACAAGGGAGAACATTTTTTTATTATTCTTTGAAGAAATAATTAAAAATACTCTGAAGAAAAATAATATTTTGGGGGTAAAGTCAAGTGGGAAGGAAACAAAGTAATAAATTTTCCACTAAAGAAAATAATTCAATTTTACTAAAATAAAATAAATATTCAACTTAAACTGATTGAAAATACAAAATCATATATAAAATTATAATTTAAATAACCACAAAATGTTTCAAATTAAAATGTCAAAACAAAAAAAAAAAACGAAATCATTGAAAATCAAAATAATTTTTAATTAAAAAGTTAAATCAATAAAAACAAAATAAAAACATTATATTAAAACCATATCGAGTAGAATTTTATAAAAAAAATTTGCCATTACTAATTTCCTGTCAAAATTTATCTACAAGAATTTATGTTCAATAAAATATAATGAAATAATGTTTTTTTTTTATGTTGAAATATTAGAATTTAATGACAATTTACCGGAGTATCAATATTCATGATTTGTATATCCACAAAATGAAAATAAATTTTTAATTATCAGATATTGTTTTGGAACACCAAATAATGTAATAAAATCAAAATAAATGTATACAAAATAACTAATTAAAATATAAATACAAATTGTAACCCCATTGAACTGTGTATATTTAATTAATGAGTTTTTGTACGAAAATTTGTTATTGGTTTTTTAGTATGAGAGATATATAAATAATAGTACCATATTTTGGCTACACTGTTTTACATATGTCAAAATAGACAAATGAATACAATAACATAAAATTTTCACTGAAATTAAATATAATTATTATGGTAATTAGACAAAGAGCTATAGAATGATTAAAATTTTGTAATTTTGTGTTTACAAATTAAATATTAATCTAATTGTATTTTCAATATAAATTAAATTTATAACTGCTAAGAGAAAGCATAATTTTTTATTATCAAGTTTTGAGTTTCGTAAAAGTTTTAAAAAAATATGTTTTTTCCTGAGCCAGTGGATAATTGTGATATTTTGAATTTTTGGAAATTATTGTCTTCTAGAATAAGCTCACAAAAGCAATGTTAAAATGATTTTTATCTTTGTTATGATGAAATGTTGGTTATATGTGGAAACCAGTAGTATTACATTTTAAAAAAAAAAATATGGAAATTATACTAAACAAATACAAATTTGAAACATAAATATTAATGTAAAAACTAAACATGATACCAGTAAAACATTAAATGCCATAAAGACAGTTTAGAATAGAGTTGGTAGTTAGTAATAGAGTTGTTTAACTACAAAAACTATAAAACCTCAAAAGATTAACGAAACTGTAACCATAACCACATTTTAAAATCAATTAAAAACCAAAAAGCAAAACCTGCTAATTTTTATAAAACCAAAACCGAATTTTATCGATCAGAAACAAAAACAATAACCAAACTAAAATACAAATTGGTTTCCAGCACTGGTTATATATCTATAAAATTATTCATAACAAAATTTTGGATATTTCAATAATATCGTTTCAACAACAACATACATGAGATAATATTATACATAATATCTATTGGATCTGGAGAAGCACTAATGAATATTAAGTATAACTATGTGTTGCAGTATAGGGAACTAAATTTGAATATTAATATAACTGCCATATATAAATTAACCTATAGACCTCAGGACGAAACCTCAGGCCAACAATTTAACCTTAGTATCGAGTACGCTATGAAGTGAAATTTTCATACAAATTTAAAGATTGTGAAATTAAAAGTGCAAAAATTTCGTTTCTGATTTCACTCTAGTGGTATCGAGTTCATCGTAAAAACGTTCTGAAATTCGTAGTTTCTGTTTACTTGTAATACTTTTAATTAAAATTGGATATTATTAATTGTATAAATATGATTTTCTTTGTCAAAAATTTATCGATGGAAAGGTTTCTATATGAATATCAATAATAAATTTAATTATCTACTCCTGGTCTAATAGTTTATGATAAATTATTTCATTATTAATTTCCCTGTAATACAAATAAATATAAAATATAATTATAGCTAACTAACAAGTCCAATATTTAATTCATTAATTTTAAAATTTACAAAATCTAATAAGTACCAACAATTAAACAATTCAAATTCAATCAATTTTCATGAAAAATCCCAAAAAAAATAAAAATGATGAAATAATTATTGTGATTCTAATTTGTAAAAATTTGAAATATTGATTACATTTTAATTATTTTACGCTTATTAAACATAAATTTAATATACAATTAAATGCAGCAACATAAAATAGAACATAGATTAACATAGAATAATAAATTAATTATGTAAATTCTGATGAAATCAATTTCCACTATAATTATTTATATATTTTGCAAAAAAATTATACATTCATTTTGTATAAAAAATTCAATTTTTTTTTGCAATATAATGAAATTTTATAAATTTAAAATTCATTAAAAGTTTTTCATATAAAATCTTATATTACAATTAGATAATATAATTAAAGTTAATCATCAATGAAGAAGAATTTTCTTACATTTTTGTACTTAATAATTTTTTTCTTATTAGCTAAAAGATGTTAAAAGTATAAACGCCAGCTTGTTTTCGTGGTATTCAAAAACTTTTTGAGTCATCGTTACAGTTGAAATGTCATAAAAGTTTTTCTAGATATAATAATACCAAAATTTGATGGAGACAAAGAAAAGAATTGCATTAAAAATAATAAAATTATTATTAAAACTAAACAGAAAATATAGAAAATGAAAATGAAAACTTGTGTTTCCAGTCCAGACAAAAAAATTTTATAATAACAAAATAATTATAGTTAAAAATACAGGGTGGAAACTAAATAGTTGAATAATGTTGTACCAATACGACGCAATTTGTGATAGTACTCGAAACAAAAAAAAAACGTAGGAACACTTTCCCGGAGTCGGCCCCCAATTAATGTTACAGCCCATTTTCGATTATGATCTTTAAAAGGCGTACATCCTGTATAACTCTATGTAAAAATGTACAAAAAGTGCTCGGATTGAATATTGAACAGCGAATATAATTTGATGGTTCAATCTCTAATCCGAGCACTTTTTCTACATTTTTCAAATATTTGTTTTAACTCTATCCTAAAATTATACTAGTGTTTTGTGTTTCTTTCATCAAAATGGAATGGTGAATGTTCAAGAATTGATTGATGCCTGATGGTGGTTTTAAAATATTAAAGAGTCTGGCTACAATTAGCTTTCGAATGAAATTGGTTTGAATAAATGAATAACAGACAAACAGACGAAATGAAATCTTAAGGCATTCTGTACTTTGTATGAAAGTGCCTATAAAAAGTTGAAAACAAAAACACTTTTTAATATTATTTAAAAGATTTTAATATAACTTTATTTTTTTTATTAAATTTTTAATGATCGCCCACACAATTTGTTTTTTTAGTATAATCCCAAAAAAAGTCAAAACCAGAGTGAATTTTTGGTAGTGTGTATATAAACATTTGTTATGGTGAAAATATTCTGCCGCAGTGGGGTTAATTAGGTTAAGGTCAGCTCACATTGCAAATAAAGCAAGCGAAAAATATATAAAATTGTTATTTTTTTTCGGTAACATATTAATTTGTAAAAAAATTTTTTTTTATTGTAATAATAAACCAAAAATTTTACTTGGTTACTTTAAATACAATTGTGTACATCTGGGAATTTGTATAAATTATTATGAGTTTATTATTGTTTTGTAGATACGTTCATTACCCTTTGTTGGCATAAAATAATCTGAGTTTTAGAGTTTATAATTAAAAAAAAATTTCAAAATGTTTTTAAATTAAAATTCGCATAATTTATAAAAATGTTCAGTCGAAGTTTTCGAAATGACAAATTAAAATAAATTTAATATTCAAGTTGGTCTGAGTTAGTGTCTTATAAAATTTATCAGAGGTACAAGATTAATTTAGTTCTCGATCTGAGAGTAATATACACTACTCCATCTGTAATTAACTATCCAATAATATATAGATCTCGTGAACCTTTGGAACTATATCGGCAAATCGGTATTCAATCAAAGGCCTTATAAAGAATAGCACTTTTGAAGTCGTATGGCCTTGGAAAGACCATTGCTATGCAAATTCTTGCGTTAAATTAGCCTTGTTTATTTTCAGAGTGGAATCTGTGAAAAAAACTTGCTCTACAAATATAATACCCTAATGTCGAATTCGCATATCTCGGCAAACAATTAAAATATTACATGGTGTAGGCTGTGAATATATTTGCGAGAGTATGAGTCAATTGATGATACTGAGTCGATTGACGTTACTCAATAACGAAAACTTATAAGGAGTCCCGAGCGAAGTAGTCACCAAGAAATACTTACAAAAAACCAAAAACTCAGTATGCTTTGGTTCTAACTACATCAACAAACTGCTTAATTCTGGCTCCGCCAGTCACTGCGACATATGTTACGTGAAGGGTACGAGGAATTTAATGAACCTAATTCTGTCCTATGTGCATGAACCCTCTTCTTCAATCCCATCCAATCCACTGAGTAATATAGACTTACATTATTTGTAAAGTTTATTTTTACAAAGGGCGCCATGGAACACTCTAGCCATTCCTGGTATTAAGAAGGCGTTAAAAAATAGAGTAATTAAAATATTAACTATTGTATCACAATCAACTATTCTTGTTTAAAAAATTGAAATAATTTGTTTCCCACTTAATAGCATATTGCCAGATTTATGTAAAAGTTGATTCTGTTGATTCCCACACTACAATTTCCGACCATTCCATATTTCAATTGCAAGTTTTAAAACAAAATTAATTCATAAAATTTAAATTTCAAATTGTGTTTTGTTAATCTATCAATAAATTATAATATTAAATTATATAATTCACACTTAATCAATCCTTTTTTGACACTGACTCTACAAATCAAAGTACCAAAATAACAAAAAAAGATTTCAAGATTTTTTTACATTTTTTTATTATTACGTGTCCTTCCGGACAAGATAATTTTACAATTATCATTTTCAAATCCATTCTCTACTCTACTCTGATGTAAAATAATATAAATTATATTAAAAAAAATAAAAATCCAAATGACATCCACCCACTAATAAAATGTGGCGCTGAAATATCCCAAAAAAAAAATTTTCTTTATATTTTTGTTTGAGGGTCATAGAAAAACACTGACTGAGTGCCCATGTTCCATCAACTGTAAAAGATGATTTTGTGTTCATTCAGACTTTTCAATCTTAGCAATAAAATTTACTTCCGTATTTTATTTTAGTTTTATTTTTTAATAACAAAATAAAAATTTTTAGATATTTATTTTTACGATAATTTTCTTTGGGACAATTTTATAATGTCCGAACTTCAAAGAAATTTAATATTTCCCATCTAATATTCTCAGAAGCCATTTTGACAAATTTTGAACTATTGTATGTACGTACGATGGGAACCGTTTAAAAATTAGTTCAATCGTCTACAGAAAAAATTGTGATTTATTTGTGGCGATAGTGTCTTTTGAATACGATAGCATTTAAAAATAGCAACGAAATGCAAAAGTTTGTATTTAAGTTTCAGTCTGATATGAAAGGAAGTGTATTAAAAATTAATTAAATCGGCCATAAATAAATGACGGTATTTGGGAAGTAGTACTTGTAGTTGTACTATTTCTTCGTACCACGGATTTGAATCCTTTGGACTAGATAGTTGTATCTGTATCACTATACTAAAAAACTCTGTCCAGTTTGTTGTAATTAATGTTGCTTCATTAAAAAGAAAACTGTGGATCGGAATCCATATAAAATTAAAAAGTGACTTAGGATCACATCTTTCGCCCCAGTAAAAAAAGAAAGTTTATTTGGCGCGCTGTAAATATATAATTCATCAAAAGAAGAGGTATATAGATTGCCCCATAATTTTTATGAAGTGAAAAATACGAGCTAATTTAAGAAAATCGTAATTTCCAATCACGGCTACTAACAAATCGGTATCCCAAAGTTCTTAGCTTGTTATAACAATCTAATATCTGCAACGATCAATCGTTATCGATAATTGATAGCTACGAATTTTAGAATACCTGTCACGGTAATAATTATGTCAGACAATATATGAAAAGTTGGGAATGTCAAATATTGGTCACATCAATTTCATTTTAGTGTATCAATTTAATTTATTGGTTATGTTTTTAGAAGATATCAAGTAAATAACATTTAATTTATAGCCATTTAAAAAGAAATTTTTTATAGCTTCAAAAAGGTGAAAGATTGCCATTTTTTTTTCATTGGAATGCTTTTAAGTATGTATATCAAATTTAATTTGAATTTCATACCAAACAAATGAAATAAATATTTAATTAATTGCGGAAATAAATTAATGTTCAATTATAATTTTTAGTTTAATGTCTGAAATTATGGGGTTTTTTTTTCATTTTCATTTTCATCAAATTTTATGAGAATTAACCTTGCATCATGCGTAAAATAAATTACATTACAAAGCCAATATTGAGTCATAAATAATATAAAAAATTTGCGCTATTATACTATAAACAAAATTCCCAAAGGTCAAATTCTCATATTTTATCATTCAAACAATTAAAAAAATTTGATGTCATTATTTTACATAATATTTTTTTTCAGTGATGATATTGCAACAATATTTAATTATTTAAATCTGATTTTTTGTTAAATATACTTTCAATTTCATTTTTGATACTTTTGGGAATTTTGTTAATGATTCCATTATTTTTATTTAACCCATAATTTTCATTTATATATACATAAATAATGCAATATTTAATTGTACACCGGCAACATTGCTGATGAAACGTCGGAAGTTTAGTCAATCTAAAAAAAACTATGTGAATTTTTATTTCATCAAGATTTATTTTTTTTTATTGTTGTTATGATTTTAGTTGATTTTTGATTACAAAAAATTTACCAGCAAAACCAAAGAAAATTTGTAATATTTTGTGAAAGAAGAGATAAAAATATGTTTAAAATAATGAAACAATGTATAGAATATAAAATAGTGTGGAGAAGATATGAAATTTGGTAATACACACTGTGTCTCATATTCATTACAGAAAATTTTATTTACATATATACACAGAGAGAATTGTTTTATTTGAAATTGTAATTTGTGACACATAAAACTTAAATAAGAAATTTTATCTTTCAAAAACTCAATTATCTTGAAAGCAAGTTCCAATTTTGGTATTTGCAAGTAACGATTATTCAAAAAATCAATCTAAATTAGTAAGAAAAGAACTACTTTTCTCAGGAACGATAGTCAAATGTAGTAACTACAATACCGGAATTCAAATTTCCAACGAATAGGTAAGAATTTTTGTATCGTAACTTCGTAACTCAAAATCTTGTTATATGGCAGAGTATTAGAAATGATTTAATGGAAGGAATCCAATCTATAGAAAACAACCTAAAATTGACATATTGGAACAATTAGTTTGACATATTAGAACGTCAGTGAAGCAGTGTTTTTAGTTTTTATAAAAAATTAATGTTTACATCTTAGATTTGGGTTAGGTAAGAACAATTCGGTGGTTAATAATACTTGAATTATAAATACCGAATTGTTCTACATTCTTTATAAAAAAAATTAAGAAATCAGTTTAAGAAAAGAATTAAACTTATATTAAATTTAAATAATTAATCAGCAATTAAATCAAAACACCAAAATTAAACTTGAATTATTCAAATTAAAGTCAATCACAAAAAAAATTCATATTTTTGATTTTATTTCAGTGTATGATTTTTTATACCACATCTGAGTGATTTTTGGTTCATATAGACAATTCTACACTCTATGCTTTATCTATACAATAAATTATTTAAAAATGCATTCACCTATATAATTTTACCCACCTTTAAAAACCTATTTCACATATCTTATTTCTCTCTCTGTTTCTCCTACCAATTTAAATCAACCAACAACCAAAATTTCATATTTATGTGATATTTTTTTTTTTTAAATATTTGTAAATATATATTTAATAATATATGTGTAGACATATAAACCCCACAACAACAAAAAAAAGTTATATAAGAGCATTGATTAATGTAAATTGAAATTCATTTCTTTAAAGTGCTTTAAAAAGTTGTGATCAACAACAAAAAAAGTGGAACCAAAACCCACAATTAACCAAACAGTTTTTTTTTTTCTTATTCAGGTGAGCGTGTGAATTTGTGATAGCCCAAAGTCAAATTACATTAAAAAAAAAAGTTTTATTAAAAGTATAAAATATATTTTCACACAATTTCAAAAAAAAGGATCAGGATCAAACAAAATTTTGTCCAACGCTAAAATAAATTCAATTCAAATTTCGAGTGAATAATATTAAAATATAATTATATATTATCAAATAGAATTTAGTGCAATAGTGCGTATAATGAAAACGTTACGTTGTTACGTATAAGGATTACAAATATCATCAATATTTTTAATGATAGCAATTAGTGATGATTACAAGTTTCTATAAATACTTAAATGATTTGATATTTTTGAACAAATCAATTTATAATTGGAATATTATTTTGTAGTATTTTACAAATATTTGAATCTTAAGGGATTTAAAAGTTAACATTTTCCTAATGATTATAATATTCTACAAATAAGGGTAGTGATTTATATTGGTGTGTGTGAGTGTGTCCGTATAAATGTTTACTATGGAAATGGAATTAAAGGAAAAATTTATTTCATAAACTTTTCACAAATTCGTAAGAATAAAAAGTTAAAAATTTATTTTATAGAATTTTGATGAATCAGAAAAGAATTTTCTTCGATGAGTTAATTAAGCCTTAAAAAGTTTTAAGAAGATTTGAAAAAAAAATTATGTAAATAGCTAAAGTTTACAGAATAATTATTAAATTTATAGTACACTGTAAAAAAATAATTATATAATATGCAACTTAAAATTGATGGTTCATATGAGAATTTATTGAAATCACATTAAAATTCCGAGTTTTTAAAAAAACATTTCATTTGTAATTGTTGTGCAATCGATATTGTTGACAATACAATCCGTATCAAACCTTGGCCGCCTCAAATAGACAGGTTTCGTGACATTTATTTGTAATTTGGACCTATTAATTTTATATGGATTCCGAACCATAAATTAAATTATAGTGAAGAAACTTTTTAATTACAAACAAGCTAAAGACTTTTTACAGTGAGACATTTGTTGTCAGCAAATAGTCTGAATCGTTAGCATTTTTTTCAGTCTTAAAATCATAATGACATATTGTAAATTATATTACTGGTACTCATTTAAAACCGTGTCAACTTAGAGCGACATCGATCGATCGATTTTTGATGCCAAAGGCGATGAAACTAACATTGAAAATTGTTACATTGATTTCCTTAATAATCAATATTAAAATTTTCAAAATTCGCAACACTTATCCAAATATATTTTAAACCGGCGCGATGCGATATCCAATGTCGCCTTCAACTAGTCATCAGTTCTAAGATGTCGAAAATTATTGATTTTCTAAGTGTCGAAAATTACTGATTTCTAGTAATTTGTTCAAATCCGTTAAATGTATGAGAAATTTTAATCATAAATACGAATAAAAGTAGGCAGGTCTTTCTAAATTTTGTAAGACTTATGCTGGAGTTACTCTAATAGCTAAGTCAGCTAAGTCAACTATCAACAAAAAAAAATGGAATTAGTTATATTGTATGTCGTAAAAGTTGGATTAATTTCTATTTTAACGGCAGCGCTTCGGTGTACCGGCGATGAGACTATTTGCAGCATTAACTCCGAAATTTCAACGTTTAAAGAATCCTGCCAATGATTATTAGTAATGACATATTTTGATTTTACTATGAGATAATAATTTTTAATAGACAATGTTTTGATAGATCTGTCAATAATTTAACTTTTAAAAAAAATATTTAATAATTTAAATATTAATTTAGATAATCGAAAAATAATATTTATATAGAAAAGTTATCTTCTAATAATCGGTAATTTACATTCTAAAAACAGATAAAAATTATCTTTATCTTGTTTATAATTAAATTTTCACAATATTTACTTATTATTTATTACTTTATATTATTTCAATAAATTGTAATGAAAGATTTTAATTAAATTTTCTAAATATTATTCAAAATTTTCCAATCAATTAAATGAATTTCTGATATTCAAAATCAAATTCTTAGAAATTCATAATATTAATAAATTACTTTATATAAAAATAACAAAATTTAATTAAACCATTTTCAAATATAATCTAAAAAATATTATTTCATTTTATAATGAAATTAATTTCTTAAGTTTTAATCAAATATTTATAAAATAGGATTATCAAAATATCAAATTTTGTAAAGATAAATTTACAAAATTTTTGAATAATTTTGGCCATTTAACTTTTAATAAATTATGTAATAATTCAATATTCCAAAATCAATATAAAATATCAAAATTTACAATTCTTCCTTAGTAAAATGTATATTAATTTGCGGTTATATATACATTTTTTTATATTGAAGATAGATCCTCGATCATGTCCTTAAGGACATACCTTAGTTCTTTGTATGCAAAAATTTTATTATATTCCCTGTACAATGACACAATCTTGAGTATAGTAATTAAGTGACATATAAGTTAATTTTCCTACATAAATATACTAAAATATTTCAAATATTTTCAAATAATTTTCTTCTGGTTGCATTATCATTTCCAAATTTTCATTTCATAACAAAATTTCTGAATACAAAATCTAATTTATTTTTGACCAAAGGTTCTTTTGGTCATATTCTATCAAAGAAACAAAAATTTACTTACAGAGAGAAATTTATATTTACAAATTAAATGAATTTATTTGATTAACATAAACTTTTAGTAAATCTAAATAATAATTTAGAAAATTAGAATTAATTTATTATTAACTAATAAATATAAGGAAATCCTTGAATTTCGGATTTATGTAAAGTGGAAATTTTAAAATGAAAATTCTGATTATAAAAACGTGGCTTTGTATAAATCATATGGTAGGATCTAAACAACTAGGGGAACTCTAGGTGAATATACTAAGTAAGCTGATCTTCTTAATTGTTGGAGAAGAACCATGAAACAAATTGTTTATAGGATAGATAGAAATAAACTTTATTCCAATTCAAAATTAGGAATTCCATCAATAAGACATCGATATGATTATTGGGAAGTCTATGTACGGCTTGTATAGCAAATATAATTAAAGTGAATTGTTGTTATATGCAATCGATATTGTTATATTGTTGACACTATAGCCTATATCGAACCTTGGCATCCTCAAATATAGGTTTCGTGACATTTTATTGCAATTTTGAGCTATTATTTTTTAATGGATTCGTATATGGCAGCATATTTTAGATAAATATGGCAAAATATTGATTTATGAGTGAGCATATTGAATGTTAAAATGGAAAATGATAATTTTTGAAGTATTTTTTAATTAGTTTATAAACGCAGTAATTTGTAACAATTTTTTTATATGGTACTTCCCAAGTCAAATTAGTCATTTTTAAATAAAATTGGTCATTTTACTCAAATATTACTGAGTATTTAATCAAAATTTATTCAGTAGTTCTTGTTATTTAACGGAATCAATCAATTTATTATATAATAAAAATATCCTTGCCACGATATCATTAAATATATAGAATCCAATCAAAATTAATTTAATTGAAGTTAAAAATTTGCAAACAAAAATTTAATACGTAGTAGATTTAATTTAATCTTAATTACATATTATAATTTTCATGTTTTAACTTCAATAAATTTTTTCTATATTAATTTACCAAAATTTCTTAAAATTTTTAAGACCCTATAGTTATCACCACTAATTCTCACAAAACCACAAAACCATAAAATCAAGAAGAAAATCTTATAATACCAAAAAAAAAATCAACGTTTTTTAGTACATAACCGTTTAATATTAGTACCAAAAGGATATTAACTTTATGTAATTATTATGTTAATAAGTTTAAAGTTTTGGTTACAAAATGTTGGACAATATGGAAAAAGATTTTTACAAAAATGTGTAATATCCAAATTTGTAATAGAAATATTAAAATTAATTTTAATAATAATAATACTTGAAATGTAAAATTACATTTTCAATGAAATAATTTTTGAAAACCAAAATTATATTTCAAATTCTCTAATTTTTGAGCTATTCAAATTTATTGTAATTATAGTACAACTAAAAATATTTTAACCCAATGCAGATATGAAATGATGATATTAATGCATCTAGTAAAATTTTGGTAATTGTGGGAATCTCTTTACAACCACATCAGACATATTTTTTTTTAAGATAATGATAACCTAACAAATAGAAAAAAAAACCGATTTCCTTAGAATTTCATCCAGTGTTGGTATAATAAAATGAAAACTTTGTTACTCTATGGTATGATCAAAGACTGAAAATGACACAACCAGAATTTAGAAAGAAAATTTAAAATTACAATCACGTTCTTAAAATTTTCTATATAATATTTATAATAATAAAGTATTTATATTTTAAAGTTCTGTAGAATATGGAAAATGAAAGAAAATTTGATGAATCTAGAAAACCACATTACCAACAGATGAAAAAAAAAAATATGTATAAAATCAGAAAAGAAAATCACATATGGGAATAGAGGTTTTTAGGAAAAATCATTATTTTTGAACTATTACTTTATAAAATATAGAAGTAATCAAATTTTGTTAATATAATTTGAATATTCTTTTTTTTTTGTAAGAAAGATTTTATGTAAATGTCAAAATCAAATTAAAATTGAATTTTACTGAGTTCATATTTTGATGTTATTTGTATAACAAGGAAAATGATTAAAAAAAATTTTACTACAGAAAAATTTCAAAAGTAACTTGTTAAATGAATTTCATTACAGAATTAAATGTAGCAGTTATTTAATCAGATAACTTATAGAATTAATATTAGAAAAGTAAAATAATTTTTACTACAAAATTCAAACGATACTTTTGTAAAATGGCAATAGAATAATTCACTGAATAATTTAGAAGAGTACTCCTACAAAAAACACGTACTTAGTACGTTAATTAACGTATCGTGAATTATAGAATAATGATCATTAAGTAATTTACATTTTACGATATTTTATTGAACTGCAAAATATTGTTTTGCTGTACAACGTTATTGTACCGTAACGCAATAACGAAATTACAAAGTTACTTAAGTATAAAAATGCTGATATTTCGTTACAAACTAAATAATGCTTCATATTAACAAGTAACTGGACTAAATAATATTTCGTTATTATAACAGAAACAAAATTTTATTTTTTGACGTAACGAAATGAATAACGTTACTACTTTTATCCGGTATTATCAGTACTGCTCCTAATGTAGTTAATTGATTAAGAAAAGAAAAACATGACTTCTTAGTTATTTTGTAAAACATTAAAATAATGTGTTAGTTAACAACACTAATGGCGGATCTCACAGTGGAACCTTAAGCGTTTCTTTGCCAGAGGTTAATTATCGGTTAAAATTATTTTTGGTTTCTCAATACAATATTAAAGATAAGACTTTGTTAATGTAAGGTTTACGTTAAATCGCAGATGGAGTAAAGCTTAAGCTTCACTTTTCACATTTTTTAGTATTAGTTTATATACACAAATTCGTATACATTTAAAAGTTATTAGAAAAAATCAAAAATTAATGCTTCCGTTTCTTTGCCTCCATATAAATTTATATTTTAATATAATAAAACACATACAAAAATAAAATATACACGCACACTAACCCACAAATTCCATCATCAGATTAATTTTTATGGTACATTTTCATTCACAATAATATTATTTTCAATTAGAATTCACAATAATTCACATTTTTTTATTTTACTAAGCTTAGGCAAAATTTTGATTGAGAAACCCAAACTTAAGCTACAGAATCAGTTTAGTTAAGCTTAAGCTTCCACTGTGAAATCCGCTTTAAAGCTACAAGTAATTTGTAATTGAAATTTTGGAATTGCAATATTACAAGTAATGTAGGTGTTTAAACAACCCTGGTATTACTGGTATTTGGTAATTCTGGTATTTATCAATATTCAATGTACTATAAATAATAAGAAAATGGTAACATAAAGTCGTAAATTTAGAAATTTTCAAATAGATCTAAAATTGTAAATTATCTAAATCTTTAAATATAGTCATTACCATTACTTTTTTGTTATTTACAATTTACCATTTCAAAATTAAACTTTATATTTTAAATTATTATTATATTTAAAATATTGCTCAACATTTACATAATTTCAAATCGATTTGTATATTGAAATTTATTATTATGGTAAATAAATAACAAGTAAAATATCATTATTTGTTAGAGCTACAAGAAGTTATGTATACAATTTTTGTGTTCCTTAATCAAATATGTATTTGAGAAAATTGTATAGAAAGTAAAGATATTACGAACGATATAAATCATTATCATCCCAGACCAGAATTTCATTAAAATAGTTTTTTTTTGTGAATATTTGAATATCGATTTTGTAGCATTAATTAATATGTTAATTTCAATCATGAAAATATTATTATTTTTGTTGCTGTTTTTGTGTACCCAAACAAACTCAAAATATTTGTCTTAATTTCGATTTTATATTGGTATTCAATTTGTGTATGCCTGAGGTTTGAATAATGTTTTATTAGTGGTTCTTGTATATCTTAAATATAATCTTAAAATTTTCACATAGAATAAAAATATTGATTTTCATAAAATTTTCTCTCAATATTTTCTAAATTTTCAAATTTTTTTTTTTTTGTATTTCCATAGAATATGTTTCATCCTGGTTTATTGGTTTTACTAATTGGTACATGCCTGGCTGATGATAAATGGGTATGGTCAAAAAATCATGGTATCGATGATCGACGAGATCGAATCATTTTAGATCAATCACGATACGATAATTTTGTTACATATGAAAATAATCGAATACGTGAATATCAAAGACAACGTGATCGTGAATATGAACGGATAAGGGATCGTGATTATGAACGACAGCAACAAGATCGCGAACAAACAACTCGACGTCCACCATTTTATGGACGACCTGAACAACAACATAATAACAATAATAATAATAATAATGAAGAATATGATGATTACGATTCAATATCATCACAGGATGATAAATATAATGATAATCGTTATGGACCAAAATATCCACCAATTGGACCTGGTGGTGTATATCCATATGGAGGTGGCGGTGGATATGGAAGTGGCGGTGGCTTTGGTGGAATACAAAATTTAATACCAAATCCACAAAATGGTATATTAATTGGTCCAGGTGGACCAACTGGTATTATTGGAAGACCAGATGGTTATAGACAACAATATGGTAATGGTGCTGCTGCTATTGGTGATGGTACATTATTAAATCATTTACGACCAAATCCGGCTAATGGAATTTTAGTTGGTCCTGGCGGACCAACTGGTAATATTGGCCGACCACCTCCATTAAATGGACAATTTCCATTAGGACAAGGTGGTCTTGGTAATGTTGGTCCGCAATTATTTCCAGGTGTTGGTGGACAAGCACAAGGTCCCGGTTCAACTGGACCACAAGTGTTTCCCGGAGTTGGTGCACAACCACAAGGTAATGGACCAGTTGGTCCACAATTATTTCCTGGTGTTGGTGGTAACGGTGGTGGACAATTATTTCAAGGTAATCCAAATTTTGGTATAAACCGACCAGGTCGTGGTGATGAGATTTATTCAGGTGGTGGTGGTGGTGTTGGTGGTGGTAATTATGGTGTGGGATATCCATTTGGATATCCAGGTGGAATTGGTGGTAGTTTATATCCTGGTGGTTATGGTATTTATTCTGGTCAAGGCCAATCAAATGGTTATGGTTTTTATCCATCACAATATTATCCAAATAATTATGGTGGTGGGCAAGGAGGTGGCATTGGACAAATTCCATATAATAATGATATTGCTGGTGATATTAATAATAATTATGCGCCTGGATATAATTTCGGTGTTGAAGGAAAAAGTAATGTCAAGAAAAATGATAATATTAAAGCGACAACAAATAATAAAAATATTATTAAAAAATCTATTGATAATAAATTATTAAAATTTTAAATAATTTTAAGTTAAATTTTGTAAATATTTTGTATTATATAAGTTAAAAATGTAAATAAATATTATATTATTTTTTATAATTAATTTTTTTTTATATATATACATACCAATAGTTGTAATTACAATAATTGAATAAAATAATGATCCTTCAAATGTCCATTGAACTGTTGTGATACTTTCATCACCATCCCAACCTTCTTTTTTCATAGCTAATAGAATTTCAGTTTCAAAATCCTTTCGATAAAACCAAAAAAAAAAAAAAAATTATAATAATATTTTGAATTTAAACATTACTTTTTTTACCAGTAATCGTGCTTCGACATTTTCTATCCAGTCTTTTTCTATAAGGACATCTGTATTTTCAGTCATTTCCCATACAGAATCAGTAACATTTAATCTTTTTGCTTTAATACTTTTTTTTACCTGGTAATAAAAGTATACATTTATATATTTAATTGAAGGATAATTAAGATATCCTAAAGGTATATTATAATTCTTCAAATATTGGTAAATTGGAAATATATTTTCTGACTAATTGACCGAAAATAATTGATTTCAATGTAGATTTTTAACCGAAAGTACAATTGATCGAATTTACGAATCACAATTCAATAAAATTCTAATAATTAAACGAATTCAGAATTGACCAAACAATCAAAACAAGGATAATTTATAATAATTCTGCAGCTTATTAATTTTTCGAAAAACTGGGCTTTAACGCTCCCTGAACTTATGTATGGCCTAAGAACTTAATTAAGAAGGTATAAATAATGCCATTTCATTTGAATAGGTATGAGAATGGAAATGAAGTAGTGTATGAATACAGTAATTACATATTTGAAATGAATTTAAAGTATGATAGCTAATATTATGTCTTAATTGCAGTATAGCTCATTTCCTCGACAATAATTCATATTTTACTTGATTGTGATAAAGTTATGAATCGTGGTGAAATTTGTTTGCCATACAGTAATTTAAAGTTCGGTACAAGCGTATAAAGACAATTATACGATATGCTTTGGTCAAAAGCCGATAATTCGGTAATTTCTCATCAACAAAGACAATAAAATATTATATAACAATTTGATAAGCTTCAGCGTTCAGGGTATAACTTTTATATTAAATTTTAAATAATGAATTATATTTATCAACGATTATTAACAAATGTGAATTTTGTAAGTTTTGTATAATTCTATAAATTTTGAATACGGTCAATTGGATATTCGGTCAATTGTATTCGATAAATTTTTCCAGATACCGAAAAAAAAAATATTAATTAAAATTTTTAATTATTTCTCTTCAATTTATAAATATTTTTTCTGTTTATATGTACGTAAAATTTGATATTCATTTTAAAAAAAATCATAAATTGAATAAAACTACCTCAATCCCAAATGAATCGTAAACGTATAAAAAATTATATTTGACATACAAAAAACCACTTGAAATGAAATCGACATATTGAAAAATGAACTATATATATCAAGAAAATTGAAATCTATAGTTAGTAAAATGGAATTTAGCAGTGTATTACAAATAAATTAAATTTTAATTATCATATGTCTTGTACATCCTGGTAAAAATTACCAGTTAATTTATTATTTTAAATTGTTACACAAAATCATGTCAATTAAAGGTTTTAAAACGTTTTTGCCAGCCAAAAAAAACAAAAAGAAATCAGTATATTATTTAATTATTTCATCTCTACAAAATGAAAGATATTCTCAACAATAATTTATCTACAAAATCTGTGATTTATAAATCTTTTTCTATATTTACCAGTATATAATATAGAAATTTTTTTTACTTACTGCAATTTCATGGTCTAATTCTAAATGTTGAAATAAATATGCTCCACCAAGACAATAACCAACAACTAATGATACCAATGTAACATGAGATATAATACATGTCAGGACCTTCCATGAAACACAAATTATTTTTAAACATCGACTACGTGGTGGTTTTTCAGAAAATTCTGGTGGTATTGACTGTGCACGACGTGACATTTTTTATATATATGTTTTCTTTATTTATTTTGTCACTTTTTATTATTAAATTTTTAATATTA
Source organism: Rhamphomyia laevipes (assembly GCA_963920725.1). Taxonomy (NCBI): domain Eukaryota; kingdom Metazoa; phylum Arthropoda; class Insecta; order Diptera; family Empididae; genus Rhamphomyia; species Rhamphomyia laevipes. The sequence goes on along the minus strand of OY987256.1, from coordinate 9,946,054 downwards.
TTTTTATTTTTTACACAAAATTCAATTTAACATTTTTATTTATATTTATTTTTTATTTATTTTTTTGTAGATTTTTTTCAATTTATATTATAAACACGATATGAAAAAAAAAATGAAAATTCTTCGCGCCATAATGGAAAATAATGTTATTATATTTGTGTTGAAATAATCATTTTTAAATAAATAGTAATATTAATAATAATAATTTTATTACATTTTTTTTTTTATATTTAATTAAATTAGTTTTTAGTTATTTTATTTTTTTTAAAAAAAATTTGAAATGCTTTTAAAACATGAAAAACTTTTGTATTTACATGCATTTATTATATAGTTATTTTTATTTTCATTTGATTTAACAACATTTATTATTAAAAGTGAAAATAATTGATAATTTCCACATGAATATTTTTTTCAATTAAATATAAAATTTATAAATAAATTTTTATTTACATATTTTGTAAAATAAATAAATTTTAAATTTTTACTTAACAAACTCGAAAAGAAAGGAATATGTAAATTTTACCTGTAACTTTTTTGACAGTTTATCATATTTTAGAGGTATAGTCAAATTTTTGAAAATGGTATTGTCAGAAACTCGTAATTACAATTTTGACATTCTTGGATCTTATAGCCAATTTAAATATATATTAATCGCTGCCACAACTTTTCATTTGATCTGTCATTTAGTGTGAATAAAAATTGACAGTTGTATCGAATGAAAATTCAAAACTGTTGCGTTTTGATTCGATTTTTTCATACAACATTTTGACACATTGAATTAAAAGTAATTCAACAACAACGATTGATATAATGTGAAAGCATTTTTATAATGGAGTGGATGTAAATTCACAAGCTGTCGTAGTAAAAACACATTCTCCATAATGGTTGAATATATTTATTAAAGAGCATCCGTTTTCTATCAGTTTTTACCTTTTTAAATTATTTGATTTACATAAATAATTCTTTAATCCCAATAAATCTTCTTCAGAGATGGGCGGGTCGGGTCATTGTAACTCGAAAGGAAAGTATATTTTTAGGCTATAAAACTTTCTTCGCGCTTATGAAAATGATTTCAGTTAATTTTTGACAATATATTTTACGACTATTGAATTTATTATAATACCCAGCGTGTTAAAAAGTAATTGCAGTTTGTCTATTACAGAATTAATTTGTGATTAATTGTTTTATAATTCATAATTTATTTCTGAGCTATTTTGAAAAATAATTCTTCGAAAAGGAACTCAACATAGAAAATGATATTAATATGAGGTATAAATCATTTTGAAAATTTGTTAGTTGAAAACATAATTCAAATGCGATTGTTTGATATATGCTTTAGTAGTGGACTTTTGAGAAGAGTAACCTTTTTGAAACAATGACCACGCATGGTAAAATTCATCCTAATTTACTAAACTACGTTATTAAAAAGTTAAGATAGTGAATTTTGTTTCTATGCCTTGTGAGTATTGATTTTAATATTTACCGAAGTAACAGAAGTAACAGAAAAACCTCAATTGAGCTCTGGCTTTGAATTGTTAACGTAAATATTTTATAGAATTCTTATAAGTATGTGGAAGCTGAGATCTTAAACCGTATAGTACAAATTTTGTGGGGCATAAGTCCAAATATGTTTTATATGATTGTGAGTATAGAAAACTGCAAGTGCGCAAAATATTTAAAATTGATTCGTAATTGGTTAAAATTGAACGTAAAAACTGCTAAAAATCACTAAAATTCATTAACGTGTAACGTCTCTCTCTAATGGTGTTGTCTTCTAAAATATTAGATAGTATGCCAAAGTACACAATAGTAAAAGATAATTTTTGATATATTTAATATTATTAACATTATTAATTTGCTGTTTTGAAAACTTTTGATATTTTTGACAGTTTATTCCAAACTTTTAATGAATTGTTTTGACATTCATTAGAACATTTTTGACATTATATGTATAAATTAACTAATATTTATTAAAATAAACTTTTTGATTATATAGTTCATTCCATACAAAAATCAATTTAAAAAAAACTATAAAAATTATTTTATGGTAGTATTTATAATTAATTAATCAACTTTTCAGTTATAACTTTTCCGGGAAATTTATTAATACCCATTAAAACAAATTTTAATAATCAAAAATTGTATAAAAAAAAAATTATAATCATACTAAGATATCATGAAATGTTGGTATGGTTAAGCTGTGTTGAGTATACCTGCTCATTCCGAGCAGTGAGCAGTTTGACGATATAGGAAGGAAAAGATTCGATAAATATGTTGTATTAGCTATGATCAATCTGTCCTCATCTTTTATAAGGATATTGAAGATTAACAGAATAAAGGCAAAGAAGATATGGCAAATATGGATCACAGCTGACACAAATCGGCTGAGTAAAGGTCTCTGGCCATGGCGGAATCTTAAGAACACAAGGAAACCCTATATAATTAACTATGAGTAATTTGCGGTTAATGGTGTGCATCCTGGATGGGCCACTGCCTTTTTGGGAGTAATGGTCAAGTGCCATTATAATATTGTTAAAATTGACCCAGATAATAGCTTAGTGTTTATAATCCACCAGTCACTGCGAAGATTGCCCCCCTTTTATATAACTAACTAAGATATCATAAAATAAATAAAAATCAAATTTATATTCAAAATTACAAATTTAATTATACGTTTTTCATGAAAATTACTATAAAATAATAACAAAAAAAAATCAATTTAATTTTATTTCAAAACATAGATAAACCAAAATTCTCATAAATATTCAAAAGATTACAGAAATCATTACCAAAACATGCACACGCCAACGAGTAAAATTATAAATTTAATGTAAAATATTTGACTCATTCCTTTCTTTACTATACATCAGAAAAATTGCAATTTCTAGAAATTTAATATTGATAAAATCAACTATTAAGAGGAGATATCGTATCGTATCTATATACTTTTAATATGGTATCCCAACATATTATATTCTTATGTAACATAAATGAATTTATGGTAATTGTATAGTATAAAAGTGTTAATGTTAAAATAAACTTAAGAAAACCAAAATAAATTTATTTTTACATCAAAATCAATTAAATTTAAGTTTAGTATTTTATGTTTCACATTATTTACACACACACACAAACAAACAAAAATTAATATTTTTAAAACATCATTTGGTAAATTGCATATTTTTTTTTTTTGTATTTTTCTGAAGGTGAAAATTATAAAGTCGAATACCTTCAGATGGTTAGAAAAGGTAACATCAATCGACCTATAAATTTATCAATATATATTCTGTATTTACAGAAGTTTATATACGAAGTCGTCATCAATATTCAAACATTCGTTCATTATCATTTTTAAAATATATATTTATAAATATTATTCTAAAATTGACACCTCGTTCCCTTTTTTATAGTATTTTCGAGACAAATAAGTATCTGGCATAGGAATTCCGCAGTTTTAAAACTCCAATGCCGCATGGGGTGCGTATTTTTGCGGAAAATTAATTCATTCTTTAGTTTATAAATCGTTTTCAATTGTTTTCGTGTATGCCTTGAAAAAATTCCTACGCCATTGCATCAACTCAGTTTCGAGTAATCTATGGAATTCTTTTTTGACCCATATCCATATAAAATAAAAATTAATATTTATAGATCTACGTCCCTTAGGCAAGGATAATATAAAGGATTTCAGAAATAGACAATTTTTAACATATAAAATTAACCATATCCCAAAAATTGGCGTTAAAAAAAGTTAATAAATTGGGTCATATCTCAAATAGCACTGAATATATTTGCTGAAATACAGCGGAATATTGATAACAATAAAGAAATTCGCAAGTTCCAAGTTCTAAGAATCAGTTCGTAAATAATAATGAAAAGTGAAATTGACGTATAGCGATTTTCAGAACTTGGTCCACAGAATCAATGAAATTGCAATTGATTATTTTTGTAATTATTTTGTAAGCTTATCAATCATTGGTCTCTTTCCCCCGTCACAAATGTGTCCAGAACTAGAAAAATGTATTTCCAAAATCCCGGAATTTGGAAATATATTTCCGATATCTGGGTAATTGGAAAAATGTAATTCCGAAATTAAAAATACAAAACCCAATATTTTCTGATATTATGAAACTGATGAAATTCTATATTTATATGTATAGTTCTTATGTGGGTATACACAGAATCATATTAACGTAGAATGATTAAATTTGAAAGGCATTGGCAGCAAAAAAAAAAATTGAAAAAAAAAATGAATACCACTAAACCTCACATCGATTTTTAAAGTGCAAAAGAATGCAACATAAAGTGAGAAAATTTCTATATATCACAAAATATGTTGTGTTATTTTGTTGGTTATTTTCTATTTTTTTTTTTCTATATTTATTTGTATAAGGACACCAAACCAATAATAAAAATCAAATCTAGAAATGTATGAAACAAATAAAATATAAAAAATATATAGGACTAAAAAATATTTTTTTATTTTATTTTTGTCCTTAAAACGACATTTATATATATACATAGTTTCGATATGTATTGGCAGAAAACCACCGACTTTCCATAAAGCTTTTTTAAATGAAGTGTTACATGTTTCATGGTATTATTATAAGTAGATTTTATTTTAAAGGATTTTTCTTCCTTCCATATATGTATATATATAAAAGAAATTCCTACAAAAAATTAATCTTCATGTTATATGGTTACACACAAATATTTATTATATCAACATACAAAAAATAGAAATGTATAATTATACAGACAAGGACAATTAAATTGTACACAAGTGAACATTAAAATTTATTCTTATTGACCAGAGAAAAATATGTTGTAAAGGACTATGTAACATTATTGAAAATTGAATATTTATGTATATATATAAATGAAATATATATAAAATGGGAAAATGTTAAATGAAAATTTGAAGATTTTTAAATTTTTTGTTTTGTTAATTCGATGTTCTAAATATTGGTATGTTAAAGAGAATATTGTAAAAATCATTAAAAGAAAAACCACATTGTAAACGTACAAAACCATTTTCATCTAACTACACAAAAAAAAAGAAAATTGGCTGAAAACCAAATTTTACAATAAATAATGGTAAAAAAAAAAATATGTAATCTTTTATTGAGCAGAGAAGATTTTTTATTTATATATAGACTAAGTACACGAGACAGAAGGACTATATATTTTATGGGAAATAAGGACGATATATAGGACAAAAGATTTGTGATGATTTCAATAGATTAGTATTACTTTACTATTGTATATAATAAATATTTTAGTTTGTTTTCAGTATATTAATTGGACTGGTTAAGAAATATTTTATATTCGATGTGTAGTTTATGAATACTTCCAAATGCAATTGGAAGACTATGATTATTAATTGGAGCAAAAATGTAGATTGTAGACATTCTCTTTCTAATTTTAAGCTACTATATAGTTTTGATATGCAGTCGGTACCATAAGGTATCAGTGAAGACACTTTAATTGTAACAAGCCTAATGTATGATAAATTTGTTGTCAGAAAATAGAAATAACTTTTAACAAATTTCCCATTCAAAAAATTGCATTTCATATTGGAAATTTTATTAGCTTTATTCATAGCTAAGTCAACTTAGAGCAAAATAATCGAAAATCTTTAATTTAATTCATCGTCATAGTACACGACTTATCATATGTAATGACTATTACGACTACGTATCATATATTGACTAAGATTAAATGATTATTTGGTATTACGATAGGCAATTATAGTGTATTTTCTTTATGATTACTTAGATAGTTTACTAATGATTGTCAATTAACTAAATTTATCAACCAACCAAAATCATTTTCATATTGATAAATGTAGTTCAGTATTTTTAAAAATAAATCATTAATAATTGAAATCTATTATAAAGAAACTGTTTTCTACACTACCAATTTCTATTTTAATTAGTGTAAATTTAATTTATGAAGTATTGAACAGACGACAAACGGACGGTTTTAATTAATCGCGTTACACATGACGCGATTTCCAATCTAAAACCCTTCTTCATACGCAGTTCGTTAATGTAGTAGGTACCAAAACATCATCACGTTTGCATGAGACGGGCACATATAGTGATACAAAAACTGTTCAATCGTTCGTCTCCGCATTTTCTACATATATTTACTTGGAAACGCTTTATCGCTTAGCATAGAATGTCATATTGGAAGTGCGTTCGCTAAAAATACGTGTTTGCTACACCATAATTAGATCTCTAACCAAATTTATATCATAAAACTAAACTTTAAACTAAATTTATGCACGTGATTACAAAAACCTCCCAGGATAATGAACATAAATATAATTTTTCAAGGATATACCAAAATTCCTTCAACGTTTAATAATCAATTTTTATTGATTTTAACCATAGAGACACCAAAATTTTGATAGTAAAACTATTATTGATTCGAAAAAATAAATCATTATCAACAAAACTCTTTCCGAAAGTCCTTCTCAATAACAAAATCTTATAAATTTTATGTATATATTTTTTTACAAAATGTTCATTTAATTTTATCTTACAACAGTTTTTAATTTCTTCTATTGTATATAAAAAAAATATTTATTGTAAAACTCTTTCAATATTTTATTTGTTTCAACAAGAAAATTCCCAAGTCCCAAGATATTAATTTTTCAATATAAAGCATTACTTATACAACTACATTTATTTTCAGTTTACCCACCAGAAATGAAAATTTTTATAATTAAATTTGATTTATTTTCAATTGCTTTACCCCCAAAAAGAATTCATTAGTGAAAATACTTTGAAAATTACAAAGTTGTAATACTTATTTAAAGAAAATTTATATTATATATATTTTCTTTTTTAATTTTTTTTTCATTTTCTCTTTGGCAAATTTTGTAAAATCATTTATTAAATAATGTTTTCTTTTCTTTAAAAATTTTCTTCAAAAGATGAAAATGCATTTTACAAAAAGAAAAAGAAAAAAATCAATAGTTTTTATTTTGTAATAATATTAATTATTACCTCACAATATTATGACGTCAAAATAATTTTGATAAATACTATAATATTATAATTTACAAATATATGAAAGAATTTCGGAAAATTATTTACATTATTTTGTTTAATAATTTTCCGCGAGAATTTTCCCTCTTATATGTTATATTTATGGAACTGCCATTCAAAAACTATAATGAAAATAAAAATATAATTGAAAACAGAGTAAAAATACACGAAGGAATTTATTTGTTGTTTCTTCGTTCTTGGGCATTTATACACTGTTAAAAAATATGTAACAATATTAAATTCTTTAATTATAGTAAAATGAATTAGGAAGATAAGCAAGTTTTGTAGCAACTATGAGAAATAAGTATAAAATTTTAATGGGCCACTTCAATTCTAACATTAAAATTATCTAATATTCAAACCTAGTCTTAATATCAATTTAAATTTTGATGAAATTAGTTGGAAAACGATATTTTTAATATAATTATGACAAAATTATATGTAAATTGCTGCTGTTTTATCAAGTCATGTATTTCTAAAGCTTCGAAACAATATTTGACATTCAAAACACTGCAAAAAACTACAATTCTCCTGCAATATTCTGCAGTATTCTACAATATTGTCTATTTCGTATGCAAATGATATGCTCTGCGATACTCAATAATACAGATTTTCTGCAATACCAATTAATTTAGATGTATAGATCACTGTCCCCAGAATATTTCACTTATTAAATTTGAAGCATTTTTGTTATATTGAATACCTTGCAACCACTGCAATGCAATATCTCAAGTAAACCCTGCAATCTCTAATATTACACTTCATACTTCCATTTTGTGAATGAATTCAGGTTTTGTCCTTTCTTTACCAATACAATAGAGTGTAATACCAGACAATATCGCTAGCGATTTTCCATTTGCCTCCTCTTCTCGTTAACATGAATTTTATTTTATATTCAAACTATTTTCCATGCGGTTAGTCATAAATTCTTAATAATCATTGAGGTGTTAATATCAAATTTAAATGCCATTATTTTCCATTATATAAAATTATCTACTTTTGCAATTATTATCGCTTTGAAAATACCTTTAACGTCACAAGTTAATTTTTAACAGTGTACAATGTTTATCACTACATTAAAAATTATTATTTTTTAAAATATACTAATTATAATCCAAAATTTACTCGTGGTTAATGATAGACGTAGTCCACATGTGTTTTAGATATATTTTTTTTTATTATTATTAAGTATTTGTAATTTTTAATATGAAAATGATTTAATTTTCCAAAATATTTAACACATTTTTATTAAACTATATATTTCTATTTTTTATATTTATATGGAAATTCCATTAATAAATTTCCGCATTTTCTTTTTATTTATATACAAATTCCGAAAATCAAAACACTTTTTTGGAAAATTTATATTTATACATTATTTAAAAAAGAATTAAAATATAATTCACCAAAAATAGCTAATTACAAAAATTAAATATATTCCAATTTTCCGATCTTTTCACTCCGGTTCATTTGGAAAAACTAAATTTTTCAGTACGAAAAAAACAATTTTTTCGGAGTGTGGTTGGTGATTGTGGAGTACACAAACGTCTCGTATATACACAACCGCAATTCTCTAAGGCAAATAGTCACGATCACCGACGAAAACGATCGTCATTGAAAAACTCAAAAAGAAAATTTAAATTTCTATTATTATAATTTTGTTTTTGTTGTTTATGTTATCATAACACATTTTCAGGTCGTTTAGCCGGAAAATCTTCTTTATTTTTGTTATTTTTTTTTTATGAGAATTTATGCGGATAGAAAATTTTAAAAGAAAATTTGAATTTGAGAAAAATTTGTATTATTCACGTCATTATTTTTTGAATGAGTTTATTTTGTTGAAATTTTTTAAATAGTTTAGATTATTTTTATGGAGAAAATTTTGTTTAAAGCTAGAAACACAGTGCCATCGTTAACTTCAACGAGCATTAACGTTGACCTATAATTTTAAATAATATTGTCGTGTTGATATTGACAAGTTTCCTTATTTTGAAATTGATGCTACTTTAACAGCTTCTTAATTTAAAAGAAGTGTTCCACTACACGTTATTTGTGTCACGTTATATGTTACCGTCACCGTTAATGTTGACCATTATAATTGCTTTGGTATAAAGTTGTGTATAGTATACATATATATCACAACTGTCAACGCCACGGTGACGGTGGTACTGTGATTCCAGCTTTATATGAAAAATAAATTGTAATTATTATATTGATTTTAATTCTTCATTTAGAATTTTAAACACATTTCAAGAAATACTGAATATTTGTGGTGCATTCTTGTCCAGGGAAAAGCACTTAATTTAAGAATTTTCTAAGAAATTGGAAAATCAATTAATGAAGCGTTTTTTATTTTAAAAAGAAAATACCTAAAGGAAAGAAATTTATTGACTTTTTTTATGTTTTATTTGACTGGAAATGGCTTTAAAAATAATTAATTAAATATTTGCTTCATAAATTCGTTAAACTGTCGTAATGAAAAGCCACTCTTACATAACAAATTTATTTAACTTAATTTTTCTAAAAAATATTTTCTTGATAATATTTTCTTGATTCTACATTTCCATAAATTATAAATTAATATGATTATTTGCAGTTTGTATAATTTGCATATATAAATTACTTCTATTTATTTGCAATAACTTTATGAATCATTAATACAAATACTAAATACCATAATCAATATTTAACTTATACTAATATAATTTGTAGATTTTATGGTTTCAAACACTCAACCATTAAATCTACAAATTATATTAGTATAAATTAGTTATCAAAATCGATTTAGATTATATTTTAATTATTATGTATATAACAAAAATAATAACAGTCATTCAAACCAATCTATCATAGCAATGATAGTTGAAGAAATAACAATTTAATGAGTTGGCTTTTGTCAGCTCTATCGGGAATGAAAATGTAGATAATTATATTTCATTATATGAGAATTAAATGAAAAGACCAACAAATTAGCATTTTGTCAGATGGTAATTATAATTGGTGTTTAAAATGTCAGCGATATGGTTATTTTAAAATTAAAGTGAAAGTTTTATTAGCTATATCTTTTTATGGTATTGGGATATCCAACCGAAACTGACTTTCCTAAAAGAGCAAACAGAAAAAGTATAAGAACTGTCATCAGAAAAAACACTGCGCCAATACAAACAACATTACTTAAATATGACTCGGTAATAAATAGGAAAAATCAAGGAATTATATGCTATTTCTGGTAACAGAAAATTGTGGCGCAGAGAGAGATTTATGATACTTAAATGAAAATCACAAGGCACCAAATAATTACGAGACCACCAACAACAACAAAATGATTCAGAACTATTCGAAACAATTTTTTTAGAAGAGTTTTTGGAAACCACTAAACCATTATACGAAAACTCGAAAAAACTTGACGAATCTTTGGTCATGGTAAATGGAACAATTAAATGACAAGCAAATTTAATTCTTCAATTACATACTTTTAGTTAGTAATACTATAATTACACTAACTAATTGAATTTCAATTGCTAAACCCGAGACAAAACAGACTAAAACCACATCAGGATTTAAAAAGTACAAATTTTGAGTAATGATCGTAAAAATTTTATAAAGATACTCTTGTACATAATCATAACTATGACATTCCACATTTAAAGTAATTAATAATTTCAAATTCTTTTTTGTATTTATTTATCAATTTTTTTTTTAAATCATTTATTTATAACCAATTCATTTTGAAAATTGTAGAATTTAATGAATATATAAATTATTCAATTTTTTCATATAATACTCGTAAATTAAAAATAAATATTTAAATTGAAAGAAATCAATCAACTGATGAGTTATCAAAAAAATAAAAAGGAAATTCATTTTCACCTCAAATAATTTTTTTTATGCTTTTAATATGCAGGTAAAAAATTTAATTTATTCAAAAATTAAGTAAATATAAAAATTTCATTAACTTTTCATATTTATTTAAAAAAATTGTACCGCGATATATGAACTCATCACCGTCTGAGGTTCTATGTACTATTAAAAACAAATTTAGCTTCAATTATATACGGGATTTAGTTAAAAACCTGCTTTTTAAAATTCTGCTTTATCAAAATCCCACATTTTTTGAATCTTGTATTTTAAAAAACCGCTTTTTAAAATTCTGCTTAGTCAAAATCGCGCTTTTTTTTAATCTCGTATTTTAAAATTCTGCTTTTAAAAGCCGACTTGTTTCCACACTTAGCGTTACCGAAGAACGACGTGGTTGTAAACTTGTAAACTGATTCCTCTTAGTTAATTTTTTTTCGGGCATTTAAATTTTTTTCCCAATCCCAATTTTATATTTCCACTCGGAAAATATATTGTATAAATGCGTTCAATCAAATTAATTTAATTTTTAAATTCTTAAAGGAATTATAAATTTAATAAAATTATAATTTATTTACATAAATTTATAATATTTTTTGTATAATCAAATTGTGACGAAAACCCGAAATATAATCGATCATTGTCCTGCTTCTTTTAGATACTATTGAAACATATATTTAGATTATGATATTATGATTTTAATGAATTTGTCATTTAGCAATATTTGTTTTCTAATATTCAATTTATAATTCTAATTTCGATTAGTAAATTATTATGAATAATTTCATTATAAATGGTCCATTAATATTCAAATAAACTTTTATGTTATATGAAATTTATCATTACTTAATATTTAATTTATTTATACTTATTATATATGCAATTGAAAAATTATTCCATAGGTCATTATAATATTCATAGAAACATATTACAGAATTAGATCTATTTTTTAGGAATATTATTACAAATAATATTATTTTATTAGATTAAAATTCTCTTTTGTAAAATTACTGATATACTTGATTTTATATAGGATATTCATATTTCATTGCGTTTTATATTTAGTTAGTATGTTAATTTTTTAGGTGCATTTAATTCAAGGAAATTTGATTATACAAATTTACTGAAAGTTAAAAGTTTAGTAAACAAAAACATGAGAAACTTATATTATTTAAAAAATTTATGCAGAATAAACATAATCTCTATTTAACTATGCAACAAATTACATAATTTAAAATTATATATTTCAAGTTTAAAAGGCAAAATTACTGTCTGTGCTTCTGCTAATTTAGTATTAGTGGTATGGTAACTTTTCAAAATATATTCAACTATCGAATAATATGAAATTAAAACATTAACTAAATTATACTTCTTTTTTAAATTGTAAAAATATATTCAAGCCAAATATTTCCATAGCTTATTAATACAGAATATATATTCAACTTGACTTAATCATCCGAAATCCTCGTCCGATCATCGAAAAACGCACTTAATAATATTGTGCCAAAAACATAAAATAGAATTTCTGTAAGAAAAAATTTACAATCAAGTTATAGAAAAAGTGAAAAAGGTCAAAAAATATCTTGGAACTATAATCTATTGTAATGTTTACCAATAGAACAAAGATTAATACGCGATTATTGAAATAGCTAGATCTACCTTCAGAAATACAAATAAGGGTTTTATGTTTTTATATCTGAAGACTGAAGGCCAACTCTTCTATATTGTATAGAATCTTGAACGATAAGGAAATGTAATCTACGCTAAATTGAAATCTTTGAATACTGCAATACTGGACAAATGGAAAAATATTAAAGTTCAAATGGACTGACATGTGTTGAATATTTTGAAAACAAAACTATTAATAATTAATACACTCAAGTAAAGAAAACTTTAGCAACAAATATAAAAAAGAAAAATATAAAAATTAGGAAAGAAAAATATAAAAATTTGTATAGTATAATTTAAAATGTTAAATAAAGGAATAAAACGAGTATCTTTAACATGTCAATTCGCAATCTACTAAGGGCAGTTACATCAAAACCAAATATTACATCAATGTGCGCCATCATCCTCCGCAATGGATAGGTACAATTAGAAAAAGTAAATAAGTTATCAAATCTATAGGAAATTTGTAATTATATTTATAAAATGTACAGTCCTTAATGCAATTAATTTCAAGTATGATCACTTCACTTTGGTTATCACGTTATTATCTATTACATCACAACCAAGTTTTTCCAAATTTCTCAAAATATTGAGAATTGCAAGAATTTTGACTTAATTTCTGTTCAGTGTGGTCCGAAAAAGTTATGCTGGTGAATTAAAATATATAATACTATGCCAGAAAGCTATAGACCCATAAATTTATTACCTAACCCTAGTAAAATATTTGAAAAAATTATTTTAAATAAAATAAACATAACCTTAGATGAATTAAAAATAATACCAAATACTCAATTTGGATTTCGTAAAGATCACTCTACTACCCATGCAATTAGTAAAATATGTTCTGATATATGTTGGGAATTAAATGATAGAAACTGTGTAGGAGCATGTTTAATAGATACAAAAACAGCGTTCGATACAATGTGGATAGAAGGGTTAATCTATAAACTAGTAACTAAAGGTTTTCCAGAAAATTTAATATTTATTATATATGAAATAATCACCAATAAAAAATTTACTATATATGATGGAAAAATTAGCACAAAAAATGAATTTGTGGTTAAAAATGGTCTACAGCAAGGTACCATTTTGGCTCCTACTATTTTTAATATATATATAAGCGATATTTTTGAAACACCTATACATAAAAAACCTAAAAACAATGGCATAACATACGCGGATGATATTACCATTTATACAAGTGGTAAAAAATCAAGCGAAATAGAAAAGGAATTGCAAAATATGTATAATAATATTTCCAACTTTCTTTATACTTGGAAACTAAGTATAAACGAAAGTAAAAGCGAAACAATTCTTTTTAGACCATTATTAAAATTATGCCATGAAAATGTTAAGAAAAATTGGAGATTATTTCAAATAAAAAGTCCTACAGGCACATTAATTCCACATCGAGAAAATGTTAGGTATTTAGGGGTACATTTAAATAACAGATTAAATTTCACAAATCACATAAATCTACAATTAGAAAAAGCAAAAAAAGCATTTATGTCATGTAAAAAACTTTTTTATAGTAGAACGCTGTCTAAAAGAGTTAAAATAATTGCATATAAAGCATTAATTCGACCCATTATTACATATGGTTCACCTATATGGTTTAATATTAGTTCAACTAATATGGAAAAGATTCGATTATTTGAAAGAAGATGCATAAGAGCATGTATTAACAAATGGAGAAACCCTTCACACAATTATAAATATTATTATTCGAATAAACATATATATCGGGAGGCAAATATTGGGCGCGTAGACTACTTTATAACCAAATTGAATAGAAAACATTTTAATAGAATATCGGAAATAAAAGAAAACCCAATAATATCACAATTATACTATCCAAACGAGTTATATTTTAAAACATCAATGAAAAATGGTTTTTTGCCACCGGAAAGTTTTATTTATTTGGATGCAAATAAATTTATACAGGACGAAAATGGAATCCTCCTTTTATATCATATTAATAGAAGAGTTACAGATAATAAAATATTTGATTATTATAAAAATGTAGAAAGAAATGATTTAAAATTTGATATAAATATAACTGAACAAGATAAGATAGATATAAAATATAAAAAATATATATGGTGGCTAAAATAACCCATATATATTATAGATAATTTTAGATTCCTGTTGTCATGTCCTTTAGATTTTTAAGTACATTTTAAGTTTTAGTAAAAAAAAAAAAAAAAGAGAAATAAATTTGATTTTTTAAAATTTTACAAATACATATATAAAAAAAAAAAATAATGAAAACAATAAAACTGATTAAAATAGAATATAATATAAAAGATAAAAAGAACGAAAAAGCAATTATAAATAATTAATAATACTATTTAGAGTGTTCCAAAGGAGGACCATTAAATATAAGTTTAATTTTAAGGAATATCTACACTTTATTAGATTAAGATTGTAATAATATGAATAATATCAAATGAATAAAGTAAAATTGAAAATTTAAAAAATTAAAATATATAATAAAAATTCAGAATTAATATTTAGAAAAATATGTTAATTACTAAAGAATTCTTCAAAATATAAAAGACACTTATAAATTAAATTAAATTTTGGAAAATGTAAAAAATTAAATAAAATATATTTATGTATTTTACTAACCTTAAAATCCAATAATAAATCAATTTAAAACTGTTGGTATAAGTACTTGCAAAAATTTAAATACTTTGTATATGGCACTGTTTTTTTTAAAAACAAAATGATTTAAATTACACTTGCACAACCAATTTCATTTTTACTTCGATCTGATTACACTATAGAAAACTACCCAAAAAAAATGGCCAATATAAAATTAACAATTTGTTTACATTTAATATTCAATATTATTTTAAAAACACGTTTAGATTTATTTCCAATATATTTTCATTGTAAAGTAAAGTAATTTAATAAATTTATATTTATTTTATTATAAACTATTATAGAAACGATAAATATATCTTCCCGGTTTTTTTATAAATGTCAATTTTTTATTTTCAGCAATAACAACAACTACCGCTTATACTGACATCTACACATCGAAGTATATAACTTACTAAATTGCATTAGCTGCACAGCAACAAAATTATTGCTAAATTTTAGGTTGGAAATATGGAATTATAAGGTGTGTTTCAACAAAGTGTCCCAATTTTTTAATATTTTGATTATTCAAAGAGAAGTATAAGGAAATAATTATCAATTGTTTGTAAATATTGAATTAAATGTGAATATGATAACATTATAAATAAATGAAGCGAATAAATCCCTCCAAATTTTAAATTTATTTATCTGTTATCACAGCATATTTATCTGTTATCACAGCAATCCTTACTATTTAAAAGGATATCAAAGGTATATATTCTTGTGGTTTGCAGAAATTTACAAACTCATATGAACAGATATTTCAGAATAAATGGGACTTTACTACGCAACATTTTTCATTTTGGTCCTATCCCACCGAGATATGGCCTCCCAAACATAAAAATATATTATTTTCTACGCCTCCATTCCTGCTGATTGGAAAAAAATATCATCCTAAAATTTGGATATCTGATAAATTTTAAAAAGTAGTTGGAACTGTAGAACACCATTTTATATTATTACTCCACCGCTCCCCTTAATCTTCAAGCGAAGATAATATAACTTTATGGCCATATCTCCGGAGGGTGGGACCGAATCTTAAATTATTTAAAAGAAGATCCTATTTATTTTAACTTATCTATGTACTGTCCAATTTTAAGGTTCCTATGTCAATCCGTTTAGAATCTGCCGTTATATCCTCATTTGACTTTGCACATAACTCTTGAAATATATAGGAATCGCAAGCACTTGGTAAGTTTTTTGAAAATTGAGACTATTTCTTTCTAATTTTTAAACGGCTTTAGCTAATAAGCTGAAATTTTAAAGGCAAGTAGATATTTGAAAATAAATGGGACTTTACTACGCAACATTTTTCATTTTGGTCCTATCCCACCGAGATATGGCCTCCCAAACATAAAAATATATTATTTTCTACGCCTCCATTCCTGCTGATTGGAAAAAAATATCATCCTAAAATTTGGATATCTGATAAATTTTAAAAAGTAGTTGGAACTGTAGAACACCATTTTATATTATTACTCCACCGCTCCCCTTAATCATCAAGCGAAGATAATATAACTTTAGGGCCATATCTCCGGAGGGTGGGACCGAATCTGAAATTATTTAAAGGAAGATCCTATTTATTTTAACTTATCTATGTACTGTCCAATTTTAAGGTTCCTATGTCAATCCGTTTAGAATTTGCCGTTATATCCTCATTTGACTTTGCACATAACTCTTGAAATATATAGGAATCGCAAGCACTTGGTAAGTTTTTTGAAAATTAAGACTATTTCTTTCTAATTTTTAAACGGCTTTAGCTAATAAGCTGAAATTTTAAAGGCAAGTAGATATTTGAAAATAAATGGGACTTTACTACGTAACATTTTTCATTTTGGTCCTATCCCACCGAGATATGGCCTCCCAAACATAAAAATATATTATTTTCTACACCTCCATTCCTGCTGATTGGAAGAAAATATCATCCTAAAATTTGGATATCTGATAAATTTTAAAAAGTAGTTGGAACTGTAGAACACCATTTTATATTATTACTCCACCGCTCCCCTTAATCTTCAAGCGAAGATAATATAACTTTAGGGCCATATCTCCGGAGGGTGAAGCCGAATCTTAAATTATTTAAAGGAAGATCCCATTTATTTTAACTTATCTATGTACTGTCCAATTTTAAGGTCCCTATGTCAATCCGTTTAGAATTTGCCGTTATATCCTCATTTGACTTTGCACATAACTCTTGAAATATATAGGAATCGCAAGCACTTGGTAAGTTTTTTGAAAATTAAGACTATTTCTTTCTAATTTTTAAACGGCTTTAGCTAATAAGCTGAAATTTTAAAGGCAAGTAGATATTTGAAAATAAATGGGACTTTACTACGTAACATTTTTCATTTTGGTCCTATCCCACCGAGATATGGCCTCCCAAACATAAAAATATATTATTTTCTACACCTCCATTCCTGCTGATTGGAAAAAAATATCATCCTAAAATTTGGATATCTGATAAATTTTAAAAAGTAGTTGGAACTGTAGAACACCATTTTATATTATTACTTCACCGCTCCCCTTAATCATCAAGCGAAGATAATATAACTTTAGGGCCATATCTCCGGAGGGTGGGACCGAATCTTAAATTATTTAAAGGAAGATCCCATTTATTTTAACTTATCTATGTACTGTCCAATTTTAAGGTTCCTATGTCAATCCGTTTAGAATTTGCCGTTATATCCTCATTTGACTTTGCACATAACTCTTGAAATATATAGGAATCGCAAGCACTTGGTAAGTTTTTTGAAAATTAAGACTATTTCTTTCTAATTTTTAAACGGCTTTAGCTAATAAGCTGAAATTTTAAAGGCAAGTAGATATTTGAAAATAAATGGGACTTTACTACGTAACATTTTTCATTTTGGTCCTATCCCACCGAGATATGGCCTCCCAAACATAAAAATATATTATTTTCTACACCTCCATTCCTGCTGATTGGAAAAAAATATCATCCTAAAATTTGGATATCTGATAAATTTTAAAAAGTAGTTGGAACTGTAGAACACCATTTTATATTATTACTTCACCGCTCCCCTTAATCATCAAGCGAAGCTAATATAACTTTAGGGCCATATCTCCGGAGGGTGGGACCGAATCTTAAATTATTTAAAGGAAGATCCCATTTATTTTAACTTATCTATGTACTGTCCAATTTTAAGGTTCCTATGTCAATCCGTTTAGAATTTGCCGTTATATCCTCATTTGACTTTGCACATAACTCTTGAAATATATAGGATTCGCAAGCACTTGGTAAGTTTTTTGAAAATTAAGACTATTTCTTTCTAATTTTTAAACGGCTTTAGCTAATAAGCTGAAATTTTAAAGGCAAGTAGATATTTGAAAATAAATGGGACTTTACTACGTAACATTTTTCATTTTGGTCCTATCCCACCGAGATATGGCCTCCCAAACATAAAAATATATTATTTTCTACACCTCCATTCCTGCTGATTGGAAAAAAATATCATCCTAAAATTTGGATATCTGATAAATTTTAAAAAGTAGTTGGAACTGTAGAACACCATTTTATATTATTACTTCACCGCTCCCCTTAATCATCAAGCGAAGATAATATAACTTTAGGGCCATATCTCCGGAGGGTGGGACCGAATCTTAAATTATTTAAAGGAAGATCCCATTTATTTTAACTTATCTATGTACTGTCCAATTTTAAGGTTCCTATGTCAATCCGTTTAGAATTTGCCGTTATATCCTCATTTGACTTTGCACATAACTCTTGAAATATATAGGATTCGCAAGCACTTGGTAAGTTTTTTGAAAATTAAGACTATTTCTTTCTAATTTTTAAACGGCTTTAGCTAATAAGCTGAAATTTTAAAGGCAAGTAGATATTTGAAAATAAATGGGACTTTACTACGTAACATTTTTCATTTTGGTCCTATCCCACCGAGATATGGCCTCCCAAACATAAAAATATATTATTTTCTACACCTCCATTCCTGCTGATTGGAAAAAAATATCATCCTAAAATTTGGATATCTGATAAATTTTAAAAAGTAGTTGGAACTGTAGAACACCATTTTATATTATTACTTCACCGCTCCCCTTAATCATCAAGCGAAGCTAATATAACTTTAGGGCCATATCTCCGGAGGGTGGGACCGAATCTTAAATTATTTAAAGGAAGATCCCATTTATTTTAACTTATCTATGTACTGTCCAATTTTAAGGTTCCTATGTCAATCCGTTTAGAATTTGCCGTTATATCCTCATTTGACTTTGCACATAACTCTTGAAATATATAGGAATCGCAAGCACTTGGTAAGTTTTTTGAAAATTAAGACTATTTTTTTCTAATTTTTAAACGGCTTTAGCTAATAAGCTGAAATTTTAAAGGCAAGTAGATATTTGAAAATAAATGGGACTTTACTACGTAACATTTTTCATTTTGGTCCTATCCCACCGAGATATGGCCTCCCAAACATAAAAATATATTATTTTCTACACCTCCATTCCTGCTGATTGGAAAAAAATATCATCCTAAAATTTGGATATCTGATAAATTTTAAAAAGTAGTTGGAACTGTAGAACACCATTTTATATTATTACTTCACCGCTCCCCTTAATCATCAAGCGAAGATAATATAACTTTAGGGCCATATCTCCGGAGGGTGGGACCGAATCTTAAATTATTTAAAGGAAGATCCCATTTATTTTAACTTATCTATGTACTGTCCAATTTTAAGGTTCCTATGTCAATCCGTTTAGAATTTGCCGTTATATCCTCATTTGACTTTGCACATAACTCTTGAAATATATAGGAATCGCAAGCACTTGGTAAGTTTTTTGAAAATTAAGACTATTTCTTTCTAATTTTTAAACGGCTTTAGCTAATAAGCTGAAATTTTAAAGGCAAGTAGATATTTGAAAATAAATGGGACTTTACTACGTAACATTTTTCATTTTGGTCCTATCCCACCGAGATATGGCCTCCCAAACATAAAAATATATTATTTTCTACACCTCCATTCCTGCTGATTGGAAAAAAATATCATCCTAAAATTTGGATATCTGATAAATTTTAAAAAGTAGTTGGAACTGTAGAACACCATTTTATATTATTACTTCACCGCTCCCCTTAATCATCAAGCGAAGATAATATAACTTTAGGGCCATATCTCCGGAGGGTGGGACCGAATCTTAAATTATTTAAAGGAAGATCCCATTTATTTTAACTTATCTATGTACTGTCCAATTTTAAGGTTCCTATGTCAATCCGTTTAGAATTTGCCGTTATATCCTCATTTGACTTTGCACATAACTCTTGAAATATATAGGAATCGCAAGCACTTGGTAAGTTTTTTGAAAATTAAGACTATTTCTTTCTAATTTTTAAACGGCTTTAGCTAATAAGCTGAAATTTTAAAGGCAAGTAGATATTTGAAAATAAATGGGACTTTACTACGTGACATTTTTCATTTTGGTCCTATCCCACCGAGATATGGCCTCCCAAACATAAAAATATATTATTTTCTACACCTCCATTCCTGCTGATTGGAAAAAAATATCATCCTAAAATTTGGATATCTGATAAATTTTAAAAAGTAGTTGGAACTGTAGAACACCATTTTATATTATTACTTCACCGCTCCCCTTAATCATCAAGCGAAGATAATATAACTTTAGGGCCATATCTCCGGAGGGTGGGACCGAATCTTAAATTATTTAAAGGAAGATCCCATTTATTTTAACTTATCTATGTACTGTCCAATTTTAAGGTTCCTATGTCAATCCGTTTAGAATTTGCCGTTATATCCTCATTTGACTTTGCACATAACTCTTGAAATATATAGGAATCGCAAGCACTTGGTAAGTTTTTTGAAAATTAAGACTATTTCTTTCTAATTTTTAAACGGCTTTAGCTAATAAGCTGAAATTTTAATGGCAAGTAGATATTTGAAAATAAATGGGACTTTACTACGTAACATTTTTCATTTTGGTCCTATCCCACCGAGATATGGCCTCCCAAACATAAAAATATATTATTTTCTACACCTCCATTCCTGCTGATTGGAAAAAAATATCATCCTAAAATTTGGATATCTGATAAATTTTAAAAAGTAGTTGGAACTGTAGAACACCATTTTATATTATTACTCCACCGCTCCCCTTAATCATCAAGCGAAGATAATATAACTTTAGGGCCATATCTCCGGAGGGTGGGACCGAATCTTAAATTATTTAAAGGAAGATCCCATTTATTTTAACTTATCTATGTACTGTCCAATTTTAAGGTTCCTATGTCAATCCGTTTAGAATTTGCCGTTATATCCTCATTTGACTTTGCACATAACTCTTGAAATATATAGGATTCGCAAGCACTTGGTAAGTTTTTTGAAAATTAATGCTATTTCTTTCTAATTTTTAAACGGCTTTAGCTAATAAGCTGAAATTTTAAAGGCAAGTAGATATTTGAAAATAAATGGGACTTTACTACGTAACATTTTTCATTTTGGTCCTATCCCACCGAGATATGGCCTCCCAAACATAAAAATATATTATTTTCTACACCTCCATTCCTGCTGATTGGAAAAAAATATCATCCTAAAATTTGGATATCTGATAAATTTTAAAAAGTAGTTGGAACTGTAGAACACCATTTTATATTATTACTTCACCGCTCCCCTTAATCATCAAGCGAAGATAATATAACTTTAGGGCCATATCTCCGGAGGGTGGGACCGAATCTTAAATTATTTAAAGGAAGATCCCATTTATTTTAACTTATCTATGTACTGTCCAATTTTAAGGTTCCTATGTCAATCCGTTTAGAATTTGCCGTTATATCCTCATTTGACTTTGCACATAACTCTTGAAATATATAGGAATCGCAAGCACTTGGTAAGTTTTTTGAAAATTAATGCTATTTTTTTCTAATTTTTAAACGGCTTTAGCTAATAAGCTGAAATTTTAAAGGCAAGTAGATATTTGAAAATAAATGGGACTTTACTACGTAACATTTTTCATTTTGGTCCTATCCCACCGAGATATGGCCTCCCAAACATAAAAATATATTATTTTCTACACCTCCATTCCTGCTGATTGGAAAAAAATATCATCCTAAAATTTGGATATCTGATAAATTTTAAAAAGTAGTTGGAACTGTAGAACACCATTTTATATTATTACTTCACCGCTCCCCTTAATCATCAAGCGAAGATAATATAACTTTAGGGCCATATCTCCGGAGGGTGGGACCGAATCTTAAATTATTTAAAGGAAGATCCCATTTATTTTAACTTATCTATGTACTGTCCAATTTTAAGGTTCCTATGTCAATCCGTTTAGAATTTGCCGTTATATCCTCATTTGACTTTGCACATAACTCTTGAAATATATAGGAATCGCAAGCACTTGGTAAGTTTTTTGAAAATTAATGCTATTTTTTCTAATTTTTAAACGGCTTTAGCTAATAAGCTGAAATTTTAAAGGCAAGTAGATATTTGAAAATAAATGGGACTTTACTACGTAACATTTTTCATTTTGGTCCTATCCCACCGAGATATGGCCTCCCAAACATAAAAATATATTATTTTCTACACCTCCATTCCTGCTGATTGGAAAAAAATATCATCCTAAAATTTGGATATCTGATAAATTTTAAAAAGTAGTTGGAACTGTAGAACACCATTTTATATTATTACTTCACCGCTCCCCTTAATCATCAAGCGAAGATAATATAACTTTAGGGCCATATCTCCGGAGGGTGGGACCGAATCTTAAATTATTTAAAGGAAGATCCTATTTATTTTAACTTATCTATGTACTGTCCAATTTTAAGGTTCATATGTCAATCCGTTTAGAATCTGCCGTTATATCCTCATTTGACTTTGCACATAACTCTTGAAATATATAGGAATCGCAAGCACTTGGTAAGTTTTTTGAAAATTAATACTATTTTTTTCTATTTTTTAGACAGCTTTAGCTAATAAGCTGAAATTTTAAAGACAAATAGATATTTGAAAATAAATGTTTCGAAAATAAATGTAAAAATGTTTACTACATATGGCCATTCGGCCATATTTTCAGAGGGTGGGACCGAAACTGAAATAGTTTAGAGGAAGATCCCATTTATTTTTACTTAACTCTGTACTGTCCAATTTTGAGATTCGTATGTCATTTAGTTTAGAATTATGTTATTATGTACTCATTTCACTTTGCACATAGCTCTCTACTAAATATACATAGGAATTGCAAGGTTAGTCAGTCGTTTTATGTGTTCCTACAACAAAACAGAAATATAAAATTATGCTATTGAAAAACCTTATGTCGGTTACTGGTGGGTATAATAATTTTTATATTCTCATTCATATTCTTGCTGGGTAGGCTAAATTCAGTGAAATGAAATGACAGCCGGAAATTTCTTTTATAATTTCGCGAATTTTGACTGCCATTATT
Source organism: Rhamphomyia laevipes (assembly GCA_963920725.1). Taxonomy (NCBI): domain Eukaryota; kingdom Metazoa; phylum Arthropoda; class Insecta; order Diptera; family Empididae; genus Rhamphomyia; species Rhamphomyia laevipes. The sequence goes on along the minus strand of OY987256.1, from coordinate 9,922,406 downwards.
TTCAGTTAATAATTAATTTAAAATCATATTAACGGGTTTTATTAAAGTTCAAAAAATGTTAAAATAAAGGAAAAGTCTAAAATATTTAGTATACTTATAATAAATATTTGTTCAATTATAACATTTTTCGATTTTCATTTCATATTCCCGCGAATATATAAATTTCAAGTGTTTTAACCGCCAAATTGTGATTTAAAGCCTTTGAAGGCATACATTTTTTTCAAATAATATATAAATATTAATTTAAATATATAAAATCCAATTAGATCTTATATATTATAGAAGTAGTATTTATATTTAATTATTTTAAGAGTATTTAAAATATCGGTACGGTTATATAATTATAAATGTTAATATTTTAAAAGTGATATTCATTTAATAATAGTGATAAATGTGTAAATGAGACTATACTGTGTAAAAATTAAAGGTGTAATCTGCTATAATATTTAAATTCAAATTAATAAAAAAATGGTGGTTAATAATTATATACGAAATTGAAAAAACTTTATTGTCTTACTGGCCGTGTAGAAAATTAAAGGTAAGAATATTATTTATTATTTGTATTTATTTGGAAGTGTAAATTTAAAATATTATAAATGCTTGTATCCGAAATTTATTATCATTTAATTATTTTGGTAGTTTAAGATATCAGAGTTCTTTTTTCTTTAAAACGTTACTAGGTTCATATATCTAAAAATATAGAGTGAACTGGTTTTGTATATGTATCATCTTGTTCAAAAAATGCCCCATTATTACTACTTCCACCGAATCCACCTAAACTAACTGCCCTTTTATCAATTGGTAATAGCGGCAATGGTGTATTAACAATACATACTCTCAGAATATTGTCTTTTTAATTTAACCAATTCAGATAAACTTTGTTGCAATTGACTAAATCTTTCTATTAATCGGCTATGGTAATAAGTGAAGACGTGAAGATAACCTAACAAAATAATATACTCAAATAAAAAAATTCAATTCTTTAAAATTTAATAGCAATATTAATTTGTTTTTATATGATTACAAAATTAATTTATATATTATTATAAAAGTTGAAATGGAAAAAGTACATTATAATTTGTTTATAATTTTCAAATAATACATTTTTTTTTTATATTTATTATATTTCTTATTAAGTTTTAAATAATTTCTTCACATTTTCAATTACTGTCAATGTAAAAAAGAAATTGATACAATAATACAAATATATATTAAATTTTGATTGCATATTTGTTGACTCAATATAATATTAAACTTAGATTGGTATGATTAATTTAAAATAATATAAATAATACTTTTTCTATATTATTTAAATGTTCTTCACACAAAAATTAAAAAGAGAGTATATAATTTTTAAAAATTATAAAAAAAATATTTGCGTTGTTCACAATAATTTAAAAATAATATATTTAACCATTAATATAATTTAATTAAATATGAATAAAATTTCACAATATTTTATTTACTTGATTATTATTATTATTTTGATATATAATATAAATTTTTTATCTTAAATCTATGTTTTTAAATACAAAATCTTTATTTTTTTTATATATATTTTTTTTATTTAATCGGAATTTGTTTCATTCTTTTCTTTGGGACTTTTTGGTGTCGAATAACTACTATTATTACCACCTATACCATCACCATTATTGCTATTTATATTATATGGTGATGTTAAAATGGTATTATTAATATTACCAGTATTAGAATCATTAAAATTTGTTTTTGGTGGTATTGGTGGTGGTGTACCACAACTATCATCATCATCATTATCATTAAATTTAATTATGCCACTATTATTAATTATATCTATTGTATCTGAATTATTTGTAATATTCATAATTGAATCACTACCACCATTTAATAAATTACGTGTTTGTTTTTCATAAAAATATTCTGTTTCAATTGTTGTTGCTGTTGTTGATATTATTGCAGAACTAGCATTTAAATTATTTAATTGATTTTGTTGTATATGATCATTTGAATCTGTTGATATACCAGAATCACGATAATCATCAGTTTGTTGTATTGTAGATAATTGTAAATTTGGTTGTTGTTGTTGTTGTTGATAATGATCATCATAATAATTACATTCTGGATTATCATCAAAACTAATATCAACAACAGAATATTTATGTGTACTTGTACGTTTATTACCAATAGAATAATTTGTACATTGATGTAAATCAATATTATTTGTATTATTAGCATTTAAAAAATCATTAAGTGCAAGGGGATTTGATGCACGTTTTTCTGGTATAACACCACGTGGTGGTAATGGTGGTGCATTTAATGAAATACCACGTGATTGTGGTGAATTTTTTGTTGATAATATTTCGGGATTATCATATGATATAAAACCAGTTGATTTTGGTCGACATGGTATTGGTGGTGCTTTATATTCAACTGGTTTTGTATATGTATCATCTTGTTCAATAAATGCACCATTATTACTACTACCACCAAATCCACCTAAACTAACTGCCCTTTTGTCAATTGGTAATGGCGGTAATGGTGTATTAACAATACTCTCAGAATATTGTCTTTTTAATTTACCCAATTCAGATAAACTTTGTTGCAATTGACTAAATCTTTCTATTAAACGGCTATGTAATGGCTGTACATCGGTTGGTGCCAATTGACCATGTAAATCAAGTGCTGTTTCAATTACTTGAATTTGATCTAATATTAAACATTTTAAACGTTGTACGCATGTTATTTGATTTGGATCATCTGTACATTTCATAAATTGTTCACTGAAAAATGCCTCTTGATATTTACTAATACCACCCATTACATTTGCATCAATAATACCTTGTAAACGCATCGAAAATGGATTTATATTACGTTTTGTGTCATTACGATACTGTACAATTAAATCACCTAATTCTTTACCAATATTTTCCATTGTTTCACATGCAAATTCAACTGGTGTTATTTCTTGTACAGTTTTACCAATTACCTCAAACCATCTTAATATACCAGGTAATGGACATGATATATCCAATATAGTACGTTCTAACCATAAACTTTTAAATTCATTATCTTTATCAACTGGACCTTTATATACTGGCCGATCATGTATAAAACGTGTAACATCATTCACTTCATAAAAACGTACAATTTTTTCTGGTATCGGTACCATTGCTGTAACTGGTGGCAAAACATCACGTACCGGTTTAACATTACTAATTTGGATAAATTGTTGTGGTGATGTTAAAATTGAATTTTTTGGTGGTGAATTAATTGTTAAATTCTGAGCTTGTGGAAATTCAGTTTGTAAACGTTGTGTAAATGTACCAATCCGTTCATATTCTAAGCCACGATAAACAAATTGTTTATTACGTACAAATAATGGAAAACCCATACCATAAAAACCAACACGAAAATATTCCGGTTCGGGACGTAATTGTGTTAAAATGTTTTGAAAAAATTTTGCTTCCATTATTAAAATATCACTTAATTTATTATAATCAAATAAACGTGTTTCATATAATATTGCCAATTCTTTTAATAATGGTATACCTTTTTCCCAACATTTGCCCTTATCAAAATAATTTAATATTTCATTATATAATTTCTCTTTATAACGATATTCTGGCTGGGGATCTTTATCATTTGGTGATTGTATTAATGTACGTTTATCCCAATTTAATAAATCTGCATATAATTTTAATGTAAAACCAGCTTCTGTATAATTTTCAGATTGTAAATGTAAATCATGTAATTTATATATATAACGTAAATACATTTCTTTACGATTTATTTCATTTTTATAAAAATTTAATAAATTTACTGTACATGTCATACGTTTATCACGATTCTCATCACCTTGCATTACACTACGATAATCTAATAAACGTTCCAATAATCTAGTTACAGATGTTATAAATGTAATACCAGAATCACGCCAAATTGGATTTTCAATTTGTACTTTATTCATTAATATTGAATTAAATAATTCACGATAATTATCATCACCTTTATTGTCACTAATTAATAAATCTAATTTATCAATTAATTCACTTTCAACTAAACGAAATGAACCACGTTCAATTTGATCGCATTCCATCATATCATAAAATACCTGAATTGTTGCATTACGTAATGATGGTTCTGGTACCAATGTTACTTCTAAAAATGGACCAACCATAGATGGTATAAAATGTAATTTATGTTCACCTAATTGTGACCACATACTTAATATTTGAAAACCCATATGTACACGCATATCACCATCATGTGAATATAATATTTTACGACGTTTCGTTTCATGATATTGTTCCAATTGTAAACATGGTTGAGTTAAAAATGATACAGATAAACTAAAATATGACCACCATAATTGTGATTCAAATAATTGTTCATTTAAAAATTTATATACCAATGGTTTAGCAAATTCTTCTAATGCTTTACGTATAACATTATTTGCTGCTAATTTCATAATAAACCAATCCTGTGGATATACATGCCAATCTTGGCTAACTAATTCTTTAAATACAGCCAAACTACAATATAAAAAATCTTTTAATGGTTGTGTATCATAGCCGCTAGCTAATTTTATAATTAATTTATCCCAAAAATGTTTATAATTTTGTTCATTTAATAATTGCAATAAACCCAATAAATTAGCAACTAATGGTGCTAATATAACTGTTGAACCTTGTATTAATTTTTTTATAGTTTGCATTAATATACTTAAAATATTATTGCACAAATAATCAATATCATTTTGTAATGTATTTGTTAATTTATCACCCAATATTTCTTGTTGTTTCTTTTGTACATTATATAAATGTGTTAATATTTCTGATAATATATCAGCACATAATGTTAATTCATCACTACGCATTAAATGTATTTGTAAATGTTTACATGCAACTGTTAAAATAACAAATCTTGATTCATCATCATGAAATAATTCACCAGATACTAAATCCTTAACAGCATGTAATTTTGCTTGTATTAATTTTGATTGTGCATCTTTTGGTATTGAATCTAACATATTTCTAGCTAATAAACCTAATTCAGATGGTGGTAATGTATCTTTCAATTGTTCTAATACAACACCAGTTGAATGTAATAATGCTTCTTGTGTTGGCATTATAACATCATATGATGGTACAATTAGCATACTATTAAATGAACTAAATAATGAATATAAATCACGTCGAAAACAATCTTCATATTCACCACCAGTTGAACGTGCAAATAATTTTCTAGATTGTATTATTAATTTAAATATATATTCCAATGAACTAAAACATTTTTGAAATGGTTCTGGATGTTCAGCTTTTGTCATAACTACAGCCAAATGTTCAACGGATGTTATTAAACCTTTATAAACAAGTGCAGCAGCAAAATGATTTTCAATATATGCATTCATGACAGGTTTAAAATGTTTGAATTTATTACTTTGTAATATACTGAATATACTGACCAATACATGAAATACTAGACCTGAATTCTCTGTACTATTACCTTCTTCATCAGAGAACATAGCAAATAATGCATCAAGAACATCTTGTAAAAATTTTACCAATTCTTCATCTTTTAAACGAAGTAACTAAATAAAAAAGAAGAAATATTTAGAAAATTCTAAATTATTTTTACTTTTTATATTAAATAAAAAAAAAAATCAAAGAATTTTGTAAGTTAGAAGTTATAAATTCATAAATTAAGTAAATATTTGTTGTGGTTAGTTTACTAACATTTATATTTTATTGATAATCATTCTAAATAATTTTAAAAGGTGTCAGTTAATTTAATTTATTGTTAATGAGATTATCACTAATCTTATTTCTCATTTTCCTGAAATCGGCTAGTTTTTATTTATAATTTGTTTTATTTCTCGAATAATTGTTTGAAATCTTGTTTAATATGAAGTTAAACAAAATATAAATACTAGTAATAAGTTATTATAATTTTTTTTAGTATACTTACACCAGTTAAAGACTCTTGTATTTTTTTTGGATCTGCACGCCATTGTAGTAATGATAATAAATCACTATTTTGTGTTAATTTTGTTGAACATAATAATGATTTTATAATAAATAATTCTTTTGCGCTACGATTAAAACTTGTATGAGATTCTTGTTGGGCTTGTGAATCTTTAGCTTTACTTGGTATTTTTAAATACCCAACTGAATTTAATTTATTTATATCTTCACATTTATATACATATAATTCATGTAAACCATCCGCTAATGTTGCACCACTCGGTTCCATTAATCTAGCAAAACTAAAACCAAATAAACGTTTTTCAGATTTATCACGTGTTGAACAATGTCGAAACTCAAAACGTACATGTGCTGTTGAAAATTTATCTATTGGTACACTTAAACGTAATGTTTCATTAAAGTTTGGTGAATTCTGATGATATAATATCATTGATTTGAAATTATTTTGTGAATCCATACCAGAAGCACCCCATAATGAATCTGATAAAATTTTACCATTATTTTCTAATATTGTACATGTTACTTCAATATTTTTCGGTGTACTTTTCCCACCTTTCTCAAATTCACCACGTTCTAATGTTATAAACATATCATTACGTACATCACCTGGCATTATAACATCTGGAAAACCCATTTTTCTTGTAATTGTTGTACCTTGAAATAATAATGGTTGTTCTTGACGTGCTTGACCTAAACCACCATGTAATAATTTCAATGATACAACAATACCATAATTATTTTGACCACCACTACTACTACCACCACCGCCAATAGCATTTAATGGTGAATATTTACCATTAGCTTTTTTTATAATTAATTCATGTAACTGATAAAAATCTTTTTCATCACACTGATATATACCAAAACTGTATTCTTTTTCTTCAGTTTCAATTGTTGTATCAAATTGGCATATATCACGTAATGATAATACACCAATACCATATGGCCGACGATATGTATTTATTATAAATTTATCATTATTTTTTTTAATTGAATCTGAATGCATTATTTTACCAACACGCATAACACATGCTACTAAATATAAATGATCACCTAATTCAATAGCACCTAAATCTGTAAATACTGTACAATTACTATGTAATTTTTCAATATAATTTGAAAAACCATCTTTAGATATTTTCACTAAAAATCTTTCTGATAATGCACAATTTCGTGTTGGATATGAATCATATAAATAAAAATATACTTCAGCATCATCACCAATCCGATGTCCAAAATCACGCATACAAAAATATAAATGATGTGTTAATAATTTTTTAATTGTTTTTTTACGTAGAGTACCACGACTAGATGATGCTTTAGCATTTTCAGCACTATTTACATGTACTTGATGTAAATTAACAATACCAATTTCATTTGAATTCACTGATAATGGTCCAATACGTGGTACTAAATCTAAACCTAATTTACGATTACCCCAATCAATTTTTGATATAACAACCATTTGTAATTCTAATGTTTGATCTTGTGTTAATGTTGCACCTAATAATTCTCTACGACTTTCTAATAATGAAAACATTACTTTACGTAATGTTGTAAATTTATATGTGTCACGTTCAACATATAAACGTTTCCATATTTCAGACCATTCACGTAATACTTGTGCACATTCAGCAACAACTGGATCGACCTTTGTAATATCTTTTATATGAACATAGGTTTTTGGAAATATACCAATTTTACTAGATTTTCTTGGACAATTACCACGATACCACTTTTTACCTATATACAAAATATATTTACATGAATAAAATGAATTTTTTTTTTTATGAATTTGTATATTTATATTGAGAAAAGTTTAATTTCTTACATTCTTCTAATATTTCCACTGAATCACCAACATCAATGCTTAAACCAAATCGTTTATTTTCTGCATTGAAATTATGTATAGCCACACCATATTTATTATTGGCTGGTATCCACATATTTGTGGTTTTTGTATAGTATATTTTTTTTTACCAAAATTGATTATTTAATTTTAAATAAAATTAAAATGATTTGTTGTTTTATAGACGAGAAATATAAAATTACAACTTTTTTTTTTTAATGATAATAAAAACTTTAGGAGGGTGTGAAAAGTGTAATCAGCAAATTGTAGTTTTTGTTTTATGAATGACGAATATAACAATACCCTATAAACTGAAATTATCCGATGCTGGGGGTTATTTTTAAACAAAATCGATAATATAAGTGTCAAAACGTCAAAAGCGTTCGTTATGCCAAAAATACTATTCTTGAAATCTTTCTTTGGATATTTTCGTTCGTTATCTAACAAATAAATAACGAAAGATTTGAATTAAATTATCACATTTATTAGAATTGTTCAAGTTAGATAAAACTAGAACGATGTGCAATATATAGTTATGGTTGAACATTCTCGTCACAAGCTAGATATTCTTACATGAAAATGTCAAATGAAAAAGATAATGTTTATAACCCTCAAATAAGCACGACGCGGCGGTTGTAACGTAGACGAATTCAAATGTCAAATAAAAGTTGAAATGTATCAAAATATATTAATGTTTCAGGGTCTGGGCCGTTGCAGTTGATGTTTTGAATTCTTAAACATTAAACTACATTGGTGCTGCTGAAGACGGCTTTGAGTATACAAATTCGACGCAAGGTAAGGTATTATTATAAATATAAATCATAACCAAATATTGTATATTAAACGGCGGCGAGTTTGTCTGCGTACCCAACGGACGCAACTCTTATAATTTCAATTGATTTCAACTTTCGATGGACGACAGATATGAAATAGAAAGGACTTTTATAAATTCACAAAGTTGAAAAATAAAAAAGTTTTATTGAAATTGTAATAAATGGTTTTTGACAAATTAAAGAAGTTATTTCAAGTTATAGTATAAAAAAAAATCTAAACTTCCTAAATTCAAATGCATCATATTCCAACCCATCCATTCGATTGTCGCCATGTTCGCCGATTTAAAATATAGATGGCGATCAAAACAGTAAGAGAATATTTAAATTTACTAATGTGTCAAATATATTTTTTGTGCTTTTTGAAATTAACGGGTCACCACTCTCTTATACGTAAAAATAATTTTTGGGCGCGAAAAGTTTGTTGTTCGTAAAAATAATTTGTTTTAACAAGAATGTATTTTATTTAATTCCAAAGTATAAGTTTAATTAAAATAAGTTTTAATAAATTTCAATTAATTAGTAAATATAGAAAATTAAATGTCAAATTTTTGGTCAAAAGTTTTTATTTTTAAATGTCAAATTTTTGGTCAAAAGTTTTTTATTTTTAAATGTAATATTAAATATTTAATGTATTTAATACGAATTTTAAATTATAAAATATTATTAACAAGTGTAAAAAGTTTTGGAAATAGTTATTAAAAGAATAATGAAATATTTTTATTGTGAATATTAATTATTAATCAAGTGTCATATATAGTTTGGAAAAAATTCCAATTTTCGCAATTATTATTCAAGTGAATTTCTAATGGAGTTAAAAAGTAAGTGATGATCTTAATTTTACTTTACTTTAATTGTTATAAAGCTACTAATTTTTAATAAAACCAAACAAAAATTTCAATAAATTTGTATTAAATATCCATTTATTTATTATATATTTTAAATATTATTACCCATTTTAAATATTTTTTAGAATAAGTATCAAAAATTGTTTCTCAAATTATTAAAATTTAATTTAATAATTTTGCACAAAAACAAATAAAGAACTTATAATGAATACTTCAATTAAATTTAATAATAAAAAATTAAATAATAGTTTTTATGAATTTTTTAATAATTTAAATTATTTTTCAACAAAATAATGTATTTTTAAATATAAATTAAAATTACAATTTGATGGAATGGAAAAAAAACCTATGTATATATAGAGACAATCAAATACGAGAAATTTTATATAAATTTTATTATATAATTTTTAAGAAAGGACTATTATAATCCCTATCCATAATCACGTATATTGCTAAGTTCAATTATTATTCATATTTTAATGTTTCTTCAATTAAATATTTGATTTTATTATTTTTAACTTGTTGGTTGAATATTATACGAAATTGTTCAATGCTTGTTTTGAATTTTTTTTTTTTTTAAAAAGCCCAATAAATTTATTTTCAATATTGTCAACAGATACGACAAAATAGAAATTTATAAAAACACGGAAAAATTTGTAAATAAAAAATTGAAAAACTAATTTAATAAATTTTTTTGCCTAACTTAAAGTTATACAACAATTAAGACATATTCTTTAATTGTTGTAATTATATTTTTAAGATTTTATAGTTCGCCATGTGGTGGTTCTTGAGTCTGTTCATCTCCCTCCTTTTTAGTTTTGGCTGTTTTTTTAGTACCTTTAGTTGTCTTCTTCGTTTGTTTTTCGGTTGATTTTTCAATTTTTTCTTCTTTTTCAGTTGATTTTTCTTGCTTAATTGGTTTTTCTACAGATGGTGTCGGTAATTCATCTTGCTTGAAATCATCATTTAAATTTATGCTTTCACCTGTTGTACTACCATCTTCAGCATTTATTTCTTCTGTTTCATTATTTAATTTATCATTATTGGTATCATTATTTTTAGTTAAATCAATTGGTTTTTCTTTTTTAATTGGTTTTTTTGGACGCCATATTTTCAATTTATTTACTAAATATTTAACTTCACGATCTAGTGCTGTCATTTTTTCGGTAATACTTTTTACAGTTAGCCTAACAGTTTCGTTACGTTGTAATTTATTTTGTGCAATTAATTCATTTTTTTGCCATTCTCTAGTTTCGGTAATAACTTTTTCCAATACATCTAATTCAATTTGTGTAAATACATCTTTTTCTGGATTTGCATCTTTTGTTAAATTTTTGGATGTTTCTAAAAATTTCTCAGCATGATCTGTCATACCAGATAGAGCTTTCATAGCTTCTGGACGTTCTTGATGTTCCCAATGCCGAGCAAAAACTGGATCACTTATTTTTTTCAATTCTTCAAAACGTTTTTCTAATTCTTTAGCTGAGGCGGTTGTACCTGATTCATATAGCCAATCATTTGATATCGAACATTCACTCATAATTTTATCAATTTCGTCATTTGTAGCACAATTAATATATTCATCTTGACTCAATTTATCCTGAGTATCAATAATATGTGATTCTAATGCATTAAAAACAACTTCATGATGAATACGTTCACGTTCCAAATCATTTATTTCAGTTAATTTTTTATAAGATTTATCATATTCAGCACCAGATAATGGTGGTGTATATTTAAATGTTAATTTATATTCAACGGGAATTTTAAGTGTAACAACACGTACGGTAGTCTCATTTTTAGTAGCACCTGAAAAAAAAGTTGGTTTGAAAATGATAGTTTATTAGGAAAAATATGAATATTTATATTTTTTTTAATTGTTTGAGATTCATTCATAATATCACAAATCATTATTCCACAATTTCAATAATTTAAACCTTACCACGATGCTAAGTGAAATATTTTATAGTCCCTGCGGACCGAATGCACAGTTGAGACAATCACCACTAATTAAAATTACGAAAGTGTTATCCATTATGAAATTATGATATGTGGAATTATTTCTCTGGACAATTTTACTTACCTTCACCTGTTTTATTAACATTTTCTGTAGTCTCATTATTGTTGGTATTATTTAATTTTTCCGTATTTTCATCTAATTTCGCTTCTTCTTCTTTTGATTCATTTTGTTGTTTAATATTTTCTTCTTCAACCTTTTCATCTGTTGATTTTTTATCTCCCGAAAATAATTTACTTATTGTACTACCCAATTTCGATAATGTACTTTCATCATCATCACTTGATTTTTGTTTATCACAAACATAATCAATACCAGTTAATGAAAACAAACCGGAATCATCTAATATAAAATGTGCTTTAATACCTTTTGAATCAATATTATCACCTTGATGTTTATCTAATATATCAGCAACATCTTTAACTTCAATTTGTGTTAAATTTAAACTACCAATAAATTTGGTTTCTTGATCACCCAAATAATTTAAATCGGCATAATTAACGAAAAATTCAAAATCTGTTGTATGTTTATTAAATGTAATTACTTTTTTCTGGGGATATGTATTCATTTGACCAAATAATATACGTTTAACATGTTTAATTGGACCACCTTCGCCTGGATCACGTTCAAATGCAACTTGTATTGGAAACAGTACAGCATCTTTAATAACGAATTTTTTCACTTTAAAACCAGTTGCTAAATCGGCAGCTTTATAAACAGCACCCATTACAGCGGCTTCATCGGCATTTAAACTTTTACCCAATTCTTGTTTAATTTCATCACGTAAAATTTCTTGTATTTTAGGCATCCGGGTACCACCACCAAATATAATTACTTGTTGAATTACATCTAATGATAAACCAGCTGATTTTAATGCATTCCGTAATGGTAGAACAACACGTGGCCATATATCAGTACATAAATTTTCTAATTGTTCACGTGTTACTTGTAATTTGAAATCATGATCTTCTATTAAATTTTCAATTTGTGCATAATGATCATTATTAGCACTTAAAATATTCTTTAGTCGGCCAGCTTCTTTAAATAATTTAGCCAATGCACGGGGATTTTTAAAAACATCAGTTTTAGTTTTACCCATTGCATTAAATTCTTTAGCCAAATAATCACGTAAACGTAACTGAATATCAAGACCACCTAATGTCCGATCATAACCAACACCAAGTACCTGAACAACTGGATTTGTTTCACGGGTAACTTTATCTTTAACCAATTGATAACTAATAACAGCAGCTGATGTTTTCTGTGCCCCCATATCATAATAAATATAATATTGTGCAGTTTCATTAAATTCATTACGATGGAAAACACCATAATTCAAAGCAACAGCAGTATAATCATTAATAAATTGCAATACTTTTACATTAGCTAAATCGGCAGCAGCTAATAATGCTAAACGTTCGGCTTGTCCAAAATAACCAGGCACTATAAGAACACATTCGGATATTGGTTGTTGAACAAAACGTTCAGCTGATTCAATTGATTGTCGTATAATTTGGGCTATTAATTCTTCAATTTTAAATTCTTGATCGCCATCTTTAAAGACAACCGTATTCCGATCATTATCACCAATAATTTCGTAATATGGGAAACGTTCCCTATCACACAAGAAGAAGACAAATTAGATTTTAATGACATGTACTATAATTTGTAAAAAAAATTACCTGTATAAATCTACAATTGGATTATCTATTGTTTTGCCTAATAAATCAAGTAAATAACCATATGCTTTTGATGGAAATTTAACACCAATTGTTTGTGCATCTTCACCAAATGTTCGTATACCATCTCTAAATCCTAATATTGCTGGTGTTTTACGTTTTGATTCTTTATTTAATGCTATTTCCATTGGTACACCAGGTGACACGACACCAACTTTTACCCATTCATGACCACAATCAATAGCTACAATAGCTGCACTATTAGCAACATTGATAACATTAACATATATTATGAATGTTAAAATTAATCCCAAGTAGGATATATGTCGATTATTAATAATCGTCATAATTAAACTGAAATTAGAAATTTTTATTTAATATAGTAAAAAAAAAAAATTCAATGTTCAATGTAAATTATTTTTATAGGTTAGTTAGGTATTTGATAATTTTCTTTGAAAACGCTTTTATATTTACCTAACTTATTTGCTTATAATATTAATTAAATCTATTTCGCTTATTATTAATGAATTATATTATTCTTAATATTTTCTGTTACAATTTACTATATAAATGCCGCAATACTGTGAACAAACTTCTGACGTGTTCTTTTAAAATAAATGAAAAAGAAAGATTTCCAGGTAGGAGAAATATGTCAAAATTGGTGAATTGTTTTTTTTTGTTTTGTTTCTGTGTGAGTTGAGTAAATTCTCGAGATTCTCATTGGCGCACGTCATACATTATAATGCTTTCCAAATTTATAAACAAAAATTTTACAAGTTTTATTAAATGGTAAAGTAGTTAAGTTTTCTTACATTTTTGCCATCTGAATAGACATGCCATCTATTTGTAAGTAGGAAAAATATTTTATTTTATGTGGCAACCAGAAACCAATGACGCAAATCATAATGTAGTTCAGTTTAGAGACCAAAGATTAAAAATTTAGTTTTCGGTTTCTTTAATATAAATTATTGGCTGGATGATGGATTAATTATATGATTATATCTACCAACTTACTTTTAATTAGTAGAACATGATGTGAATTATAAAACTACACATTTAAACCTTGGAGTTAGTTTTAAGAATTACTTTAAAATGTTGTCTTGTTTTCCAGAAACAACTGGTCGACGTAAAATTAACAGATTATTGCGCAATAGCCAAATAAATTACTCCTTAATTTCTTTCATTGGTATCTGTACTTCCCTATCAAATCCTTTATATACTCCAAGAAATGCAATTATTTCCAAGAAATACAACATATTTATCAAGGGTTTTGATACTTCTTGTTGGTACAGAAATATTTTATCCAATTTCCTCCTCTTTGGCTCCCTATTTTCACCTTATTGGAAATCAATATTTATTTGTTGTCACCCCCAGCTCATTCACTATGGTTTCTCCGGTTCATTAAAATTATTCTGGGGATTCGGCAAGGTCATATTTTCTTAATGATTGATTTGGCTTCCGATGTCCACCTTATTGGAAATTAATATTTATAAATATGATTTCGTCAACAGTGCCGAATTTTAGTTGAATCAATAAATACTGGGTGGTTTCTGCGGTACGTAAGGTCATTTTCATGTTTGTAATTGATTTTATATAAATGCTTTTAAAAATTGAAATTCAATTTCGTTCAAATAAATAAAATACGATTTTTTCTTCTGGTATTAATAATTTTTATTAATTATTATTATAATTATTGTTAAATTTATAATATTTTTCTTTTGGTCCTAATTTCTATTTTTTTATTATAAACACTTAAAATCTGTGTATTTTTTTTTTATGTTTTAATTATTTATATTTTATATAATTATATAATTTTCTTTTTCATTTCTTATTATGATATAATATAAATAATTTAATTTTTGGAGTTTTTGTTTAATTTTTTACAATTTTTATTTAATTTCTTCTTGATTTTTAATGATTTTTATTAATTTCGGCAATTTTTTATTATTATAATAATTATAATTTTTTGTTTGTTTTTTGTTAATATATAATTTTTAAAATATTTCATAATATTTTTATATAAATATTTAATTTATAATTTTTTTTTTTGTTTTTACTTTGAATAAAATTCTTTATGTTTTTTATTTTTATATTTTAATGTATAATTATAAAAAATTTTTTTGATCACACCTATGCAAATCATAAGAAAATTGCAACATAAAAATCTTTTGGGTATTTTTTTTTTTTTTTGTTTTTTAGTTTTAATTTTTTTTTTTAGTCATTTATTGTTTGAGTCAATTTGGTTTTTATTTGTTTGTGTAAATTAATTTTTCATAATTTTTAAATATTTAATTTTAATTTTGGCCATTTTTTGTTTTTCATAAATTTCCAATAAATGTTCCCTTGTAATTTTTTTTGTTTATACTCAATTTTAAAAAGTTTTGTTGTTTATTTTTTATTTAATGTAATTCTAATTTTGTTTGTTTTTTTTTTAAATTTTTTTCAGTGTAATTTTGTTTTTATTCTTGTTGTTTTATTTTATATAAATATATAAAAAGCACTTCTGTTTCATATTACAATAATATAATAATAATAATAATAATTAATTGGATTTTATAATTTATAATGATAAAAATCTACCATTTTTTGTTTTTAATATATATATATAATAATAATAATATAATTTTTTTGTATATAATTTAATTTATTTTATTAAAAATGTCTAAATGTAAATTATGTTTTAATTTTTTTTGAAAACATTAAGGGTTGAAAGTGAATAGATACTCCCCAGGTTAAAATTCATTATTTAAATGGCAATTACTTTTAGCTACCAATGATATTGACGACAATTCTTTCAGGAAACTATAAAAAAGGAATCTATAAACCGAATTTTAGTAGAATTCCATAAAATTTGTATGATTTTTCTATTAAATGATCAGGATTTTAGTTCAGACATTGACCGTCCGTGTCCAGACATTTCAGTTTAAAAATGGTTTCGTGTTACAAGAACTTTTGTTGCGGCGGTGGTTTTTTTCTAACTATAATATTTTCAAATTAATTTAGACTAATAATGTTTGAACACCGAAACCACTTTAATAATTATTTTAAATTTTCTTTAATTTAACTAAATTCTAATATATAAA
Source organism: Rhamphomyia laevipes (assembly GCA_963920725.1). Taxonomy (NCBI): domain Eukaryota; kingdom Metazoa; phylum Arthropoda; class Insecta; order Diptera; family Empididae; genus Rhamphomyia; species Rhamphomyia laevipes. The sequence continues at coordinate 9,906,137 of OY987256.1, read as the reverse complement.
AGTCATTTCCTTTACCAGTCTTTTACCAGTAACCCAGAGAATTTGTTCATTTTCAACCCCTATTTTTTTGTGTGTTTAGATTTTTTAATTATTTAACACTACTTTTTAAAATATATAATATTTTTTTTTTAAGTTTTATAAATATTTATTTTATAGGATTAATAAATTTTTTTGAAAATTTAAAATTTAGTTAAATTTTATTTATATATAGTATTTTATATAATAATTAATAATTTGTATAAGTAATTTTTAAAATAAAATTTAAGTTTTGCCAGCATTTAATTTGAATTTTTTTGAAACCAATTTCTGAGTTTTTTAATCAATATTTTTTTTTTTTTTAATTTAATTATTAGAATTTAAAAAATATATGAAGATACTAAATTTTGAAAAAGCATTTTCACAAAATATATAAAATAAAAAAAAAGGTTTTCGTTGCCATTAAATTGCCTGTTTTGTCAAAAGATCAAAACATTAATTATCATAAATAAAAAATTAAATATTTAATGATTAATTACATAAAAAAAACGAGTTGCTACCCGTTACCAAAATATCAAATTTAGGCAGTGATGTAAATCAAAGAAATTTTATCATAAAAGTCAGTATAAAAATCATAATTTAAAAAATTTATCGAGTGCACCATAAATATTGACTGTCATGAGCTAAATTAGTAACAATTTTGTTTTGTTAGTTATGGTTTCAATTGTAATCATTTGGTTGTTAGTTAGGAATGATTTGGAGAATGAACTTCAATAGATATCGATAAAATGGGAATGCTGTAGGTATAGATATAGGTCAATAGAATTACAAGGTTTATTTCTTACCAAAATTGTATGTTAAATAAAGCTTAAGAAATATTTTTTTTTTAAATTATGTTCTTTGGCCACCCGTTGCACGATTAGTTTGCGCCGCCACTGACAAAACATATAAGCATTTATTGAAAATAATAAATATCTAAATAATTGTAATTATTTTTGAAGTTTTTACAACAAGATAAATTAGTTTTTGTCTCCATAATAAATGCCATAAGTTCCCTTCCTGCTACTAAGACAAAGTTAATTCTGAATTTATATAGCATATTTTAGTTAAAATGGAGTTAGATAATTTAAAATGACTAAAATATTGATTTCTTTATTTTTTTAAATTATTATATTTCGTTACATAAAATTTGAAAATCTATAGGAAAACTGAAATCACAAAATATTCATAAAATTTATATGTAAAATTATGTAAAAAAAAAAGATATACAATTTCATAAAAGCCCTTGACATTTTTTGATGGTCAAATTAATGGCGACTACAAAAGTAGTTATTAACAGAAATTACTATAAAGTCTTTTAAGTGAGGTACAAAAAGTCGATTGAAAAAATCTTTACAGGGTAAATTACGATTGAGAAATTATAAACTGAAAAATTATAGACTGAGAAAATCTAGAAGACTGAGAAAAAGAAGAAGAAAATTGATGTTGAGAAAATGATGAACAGTGAAAGTATCGACTACGACTTAAAAAATGAATAAGTAGAAAATTTCGACTGAGAAATTCAAGGACTGAAGAAAATCTCTACTTAAATCGACTGTGAAAATGTTGTCTGAGAAAATTACTTCAATTTCTCAATCACAATTATCTAAATATACTGAACTATTTCCAAAAAAAAAACACAAATAAAGAAAAGTTTCTAGAAAATACTAAAAATTTCGTGATTTTCTACTTTCGATCTTTTGTATTTAAATCGATATTTTCACCAAATCCACATTTTTTCGATATTTTTTATAAGATTATCAAGTCTTTGATTTAGTTATAGTTTTACGTTTTACTATACAAAAAGATAAAATTTTAATTTTTTTTTTAAATCTGTTTTTTTAAAAGTATATTTTTCTTGAATAAAGTTTTTCTCGATTTTTGCGTATATTATTTATGTATAGAAGGTAAACCACTAAGTAAACAAGATAATTGATAATATTTATAACAAAATAAAATCGAGAAATTAAAATAAAATTTTGTTTTTGTAATTACAAAATACAATTTTACAACTTATTAAAAAAAAAACTTGTAAAAAGCTTACTTAACTAGAATTTTAAGTAATTTTTATATATGTACATTACATACATACTTAAGCTATTATAGTTTAGTTTAGCATAATATTTTCGTATTATATATGTAAAGCATCAAAGATCGAAATACCGCCCGCCAAATTTATTTCTCATTTAAAAATTCAAAACAGCTTAAGTCGAATTATGCGTGTAATTGGTTATATATGCCATTGAATCCACATTTCGGTATTTTTTAATATCGGAAGGATCGTTCTTCCGTTATTATCTTTTTTGCCGTAACTATAAGCAAAACGTTAATAGCTTAAGTCAGTTAAATTAAATTTTTCGATATCCAAAATAACTTATGTAATTTTTTAAGTTATTTTGTGTTTATTGCATCTTTAAGTTGAATTTGGAACAATAATTTAAATGTTCGACTTAAGGTATTTTTCCATATTTGCATTGGCGCATATATAAATCTAAGGTAGAATTTAGCCCTTTTTCAATGTTTTCTTTTAGTACATTGGTAACTTAAAGACGATTTAAGCTATTATTATTGGAAAATTATAAATGAAATTGTGTTTAAGGAAAAATAGCTTAAGTGATTTAATTTAAATCTTAATAACCAGGATTTTTAAATTCTTTTAAAAATAAACATTAATTTTAGTATTTTTGTAATAAAAAACAATTCTGTAAATTAATTTACATAAAATTTAAAGCAATTTTATGTAAATTTCATTTACATAAAATTGTTTAGTTTATAAATTCGACTAAAAGGTCAAACAAAACAGCTTAAGTCTAAAATTATAGTATTTCACAAATGCATTTTTAAGTTATTTTCATTTTTTTTAGTAAAATTGTTTAAAAATACATTTCTGAAATACTATAATTTTGGACTTAAGCTATTTTGACATTTTTAGTCGAATTTATAAACAAAACAATTTTATGTTGTTGTGTATCTACTAAAAAAAAAAAGCTTTAAATTTTATTACAAAAATACTAAAATTAATGTTTATTTTTCAAAGAATTTATTTAGAAACTGATGTGATGAAAATGATGATTGTCTATTTTATGATTAATATGAAAAAAAAAAATCATAATGTTTTTAAACAAAAATTTTGTGGCCGAATGAATAAATATCTATAAAAAAAAAAAAAAAACAATTTCGGATTTATATAATAAAAATTGAATTTATTATTATTTGAAATATATATAAAAAAAATTTATTATGTATAAACACCGTTAAAAAGCATTTAACATAGAAAAAATATCGAAAAGCTTTTTATAAAAGATACTGAGTGAATAAATTTTTATGAGAATAACTTCACTATAAAAAAATTGTTATTTATAAATTTTTGCAATATTTTTTATGATCGCGTATAAATAGTTAAATATAAAAAAATAAGAAAGATTTATTACAGAATTTTAAATTAATTAGAAATAGTTTTTTTTTTGTTTGAGCCATCCATCCCATCATAAATACGAATTATAATGGCAGAAATTTGCTATCAGCTATCACAAAAAAAACTTTTAATATTTTAGGCGTTATTCATTTTGTTCCTGGAGCCTTTGAAAGTCGGAAACAATTTTTTCCCTCCCCGGGGAATTATTGTAAAAATTAAGAATTCTGTTCAGAAAAATACTAAATGTCGAATTCATGAAATCCCCCGGGGGGAATTTCCATACAAAAATTTCCGAATTGTTTATTTTTGTGTACGAAAGAAAAGTAAAGAAGAGTCTACGAAAATCTGTCAAATTGAATTATTTTCAATATCAAAATTTGAAATTTTGAAATTGAACGGAATTCAAAAGCAGAGTTTTTAGAAGAACATCCAAAATTTATACTCGTTTTACTTATAAAACTGCTGCAAAATTATGAAATAATGTAGCTCAAATATATAACTGGTCTTGGTCTGTTAAAGGACTTTTCCATGAAGGTGGAATTTATATATGTGGTTCAGTTCTAAGCAACTTATTGTAACAGCCATTCATAATTTGATGGATTTTTTTTTGACAGAAAATTCAAAACAATCTTACGTTTGTCGAACACAATGTGCCACGCCACGTTCATTTCATCAGTTTCTTCAATAGAAAAATTGACAAAAAATAAATCCAAATGTCTCTAAACCAGCAATGTTCAGAATTTGAATAATATTTAAGGTGTTTTGAAAGAAAGTTCCGCCAGATTTCAAGAATACCAATAATCCTGGTAGGTATTCGAATTAATCGGGGAGAACTTTCCACAGCGCAACTTTCCAAATGAAATTCAAGAATAAGGATTCTGGTGCCAACTTATTTTTGTTTACAATTTCGGTACAATTTATCGATTACATGAAAATAATAATTAAAGTCTGATAATCAAATTAAATCAAATTGAACATGATAAATAGTACAATTTGGGCAGAGAATATCCTGTATGTCACTGTTTTAAATACTCAAATAAACGCTTTCTATTAGTTCTAACAATTGGTTATAACAAGTAGGGTTCATGCACTTAGGCCCAATGTACCCCTCGAAACCTTCATGTTACACACATCGTGATAGTTACTGAGCGAACATTTCTTTGACCGAAGCATAGAATTGATTGCCAACCCAAAGCCTCGATTCAAAGTTACTGTTACAAGTAAGGTTATTGATATATTTGTGATGAGGTTTCAGTATCGTTACGATCAAATAACGTTTAAATTTAGTTATTTTGTTACGATATAGCAACGATTCCTAATACTTATAAGAAATTGTAGTTTAAAAGTCTGGACTCCAATATTTTAATTAGTATTACATTTTTATAAATTATGTTTCAATTTACAGCAGTTCACACAATTGATTGTGACAACAGGCCATTTAATTATAAACAAGTCATTTAATTATTTATTGAGCTCTGTTTATATAATGGATTACCTCCTATTTCTCTATAGTTTTGATCATTTCTGTGTTGTTAAACTGATTAATTAATTACGATATTCATAAGTTTTTTTTTTATATAATTATATGCGAAAGTAAGTAATGAATTCGACAATTGATTTGACCATAGAAAATTGAAATAAATCGTATAGTTTTCGACTTTGACACATATTTTCAAACTATACCCAAAATCAACTATTAAAAATTAGTTTTAATAGTTGATTAGAGAACTGCTTTCTGGTTCATCGTTCATGGCAGTGTTTGCAGTTCTTATTGAAACAGCTTTACAGTTTTATTGAAAATACAGTGGACATTGAAGAGACACGTATAGCCTATCCTCACTTAGTGGCAGTTTTCACTGAAACAAATATTTGAAAGTATTCTGACTGATTCTGTGATATGTAATTAAAATAGATATCACAATAAATCGCAAGGATCGATTTTAAGTCTTAATTAAATGAATTTTTATTACTAATTAAACGTACGGAAACAATTAAACTTGAATTTTTTACAAAAATCTGGATGCAAAATTTAATAATTAAATAATTGTTTTTAAAATTTTTAATTTAATTAAAAAATATTTTCTGATTATTTCCTAATCTGCAAAATAATAAGAAAAAATGAAATAAAAAGATAAAAACTAACCAAAAATTGAAAAATTAAAATACCAAAAATTTAAAAGAAAAAACTAAATTTTTTTTTTTGACTAAATAATCGTTTTTTTTTATTGATATAATTAATAATTTTTAATATTTAATTTAATTTTTATAATAATAATATTTAAATAAAAACTAAAATACAATAATAATTAATATATAATCAAATAAAATAAAAATAATGAATAAAATAATAATAATAAAAATTAAAAATACAAATTTAAATTCCACAAAAAAAATAAAAATGTTTTATAATAAAAAATTTAATAATAATAAAAATAATTTTTCTTTTTATTAAAAAAAAATTAAAAATAAAACATAAAATTGAAATAATTGATTTAATAAAAAAAAAGAAGAAAAAAAAAATATATATTTTTTTTAAATATTTTAATTTTAATTAAATATTTTATTTAATTTTTAATAATTTTTTATTTTTTATAGGACCAGAATTTATTTTTCTTTCCACAAAAAAAAAATTGATTATTTTATTTTCTTTTATACTCTTCTTAAATATTTAATTTATTTATATTTTGCATTTTATCTTAAATGCTGGCAACACTTTATTTTAATTTTTTTATTTTGTTTCCAATTAAAAAAAAAATTAAAAACAAATAATTTTTTTTAAAAAATCTAATTTTCTTTATAGTTTTTCTTTAGGCAAAATCATTTCCTAACAAATAAAATTCTAAAATTTTGGAAATTTTTTTAAATTAACAGTTTTAAAATTAATTTAATACTTAATTTTTTTTTGTTTGTTTCTGTATAGTTTTTTTTATTGCTTATTATAATGAAGGGTGGAATAATCACTGTAATACAGTGTGCAATTGTAAAATAATTAACCCTATCACTGCTGATGTTCATGCAAATAATTAATTTTGTGATATTTTACATTTTTAGTGTGGGGTTCATAAAAATCAATATACAAATTGCGCAAAAATCAAATATTTTTCATATTTAATAATTAATTGTTGACATTTTGTAGAAAATGTTATTGAAATTTAAAAAATTTTCATTTTGTACTTAAGTAATATTTTTTAAAATTTGTTTGATATGATAAAAAATAAAACAAACTTGTCGAATTTAGGCAGCTACAGTGTTTTTTTAACACTTTTTAAATAAATTTTGAAAAAATTGAATGTCATAATTCATAACATAATTATAAGTAAGCTTAGGATTCAATGTAAGTGATCAGTTTAGTTTCAATCGATTCGTACAGTACAGTCAGTCATGATTCATTATTCTTGATATTTGCTTCAGTTCGGATTCGTAAAAGTTTAATCATTCCGAATTCTTTTGATTCAAATCGGTATCTTTCCACTCAAATCAATTTTCCATTAAAAAATTATATACGAATACGTCAAAATTGAACTTTTACTGACCGAATCGATACATTGTAGCCCAAGCTTTAGAAAAGTCACAAAATAAAATATATATTTATTTAATTTTTATGTTGTTATGCAAATTTTTTTATATTGTTTAAATTATTTTTAATAATTATTATAATTATTTTTTATTATTTTTATGTTTTTCTTATTTTTTTTTTTTGTAGATTTTCGAATTTTGGTTTTTGTGTCTATTTTTTATTTAAATTTTTTTAATATTTCTTATAATTTTTTTTTTAATTTTTAATTTTATTTATTTTGTATTTAATTCTTATTTAATTATATCACAGCATCTCTAATCATTTTTTTTATTTTTATTTTAGTTACAAAAATGAATTTAAAAACAAAAAACTTAATTTTAAAATAAAAATTTTTCCTGTTTTTTGTTTTAAAATTAATTTATGTTTCTTTTTTTTTTCAATTATGCTTTCAGATTGATTTTTTTTATTATTATTATTTTGTGTGGATGTGTTTTTTATTTGTCATATAATTTTTTTTTTAAATTTGTTTAATACTCTTTTGTTTTTTTGACATTTGTTATTAGGTTTATTTTAATTTTAAAGAAAAAATTTTTGGTTTTATATTTTTTTCCGACACCAGGTGGCGCGTGATTGGAAATATTAAAAATATTATTTAAGAATATTATGCTAATCAAATAAATCGATTGTAGAGTGTGTTTTGTTGATATTTTTTGTTAAAATTAATCAATACTCGCAATTTTGACATATGTCAATAAAATTCAGTTGTTTTATTATTTTATATCAGTCCAAAAATGTTATTGACATAATAAATATGGAAATATTAATAAATATGGAAATTAAAAATAAATATTTGACTTAAAACATTATATTTTTTTTGTTTGTTAATCAGACTTTTTTATATAATATATTATTGACAGATCATTGACATTTTGTCTTGTCAAATTTTAATTTGCCAAAATCTCTGTTTTAATTAAAATAAAATTGTTTTTGTCAATTAATATATTATTTATATAAAATAATTGTTAGTATTTATATTGACTGATTATGATGAGATTATTATTTTTTTTTGACATATGTCAAAATTAGTTTTTGTTTCTCTTTTGATTTCTTTTAAAAAAATTATTTGTTTTTCAATCATTTATGCTAGGCGCATTACTTATTGACTACTTGTTTTCGATATCAGACTTTGTTTTAACCAGTATTGATTAATTTTGACAATTAGTATGACGGTGACTTTTGATTTTGACAGTATTTTTCATTTTTTATGTACAATTTAGTTTTGATTTTCAATTAATTAATTGACATATCATAAAATAATTTTGACATATAATTTATATTACTAATTTTAGGTAAATGTCAAAATTAGTTACGATTTTCGAAATTCTATAAACAAATTTTTTGACATATTCAATTAATTTTTTTTGACATATTGAAAAGTTGTCACTTTTTTTTAAAAAAAATCTATAATTTCAATTTATTTTTTATAGCTTCTGTAAATAATATTTTTTATTATGGTTTTATAGCTCTATTTTTTTTTTGTTGAGAGTATAGTGAGAAAGAGAGCGCGAGAATTATTATTTTTTTTTTTAATAAGGATAAAACGCGAGTATATTTATTATTATAATTATTTTTTATCTATTTAAATTTTTTAATTTTAAAATAATTTATTGCAGGATTTTTAAAATAATTTTTTTTTTTTTTAATATTTTTTTTTATAATCTTTAAATTATATTTATTTTATGCAAATTTCTTTTTATTATTTTTTATAATTTAGTTTGTTTAATTTTCAATTAAAATCTAAATACACTTAAATATTAAAAAAATAAAATATAACATAAAAATATTTTTTATGTATTTTATTAAAAAATATATTTTGTTTATTTTTATTTTTATATATATATATTCTATAATTGTATATATATTTATATAATATTTTTGTTTTTTATTAATTTTACAAAATTTGAAAAATAATTATAATTAAATTTTTCATTGCAAGGTAAAAATACAAAAAAAAATCTTTATGTTTTTCTGTCTTTTTGTTATGAATTTCAATTTTTTACAATTGAAAAACATAACTAAAAATTAAAAAAAAAAAAAATAGTTTAATTAAATAAATTAATAAAATAATTAATTATAATAAAAAAAAAATTATTTAAAATTTTTTTTTTTTGTTTTAATATATTTTTTTTTTTTCAATATATTTTAAATATTAATATTATTTTTTTTTTAAATTTAAAACCTTCATGTTTCCAATGATGTAACAACTAAATTATGAAAAACACCACCACCAGATTCACTCATCATTGCTGCTTGACCACATGAATCACTACCACAACTTGATGTTGGACTTGGTGTACCTAATCTTAATGCATCCATAATAACTTCAAATTCTTTATGATTAGTTGGATTTAAATCTAATGCTAAATCTAAATCTAAATCATTATTATTACCACAAATACCAATATTATTATGATGATGATGATTATTAATAATATTATTATTATTATGATTATGATTATTTAATTTTGTACGTTTAATATCTAATGGACAATCATCAATAGCTGATATTAAACGTTGTGTTGGTAAATAAAATTGTGATAATGCTTCACGTACTAAACGATCATTTTCATCTTCATTATTATTATTACGTAAACGTTTTCTAGATGATATTGCTATTTGTAAATGTTCAGCACCTTGTGTTATTTCTGGATCAATTAATGGCATTGATGCATCAATAGCTGATAATTCACGATCTAATATTTCTAAATCTGTATCAACACTATTATTACTTAAATTAAATGTTGAACGGAAACGTTTCTCTTTTTTATTATTATCATTATTTGTAGTTGCTGTTGTTAATTTTGTTGTTGGTTGTGATGATGATGTTGTTGGTATTGTTGTGGACGATGATGATGATGATGATGATGTTGATAAAATTGTTGTATTTATACTATTACTAGATGAATAAATTGTTGAATTATGATGATTATGGTGGCAGGACGATGATGTAATGGAATTATTTTGATGATGATGATGTAAATGATGATTGGAATTATTATTGGTGGAATTTTGATTATTATTATTATTATTGTTGATTGTTGTTGTTATTGGAATTGTTGGTTTACCAGTTGATAATTGATTACATGATAATGATGTTGTTGTTGTTGTTGTTATTGTTGTACTATTACTATGACTTATTGATGGCTGTTGTTGATGTTGTTGTAAATGATTAAAATGATGATAATGTTGTGATAAATTTGGATAAATTTCCATTGTATCATTTTGTAAATAATGATGATGATTATTATTATTATTATTATTTATATTATTTGTTGTTGTTGTTGTTGATATATTATTATTATTATTTATAATATCATCATTTTGATTACTACCACCATTACAACTATTATATGAACTAAAGATATTATCATGTGCTGTTTCTGGTTTTAAATCAGGCCTGGAAAATAAATAGAAAAAAAAAAATATGAATTAATTTATTAATTTTTTTTAAATTTTTAATAAAATTTTATAATATTTTAACTTAAATATTTTTAAAATTCAATTTTAAAACATTTTGGTTAAAAATTTACTGATTTTAGATTAGGGAATCGATAGAAAATGCTGAATTTTCAATCCAAAAGGAAAAATCTGTATTGGAAATCATAAATTTCGGAGTCAAAATTGGTAAAAGCAGATAAAGGCACTTTAATTTTCGGTGTTTGGAGCTCCAATTGCAGAACGAAACTAACATGTAATTCTTTCGTTTCTGCATCAGAGGGTAAAAGCCGAGCAATTCTTAACTATAATAGGTCATATCAATAAGAAGCGTATAGTTTATTTCGTAAAGCCTTAAGATATCAATAAAAAGGGAATAATAAATTTATTATTAACCCTCAAAAACAGACCAAGCTGAACAACAAATAAACTAAATCACAAATACAAACTTGCATACTTGCAGGCTTGCAGCAACATCACGAAAAGATTAAACCAAAAATAAAAAAAAATTGGATTTTATAAATAAATTTTTCTTATTTTTTTGGTTTTTTTTTCATTAACTTAAAAAAACATTCTCAATGTCGACCATTGACACCAATTGAGACAAAAAAAAAAAAAACATAATCAAAAACCACACAAGGAAAAAAAAAAGCACCGAAAAAAAAAATTTATGAACAACAAATTTTTTATTTTTTTAAAAAAAATTAAAAAATTAAATTATTTTTTAAGCTTTTTTTTGTTTCTGTGAAAACCCAGTAGGAACACGAACACAACACAAAAAGCTTATCTCCTCGTCGTTGGGTAAATATTAATATAATTTCCATTTATAATAAAGTGTGACTGACGAGGTGAAATGAATAACAACAATAACACAAGTGTTAAATTATATATATAAAAAAAAAAAATGTGTAAATTTGTAATTTAAATAATAATATAAAAAAATTAATTTTTTCACCATTTGTGAAAAAGTAATAATTATCAAATTAACTACATAAAAAATGATAGACAAAAACAAACAGAAAAAAAAATTAGATAGAAAAATTATATAATAAATCAATTAAACGGAAATAAGTAAAATTGAAAGTGGAATTTTTTTCATATTATTATAGGGGAATTTATTAAAACGTTCATTTTTATGTATACGAAACTGGGAAAGTACAAAATTGTTAATAGCATAAAAATTACTTATAGAGGGAAAGTAAATTTTAATTTTTTCTAAAGACTTTTTGATAGACGACAAAAATTATTAAAATTTGAAATTATACCTTTCAAAAAATGAAAATTTCTCGTAAATATTTCATAAATCTTATAAATCATGAGCTATATGAGTTGTAAGATGAGGCTAGTCAAACTATACTGTATACAAAGTCTACGGGGGCTAGGTCATGTGGTGCGAATGAATAATACAACTTCAACCAAAGCTGGTACAGAAGAGTGAACTCAAATGTTCGGTGGAAGGACGGTGTTGAACCGGACGTGATGATTCTCAACATTACCGGAAGCTTAAGAAATGGTGTGTATATGACAGAGTCTTACGGGACAATTATCTTTCCTCGGACCTGGGCTTATTATAGAGCTGTAGTTACGAGTAAGTTTACAAAACTTTGGTTAACTTTCTTAATAAACTATACCAATTCCAAAGTAGAGAGAATTTATCATTTTTAATTTAATTAATATGACATTTAATTAGCTCATAAATCAAATTAACTTAAATTAATTAACTAAATCCAAATTAGCGGAATTTATATTTAAAATATTTTCCCGATTAGCAGAACATGTCATAATCGTTATACTACCGAAATTGTCTCAAAAAAATGTCATTAAACTTCAGATATTTAAGTTAATTAATACAAAAAAAATGATTAAACATTTTTTTTTTGAAAAATACAATTTCTTTTATGTCATATAAATAATTTTTAAGCCAAGGTGAAGAAGTAAATTATTATCTACGTGTATAAGCATTCAAAAACATATAAAGAAAAATACTTGAAAAAATTGATTACAATTCTTTTTTTGAATATCTACAACCGAAATTTCATATTCGTCGTGGGCAAATATATTTTTTATATTAATTAGCACAACATTTTTAAGTGCTACACTTTCATATTGATAGGATTTGGCTCAAAATATGTAAAATTGGCTCAAAATTGTTTGAATTTTAATTATACAAATGGCACTTTTTGAATTTAAATAGTCCTACAAAATGATCTCTACCTCTCTACATTTTGTGGAATTGTTTTATAACAAATTTTGAAAAACAGGTAATTTAAAATTACCATCTAATTATTACAATTACAGAGCCATCTAATTATATTAAATAGCATCTAGTTATATAAACTATTTCGTTCTATTTCTTATTAATATCTTTTCACTGTGGAGTTTTATATAAATTTTGGTTAACATTTGGTTGGTTGGTTTGTAAGGAGGAATAATCAAGAACCTCACGCACTGAAGCCACAATTTGGCCCGTTGTATACCCCAGTTGCTGGCTGTACTTTTTTCCCTATATCACATCAATCCATCCCACCTCCTTAATGAACTTGATCAGGTCGATTCTTTTCACCCGCCTCCAACAGATTATTTAGAAAATAACAATCTATAAGTGCCTAATCTTCGTTGTTGCACTGCAGGGCAATGACATAGGAGATGTTCCAGGGATTCCTCTTCCTCTTCACAACCTCTGCATGTCGAGACTGTAGTCAGTCTAAACCGTACGTTTCCGTAGGAGTAATTTCGACAGGCATACAAATAACGCCATCTATTTTTTCTTATATATTTTTCTAAAAAAAAAAAATATGTTTAGCAAAAAAAAATTAACGCTCGCAATGAAACTCTTATCAGGTCGACATTTTTATTTCCATTTTCTTTTTGTATCTTACAAGTTACAACATAATAAAATAAGTAGGTATGTTTTGACGATTAACTGACAATATTGGAAAGCTTTTTTTTTATTGCTATTGTTTGTGTGTAAACTTTTTACTTTGCTACTGGGGATTTTTTTTTTTCGTTGTTACATTGTTGTTGGTATTATGGGTATTCAGAAAATTTTCAGAGAGTAAGAGCCAAAATGTTAAAAAAAAAGAGAAATGAACTGACAATTATTTTTTTTAAAAAAAGCATATAATATTTATATACCTATGTATCTTTAAGATATTTGTATGTTAAGTGTATATAAACAAAACAACAATAACAAAAAGTATCAAGGCCGAAATTTTGTAAAGTTATTTATTTACAAACATATATATATATGTATATATGTTATATGATTATAAATATATTAAGATTTATATTAAATTTTTTATTATGATTTTCTGAATAATTTTTTGTTTTGGGGGTTCGAAAAACTCTGAAAAAATGTTTAAAATTTCAATATTTAACCCTCTTATATTTATGTTGCCTATTTGATATCAAATTAATGGTAATTCCAAAACATAAGTTCAAAAGTGTGTACACGCCATCATTATTACTACAGAAATGACAATAATTTTATTTATTTAAAGGGAATTTTCCTCATTTTGACAGTAGTGTTTTTACTACCTGTGGGATTACCCAAACATTTACGTATAATTTTTTCTAATTTTGTAGATATGACATTTCACCTTATTTTTTTTACATATTGACTTCAATTTGGATATGAAATAATTTAGCAAATAGTTTTCTCTCATTTCTAAAATTTTAACTGATAAATTTTATAAATTTTGTTTTTCTACATTTTATATAAGTAACGAGTAAAACAAACTGATTAAAAAAAATATTTCCTCCTAACCTAGTTACACTGTAAATTTGTGTTTAACAAAAACTGCCTCTGAACCACAAATTCAAACTCCTAAGAAGTTACGAAAATGTAAAACGAAAAAAATAAAATGTGAAAAAAAAAAAAAAAAAACAGCACAAAGTAATAAAAAAAACGAGTCTATAATCAAAACGGTATAACCACTTTTTTTTTTTCGTGTTTGTTACAAAATAAAAAGATAACTTTAAAGAAAATTTTTTCTTATTCTTTTGTTAAACAAACCATAACGTCCGGCAAAAATAACATTTTTTATTAGTCCAGTTTTTTTTTTGGTATGCCAAAATTGCAACATAAAAAAAGCAAGCTTTATATACTAACTAACTTTAGAGCAATACAGAATTCTAAACTTCCGAAAATAGTAGACATCAGACAGTTTAATAGAAATTTGAAATATATACGAAACGGATATAAAAACTCACAGATATGACAGCTGACAGGTTTCATATTTTTTGAAATTTCGAGGTTTTATAATACGAGAACATGAACATTTAATATAAAATTTGAATTATAGCGCCAGCTGGTGGATGAAAATAATAACTATTTATTAATTTTCCAATATTTACACAGATAAAATCTGAATTGTATTTAATATAAATTAACAATTAAAAGTTCTCATTACAAAAGCAATGTAAATAAATGTAATTTTCCATTACCGTGTATATAATTGACAGGTAACCGATCAACTTAGCTAAAAGATATTTTCTACTGTGTTCAAATAAAGCCCTACTAAATAAAAAACACAAAAAAACAATTATATAATTTTGTTGTTTTTGTGAAATTCCATATCAAAAAAATCAATGCACTTTCCATTCCCTCAACACACAAGAAACGGAGTTGAACTAAAAAAAAAATAAATAAATAAAAAACATAAACTGAAAAAAACATTAAAAATTACTGGAACGTGCTTCTTCACAAAAGATAAAGAAAGTTTGGTTTGTTTTGACCGAAAAAAAAGTAGGATGAAAAATTTCAAAAAAAAAGATCTCTACAAAAAATATTTTTTTTTTTTCAAAATATTAAGATATTTTTATATTTTATATACTTTGATTTTGTCTTTTAATTTCATAAATAAAAATGATGATGGAATTACTACAAGTTTCTGTTGTAAAAAACAAAAACCGGAAACGGAGGGGTCGTCGTCATCAAAACTAGAAATTTTCTTTTAAAATATAATAAAAGATATTTTTAGTTAAATGTTTAATAAATTTGACTAATTACATAAATATTCATTCCCAGGAACTAATTAGTTAATCAACATTTTCCCTCCCTACCAAAAAAATAATTGTGATTGATTGTAATTTGCCTCTGTGACTTGAGATTGACTTATAATTAAAATCAAAACATAAAAATTTAAAAATTTTCCATGCACAAATTAATTATAAATCAACATTTTTCTCACCTACAGGAAAAAAACCAACAATAATGACTAAATGTCATATGCAAATAATGACATGATAGTGACTGCTATCAAAATAAGTTGAAATGCATAAAATTAAATGTAAATTGTGACTTGAAAGTGACTTTTTGTCAAGTAAATTATAATTCTGTATTGAAAGTAGTTTTAGGATCTTAAAATAATCTTTTAATTACCAACTTCTTTGTGACGTATCACAAAAAAAAACAAATCCAAATCATACAAATTCCACTTATGAAATACAATATTTTTTTTTTTAAATGAACCTCGAAATGAAATAAAAATTTTTTTTTTTTGTCAAACCTATTAAAGTTTATCACCCAATAAACACTAAATTTAAAATTCACTGAAAATAAAACATCTTGAATAATTTTTTTTTTATGTGTACATGATTATTTCTTCAAAGGAAAAGCTTCAACAAAAACACACTCCCAAAAGAAAAAATATAATTTTTCAATTGACCGAATATTTCGTATTTAATTTTACACAACTTATCCACAAAAACATAAAAAATATCTTTTAATTCTCTCACTCTTCTCTAAATATATATACAAACAAACAAACAAATCAGAAAGTGAAAAAATAAATAAAGAAGAAGCAGAATAATAAAAAAAAAAAAAAAAAAATTTATGAGAAAATCAATTAAAAAAAAAACTTTAAAATTGTACGAGAAAATTAAATTTAAAAGAAAATGAAAAATAAAGTTTTTTTTTTTGTAGAAAATAAATAATAAACAAATTAATTTAATGCTAAGCTTTTTAATTATGATTTTTTAAGCGGAATTAAATTGGCCTAATTGAGAAGACAAGGTTCCATTTATACCATTTCACAGTGGAGAACCGCAATTTTGGTTGAATTCAATGTTCCTATACGAAAAAGTAGGATAGAAACATTGATAATCAGTCATTATGTGGCTAATATCTCAAGAACGTCAAACCGTAAGAACTCTGGAACTTTCTAAACTGTCTTCATCATAGCTGATTAAAATATAACCATTTTAATAAGATAGAGACAGTTGATGAAATAATGCTTGCTGCCCGTTTGTTAAAAATGTAATATTCGTGAAAAACTATAATAGATTAGCATTAGAGTAATTAAATAGGTCAAAATGTGGCCGGTTCTAATTCTGGATACATTCTTGCTTAATATTTTAAATCTTCTTTTCAAAGTGTATCGAAAAAACCCTGACTAAAATTTACAAGACTACATCAATATTACGGACATATCAATTTATTTATTGTTCGTCAAATATAATTGTCAATATATTTGTCAATTGACCGAATGTGACGAGATATTAGGCTAATTTTCAATTTTTGTAATTCCATTCTTAATATCATATAGTGTGTAAATTATAATAATAATACATAATCATTTTTTATTTCACTGACAAGAGTAACGTTTAACATTTCCACTGACTAAAAGTACTCATAATTACTGCAGAAAATAATTATTATATGGTTACTTGATGGGGGAATCTCCCTTTTTTTTTTTACAAAAATCATAAATCGCATGAATATCTTTATATATAGCATAAATTATAGATAGATATTGTAAAGTGTGGAAGCATCCGTAAAGGAAGAGAATGCAAACAAGAAAAATACAGAAAATTATAAGCATTTTAATAATAATAAAGTGGTGGGACGCGAGGTATCTTTTATTAAGTACTAAAAGAAGCTCTTCTAAAATCATGTAAAATATTAGAAAATGAGATTGAAAAAAAGAAGACACAGCAACGACAAATTTTTACATTTCAAAGCATTAATAAAATTGTGCATAAAACATATAGAAAAATGCGAAAAATTATTTATATTATTATACGAAAAAGAAGAAGTAATAAAAAAAAAGAAAAGAAGTAAAAAAAAACTTTCACTTGCGCTATTTTTTATTGTTGTTGGTGTTGTGAAAAAAGCGTGTTTAAATCTATAAGTTTTTATTATGAACAGTTAACTTGTTGTTCAGAGTAATATAATATATAAGTACGACTCCGACTATGCTTATTTTATAACTCTAAAAAAAGCTATATAAAAAAATGTTGTAGGGGAAAGGAACGGACAAAAATTATATTATTTTTCTTTTTTCGCCTCACCCTTTCGGATATAATGATCCGCGCCACATAACATATTACAATATATTGTATCGTCGTCGTATATATACAAGTATCGCGGTATATTTAAAGTGAATTTTCAAATGAGTTCACTTTGAATGTAACACCATATCTTTTGAACTAGTAGAGACTATACAACGAACTATAGTGATGAATATAAAATAATGTACAGAAAGTCGTTTGAAAAAAAAAAAACTATATAAAAATTTCATAATGATTTGAAAAATAAAAAAAAAAATTAAGAGAGTGAAAAAACATACAGTTTTTAATAGATAAACGTACATAAATTTATGTTTTATGTTATATAGTTTTAGAGTTTGCTTCCACAGAGTTTGAAAAATAAAATGCTGTTTTTCATAATTTATATCTATACGTATGCAATGTACAAGGAAAAATATTGAAATTTATATTAATAAAAAAATAAAAATTAAAAACTGATTATTGTGAAAAGGGTTCATTATGAATAGGACGGACAAAGCGAAGTATGTAATATGATAACTAAGACGATATGATGACAATCTCAAATTAATGAGTTTATGTACCTATTATAAAGAATATATGGTTAAATAAGATTTAATGGTTCTGAATATGTATAGTAAAAGTTAGTAAGCAGCAATAAGAGCCTAAATAAGAACTTTCAATATTAACAAAACTTAATCGCAATCGCAAGATGTAATCATAAAATTGTTAGAAATTTAAAGGAAGTCTGTAATTTTCTTTTGAACAACATAATTTCGGGTTATACTGTAAAAGTGCAATATAAAATTATGAATTACATCGTTACTGGGTGGTCGACGGCAAATAACCTGAAGAAAGAATTACATATTTACTGGGTGGTCCGACGGCAAATACCTGAATAAGGAGTTACATATTTACTGGGTGGTCCGACGGTAAATAACCTGAAGAAATAATTACATCTTTACTGGGTAGTCCGACGGCAAATAACCTAAAGAAGGAATTACATCTTTACTAGATGGTCCGACGGTAAAGAACCTAAAGAAGGAGTTACATATTTACTGGGTGTTCCGACGGTAAACAACCTGAAGAAATAATTACATCTTTACTGGGTAGTCCGACGGCAAATAACCTGAAGAAGGAATTACATCTTTACTAGGTGGTCCGAGGCAAATAACCTGAAGAAGGAATTACATCTTTACTAGGTGGTCCGACGGCAAATAACCTGAAGAAGGAATTACATCTTTACTGAGTGGTCCGACGGCAAATAACGAGAAGTAAAATAAGAAGATGACGAATAAAAAAAATAAAACAGAAGGAATTTATAATGTGTATTATGTGTTAATCACTATACACATATCATCGACACACAATCAAAGTATTTAATACTATAACCATATCACTAGAGATCTGACTGATAATTTAACACTCATTATAAAATTACAATCAGTTACCTTGAGCGCCCGACAAACACAAAAAAAAAACTTATTTTATACTGTTCATCAAATTCCGACCGCCAAAGAAGTAAAATCGACCTTTACTCACATAAAAAAATCTGACTTTTTACCATTTATATACATATACAATAGAAATCTCGCTCATCACATTTTCTATCTAATTAACCTTTTCTTTTTTTCATTTTTGTATTTTAATCACAAAAATCTTTTCCACTATTCATTCTCTCCTATAAAATATTTATGCTATTACCACTTAAATTCAACTTATAAAATATTTAACCCTTAACAAAAAAATTAAATATTACCCCCCAAACAAAAAAATGTATCTACCGATATGAAAACCTACTCAAACTAACCAACCACCAACAACTACAACAACCCCCAATCTTGTCAAAGTCCTATTCACAAATGCTATACAGAAAGTAAAGTATAGTAAAAGAAATAAATAAAAACACCCTTATAAATTTTATTTTGTGTATTTTTACTCTTGGTCCTTTCAGCAACAAAAAAAAAAGGATATATAAACCAACAACAACAAATGAATTTAAGTAACCTAAAAAATATTTTCCTCTCTACACAACATTATAAACATAATATTTTATCGTCTTATCTTCTTTTACAGGGGGATTTTTTTAATCCATAAATATAATATCTTCTATATATACACACAACATATTTATAATAGATATTATTATGTTGTAGAAGAGTAAGTATCTTATAGATACTTGTAGATATTACACACACATAAACACAAAAATTGTAATTTTTTTTTTAAAGAAATTGATTGAATTTTATGAATTGTAATAAATAAATTTAAAAAAAAAAAATTGTTACTTACTTTGGTAAATTAGCCAAATAACGATTTTGTTTTTCACGTCTAACTTCATCATTTAAACGTGAATATGTATTATTAATGCATACGCTGCGTCGTAAATTAGCTTCTGAATCTTTAATACGTTCTAATTTATGGGCACATAATTGTATAATACGTTTACGTTCTTCACGTTGTCGTAATTTTGGTGATATCATTGGTACTTTTGATCTATGATGATGATAACCAATTGGTGGTGATGAACGTGGTGGTCCAAACATATCTGAATCATCATCTGTACCATTAATTGGTTGATTTGTTGGTAGTGTCATAATTTTAATATATATAATATAAAAAATTTATTTAAATTTATTTAATTTTTGGTTAATTTTTATTAATTTTACACTTTTCTTTTTTAATTTAAGTTTTTTTTAAAAAAATTATATCCTTTTTCAAAATTTCTTTAAGAAATCCTTTATTTTAACACTTTATAATTAATAATTTAATAAGGACGAATTATAAATATTCGTATTTATTCTATTTCAATATTAAAGTTAAATAAACACGAAGCACGGGGGTCACTCAATACGTCACAAAACACTGTCAATCTCACAAACAATAAAAAAAATATTAAATTAAATATTTGTTGTTGTTGTTGTTCATTAAAGATGAGAGCAGAGAGTTAATGTTAATATTTATTTTTTTTTGGTATATATGAGAGAGAAAATTCGAATTATTTTACACTCTCTGAAATTTTGTGTGGGAAAATTGGTATTTCAAAAGAAAAGCCACACACAAAAGAAAATAAATAATAATACAAATAAAAAAAAAAAAGGGAAAACGGAAGATACGAAAAAAAAAATTTACAAATTAAAATTTTTTTTTTTTTTTTGTTCCTTTTTCTGTTATCTGTTTTATTTATTGTGAAAATTCGCCCAACTTTACACACATAAACACATAAAATTCACCTTTGTGTTTTTTTTTTTATTGATGACGACGCCGATGACACTCGTCACTATTTTGTTTGGTGTAATGTCGTGTGAGGGGAAAATAAGAAGCACTGACACTGAAGAGAGTAATATTCACTGACAGAGAGAGTGAGAATAAAATAAATATATCACACGCAATTTAACAGTTATAAATATAGATATTAATATTTTTAATGTAATTAATATTTTTTTTTTTTATGTAAATTATGATGAAAATTAGATAAACACTTAATTTTGATTGAATTAATTAAGTTTTTTTTTTGTTCTTTTGGAGCGTTTATAAATTTGAATTTTAAAATTTTTTCGTTTTTATTGTTCAATGTCCTTTTTTTCGTAATTATCCATTAATTTTCATAATTTCCACAATTCAATTTTTATATAATTTTTTTTTTTTTTGTATTGTTAAAATTTATTGAATATTTATTTTTATGATTTTCACAATAATTTCCTTAAATTCTTTTCACTTATTTGTTATCACTTTAAATTGTCTCTCACTATTAACAGGTCCTTTTTTTTTTTTGTTAAAATTTAATATTGTTTAAATTTAATATTTTTAATTGATTTAATTGTTTTAATTGATTTAAAAATTATCATAAAAAAATTTAATTTGATTTCACTTTCTCTTTTTCTTGTGGTTGGCGTTTATTGTTAAATTATGTATTTTTTTATTTACATATAAATTTTTTTGATTATACAAAAAAAAAAAATCGCAGTTTTCAATTATTTTTTTTATTTTTGTGAAAAGTCAAATTTTGATTAAAAATTTTCTTTATAATCAAAGTAATAAATTTTTTTTTTTTTTTGTAATTTAAAATTTTATTCTAAAAAATTTCACTTATTTTTTTTTTTTTTTAGTATTTTCAAATTTTTTAAAAATCAGCTGATTTCATAAAAAATTGTAATTAAAAATTTCGATATTTTTGTAATTGTTGTTTTGTAAAATTAATCCATAAAAAATGCATTTAAAAAAAAATAAATTATTTCACAGTTTTTTATTTCAATTTTAATTATTATTTATATAAATTATTTATTATAGTATTTTTTCTTTTTTGATATTAAATAATCCTTGTATAATTGGTTTAAAAAAATTATTGTTTTTCGTTTTTTAAAATTGTTTAATTATAAATTGTTTTAAATTAAGAAACCCACAAAAAATTATATAAAATTAATTAAAATATGTAAAAAAAAAATGTCATTAAATTTCAATTTTTTTTTTTTTTCTTGTTTAATTTTTTCACTAAATTATACAAAAATACTGTAAATTTTATTTTTTATTATATTATAATTTACTTAATATTTATATTGAGATTATTTTATATATATATATATTTCTGTTATATATATATATATATATATTTTAAATAAATAAATAATACAAGATCCGTGCACGTCTTTACCGTTCTCACGTTCAAAACGAACTGATTTTCTATAAAAAATAATTTTATTAACTTGAATTTTTTGTGGTGTTCTCGGTAAAAAATAATTATTTTTGTTGTCGTTATTTGTGACAATACACCAAGTTCGGTTGTATCTAACCGACTAGTTTCAAGTTTTCAGTAAAACCAATAAACCCAACATCAAAAAAATAAAAAAAAATTGTTGTATATAACAGAAAAACGTATGAACGTATAACAGAAGAGCAACAAATTAATGTTTAAATATTGTAAAATTGTATGTATGTATATGTTTTGTATATGGATATAAGAAATTTTTATATAAAAATTGAAATTACTATAAAAGATATTATTTGTATCTTATAGATACATTTATTTTGTACTCATGATTTTATGCTCTTTTAGTATCTTATTCTCATTTATTTTTACATATACATACAAATTCATGTTTAGTCTATATATGAATACAGTTTTTATGCTTTTTAGTGAATTTTGAAGAGAATTTTTCATATACTTAATAGATTTGCAAATAATTTTGTTTAAATGGAAAGAGATAAAATTGAATTTATTTAAATTAAATTGAAAATATTTTATAGTTTATATAGATAATTTTATATATATGTATCAATTTTATTTTTATTAATTTCAAATTTTAACAGTCAACATTTTTATATTATTAATCAATATAAAAATTATATTTTTTAAATTTAGTAATGTTTTAATCTAATTTCCAGTTAATTTATTAAAAATTGATTAACAAATTAAAATTATTTTTTTGATATTTCAATATTAAATGAAATCTTTAATAATTCATTGAAATTTTATATTAATATTTTTAATAATTTTCATAATTTTCGTCTGGAATCAATTAAAATGAATAATAAACGTAAATTTCTTAGTGAAATTATTTTTATTATAATTGGAAAATTGATTTACAATAATTGTGAAATTATTGTATATATATAGAAATAATTTTACAAAAATTATATAAAATAAAGAAAATTTAAAAATAAATTTTTCTTAAAACAATTAATTAATAACTAACAAATTGATTATTATTAATTGATTTATTTTATTAACAAATAATTTATTAATAAATTCATCACAAGAATTTACGTCTTAGAGAATTTCGTTAATATATAACAAAATTTTATAATTTAAAATTCCCAATTTAATTAGAAAATTACGACTTAATATTTTCATAAATAAAAAATTAAATAAAATTTTCAATTTAAATTATTTTTCTTCTATTTCTTTACTAGACAAAATAATATTATGAATTATTTTCAATTAAATAAAAACAATATGATTTAAAAAACTTTATTACGAAGAAACAAAAATCATGAAAAACAACAAGTTTCCTTCAAAAATTATTTTATCATCTCCTCTCAGTACATTTTTTATTATAAATCAAGTAATTTGACTACGTGATAAATAATCTACATTTTATACGTAGAATTTAAATCTACAAACAAACATAACAAAAAAAAAAAAAAAGTATCTTTTTTTGTAGAAACGAAAAATGACAAAGAAGAAACTCAATACATAAATTACAACAACATTTTTCATATATATATCTATACATATATATTATTATTATTTTTTTATAAAATTTAATAAAATAAATCGACGACGTCATTATGCCTACGTATTTATTAATATTGTTATTTAGATTTTTATAATTTTTTATAAATTTTTATTTAAAAATCACCACCACAAATGGTAAAACACAAATCTCTTAAGTTTAATCTCTTTAAACTAACTGAAATCTGAAGTGTATATATAGTAAAAATATAAAAATATCAAAAAAACTGAGAAAACCTATATAAAAATTCGATTCTCTTCAAATGAACCAACAAAAACGAATAATGTATCTGACAGATACAATAACAAATATTTTGTGTAAAGATACGAAATTTTATGTTTTTATATGTTTTTACGATTAAAAAAAATACATATTTTAAATTGAAGAGAATATAAAATATCACCTTCTATACTTTAACTTTACTTACGTGGTTAAGGTCTCGTACAGTCGAACTTGTCGTACTTTTCGTATATAATAGTAAAACTTTATTCTACGGTCTACGCTAAATAATTTCATATAAATAACTAAAAATAAAAAAAAATTACCAATGAGCGAAACCACGTGACTATTAAATTCTCTTTTACTTTCTTTTTTTGTTATTTTTATTTTTATGCTGGAAAATTCTCTTTTGATTTTTCTTTATATATACCATCAAAAAAAGATTGTTTTTTTTTTTTTGGTATGGATTTTTTTATTTCTATACATTATAATTACATGTTTTTCGGGATAAACCAGAGAGTTATGCACATTTTTATAATCTATCTTTATATATATACCAAAATTATATGTTGTATGTACATATATATCTCAGAGTATTGGGAATATTATATGAAAATAATAATAATAATAAAAAAAAATATGCTGATTTGTTATAGATATTTTATACTTCAAAAAAGAAGGTGTATATAGATTTTTCTGTTGTTTTTTTTGTTGTTGTCAATGTAGAGATTATGCTTAGGATAAAATGTATATTTTGTTGCTTACTGACTTGTATATACAATTTCGTATGTACAGTAAACGTAGTTAGATAGATTTTTGTTATACGGTTCATATGAATTTTCCATATTATAATAAAATATTTTGTATATATGTCGTATAGATATAATGTATCTACGATTATATATGTATATATATATATGTAAAGAGAGAAGGTTATGTTGAGCAGTCGATTATGCAAAATTATGTAAAATAATTTTGAAAAACAAAATAAAACCAAATTTTATTTTGTTTGTTTGGTTTTATATCGTATTTATGTTTTAGATACATATTTATAAATTATAATATGTTTTAATAGAGAAGTTCCATAATTGAGAACAAGACTACAAGACCCAGAGAAGAAGTATGTAAAAACAAATTAGAGAAAAAGTTTTTTTTTATGTCGTATTAGTTTAATTTTAAAGTTATTTAAATTAATTTTCATTATTATTATTATTATTATTTTGAATAAATTTTCTATATTATTTCATTTTCTTATTATTTTGATAATGTACACACATACATAAATAAACAATTTTTATGTATACATAAATTTCATATTTTTTATTGTACATATTTTGTATCTATATGTATATGTAGTTGTAGATATTTATTTCTAATTTTTTTTTTTGTTTAGTTAAATTTATATATATTACTTTTAATGTTTGGTATTTAAAAGTGATTTAGCAAAATATTATGATGACTGATTGATATTTATTATATTTATGTAGCTATGTATATAAATATAATATATATATTAGCATAAACATATATACAAACATTTTAGATATAACAAATTTTTTATATTATGTTAAACTTTATTATATTTAATTTTAAATTATAATTTACATAAATATGACGTATTTATGTTATATGTTAAGAGGAAAATAACTTTAAAATAAAAAGTTTTTATAATACTGGAAAATTTTTGAATTTTTTACTTTAATGAATTTTATGTTTTTTAATTATATTTGTTATATTTATAATTTTATAATTAAATTTGTTTCTAATCTTTTTTGTACGTCTTTGATTTTCGTTTTGTATCAATTTATTACGTCTAAAATATTGTAATCATTAAATTAAAGATTATATTTAAAAAAAAAATTGAATTTATTTTTTTACATAATATTGAAATTTTTGTCTATATCTGAGAGTGTTGAATAAAATTTTGAAAAATAAAAAAAAATTATTTAATTCTCAATCAAAATCAAAGATTTTTATGTTCTAAAAATAAAGTATTTCGTTTTTATTTTACTCTATAAATATTTGTATATTTGTTCTGATATATATATAAATATATGTTGAGTAAAGTACGTACATATATTTTGTATTTATATGATTTTCAATACATAAATATGTAAATATATATTTCTGAAAAATTTTAAATGACTAGGTGCACAGAATTTATACTAAAATTAGAACATATTTTTTGATGAATTCAAGAAGAAATTTTACAAATAAAAAATTTTATAAGAGATTTTTTTTTGTTTTTTTCTTTCTATCTTTACGTTTGATTTCGATTTTTTTTTTTTTTTTTAAAAAATAAAGCATTAACATAAAATAAAAAGCTTTGAGAAAAATATTATTTTAAAGATAAATTTATTATTTATAGAAAATTTTAATAATATTTAAATTTATAAGATTTTTTTTATTTTTTTTCTGATTGATTTATAGATCATTTGTCTTGTAAGTTATTTTAAAGAATTGATTATAAATTTATTAATTGCTAATTTAGTATATAAATAGAATTTTTAATTAGTTTTTTATATAAATTTAATTTAATTAATTTTTGTTATTTATGAAATTTGTTAAAATTATGATAAATTCAATATTGATTATGGTCGTTAAGTTATTGAAATAGTTTTCGATTTGTTATCTATATTAAAATGGTGACTAATGTTACAAGTCCTTCGAGTTTTGTCGCTGTGGTGATGAGAAAAAAAGAAAGTTAACATTTTGTGTGTGAATGTGGTAGTTTAGCACGATCCAGGTAATTCGTCTTCCAATTATTCGACTTTCAATTTCGGATTTTTAACACTTTTAAATTTAACACTTTTAAATTTATATTTTTTTGGGTGTTTCTCGAAATTGTTACTTTTACGGTTTTGGAAGTTTTTGGTCTAATATCCTAGCAAAAGGTTTTGCACATCTCAGACTCATACGTTGAAATTTCATAAATTTAACAATGCTTTTTTAATTATTTAGTTATTCTAATTCGCGATTGGTTCTAATAATTTACTCTCCATTATCGTTTAATTTTGGTTCAACGAATTTCGTAGTATTTGAAGTTTTATATAAACTTGAGGAATTATTTTGAAAAAGGATCAGAAACTTTATAAAAAACAGCTGGTTTTTTGAAAAATAATAATTGTTAGGAATCAGGACGAGGAGTATAAGGTTCCATTGAGAACTCTTGTGTTGATGGACGATCATTTGGTTTTTCTACATTCTTCTTAACTTAACTTTACCTAATGTTAGTATATTTACTTTAGATATAATACAGAAAAATTAAATCCTTGATTAAAAAATCCTTCCTTAGTTCAAATCTGATCTAAAACAATCAATTTCCGAATAAATTTGCATATAAATGTCAGAAATTTGACTGTTTCTTGTTAACCTGTTCAAAATCAAATAATTTTATCCTAATTATTTAATCAGAATTTAATCCAAATCAAATTTTAAAATATTATACAAAAAAAAAACTGGTTTTATCATTCCAAAAATGTTGAAGGTAAAAATTACAAATTTTTCATAATTTTGCATATTGAAGACGTTATGTTTTCCAGTCCGGAATGTGTTCTACACGGACGTATACATTATTATACATATAGAATAAAGAAATAAATATTTGGATTTTCGATTGATGAATAACTGCTTCACTTAAGACAGGTCATAGAAAGAAAAGGGAAACTATTAAAAAACTAATGGCCTGCGAAATTCTATATGGCTAATAAAAATGAAAATTTTTATTGAATTTTTTTTTTTATAGTTTTTTGATTTGAATAGATATTCTGATAAATTTAGTTATTCAACAAAGTATTAAGTTATTTAGTTAAATAACTTAATGCTTTGGAAATTGACATTCAAATCCTAACGCATATGGTCAGGCAAATCCTATTTTCCAACCTATAAGATCCTTGCTTGTAGCTTGAATAATAGGATTTTCGATTTAATGGGCAATAATAATTATGAAATTTTATCGAAATTCTCAAGAAACTTGTGAAAGGATATTCACCCAATATTTAATAATTACTTGAAGCTGGACTAATCCAACATTTAACTAAATTAGATTGCAAATTTTTATCTAATTTCGTGTTTAAATTACATGGAAACATAAAAATCAAATTTTCTATTTCAAATTTATCTTTTTTAAAATTGATTTCCTGTTTTAAATCTTTGTTTTCTGATGGTTTAAAAAAAATTTTTTTTACCGCCATGTTAAAACGTCATTTACACGAATTTCTTTTGACTGACATTTTGTAATCAAAATATTTCTTTGTTTTTTTTTTTATTATTATTTTTGTTGTAAATATTACAAATATTACAATTTTGTGTCTCTACTGAATAAGGGTCATTATTATTGACTCCCTTTTTTTATTCAATAAAAATTTGCTTCTCGCAGTTTAACTTTGTATAGCTATATCCCAACAACTGCATTCATATTCCTTAGTTGGTTATATTTTTCAAAATTCTAGAGACATGAAGAATATGAAGAAAAAAAAAATCAACAGCATTTTTGATGTAGAGACGGATAAAGGTTAGAAGTTTATGTATAACCGTCGGAAAACCAAACATTTTAAAAGAATTATAGATTTTATTTTGAATAATATTTGACTTTTTGAATAAGGATTCCTTTTTTTCTGTATATTTTGACTTTATGAATATAATAAAATATAAATTTTTATGATACGAGATTATATGTATAATATTTTTTTAAGACACAGCTGGTTTATTGGTTAGTTTAGGGTGAGAAATAAATGATTTTCTTACTAGTACTTATTATATATTTGCAGTTTACTTCTTTAGGGGATGATTTGAATTTTTTATTTTAATGATTGCAATTGATTTAGTTCAGAAATTTTAATTGTTATAAAAGGAATTATTTAGATTTGACAATTTAGTGTTCGATTATATTAAATATATTTATTTTTGTGTAATATTCCATCAATCAAGGATAATTTTGAAAATATAGTGCTAGTGATTTTTTATATAGGATACGGAAGGAAACACACAAGGATTTCCTTTAAATAAACAGCCTTAACAAAAGTTGTAATAAGTGTAATTTTACTGGGTAAACTTAATTTTGATTAAAATATAGTCCTTTGTCATATATTCGTAAAGCATTACAAGCCTGGACACCGTAGAAAAGATGAAACATATAGAAATATGTGAAAGGTAATTAAATTCGCTTTGTAAAGTTGGTTCGATTTAAAGTTTTCTGCTCTGGCGTTTTGGAATGTCAAATAATTTTAAAAACAATTTTTCTTTTTCATTGATATTTCTATGTTTTTTGCATTTCAAAATTGCAACGGCGCGACCAGAGTAGCTTCAGCATAACTTCTGTCGTATGTTAATTTCCAAAATTTTGAGAATTTCGGATCTCACTAGGTGAGACCAATAAGTGGCGAAATATTTTGCCTAAATGTAAACAAAACTTTACTCCCTTTCACTGAATCCAGGTTATTCCCATCGTTAACATAAACTCTATAGATCCAGAGAGCTCCCATCATTAATTATTCACTAATCAAAATATCGAACTGAAAATTCCCTCAGTTAAAATATATTTTATTGACAATTTAAATAAGAACTTAAATTAACAACTTAAATTATGATATATTAAAACTTTATTAATATTCTTTAAAGACCTAAATTCTTTTGACCTAATTTAATGCTTATTTACATCAGATCACAAAATTTCCAATTTTTTTTATTTCAAAATACAAAACAAGTGTAATTCAGTAAAAAGTCATTACTAAAAAAATTTAAAATAATTTTCCCCAAAAAAATAAATTTACCATAATTTTGTAACAATAAAAAATCCATTAAAAAAATGTTAAGTAACAGAGAAAATTAAATTAGAAAAACCAAAAAAATAACGAAAAATAAAAATATTCAATTTTACAATAATTTACACAGTTAATTAAAAAAAAAATTATGAATTTGTAAAACATATTTTTATTAAATGCCCATTTAATAAACAAATCATAAAAAAAACAGCATAAAATTGTTGCTCAATTATTGATTCATTTTTCTTCACATATTAAAATGCTTTTAATTAATTTTTGTGGTAAACATAATTTTTTTTTTTGGAAAATTTTTGATTTTTGGAGGGTTTTCCTTGAATTTAATATAGTTTATATTTGGATGAGATTATGTCATTTTTTTGGGTTTAACTATTCGTTTCCAACGTTTTAAAAGGATTCAATTAATTATATCTAATTTAACCAAATTCTCTCTGAATTAAAGGTTTATAGGAAAAATACTAGACTTTTCACACCACTTAATTAATCATTATCATAATTTAAATATACTGATTTTTTTTTAAAATGAAAAATCATTGTTCAACTTGTCATTATGTTTTCCATTGTATTTTTCATATTTCTGCAGTAATATAAAACAAAACAAAAATAATAAAACTACAGACAACAAACAATTAACGAAAATGGAACTAAACCACTTAAAGTTGTGTAAAAACCTTCATTTAACCCACCCTGGCCTGGTCTATACCTTTTAAATATACAATTTCCAAACGAAAAACATATAAACATAAACTCTAGAGTAGATCCAGAGAACTAAGAGATAATAATATCAATTTTATTTTGATTTTTTAAAATAAGAAAACTGAGAGAACAGAAAGAGAATATTATAAAAAATGATTTTTTTTTTTATATCTGGTGGCAATCATACCAACAACAACAACATTTATATCTATATGTAGCTTTACATAAATGTATCTTTTAAAGTATGTATTATAATATCGCGTAAATGTCATAAATTATGTGCGGACGGAGACGACGATGACGACAACAGAACAAGTATACAATTTTAAAATAAATAATATAAATTTTATTGAAATTTGAAATTATTTTATGTATTAATTTTATATTTCTATGCTTTTTTGTATGTAATAACTTTTTGGTTAAAATATGATTTGTGAATTTTTTTTTTTATAAATAATATTTATTTTTAAATTTCCATAAAATTATTTGTGTTATTTTTATTTATTGTAATATTTTTGTTTTTTTATTTAATTATCTTATCAATTTTTTTAATACATAGCAAATATAAATATATGTAAATTTTTTGCTTATGGCTTTAAAAAATTTGAAATAAGGAAGGTTTTTTTTTGTTGTATCTTATGTTATATGTATATAATTTAAATGATTTTTTTTTTTACAAAATCATTTAAATTTTTATTATAGGAAAAACTTGTTTTGTAAACATGATTTTGAAATATAAATGAAGAAAATATTTAATACTATATTATTTTTAAAAGTATGATTTTTGTTATTAATCTTTGAATTTTGTATCCAAAAATGTATTGTAAAAATCGTTCCTAAATTGATAAACATAATTTGTGGTCAGGTTAATTAATATTTGCAATTATATTTGATAAGGAATTTCGTGATGAAGTAATAAATGTTTGGGTTATTTACGTATGTAATGAACTGCACAAGATTTATAAGGATTTTTTTGGCAACATTGCCAAGAATTTTAAAATTTTATGTGGAGAGTTGATGATTATGTTAACATTCATGGGTATCACGTGTATGAAAGATACTTAGATGATTTAATGGTTTTTAGAGGATTCTAGTTTCTAATTTTGACCTGTATTCGTAAATAATTTGCGCTGATTTTTCGCCTTTCCTATAATTTAATTATACTAAGCTAAAATTTGAATTTAAACTGAAATATGCTGTCAAATGAAGTTAATATCGTATATTTTCGAAATATTCATTTTAATATTATTTTCTGATGGTTTTTTTTTCGTGTAACTCACAAATTAATTAACTAAAAAGCAAGCTTGTATATTGTATTGATATTACGAGTGAACGAAATTACAAAATTATAGTATACACTTGAAAAATTATTAAAGATTTCAAGAATTCAATTCGTTTTTTTTTTTCGAATAATATAAAAATCAGTTAACCACTCACTAATGATTTGAAATTAAACATAATTATAACTTATTATCAAATACAATTTATTGGAAAATATTGTATTAAATGAATTGGAAGTTTTAATATGTTTCAATTTATTAAATTGTTTGCATTAAACAAATATTAAAATCAATATAATTACAAGTTAAAGAACTAAAATAAACAGAATATCTTCAAAAGCGTCGTGTAATTGAAGTGTTCTGTATGTTATTTATTTCAAAATCTTTTAAACTATTAAATTTATTTCAAAATCAGCTTTATCGTGCTAATAATTTGTCAGGCAATACAAAATATATAAATTTGTAATACGCAAAATTATTACGTATTTAAAAATTAAATTCAATTTAATAATATCTAACTATAGATACAATAAAAAATTAATTCTTTTGATTTAAATTCATTTATGTTTGTAATACATAATTGATAATTTTTTGGTTAATACCAAAAATAATTGACTTTTTCTATTTAACATAATTCGTAATGACATATCATAACAATTTATTTACATAATTTTCTATAAGTTTTAATACTATCTACGCATATAATAAGATACAAATTCCACACTAATATTTTTTTACATCATAAAAACATATTTGTATCTAAATTAACTACAGAATAGAGCATAATTTTTTATTATTGTTGTTACTGTTCTTTATATTTCATTTGAATAGAAAAAATAAATATGTAATAAAAAAAAAAATGGTTTTAAAAGAGAGAAAAAAAAAACAATTTTTTTTTTTTTATAAATCAAGATATTTTTATGTAGTGGCCTCGTCAGATACAATATACAGAGAGATAATGAGAGAATGGATAAAAAAAAATGTAATGAATTTTTTTTTTTTCTAATTTTTTTAAATGTGGAAAAGTTTGTAAAAAAAAAAAACCGACTATAATAATAGGCAGTGGTGGCTATTTTGTGGCACTAGGTCTATATAACATAATTTTTTTTGTTGTATACATAAAAGTATCTATAAGATATATATTTATAATATGATGAGTACGTATCTTTTTTTTCAACTTTAAATGTTTTAAAAGTGGGTAAATTGTTATGAAAATATGTAATTTTTTTTATGTGGTTTCATATTTTGGTATACTTAAGATGAAAATTACACTTTTAATATAAAATTATCATGTTTTTTTTTTACAGATTGGAGAAATCTAATTTAATTATAAGTTTCAATTAACTTGGATTTTTAGTTTTCTAATTATTTAAGTTTTTACAATCATAATTCGTAAAATTAAAACAAATTGATTCTAATTTTGCATGAAGGTGTCTATAATTTGAAGGTATGAATTTAATGAATCAAATTTTACATAGTTTACCTATAATGAATGTCGTCACTTTTGTTTTTTTGGTAATATTACATTTAAAACAAAATTTTTAATAAATTTTACCTATACCAACAATTGTGAAAGTACATAATTATTTTATATTAATCAATACCTAAAAATTTTAAGGTATTAAACAGGTAAATTTATTGTTTTTCAAATTTCCTATAACGTCATTATAAAATATAAATAAAATCTGGTTTATACAAACTTGCCATGACGATATTAAAATATCTCTTATCACAATTGAAATTAAAATGGTGCGATAAGTTTTAGATAATTTTTATTAATTTTACAATTTTAAAAATAATAAGAATTGAATACAAATTTAGTTAGTGACGTCCATATTTAAAATATAATGATTTCATTTCTTTGAAATATATTCGAATTAAAAATAAACAAATTTCTTTTAAATTATTTTAATTTTCTTTATTAATAATAAATTAATTTGTAATTTAATTAATTTAATTTATACAATTTGTGATTTTCCGAACTTTTGATATATTTTGTAAAAAAAATCAGAAAATTTTATTAATGCCTACATAAATTTTTATACTGTTTCCGGTTTGCATATTTTTTCAACAAGATGAATTCGATTCTTCTTTAGGATTATTTTATGTTGCATGTACTTTGTTATTTTCTTCTCTCATCCTTTTTTCTTAAATTTCTCAGAGTAATATTTTTAATCTTATAACTTAAGTCCAACACGGTGCTAATGCTAAGCAATAGGTTCTTATTCTTAGGTAAATGTTGTTTAAGGGTTTTCCAGTTTTCACAGGTCTCCATCAAAAAAATGCCAATACTGCAGAAATAAATTTTGAAATTGTAATTTCTTTTCATTATCAATTTATTTTTTATAGCATTTCATTTAAAGCTTAGTACGTAGATCAAGTGAAATGAAATTTTCAAACGAAATTTAAAATTTAACAAGCTTATAATTTCGCTTAGGTAGTACACAGCTCGCGTGAGAAAGTCATGAGAAAAAGGAGTTTTTCTTTCCAAAAGAACAGATGGCATACAAAAAAAACTCATTTATTGACATTTAATTTTTTGTTATTGGTTATTTCTATAGAATATAAATTAAATGTCAAAATCTGTAATTTGAAATGTTAAATTAACTTGTTTAATTTCCTTAAAAAATATTTTTCAGAATTTTTTCACGGCTATTAAACCTGAGAATTTGGATACAGAAGCAATGAAACCACGTTAAACAATTCAAATAAAATTAAATTTCGGATCAATTGCCAAAAATTTGGAACAATGTTCAAAACTGACTAATTTTAATCTTGAGCTGCGTACCACTAATCGTAATCTTATCGTAAGCCAACTTTGATTTTAATATGGTTATCTTTCCTAATGTGAAGTAGTGTACGGGCCGTTCCACCTTATACTAAAATTGTATTCTTATCAAGTGCAATTTAACAATTATTATTATTATAATTTTCAGCTGAGAGTGTCACTATATTTATGGCCTTGGATTCGGAACTATGATAATATAATGTCGTTATAATTATATATTAAAATTGATTAGATTAAAATATTTACATTTATTATTTATATATGAAAAATAGAAAAAAATCATAATTTAATTTTAAAATTTCTTTACTGTAGTACTGACAGATCCACCAGAAAATAATAAATTTCTTACAAATTTCGTAATTAATATACGTTACGTATACATATATGTAATGTCACGTTACATATATATTTAAACTCTTTAATATTTGTATAATATTAAAAATAATTATTATTATAATAAAAGTCTATAAAATTTTAGGATAACCCTTGAGAGCACGAAATTTTCATATAGTACATATATTTTTGGCTCATCTATTACATAGCATTTATATATTACATGGGAGAGTCAAACCATTTAAACATTTATATGTTGTGTATCTGATAATGCTCCCACATGTATTTTCTAATAGAGCATAATATAACAGTATTTATATATAAGTATGTATATACAAAAGTAAAGTATCTTTATTAGAGGGATTTTTCGGTGTATTAAAATTTTCCCTTTTTAATTTTTTTTTTGTATTTTTGTCACCACGTAAACGTTATAAAATACTCAATAATTTTTTTTTTTTGGTATCATAAAAACGTATAAATGGTGACGACCGACGAACGTAGAGTGTTAAATTTAATGCTTTAAAAAAAAATATATTTATATATTTTATGAATATAATTTTAAATAAATTTAATACGAAAATAAAAAATTATGTATTCATGTTTATCGCAGTTTTGTATATATGCGAAAATCAAGCATAAAAATTCAATATGTTGAAAAAAGGTTTAACATAAAAAAATAAAATAAAACTTATGAAAATAATATGAATTTTTATTTAAGTTAAATATTATATGTAATTGTTAAATGAATAACCGGAAAAAAATTTAACAATATTAAATATTAATTTTCATATATTTTTGATACGTATGGAAAGAATTATTAAAATTTCAGGACATTTTATGACCTAAAAATTTTGTTGCGTTTTTGAATTGTCATTAATATTTAGTAAAAGTGGAGTATTTACTAGTTTTAAGGTTATTTAGATATCGAAATTCCTTCGTCATTTATTCAGAAGTCATTGGAAAAATTACTTAATTGAAAAAAATAATATTAAAATTTTGATTTGCTAAGAAAGGGATGAAAATTTCTTAAATATTTATTCTGAATTTGCTACTGTGAAATTTATCATATTAGATTGAATTGAATTGTAAAGAAGATCCGCTGGCGGTTCATGCACTTACGCCAATATATTTGAACCTTTGTATTCCCCGTATCCGTCACGTTACATATGCAGCGGAGAATAGATTAGCCAGCAACTCATTCGACCGAATTCTAGAATTGATTTCCAACTCAGAACTTATGCTTTATGCAGTTCGTTCATGTAGAAAAAACTAAAATGTATTGACCTTGCAACTTGCAGGTGCATAAGACAGAGACAATAACAGAAAAAAGTGTTGAGTTGCTCTCATATTCAAACCTCGTACCTAGACCATACGGTCCGTTGTACCCCCTTAAGAAACGTTACCCATTTTCACCACGAATCGTGCCATCCCACTTCTTTTCTAAAGTTTATCAGGTTAGCAGGTTTTTTCTTGCTTACTTCTATTCTATTAAATAAAAACCGAAATTTTTTAATTTTTTATTACACAGAGAAGGAAAGTAATATAAAAGCCATACAATTGTCTCGTCATCCTCAGCACAGCTTCTACAAGCGGTTTCCATTGTCAGAGTGGAAACCATTAATATGAGCAGCTAATATTGAGCAACGTATTTGACTTAACATATGGTAATATATAAATATCTAATTCTTTAATAAGTGGCGTTAAAAGTTTGCGGAACATTTAATCTTGAGAACGTAATTGTTTATGTGTGGATAGACAATGTAATTAATTATCTTGTTTCTAAATCACCACATATCCTCCTCCCCTAGATATCTGCACATGAATTAATAATATTTTGACTTAACCCATTCCCGAAATGTGTAAAATTTTTATGCAAAAATTGATTTTTACTATTTTTTTTAAATAGAATTTAGTTAAATTTTCTATTTCATATATTTATTTAAGCAATTATACATGATTTTTCAGAATTTACTATTCAATTATATTCTAATTATCACCATTTATATGTTACATAACGAAAAAAAAACCAATAAACCAAAATTTCAATTACATATTATAATTTTTAACATTATTATTATATAATATATAATTTTTTTTAAAAAAAATTATTATTATGAAATCTATTATTTATTATCCAGTTTAATAAGCATTACATAATATAAAAAAAAACCCTATATATAAAAAAAAACCCTCATTTCTATCCAGTGGTTAATAAAAATCATATTATTTTATAAATATATTTCTATTGTTCAACAAATAATTTATGATTATATGTACAACCTACTGACAGCATAATATTAATATCAAAATAACA
This sequence comes from Rhamphomyia laevipes, assembly GCA_963920725.1. Taxonomy (NCBI): domain Eukaryota; kingdom Metazoa; phylum Arthropoda; class Insecta; order Diptera; family Empididae; genus Rhamphomyia; species Rhamphomyia laevipes. The sequence continues at coordinate 9,868,783 of OY987256.1, read as the reverse complement.
AAATATCAATCAATTTTTATATACTAATTGTTTTTATAAGGATATTTATGTAATTTTAATAAATCGGAAAAAAAATCATAAACTAATAAAATTTTAATTGTTTTATAAAATCAAAATGAAAAATTTATTGACGAAATTGGCTTGACTATAAAATGGCGTGAATTTTGAGGTTCAAAATAATAATTGTAATACAAAAAAACGTATGTAACTAGGAATTGAACTTAAATCAAATATATGTTTTTTTTTGGTATCACAGAAATATAGAATTCTTCAATCCCTCTCGTTATTCAATATATAATTCCATAAAACCAAATCTGAAAAACCCGAAATGAAAAAATAAATAAATAAAAAAGTAATTTTTATAAATCGAATATTTATTTATTAAGAGTAGCATAAACTCAGCATAAATATAACATAAGTGTAAAATCTTTTTGTATAAATATACATTTTTTTTAATCCTGAATCAAGGAAAATATTCTTACTAAATAATGTTTTGTGTACGTACGTACATAAAAAAAAGCGGGAAGCCCAATTTTTTTATGCTGTTTTGTAAGGAAATTCTGTCAATTCGTGTATAACACATACAAATAAATATTATTTTTTTTAAAGTAGCTAACACCATTATTATCCCAGAGGCAAAATAGTCATCATCCTGATTTCTGGATAAATGTTTTTCTGATTATCTATATATCTGGTATGGGCTTGGGCTGTTTTGTAATATTTTTTCGGAGGGAAACATTATTCCTTCAAAATTGTATTCAAAATTGTTAAACAGAAGAGGGAAATTGTTTTTTATTATATATATATATTTATGATTTAAATATGTGGATTATAATAACATAATGTTAAACAGGAATTTTATTAGTATATGGAGACGGATGATACGATAGAATAGTGTAGTGTTGGTAAAAAGGAGGTCAATAAACAAAGCAAAGGAAATTATTTATTATTGTATATATATATACATATAGTCAATATGATTTATATTTATAAGGTATTTATAATTTTGTAGTAATTATTCAAGAGTGATTATTGATACTTAAAATAGAGGATCAGGTTAGAGGTGAATCACTTGAAAAAAATCAATTTTGTTTGAGGGTAAAATTATAAGAGTGATAAATAATTTGTATTAATATTTTTAATTTACATTTTTCATTGCACATATAATTGTAATTTGAAATTTTTTTCCTCATTTATTACCGGTGTTAATTTTAACACACACGCTAATACGAAGACTTTACAGTGCAAAAATAAGCAATAAACGCTGTGGTAAAGAGTCAAATAATTGAATAATAAACGTCAATAACATAAACAAAACAAAATAATTACAATATTGTTTAAATTTTATTTGACAGTTCAATGCGTTGCAACTTGCATTGCGTTGGTATTATATTTACTGTCTGGAGGTTACGTATACTTCAATTTACTAAAGTGTTTCGAGTTATTGTACATTTTTTTTTCTAATGAAAATTTGGTTTGGTACTTGAAGAAGTTTAACATGAGGATACGATGGAAAGGTTTGAAGTAATATTAATTAAATTCATTTAACAACAAGCCCTAAATAGCCTTTTATTTGTAAATGTTATGGATTAAGTATAAAGTGAGGGTCTAAGCGTCTAAGTGATATTACAATGACTAATATCCAAACTGACTTCGGAGGTGTTTTCATTCAAATCGAAAAATATCATTCTCTCAGCGTATTTAGACTCCGAACAGAATGGCCGCTCATAGCGTCACTCTATCTGAACCTGCTATAGTTCTTAAGTTCAGTCCATATTTGAAAATAATTTGCGCCTTATATCCGCGAATGGAGGCTTATAAACATAATGATCCATAGATTTTCTTCTAACTAAGCAAAATTGAAAATTTGCAGTTGCATGCTTGCCGATCAATGCAGTGTCAAATTAAAACACCAAATAATTTCCCATATTGTTTATTCGTATTAGGGCGATAAAACCTGTTTTTCTTGTCGGTTACTACCCCGCATTACTTTCGCTATTCTGCACGTTCTTATTTTGTTTCAGCTACTTCTGTAACTCATCATTATTTAATAATATTATAAATTTACTAAAATCGAAATTAAAAACTTTTTTATGAATTTGTTAAATTATTTATTATATAACCAGCTGCAATGCACCAAATTGTCTTTTGAAATCAAAAATCAGCTGTTTAAAATGTCGAATAAATTTATATTATGAAAAATTCTACAATACTGTACAAAAAAATTTCTATTGCAAATTCGACTTTCTATCACAATTCTTATTTATACCTGAAGATTTAAATTTCTTTTTTTTTCTATGCCTCAGTATTTATGAATTATCTATTTCACCTAATCTTAAGTATATTTTTATTTAACTATCTCTCTTTTTGGTGTCAAGGAAAATTCCCACATTCTTCAACAAAAAAAAAATGTGTACCAACATATTTCCAAATTTTTTTTTTTTATACAAATATAATTTTTGATTGAATCATTTTTCTTTAAATTTCAGGTATGCTTGCTAACTGTGCAGTGTATTGGTAAGTTATGATTTTTTTTTACAAATTTTAAAAAAGATAAACATTTTTTTTTGTATAGCTACTGTACTATAGCTTTTCGGGTACACTAACAAAATTTTGTGGGTACCTCACTAAAAAAACAACAACAACAACATTTGAGAGCATAAAAGGTTATAACACTGAAAAAAAGTGCTGACAGTGAAGACGAATGGTATATTTATTATTATTCAGTTTGAATTTATCTGAAAGTGTGAATGATATGTCGATATATGATTTTACTGTCTGTGTGTTACATACTTTTATGATTATTAAATACTTAAGTTTTATGTTCATATTCTTTTTTTTTGTTTTTGTTTTTAGTATCTTTACTGTTAATTATTTCAATTAACATTAAATACTTAAAATATATAATTTTCGTTATCTTATAGAGATTTATATCAAGTTTTGTAAGTCGATAATTTTTGGAGTAACAGAATTTGAAGTAATAAAAAAACTGTGTAAAATTTTAAAGATATTCGCAATCAAATTTTTGGCTCAAAAATTTTGTGTTACAACATTTTTGAGATATATTTTTTTAATTTTATCTATTTTTGAAGTGAGAATAGAAAAAAAGATAAAGATTTTTTTTTTATAGTTTTTTTTTTGAATTATCTTATAATACTTGTTTCCGGTTGATAAAATTGTTAAGATTTTATATAGAAAAATATTTTTTTTTATTATGTTTTTCTTAATTAAAACCAAAACCAAAAAAAAAAGTTTACTGATAAAATCTTGATTATAATATTTTTTTGTGATATGATTTGGAATTTGATCATCGAATAATTTAAAGTTATTTTATTATTAGGTCAAATATTTTGTAAAATTTATATAGTTAATTTATAAATTTTGCATCTTTTTCGATACAATTGTATAGCTTTCAAGGTGTCGCAGTCGTTTATACATCAATATTACAACACTTCTGCATCGCACTCTGCACATACTTAGTCGGCGCATTCAGTCTAATTCCAAATCATATCGATACTGAAGTACTATAGGAAATGTTACAAGTTTTGATTTCTTGATTTTCATTTTCCAAAGCACTTCCAAAAAGTTACCTATTTCCTCTTCAGTATAGCAGTTAAAAACATCACAAATGCTGTAATCTATTAGATCATGAGGTATTTTCCCGATCACTAAATCATTGTTGCTATTATATCAACAACTTATTTGTCAACCTATTAGTTAATTAGTTAGTGGCATAAAAAGCTGAATTGATGCATTAACAGAAAGAGAGATTTATGGGTTTTATACGTTAGTCCAGTCAAATATAGTCAAATTTGGCTAAAAAACTCTTTGAAGGCTGATAACTACGCGGTAGCTCTAGCTCATATCACTGAATATGACAAATATAAATTTCATTATTGCTATTCTGACAGAGAAACTGTAAATATTGTATTAAGTAAAATAACCAGAAGAGTAAATTTCAATGTAGAGTTGATCTTTGCCGATGATGCAACATATGAAGTATGTAGTTATGTTCTGTGTGTGTTATCAGAATGATTTCATGATATAATTATTAATTTTATAGTTTGAATTTGAAGTAAATATATAATGGGAATTTCATAAATGAACTAACCGCAAAAAAAGTGCTAGTGCCAGTGACCATTAACAATAATAAATAGAAATCTAAATTAAATATAGTAGCTTAAAGTTGGCGTCACTATACCTCTCGGGCAGGTAAAAATGAACATATTTTGTTTCTTGAAAAGTGTCCTGTTGACAACCAAATAGCAATCTCTTCTGCCGCAAAACGCTTATAAAATATTGTCCTTCCATTTCATATAGTAGTCAATGGACACTCATAATGTAAATGTTATCCAGTCTATTCTCAACCATTCTCTAGTTGATCGCAAACTAGTTATAACCCTGTATACAGTACTAAATATACCGCTCCACTGTACAAGACCTACTTGGAAGTTGGAAGTATGAGTGCAAGAATAAATGTCAAAACAGAAGGATAAAACTACCGATGAATGCTGTATTAAATCGTTCTTTCCAAGCTGCAAAATTTTATTTTATTTTCTTAGAGATTCATCATGAATTAAACAAGAGAAAAATGATTTTTTCCGATAGTAGTATTTATAAAGTGGTTCATCATTAGTCTTGTGAGAAGAATGGCCGATTTTTTTTTTTATTAAATGTTTTGCTATATGTGTTAAGCCTTGGCTACATAGTTGCGATCAGCTCAGTTTCGATTCGTTCAGTATAGTTCAAATTGGACGTCTTCACTTATTTTGTGTAGGAAATCGATTGAGTGGACACTGGACACATAGGTGTGAATCGGAACGAATCGAATCGAAAGAGTTTGGAAATATTGGAATTTTTCGAATCTAAATTGAAGGACATCTCAAGAGGAATTAAATCTAATCGGTACATTGTAGCCCTTACTTTATCTCTTTATTTTTAATTTTTCAAATTAACTAATTAAAATTAGTTTTTTAATAGTTTTAATTTTTTTTAAGTCAGAGGGAGGCAAGCAACGTACCTTGTCCATAGCTATGCGAGCCATAAGATCACTAATAAAAAATCTTATGAAATATATTTAATTAGTACTCGACGGTTGTAATTATAATAAAATTATCTTCAAATAAAATGCATAATTAGAACTACAAGTTACGACAAATTACAAAATTTTCATAATTCTGCCTTTCACTTAATAATATCTAATAATATCGTCAATTATTTTCAAAAACTATTTATAAAATTATAGTATAAAAAGTGTTTTTTGTTTACATTTCTTTACTATTAAATGCTATTCTTAGAAATCTAAAACTATATAGCCATAAATGTACGGACGGCATTAATAAACTATATTTTTTTTTTAGTTTCATAAATTTGTTTCATTACATGTAAAAAGCTTTTCATGAACCATAAATATTTAACCTCCTCTCTCATTATTATTAATACGACAATTTTTTTTTGTTATATGTTGTTATTTTTATGCTTTTCTATAATATCGTAATTCTATATTAAAGATTTACTATATTTTTGTACTTGTTAAATGCACATACCAAATTCTATTTATAAATTCCACGAATCAATCTAATATAATACTGAAGAAAAAAAACCCCAACATTAGAAATTCTAGTGTAAATAGTTTTTGTATATATGAAAAAAAAAATTGTTATAAATAAAAATGTTGTAGAATTTATAATGAAAAATGTTTATATACATATAAAAATAAATTTAGTTTAATTTTCTAAATTTATAAATAATATATAATTTTTTTTTTTTTAGAATTAAAACGTAAAAAATTATTAAAACTTTTTCTTGGCGCAATTAAATTACATTTATTTTAAAAATAGAAAATAATTTTTAGTACATTATAGTAAAAATTTAAAACAAAAATAACGAAATTTATTAATAAAATTTTGATTATTGTTTATTATTATTAGGTTAAATTGCATTTTTTGTACTAAGCTATTTAAAGATGGCATTTAGAAATTTTTGAATTAGGTTTTAATATTGTTTTGTTTAATAGGATTAGTCTTTAAGTAGTAACTAAAGTGATCAATAAAATTCTTCCAATAAATTCATCCAACTGAAATTTGAAACATGATAACAATTTCGTTCAGATAATCTTTGGCTGGCTACTCAAATAAGATGGGAGATTATGTTTAATTACAAATTTTGTGACATAAATTATTTCTGGAATTAACTTAAACTGTAATGCCATTTGTACTATATTATTTTACGAACCCATCTATGAAATAGGGAAACTTCCGAAGATGAAAAGCAAATGAATTAATGAGATAAAGAAAACAATTTGATCTGAAATTGAAGTGGCTCTAAAATAGGATAATCTTTCACAACTTGTTAAATCCGATGAAATAGTGCCTAATGACATACAGGCATATTCCTGGAAACGAAAAAGGAAGGAATTAAAAAGATAGAAAAAACACAACTCGAAGAATTTTAATATTATCATTGGTACTTTCTTAATTGCCTAAAATTGAACCTTAACATTTGGTCTAATTCACCAAGATGGTAAAACTAATAATGCCAGAATAACGAAAAAACGGATGAATTTGGCTAGAGAAGGAATATACAACTCGAAATTATTTTTACAACACTGTAGAATTATCGTTTTTATGCCTTAAAAGCTACTAATAGCTAATCAATAGTTATATGGATTTCGTAAAAGCTATAATCACATAGGTTACCGCAGAGGTAATTCAATGTATGTGTTCAAACTTTCTTAATACGAGAATCTGATGTAAATATTTACAAAAATCATCATGGCTTTTTAATATTGTAATTAATTGTACCTGTATTTAGAGCAAAGATAGAAACCATTTATTATTTTGGCTGTGGTTCGCTGTGATTCGCTTACGATTCAATTTTTTTTAAAAAAAATTCTAATACTCAATTCTTAGTTACATATTTTAAATTGTAATTAACATTTAATTTTAACATTTGACAGCGAGAACTCTTCAAATAAAGTGTAACGTAATATTTAGATACATTCAAAATTGTGAACAAAAACTGACAGTTTGCATATTTTTTTTAGACTTTAATCGAACAATAATCAATTTCGTATAGGTTTCATTAATGGTTTGGTTCAGCGATAATTTCAAAGTTGGTTCGGTTGTCGTTTGCTTTTCGCACACAGAAAATTGGTTCGTTTAGTCGTTTTCTGGTTCCGTTCAATACCGGTTTCCATTTCTCATTTACACCAGTTTTAACTTTTAAGCTCTGCATAATCCAGAAGTTTATAGATTTCACTCGCGAAGTAACTTTGCTAACTACTGCAGCATTAGTGTAACGTGTAACCTGTAATTGAATGGATTATTAGAGTGTTTAATGACATTTTTTACAATTATCTGAACGTTTAGGATATAGGGTAATCTGTTGTGGTTCATTTAATTTTAAAACAATTTTTCTTTTAAAAATGATTCATAATTAATGATTTATTAATCGTAAAACTATAATTCTATCAAAAAAATATTTATATAATCTAAAATAATATATTACCACAATTAATTTGATTTTAACAATTTTATGTAATTTTAATTATTATGTTAAATGAATGAATAAATTTTTTTATTATCCGACTAATTAAAATTACGTTAACATTTTTAATATATTTTACACACCTTCCCTACACCAAAAACTCGCTACATAAAATTATTATTCATATATAAAAATTGTTGATGAATTATTATTATTATTACTATATATAAAAGTTTTTTTTCTCCACAATGCCATATGTTTTGTTGACCTGAACTGATACATCCAGACAGCACTGGATACAAAAAAAAAAATGTTTTAAATTTTTTTTTTTTTTTTAAATGTTCAAAACATGAAAAACATAATAATCATAATAATAAATATATAATATACAAATATATATGACTAATCAGACTTTAAAGCCATTCTGTATTTTATGTATATACATTACATTTTTATTATTATTTCGGTTAAATTTACAACTTAACAGATATAAGATATTTTATATTTGGGTACAAAGTAATTGAAAAAAAAACCCCAGTCTTTTTTTTGTTAAAAACACAACATAAAAATTGATTATTTAAATTTCATTGTCATACACATATTTTTATGATATTTTAGTAAAAAATACAAAAAATTAAAATCAACCAGAAAATTTTAAATGTTAAACATTTTTGTGATATAGAAAACCATTTTTTTCTTTTTTTTTTGGTTTTGTTTAGGTGAAAGAATGAGTGAGTCATTATTGTTGGATAATCAGTCAGAATAATCTACTAAAACGTACACAGAGTAAATACATAAATATCATAATTATTTGTTTATTAGATAAAAAATTTTGTATATGATTTGATGACAAATTTTAATGATTTTTTTTTATTATGGAAACTGATGAAGGATATGAAAAGTATTTGTTTGTCAGAAGTCAGATATAATTTAAACCCCCGTAGTTCCTAGTATTTTGACAAAATTTCATATGAGAGGGTCTTTCCCTAAAACAATTTGGAAATAATTTATATTAAAAATCAATAAAATGGAAAGTTTTTGAAAAAAATTGATAATAATATTCAAATGCAGACAAGCTAAGAAATTCCTACCCTCTATTTCTAATAAAAGGATACTTGAGGTACTTAAACTCTCAAAGAACGAAGTTCGCCTATACTAACCAATTTTCTCTCGGGACACTGTCGCCTCAACTATCACCTCAACAAAATAGATAGGTCACAGTCATCGCGATGTAGATTATATAACAAAGATGACGAGACTGTTGATGCTGAATATATTCTATGTGAATGCCTTGCCATCAATAGAATTCAACTATTCGGTCAATGGCTCAATAACGAAGATGACGAGTATTCGGTCAAACCCAAGAATATTGCATTCAGCCTACTAATAAATGTTCTAGGATTTATCAACAAACTAGCATTTGTAAGGACTCTAATTCTCCAGGACTCCAGGGTACTACAATAAGTCTTTTGGTCGCACTGGTTTTTATGGATATTTTCTTCCCAGCCCTTCACAAAATCTAAATCTAATATCAATATTACAAAAAATGCCAAGCAGCAGAACTACTACACCGCAGTAATTTTATATTAATGGACTACATTTTGATTGCCCAGCAGTTGTTTAACATGCTACACTTGTAAGATTTTATATAGATTAGTCTAAAATTGAGATTACAATTTACTTCCAGCGTTTTTCATTAACTATTATTTTTTCCGCAAGGTGTTGCTAGAATCAAATATTCTACAATCAAAATTTTTGAACCGTAGCGCCACATATCGGACAAAATTTAAAATTAAACTATAATTTCATCATTCTTTAATACATATCTTTTTTATGATGGCTTTAACAATCTTTTTGATGCCTAATGCAACGCTAATTCTGGTAGAAACTTAATACTAATCATCTTACCTTTCCAACGTTTCAATCTTTGTTCATTTTTACCATGTTAATAATTTCGTTTTTTTTATTTTTTGGTTTGGGAACACGTTCTAATTCGAAATACTCCAAATTTGTCCAATGTGCTACACTTTATTATATATTTATAGTTATAATTAGTAAAAACCTTACGGCGAATAGACTTACAGACGACGGCAAAGGGTTAACATAAACGTTTATTTATTTTGCAAAAAACCCCTCAAAAATTTGTAATTGTTGCAGAATTTGACAAGTAATGTGATAGTTTTGGAAAGTCCAATGTTGGTCACATCATTTTTTTTTAACTACTGGTTTTTTTTTCAGTTTATGTTTTATCTTTAAACTAACCTTAAATCATAAAATTTTGTTATCTGAAAAAAGGATTTTAAATTTCTTGTCGCAGTTGGTGGCTTCTTTATATTTAGTTACAAAAGATATAAACATAAAAATTGTAATTCTAATGGAAATTCATGTGAGTTACAAAAAAAAAAAATCACATATTTTTTTTTTTTGTTTACAAAATTCCATAAAATTAATAATAAACAGAAACATCAAAAATTGTTTAAAATCAAAATAAAAAAAAATGTTGTTAAATTGAAATTTAAGTGATAAGAAAATTAACTGAAGCATAATAAGGTTTTTGTAGATATATATTAAATAAATAAATATGTTATATTATTTATTTACAACTTTGAAAATCGAAAAATTATCGCCAGTACTAACAGTGTAGAGACCACTCAAAAAAGTTATGAGGAAATTATTTAAATTCTGTTCAATGAAAAGTAGAATAAAACAGATTTTTTTTTGTGGTTGTTGTGGAGGAATCATAAATATTTAATTAATTTAATTAATTATCATTTTTTTCACTTCCTTGATGGGAAACTGAAGAGAACACTGCGAAGTTGTCGATCTATTGTGCATTTATAGCCCATTTTCCTACAGTTTAATAGATTTAAAAAAAAGCTTATGAAGCCTCCCAATACTTCTTTAGTGGTGCTGGTGAGGAAGTCTTTTTCTAAAAGATGTTGTCGTCTTCTTGCTACTGCCTCGAAGTAACAGAGAATATTTTCTGTCGTTTCTTGGCCCATTTAGACAGAGGTGCCAGTTGTCTGTTTCAGCTAAACCCATTTTTTGTTGAGGTGGTTGTAAATTAAAGGACTGTATCCTCTTCTAATGATGTTTACATTTTAATATAAAATCAGAATGGTTCTTTAAAGATCTGTACTCAATTAGTACTTATTATTTTGTAATAGATTTAAAATAAATCTTTATGTTAACTTCATCAAATTTAAATAGTTAGTTTAATATTAGCTGACTCAATAGTTAGTTTGAAAAAATCCATACCCGTGAAAAGGATTTGTTATTTCAAAGAAATTAAATAAATTAGGATATCGATAATTGAGTTAAATGTTTCCCATGTTCATTAGAGTCTATAATACTTCATCATTTAATCAGTGTGTAAAATTTTTAACACCTCATCTCAGTATTGTGCAAAGTAGACTAGATTTGCAGACTGGTATTTACAGAATTATGATAGATAAATTACTTCAATTCATACGCAAATGTAATAGAATTAAATTGGTATTAGACCTACATAAATGTGAGTGAGGCATATTACACATTAATGCTACGCAATTGATTAAATAATAACCCTTTACCATTACGGGATTATGTCCAAAGAACAAATATCTTAGATCTACATAAAACAGTTCAATTAGTTCAATTTAGTTCAAGAGGTTTTAATACAAATATAGTCTGTATTCACAAATTAAGCAAGGACTACAATGTATCGATTAGATCAGTACCAATTCATTCAGTAAAGTTCAAATTTGACGTCTTCATATATTTCGTATTATGGAAAATTGATTGAGTCGATTGAAACCGAAACGTACCGAATCGGAAGTTTTTGAAACTATTGAACTTTAACGAATCCAAACTGAAGAAAATGTCAAGTAAAATTTGACAAATTCAAAAAATTTAATCTTTTGCAATTGTTAACTATGTTTTCAGTCTAATTAACCAGTTGACTGACTATCTGCACGAATTGAATTGAAACTCAACTGATCGATATATTGTAGTCTAAGCCTTAGTCCGCATTGTTAGCAGTAATACGGTGCCAAAATCGTAGTGAAATAAAAGATGTTATATAATTTGAATTTCAAAGAAAACTGACAAAAAGGATATTTGTATAAAACGCTGGACCCCAGATAGCTTTAAATTGTGAATGTTTGTTTTAAGTTTTCTAGAAACACTTTTGGAATGTAATGTTTATATTCAAAGTTTTGTAAATTTTGTATACAAGGTTTGGTTGAACCATGTCTTTTGATGATATTTGACATATCACTTTTATTTCTAATTTTGCTGAAGTGATAAACCCCTTTGATTATTTCCCCTTATGAAATATAAAACTCTGTATTCCTAAAAGTTTGTATATAAGTTTATAAAAAAAGCTGCTAACTAGGGGGAGCAGATAACTCATAGTATGTTGTTTAACAGCGATTTATGTCCAAAAGTTTTTTGTAATTAACATTATCTTTGTAACAAACAGTGGTTTCTTCAAAAATTGCTCATCTTTATTATTTATTGATTTAATTTTATATTTTTATTTGTTTAATAATAAATAATATTATTAAAATAACTATAATAAGTATAAATATGCGTTATCACGAATCCAACCTGTGTACAAAATTTCATTGAAATTGAATAATATTTACCATATGTTCTAGAACATATGAAATATTAATCGGAAATTTTAGCATGGACCCCCTCAGGCTACTAACTTCTACCTTAGTCTACACATGCGTAATCACGAATCCAACCTGTGTACAAAATTTCATTGAAATTGAATAATATTTACCATATGTTCTAGAACATATGAAATATTAATCGGAAATTTAAGCATGGACCCCCTCAGGCTACTAACTTCTACCTTAGTCTACACATGCGTAATCACGAATCCAACCTGTGTACAAAATTTCATTGAAATTGAATAATATTTACCATATGTTCTAGAACATATGAAATATTAATCGGAAATTTTAGCATGGACCCCCTCAGGCTACTAACTTCTACCTTAGTCTACACATGCGTAATCACGAATCCAACCTGTGTACAAAATTTCATTGAAATTGAATAATATTTACCATATGTTGTAGAACATATGAAATATTAATCGGAAATTTAAGCATGGACCCCCTCAGGCTACTAACTTCTACCTTAGTCTACACATGCGTAATCACGAATCCAACCTGTGTACAAAGTTTCATTGAAATTGAATAATATTTACCATATGTTCTAGAACATATGAAATATTAATCGGAAATTTTAGCATGGACCCCCTGAAGGTATTAACTTCTAACATGGCCAACACATGCATAATCAGAAGGTCTACCTTTGTGCCAAATTTCATTAAAATCAGATAATAATTACATGCTATAAAACACGTAATTATATAAAATTCGGAAACTAAAACTGTTTTCTAGGAACCCCCTGAAGGTCTCCAAATTTCAGGAGAGCCAACTAGATCCCAAAATTAGCCTATATATAAAATATCTTTGAAATCGGTTAACAATTACTATATGCTGTAGAACATATGAAAAAAAAAAAATTAAAAATTAAATCGGAAATTTAACATGGACCCCCTAATCCTACTAACCTGTAATTTGGTCAACCAATGTAGAATCATGAACTCAACCTGTGTACCAAATTTCATTGAAATCGGATAATAATTACAAGCTGTAGAGCATAAAAAAAATATTCTTCGGAAACTAAGTTGCTCATATATTAGTTTCCCATGTACGTACTGTACCTACCAACTACAAATTTGTGGAGTATCAAATAGATAACTAAATGAAACTGTGTGTTCAATATCATTGAAATTGGGTGAAAGGTACGGTAGATATAGATAGTTGAACTTATGAAAAGTAATTACGGATTTTTACATGGACCCACTGAAGTATTGTCTTCAAATTTTACAGACACCAAGTACATGCGGAAACTATCATATGTACCAAAATTTATGCTAATTAGATAAAAATTACTATATGCTCTAGAGTATATGAAATTTTAATCGGAAATTTTACCAGGGACCCCCTGAAGTTACAGACCTGTATCTTGGTAGGCTTGTGGACAATCATGATACCAACCTATGTTTTAAATTTCATCCAAATCTGAGACATGAAATTTTTTTTTACATTTTCCCGTAGAACAAAAACACGTAGGTTGCCACATAAATGGGGAAATCTAACATGGTCCCACTGAAAGGATCGATCTCATCTTGTACCGGCACCTGCGCGAGGTATGTTAGAGCCTGTGTGCCAAATTTCATTAAAATCGGACAAGCGGTTCTAGGAGATGTTGCTGCGCACATAAAAAGCGTACGCGTACGCGTACGCGTACGCGTACGCGTCCCCCGGACACTTTTTTTTTTTTGCATTTTCGGACTCCCCGACCTCGGAAACGCCTAGAAAAAAATTTTGAGCGAACTTTTTTTTTTGACCATCCAACCCATCACCAGACTTCATAGTATTTCATACTATTCGTAAAATGAATAAAAAACGCACAAAAAAAAAACTAATCTAAAATTCAAGCATAATTTTCCCTCAAAATATAAAACTCAACAGAATTAATGTCGTTAACCCTTTTCTTAATAAATTTATTTAAGTAAAGTATATAAATTTGATATAGTAAAACTTTTGCGGGGAGAATATAACAACATAAAAAATGTGAAAATAAAGCGACGAAAACGGAAAAAAATATAATTTTTTTTTGTACGTTTAGCGCCAAGCCGCTGAATATTTGTTGATGGAACACAAAATATATTAAATTTTGTTTTTTTTTTGTATACAACATATTAGCCTGATAGCAGATATCCAGAGGCCAAAAGGGAATTTATAAAAAATGAAATAAAAAAAATAAAAAACTTTGTATACCTTAAAGTTCAAGAGGTTTTGACGTATTGGGCGCAAATATACCGTTTTTTTTGGGTACCTATATAATATTATAATAAAAATTAAAATAATTATATTTTAATTTTTATGTAAAATATTTATACATAAAAAATGAAAATAAAAAAAGGTTTTTTTATTTTGAATATTTTCTTCATATTTTTTGTTTTTTCGGGGTTTATAACTTTTATAATATCCGATAATAATAAAGGAAATTAATTAATATTAATTTTTCAGTTTTTGTATTTGATTGTGATTTTGTTTTTGATGATATTAAATAATATGGAAAACTATATAAAAATTTATTTATGTAAAGCGGAAGTTAAAGGAAAAGGTAAATTTTATTGAGGACATAATTTTTTTTATGTTTTTGGTTTGTAGTATACATTTGCAATTTTGGGTGGCATTTTATGATGATGTTTTATATAATTAAATGAGTTAATCAAATTTTTGTGAATACAAAGTAAAGAAAATTTTTCATTATGAAATTGTTTGGAGCATTATATATAATACGATTTCTAACTACTTTAACACTTGAACAGCGTCTAAACTTAATGCCATTGCTATTGCTACATTCTCCACATAAATGCGACATTATCTATATAACACGTATACAAACAAAAACATAGTGGCAGATAGGGTTAATTGTTTGTTAGTAATTATTATTATCCTGATCAGGATCATAGATTTCTTGAACCCCAGACTTTTAATCTATTATTATGTTTACCATCACTTGACATTTATATCGACAGTAATAGCAATAATAATTGCTAACAAACAATTAACCCTCGCTGACCGCATGTTATTTTTTGTATACGTCTCTATAGAATGTAGCATTTATGGTCGGATAACTAAAATCATCCCATTTTCCGGAAATATTTATTCATTTCATATTATTTTTTAACATTTCATATTATTTTTTAACATTCATTGATTTTATAGATTACTCAATTAAATCATCTGCAAATTTATGTAATTATATTGTAAATTGATCAAAGGTTTACCAATTTCAAATAAAATAATGAAAATAATCAATATTGTAGTTATTATAATCGACATTGTAGCCATCATATTCAAAACTGTCTACTAAATTGTTTGTTTGTCTTAAGCCTGCAATGTCGAATATTTAAGTTCACTTTATAGTTACTCAAGCAAAATTTGAACTAAGCTTGGGTAATTTAAAAAAATGTGAATAATTTTGAATGGATATATAGAAAATAATGTTATGCTGATTGAAATCGACTGATTGAAACTTTTTAACATTTCTTTTTACCTATATTCACACGAATACATATCTAAAGTGTCAAAAGTGAAGCTTAAGCTCTACCCATCTTCAGCAGTTTACAGTCTGGTTAGGGATTAAGCTTGCTGATGAAGCTGTACACAAAAGTATTATAGATTTGACCCTATTACATTTTACAATAGTTTAAAAGTGACAATTATAAAATTTATCATTACTGTAACTCGATATGAATTTCATTATATGAGTTTCAATTCAATTCAGACTTATGGAATTCATTATAGGTCATTAGTACTAAAAGTCGTCTGTATGTTGTGAGTGATATGTTTCTAACTAAAAATATCCAATAAGTAAACCAAATTACTATATTAATTTTGGCAAGAGATGGTGAAACGTCGTACAGTTGCAGTGGTTGTGTCTATAAAATGGAAATAGGGGAATTAACGAATGTAAACTGAATATCAATTTTTGTCTAAATTTGATTAGGAATCCTAAATAATGCTGCAGATAATTTTTTTGCGCCTCTGTCACCTTAAAATGTCCGAAAAAAAGTTTAAACATAGAAATATCATGTCAAAAGCATAAGTTTAAGTTTTTATAAAATTAGTTGACATTTCAAACCGGAAAATATGAAATCAAGCCAACTTTTTCCTAGAACAAAGCGGCACAAAATTTTGTTTTAACATTTATAATTGGCGCGTGGCAATTATAATCAGAGTAACTTTTAATTAATAAAAATTTGGTAATTATATTAAAACGTTGTAACTTTTCTTTTACACTATTGGTCAACATTTCAGATTCAATTTAATTAATTTACCGAAAAATGAAAATGATATAAAATTGTATTTTCATTACTCATACAAAATTATTGTTAATTTTTATATAGAAAATTTTAATTTATTTCCTATAAAATTAAATGATTTCAAGACTAAAATTTATTAAAATAGAAAACAAGTTAAAAAATAATTTTCAATCATTTTTTATCTATAGCTATAGTAAAAATATACAAATTTTTTCTAGACTTTGAAAAAAAAAATTTACTTTAATGTTTGTCGTCTACTCTTATAAAATAATCATTCAAATAACAAAAAAAAATATTAAATGGCTATTTAGAAAACTTGAATTTATCAATTTACGTCTCAATACGTTTCGCTTTATAATACAATTTTTTTTAAAAATTAAAACGCTGCCGCAAAATTTCAAACCATTAAAAATAAATATGCGCGACACTAAAATTTATACTGAGAGAACTAAAATAATCAAAACTAGCCTGAATTTTTATATAAGTTTTTTTTTATACATATAATACCAAGTTTGTTGTGATTATACGCGACGGACGACAAACAATAAATATAAAACATAAAACATAAAACCATAAACAAAAAAACAATTTTTTATGAGCGGGAAACTCTTACGGAGGAAAAACCCAAAAGATAACAGAATTAATAAAACAAATAATTTTTTTTTTTAATGTTATATATTTTATATATAAATTTTCAATATGTCACGATTAACAAATAACGATCGTGTCGATCACTTTACGTTCAGCACTCGCTGTTTATTACGTGATCAGAATATTTCGCTTTTGATAGCAAGAAAGTTTTTCTGATGGTTTTTTTTTTTGGATTTCTTATATATTGATTTTGATCAGAAAATGAAATTATATTGTGTAAAAATATTTTTAAAGGAAAATTTAATGGATTTGAAGATAGTTTATTATATAAATTATAATGAAATTTAATAATTTTCGTTCCAATTAAAGATGTTATCTAAACAAATATTTGTACAGAGAAATTTATTTTGCCCAGATAATTTTGGAAAAAGAATGAATTTAGTCTAGATTTGTATATAGTACAAGAATTAATTGGGTAGATCATAAAGGAGAAATATTGTATTTCCTAGTTTAAATTTCAGTTTTTCCAAATCGATGATTACCAAAAAACTTCTTTTATATTTTAATTAGTAACCGAGTAGCGAATCCTGAAAAAAACTTAGACACAAGCTCCATTTTCTAGTTAACCAAGAAAATGGGGACCTCAGAAAGAGACTACAATATGCATCGATAAGTTCAGTATCGATTCGTCCAGTAAAGTTCAAATTTCATGTCTTCTTATATTTTGTATGGAAAATCGATTGATTGAGACGAATCGAATCGAAAAAGTTTGGAATGATTGAACTTTTACTAATCCAAACTGAAGCAAATGTCGAGAGAAATTAAATTTGATAGTTTGAAATGTGTTCAAAAATCATGGCTGATGAACATTTTATAAAGGATATTAAGACTTATCCAGAATTCTATAATAAACACCAGGAAGAGGGGCAAAAACTAAATTTCAAACTGTCAAATTTAATCAATTGTAATCGATATGCGCTCAGTATTCTTAACCAGTCGATTGATTACTGGACGAATCGGTTCGAAACTGAATTGCAGTCTAAAGTTCGAAACTGAATTGCAATACAAAATCTTGTAATTTGTTGCAGATTCAAATCTGTTGTAGCTAGTTGAGGTTGTTTAAAGTTGTATATGAACTAAAATAATTGAAATTAAAATTATTTGAGGTTAATTGATGTTGATTCGGAAAAATCAGATCAATACTTATCACAAAGAGATCAGCGTTTCGGTTTAGATCGTCAATTCGGAAAATCTGCTTACAGTTTGCTGACTGTAAAAAGAATACTTGCACTCCACATTGTATAAATAAATATATGTTCTATAATTCGTAATTCGGCATATATTTGTCTCTTTCATTTACTCCCGAAAATGTTAAATTTCATGATGACAGCGGAAAAGATGTGGAAAACCGAATGGTCGCGCCACTACAAGTGATATCTGAAAGGATTCATTGTGGTCTCTTTTTTTAAATAGTGAGTAAATTGACTCTTAACTTTCAATTATGTATTGCATACAGAAGTTATCAAGTTAGGTTACTTTTCTCGGAGTAGTTTACCAGCAGATATCTAAAACAGACTAAGAGCTCCTCCGTTACGACGATGGCTTAGAGATTCGTCGAGTTTCTTATTCAATGATTAAGTGATTTTCTTCTAAAATTAACAATTTCCATTGTCCACATGCCAATGGCCTTTGATTGATAAATGATTAATAAATAATCAAATTTTCATTAGGCTCTAAGTCTACTCTAGTTAGTATAAGTTCGCACTTACAATCAGTTCATTTAATTTCATCATTTTTTCTCTTGTCATGAATGAATCATTTATTATTTAAACTTCGGTTACTTAAATTTTGCAATAAATTATTATAATTTTGAAATAATTCCAATTTATCTCCGTAATCCGATAAGCTAATCTAAAAAATTGTATATTTGTAGAACTGTGACGATAATATAGTACAATAATTTCAAAAACGTATTTCCGAAACTGCGTTTGACAAAATATTTTAGTGTTGCTAAGTATAAAGCTTAAAATGTCATTATATAAATATCTTTAATACTATCACAATTTATTTATCTATTTAATATAAATATATTTATCAAAAAGTTTTAAAAAAAAAATATTTTACTATTTTTTTTTTTCATAAATTATTTCACATTATTATTAAATTAAATTATAATATAAATTTTATCGTTATCGTAATATGAAATCAGTTTCACTATGAATTTTGAGTTGTTGTAGGAAAAAATAATATAAAACTAAATTTAATCAGTAATTATATATTGTGTCAAAATAATATAATAAATACACTAATTAATTACTTAATTCACAAGCGGGCAATCAACTTTGTAAAAAAAATTTGATAACAATATGAAAATATGTTTGGACGGTAATTATTTTAAATTTTAGATATGAATTTTTTTATTGTAAAAATAATGTTATTAAAAGGTAAATTAAAAATAATAATTGATAATTTCCAGAAATTTGATATGCTAATTTTTTTTTTGTTTTAAGCTATATTATGAATATTAAAAATAATTTTACTTAACAATTGGTTTTAATACTGACGTGTCACTGTCTATTTGATAAAATTGCTGGTTATCACAACTGTAGAATTTATAAGGGGTTGAGAGAACAGTATAGTTGAAGATGGAAATCATATTCTCGGTGACTCTGTCTTAACAGAAGTAAACTAATTATAATAAATTATCAAAACTAGATAGTTTAGAAGAGCGGTTGCAAAGTTCTCGACACTATTGTTATCCTTACAGATACGACTTGGGGTTGCAAATATGGTACATTTGTGCTAATTATCTATGTGCTTTTTAGTGTCCTAGTGTTAGATGTAACTATACATAATACAAACATTTTAACTGTCTCATTTAAGGTTTAAGTTTGTCGCTCATTCTAAGTATTAAATATAATATTATAATGTTATGTTGCCCATACATCATACAACCTGATTTTCAAGGTGTTTTTAATCGAGTTGTAAATTTTCACCACACATATTTCAACTTGGTTTACAACTGTTATTATAAACCTCAAAAATCTGCTCTTTTTTTGTATTTATTATGTCGAACTGAAAATAATTTAATGAAACTAAATTAACATGAGATATAAATCTAGTTTAGTAAACAGTAAACGTGAAGACATATAATTTTAATTGTACAGCTTCCCTATACACTTACAACCATCAACTTAAACGCTCACATAAAATATTTTTGATTAAACAATTTTAATATTTCTTCAACCGATTTTTTAACTGTCAGAATGGTTTTCACCGTGTTGTAAACTTGCCAACAAACGATACAACTTGACAAACAGGTTGTATAATGTATGGGCAGATTTATAGAAATATGTTAAACTTTTGATTTTAATATAGAACTCTTTCATTTGCGATAATTAGTTACAATTACATGACTGGTTCAATACAATTGTATTCAGGACTAGTTGAAGTTGAGTTTAAGTCGAGTTAGTGTGAATGGCAAAACTGGTTCATTTCAATTTTTTTTAAAAACTGTTTATTTCATGAAACCCGTAGAAATAAAGTTGACATTGTTTTGATGTGTAAACTGACATTTTCGCGGTTTTTGGAGTGAATAATAATAAATTTAGTATTTATTTATAGAACTAAAATAAAATTAATTAATAATCAAAAAGTTTAGAAGTAAATTCAAAATTAATTGCAAACTATGAACTCAATTCATTTCAACTTAAATTCTTTAAGATCTAGGAATAGAATGTTATTGCTTATACATTCTTATTTGAACTGTAAGTAGGTACTTATGGGAATTTGTTTATCCATCAATATTTACTGATTTACACTAAATATTGAAGGTTAAATCTAGTCTAAACCTAAAAATAACTTTATACTTTATAAACTATTAATAATTTCAGATCAAAATGCATTAAAACTGAATATGTATCCCTAAAAATTGAATTATATTAGCCAATTTCATAAAATTTGGGTTAATTAAAAACCTCCATTTATATTCTTAACATTATTATGATTATATACTTAATTATTATTTTTCTGGGTCAAATATTATTAATCCTTTAATCAATTTCACTTTGATTGATGAAAATAACCATATAAAAATAAAATTATTTGTTGAATTTATTTGTATATTTAATATTGCAATATTTTATTATAGATAAAAAAGTTTGTTCATCTATGATAATAAAAAAAATAAAATTGATATCGAAAATTTGTTGTCTTTTTTATCGCAAAAATAATACAAAACAGAATTTACAGATTTTCTGCGAATTATGGAAAATTGATAAGAACGAAAAGGTTTCATATTTTTTTTTTTTTTTTTATGTTCCACCACAAAATTTTTTGATATGAGATAACAAAAATTAGCAAATTTCTATATTTATTTATTAGTGTCTAACCGAGATATATAAAAATTATATTTATGTTAAATTAAATATAAATAATAGATAAGAAATGATATTGAAATAAAATGATACGAATTAAGTTAATTTGTGTAATGTTTATTTTTGTAATAATTTTGGTTTCTGATAAAAAAAAAATGTTACCACACCAAATATTTTAATATAAACTTTTCGATTTTTTAATTGTTATAAATAACAGGAAACAAAAAATGGTTTTTTTATATAAAAATTATCTTTATATTTGACATAATCAAAACATAATTAAAGGAAAATCAAACAACGTGAATTTTCTATTTTTAGTTTTATTAAATATTTGTAAATTGAACCTAATACAACATAAAACATTAAATTAAATTAAATTTTCTAATGATAAATTTTGGTTTATTAAATATTTTTATCAATTTCATCATGTTTCTAAGTTATTATGATTTATAGATCATCTCATTCAATTATTCCTGCCAAGAGGCAATAATACAAGTCACATGGAAGTGTCCAGCACTAATGACGTAATCGGGAAACGATCTGCAGGCGTATTATTCCTGGGGGTAGATCACGGTGTGTTTTACTATGAATACCATTGTAATTTCAAGTAAACTACAATTTTTCTTTGACATATTTAATTCATTTTGAATTTTCTAATGATAAATTTTGGTTTATTAAATATTTTTAACAATTTCATCATGTTTCGAAGTTATTATGATTTATAGATCATCTCATTCAATTATTCCTGCCAAGAGGCAATAATACAAGTCACATGGAAGTGTCCAGCACTAATGATGTAATCGGGAAACGATCTGCAGTCGTATTATTCCTGGGGGTAGATCACGGTGTGTTTTACTATGCATCCCATTATAATTTGAAGTAAACATCAATTTTTCTTTTACAGATTTAATTCATTTTGAATATGACTCTTCCCATTTTAAGTTAAGAGTGATTTTTTTGATTTGTTAGTACATATCATATTCATAAACATTGAACCCTGCAACTTGAAATTCTGTTGAAATTATAATTTTTCTTAATTCGGATTTCGAAAAGTAAATAATATTTTATTTGTAATTTGAAATTTTCACCATTTAAGTCATTGCCACCTGAAATTCTGGACTTAAAAATAATTAAAAATTCAATGTTTTAGTTGAGATTTTCATTATCATTTTTAATTTTTTATATAATATTTAATTTTTACTCAAAATTTCTTAATGGTAGCTAATTTAGCTACCATTAAGGATGACTAATGTTTTTTTAAGGCGTTATAAAAATGACAAAATTTTTGGTCCTCTACAATAAAAGATTTTTTTTTATTCCATTTTGTCTCAGCTTTCTTATTATTACTAAAGATATAAAAAAAAAACAGACCGCATAGCTTAAATATTTGCAGCAGTTTCATAGATATTGAATATTTGGAGTATACTGAAAATGTTTTGGTTATCATTATGCTTTGTGGGTATACTTTTGAAAAGTATTTGTTGGTTTAAAGGGATGAAAGAGTAACAATCCACGTACCTAGACCACGAAGATACATTGTACCCTCTGTATGATAGCTAATTCTAACCTTAGATAACGTCATTCCAAGTTACCTCTTTCATGAACGCAATAATTCTAGTCGATTTCATTAAATTAAATAATCTTCTTGAATGTGTCCTGCGTAGAAAATGACCAGTGATTACCCCGGTAAATAATCGGGTCGTTGCTTTATTCATCAGAATCATTTTTCTAGACTGTTTGACGTTTATGTAACCTAAAATATTTTCGTTCCGTAAATATTAATTGGAATATTCTATAAAACAGAAATTTACAAAGGACAAGAATCGTGATTTTCCATCGATTTTTGTATGTTTTGTTTTCAATCGTTCAATTCTAAACTATTCAATACTTCTAAAAGAGGGAAACCAATTCTCTTATATATTCTGCACAGTATACAGACAAGATTATGCTAAAATATATAATAAAAAAAAAATTACAATTTACAGACAATGAAACTGACTGGAAATTATTAATATTCATGATTTCTTTTAATATTTTGTCTGAATAATTTGAAACGAATATCGAATTTTCTATGAAAATGAAAAAAACAGCTTTAAAGATATTAAAAGTAAAGTGTTACTACAAAAAGGAAGACACTGTTTTATATTTAAAAAAGATAACAGTGAGGATAATATTTTTTTTTATATAGTAGGAAAAGTTAAGAAGAAAACTTTGGTGAAAATTCTTTTCGTAAAATTTCCTTACGATTTGAATTTTAAAGTATTTATAAAATTGTGTATATATGTAGTAGATAAAAAAGAATGAATACTAATGGAAAATTTAATATTAAATTTTAAAGATTTATTTATTACAAGATTTTATTTTCATTCATAATTTTCTAACAAGTAATTTCATTTATAAATCCACTGTTGTGAATAAAATTTCAATTTTCCTGGAAGTAAAAACTCAGTATAATTAAAAAATTCTAATTTACTAGCTGCTCTATTAATTTAATACGATATTCTTTATTATGACTTTATTTCGTTGTTTATTACTTTTCCATATATCCTTTTATATGTTTATTCGTCCTTTTTTATAATTTTGCTGATTGCATGTATATATAGTTCAATCATCAAGATAACATGAAATGGTTTCCAGGTCGCCAAGAGAAGAAAAAGATCAATTTCCTCATTTCTATATTCATATTAACATAAAACAAATATATCATATACAAATATATATATATATCATGATAGTTTTTCCTATATAATTGTCGTTTCTATTTTAAGAATTCTGTGCAAAATATCCTTCACATAAAAAAAATACCTCTACAAAATAAAATATATAAAAAATTTTCTATTCCAATATTGAAGTATATATTTTTTAAAATTCAGTTTGCACTTTAATATCACCTTAAAGTTCCGTCCATTACAAATATATAGGACTGAAAATCAGTAGCACTGTACTGTGTGTAGTGTGCATAAGTACTCCATGTTGGGCGCCAATAACAAAATATATAATATTCCTTTCTAAATAACACTTTCCAAGCGTATATATAAACTTTTCATATATAAAATTTAATAATAAAGGATACGAATAAGGATTTTTTTTGCAAAACATAGTAAAAGTTTTTGTTATTCACCTCTTTTATAAAAAAAAAAAAAAAAAACTTAAATAGGTGGTAAGCTTGTAAGGATATATATACATATATAAATAAAATATTATAACCAAAACGTACTGAAAATATATATATATATAGAAGTTCATCATTTGCGGATGAAAGAATTTTACAATTTTTCCATTTATAATTTTTATTGTACTGTCGGGGAAAGACTATATAGAAACGTAGTGGTTTTTTGTTGTTGCTGTTGTTGTTGTTGTAATATATAAAATTGAAAATATACTTTTTTTTTTTTATTTTGCCAAGTTTGTCCTTTATTAGTTTAAAGACTTAACAACCTACTCACAATGTTTCAAAACGTATATAAAAATATATTTATATATAAACTTTACAATAATTATTTTTTTATTTTTTAACGTTGTACATTTATGGACAGAAATGAAAATATGAGAAAAAGGAACAAGTTGCACGTTGTTCGACAAATTTATTTTGTAGCACGTTGATTTATTGTTTAAGGATGCAAAGAAAATTCATATCCTTGTGGGCTCTTTTATACAATATGACGTATAGAAATAAAACGTGAAATATATAATAATAAATAAATATAAATTTTCTAAAAAAAATATTTAGGAAAATCAATTTTATATTTTGGATATTGACAGATGACAGCATTAACAAATTATGAGTTCTTTAACCAAATAAAATCTATCCAAGTAGATATGTCAATTATGTCTTAATTTAGCCTATAATTTTCATTAAATTCTTGGAACAATTTCAGCTCCAGTGAGTAAATTTTTTGATCAATTACAGAAAAACGAAATGAACACTAAATACTTAATTTTTATATTATTTATTCTATTAAGTTCGGTAAGTATAAAATTTGAAATTAAATTAAATAAAATTTGTAGACAATTTTTGGGTCTATTAAATATTTTTACTAATTTCATCACATTCCGATGTTGTTGTGAATTATGCAATTGAAACATTAATGCGAGTCGCATTTTAACTTCCCTTTTATCTACATTAAAATTAATTCCTAAAGGATTAATAAAATAACGTAAAATAAAGTAAATGGTAAGAGTGGCAATATTAACTGCAAATTCTTCTCATAATAATTGAATTAAATAAGTTTCTAAAAAATGTGCATCTGATAAAACTGTTGCTCCTCAAAAAGATATTTAACATTAAGATAAAGCATATTTTATAAAGGCTGTTATTAATATACTTCATTTGCAAGGATCCAGTCTTGGGTAGAGCCCTAGAAAACTAGGAGGTCTTCTATAATCTCACAGTCAAACCAAGGGGTTACGAGACCCCTTAGTATAAAAAAATGAAGAAATATTCTTCGCTTTTTTCTGAAGTGGAAAAACGTTGCTCCTAGCTTGTTTCTCAAGTGGAACATCAGTTTTTTCGCGTACTCTGTAATATGACGTTTTGTGAGAAGGTTATTAAAAATATATTTATAAGAAAATCCTTAAATTTTTCTACAAAAAAAGTTATAAATATACAAAACTTTAATATAACCAACAAAATTGTAAATATCAAATAATAGATATAATCAGAATATTCCATTTTACATGTAAAACCAAAAGGATTAAATTTTATACATTTTTTATTAACAAATTTTTGTTGGTTGATTACCATTTTAAAGCAGAATCAAAATATTTTCTTTTATATATAGTAATATGTAACATATATATATATAAAAAAAGAACAATTTTCTAAAGAAATTTTCCGGTGTTCTATATTATTATATTTTCCTTTTTCAGACATAATGTTTTAATATCAAAAGTTTTAAAGTCCTTGTTTGTAAAAGAGCTTCTACACAAAAAATAAAAGAAGCTTTATAACATATTTTTCAATTGGAGAATTTCTCCTTTATAAGGATATATATATGTATTTAAGGACATATATATATATATATATATACCATTTTAATATATGTTTATATATAAAGGAATTTTTCTCTATTCACTTAAATCCGGAAAACATTTCAAAAGGATAATATAATGTTATATATAAAAATCAATACAAATTCTATATAGAAATTATATAATATACAAAAAAAAAAGTTAAATTGGAAGCTTCTCAGATTCTCTGAATAATTACATAAATATGTCTGTATATACGTAATGGATATATATGTAAATATATATATGACATTAAAAGAAAAAGAAAATTTTGCCTAGCAGAGCTACAGTGAATTAGTATCAGTAGTATTGGCTTTTTTTTTATTTGCGACAGTTGTTTATTATGCTCTCTAAACACTTTAAATAGCTTTTTATGGAAGTAATCTAATCCTTTAGTGTTGAATCTAACCTAATATTCCAAATTTGTAGCTCTATATTTAGTGGCAACAACGTTTAATTATAATACAATCTTTTTATAATACATCTCCAAAATGGAGTCCAATTTACTTTTTAATAATCCATTTTACACTATGTTAATTTACATATTTGAACCTATAGCAGTAATAATTATATTTTGTAGTGTAGCGCCTCTAGTTGCAGAAACTTGAATAAATGAAATTTATATTTTATTTTATTTTAATTTTCTTTACTTTTACAAAAACGTACACCAAAATTTTTTTGAATTTCATCTGATGTTTTGAATCTACCAAGTATTTAAAATGAATTGACATGTTCCCATAAAAATATCCTTTTAGTGAACATATTCTTACTGTTGCCGCTGTATCGCTACCTATTTGAGAAGGTTGAAACTGCTTGGAAAAAGTTGAAAGAAATATTTGTGATAGTAGTTAAATTTCGCCGCTGGATAGTGTCGCTTTGTTTTGCATTAGAGTAAAAAAGAGAATATAAAGTTACTATTTAGAGGAGAATATGAAAACCTCTGTGACTGCGGCTATCTGTCAACTAGAAGTAGACATAGGATATGGAGTTATTTATTTAGATGAGCTCTACAGAATAAAAACATATCGATACAAAATAAATAATATCCCAAAGCTTGCTAAGCTGAAAATAACAGATATCGCTAAGAACGCTATCGTATATTCTTAATAACATTAGTTAGGTAAATAGTAAGGTCTAGATTTTTATAGTTATTTATTTAAATAGTATTTGCAAACTACTCGTATGGTTGTCTATATATGTCAAGCTGTCTTCGTCAATCTAACATTAACGTAAAGCCTTAAGCAGAAGAAGTAGAAATAGGATATTAAGTAATTATAAGTGTGATAGGTTGGAAGAATTGGTGAAAATATCAGAAATCGTTAGATTCGTTGGGGAATAGTTCCCTTTCAAAACTAATGTATTAAGTGTGTCATATATTAGATTAATTAACAGTCTCTTAAGTAAACCCTAAGCGTGTTAGTCCATAAATACTACTTATTGACTTACTGACTTACGACCGTATTACTTTCAAGTTTGGTTTATAAATTCAGAGACATTATTCAGATCTCTAAATAGATCAAAAATTTTAGCTAATTGTCAATTATCATAAGGATTTGTTTTATGGAAAACTTTGCTTTATTTCACCTTTTCCACTCTGCCGCTTTGAAATG
Organism: Rhamphomyia laevipes; assembly: GCA_963920725.1. Classification (NCBI taxonomy): domain Eukaryota; kingdom Metazoa; phylum Arthropoda; class Insecta; order Diptera; family Empididae; genus Rhamphomyia; species Rhamphomyia laevipes. The sequence goes on along the minus strand of OY987256.1, from coordinate 9,840,806 downwards.
TCAAATAATTTTATAAATAATTTTTCTTTTGATATGATATTTTTATGTTTCAACTTTTTGTTAAATTTAAAAACGGCCAGCGATACATCGGAAACGGTGAGCGTATCTCCAGCATTAAAAATATTATATCTTAAATATTATGTTTTATATTTAAATGAATTAATATTTAATTCATTTAAATATTTATTTTAATTTTTAAGTCATCAGATAAAAACTTTTGTTAAAAAAACAAATTCTGATTATAAAGTTTCTTCGGTTTCCGAACAAAATGTAGTTTTCATTATAAATGCTAAGGATATCAAAGGAAAATTTTTGTCGGTGGGAAGGTGTAAATCAAAAAGAAAATATTTAAATTTAATTTTCTTCTTAATACTAAAATAATATAATTTTTTTCTTATACTAGCTTGTATGACTTTGACTTTCAAAAAAAGTTTTTCCTTGGTAAAAGGAAATAAAAAATTTCTTTTTCTTGTTATATGTTTATTAGAAATATACTCGTTTTTCCTCTTTAAAATTTTAATATACCAGAGAAAAAAAAGGACACGTGTTTGAATTTTCTTTAGTTTTCTACTATAAGTACGAGTTGACTTGGAAATATAGCAAATTTTCTTTATTGAGGGGAGCTACAAATAAAAGTTTAATGTTATTTACAAGTTTAGGAATATAAAAACCAAGTCAAATTGAGTGTGATTTAGGTTGAAGTAGTTTTCATAGGAATTAGGATAAAGAAAGAGTGGAGAGAGAGAGTATTATTTAAACATTTATATTATACAGATACAGACAATTTTTTGTTACTTTTGTTAAAGGATTAAACATTTTTTTGATCAGTTGTTAAAGGATTTTTTTTGATTGTGTTAAAATTACACTTTTGGTATGTTAAGAGAATGGGAATTGTAAATTAAAGAAATCAATTACCTTAAAAATAAATTAATAATTAAACAAAATAATTCTGTATTGTGAATTCTACGCTTACAGATTTTTAATTCTCATTTTTGACCTGTGCTGTTAAATTATAGATTCATTTTAAAAATTATATTCGTTATTACATAAATGTATAGTTAGTTATTTATAGTTAGAAAATCATACGAAAATTCGATGGTCGGGATTTTAATAACAAAAATAATAATAAATGATAAAAATTACGTTTTTTTTTTGAAAAAAAAAACTCCCGACGACACTCTACTTATAATGTTTACCTCTTACTGAACCGATGTCGTTATCAAAGGTATTAAATTATATTCTAGAATGTTTAATTAATTCCAATAAGATTTACAGAGTCACAAATATATCACTTATATTATCAGCTGAGATCCTTTCGAATAAGACACATTTTTTTCATGACACATATTTCAACTTTGAGAGCTATTTTGAGGTACGACATAGTTTCCACAATATATAGTAGAGCCCTGATAGATAACTCACAATTCTTAATTATTTCTGTTTACTGATAGTAGAGCAGTTTTTCTTTGTTCAATCCATTTGGGAACATATGTCAATAAAAGAGGTTTCGTGACATTTAATTACAATTTCGACTTAATAATGATTGTGGATTCCGAACCATAAGTGAAGCAACATTTAATTATAAGAAACTAATGGCTTTTAATAGTGATACATTTGTTGCCAATCATTATCGTTTTTACCAGTCGGAAAAACGATTTAAAGCTAAGTTATGTAATTTAGGTTTAATTTTTTATCAGTATTCACTCATTTAAAGCTGAGTTTGATCGATGCCTTTGTCTTGAGTTGAACAACATAGCATATTACCCACTACGCCACTGCCGCAATATTTATTATGTTGAGCTACTTAACATGATGCAATTGTAAGCTCTCAATATTTGTTCTTAACTATTAATTTTTCTAATAAAATGCGCATCACTAAATTAATTGAATATCAAAAATGTGAAATTCGGTAACCACAAAAGCAATTAATCAAAAATTGGAGTATATATTTCATTAAGATTACTGCTTAGATTAAAATATTTATAACCATCAGCAAAATTGTATAACATTTATTACACTCTATATCAGATATTTAATAATCGTATTATAATTTAATCTATAAAAAATCTCATAAAGAAAATTATCAAAGAGATTATATGCTATTAAGTACAGAATTCATTGACGAGTAACTATAAATATTGTAACAAATTAATTAAATAGTAATTTTAGCGCCATATGTTTTAATAATTTTTGATGTTATGCTATAATATTTTAAAAATATATAGATATAAAACAGAGCAGGGGATTAGGTACATCTCAGACTTAGTTGTTTTTATACAATTAGTTTGGAATTAAAAAATGTAATACATTCCAGGGGAGGTTTCATGGATTACATACATTGTAATTTCTGAACCAACAATTTTAAAAATGATAGATATATCTGATAATATTTAGGAATATGAACCATTTAGGCATGTAATCTTGGTTGATAGTAATCTTAATGAAGTTTTCCGGGTTTTATTTATAAATCGAGCTCACTTTAGAATGATAGCCAGTCTTGAAGTAGAATTTATAAAAGCCAGTCTTGAAGCCGAATTTATAAATTATAAATATTCAATATAATCTCTAAAAGTTATACGGAATATGCGGTTAATTAAAGCTTCTGCCAAGGCTTGCAAAGCCACCGATCTGTTATATCGCTAAAAACTCCATCTTAACAACATTAGTTAGGTAAATAGTAAGGCCTAGATAAGTCATTTCTTTAAATGGTATTGCAACGACTCGTATGGTTGTCTATATAAATGTCAAGCTGGCTTCGTCAATCTAACATTAACGTAAAGTCTTAAGCAGAAGAAGTAGGCATAGGATATTAAGTAATTATAAGTGTGATAGCTTGGAAGAATTGGTGAAAATATCAGAAATCGTTAGATTAGTTGGGGAAAACCTCCCTTTCTAAACTAATGTATTAAGTGTGACATATATATAATTAATTAACAGCTTCTTAAGTAAACCCTAAGTGTTAGTCCATAAATACTACTTACTGATTACTGACTTACGACCGTGTTAATTTCAAGTTTGGTTTATAAATTCAGAGACTTCCGGGTTATTCAGATCTCTAAGTGGGTCAAAATTTAGATTAATGTCAATTATCAGATGTAGATGGTTCACTTCTGCACATATGGCTAATTTTCATACAATTTTGGTAATCATAAATAATTAGATTTTTACTAAAACAGTTTATCTTATAGATTAAATTAAAAGTGTACTATCGTATAGAGATACTGACAATTTCTCTCTGATACTATTAACAGTTCAGGTTCAGTCGAAAAAAATCATATCATTTTTAATATTTTTCTATAATATTTTTATCAACCGGAAATTCTTTTCAAAAATATTATTATTATATAAATAAAAATCAAATCAAATTTTAAAATCGATGAATTTGTTATTTTTTTAATTCAAAATGATATAAAACTTGTTTTTTTTTGTTTTCAATATGTGCAAATAAAAAAAGAAAACATTACTGACAAATTCCAGTCTATCGCAGCGGGTCTACCATGTGCAACAAAGTCAAGAAGTAAACATTAAATTTTTATATGAAAACAAAATAAATCTGGTTGGTGATAATCTTGAAATATCTTCAATTTACCCTTGCTATCCGAGAGTCTATAATTCAAATACAAGAAAATATATTATAAATATAAAATTTTTTCGCTATCCTTATTTTTGCTGTGATGCAGTTTTGGCTGAAATATTTTCAGAAGAAACACTATTTTTTTTTTTGTAGTATAAATTGAAAAATTAAAGGAATGCAAAATGAAATCAAAATTTATTTTTATGTTATTTTTTTTTTTTTAGCTTTTATACTAAAAAAATATTTGTTGAGGTTTTGTGGACATAAATCTCTTCCTCCGTCATTATTCTATGCAAGTGTAAAGTTGTGCAGTTGATTTTTTTTTGGTTTTGCTTTAGTGCAAAAATATCAATTACAAGTTAAATTGGCCTCGTTCAGCAGACTGTAGCATTATCAAACGGAGCATATCAAGGAGCAACACAAGATTAGAGATAATGAATATTTAATAGATGCTAATAAATTCTCGTAATGCAATGCAGTTATCTAAATAACATATATTTTGTTTGTAGCTCTGCAGTCCATATGTTTTTTTTTAGTATTGTAATGTACTTTGATTTGTGTAAATGTTAATAAACTGAATAGATTTTCCACATTGGGTCCATATTGGTACCACTTTTATGGATAACTAACTCTTTAGTATGTGTTAAGAGATTATCTAGTAAGAAGGATTTTCGGAATTGCATAAAGCAGTGTCCAGTGAAGGGACCGACTGCTGTTGCTATCTTGCATTTTGAACGCTAAATAGGGTCAACTATGAGCTGTCATAGTTTTAACTAATGAGGACGTGCATAACTTCTTCCAGCGCTTTTTTGACTGCGCTAGAGTCTTTTGTTATCCAGTATATTCTTTAGTGTCTGCAATGTATCCTGTTCGGAGGGTTCTTACTGAGGTTTTCCTCTCTTTTTGCAAATTCATCCGCGTCATCTTTGACCTTAATGTTACATTGTCCCGGTAACCAGCAGAACTCTACATTTCTGTTTGTACACAGTTTTTGTAGTAACAAGTAAGATTCGTACACTTCTTTATCAAGCTGCCGCAAGAGCTTTGATGGCATCTTGACAGTATATGTAAATATTGATTATTGAATTGCCTATTTCTAGAGTACAAGCAATTTCCGACACTTTCCGTTTGCCCATATAGTTTCTTTCAGAACCTAATGTTATTAATCATATAATTTTCATTTTGAGAAAATCTTAAATCTTTCATACTCTAAGTTTGCCGCAATTTAAAATTTTATCAATTTTAACAAACCAATACGACTCCAAAATCGTAATAACCTTAAATTATAATAAAAAAAAAACCATCTGATATCAAAATATAAAACATAAACATAAACAAAGAACACATTAACATATGTTTTTATATTTTCATAAAAGTACATTTCTTGAACGAACTTAAAACAAATTTTGTCTGTTTTAAGATTATAGATCACCATATTTTACTAACCTTTATATATAAAAACTTCAACTACAAACATAATTTAATCATCAAATAATATTAAATATTATTTTGCTATATACTTGAAAATTATAATAAAACTGAAAATTCTAAATTATAAATTTATATATTAAATAAAATAAAATCAGTGGCGGACGTTACAGAAAATTTGTGACAACAAAAACCAAAAATCTGAAATTAACTTTACAATTAAATCTTTAATCTGGACAGTTTCGTATTTCTATCAAATCTTGTAATTCGAACATGAATAATTGAAATCATATGCATTCTATAGTTGTCTGAAGTTTTGCATATATATCTGTTGATGTCAGTCAATTATCTGTATCGTCCTAAACACGAAAATTTTTATTTCACTAAATTCAGATAGTAAAAAGTTTAATTATTCAATTAAATTAATTATTAATTATTTAATTAAAACTAACTTTTGAGGGATCGTGGGGTACAGATATTGAGTTTCCAAGTATTCGGAAACCAAAATTGGTAAAAATCAATTAGCGTTTTTTAGTTTACGAGTCGCTTTGGTTTGAAGTTTCTAGCTCATAAGCAATATAATAGAGATCCGCATTATGTACCTAATATAAAAGTTACCTAAAATATGCAAATAGAAAATAAAGCTTTAGATTCTATAATTCAAGGTCTATAATTTTTTTTTTAATTTAGTTAAAATTTTGTGGTGTACATAGGTCACCTTAGGCTCTGTAACGAACTACCACTGATACAAACCATTTTAATAGGCAATACGCTGTACATCATAAATTGAATGTATAGACGACAATAATATTGTCGTCCGTCGACACAAATTTAATTATTTGAATAGGCGATACTGTATAGAAAGTTTTATTTCTATCAGCTTGAAAATAAAGTAATTTTTAATATATAAATAAAATAAACTATATAGAAAAATATTATCAACTTTTTATGCTATTGAAAGTGATATTTATATTTATAACTACCAGCTATCTATAGCTATAACTTATATAGCTATATATTTTTTATTATTGTTTATTATTGGATTTTTTTTTTTATTTTAGTTTACTTTATTATAATATTTTAAAACTGGAAAACAATTGAACTTTGTGAAGATAGAATTTTTGAAATAAAAATATAAATAAATAGTTTAGATATTTTTTAATAACTAGTCGATAAAGTTAACAATAAAAAATTTAATTATAAACTTTAAAATATTTAAATTGCATTTTTTTTGGAATTTTTTTTTTTAGTTTTTATTCAGGTGCAGGTAAAGTTTTAGTTGAAATCTCTTTTTAACAAATTATTTGAACTATAAAAAAATTATTTATAAAACTCTTTTTATTATATCAAGGGGAAAAAATCATTAATTTTTGTAATTTATAATTTTTTAATTTGGTTTCTATACTTCTGTTGAACAGACTTCAGATTCGATGGGAATAGTGAGTGATTCATTTTGTTTGGGGCTCCAATAAGCCTGTACGTTAATACTTTGCAGATTTCAGTTTTTACATGTTACCAGTTTTTTCATTTAGTAAGAAATTAGATATCTATATGTATTTTCTTCATCAAGCAAATCATGATTTATGGAGTTATTTATTTAGTTGAGCTGTAGAGAGAAAAAAATGTTAAAATTTAAAATAACTAAGGCCTGCGAAACTGAAAATAACAGATAAAAAGGCCATCTTATTATTAATTATATTCCTTAGCTTAAACACTATAAAGGTTTGGGTAGTTGGTTTTCAAAGAATGAGAATTACGAGATGCCCCTAACACATATAGACGAAAAATAAGTAAGCCCATTGAACCTACCAGTTGAACGCTATCTCTTTTCTTTATAAATGAACGAAATGATTTTTAAGGTTTTCTATAGTAAGAAACTATCAAATTTTCTTAATCTTTTAAGCTTTACCTAAGGTTAATGGCGACACAACAAATGATATACTGTCTCATCCTTATGCTCCATACATTCATGGTTCTCGGTAGATGTAGTAAAACCTAATTTCATTAGAAGGTTTATAGGAAAGCTAAAATGTGGGCTACATAGTTTAGATCGATTCAGTTTCGATTCGTTCTGTAAAGTTCAAATTTCACATTTTCATATATTTTGTATGGGAAATCGATTGATTGGATACATATGTAGGTGCGAATGGGAACGAATCGAATCGAAAGAGTTTGGAACGATTAGAATCACAAATGAAAATCACAAATGAAATTTGACAGTTTAAAAATAAATAAATAAAAACTAAATAATATGTGATTTAATTGATTACAATTGATAGCTATGTATTCAGTCTAGTTAACCAGTCGAATCGAACCGAAACTGAACTGTATTGATCGGTACATTGCAGCCCAGCCTTTAGTCTTCTTCTGACATATATTTATAGTAATTTATCTTTAAATGATACGATATGAAAAACTGTCGTCGTCATTCTAACATTTCGGTTCAACCTTCTATAAATTAAATAAAATCTCATAATTTTATTAATTATAGTTAATTTAAATTTTATAAATTTAATTCTACAACATATTTTTTCATAAAATTCATTTTAAGAATTACATAATTCCAAATTTATGAAAAATATGAATCATAAAGAAGTAAACTCATCAATTTTGTTCATTTATAATTTGAACTAATTTGTTTATTTGATTCAATGAATAATATATTATTTAGAAATTTATTTATATAACTGATAAAATTCTTACTAAAAATTATACTAAAGATACTAAAATATCTTTCAAAAAAAATTGTCAAAAATTAAACTTTTTTTTTGTTGTTGCTTTTAATCATTTAAAGATTCTCTGTTAAATAAACAAATAACAACAAAAAATTATTATTATTATTATTATTTCATCATTTTATAAATATAGATACCAAATGTTTAGTTTATATACAATTTTTTTTCCACTTTACATAACTAAACAGATCACTTTTTTGTTGTTGTCGAATCCCAACATAAATTTCCTTTCTTTTTTTTTTTATAAAAAAAATAATTTTCCACTATAAATTTTTTTAAATGACTCTGTAAAAAAAAAACTTTTGTTTTTGTATATTTATCTTAAACTATTCAAAATAGGCCATATAATTTATAATACATATAATTTTTTTTTTCATAATAAATATTATGGCCTCTACACAGAGTTTTGTAAGTAAAATTCCCCCTTTTTTATATTTTAAAAACGATAATTTTTTTTTATATCTAATATAGTTTCGCTAGTAAGTAAAAATTTTTGTTAGAAATATGATGCTCTTATACGTATTCAGTAATACTTTAGTAATCATAATACAATACCACATACTTTATACATAAATTGAAAGCATAAGAGGCTAAAATACAAGAAATTTTTATGGTATATATTTTGATCTTATTAGAAATTATATATTTCTACAGATTTTTCGGTATACTTTTCAAGAAAAAGGACAAGTTGTAAATTAATCTATATTATTTTTAAGGAGGTATATAAATAATTAATTGGAAAATTTTGTTATTTGAAGGAAACAAAAATAAGAAAATTGACATAAAAATTGAAAATAATTAATGATTATAAAAAAATAATTTTTAAAATAGATTTGACATATAATTATAATATAGATTTCAATTGTAGGAGGGTAGGAATTGTTAGATTTTAATATTAAGCGACAATTTATTCTTGGAGGTTATAAATACTAATAAAAGTAATCATAAATATTTCTATTAAATGGAAAGAATTAGATAAAGAAATTAAATTAATGAAAATTACTGAAATAATTAGGTAAATGAATTGAAATGTAATAGGAGTGGATATTACGTGAGCCCGTTGTATATTACAATCGAACGCTACATCATTCTTAGACCGTGTCTCCGCATCTGACTTTTTGAATGAACGGAACCATATTGGCCGGTTTTAGTTTTCTCATAGTCTTCAAGGTGTTCTAGAAAGAAACTATCAAATTTCTTAAATATTTTATATTGGCAGTGGCACAACAAATGTTACATTGTCTCCTCCTTAAAATAGCTCTATAATCTTCTTAAGAATAAAGTAAGACCTAATGTCATTGAATGCTTCTTAAAGTTGGCTTTAATCGAACGAGTTTATCAATTAAATTTGATAAACTCTATTACACAATTTTGGAATTGTCTTTCTTCTAAGAATTTTGCATGAAAAACAGAGTTAAAAAATCAAGTTTTCTTCAAAGGAGTAAATGCTTAGCATAGCATCTTTTCTAAGTTGTCGCGAATGTTTAGAATAAGTCCGGTTCAATTACATCTTTAACCTGGAGATTTGGTCTATCTCTTTTCGTTCAAAAGTTAGTTTTGTGTGAAACCCGAGTCTTCCATCAATAGCTACATGACCAGACAAGGAAGAGCTTGAATACCGAATGTTTATAGGCTAATTCGTATATTGCTTAGAGTTCGTGATTATAGCCCCATTGAACGAATAACACATCCGAAATATTGAACGAATAATTTTTTTACAAAAGGCGCAAATTCGAGCTGCTAACGCTTTTGGATATGCTCCATCGCTCTCTATAAAAAAGTATGTTCTCCATCAGATAAGAAGCTAAAAGCTCTCTATAAACAGTATTTTGTTCAGGCAAATTTACCTGGATTTGCTTTACGGCGGCATCTCATTTCCTAGTCTTAATTTGCATTATCATCTATCAAAAATAATTTAAATGAATTTTAAATTTTAAATAATATGTTGATTCATATATGAAAATTAAAATTTTCCAATTTATATGGAATTTTCCAATTAATCGAAATATGGTGAACGTATTTGAACACAAAAAAGAAATTTTCATTTATATATTTTTGTTCTTCAAGAGAAACGAAATAATTTATGGAAAAATCGAAAATTTTGTTTAATAAAAACAACAATCAACAAAGAAAACTCATTAGTTTTCATATAGATAAATATCATGGATGAAATAATACATATTTCAGCCTTGAATCTGATACAAACTGAAACTAAATTTATTGCTGAAACTAGGGGAAAAACTTAAATTTGTTCGAGAAAATAACTTACATTTTCATTTAGGGACATTTTATAATTCTTTACTAAGTGGGGGTATAATTTTCCTAATTTCTAAAAAGCCAAACCAGGGAATTCAAAATATTCAAATTTTGAATTTCAATAAAATCAAGTTAATTACAAACATTTGAAATACTTACAGTCAAAATGTATTGAAATGTACGATTTAAATAGAAAATTTAGCTTGAATGTTGGAATGTAAAATGCATGAATAAATAAAATAACTTTAAAAATATAAATAATTAAAAGATTGATTTGAAATATCAAATAGATTTTCAATATTAGAAATTTTATATAAAAAAATATTTAATTTATGTATTTAATTTTATTTTTTACCCTATATATTTTCATTATTATTTCATGTAAAAATTAAATTTTTTATTACTAAATAAAAAATATATTTTTTATGGAACTGTTTTGTGGTTGAAATTATTATTGATATTTTATATTTATATACAGTGAACCCTCAAAATTTATGAAAGTTTTAAATTAAAATTAAATATAGCCACAATTATTTTATGATAAATTTCTTTAATGCGTAGTAATTGGATTTTAGGTTAGGTAAATTATAAGACAATAGAATTGAATTCGTCCTCAGAACTTAATTTGTATTGCAAAGGTTCGGTGTGACCAATTTACATAAATAATTAAAAACTAAATAAATTGTATTACAACAAGAAGTTACTTCCTTATTCCATTCGTATCAACCACAAATTCTATATAATTATTTCCGCCGTTGACGTATGTGTAGCTTCAAGTTTTAAAGTGTCAAATGAAAGAGGAAACTTTTAGTCTCACAGCGTGATAATATATTTTAAAAAAATCGCTTTATATTTGTTGAATTAATATCGCAAAATAAACAAGAGTGACAGTTCAGAACTGTAACGTGTCAAAATGCTGAATTCGAACAAACGTCAGCGTAATAAAAACGAAATGTTTTCAATACGTATTTATATTCCAGACAGTAAATTTTCCTAAACAGATTTTTTAGTATTATTTTCGCATGGATCTGTCACCGCATCTAATTTCTTTAATGAAAATGCCGTCTCTTACTAACACATTTACAGAATTTACGGCCGGTTTTGATGTGTCAAATGAGAGGGAAAACTTTTAGTTTCACAGCGAGTAGCGAGATAATATATTTTAAAAAATCGCTTTATATTAATATCGCAAAATAAAAATATGTGACAGTTCAATACTGAAACGCGTCAAAATGTTGAATTCGAACACACGTCAGCGTAATGAAAACGAAGTGTTTACATATTTATCTACTTTTTTTTTTGATAATTTAGAACTTCTACTGTAAATACGCGTTCAGCGTCCTCTATTTAATATTTTCTTTTATCAGATATTCATAAATTCGAGATTTTATTGTATTTCCCAACTACCTACATTATACAAGTAATTTATGGTCTCTTCGATTTCATTATTGTATAGTGAAAGTGAAATAATCCAAAAAGAAGAAAATAAAAAAAAATAAAAAATTATTTGATGAAGCTATTTATGTACATATAAACAAATATACATATAATTTTTATATACTAATAAAAATCTAGATTTATCTGATTATGTTATTTTTTTGCCAAAACATTTTTTTTTAGCAAGATTTTTATTCAAATCTAATTTTGGTATATTATAGATTTATGATTGAGTGTATTTATAGAAAATGTCTAAAATAAAATTGAGCTTTATTGAGATGTCTTTGAAATAATGTACAGTTTCTTTTAAATATATATATTTATTTTCTAGATCAAATTATTATGTTAATGTATAAATGCTAATGACCTACTAACCAAAATTTTATGTTATTTAAATTTTTATTATATGTATACAATACAGAAATTTATGAAAATATTTTCATTAGTGTTTTAAGTTTTATAAATAGCCATGAAGTATTAAATATTGTAGAAATTTTTCAGTAATTTCTAAATACAATTTTAAGATGGAATAACATAAAATTTGTAAATTAAATAATTATGTAAATGACATGGAAACGGATATAATTACGATGTAACTAAGAACTTTGCATACCTTTAATCGCCATTCTTGTCAATCTTGAACTGCTAAACTTAGTTACATTAACACAATCAGTATTCACTCAATTTTGTGAAATTCATTTCTATATATAGTTTACTGCAGCTATTTAATTCGAATTTGCGAAAGCAATCGCTAAGAAATCCTTGACAAAGTGGACGGAAAAAGAATATTTCCACAAACCATAATGGTTGTTACGTGGAACGAAAATCTCTTGGAGGGAGGAAACGCTCAAAAATCTAGAAATATGTTACTGACGAATAAACCAACGGCCTCATTGTATACATATTCTACTCAGGAAACCTGGAAGAAGGGGATATGGGGAAAAGGAGTTAATACTTAGAACATTTCCTCTGTCATTGCCCTGTGGAACGAATTATAAAAAATTTAAACACATTGTACGTCATTCTTTACTGACACGGTAGAGGCGTGCCGCGTGTGGTTAAAACCGGCTAGACTAATTAGAGTTGTGAATTGGAATGATGTGCTCTATATTAGACTAACACAGAGTTTTTCTATCCTTTCCTTCCGTCAAACTAAAACCAACTAAAAACAATGAAATAGTTAAATCTATCAAATCAAAATTGTATATTAGGCTAGTAAGATAACAAAGCATAGCATAAAATATCAATTAAAAAATCCCTAAAAACGCATACTTACAAAATTGCAAACATTTTGGAAATCTTATGTAAGAGATGTAACGTCAGGCAAATTGACATTAAATGTGAAAACAAAATTTAGGTTCATTTATAACTGTAATCGTGAAAAAATAGAATTTATTAGTAAAATAATAAAAATTAAATTATATAACAACCTACAAAATTATTTGATTGAATAATTTAACAAACTTCTACAAAAAAACTATTAAGGACATTTTTTTTTATAAATTTAATAAATTCAATATTTTTTTTATAATTCTATATTTATTATTATAAATATTTTAATAAAATACCACACTGTGGTAAATATTGATAATATATTTATTTTTCTATATACTTAAAATATCTTTAAATAGAAAATGGGAAATCTAATTCACACACAACCGCTAAACCTTTTTTTCAATCCCAAAATTATACGTCTAACAAAATATATTCTATAGTCACCCTGAGCGCAACAGAAAATCTAACAAAACACTAAATAAAAAAAAAAAATGAAAATACAACAACAACAATTAAATATCCTTGACTATTAAATTTATTATATCTATAAAGGATAAAATATACCAAAAAGCTGGGGGGATAAAGACCTATAACAAAATGTGTATATACATAAGCGCTCCATATAAACAAAGAATTTTTCATAATTTTTTTTTTTTTTTTTGCCCTACGTTTTGTTTAACGTATATAGAGGAGTCCTTGTTGTTGAATATTGAATAAAAAGCACATAGTAGAATACAGGATATAGTTCTAAAATATGTTTGTAGAATGAGAATTATAAAACAACACGTTCTGTAATATAAAATATTCATTTTTTTATTTGGTTTGGTTGTGTGTATATATATAGAAATTTAAATGATAAGGATAATAGTGTATGTTTGTATGTATATATAGTAGGATAAATATATGATTTTTGTGAAAATTATATACAAGTTAACCTCATTTCCTTTTGCCACTTGTAAACCAAACAGATAAGGGTAGAAAAACTCAAATATAGAAAATGAAACAAATACTAACGTACAAATATTAAATAATATAATAAAGAATTTATGGTTTTCGTTTTTCTGTTTCGTCCTTAATAATTTAAAATTAAATGTGTCTGTACGTACAAATACATACAAATTTAATTGTATTATATATATAAATTATATTGTTTATAATTTAGTATGAACATTTTAAAAATTATTTAGAGAGAGAGAGAGAGAGCGAGAATAATGGTGTATCGTTGCCACTTTATTAAACACATTCTCAGTGATTAAGGATATATAAAATGAATATTGTTATTATAAGGATTGTTGACAATTTACTCTGTGTGGTTTTTAAACAACAACAAAATAAATTGTATAAAAACTGATTTACTAAAATGTCCTGTGTGTTTTAGATGTAAGAAGGAAAAGAATTGAATTGGCATCACCGAAAACTAATGGATTTAATTTTTTTTTCTGTTGAATTTTCATTTAAGAAATTTTATATTTGTTTAGCTAAACAGTTCTTTAACAACTAAAAAAATATTGTTCTTCTCCATTTTTAATATTTCCAAGAAAATTGAAAGGAAAGTTTTTAATTCCTTAACTTTTCCTCTTGATTTTCCAAATTAATCGAAAACATTTTTATTAATATAATGACAATTAATGTTCTCAATTTATAAGATCAAAGCAAATTGCGTTAAAGGATTCTTAATCACTTGCTGTTGTATAGCTTCTTTTTACATTGGCGTTTTCGTGTTTGATATCCAAGGCGCCAGAATTTCTGAATGAAAAACAAATACTTGATTATGAAACGAACAGTTCTTTCAGTTAGTAACAAAGTTAATAACCATCTAAACTGTTGATTCACATTAAAATCACAATAAAAACCAATTTTTTTAATCATACTTTTAATCGAATTCCAAAATAAAATATCAAAAAATTTCAATCAAAAATTATTTAACCACAAAAACAAAATAAATCGTAATTAAATTTTTATATTTAGAGCATATATTATCCAAAATTGGCTTCATAAATTAACAATGAATTTCATATAAATATAAAATATATCAACCATAACTGATTGCCGATAAAAATTCAAATCTGTTGTCATATTTTTGTCATAATACTTTTTGCTGCTGGTCTGGTTCTATCGTAGTCATTCATTCCTAGTCATATAACCAAAATATTTTTTTTTTGACTGTTAAATGTTTTCATCATTCAAATACACAATCTATGAATAATTGTTATGTATACTAGCATCAGAAAACTGAAAAAAAAGATTAAATAAAAAATATTAATATTTCTGATGTTTTAGTTGTCACACTTGTTTAAATCAAATTTTCCATAGTATATAGGAAAAATATTAAAAAAAAAAACGAAAATTTCAGTGCATAAAAATCTGCAAAGATTATATAAAAAAAATAGTATAGAAAATTGAAATTAATGGTCTTCTCTAAAACAATAAAAGTCAATCAAAAATTATTTTGATGGTGGGTATTATAAAAATGTAAGTTATGATCCAACATAAAAATATGTAGCTAAATATTTATGTATAAGTGTAATAAAAATTAAATATATTCGAATGTTTACAACACCATATCAAAATATTAAACTTGACTTTTATCATATTCTGCACCATCATACAAACACGATGCACATAATCTAAATAAAAAAAAAGGTGAAATATATATTGATATAGATAGAGAGAGGGTCAAAAACAAAATTGTTGTTAATCAGATGTGCGCCTATTTGTGCGGCTATATAATATTAAATTCACAGCATGTTTAATGACAAAATACAAACAATTTCTGTAAAAGGAATTGAAAATATTATAATGGTTTATTATAAATTTATAATATTTATTACTATTTTTATATATACAAATCCACAGGTTACAGGTATAAAAAAAATGGTTGAATTTGGCCACATATTGATATATTTTATTGAACTTTGCAGGAGTTCTTTTTGTTATTACAAAATAATTATATAGAATTTAAAATAATGGTATTAATAATTTTGAAAAAATTAAATATTCAAATTATAAAGTTAATTATTAATGTTCTTTTATTTGTAATTGGATAAATAATAATGTAATTGTTTGGCATTTAATAGAAAGAATTGATGCTAAGTGGAGAGGTAGTTCCTGTTATCGATAAAGCCAAGTAAATTGTAGTTTATTTCCACTATATTTTTGGAAATATAGGGTAAGAGATAATAGTTATACCTATTTCGTAATTCAAACAACCACTGGAAAAAGATAGTGTGTATGGAGCTTCGTAGAAATTGGAATAACCTGGAAAAACTCTGATTAATCAGAAATATGCAAAATATTGAAATTAAATATTTTCAATGCCGTACCATTTGCAATGAATTTGTATAAATCGCTTTTCATGTCGTATTTTAAAGTTAAATCTGAATTCAATAGAGTTAGGTAATACGCCAGTAATGTTTCAAGCTGGCTTTAACTAATTAGACAAGTATTGAGACCTGAGAGTTAATTTATCTATCTTTATGTTTGTCGTTTTTGATACAATCAAATAATCTTGGTTGGTTTGTAAGGAGGAGAATCCGAAAATGTCACGCACTGAAGACACCCCAGTCTATGGCTATAGTGCATCAACCCATATGCCACATCCTTAATGAACTCGATCAGGTCGGCAGGTTTAGAAAATAACTATCTCCGTTGTTACAAAGCAATGACATGGGAGATGTTTAAGGGATTCCTCTTACTCTTCACAACCTCTGCATGTCCAGACCATAGTCAGTCCCAAATCGTGCAGCATGTTTTCCTAGGAGTATATGTTCCGTGACAATACCTGGTATACAGTCTGGCGGTTGCCTTTATTCATTGATAAACTAATTCTTCTTTTCTTTTAGAATCCGGAGTGCTGTAGAACATTTTAGTGCTAAGACAACCGTTCAAATCAGTCCATCTGAATGTATTGGTTTGTATAGCCCATTTATCCCGAAATAATCATAGTTTCATCTTTCTTAATCAGTTGCTTTCACGAAAACCGGAAAATGGAAATAATGTCTGGGGTTTGATAATCCCAAGCCATACACAAACAATTGTTGGTCTTAGGTCCTTCAATAATTATGTCGAACAAGACACATACAGATTACCACTAAACTTCTGCCAACAAAGTATCAACATTCATGTTTTGAAATAAATATAAAAATGTTTGTAACAATTTCCTATTCAAATAATAATTCACTGGTGGCACGTGTTTCTAATTTTACTGAGTCTTATTTATTATTATAATACGCCAAACTAAACCAACTCGTATCAGAATATTTTCAGATAATATTCAGTCCTTCAAATGCAAAATATCAAATTATCAAAAATATTTTTATCCTTGAATGCATATTAAAACAAATATAGATCAATTTTCCATAGCAGTGGAAATACAATGAAATATGATGAAAAATATTGTTTTAATTTATGAAATGATTCAGTGTTTTAGACATCATATCAAAATTATTGCATTATTATGATCTCATAGTTACAAAATCATAAAAATAACAAATCCAAAATGGTAAAGAAGAAGACATTTCAAAAGAAGAAACTGCGGTGTATAAAATTATAAGAAAAATTGGCGGCACACTTTTAATGCGTATATCGACCCTTTTCCCATATATGATTTTGAAAATAATTGCCACACTAATACTAATATAAATACAGCTGATGTATAATAAATGTTTTTTTTTTATATTTTTACCTGAGTTTAATAATAAACTCTCTCTTTGTATACATAGAATTATAGAGGCGATTTTTAGTAGGCGCACATATAAGAAACGAAGAAACAGAGTGTAACTTTACTGCCTGCCAGTGCTGCCGACACACTTGATGACCATAACGGCGACTATATATGTATAATTGTGTTTAAAAGGTATAACAATGACGCGAGACGCGATCACTTCTATTATAATGCATTTACCAGAGGATTTATATACTGTGACTGTCCATTTACCTAGCGGCAAACTTAAGTAAATTTTTAAATTATATTTATTAATGAAAATCGAATACTGATGATTTGGTGATGGAAAAATTTTGGTTTTTTTTTCAGTTTAACTAAGCAATGGAACTTTTTATCATAATTTATGTGTGTATGCATAGCATATTCGGTGTAACAATAATTATTTAAGCATTTATGAACAGATGCATTTTTAAAACTTAAATAAATGAGGAGTTAGCTATATTGAAAATGAAGAAGTTTTATTATTGGTATGGAGTTTATCTAAAAGTGTTTATAAATAAACAGCAACTGACTTACGACAGAGTTACGGCTTACATTAGCCTGAGAATAAGCTATGCTGTGATGTGTTAGGTGGTAGGTGCAGATAGTATGGTATTAACTCATTTGTTCTTTAAGTTCTTTGTACCCTTTCTTTATCAAAATCTTTTGGCTTGTGTAATTGTAAAGATAAAACCTAAAATTTGTAACAATTTAATTTATCAAAACTACGAATCATGATGAATAATACAAATACTTTTTTTATTCGTCAATTGGAAATATAATTCGGAACCTTATAAGTTTGTATATGTAATTTATAAACAATCTGATATAATTCCATCACATAAATCAATAAATTTTGAATTAGCTTTAACTAATTATTGAATTAATCTGTTTGTTGAACAATTTACATAAACAAAGGCGTTTTCAGATGGACATAAAATGTGTTGATCGTAAACGAAATACAACTAATTTATAGGGTACAAAGAATAAGTATAAAAATTTATGTAATTTTTATACCCCTAAGCTATATTTTTTTATGATTATTTGCACGTGCTCATTACTATTAAAAAAATATCCCCTTTCGATTAAAATTAAATTTATCGGACGCAGTTTTGCGGGTTATAAAAATTATGGTGTTCTTAACTATACAATCTTTATAAATATTTAAATGATCCAATTCAATATGTGAACTTTTAGACTGTTGGTTACATAAATATTTATAAAATTCTGCTGAACTTTACAGCTACTGATGTTAAATTACGATAGTACAGATAATGTGCTATGTTTTTGTAACTGTAATAGATCATTGGTTTTGATATAAACCTTTTGAAGTCTAGAAGATTCATGGGTTCACACTAATTCTTCCGCGATCCTTTGCAATTTAGTAAAGTTTGTATATTAATTAATATTGTAAAAATAGAAATGAATAGAAATTGCTTTTTAATATTGTCAATAAAATATTATGCGATCCAGTATAACATATAAAATTGTCGTGTCATGGAAATCAGAGCTGCTGGTTAATATTGTATAATCGCATAGAATTACGAGTTTTATCAGTTGTAATTTGCATTTTATTATAATTTTATTCTGTTTATTTAATTTTAGCTCACTTATATATAATTTAGCATATAAATTGGTAATGTTTACTTTTAGTAGCTTCTAATTATGGAAAATATCAAAATTATCATCAATGACCATTCCTAGTCAAGGGATGCAAGCATACAAGACACTTCGTGAAATACGAAATGGCAACACAAAACGTCGAGTTGATCAATTTGAAAAATGTTAATTTCTTTTGAAACAGGAAAATATTTTAATATTTTAAATATTTCAATTAGTTCAATATTGTTTTAGGTTAAAATGTAGAGTTCTCTGTCGATTTAGATCAAAAATTGGGTACTTAATTAATGTATGAGTTGATTAAGTATTTAATTGATAGTCAATCCATTAAATACCTTCATAAAATGGAGTATTTTATGTAATTAATTTGGTTTCCAATAGTGTCATAAGTTTTAAGTTTTATACGTTAAGTCGTATTCCGCTTATTAAAAAATACTAAAATCTGCTACATATTCAAACAAATTATTGACGGAACTAAATGCATTGTCATAATGCCGCAAAATTTTGTATGCTAACCAACCATCTAACAAATAAAAATTATATATTTATGAAAAAGTTTAAAAAAAATTTAGTTCTCTATAAAAAAAATCTTTTGCACTCTTTGCCAAACCTTAACACGTCATTTGCAGACATCTGCAATCCGATCAATCTGCTTGGTTGGATACAATCAAATCAAACGAAAAGCATATAAAAATATTATTTTTTCAACTTTAAAAGTTTTTTTTTGTACTTTAAAAGTTCTCTGATTGTGTGTCAACATTTCATTAATATCAAAATTACATCGAACTACTCAAATTTTGTGTCTTGAAATTGTTTTCTTATACTTTTTTGATTTCGGTAAACAAAATTGTTTGGACAAGGACATCAGCTACATTTAAAAAGTGTATTAAAAATGCGGTCATAATGATATTTAAAAGAATAAACGATCAAATAATAAATAATTTCAATGAAAAAATAAAAGAAGCGTCCAAGTAATCATATCCATCAGGCATCCCATGATTAATTCATAGTAATATTTTCATTCTTGATAAAATGTAACGTTGATGATGATGTGCTTTGCATGATATAAACTTACATACACGATAGTTTTACTGGGTTATTACTGGGCATGAAGCAAGGGAATGTCTATTCAATGCAGTTGTTTTATTTATAGTGTAAACACAATTTTATTTATTGTTTTATTTACAGCGGGTGCCAAATTAGCTCCCAGCTGACAAATTATAATACATATTAATTAAACTTAACAATTTCAATTAAGTTGAATAATTTATTGTATATTTTAATATAAAGTAATTATTAAAAACAAGTGAGCCAAATTTTATTTGTCAATTTGACATTCCGAAACGACAAGGGCATGAAGAGTTGAAATAGAACGAACTTAACTACGTTATGCCGGTGGCTAGTTAACCTGCCTTCATATATTTCTATACATATCAACTTTTTTCTGACATTCCAAACCTTCAACATCAACGGCACAGAGTTCTTCTACGACGAGGCTATCTCCAGGCGTTCAAAGTTGGGCAACATTAGTTTAGAATTTAGTTGTTTTGTGTGATGACTTTATATTGTGAATAGTATTTATATTTACTTTACTCAAATTACGCAGACACAACAATCAGAACGTGCCCTAACGCCTTAATAGGCAGTCTCAATGTTCCAATAATGCGTTTGACGAAATACTTTGTTTTCTTCCACCATTTCAATTAATTTTTCTTCAAACGAAGCCATAATTATTTTGTCACTCAAATTTAGTTGTCAAAGTGAATTTCTGCGTTGCGTTGTCACTGTTCGCGTTAAGTTTAACTGATGCATTTTATATTGATTGAATTTTGTTTTGACACACATTGAACCAATCGCATCTGCGTTGACACTAACTGGGCTACTGTAATTTTGTAATTTTGCGTTCAGTTGCGTTAGCTTGCGTTGAGGATAACAAATTTTAGTTTTTCAAATATTTTCACATTGAAAAGAGTTTATATTATGAAAAATATAATATTAATTTCGGACATTACCAGTTTTTGTTGACCCTATATCAGAATCATTACAGGTACATTAATTAAATATTTATATTTTTTACCTATAATAAAATAATTCTTTGGTCTATAAATTCACAACTAAATTACTCTTAAAATGAATATGAAATACATAAAAACAAAAAAACTTGAAATAAAAGATATTCCGGAAAATGAGTTTTCCAACAACATAAAAAGCTTTATTATTATTAATCTTTAAACTAAGCATTCTGCATAGTATTTTTTTTTATACTTTTAATCGTACCTGTTGATGTGTTGATGTATGTATACAAAATTTTGAAGTGCAGAAAAGTTTTTTTTTTTTATGTTTATTTGTTAGCATAAAATTTTAATGTTTTGAAGAAATTTGCAGATTATATTTATTTTTCTATATGGTTACGTGTTCAGCACACTCTCTCGGTTTTTAGCTACTGATGGTGGCGCGGCGCATTGCTCTGTCGTTAACAGTGAAATTTAATTTTAAAGTTTTTTTTATATCCAGAATTTTTGTAAATCTTGAGAAGATTTTTTTGTATTATTTATTTTTTTATTGTACCTATTTCTTTTTAATCACATTTAGAAGCAACATTATTTTTTTGACCTGTTCATTTCTGTTGGTTCTGTCTTTGTTTTTCATTTATTCGGATGATTACATATATTTTTAAATGCGATAAGTTTCTTTTTGGAATGTATGTATATAAACTTGGAAAAGATTTATTTATAATGTTGTTTTATATAAATATTTTCAACTGTTTTGTAAATGAAAAGCATATAAATTATATTTATATTATAAAAAAAATAATTTTGTATTACATTTATTTCTTTATTTTCTTTTACATACGTTTTGTACGAAATTGAGAACAAAGAAAGTAATGATTAATAATAAATAATATTAAATTATTTATATAAAAAATAGAGAGAATTATTAAAATTATAAATAATTTATGATTTTTTTTTTTTATGAAAATGGAATGAAATTAGTAAGCAGCGTGTTTACAGATGTTTTAATTAAAATTTTAGTTTTATAAATTCATTTTGAGTATAGATAATTCTCTTATATAGACTAAGAGTTGGTAATAATTAGTTTTGCTAAATTCATTGACGAAAACAATTAATATTTTAAGGTATGCACTTTTTAGAATTTAGTAAAAATATAGAATCTAAATCTAAACTAATGTTGAATGTAGGATACAGCCTGTAACGTAACCCAAAAATACATTGTTGTCAAACTTCCATTTACAATATGATCTAAAGATTTTAAAGTATAGACCTTTTCTAGATGATTTTTACTGGATCTTACAGAAAATTGATTGACAAGTATTGTAGCACTCATACCTCCTACTGTCAAAATTGCAAATAATACTAATAATCACAATTGTATACATCGTTGCCAAATTTTATATTCTAGTTTCTGTAAGATGCAATAAAATCTTTGTTAAAATATAGTATAAAAAGTAATATTTTAAAATTTAGAATAACTATAGAATCAAAAGTCATGTAGGATACAGTCTGTATCCCAGAAAGTTACACAATATGCTTTATTCCAAATACATTGTTGTCAAACTTTCATTTGTATCAATATCTAAAAATTATAAGTTTTGATAGAAGAATTTCACTGAACCTTACAGAAAATTGATTGACAAGTATTGTAGCGCATATATTTCCATACTGTTAAAATTGCAAACAATAATATCTAAATAATTACAAACGTTGCCAAATTTAACATTCCAGTTTCTGTTAGATCTAAAAAATGTATAAAAAATTATCATTTCTAAAATATTGAATATACTTAAGACCGTTTGCCATATAGCTCTCTATCTATATAATAAATCAGAAGAATGCTAAATTATTTATGAATTACATTTATTTATTTTTATTGTTTATGATTAGATAAGGAAAATTGTGTCTGAATTATTAATTGCTAAAAGTGTGCAAATTTAATTTAAATCATTAATTTTTATAATATTATAATGAAAAAATAAAAACAGATTTGTTAATATCCGGTGTTACAAAATTTGTAATTCATATTATTTCAAATAATATTCATAATTTACACGTGTCATTATTGTAACTAGTTTATAGATATAATAAAGAATTAAGAAATTATTAATTTGATTTAATACGATACGCCAGGAATATTTGATTTACACACTATTCTCATAATGAATTATGTATTATAAGTAAGAAATAGTAACAATTAATTTATTACGTTCCAAATGCGATAACAATGAATTGAAATTAATCCAGAAATTAATAGGGGTATGTTTCAGAGGATTTATAGATGAAGCTGAAATTTTGTTTGAACTAGCCAATTAGTGTAACTAAACGAATACAAATTAGAATATTATTAAGAGCTCTAGGACCAAATGATAACGATAATGGCAGATTTCAAGCAGGTTTCTTCAAAAAAAGACATGATCTCTAGAGGGATTAAGCGTCTCAGTCTTGTTGGGGCTATATTTTTCTATGAAGTTTCTTTCTTCATATGAGTAGAATCCACTGCCAATATTTTGTTACCTTTTACTTGTTCAATTGCAATTTCAGGGAGTAATAATGGCTCTTTAAAAGTCCAATTATTTAATGAAGTTCGATTTTATTAAGTGCAAGTACTTATTTTTGAAGAGGCTTGTAAAGTGCATCCTGTATGACGTTTATCTTGGAAGTTACTATAATATCTATATTTAATTATTAGGTTGAAAATTATGAAATTTGTTAAGTGCAGTTGAAAATTTTAAATCGTTTTGTTCAATTCTCATCAACAAAATGACAAATAATCAATATTTTTAGGGCTAGTCCACAATACCATGAAAAAAGAAAATCGTGAAGCATCAGTGATTTTAATTCTTTCTTCAATTATATTAAGTCTTTATCTTTAATTATATTATGATTCAGTAATAATAATTAATAAATTAGTCATTTTCACGATTCAATTATTTGTATATATTCCTAAATGGTATATTATATTGAAATGCACTTGATTTTTTACAAGGTCTAATTAGTCATTCTTTATCTTTGTTATATAAATTTGTTTATTTGGGTTCATTTCCTCTCAGTAATTTTGATTTATTTCAATTTTTT
Organism: Rhamphomyia laevipes; assembly: GCA_963920725.1. Classification (NCBI taxonomy): domain Eukaryota; kingdom Metazoa; phylum Arthropoda; class Insecta; order Diptera; family Empididae; genus Rhamphomyia; species Rhamphomyia laevipes. The sequence goes on along the minus strand of OY987256.1, from coordinate 9,816,689 downwards.
AATTCCGATTTTATTAAAAAACATTATAAAATAATCGAAAGTTCTTAATTTCATTAAACTTTTAAATTTATTTATATAAAATTTGTTGTAAAATATTATATTTATTTTTTTGCTTCATTGCACGCACCTACTTTATAATAATATAAAAATGTATTTAAAAATAAATTTGTATTACCCATGATATTTATTTATAGCATTATGATCTGCTGACTTTTCATGGATATTTATAATAAATGGCTGTATAATTCACGATCAAATTGATCGCACGATTGATTTTTTCTTCCAATAATCATACAAAATACATTATAATTTAATCATCCGCGATCATCAGAAAACTAAGTAACCAAAATCTGTTCGACATCTTTCCTGATTTTCACTTGATCAAAACCAAAATTGTCTTTTATGTAAAGTTTTAATCAAAAGCAAAATTTACATGATTATCGACTATGACTATAACATACTTTAATGTAATAATGATCACGCGATTATGACAATATTAAAATGCCCATCAGATGAAAAATTATTTAATACGAAAATAATCAACATTAAAAATAGTACCAGGTGTTATGATTTTATGAACATCAGGTAGCTACCGTCATGAAGCACTATAGTATTCGTATTCCATATCCACTGATATGGTAACATATAAAAGTGTGGTTCATTTATTGATTTTAGTTTGTTGTATAGGTTTTGGTCGAATCGGGCTGTTTTTTGTATTTGATGCTATTGTTTATAAACAGGTATGACGATCATAAAAATTTAAGGTAAATTTTGCTTAGGGTAAAGAAAATTATATGTAAAGACTAAGGAGATTTTTGGTTTTCATAAGATTTGTATTAACATTGGGTTAACTATATATCAAAAGTGTAGTTTTGGTGAATATTACTTATATGCACATGTGATCGAAATGATTATTTTTATATTTTTTTTAAAGTTCTTTTTGGTCTTGGAATCCAGAAATTATTTTTGTTTCTTTAATAATAGGAAGGAGGGTAAGTAAGAATATAGTAAATTTTGTAAAATGTAATGAAGGTAATTTTTTTATGTTTAAAGGTTTTTATTCTACAGAGGGGGGACAATTTTTTTTATATAAATAATTTTGCTTCTTTATTTTTTTTAAATGTTACCATATGTGACAGATGTTTTACAGACTCTTTAGAAAATATTAATTTTTGTGTTGTAATTGTAGAGATAAAATAAAAAATAAAAAATTTGTGATAAAAACGTTGAAAATTAATGAGTACATATTCATTTTTGTATTGTGAATGAAGTTAATTTTAGATTACAGAAAGTTTTGATTGATAAAAATAGCTCAGTGTAATGTGTAATAGAGAGAGAGAAATACTAGTAATTAAATTGACTATTAATTTATGATAAATTTGATATGGCAACAGGGTAAATTATAATTAGAATGTTAATTTTATAGGATAATATTTAGGGTCTTTATTTTAGATATCCTGAGAGAGTGAATTGATATGTCTACATACTAATTTTTTTCTTGAATTATACTTATTAAATATGGGGGTTTTAAAATGCCTTTAAAAAAGTATTTACATACTTTTGAAGGAATTATGTATTTCGTATAATTGGGTTCTAGCAAATGTTTATTAACCGTATTGATGATAATTATGAATACCGCCTCCTATATGCATGAATTACCGCCTGTAACCCTGACTGTCAACATAAAATTAGATTTGCAATTAGATTTGCAAGGAATTATAAAGTGTAGATGACGTTATTCACTTGCAGATAAATCAATTTAACAGAAATATATGCAGAGGTTAATATTTATTTGTATAGAAAATGTGAGTAAATCACTAGTAAAAAATAATCTTGTGAGTAGTTTGTGAATGATTGCCCTCTAATTAAATTATTATGAGCTCATGTATAATTGTAACTTCTGAGGCCAATAACATTTAAAAGAGATATTTGAAATGTGTTAAATTAGTTAAATGGTACAATATTAGCTGATGGCTATATGGCCTCTTATTTAACTACTGTGGATAGTAAAAGCTAAAAAAAAAGAATATTACTTTAGAAACAATTAAATAAAATTATTCCGCATCGTAGCTAGTTACTAAATACGTGTGTAATCCTTGAACAGAACTGGTACCATGAATTCCATAAAACTATTATTATTATGATATCCTTGAGTAGTACAACCCTTAAGTCGCTACAGTTTTCCAATACTGATATAATGTATAGTCGAAAATTTGGTACAACTTTTTGTTAATCTTGTATTTCAATATCTCTAGAAACACGAATTGCTTTTGTTTACTAATTCTGTATTACTCGTAGTTAAAATATTTCAAACTATCTAAAGAAACCGAATCACTAAAACATCTTCATTTATAATCAAATAATTATTTCTACTTAATTATTTTTATTAAAATTCATTTTACCATAAAAATTATAAATTCTATATTTATAATTTTTTGTTTGTTTTATTTATGAATTTGGAAATTAATTATCTTCAATCGAATTATTTTTACATTTCAAATTGAAATTAGGAAAAATTTACTGTACGTATCTTTATTATGTATAGAAAATTATGTTTCAAAAAAAACAACAACATAAATATGTATAATGAAGAAAATACTAAAAAAGATGCAAACATTTTATTTTCCAACACGATCGCTTCGCTATATTACAAATACAACGACACGTTTATGAAATTCTTTATGTTGTGGCTTGGCGTCTATTGATTGTTTGTGTCGTAAGCATAAACAATTCTTAGATTTTATATAATAATTTAGTGCGATAAACTTTAGGGTAATTTTTTTGTTATATCATTTTTCTTTCTATGATTTTATTTTGTTGCATTTATTATAGAGTGGCATTTTTTTTTATTTCTTCTTATTTTATATTTATTCTATTTTTATTACATTTGAGATTCTATGTCATTTAAGATTTTACAATCGATTAATATTATATTTTTTTTTTGTATACGCTGCGTAATGTTACATAAAATTAAATGAATTTCTTTTCAAAAAGTTCAATGCTACTGAAAAAAACAAAAAAATAACTTAAGTTTTATTATTATTATTAGGGTATAATTTAAATTTATCATATTTGAGGTTGAAATTTTAGATTATATACAAACAATTTCAGAGGACTAAATTTTATCGGATATTAATTTGAATAATGAAATACAAATAATAATTAATTTCGTAAATTTTTACCTTATTTAATGTTCATTTAGTAAATGTGATATGGTTTTTATGTTAAAATTGAAAGTTATATTTCAATTTCAACAGAAGTAACCAAGTTACATAGAGTAACGTTCCATTGAAAGAAATTTATTAATAATTATCCGTCCACAAAGAATTTATATACAAATATCCGCAACAGAACAAATTTAATATACGTTATTTTAAAAGGACGTGAAAAATGGGACTATGAACAGGATAATAAGTATATCAGGATAACTAAAAATATTACGAAATGGAAACGTCAAGACTTGAAATGACAAAGTTGGTAGACAGTAAAAACGATGAGAAAAGATGATGTAGCCAATTGTGATCAACAAAATTATATATAGAAAGAGCACAAGATAAAATCAGCTGGAAAATTATGACAGATGCTTTTACCTTATTCTAATAATAAGAAATATCAATAATTTGTATATTTAGTATTAAATATGTAATAATAATAATCGAAATATGAATTATAAATGAAATTAATTAAAGAAAAGATAATAAAATAAAGACTGAATAATAATTATAATAAGTTTAAATTACAAATGTTGAATTTACATTGATTTGTTATCAATTTCCTTAAACTTATTGGTGATTAAAAGTTCACCTAATCTGGATTATAATGTAATTATATTCAAATTCAACATATATTTTTAAAATCTAATTTAAATAGTAAGAATTAAATAAACTGATAATCACCAAACATTATCACCGTCTCTAAACTGTCCGCAATTGATAAAATTTGTTAATATATGATTATAATGCAGTGCCATAGTTTCTTTTTTTTACAAATTTTTAGGACCTTTTCTTACAATATTTTCACCCACTTGAGAAATCTCAAATTTCAAAATTTCGGTTTATATTTATAAAATTAAAATTACTACCGAAATTGACAGTATTTTGACAAGTTAGATATGAGATTGGTGAGTTTTGAGAACCTATCACATAATAGAAATTAGAATATTACGAGAAAAGGAAACCCTGTTCACTCTCAAAATAGTATTTCGTGATTACCACAAAACGGATATAAAATTTACTTTAATAAAATTCGATTGGGTTTGGATTGCTGGTGGTTCATCTATGTAGTCCAATAATTAAATATTTCACAACAATTACCTCAACAATTTATATTTTTAATTAAAGATCACATTATTTAAAGTAATGTCCTAAAAAATAATAATAATTCCAAAAATATTTAAGTTCACACATTTTAATTATATAAATTTTTAATTAATTTTTATTAATTTTTAATAATTGATTAATTTTCAAATTCAAATTTCGCGCCATTAAAAAAATGTCAATAATTTTCGCACCAATTTTTTTTATACATTTAATTAGTCACGCCCATTTTTGTTTAGTTAAAATTTAATCGCGGGTGTGAAAAGACGTTTCGGTACACGGTAGTGAATAAAAATTAAATAAAATTAGATTTTTTTTTTTTTTATTTGAATTAAATAAAATTGATGATTTACTGCTGTAAATGTTAATAAAATAATAAAATTAATGTTTTTAAATAATTTTAAATAAATAAAATGATAAAAAATTTGTAATTTTTTGAGGTTTTCGAGGATTTTAAATCGTTTTGAAAATTGTGAATTTTAATTTTAATTTTTTTTTGTGTGTTGAAGAAAATTTTAATTATTTTAATTTAAAAAATATGAAAATTGGATATTAATTAAAATAAAATATATAAAAAAAAATATACTTAATATTTAATTATATCGGAAATTATTAAATATAATTTTTTTTATGAAAGTAAAAATTAATAATGGATTTTTTAGTGCGGTGTTGTGATAATTAAATTTAAGATTTTTTTTTATATATGCAGCCATTTTGAATTAGTTTTATGTTATATCAGGTAAATTACATTGAAATTTTACATTTTTTTAAACATTTAATTAGGTTTGCATAAGTTATTAAGATTTTTTCATGATTTTTAATTATGATCTGTTATCTAAAGTAGCAAAGTGTCAATTCTATTTTGGTAATCCTAATTTTTAATTTGGTAGAAGTTGAAAAATTTATAATTAAATTTCAGATTTGGATAACTAACTATACACTGGATAGCTACAGGGAATTCTTTTATTCGGTGCTACATGCGACCCTCTTCCTCGCTAAATCCTATCTACCGAGGGGCCTGATTTTTGTTTTAATTTTTAGAATTCTCCTCAAAACATTGAAAAAAAAAAACGTTTCACTTTATTATAAGCTTTATAATTGAGTACTTAATACTTGAAGTCGATATTTTACCTTTTCAACTGTTAATTAATTTAATTAATTTATCTTTCAATGAAGTTTGTTAAATAAAATTTCTTAGACTTTGTTCTTCCGCTCTTATCAAATTTGGTAGGTACCACAATAGTTCTTTAAATTTATTTTTCAGCAGATCAGGTTTCAAATTTGTTTAACACTGATTTTTGTATGACTATTTACTAACATTTTTTTAATTTTGTAACTACTTGAAATTTAAATATCAAATTTTGTGGTACATAATTGCAAAAAAAAAAATCGTTTACATTAAAATTTATCTATTTTTACCAAGTCTTTAGATTATAAACAAAATTACTTTAACCAAAAATTAAATATTTCAATTTTTTTTTCGGATAGAGTAATAAGAAACCATTAATTATTTATCCCTCACAGTACCTCATGCCGTGCCACAAGTAGCAAAAATTTGACATAATGTTTTGATATTTTTAACCTTTTATTTATGGAAAATGTTTCAATGAAATTTTATATATGAATAAATTTTGTGTAATTTAACTAAAAGATTTTTGTTGCGCACTTGAAAATTAAATAATATATTAGAAAATATTTTTTGTTTCGTAAGTTTCATAATAACTTAAAACTAAACTGAAATTAAATAATTATGAATATTAACCATTTTTTTTTGTTTAACAACATAAGGTCTTATGGTCTCGGAAATATTACTTATATACATTTTATTTTAAATTATTTCGGTCCACTGACTTTTCATATAGTTATAGTGTATAAAACATAAGCATATTTCGTGAACATAAACCTAACAATTACTTTATATAATAAATGCTTTTCTGTGCACTAGCTTAGCTAATTTTTTGTCAGGTATAATAAAAAGTAAATTTTAAATCGAAAGGAAGTAGTTTTTCTTTGTTTTTATTTATGTTAAAATATTTTCAAAAAATGTACAAATTTTTGTGTTGTTGTTTTAGTTTTAGTTAAAGGAAAGATAATTGACCATTTTACATAATTCAACAAATAATAATTTAAGCAGGTAGATTTATTATTTAATATTTTTTAATTGATAGAAATAATTAAGTATATAGTAACAGTAGAACTTTCGAAATTCGAACAGATAAATAGTAAAATTATGTGATTATGTAAAATTTTGAAATTAGGAATTTTTGATCTATAATTATTTCGAAAAATACTCGGAATATATATGAAATTTAATTGCTCTAATTATTGATCATTTATGGACAAAACAAAAAAACTAAACGAAAGTGGCTTTATCTGAAGTTTAGTAGTTCTGGTTCAGCAAATCGTGTAGATGGCAATTGGAAAATATAAGATGTTTAATTGATTAATATTATCAGGCTTAATGTCAACCATGAAAGTTGATATATAATCGATATTTTTACCAAGCCTTGAGAATCAAAACTTGTTACCTTGTATAATGGTTTTTATTCGTTACTCATTTCTATAATCTTCTGCATCTATTTTCATTAGATCGTCGGATGTTTAAAGAGTAGGTATTCAAGTGGCGTATAAAAATGACAGTAATTGTTCGGAGCAACCACATTTTTGTTGCGGAAATGAATGCCTCCATTAACGTACAGTTAATTGATTGTTATTTCTCAAGATAGGTAATACATTTTGCGTACAGAACGTACGCAATCACTTTACTACGAATCAACGATTTTCTTTTACTGATATTTTAATTATTGAATTGAAATCAATTTTTTTGAAATATTGGATTCAAGAAGAAAGTTTTTATCTAAATACAAAAAATATTCTAAGAAATTATGAAAAAATATAATTCCATTAAAAAAATACATTTCGTCAATACCTAAATTCTTAGTGTTTCACTGTAAGAATTTCAAAAACTATTAAAAATCATAAAGTTATAATAAAATTTGTAATTTTGTTTTATTCTATTTTAAATGTTTATTTGCTTAGCAAGAATAATTCTCTTTTTTTTTGTTTTTGTTTATTATATAAATTGCAAGTGATACTAAACGATTGTAATCTGCAATAATTTTGTTGTTGTTCGGTTAATGTTGGCTAGAAAATCTTTTATGTTTTCTAGTACAACATACATTTTTGTTGTTGTTACTGTATAAAATAAATTGTTAAGAAAATTAACAAATAAAAATAACACTTCGTAGACAAGAAATTATAAATTTTAAAATAATTTTGCAGGAAACTTGTAAGAAATTTAAGTAATTCATTATATTTAAGGCTATACGAAGTAATTAGATATTTTAATTTATATTTTCCTTTTATTCCTAATTGTCCGTGCGGTGCCAGTAATTAAAATATAATTAAATTAAAAAAAGTTTAAATTATTTTAGTTTTTCATAATTGAGTTTTGTCTATGCTAATATTTATTCACAAACCAATTCAATTTTACAATTATACTAAGAATAAATTGTTTAAAAATTAAATAAATTGAATTTAATTATTAATTATCCGATATATAAATTAAAATTTATATAAATTCATATCAGAAAATGATAAATTTCTAAATTAAGATTTAATTAGTTACAATTTTTTGTGTAGATTCATAGATTTCAATAATAAAATTTCCAATTAATTTGTATTTAAATTTTTATTCAAAACTTAAGTATATTATATACAATTAAATATAAATACGATTTTTATTTTTTTTGTTTAATTCCACAAATAATATTTGAATAATTGTAAAATAAACAAAACTTGTTTTCAGTTTATATATTTATGTAAAATAAATATAGAATTTTTCCAGATACGAATAAGTTTTATTTTAAAACTTACACGAACGAAAAATATAAAAATTGCTAATCACCAACATAAAATTTATTTTGATTCAATAATTTAGTACAGTGTGTTCCATTTTGGGTCAGTAATACAATTCTTATAAGAGGGTAATAGTGTTGTCTAGTATGTTTTCATAATATCGTTATAAATTTAGATTAGAATACTGTAAACAATATTGTGACATCTACACCGGCTCGTTCTGAATAAAAATGGGTCAATTGCATAAATACTGTCTATTGGTGCGGTCAAGAATTCAGGCGCTGCTCAGTTTTTGCAGCCGGTCGTATAGATATGAAGTCAAAATTTATGCATACTTGCTGCTTTTAAAATTTTTGAGGTTGAATAGACTGCGCAGTTGCCGGTTACTGGATCGCAGCTTATATTTAGGCATATATTAAAGTAGTTACAGTAATGGATTCGTTATGATTAATGCTTTGTCGAAATTATTACCTAACATATACAAGCAATATATGTAGATATAGAACTGCAAATTTGAGCAATTTTCTTGTACGATTATATTTTGGCGTTTAATTTATTAGAAACTTCGGAGTATATTCTTTGGTTTTGTGAAACTATTTCTGATACTACAGGCCGAGAATCTTACTATAGAGCAAGAGGATTATTGTAGGATGACACATAAGCCAGCGATTATTAATTACTAACATATGCAAGCATATGAAAAATTTGCTTTTGTGGCTAATATCTTCGAAATGTTTCTATAAAATTAAAAACACTTTGTAACAAATTTTTTACTCAATATTTTGTTTAATCATAAGTTAAATTTAATATTTAAACTATGACAACTTGTATATAATATACTACATGGAAAACATATAAAAGATGATACCAAAATAAAAATAAAAATGCACTCTAAAAGAATGCAATTAAACGGATATTGAGGATGCGGGGACGTTGGGGTCCAATGAGAAATCATAAAATCATTTTTATTTTATATAAATAAACAAATTAATATTGTAACATATGTTCCAATAAGTTTGATAAAGTAATATTGCAGTCCAGCTTGAAATAAAAGCCATACGGCCAGATAACTATATAAGTACACCATATTTAAATATACAATTATATGAATTTCGTATATATGTGTTAATAAAATAATTATTGTTAACATATAATAAAAATTTAAATGATTTTTGTTAAATTTTTTAATAAATATTATAATTATATATTAGCTCGGTATGTTCAATGTTGATAATGATTTTATTTATTTTACTTACGAATATAAAATATTTTTTTAAATTATAATTTTTTTACAGATACATTTATTAATTTGTAAATGTTAATAATTTTCATTTTATATTTTATCACTTTCTGAATATTTGATAAGAATATTCAAATATTTATTAATTTACATATAGAAAGTGATGATTTTAAGTGTGTAGTTAAATTGTAATTATAAATGTTGCATGTGCAAGTAATATCAATTTAGTATATTAAGATTTATGGGCCTTAGTTTCAGCAAATTATTGATTGTCTATATATGCCGGCATGTTACATAATGTTGATAAGCTCTACGAATGCTGATTAATATGTTCTATATTATGTGATAATAATTTAATTGGAAAGAAATTATTATGTATTTATATTGCATACACAATGGAATTTTCCTTTATTCGTTGGATTCATGTCAAAATTTCCGAATTATATTTGATTTTATCTTTAGATCATATTGTAAGTAATTCTTACGGATTTTAATAAAAATTTGGGACACAAATTTGAGTTAGATAATTTTTGGTTCAGTAATTTTAAAAGTTCCAAATTTGGTACCTAAACAACGTTGCCGTGTCATAAGGCCATAATCCATTTGACCAATTCGATTGAGTCCTAAGATCATATTCATAATTTGTAATAATTTGGCATTAAGACTCATTGGGGTGAGTTTTAAATTCACATGGTTTTAAATCGGTAGTGTTTTAGAATTTCGTTTAGAATTTTGTATGCTGCCACTAAATCAGAAGCTTTTAAAAGTGTTAGAAACAAAAATTTACGTAAATGTTTGCTAGCAGTTGCATTACAATTAATAATCATTTAAAATTCATGGCGTTGCACGGCTTATATATTAATGAAACCATCAAGCTTTTAGAATTGCCAATGGATATACATTTTTAAATGTATTTCTTAATGCTGACTCATAATCGCTTTGTTGGCCTCAAATTAAATAAATTTGCTCCTATAAATTTAAATCGGAAAAGGTTTCCGATTTGCTGGACATTAAAATGAAAATGAATGGAAATAAATAAATTAGTAATAATTGCAGAGAACATCTTTAGAGCACGACACCGTATAATCAAATTCTGAGTTTTGGCCAACTCTGGATAATTTGCTACATAAAATAGAATATAATTTAAAGTTATTCTCTCCTTGAAATCTTTCAAAACTAAATTTTTCAAATTTAAAAAAATATTCATTTTTTTCGTTTACTTTAATGTCAACCAAAATATCGTAAGATTTAAAAAAAAAAAAAAAAAAACGTTTTTATATTTTTCTTATTAACTTTGTCATTTTCGCCTTATGCCTCTAGAAATATATTTTTATTATCCTTTTACTTCTCAACCACAACATAATTTTACAACAAAAAAATCTTGTAATGCAACATTGTATAAAATATTCTGCACAAAAGAGAATTATATAAACCAAGCCTCCGGTTCTCTCTCCACTGTTGAAGTGAGCAGACAACTAGTAGTCGGTAATTAATAGTATAATTTAATTATATTTTCCAAATTACTAGCTAACTTTAAATAAATAAAAAAAAAAAATACATAAATTAAAATCGAGAAAAGATAACAATAAAATAAAGTGATAAAATCTTTTTAATATAGTTTAATTAAAATTTTTATAATAAAAGTGAATAAATAACTCTGTGAAACAGTATCATTATCTAACCATAATGGGGGATCGTGGCCCCCCACCAGGTGACCCCGGTTTATTGAATTTTACAAATAATATTGTAAAATTCGACCAAACTAAAACCTTAAATAACAAAATAGAGTGCCAGAAACATTTAATTATGAAAAGGACTGATGCTGGAAAAGACATGAGTACGGTATCACCATTTTTATTAAAAAGAGTTTTTATGAGCGTTGCTGGAGATATAGAAAACTGCATAAAACTAAGGGACGGCACTGTCTTAATAAAAACAAGAAACACATCTCAAGCTGAAAAAATTATTAAAATTTCACAAATCCAACAAACAATTAACGTAATTGTAGAAGAACATAAAACAATGAATGAAACAAAAGGCGTTGTGTTCTGCTTAGATTTTAAATACATGACAGATGAAGAAATTCTGGAAGAGATGAAAGACCAAAATATAATAGAAATCAGGCGGTTCAAGAAAAAAATGGGAGAAAAACTTGAAGAAACCGGTTTATATATACTAAAATTCGCAACTACCAATTTACCCGAACAAATACATGTAGGATACCAAAAATTTAACGTAAGAGTATATATACCACCCCCGCTACGCTGTTTCAATTGTTTAAAATACAATCATCTCACAGACAATTGCAAAAACACAAAAATGTGTTCAAATTGTAGCGAAGAATATCATCTAACTAATGAAAATGAAAAATGTGACAGACCACAAAAATGTCTTAATTGCTCTGAAAATCATAATGCATTCTCCAAAATGTGCACCCGATTTATAAGAGAGAAAGAAATTAAAACAATAAAAATTAAAGAAAAAGTCGATGTTAGAGAAGCAGTAAGGCGGTATAACATTAGATTTCCTTTCACACAACCGCTTTCAAAAATAGTATCTTCCTCATTAAAAAAATGTACATGTAAATGTACCTGTAAATCAGAAGCCATAGAACAAAAAGACGAAAGCATAAACATAGATGAAAACAACAGTGTCAACGAAAAACCAACAAATCATAACACAACTAAAGCAACAACATCAAAATCAGCACAATTCAAAACAAAGGTATTAAGTAATAATAAAATTATCATATCTAAAAATGTAAATAAAAAACAAAAAAGAGAATTAAAAAAAAATGAAAAAAAAAACACAAAAAAATTAAAATCAGATAATAATTATACAGATAATAACATTTATACAAGTAATAGTAGCATAAGTATCAGCGACTCAGAGTCAATGAAAGATTTATCTAATAATGGATAGTATTATACAGTGGAATTGTGATGGTCTATACTCTCATTATGACGAACTTAATCTAATAATAAATAAATATAAACCATTTATTTGCTGTCTCCAAGAGACTAAATTTAAATTTAATCATAACCCTAATATTAAAAATTTTAAAGCTTTTCATAAAAATATAGATTCGGAAACTGTCGCTCACGGAGGAGTTTTAACTTTAGTAAATTCTGATTTTGAATGCGAGGAAATAGATCTTAATTCTAGTCTCCAAGCTGTCGCTGTAAAAATGTTCTATCCTATTAAATTCATAGTCTGCAACCTATATCTACCAGGAACAGACAATATAAATCCCAATGATCTACAAAACATAATAAATAAGTTTGACTGCCCGTTCCTCTTTCTTGGTGATTTTAATAGTCACAATAATTTATGGGGATCTAATAAAACAGACAAAAGAGGGAAAATTATCGAAAAATTAATAAACAATAACCTACTAAATTTATTTAACAATGGTAACCCGACTCATTTTAGTTTTTCGTACAAATCGTTTAGCGCAATAGATATCACATTAGGCAGCCCCATCTTACAAAACTATTTTGATTGGTTTATAGATAACGATTTTCACAGTAGCGATCATTTTCCTATTGTTTTACCACTCTTTTCAACAAACAATAACTATGAAATCCGAGATAAATGGCGTATAAATCAAGCTAATTGGGAATTATTTAGAAATCAATTTAAATATGAAAAAGGACAATATCTAGATATTGACCAATATGAACAATCTCTCACTTCAGCTATAATTTCAGCTGCTGATCAGTCAATCCCTTTAATTAACTTTAATAACACAAAAAAAACAGTTCCTTGGTGGAACCAAGAAATTAAAGATAGTATCCAAAAAAGAAAAAAATTATTTAGAAAATATAATCAAACAATGAATGAAGAAAATTATAAAAACTTTATAAAAGCCAAATACGACGCACGAAAATTAATCAGAACATCTAAGAAAAAGTCTTGGTCACAGTTTGTAAACTCAATTTCTACAAATACCTCTTCTAATGAAGTCTTTAATAAGATCAGATCTATTAATGGTAAAAAAAAATCACAAAATATTACGTCTATAATTGACAATGACCAACTAACAATAGACAAAAAAGATATTGCCGAAAAATTAGCTAACTCTTTTGCACAAATATCAAGTACATTAAATTATTCAGAAAAATTTCGTAGACACAAAAATTCAGTAGAACAATCTCCAATATATTACCCGCCTGATTCAGGTGAAAAATATAACCAGAAATTTTCTAAAAAAGAACTTGAAAATGCTCTCACCAGCTGTAAGGGTAGCTCTCCAGGGCCAGATAAAATACACTACGAAATGTTAAAGCAACTCGACGAAAATGGAAAAAATCATTTTCTCGATTTATTTAATTATATTTGGGCCAACGGAGTATTCCCTAAAAACTGGAAAAAAGCCACATTAATTCCTATTCTAAAAAAAGATAAAGACCCAAAAAATCTTAAAAGCTACCGCCCGATATCCCTGACAAATTGTAGTTGTAAAGTTTTTGAAAGAATGGTTTGTGCACGATTAAATTGGGAACTTGAAAACAAGAATTTAATTACAATATATCAAGCCGGCTTTCGAAAAAACAGATCAACTCTTGACAATCTTTCTTATTTCGAGTCCGAAATAATGACTGCATTTTCAAATCATCACAATACTATATCAATCTTTTTCGACATCGAAACAGCTTATGATATGGTATGGAAAAGACTAATCTTAGACGAACTAATAAAAATGGGCTTCAAGGGTAATATACTAAAATTTATTTCAAATTTCCTTTCCGACAGAACAATAAAAGTTGCAATCGGTAAAATATACTCGCAAGAAAAATTAATTGAAAATGGTGTCCCACAAGGTTCTGTCTTAAGTGTAGTACTCTTCATAATTGCTATTAATAGCTTAACCAAATTAATAAAAATACCAGTAAAGTACATTATTTATGCTGATGATTTAGCGTTATTCACATCAGGTAATAACATTAAAAAATTACAAAAACATATACAACATACACTTAATATTTTAACAAAATGGTGCGATATAAGCGGTTTTAAATTTTCTAAAAGTAAAACGATAGCAATGCTTTTTTCTAGAAAGAGAAAAAACATTTACCACCCAGATTTATACATAGAAAATGAAAAACTCAAATATGTAGATCAGCATAAATTTCTAGGACTAATCTTTGACCCCAAATTAAAGTGGAGTGCACACATTAAAAACATTAAAGTTAGAGCTGCTAATAGATTAAATATTTTAAAAATCTTAAGTTCAAGTACATATGGTTCTGATCGCAAAATGCTGCTGAAACTTTTGAATATTATTGTACTACCAATTATTGATTATGGCAGTTACATATACAGCTCGACGTCTAAAAAACTCCTAAAAACACTCGACCCTATTTTAAACACAGGAACACGTATCGCAACAGGTGCCTTTAAAACAAGCCCTATCTTAAGTATACTTGCTGATGCAGCACAAATCCCACTAGACTTACGGCGTGATAAACAAATAATGTCTTATGGTACAAAAATTTTGGCAAACAACAAACATCCACTAACAGATTTAATGAAAAACCAAATCATATATGACAAACTAAAAAACAAACCACTAACTTATCAACCTTTCTTTGTTAGAATTAAAAATGTATTAGTTAATAAAAATATTATAATAAATGAAAATATTGCGAGACAAAGATTCTATAAAATCCCTGCTTGGACACTAAAAAACCTAAACGTTGACATAGAATTAAATAAATTTAAAAAAGCAAACACAAATAACTACACATTTTTGTCACTTTTTAAAGAAAAAATGACAACCAAATATAATAATCATATCCCAATATACACCGATGGATCAATTATCCAAGACGAGACTGGATGTGCATTTAAATGTGAAAACCATGAGGAAAAATTCCATCTCCCTAAACATACTAGCATATTTTCTGCCGAACTTTATGCTATTAAAAAAGCTGTACAATACATAAACCAGAACTATAATCGAAAACAATTTGTAGTATGCTCAGATTCATTAAGTGGTCTACAAGCTCTAATAGGCTACTCCCATAATCATCCTCTAACACAAAAAATTAAAGAACTTGTACATGAAAATAATAATAGTATATCCTTTTTTTGGATCCCGGGCCATGCTAATATCAGTGGAAACGAAAAAGCTGATAAGCTAGCAAAGGAATCGACGAACGAACCCATAGATTATAATTACAAGTTTTTCCATAAAGATTATAACTACATCATTAAAAAAACTATATGGGATAATTTTAACAATTTATGGCAAAACGAACCTAATAACAATAAGCTTAAAAACCTAAAACAATCAGTATTTAAATGGAAAAATATAGATAATCTCAGCAGAAAAGAATCTATAATTATAACAAGACTACGAATTGGACACACAAATCTGACCCACAGTTTCTTATTTAAAAGACCACAAACTAATCCACCTATATGCGATTGCGATAGCAATACATATATTTCTATCAAACATATTTTTGAAGAATGTCCTCTATATCTTAATGAAAAGACATCGCATAACATAAAAGGCCTTGATTATTTAAAAGAAGACAATCATGATTCCACTGTAAATATAATCAACTTTATCAAAAAAATAGGAATTCTTAACAAAATCTAAACAATAATCCTAACTATAAAATTAAAAACTAATTACCAAACAAAACCTATATAGTAAATTTTTTTGTATATGTATTAAAACATAATTTTTATAATAAAAATTTAAAGTGTATATAAAAATAAATAAAAATTAATGTACTTATAAACAAACAAACCTATATGAATAATTATATTTTAAATTTATAAAAAAAATTTCCCTTTGTACAAAATATTAATCTGAATTATCAAACTAAACTTAATCGTTACAAATATATACTATTATACATACTTTTACTTAAACTTGTTAAATAATTATATGAAACAATCAATAATTTTTCTAAACCTTATAAATTTGTTAAAAATGAACTACAGTAATGTTAACATGTAATTTGTACTCCTAAGTAATTTATAAGTAGTAAGATATCATGTAACTTTGGGCTTGAAAAACCTTTAAGTGTTAAATAGCCCCTAAGAAAAATAAATAATAATAATAAACCAAGCCTAAAGTAAAAATAAAAAAAAATCCAATAATTTTCTACGTCTCGACAAAAATCCTTACTTAGCTATCGTAAATTATTGTTTTTAAAAATTTACTTCGAACAAAAGCGACTTTACTTTAATAAGTTTATTAACTTTGGCAAATTGATATTTTTTTTTTAGAAATGTTAATTTGCTGATATATTTCTGTATAAATGTTTATTATTATAAATAAATATAATACAAATATATGTATTGCACTTTCAGGAAAAAAGAATGCTCACCTAGGGGTAGCCTAAAAAACGGAGTTTGTTAAAAGCGTTTTTTGAAAAAAAATATTTCGGTTATATGTAAATTATTATAAGATCTTTATAGGAGATTTAAAATGTGTTTTATATAATTTGTAAATTTGGATAGCAATCGTAAATTAATCAATATCACGAAACAAAGCTTCCGTAAAAATTCATTAGAGAAATTTTAAATTTTTTTAACTATGATCATTTCATTTCAAAAATTTATATAAATCCTTGTGAAATGGCCTTTTAGTATTCTTGTAAACTCGATTTAACTCAATTGATTTTTATATTCAAACAAAAATGAATTGAATATTTTTGCATATAGCATAGAATGAATTATGCTTTTGGCATTATATACAAAAACGCGCCCATAATAAAACACCTTTTAATAAAAAGTAAATCTGGTCAGACGTATACGCATATAAAATAAAATACGTACATAAATATTTATGTGTAACATAATCTGTTTTAAGTGCCGTACAAATAATTATATACATATTTAAGATTTACTGAATATCTTTTTTTTTAAAAGATTTGCTTTTATGAAATATTGTTTAAATAGATTTTAAATTTTTTGAATTTTATAAAGGTTTTTTGTTTGGTTAATGGTTCAGGATAAAAATTGCTGAAAAACATATAGAGAACAAGAAATATTCGTCCATTTAATTTACAATATTAATTAATTTGTTGTGGATAATAAAACCCTGAAGCTTTATGAGATAATAACTATTTTTAAAATAAAGTTATAAATATGGGCCTATTTTAAAATCAGCCATTGTCAGCAGAATTTTGATATTTATCTGGAAATATGTACGTAAGTTATATAGCAAAGAGCAACTAAAGAATGTCACTGATTTAATATTCCGTAGTCTCTTCTATTTTAAGTTGAATCGATATAAACTAATATTAAAGTTTCTGTAGCAGTTTTTCCATATTAAATGTAGATTATATCGATTAAATATCTTTGAAAACTTTTTAAATTTATATTTTCTATATGGTGAAAATCTTTGGTCTTATGCAAAACTTTTAAACCTTTTAACTATCTGCCAAAAAAAAAATTATATACTTCTATATAATTATCATTTACCTTATTACTTTATCACCTTAGGTGGATTATTCTGTCAATAATCACCTAACAACATCTAAATCAAAAGAACATCCAAAAAAACCATACAAAAAAAAAAAAAAATGTTTCCATCCTTAAAATCCTGTAAACTTGATATGAAAGTAAAATTAATTAAATTTATCACAATATCGTGCGATATATTTTCTAAACAATACACACATTAATCCAGTCCCGTACATAATACTACAAAATAGTTGAATAAAATTTTCAAATAAAAACACTTTCTTCAAAAACATTTCTTGGGTTATGGTATCCTTGTCATCAGTGTTTCTGCTGTTGTTAAATATAATCTTTTTCCTGTGGTTTTTTTTTAATTTTATCATTAAAAATATCATACCGTAGTTAATAATATTCTATTTAATATATATTTTGTTTTTGTAAATGTAAAGTACATAAAATTTTATATACACTAATATAATTTAGAGTATAATGTTTGTCATACTTTAAGCATTGTCCTCTCTTATTAATCCCTAATTATCATTAAAGAAAAATTGGTTTTTTCTATATAAAGTAAACAATATTTATATATATAATTTTTTTTTTTCGGGTTTGTCTCTGCTGGGTTATAAAAAGGATAACAAGAAAATTATATACAAGCGAATTATAAACATGGTATTATCCTAGATTAACCGTACACAAAAAAAAAATTATGTATATAAAATTTATATGAAATTATATGTTGAAGATAATTTTATGTTGTTCGGTATAGTTTAGAATATGATTATTTATATTTTATATTTGAATTGTAGTAAAATGTAATGATAAGAATTATGAAAAGTAATTGGAAAATTGTTAAGAGATGTCATGTCAAATTAGGAGGGGAGGTGGGTTGGTTAATTAATTGATGAAATTTTGTAATTTTCATATTAAATATTTATGAATGATTTTGTTTGAGTTAAACCTAACTTTAACAAAACTTTAATGATTCCACGAGTTAATTATCAATTTCATAAAATCCATTTTTGAATTTTAACAGTTTATCTATTAAACAAATGCAATACTAGAATTTGAATATCTTTATTATTTTTACAAGGATAATTATACAGAAAATCAATTGTAACATTGAAAATTTCATAATTAATAGATAATAAATCTTATTAGAGTAAATCTAAAATGGGGGCCCGCCGAATAATTTAACCAAAATAAAAACTTATTTCATTTTAGACTCCATATCATTTTTGTGATCTAACATCATGTTTCGGTACGTTTCGGTGGAATCTACTATCTACAAGTCATAAAATTTGAATTTCTTTATATTTTTTATTTTCGAAAACTTGTAGATAACAATTGATTTAATAGACCCTGTAATTCCGTCGCTGTATTGAGGTTATTGAGTTTAATTTAAATTAATATTTACATAATCTTATATCGAATTAGAATGATTTAATATATATTAAATTTGTATTAAAGGATTTTTTTATATTCTGTTATGGAAGTTGTTTTTTTTTAATGGAATGTTAATTAAAGTCCGAAATTTGTTAAAAATATTGACGGTAGTGTTAAGTAAGCATAATTTACAATAAAATACATCATAGATTTGCTCAATTTCATTTGTATTTCTTAATAGTTTTGTGAAATCCTGACTAAATTCTTATGAATTTCCGCTAGTAATTGATTTTGGAAATTACTAAAATATTGTCATAACTAATTTTGATTTATTAATATTTTTAAGGTCCTTTCTATTTACCTAATTAAGTCTAAATATTTTTTCATATGGTTTAAATTTCCAGTCTATATACAAATATACGCCGCTAAGAAGGATAATAAATATATAAAGATAAAAAAAATGAAAAATATTTTAATAATAAAGACAATATAATATACCAAGGACACATTTTGAACGAACAAAATAAACCTTACATACAAATTTAAGGAAAAAGGACTATAAAAATCCTGTATAAAAAAAAATATGACTGATTACACACTAAATGAAGGACAACATGTTGAAAACGTATATAATACGAATATGTATATACAATTTTTTGTATGTTGCTGAAAATTGTTCATTTGTTTTTGTTTGGTTTTTATAACCCATCACAAAAAAATCGACTTTGTGAAGTATAAAATATCTTAAGTCATTTTACTAAAAATAAAATACTGTACTAAATCATGAAAAATCTGACAGAAAAAAAATACAAAATAGATAAATGTTTATATTACATAAATATGTATGTATATGTATTTTTGTTGTTGTTGGCAAAAATGCCTTGTAATTCACGGTGGGAATGATTGAATAATACTTAGAGAATCATAAAAACTTAATAGAAAATATTCTGTTCTTTCCGTATTGTGTATGGTATAACCGAAACAATTTTCATTTAATCTACACTAGGATATAATAATAGTCTAAGTCTAAGGATAATATGATGTCATAGTAAAGTCGTAAAGAATTTTTTATCTGTTTTTATATTATTATATATATATAAGTAAAAAGGATATCATTGCAAATGAGATACAAAATAAATTTCATCCTTATTTTTCCTGTATATTAAATATATACCACCAACAAGAAGAATACAATTTTTTTTGGTGATGACATTTTTAGGGTAATATTTTTGAAAAAAACGTAAAATCCTTAATATTTAAGGTATTGTCTCTGTCCGACTCCTGTTTGTTCTAAACTGTTTCAAATTAATTTTTAACAATTAAATAAATGTCCATCCATTTTAAATTATTAGTAGGAGTTGGTTAGTTCTAAAATAAAATTGGAGCATTCCAAGATTCGCCGTAATCGGATTTAGTGCATAGAGTGTTAAAGAAAGAGAATTGCAGGAGCTAAATTGCAAGTTTTGTCCGCTAGTTGGTACTTTAGAAAATATTTTCATTACAGAATATTTATTCTATTTGTTCAATTCATTGTTTATCTATTGCGCCACCTAGCGGATAAACATTTTGACACTTAGATGAAGCTGGAAATAACAAAAATAATATTTAAGATTATTTATTTCAAATATGTTGCATTAAAAAGCCAATAAATCTAAAACTACTATACAGTATTTGTACTGCGCATCCGTTTTCAAATATGGCACTTCTATGTATATATATGACATCGAATATTAAATACATGTATATTTACAAAACAAAAACAGTTGATAGCTTACACAATGTTCTATAATTATTATATTGTTTCTATACATTTTCGTCCTTTTTTTCTCTATGTATACATAACCCAAATATTCAAGGGTGGTTTAACTATTTAAGGGTGAATTTATGGTACGCGATTTTTATAACCATAAAGAAATAATATATTATTATATGTATGTGTTTTTATATACATACAAAATAGTCCTTTAAAGGTGCTGGTGCAGAAGTAAAGTGTTTGCAAGAATGAAATATATAGATTGAATTTTTCCAGTTAATTTTTTTTTATTCAACCATGGATTCCATAAATTGTAAAATTGACCGTGAAGAGTAGTGCGTGAAGAAAAATATTAATAAACGTATATGACAAAAAAAAAAAAATCAAATTGTCTGCCAGAGAGAATGACATTTTCTGTATATACACATCACGAGAAAAATTATTGTGTACAGATATTAGGATTAGGAGGCTACGTACATATACAGGATATACAAATATTTCTGATTGAGTTGAAAAGATAATAACAACAACAAAAACAACAAAAAAAGTGTGTTTCAAGAATAATGGAGATTTCATTTTTATGCTGGATTTAAGATTTTTTTGTTAAGGGTGTAAATAAATTTTCAGTTTTTCAGTAGAAAATTGAAAATCATGAAATTCACGTCTGTTATGCACGTAATTGTTTGGACGGTAGTTGAAATGAAAAAGGTTTAATGCAATTATTAAGTATACACAAAGTATAGTAAAATTTTGTATATTTGAGGGTTTATTTTTGTTGTTAATATTTTTTTTTGATGTACACAAAAGATTTTTTTTTTTGTTAAGGCTGAAATTTTATGTTTATTTGTGTTGATTTATAAGAAACTAGGCGTAAAAAATTTCTTTTTTTAGATATTATTTAAGATCTAAGAATAATTGTAAGTTAAAATTAGGATATAGTTATGAGATTGATAAAAAAATAAGGGTGAAATAGATATAAGGCACAACTGGCTCTATTCAAGTATAACTAAATCCTTCTAATGCGAAAATATTACAGGTATAATTTAAGGTCTTGTTTTTAATAATGTTGATTATAAGCATAACCTGTAAGAATGATCTAAAAGTTATGGTGTCACTCCTGTAGAAATATAATGAGGTAGTCAAAATATTGGAGGAGGAGATGATATTAGTCAGTAAATATTGGAGAAACGAACTAAGTTATCAGTGTTTTTCTGCTGAATTAACTTTTTTTTACAAAAACTTTTAAAATTTCAAATATTTTGTATTAATTAGCTTGAATTTTATGAAAATTGTATTAAATATCGATTTATGTTTTAATACAGACTTGTAGGAAACATCTGTATTCTGAAATTATTGTCGCTGGATCATAGTAGATAATACTTTAATAAACGCTGTAATTATGTGATGTATACAATTAGTAATTTTTAAGATTATGATATATCAAGTATCAAAATATTGAAAATTTACAAATTTGATTAGATAATGGCATCGATACAGAATCGGTAAATTAATTTTACATTAAGCCGACGGTAACGAGTGAAATTCACTTCTCATTTTACTTAGTACTTAGTGTAATAAAATTTATGTAATTTTTCTTCATTAAAAATATTGTTTTTCCGAATATATTTGACATTATGCTTTCTTAATCTGCGTTACTATATTTTTTATAAACACTACAGAAAATGATCAATCAATTAATAATTTATTGACACCAATATTATATTAATTTTTCTGCTGTAATTTAGATTGACATAATCTATTCTAACTTTGAACTCCTTTTACAAAACTCTTCAAATTTTTATAATTCATTTTTTTTTTCGTAATTTCAATCATAATTTTTTTTAAAATAACAGGAATTATCACTTTCATAATATATTTTTGAACTTTATATATATAAATTTTGTCTTGATGTTTTTGTTATAACAACCCTTAATATTTTGATCATCCCGTTTTTATTTAAATTACTTCATTTTTCCACTAAAACTTTTTCCATTCAACAAAATTCATTTTATAATTTTTTTGTTTTGTTTGTTTGTCATTTTAGATTTAATAAAATGAAATTTCAAAAATATGATTTTCATATATAAAGGGTTACGATATAAATAAATTCAAACCATAAAAATTATACAATAAAGTTTTTTTTTTATGTGCATCCTACTCCACCCACAATTATATCCCTTTTATGCTTCTATATTTATATGTATATATGAAAGCAGTTATATTTTATGGAACGTGTGTAACATTCGCGAAACTACTTGCCAACACGTGTTTGCACATTTTATAAGAGTATTTTGTATCCTTCGAAAATAGGATGTACATAATATATACAAACTACAAACATATTGTATATCATATTTAGAATAAAGGACTTTGAAGTTTAGATTATTTGTGAAAAAAAAATATGATTTTTCTCAATTTAAGGAAATATTAAATCGGCGAAACAATAAAAAGTAGAAGAGAAATTTGGCAAAGTTAATAATTTGTTCTAAATTTATGTTGGATAGTTTTAAATTTTGTTAGTGGAAATTGTAATAGTTTCCGAAAAATTCCTAAATTAATATTTTATAAATTAATTCGTAAAACTGTCACTCGATAGAAAACTGAATATGTTAATAAGATAAAATTTATCGGTTTTACGGATCCGTGCTTACTGGTTTACATAATTTAGTTTTTTTATATAATTTATTTAATTAATTTTTATTCAAACGAATTCTTGAGAATACCTCGCAGCATGTTTGCAAGTTTATCGGTGATTCTGAATACAAAATGATAATTTTTCATATCATAACTAAAAATTGAATATTTAGAGTGTAGAACCTAATTAAGGATCACATTTTAAGTAAGCTCATTAAGTGCCCTCTTCTATAAGGATTATATTAAATTTTCAATTAATAAATAAATTTATTTTAATTTGTCATACAAATTGATTTCAATTTTAAATGAGCTCACACTCAGCACAAGTTTATGAAATCTCAATAAAATTGTAATTAGAATTATACAAGTTTTTGTGAAATTCATTCAGCACAGTTTGTCAATTCATTCGATACTTTCTGAGAAAAACTATAATAATATGTGTTCCTTATTTCTCAATACCCTAAATTGTACGTAATTTCTGAAAAAATATTAATTCTTATTACTATTTGATAAATGTAATATAAAATTTTATTTAAGTTGAAATAAATAAAACCGCACAGAAAAATAATACAATTTTCGCGAATGTGTTAAACACGTTCCAAAGCTAATAAATGAAAATTTTCGTTATCCTTTCTTATATTTTCGGGAAAATAAATTTCATTTAGCTGCTACAAAAATCGACAAAAAATTCCTTTTTAAAATATAATATTTGCCAATAAATATTTTTTTTTTCAAAAAAACTTTTCCATTTTCGAAACGGAAAACTTTTCCGACCTTAAAGAATATCCAACATTTGGAAAATATTAATAATTTTTATAAAACACCATATTTAACAAATCTTGTTTAGAGAATTGTAAATCGTATTTTGTTTGTTTTAAATGAAAATCATATTTACTAGTTTTACATTAGTGGATGCTACTATTATTGCTGTGCACCACGTACCACATTTTACTACCCACGGCGTTACAGTACAGTATAATCTCATATAATTTTGACCAACAAATTATATGTAATGATACATATTTTCTAAATGGACACTATAGAGCGTATATTCATATCCTTGTGATATTATGAGAAAATGTAAAAAATCCTTAATTTTATTTCTGCTTTTACACCGGTTTATATAAAGGATTTTATGTTCGCGATATTAATTAGTATAAATATAAAACAACTGGGGTACAAAATTTACGTTTATACGTGCCCACAAAGGGTAAAAATGTAAATTAATATTATGATCCTTTTTTGTTGCTTGTTGGATATAATAAATACACAAAAACACACACACATAAAAGAAAAACAATATAGAAATTATAAATATGTATATTAAAAAAAGGATATTTTAAAAGGTGATGGAAAATTTGTTGAGAAAAGGGGAAATTTGAAAATTTTACAATATTGAATTTTTTTTTTATAATGATTACTTTTTGTACTACGTTTATATTCCCGGAAATTTTCATAATATAGTTTTCAATTGTGTTGCCCGTTGTGGGTGGCATGATAATTTATGAAATTTTAATATAAATGTTGTCGAAGGACTTTATATATATGAATGAGATTGTATGTATATATAAATGTTATTTTATAAGTTTTTACAATGTAAATATTATGTGTGTTGAAAAGGGTTCATTATAAATTTTAATAGCTCGTAAAGAAGTCAAAAAGGTTTTGAAATATTATTGTGAATTATATAAAAAATTTATAATATTTTGGTGTTTGTATATATATACGTATATGGATAAGTTTTTAATCATAATTGTAATTAAGGAAGTCGATTAAAATGAATTTGAATTTTTATGATTTTTATATATAAAAATTTAGTATAGTTAGTAGTAAAATAAATATAGAAGTTGAGATATAAGTAATTAGGGAAATTTTTTATAGGATTAATTCTATAGAAAAATGTTGGTGTTAGTTTAGTTCATAAAATTTTGAGTGTCAATAATTTTATTAATAGTGTTTAAAGATTAAAGAATTATTACATTTTTTTTTACTGTGTATAAATTATTTTGTTATTAATTAATTATACAGTGAAAATCAATTGAATAAATTATTGTTAATTACTGAATAATTAGTTATCAATCAAAATCTCATTCTTTTTTAATACAATTTTAGATTTTGTGAAAGTTTTAAAATAATTTTGAACATTTTTAGAATAATTATTAGTATCTAATTTCGTAATAGATACGATACTGCGTTTAAAACAGGAAATGAAATGATTTTCAAACCAATATTGTAGCCTTGGCATATTAAATTTACATCCACCAACTTACCGAATTGATCTGCAAAACTTCTTCACTTTGTACTTTGTAACAGTTGATCCGTATTTCGAATTTCAAAGATGTTGTTATGTAGTAAAACTTGAATGCCATAATTCAGTATTTATATAAAAAATATTTAAAGAAATTATGATTTTTTCATATTAATTCTTGATATTAAATCTTGAAATCTTGAAAATATTTATTTTAAATCTTGAAAATTTATTAAATTTTGAAAATATTTTAAGTAACTCTTAAAATATCTCTAAGAAATTTGAACTAAATCTATTATTGAATCAAAATAAATTGTAATTTCCCTGAAAAATATTCTATAGAGTTTATCACTTTCTTCAATTCGAAAATCTATAATGCTTATTAGAATCAGTTAAAAAAATATACATCAAATTTAATTAATTTAAACGTATTTAAAGAGTCGTGTTTTTCGTATTTAGTTAATATAATTTTTTTTTTCTTCTTTCAATTTTATGCAAATTAACAATTTTACATTATTACAATTTTAATAAATTTAAACAGTACAAAAAAAGAAAACATTTAACATTCAAATCTAAAGAAACTCTGCAATTAAGAAAAATTACCAATGCGACCAACATTTAATAAATTTATTCTCTTCCATTTGACATAGTCTGTACATACTAAAGAATTTATTTATCTGAAACATAAAACAAAATAACATTAAAAAACATAAAAATATTTTTCAGATACACACATAATTTTAACACGATTTTGTTTCAGACTTGAAGTAAATTTTTTTGTATTACTGCTGCTGGTCAGTTCAATTCAAAAACTGAAAATGTTCGCTCATTAGTCAATTTTTTTTATGTTGTGTTTTGTTTTTTGAGATGTTTGAAAGTGTTCTTGTTATTACTGTGAATTTCTGGTTTAATTAAATTTAAAGCCGGTTAAGAGGTTTGGAATACAAGGCTTCATATTCAGGCAATAGCAAAATGAAGGGAGTACAAAGTCTTTTTTTATTTTAATGGAATAGTTAATTTATTTCTTCAGCAATTGAATACTTTTCAAGAAACCACTGTCAAGGTTACGTGAAACTACTTCAAAGTAATTTTGATCCACGGTACCAGTTTCATCTATGCAATGCCGCCAACACTCTGACTTTTATATTATTTTGAAGTTTTCAAATTACACTTTTAAAATAGAGCAGCTCAAAATAATCTATCAGTAAAAATTATATGATCGAGCACTTTTTCTATTCCATTTTGCGCCTGGTTTCTTCTTCTTGAATTAAATTTGCGAGGCTGCAGGAAGTCATAGTGTACAATAAATCCTAACGTTCAGGCGAGATAGTGGAACAGCTGCGATGCGAAGTTTTATAAGTAGTTCAATTATTAGAACTATCATAATTATTACAATTTTGAATTCAACTTTTTGAATACTTGGTCCAACCCTGAATTGATTTTGATACTTTATGTATAGCTGGTGTAGCTTACAGATTTTTATTATTTTCAGGTGGAAAATTTTTATTTATTTGAAATTTTGTTTTGGTTTTATAAACAGTTTTTTTTTTTTACACATAATTATTTTAATGTGTGGTTTTGTCAATTTTTTATTATTATTTGATTTGATATGTTTCGATATTTTTGGCAAAATAATGAAATTTTTTTTGTCGTTAATT
This sequence comes from Rhamphomyia laevipes, assembly GCA_963920725.1. NCBI lineage: Eukaryota > Metazoa > Arthropoda > Insecta > Diptera > Empididae > Rhamphomyia > Rhamphomyia laevipes. The sequence goes on along the minus strand of OY987256.1, from coordinate 9,789,169 downwards.
TGTTAATTTTTATGGTATTTTGTTGACATAAAATTAGAATAAAGATTAAATTTATATAAGATTGATGTAAATATAATTATAATAAATATTTTTTAAATTATTTAATAACAGATTTTTATGGTTCATTGAATATTGTTTATTTTTATAATAAAATTTTCTGAGATTATTTTTGGCCAGTAAAGTTTATTAGATTAAGTTTTTTTTTTATTTTGCTATACTTTTGGCATCTTTATAGATAAACTGTCCAAAAATATTTAAAATCATAAGCATAAAATTTAAATTAAATTTTCAATTATTTTATGTCTGGTAAATAAATTTATTTTAATGTTGTAAAAGTAAACTTTTTTTAATATTATAATATAGAATTACTAGACAATTCCAGTTCAGATTTCTTAAATCAATATTCCTTCGGTGCCCATTGATCCATGAAACCGTGTATTCAATTTCATAAATCACGTTTACACTTTCGCTGGACCATTCGACTTCCAATCCGTATTTGACTTCATTGACTCTAAAACGAGCCCCACCATATTTCAAATTTTAAGTCGATCTGTGATGTTGAAATAATTATTTAAATATATTTTAAAATCTTTTTTTGTACTACATTAAATTTATAATTTAAAAAATTCATAACAATTTATAATTTTTTCTATTACTTCATTTAATGTTGAATAATACGAAATTCTTTTCAACTTTAAAAATTAATTTGATTTTCTTTATAACATTATTTTGTTCTTTCATTTAATATGTAAAATGGCAGATACTAAAATTTTTCTGAAAATATGTAAAATATTTTGTAAAACATTGAATTGTCAGTCTGGTCTCAGGTGGTATTTAGAGAAAGAATCACAGTTAAAGCAATGTGAATGTGTATATGATAAAACTATATAATTATAATTGAAATTACTTTAATAATTTCGTTAAAGTTTTTTATGTAATCGTAAATTTCATTATTCTTGTAAATATTTTGTGAACAAGTAATTTTCTTTCAAATTACTTTTGATATTAAAATGATAAACCAAATCTAGACTAAAAATTTGTCAAAAATAGACTGACGGATTAACGAATATTAATTGGCATATTTGAATGTGATTAGACAAAAACTTACTTTGTTTAAAGCTGAATTTGAAATTTACAATATCAATAAAACTGGAATTAGTTGACGGTTAACGAGTGATATAATATCAGTTGACTGTTGCCGAGTGACCTAATATTTTAAATTACATTGTACGAGTTGAAAGGAACATCTCAAAGTTTCCATTTCCTTACTTATTTATGAAATTTATGTTACTTATAATTCGTTTTTCAGTGCTGATAGTAATAAAGATAATTCTTCCTTATCAAAATTATTAATCAAATTATAAATAATATCGACTATTTCCTACAAAAGTGAAAATTATCATATTTTCGAGCTATAATTTTTAAATATATAACATAAGAAAATAACCAATTTCGATTAGTTATCTATTCTGTGTAATGTTCTTCTTTAATACTATAACTATTTGGAAATTGGCCAAAAAAGTAGGTTACTACTCGTATGTCGATTGATTAAATCACACCACCACTTATCCTCTAAAAATGTTTCGAAATATAATTTTATTTAGACATATACACAAAAAGATATGTTGAAAACATGGCGAAGTTGATTATAAATTATGTAAATGTATATATCGTGAAATGGGAAAAAACCATTTCAAAAATTTCAATCAAAATATTTTGGCATTATTACAAAGAGTTTTGATAGTTTTCTTTTCGAATTCAATATTTCAATAAATATATTTAAATTAGACTTGGTCCTTAGGGGGAAAATAAAGATTGTATAATTGTAAAAAATATATTTTATTATCGTGTTACAAAATTAAATTGAGTTCAATTTGATATTAAATCAACTATGAAAGTATTATACATAAATCCGATTCCGTAAATTTTCATCATAACTTCTTGATTCTTATAGATATAGACAAAAATATTTGTAATATTCTGCGTATATAAAAAACTATGCAATTACAAAATTGATGATGGTTTTCAATACCAACAATAAAATTTATATATAAAATATAAAAACCAAGAGAGAAAAATGAAGTTGAATTTCCATTCTGCTGTTAACAATAACAGAAACATTAAAACAGAGCAAACCGAAAACTATCAAACTTAAATTTACTTGAATTCTATTCCTCCTTCTATACCGCAGTGTTTGCTTAAAGACTAAAGGCAAAAAATAAATAAATAAAATAAAAATATCTAAAAGAAGAATGGAAATATATATAAAAAGTCCGTCATGAATTGAAAAATGCTATTTTTATGCAATGAAAGAAAAATTCTTTTTATGCTCGTACAACGAAAAAAAAAAAAGAAAAAATCAAAAGATAAAATTACATAAAAAAATGTTGAAAAATTAAATGTCAAGAAATTGGTCATTGAAAATGATTATTTTATATATGGTGAAATAATAATGCTTGCGGAGATAGTTTTTAAGTTATTCAGCATGAGATTTTTTTAAAATGGCTTTAAAATAATCTATTGATTTTTAGTATGATTTTTGAGTTTTCAGATTTTTTGTTGATATTATCATTAAAATTTTGTTCCAACAAAATTTAATGTTAAGTTTTGTTATTAGCAATTCTAAAATTCAGTAATTTAAGAATAATAATAATTGAGGTAGGTAGCAAAAATTGAATTTGTTTTCGTGAAAATTTATAAAATATTCGGTTCGACTATGCAAGTTTCATTAGACAAAGAAAATATATAGAATCAAGAATATTTTTCTAATTCATAGTTTGGAAGAGTTAACCACTTCCATTATCCGTAACAGATAAATCAGATTTACTAATTTCAAACTTTTCACAAAATTGAGAATCCGGTTAACATTAGTTCTAACATCGGCCATTAACTCAAATTTTCATATAGAAGAAAATGTTGTTTGAAATATTTATTTCCCCTATTCCTAATTTGATTGAACTATAAAAGTAATCTAAGGAGTTTAAATTAAGGTAACCAGAAAATTAAGTTTACAAAATAATCCGTCAATGAAAATGAAAGAAGTCCTTAATAAATGTGATCAAATTTTCAGAAAAAATGAAGATGAAAGAAGTCGTTAATGAAAATAATCAAATTTCCAGAAAAAAGAATTTCAAAACTGTGATGACCTTTGCAGTAGTATGAATTTTACATTGCTGCGGAACACAGTAAAAAAAAGACCTTATAGTTAACAAAAAATTTGACTACTATCAAACCGAATATTCAGAAACTTTCTCATTATTCTAATATATTTAACATTCTACGATTTTCTTAATTATATTGAATTAATTAAAGTATGATAAATGAATTGTTTTAGGCCTGGAAAAGTTAAAGGAGGAGTTTTATGTAAATTAGTGACACTCCTATTCATATTTCTAGAAAATTATGTTCTTCATCAAAATATTTATATATTTTATAATCATTATTAGCACCGAGTATACCAAAATTAATTAATCAAAATCTGCTAATTGACTTGATCTCTTCATTCTCATTGATTTTAAATCTATTTAATTTATACTTAATTTCTTTTTAATACGTTTTTATAATATCATCGGATATACACAGAATTAAATATTCATAAAAATTTTCCCATAAAAATCAATCAAAATTTTTATATAATAAAATTTTATTAAGTTAAAAAAATATTTTATTACATTTTGAAAAACTGAAAAACTTTAAATCATTTTCATAATTTTATTATCATCAATTTAAAATAAAATCGCTCCTACCATAAAAATAAAATTAATCTTATTTACCAGAAGCATAATTACTACTGTTTTTTTTTTTTTTTACCTGCTGGTTACTAAAATAATTTACTCCGACTTACCTTTAGTATATAAAGAATATCCAACACACCAAAAAAAAAGTCAAAACAAAGGGGCCTTTAACTACTGTGCTACTCTTTGTAAAACCTTTACAACTTCTTTATTACCATTCGTTCGTTTTCTTCAAAGGCTAAATTTATTGTTTTTCTCTTAATCTAACTGATTAATTACATCTGTGACGATTATGTTTTAACAGAAATCTAAAGATTTTATACCATCAGAAGGGAAATTAAATAAAAAAAATCATAATTATGTTGCAGTGGTGCATCAGGCAACATTTGATATTAATAAATAATATTATTTATCTGTGAGATTTCAATTTTATTATTTCTTTTTCTGATGTCTGGGTTATTTTTTAATCATTTTTTATAATATTTATCATATAAATCTTATGTCCATAGCTCCTCAACTTCAACGTTTAATAACATAATTTAAGATTTTTTGATTTATACTCTTTTTTTATAGAAAAACTTTAACCGCAAATATTTTTATTTAATTGTTGATGAGTTTGTAATTGTTAAACAACAAAAGTTAGTTAAGAATTATTTTGCAAGCATCAAGTATAGAAATTTTATTAATTGAGTTGAACTTTGTGAAACCAAAAAAAAAAAAAAAAAAAAAATAGCCAATGTTATGATGTGAAGAAAATCTTAAGTTAAATTGATGAGTTATGTTTGATAGAGTTAATGATTTATGTTCCAAATTGAAAGATAGATAATTTAATAGTTGAAAAATATAATATGACAATAAACTGATTTATGTACAGGAAAATAATAACCAATTATTAAAGATACTATATAATCTTAAGTTTCATTTCTGGGTAAAAAAAAAGACTTTAGATTAAAATCAAATATGAAAAATTACTTAATAATGCCAGAGGAAAATTATTTGAATTTAATTTTTATATTTGTAAAATTATCACGAAAGTTTTTCAAAGAAACTTCAGTAAAATTATAAAATAGTAAACAGAAAATGGAGTTTTTCTTATAAAACCAGACTTAAAATTGTTATTGGCAATAGATAATAACTCGATGTAGGCCATAGTTGTTAGTCCTTTAAACCCAAATCAAGTGATAAGTAATTTATAAACCAAGTTTCTGTGACCCATATATTTCAAAATTGAAAATAATTCCATTATAATATTATAATTTATACTTATGGAATTGTCCACTGTCTAAATTGGTAGGGGTTGCAAAGATGGGTACGTCTCATTAGTGCACCATTTATGTTACCATCCTTCTGTCAGTGACAAAATGCTTAAGTATATAGAATGCTATTTCAAACGGAGGCCGATACTAGTATAAAGCAAAGCCGGCAAATTGAGTCACGGTCATTAGAAAAGCGCGATGTTTCGATGTGCTGGAAATAGGTCATCGACTTGAATATACAACGAAATTTTTAAGACGAAATGTGGTGAGTATTAAAATCGCTCCCATCTATCAAATTAACAGCTAACGAACCGTTTGCCGGCAAACATACGTTTCTTCGAAATTGAAATATACTAACAAGTTTATTTTCCTGCGGGTAAATTCCTAATAACTATTTTAAGTGATAAAAATCACTTTTCCAAATTTTACTTCAATTTTCCCCCAACTAATTACTCATAAATTTTCAATGAAAAAAATATAAATTACTCAAAATCTAATTTATAATAAAATCAGATTAAATTATCACAAATTTTCTAGTCGTTTGTTCAAATTATCAAAACCCTATACAAAAATTATATAAAAAAATAAGTGTGTAAGCAATTACAAGCTAATAGTAGCATTTTAAACTTTAATCTCAACAAATAATATGTCATAAGCTTAACTTTATGCTTCCTCTCTCTCTACACACAATTAAGCTTGTATAACATTTAAAATATATAACATTAACGAAAAAAAAAAGTGTTAATTACTTTTATGCAAATGAACCTGCACAGAAAAATAATTATTATAAAAATTAAATTAATTCACAATTTTTTTTTTTTTCTGAACTTCTTTGTTGATGGTTTTTGCTTTATTTAGTGTCGTTTAGTAAATTGCACTTTAACCTTGTGTAAAATAATGTTGGTAATTTTGTAATAATGTAATTAGATTTTTATATTTTGATAATAAATAGGGTAAAGTATTTAAAGTTATATTGGGCTTTGGAATGAATAGAACTAAAAAAAAAAAAATTTAAAAAATTTAAATGAATTTATTAATTAAGCAATTCATATAAAATATTGTAAATGCTACTTTTAAAATGTCTTGTTAAAGCTATAATTAAATAATGTCTACAAAATGACATTACTTTTAATCAAATAAAATATATTGGGAAGAATTTTGACAGGTCCATCCATTTAACTCCTTCGTAAATTTAGGGCGATTTATATTTTTTTGAAGGATCTTTCTGTTTTCGGCTATAATGTTTGAAGCCGAAGATTACAGCTTAATAACAGATGATTCGGTATAGTAAATGTAATTTATTACAAAGAAATAAAAGGTAACGTATAGAAGAGTTAAAGAGTAAATAAAAAGTAATGTAATTTGTTACAGTCTAGTAACAGGCGATATAGAAGAATAAATTAATTGTACTGTAATTGTTAGCAGGTAAATTACAGGTGATGTAGAAAAGTAAACAAATGATAATGTTATTTCTTACAGGCAAATAACAGTTGGTACATTAAAAACATTGTAATGTAATTTGTAACAAGATAATAACAGGTAATGTAGAAAAGTAAAGAAATTCAAAATCTCATACAATTTCTTACAGAAAAGTCTCCTACAGAAGATTTAATAAGCTATTATTTGGTACAGGAAAATAACAGACGGTTACTTATTTACTTACATACTTGGCACTACAGCTCTAGAAAGCCAGGGACTCTATCCTGTGCAGCATTTCGACAGCTTCCGGCAATGTTGAGCAGTCTCACGTCCGCTTCAACACAGTCCTTCCACCGAAGATATGGTCTCTTTTTTCTACGGCTACCTTCAGGTTTGGAGTCAAAGCTAGTTTTGGCTGAATATGTATCATACATTCGCACCACATGACCTATCCAGCGTAATCTTTGTATGCGTCATTTTTTTGACTAAGTCAACCTCTTGATATAACTCATATACTCTTCAGATGGTGTCATTACTAATTTTAATAATACTATACAGTTTTATATACAGACAATCAAACATTTTAACTTTAATTCTTTCATTTTGATACAAAAATTACAAATTTTCTATCTCGAAATTTTCTCGAATTGTATATTATTAACTCATCTCAATCAGTGTGTGTCAGTCAGTATGAATTACCTATTTTAACATTTCGATAAAAATCGGCTTCTTCATCGTGATTGTGAGAAAAAGTTTTTTTTATAAATTCCAACTTTTTTTTTTCTTCAACTAATGGTAAAATAGAAATATTCTACATATTCTTTCGATAGGTTACTTTTAAGTTCATAATCGCAGTTATTCTGTTATTTCTTACTTGCCGGAAGTTTTACAAAAAAAAAAATACTTCTTTTTTTTTTTTGTATCTTCTAAATTCAATTTTATGTGAAAAAAAAAACAGATATTTATCATCTTCCACTAACACCAAAAGAGGAAAAAAAAACTGATTGTTTTTTATGTTGTTACTTCAATAAAACTGAAAACATTGTGTCGACGATTTGTATATAGAAAAGAAATATATATAAATAAATATGTAATAATTATGCTAAAATTATGTTTCAGCAAATTTTCTAGCATATTTTTTTGTATTGGCATTAATAGGTTAAATCATTAATGACCTGGACTGTTTTTTTTTTTTCGCTTTAATTCTTTTCTATTTTGTATGTTGTTGTTGTTTGTAACGGTCTTTATATAAATTAAAATTTTATATAAAATGTTTTTTTTTGTTATTGTTTTTGTAAAACATAAAATATAATTTAATTCTGTTGTGGTGGTGTAGCATAAAAAAGATACTTTTTATTTTTTTGTTGTACTCTAGCTTCTTAATAATTTTTGTTGTTGTTGTTGTTTTTATTTTGTTATTTCCTCTAAGCTAAAATAAAAAAAATTATGATTTTAATAATTTTTTTTTTCTTTACATATTTTGTTGCGACCTTGTGGCATGAGTAAATCTTTATTATTGGCTTTTTTTTTTAGATATTCTTATGCAATAATTTTGATTTTTTGCGGAAGATTGATTTTATGTTTTGTTGCGGTGAAAAAATGGATTTTTCGATAGAATACTTTTTTTAGATAAAAAATTGTAGTTAATCAAATTGTATTGAAATTTCATTTAAAATTTTTTTATATTGTACTCGTATCTGTATGTAAAAATATAATAATCATGCTGAGATATTTATATATTTTTAAAAGGTTTGTTAATGTCAGTTAAACAGATTTTTTTTTTAAAATGATAAAAATATCACAAAATTGAAAATGGAAAAGATATTTTTAAATTGAATTTTATACAAAAAAAAATAATATTTCAAATTTTTGATAAAACTTTAATAAAATGTTTGTAAACATTATTTTATATGAAATGCTTTAAAAAAAATCATAAAATTTATGCTGGGCAATTTTATTTGTAATATTTACTATACCAAAAATGGTAAATTTTTGGTATTTTTCACAAATGGATTGACATTTATTTGTAATACTGTCAGAAATAATAATTGCCAGTAAATTGCATAAAATAAGTATAAATTCTAAATATATTTTATGTTGCAGAATGTTTTTTTAAACTTTTTAACCTTAACGACCTTGTATAATAATAAACTAATATAAAATCATTTAAGACCAGACGACATTAGCTCAATCGTAAGCATAGGGCTTGGTAGATATTTGAAAATATGGTGTTTGAATGTGTCTAAGAACAAAAACCTTTCGGTTGCATTGTACTTGAATGTTTATCAACATTTTCTGAATTGTCTTTATGGAATCTTTGATAGATTCCATAATCTATTCATCGCAGAACTCATAGGAATAGTACATTTTACGTAAAAACCACATTGGATCAGCGACGCATGTATTGTTAGGGAGTACTAAATTGGTTGGTTGTTTTTAAAGGAGTGGGAAGATCGAACCTCCCTTGCACGTAGACCATATGAAAACGGGCCCGTTGTACCCTCCAGTCGAACACTGTACCAGTGCTACAGCGTGTCGATGTCGACCCATCCCAATTCTTTAATGAATGAAATCACTTTGGCCGGCTTAAGTTCACCCGCATCTTTCAGATTATCTATAAAGAATTTACCTAATATTCTGAATCTTTTTTGCTGGACCGAGGGACAGTGGCACAACAAGTGAATCATCGTTTCATCTTCCTCCATACAACCTCGACATATGGAGGACGGTAGTACTAAATTACTTCACATGCTTTCCCTATAAACCTAAAAAATGAATTTAAAATTTGGATAAGATTTTTGGTGCTTGTTTTATCTACATAAATTGTATACCGGATAGAAACGGATAATCAAAAACTATATCAAAAAAAATAATATTTTTTAAAATCAATTACGAAATTAGTTATCACCAAAAAATTAACTATTAAGCAATATTTTAATGGGGTGACAATATATTTTATGTAAATATTAAAAACGTTAAAAAAAAAATACTAAATCTTTTATATACACAAAGATAATATTTTGGTGGTGCACGTGTTTAAAATTAGTATACCCCAAAAATTTTATAAATAAACAGAAACAAAATAAAATGTGCAAAATTAAAAAGTTTTTTATTTGATTATCAATAAAATAATTTCCTACATTTTTAAAGATGATTGATTATAAAAAAAAATATTTTTTTATCATTTATTTAATAATTTTGTGCTTTTACACAGCACGTGCCTACATTATTTAAGAAAAAATCAATGTCCCAGGGCCATACTATTCCAAATAACTTTTTTATTCGTATTCTATCACCAAATATTCCATTTTTGCTTAATAATTTCTAAACTTTAAAATTCAATTACAAGTCAAAGTTTTAACATTTAGGGATTTTTTAATTTTAATGTTGAAGTATTCTAACTCAAATATATCATATTTTATGTTAATTATATTGATTTCAAAATAATACGACATTATTATCGTAAGTTGAGTTTCTGTATGTGAAAAGTATTCAATCGTCAGTTTGAAATGACTCAATATGATGAAAATTATCAAGCATATTCTAAGTCAAGGTGAAATAAAATGATTTATTTGTTAATTGGAAACGAAAATAACTTTCTAATATATAAAAATTATGTACTTTCAACTAGGGCTGAAATTAAACAGTATTTATGCTCACTGGAAAAGTGTAAATTTCGAGTTAGAATGTGTTATATAAACCATGGATATCGATATATTATTGAATAATTACGTTGGCCTGTGATATTTCTTAGCTTACCGGAGGCTCTAACATTTAGTATTTTTTAAAAATCATTATTACTTTTATTCGCCAGATAAAATTCAAAAGCTTTTCGAAAAAAATGACGTTGGCTACAAGAAAAATACGTTAATAGATGGCGTTGTATCTTTTATTCAGAAACAAACTTGATAATGATATTTTTTATTGTAATTGTAAAAGGCAATTTTGTAAGTTATTGAAAAAATGTTTAATGGATTTAAGTTATTAAATAATCATTTCATGCTCTCCTTAATAATCATTTCATGCTATACCTCATGCCACACATTGAGTTAAACATTAATAATGGATAGCTCCTTTAATAGACATACAATTTATGAAAATTTAATTAATATTTATTTAGCAAATTAAATTAAATTTTTATTGATTTTATTAAAAATACAAAAAAAAAATAATTAAATAAAGAATTTATTTCTACATTTTAAATTTAAAATAAAACTAAGAAAAATTATTATTATTAAAATTTTTATAAATAAAATAATCCTTTAACTCTATTTTTATTTTTGTATCTTCAGTTTGAACCAAAGTACCTGTCAGTTACAGTTAGTTCACATATCAATTTAAACTATGTAGGTGTATTTTTTCTTGACAGTACAAAAAAAAAGCAGTATGTACTTATAAAAATTCCAGCTTTTCCACTTCTTTTATGTATATTTATCATTGGCAAAGTTTTTAACCTTAAACTTTTCATACACAAAAAAAACCAAACTTCTAGATTTTTGTTGGTATGTGTGGTTACAATTTACATAATATTTAAAAGAAATTGTAAATGTATTTTTGTATTTAGATATGTATTTATGTAGTCTAACAACATAAATTATATAATATTTAATGAATTTCAAAAGTTTGATTTAATTATTTGTAAAATTAAGTTTTGTTAACAACTCTTATGTAATAATTAATCACTCTTTGATGTAATTAGTAATATACAAATTAATTTTACTGTCAAAATATTTGCATCTGTCAGTATTAGTACTTGCATATAATTTGTTATAAACATAACTCCTGCAAATACTCTTTTATTAGTTGGCTAGGTTTTTAGAGCTTATGCATTTTATATTAGATTAACTTTGATTATATGGCAGCATCCTAAAACTAACAGAAAAATTAATTTGCAATCAGCCGATGTATAGAGCCTTCTATGGAAGTTTTGAATCTTCCTGATAAGCTGTGTTTTTTAATTGCTTGAGGGTTCAAAATCGAATTATCCCAACGTTTTCCGAATAATTGCTTTACATGGCACCGGAATTTCTTTCTCATGCGAGCAGAATCGACTGTTTATGCTTTGAGAAAGAGAATTATTATCAAGGTCTGTTTGACAACATGCTCTTTGAAATTTGTTAAAATCCATCCCAAAATATATTCCATTAGCCATAAACTTACTTCATCAGCTACAAATGACTACAGTACGAATGTACTATATCTGCACAACTTCTGCTTAGACATATCGAAAGGTTGTTAGATAAAATTGATGTGCAGAGCAGATTTTATTAGATTATATAATTATAATGCCTGTTAAAGATACACGGATCTTACCTCCTATAGTCAAACTGAAAAAATATTTTTAGTTTACGTTGATAGTTTAAAATCGGTTACTTTCCAGGTTTCCAGAAACTATAAAACTAGCTAAGAAAGGTTCTGATCCTGACCTATTGACCGGGTACAGATTCCTTACATAATTATCTTTTCATTCGTAAAGAATATCTTTACTACTTGATTTCTTCTTCACCTAGCCAAATCGACATACAATACTTTCGGAGTTTTCCAATGTTATTGAAGTGACATTTTAAAATTAACAAGAAACGTGTCATTTTTATTTTTTCAATATTAAATTTTCAAAGTAAATTTATTAAATTTTAATTTCAACTTTTCAACTTAACTAAAATTTATTTTCTCTTCACATTTACAGGATTCTAAATGGCATTGATCACGATTATCACTAAAATTATGGTAAGTTAACAAAATTTCTAAATTAAAATATTAATTAAATACAAATTTTAATATCATTTTACTTGCAACTTTATTTAATTTTATAATACAAACTTCATATAAATTCTAATTTAAATTTTAAATATTAATCTTTTTTTTAAATTACCATTTAATTAATTAAATTTATTATATTAATAATTTTTTTTTTTGGCATAATAAATATTATTAATATAATTACACCTTGGGTAGGAATCTCATAACACCTTGGGTAGGAATCATGTATTGCGTAATTTATATATAATTTCCATCTTCTATATAGAACTTGTATCCCCACCCCTCCATTTTTTATCATTACCAATAACAACTTCATTTTATTAATATAAGCTGGTCTGATATAACATTTTTTTTATATCGTATCAGATAATAATTATATTTATAATTTTTCAATGTCACTGTTTTGACAAAGTTTATATGCATTTTCATTAATATAGAGTAACTATTATACTAAATGGTATAGGGTGTCCCAGAAATATAATAATGAAGAATTATGAATTTTATATATATTTAAAATATATAATATATAGTCAAGATTACAAGTAAACTTGTTGCACTCGGTTTCCAAATTTGCAGCCAACATAATTTTCTTTGCTAGTGAACGTTTAAAAATTATTTTGAGTAATGGTAAGTCATTTTGTTGGATCTACTTTGATACTCTCTAATTGCCAACCATTATTTGTATGACAGTCTGTTATAATTTCCAGCCAACATATTTTCTTCGAGCTGCAACTTTTCAAGAATTATCTTGTTCGACTTCCCACAAGTAACAAGTTGCTTGTAAACGTTTAAGAATTATCTTGAGTCATTTTGTTGGATCTACCTTGATACTCTCTAATTGCCAACCATTATTTGTATGACAGTCTGTTATAATTTCCAGCCAACATATTTTCTTCGAGCTGCAACTTTTCAAGAATTCTATTGTTCGACTTCCGACAAGTTGCTTATGAACATTTAAAAATTATCTTGAGTCATTTTGTTGGATCTACCTTGATACTCTCTTATGTCCAACCATTATTTGTTTCATAATATAAGAGTATGACAGTCAGTATAGTCGACGTCATACAGTAATGCTAATTAATAATTAAACTGTGGCTCTACACTTCATTATTCATTTACATTTTCACACTTCCATATTACCAGTTTAGCTAATTTTTCCCAAAATTTGGTCTAAAAATTGGAAAAATGTGTATACACTTTCTTTTGAGGCCACCCTGTATATATTATTTTAATTTGTATAATAAATAACCCGATTCGTTTGTTATTTTTTTTTTCAGTCACTATTTATACGGATAAGCTTTTAAAATCAACTGGGGGAAAAAAATTGTAAATTATTTACTACTAGCTTTACTAATTAAGTATATTAATAATTCGTGAACATATTTGTAAAAAAACAACACAGCTTATGAAAACATATTGAAATTTCGATGATTTTTACATATTTAAATGAACCGTGAATCAATATTGACGAATTATTATCTACTGTTCTGGACAAATTGTTGCCTATAAACAATCAAAATTTTTTAGGGTTTTGGAAAGTAAAGATTCAGTGTTGTTAATTGTCACTTTTCTTATTAGGTAGACAGGTTATTGTTGGTCCTAAACTTGCACAGAGATTAGAGTTTTAGAATTTTCTTTAATTTTTAACCTTATTTTAATTATTGTAATTTGAATATAGGTAAATCATTTAAATTTGTTTTTTCAATTATCTTTGGTATCTAATAAATATCTAACGACCTTGACCATAAATTACCTAAAAAAAATTGATATTTTTCACTTGACTTCAGACATTTACATTATATCCAACTTATAAAAAAAACCCACAATTTTATTTTAAAACAGCATATAATTTATATACCCACATTAAGTGAACTTTACAACCATGTCAGAATTTTGTTATTTAATATTCTCGTTAATAGCTAATTTAAAAAAAAAAATATCTGATGTGACGACCAATATTCGAATTTTCGAAACTCATTTGTCATACCGAAATTACGTTAAATATTCTAGGAAATTCTATAAGATTAAATTTATGTGGTTTATGTCTTATTTATGTGGCCTCCTCAAACCTAAAATGTAATTTCTAACCAAATGTAATAAACTTCTCATCTTTGGTCAATCGGAAACTATCTGTCTCAACAAGATTCCATTGTTGGTCTTTATGGCTGCCGTCGAGGTTTGATTCAAAATGTTGTTAGGTGATCTCTTCTTCAACTGATGAGTAATCGCATTGCCTCAACAGGATTGCATCAAACCATTGTCGGACTCCTTCTCATATGGCTGTCGTCACGGTTTGATTGAAAAATGTTGTTAGCTGGACATCCTCCAACTGATGACTAATCGCACTGTATCCATGTTATTAGATATTAAATTAAAAGGTTCGAAGCAATGATGACTCAGAAGAGGACTAACATTGACTCAAGGTGGACGTGACGTTTCTGTATAAACGAAATAAATAATTTTAAATTGACTTTTTGCTAGCAAATAATTTTTTGAAAATTTTGTAATATGGAAATTTGTCAACACTTTGGCATGGAGTAACAATTCTATAGAGTTTGGATATTAAAAATTTTTACGAGATATAACAAGTAGCAAGCAATATTTACTCACAATATAACAAAAACAATGTAATTTAAATATTATTAACTTGAAAAAGGTGGCGGGCGCACTTGTTGACAAAAAAAAAAAATTAAATAACGAAAATTATCGAGAATTTTTAAATTTATACTTTGATTATTAAATTTATTATATTTAAACAGAAACTTATGAAAATCAAAAAGCAGATGTTTAGATACAAGCTGACGACCTAATATTTAATATTATTATTAATTTTATAACTTTATATTATTTATAATAAAATTGATGACATGTAAAACTTTTTTATTGATGACGAATTTTTGTGGAGCGAATAAAGTGTATAGCTGGCAGTTTGCTTCGTCTTTTCAATATTATTAAACCATAAACTGACAATATTCATAGATTTTTTTAGCAAGCAAAAATAATTTTGTTTGTTTGTTTGTTTGTGAAAAGTAAATAATAAAAAATTTAAAATAAAAAAATAATGTTTTTTCATATCTTTAGTAAATAATGTTGAATTTATGTGACGCAGATTGATTGAAATTTATTTGTTGTTTATTGAGGAAAATTTATTGTTCTTAGAAGTTTTTTGTTTTTATTATTTATAAGTAAAAAGTATCTAACGTTAAAATTTATGAAAAAACTTTGAATTTATAGTATTTCTTAGATTTTTCAATAATTTTGAAATCTCTTGCTGCCAGAAACCGATTCATACTTCCTTGATATTAAACTAATTTCAGATTTTTGTAATTTTTAAAATTATTATTAATAAATTGTCCAAAATATTCAAATTTAATATTTCCGTGAAATTGAAAATTATTAATTTTTTTTAATCATTATATTTTTAAATTTTCCATTAATATAATTAAATAGACTAAGAGCTGACAATTACTTCGGTGATTTCAATAATTTATTACTTTTTTGTAAGGTAAACAGACTATTTAAAATTTACAAAGTTAGGCAGGCAATTCATTCATTCAACCGGAAATCAAAATATATTCAACAAAACTATATAAAAATGATTTGCAATATTTTATGGAATTCGACAAAAACTTAACTTATTTGTTAAATTTTAGAGAATTCATTTAATTCTTTAACTTTAATACATAAAAGTCCTAGATTTGACTTGTCTTGGTCTCATTTTAGGGGATAGTTTTAAGATGGTATACTAATCGACCCAGGGTTGCCAAATTGTTCATTCAATTTTCTGTAAGTTCCAAAAAGTTTACTTATTATTCGTTATTATACATAAAACTTGTTGGTTGTTGAAATAATTTAAATGAATACGTTGCCAAATTTCTATCTACAAAACTAATTAATTTTTCTTTTTTGTTTAATTAAATTTTTATGTTTGCTACAAGTTTCCAAGAAAATTATTATTTTATTTATTTTTGTTATGATTTTCCGCGTTGGAATCTTACACTATAAATTTTCCGTGTCGTGTTCTTCGACTGTAGGAAATATCAGAGCTTTTTGACACAAACATGACAACAAAATTAATTAACCTTTAAATTTTAAGAATATTTCTTACTGTCCATCTATAACAAAATTTGTTTTTGGGTCAAATCTAAGTTTTGTTTTCCTTTACAAAAAGTTATTTCGAAATTTTAGTAAAATTAATTTTCCAAGCTTTTTTTATTTCAATTGAAGTTTAAAATTATAAAAATTTTCCATTATTCTTAGAACGATGATGTATTTTACGATATAAATACATAGATAAACTATACTAACTATAAAAAACAAGTTTATAATTTTAGTTAAAAAACATAATTTAAAGAAATAAATACGTGATTAATTTTCAATGTCAATAAAGTAATTTTTTTTTTATGTATAAAAATGTTATTGAGATTTTAATGTAAATGAGGATTTTATGCTAAGAATTATAATTTTATAATAATATTTTACTAAAGAAATTAAATTTTAAATTAGTTTTTATAATTTAAAGTAATTATTGGTAAAATTAATATAATTAAATGTAGATTGATATACGAAATTAAAATTTCGTATCAAGTCTTTCTAAAAAATTAGATTATTCTGCGGATCAAAGTTTAGCTAATATTTTTGATACTAAAAAAAAATATCGCTCGAAATTTATTATCTAAAAATGTTTATTTTTAAATAAGCTAATGGAATCTATTAATTTATTTTTTCGGTAATCAAAAATTTGTTATTTTTTAAAATTATAATAATAATAATTATTGTTAAAATATTTACTAAATAAATTGTTTTCCAAAATTACCAACTTATTCATTGACGTATTCTGTTATTAAATTCAAATTTGTTAGGTAAAGCTCATTTATTTGTATATGATTTGTATTATTATGTGTCAATAATTAAATTGAATTTTATTTATAACGCCGTGACTTAATAAGTAATTATATTTGTGACGTTTCTGTTATATGAATAATTGTTAGGTTTCAAAGTTTCTTAACATAAAATTAATTTTACTTAATGATAATGTTAATGAGGAGGAAGTTGACATTAAGGGTCGTCTGCTGCACATCAATTCTAAATTCTGTAAAGTAGTCTTAAGCTCTATAAGCCGAATAAACAATGTTTATGAACCCGATAATGCATTTTCTTCTGGATTATTTACTCAGTAGAAAATTAGGTGGCGGATAATCTGGTGAAGAATAAATGATTATATTAATGAGCACAAAATCGTATTACAAAGCAGTGGATTACAAGAATTTAGATTAGAAAAATGTGGTTATGTTTGAATCCAGTAGTAAACTGTATATAGATGTTCAAAATAAGGAATTATGAGGAGTTTACAATACAAAAAGCACACGCAAACAATTAAGGAAAGTAGTCGTACTATAACCGGACACTATGCTTTACTGTTTAAATACGGATGTAAACAGCAATTATTGGTAACAAGCGACTTATGCATGAATTGCTTGGAACCCGGACAAAACAAAAAGTTTATATGTGCTACAAATGCTGCTAGATCAATCTGACCTAACCATTACGATTATTCAAAGCTTTCCGAAATTCGCTTTAATTATGATACGAATTTTGTTAGGTATTTCCCTATCATATAATTGGGTATTTTCCATTTAATTTAATTTTTTAACAATTCATAGAAGTATTAATAATAGAATTCTAATAGTGACGTTGCGAATTCTGTATTTTATATTAAGATTTAACTATAAGCTGTCAGATATAATCATTTGTATATACAAATTTTGATATCTGTTGGTTATTTTCCCACCCAATTGAAAGAAAAAATCGTGATTAAATAAGCTTAAATTTATATTTAAAAAAAAGCAATTTTAATTAAGAAAAATTTGAAATATAAATGGTTAAAATTTTCATGAAAAAATCTAAATAAAAATTCTGCTTGTCATTGTTTATATAAGTACATATTTTACAAGGTCGTTTTGGTAAGTTTTTTTTTTTTTACAAAACTATCTTTACTTTAACCATCTTGTATAATAATAAAATTATTTTTGTGTTATCTTTTACAAAAATATATAATTTTATGAATGACTTCATAATTATTATAAAAAAAAATTAGTATTATAAATAATATTTTCTAATAATTCAATAAACCATAAACACCAATTTTCAACCAACTCAATAATAAAATTCTTGCTGAAATACTAATTTTATCAAATTAAAAAAAAAAAAATCTTTCAAGGTTTTCTTTCAAAATTATGTATACAATTTTCAACATACGACAAAATGAAACAGCAGAAACAAAACTCAGTTTTTATATTATATAAAACTTTTAAAACTTAAGCTTTGTCGTAGAGCGTATACCAAGAAATTCATAACATTATCAAAAGCATAAAATCAGCAAAATAAACAAAAAAAAAAAAAATACGCGAAAATAATCAAAGTAAAATTGAAAAAAAAAAAAATAAATAAGGTGGAGGTCGGGTCGACTTGTCACAAAAAAAAAAAAATGACAATAAAAAATTCGATGAGAGCACCACCAGTAAAAAAATAACATCAGCTCAGCAGTCAGCACAGCAAGTACAGTAGAGATAACGATAAAAAATTTACCTACCTAAAAAAATATTCTCCCACTCTACTACTGTACTGTATAAAGCTACTCTCCGTTTCAATACAGCACACACAGAACAGACATACAGTGACAGTGACACAGTGTTGATTTTGTTCCTCTTCTCCCTTTCTTATTCCACGCCTCTGTAAAAACAAATTCATAATTTTCCATATAAAATATACTGTGATTTTTGTTAACGTTTTGTGTCGCGTTTTTTTGGCGTGTGCTTAAAATTTCATACCATGTTTGTCTGTCACCAAAATATATTATAAATGGTGCTTTTATTATAATTCTCAAAAAGCTTTTTTATGCTAATTTTTTTTTCGTTGTAATTATTGTTGTTATTTACATATGATTTTTATTCCGGTTTCCTTTATGGTTTAATATTCGTGTATATAAATTCATAGTTTCCAAAGCTATATACACACAGTATGAAGTATGATAATTTAGTTAAATACGTACACAATAACGAGTTATATATAGCAGTTAAACGTCCGTTGTTGTTGCTCTTATTACAAAAAAAGCTCTTTATTCCGGCCGATATGCCTATGTAAAACTCCTAAATAAACTTTTTTAATATATTTTAGTTTTTTTCGTTTCGTATCCAATTTTCCTCTATTTTTACTGTGGAAAATGTTAGTTAAAAAATTGGGGATTTTAATCAAACCTTTTCATACCCAGCAAGAAATGGTGTCAGGTTTTCTTGTGAAATTGTTTTTTGTCATATGTTGAAGTAATATATGTCATATAAACAAAAGATTTAAATATTTTCTTTATTCGACTGATTACTTTAACACATTAGGTCACGTCAATGCTTTTACATTGGAGACAACCTGAAAAATTACGGAAATATCACTTCGTACTGTTACAAGTTTTCATGTTTAAAAGTTAATTGCACATATTAAATTTGTTGTGCCCTTTTTTGCATTAAGTTTGTGTCAGTCGAAATTGTTGGACAGTGAATTTCAAATGTTAATTCAGTCGATTTTGTCTGACAGATAATATTTTAAAATTTAAAGTACAGATGACTAAAAATCAAATTGAAAACGAAATGCTGAGTTCTGAAGATGGGGACGGTTATGGATTCATATGACTTTGTAGCTTAGCCAGATGTTAATATAGATTCAGAAAAGGAAATTGAACAGTATAATACCAAAAAATTTTGTCAGAAAGAATCATAGAGACCGCTGTCTGGCAAAATGTAAAATGCTCAGTTTTATAAAATGTGTCTGACACAGCAATTCTTATAAACACTTCTGTTAAACACATCCAAATGAAGTCTTCTTATACGTTTTTGGCAGACACGTCTAAATTCAAAACTAATTGTGATACAGACAGGTTCGCTTTTCAATAATCATTCCGTAAACAATTCAATTTTTGTTTTTAATGTTATTTAAATTGTTCTGGAATTTCTGTGTGTAAGTAAATCATTATAATGTACGATTATGTGCTCCCCAATATTATGCATCTTGTATGCATCACACAATATTTTGTATACTGTTTGCATTACCAATGAAGCATTCGGAATGTATTTCCAAAACATGATTCATTTAATGAAGCATTTTGCATGCAGTGATCAATAATTAAAATAAGCATTCGACCGACTGAGATTCATGCATTCAAATTTCCAATGAAGGTTGCCATCATATATAATTGTTTGCTTCATTTTCCCACTGGGTATGTACATATGTGTATCAAATTAGACAGAAAAAAATATTATTCTTTGGCAACTAGTGTGTTAGCTTAAAAATGTCAGTGGACTTGTTTTTTTTTTGTATAGTATTGTAAGAGGGGTTGGGCGGAGTTGGTCTATTTCGGAAGGCAAATAAATAAAATTGTTAAATTGCTTTATTAATTTTGTTTTTTTTTTTAATTCAAGCGTAAAATGACACATTGAAATTTTATTTTTTGTTTGCTTTTAGCTTTTTTATATGTTGCTGTATTTTATACATACGTAAATATTTTATGATAATTTAATAGTGACGACACGATTATATCAATCGATAAAAATATTTTCTATGATTTTGTATTTTATTTTTTTGATTATTTATTATTATATTATTTTTGTTAAATTTGTATTTAAGATTATTTTTTTTTTTTTGTTGGTTTTTTTCACATTTTAGTAGTTATTAGAATATTTGATTATTTTTTATTGGGCCAAATATTAGTAAATGACCAGTTTGAAAATTATATATTTGATAAATAGAAAATTAGATTTATTATTATACTAATATATTAATAATTGAATAATATATTGAATTTATCCATTAAATGTTAGTTAATATTTTATTTAGAGGATATTTAGAAAATTGTATAATTTGTGTATTTAATGTATTATTTATATAGGATTTAATAATTATTGTAGATGTGTTAAAAAAACAGATTATAGATTTCTATTTAATTTGATAAATATTTATTCGATTAAATTATTTTATATTAGATTAAAATTAGGTGTATGCAAAGACTTTATTTACTGCAGTCACAGTGCTCTTGAAGTAATGTACGATGTAATTTTCATAAGTTAAAGACATTGCTCAAGATTGCCTAGTCGGTACCGATTTGGTAGAAATATATTTTATGACGAAATAATTATTTTAGTCACATGTAAATCAATTTTTGAAAATTATTTGTTTCTAAATTATTATGGTTATCCGGTAACCGGTTAGCCAATGAAGTAAACCCATTTTTACTAAATCAATAATATTGTGGAACATTTTCTGTTTATGGCGTTTTTTGGGTCCTCGTATCTAGTTTATTATATTATTGACTAGTTGCAATGTGCTAATAGAAATTCTACTCATTACTGATTAGGTGGAGTCATAATACAACTGTCACCGTCAACAAGCGTTGGCTGTGATCTTAAATTTTAAATTATATTGTAAGCGTTGAAAGTAACTTTTCAAAGCTGCCGTTTTCTTAGTATTTTGAATTTCTTCTACTATACACTGTCACAGTCAACGTTGAGTATTGACATTGCTTTTGTATAAAGGTGTGTATTGATTTTTCACAGCTGCTAACGCGACGATGACTGTGATTCCAGCTTTATGTATATCAGATTGGTCAATGTGGAATTGTGGCATGGAAGTTCTGGTTTATAGTTTTTATGCAATCGCAATTAATTGTTTTCAATTTCAGAAAAAGTAATTTCAATAAAATTATTTAGTTTCAATTTCAAATATAATTTAATAACTAAACTATATGAACGACATTGAACTTGTTTAGTGACCGATATTTAAGTTAATGATGTAAAATATTAACGAATTTTAATTATTTATAAAATTTTATTAATTCAGATAAAAAAAATATTAACGAAATGTTATACAACAAGTTAACGCGTGCAAAAGCGAACTAACTTTTACATATAAATTGTAATGTCATTAAAACTCTGTTAAGTCGTTTTTACCACTTTACATTATTAAAATAATTATTTCCATTATAACTTTTCCCATTTGGAACACATATTAATAAGAATATTGAAAAATTAGAAAATTATTGTCTCCGAAAATATATTAAAAATATAATTCTTTAGTATTTCGTTTTTTAGTAGCTTGGCATATAAAACAACATAAATAATACACCCGCATACAAAAATTCTTTACTTCACGACTTCCACAAAATATTTATCCTTAAAAAATTTATATATACTTACAAATATAATAAATTTTTTAAAACCTACAAAAACGTACATAAAAAAAAAACATTTAATATTCATGCAGAAATTATTATGTGTAAGTTTTTGAATGGAATGAGCATTATAAGTAATACACATAATGTTTATATGGACTACACGCTATAGTATTTATCCGTTTACCAGAAAAGACTAACAATTTTCATGGTTATATGAACAGGACATTTTCATGCTGGTTTTATTTTATATTATTTTACATAATTTTACCCTTTAATAAATTTAATTTCCCTAATTTTCACATTCTCCTTTTGTTAGTTAGAGTTTACATTTTTGTGGTTCATCTAATTTGTTTTAAATTTGGTTTTGATATGAATTAATAAAAATGGCAACAATTTTTCGTAAAATTGAAATTTTACGGAAATGTATTTCTTATATGTCTTTAGAAAAATAATCAATTTTTATGTTTTGTTATAAATTTTCCTCTTTCGATATGGTTTTTTAAAATGTAGGAATTTTTTATTGTAATCAATTTAATTACATTATTTTGACTATATAAATTAGTATTGTAATTACTAAAAATATGAATTTTCACTTAATTCGACTTAAGCTACTCTAAAGATTACAAATCCTTTAATTACAATTCCAGTTGAAAGTTTAAATAATGTAACTAACTATAATATTACAAGTAAGTGAGTAAGTCAGTTATTCATTTAAAAAATCATAATTTACTTATTATTCAGTTGATGAAATATTTTTTTATTTCAATATTTATTTAGTTATAAATTTTACAAAACAAAAATCCATTATTAAAATATTTATTTAATTAAAATAATTAAATTATTAAAATACATGGAGAGTAACAAGTTTGTTATCTACTTCATTTAAATATCCTTTTTTTCGTATTCGTGTTGCAGGAAAGTAGAATTCTATTAATTATTAAATGTTATAAATACAAACAATTTTTTTGATTTAAATTTGTATATAGTCATATAAAATATTCAGTAAATTAAGGATAAAGAGAAATTTAAAATACAGATATGTAATTAGAATTTAACAAGCCCTAAAATGATAATTGACAAGGCTCAAAATTGAAAGTAATGGGAAAATGAATTAGCCTTCGAAAATTGTTAAAGATTAAAGATTTACTTATGTAGACAGTATTGAATGTTTCGAAAGTATACCAAAATCTCTATTTTGTTTCTAAATTATTGTGCAATCAAAATGCTATATTTTAATGCAAAGTGTAATGGAAGTAAAAGAAACAGTAATGCAACAAAAAGGAACGCAGAAATTATCTAACAAACTACTTTTAAAGCTTTAAAAAGTTGAATCATCAAAACTGCTTCCGATTACTATATGAATTCTTTATGATGGAGATATATTCGTCGCGGATCCGCGGAATAGGTGAAATCGAACGAACTTTTCCGCTGAACAAAGCCGGATTAACTGGTATTATTTTTTCATATATTTCTAATGTTTCAACATTTCAAAATAGTTACGTAAGGTTACATAACATTGGCAGGTGCCATTGTAAAATAAATTTTCAAATATCGTTCATTTTAAATATCGTATTATAATAAAAAAGGAATTTTGCATTGGCTAAACGTTGTATATCCACTTCTTAGAATTGTATTACGAATTCCCTTTTCATAATGAACTGACAATTTTCAATATCTATTTACTATCAAAATCAAGTTGTTTTCTTACTGCAAAAACTATGTTTATTTCTCTCCTCAATGTCTTCAATACTAAATAAATATTTCTATATATTTTTTTATCCTTAATTTCATCCCTGTCGGCACAATTATAATTAAATAAAAAACTTTTCTCGTCTCAATACATAATATGAAAATCACATTTGACCTGTGAAATTACTTTTACATCTTTTACTCTATATGACAACTTTGATACTTTACATCTTGTGCACCTTAATTTAATATATATTTACATATTTATATAATTTTCTTCTTCAAATACAACATGATTTAATAGCTATATGTCCTTCCTTACCAATCCTTTACTATCATTTTTGTCTATTAGTTAAATAAAGTTCACAAAATAAAATCTAAATTTTATTTTTAACCTTACCAATTAATATAACTAGTCAACATTAAAATATATTTTAAACCTTTTATTTACTTGACTATACGATGATATTTTATATTACTGAGTTTTATTTTTTGTATATTTTATACATTTTCTTTTTGCCTTACTGTCTAGACATAAAGCACCCCGTAACCTCACATTCTCAATTACACATTTTATACCCAAATGAAATAAAATTTAAACCAACAACAGAGATTACAAAAAGAAAACTGAACCAAAAATCCCCTAATAATACTTTAAAATACCTTCGGCTTCGGCTCATGATACAAAATAATTAAATAATAATGTATTTATCTCTTCAAATGAACCAAAAATTAACTGATAAAAATATTATATGATCACCAAAAAAATATAAATAAAATTGTTTTTTATTTATTAAATAATTTTCTACAAAAAATTTTTTTTCTCTCTGGCCAAAAACATAAAAATGTATATACAACATATTTATGTTTTGTATGTATAAATATGTATATAATAATAAAGCTTAAATTCTTGATGAGATAAATTTATGATGTGGGAAAGGCAATAACCTGTAGATAAAAACATGGTGCTATTATGTTGAATATATACATAAAACATATAAATATATGTATATGTATATTATCAGATCATAAGTTACTAAAAGATTGATATGAAAAATATAAATAAATTTCAACGAAAAAAAAAAAAATAGATATTTTTATAATTTCAATGTCACCAACCAGAAATCATTATCAAAATTATAAATTTTATTTATTTAGCTTTAGGTTTTGTTTGTATGTTGAGTTCAGGTGACGAGATAAGCTTTTACAAAAAAAAAATTAAAATTATTGTACATAAAAAATAAAATGAACAAAATAAAAACATATATTTTTTTTTTTTTACTTTAAATTTAGAATTTTGAAGAGCTATCATAAAAGTTCATTATCGGTCGTTTCGATAGTTACAAAAAAAAAAATATGTTAAATTATTTTCAATTTTTTTTATATCTTCAATAAAATTGATTTAATTTTAGGTTAATTTTTGTGGAAATTTATAAATTTAAATTTCTTTTAGCATAAATTTTTATTTCAATACTTAAATTTAGAATTAATAGTACAGCAATAATGGCTGCCAAAATCACAGTCTGTACAAACCAAGCTTTTATTAACATTTTTAGATAATCTTATGACAAAATTATTTACATTTTTTTTATAAATTTTAAATTACTTGTTTATTAAAAAAGTTTCCATTTAAAAGTATAATATAGAAACGAAAATTTTGAAGAAACTCTTTTCAAAATTTATGCTTTATTTGCTGTCAGTTAATTTGCAAATTTATGCTTTATTTGTATACTGAAATAAATTTTAATTAGTGAGAAATTACAAATTGTAAATATAACGCCATCTAGCGGTAACCAAGTTGGACAATATTTTGAAATTAATTATTATATTGACAGGTTTTTATAAATTTTTACAGCCTACCTACATAAAGTGCCCAAAAATGAGTAATTAATAATCAAAAAACGTAATTTTTTTGATATATTTTGATCTATTTTTGACGTTTATTCAGTATTTCTTTGACAGATTTTAAGCTGTAGCTTTTTAGTACTAATTTACTGTAAAATGACGATTAAGTCTTACATAGCCACGACAGGTTTAAAGCGATACTATACTTTACTTATAGACGTATGCCTTGTGAAAATGATATAAAATTCGTCGTGTCTTTAACTAGAGTTGTTAATTCAATTCAAATGTTTATTTTTTTTACAACAAATTTGATAAATCTCTGAACGTTCTTTAAGTTTGACTGTATTTGAATTTTTTTTTTGAGGTTATTTATTGTAGGAGGTTAACCTTCTTCTAGTGAGTGCAGTGACATAAAAAGCTAAAAAAAAATAGCTTTAAAATTTATTTTGTATAATGTAATTGCGTCAAAATATTTTATTGATTTAATTTTGTCTTTGTTCTTCTTCTTAGATATTTTCGAAAATAGAAGTTATAGCAAGAAATGTCATAATTAATACAATTGTAGAAAATCAAAGCTGTTCAAAATTGCATGCACTAAAACGATTATTTCTTTCTCTACATAGGAAACACTCTTTTATATATGTATTTACTGTACGCTTGCTAATGAATTAAAAACTTTCTATATATAATTTTCACAAAAAATATTTAACTAGAAAATCAATTATATTTATATATAAATAAAAAAAAAAATTCCTTTATGTTAACTTCCACCTTCACGTAAGTAAATTAGTAAGTCGATAAAAAAAAACTTATAAAAACTTGAAAATTACAAAATAATAAAATTTCAATTTCTGTTATTTTATATCATCACTACAAAACTTGTTTATATATTTAAATATAAAATGGATAAATAAAAAACCTTGAGTTTAGTTGAAAATAAACTGAAAAACAAAAAAAAAAATTAATTTATAAAAAATTTTGTTTGCAAATTGTATCTTTTAAAAATTTACATAAATTTATATCGTCATAAAAATTTATTTCTTGTTTTATTTTCTATCTTTATCTAACAAATTAAAAAAAAAAAAAAATTATGAAAATTATAATTTAAATAATTTTCCAACTTGTTATCATTGACATTGAATCAATATTTGCTTATATACGTATGATAATAAAAGTTTAATGGTTTTTTATTTTATAGACCCTGAAATTAGGTAAAGAAATAATTATAAATTTTCATTATTTTAAATTTATATATTTTGTAAATTATCTAAAAATAAATTATTAATTTCATTTCATTTCTTCTGTTTAATTCAAAATCTATGCTGATAAATTATAATTTTTTAAATAAAAATAAGTTTTCTTTTTTTGTTTAATTTAAATTTATTAAGAAATCATTTAAAAATAAATAAATGAGTGTAACGTTTTATTTAAAAGCGAAGCGATCTCACTTAAAATTGTATTTTTTTGAAGAAAAAATAATATAAAAATACTTAATAAAAAAAAGTATTTTGACCTGAATAATAATTATATAAAAAAAAAAAACAAAAACAAAAATTGAAATTTGTTGTTGTTAATTCTTATGAACTGTCAACTGTCATTATCTCTCTCTCTCTCAATTTTTTTGTTTAAACTCTATTTTCTTAAAAATCTCTTCGATCGATCACCGACAATTTCAAGTAAAATTTAAAAATGTTGAATTCTTTCGAGCTGTCTACATCTACAGTCATTTGTTCTCTCTCCCAATTTTGTTGTTGTTGTTTTTAAACTCTATTTTCTTAAAAATCTCTTCGATTGATTGTTCAACGACAATTTTTTTTAAAAAATGTTGGTGTTTTAATTCTTTCGAGCTGTCTACAGTCATTTTTTCGCTCTCCCAATTTTGTTTTTAAACTCTATTTTGTTTACAATCTCTTCGATCGATCGTTCGAACGAACGATCTTCTTTTAAAAATTCTCTTAAAATTTAAATTTCAAGAGAAAACTAACACTATCATAAAACGGATTATAAATACAACTACAACTTCAACAAGTGCACACATTGAAAATGCTCTCTCATAAAAACATATGATTCGATCAATAACTGAAAGAGACGAAATGATCAAAACAGCAACAATGAACAAAAACAAAAACAACAAAAAAAGATTGGAAATCTGTAAACAGCTGTTTTTAACATTATTATTTATTTCCCATTAAACCACTTTCCCCTCTGATCATTATTGTCTGTTTGTAATCTATATATACATATAACAAGTTTTGTACGATCACTTCAAGTTGCCTTCCTATTTTAGTAGTTTTGTTGTTTAATGAATAAGAGTCGCGCGTGCATGATCGCTTGCGCCACATTTTATAAAATATACCAAAAAATTGGTTGGACGGGTGTAACGTCTCTAATAGGCTATGAGCTATGGTATATTTTTGGTTTATATAAGTAACAAATCAGTTAAAATCAGACAGAATTAATAATATTTTTTTTATTTTTGCTCTGTATGTAGTTCATTTTTATATAAGCTAGTTTGTTTGGGCGATGTTGTTGCTGACAAAAGTTATTGCAATAAAAAATAATAAATACGATGAACGTTTTTCAAGTGTATAATATATAAAATTTTTACCTTGTTCACAAATTACGTGATCGTTTTATTTGAGAAAATTGTAATAATAAACTTTTCTGTTAATATAATTATTTTTTTTATATTAATTTATTTTTAGTTAACCTAAAAGAGTTAATTTTTTGAATTTTTAATCAGTAATTAGAATAGTATTAGAACATTTTTAAGATAATGTAAAACGAATTATTAAAAAAATATTAGATCTAAATCATTTTATTAGTAATCGAATATCTAATCCTCAACAAGCTCATATTGCATTTGCAGTATTTGTTTGGATCAGCGAAAAGAAAGATATATTTTTAGTATGGCAATGGCAATGTTATAACGAAACATAATATAAAAGAAATAAAAACGCTCTTATCCTTAAGCTTGATTTCTTTAAGCTCTGATGTTCATGTTGCCATCACCGAAAACAAACAAATATGTAAAAATCAGTAGACATCACTAACTTCTTTAAATGCAAATAAATATAATAATGATTAAAATTAACAGACTACTATTTACTTAGAGGTTCAACTACTCTTCGACGCCACCTGGTAATGCAAGCTATTATAAATGAAACAAAAGATAAGATGAATAACTAAAGTAGTTCAAATAGTACGACAGGTACTACCAGCTGTCTGCAAATGAAAGAAATTAAATTGTAGTTCCAGTGTCAGTTCCATCTGGTCTGCATTTGAAATAGGATACTAATTTATGTGCAAACCAGTCGAAATTAACTCTCAGTAGTCATATGATAAGTGACATTATATTGAATCATAGAAATTCTTAAAACCTTCTTTATTAAGCTTACATAAAATTATTCTATTATTTATTACGAGAATTATTAATTATAAATACTAAGATCGCTTAAAATGTCTATGATGTTAAACATGTTTAATTCATGTTTAATTTCATATTTGTCTTTGTAATTATTTGATATTTATATTAATATTATCGATTACATTTTACAAAAGAATTGTCAAAAAGAATTTGATTTATTAACAACATCTGTCAAAATTAAACTAGTTGTGAAAATTTTCATAGTATGAAAATTAGTTTAATAAATATTCAAAGTTTTAATAATGTAAGTAAAAATATATGCAAAACATGAAAATATTTAAACTCTTTTATAAGTTAATATGTGACAGAAGTTCAATTAGTATTACTACGTTCTGAATACATATGTGCGGCTGTCCAAAAATCAATACTTTTATAATTTTGACTGATGCATAAATTGTTTAAAATTGATTTTACTACACTAAACCACTTTGAAAATTGGATTATAGTTTTGCTCTCTTCAGGAGTTATTATTGGGCTAATTACAAAAGTTTCTATAATTCGGTGATCATATTCCATAATTTCCTAATTATTATTTTTCGTCTTTGTTTTCCTCTAACATTTTTTTTTCATATAATTATAATATTATATTTATATAAACTTTGTAAATTATATTATTACAAGGCAACGAAATGCATTTCAAAGCGTTTTTTTTATCTATACAAAATATTTTAATGTACAGTAAAAGAAAAAATGGATAAAAAAAATTATATTTTTCATATATATTTTTTTATTATTCTTTGTTCTTTTTCAACATGAATTTTTTGTTTATAAACATTTTACTAAAGCTGACTTGATATTAGCAGCAAAAGCGTTAATAAAAATAAAAAATATTTTGTATATTATCCAAAAAGTATTGATATTCTCTTTGTTATTTATTTATATTTCGTATTTACTCTGGGAGGTTTGCTATTTTTGCAGCTATAGCGGATTATATTATATTTTTTATAGATTGTTTTATTATGCTCTGTTCCCGCCTGCAGGTCGATGGTCTTATTTTAATGTTATCGGTTTGTTAATATATTAGCAAAAATTTTAGTCAAATTTGCCTCTGAAATTATTTAGAGAGTAGCTATACTATATATATTTGTATGTATATATACAATGCCACCTTGTTTTACATGGATATGAACGTCGGAATGCTTTAACAGGGGATAATATGAAAAATATTCAGTATTAATTTTGTTACAACTTATTTTGCGGTATAAACACTTTCCTATATTTATTTTGATTTCTGTATTCCACGTTTATGGAATGACAAGAGTGAAAGCATTATTTCACTCAGCAAGATTGACGAATGCTTTACACAATTTTAGTCTATATTTAGTGTAAAAAATGTTTCAATTTTTTTTTTTTTTGAATATTATATTTGACCACAATTGCTTCAATTTAAGTATATAAATTACGATATATTCAAACAATTGTTTACGTTTTATACTATATATATTTAAAATATCACCATCAAAATCAATAAATTTCCATTTACTAATTATACTATACGTAACTCCGTAATATTAAAATTGATTTTATAAATCATTTTTTCCATCGTACATCTGTAAGTTTTATGGTCTGTATAATCACTACCAATAAAATTGTCAAAAAAATTATTTATC
Source organism: Rhamphomyia laevipes (assembly GCA_963920725.1). NCBI lineage: Eukaryota > Metazoa > Arthropoda > Insecta > Diptera > Empididae > Rhamphomyia > Rhamphomyia laevipes. Next base: position 9,758,213 of record OY987256.1, on the reverse strand, counting down.
AAAATCTCGGTAATACGTATATGTACGTAAAATCCTTATAAAAAAAAATGTATTCCAACCCTCCGAATAAATTTTTATAAAAACATTTATATAGTCAAAATTTTATATCAAAAATTTTTTGACGTCCTGTTGAAATTGTATATTAGTATAATAATAAAAAAAATAATAAAAACTCTTCCAAATTGCATTCTCATTTATGGTACGTATACGTACAAGGATTATATAAAAATGATTTTAATAAAAAGTCATCAACAAAAATATATTTTTCGATGTATAAATAATAAAATTATTTATAAGTATTAAATTAAATAAGCAACTTTAATTCTGCTATGGTGCATGTTATTTTGATGTAGCAAAATAATAACCAGCATATTAACATCAGTTGATTTTTTTTTGTTCACCCTGACTTTGTAAAAGAGGAAATTCCTAAATTTTGGCAAATATATAATAATAATAAAATTTATATATTAAAAAGAAAATTATAAAGGATCAAGTACAGTATAAAAATCATTTAATCCTTACCATTATATTTGACATTATATATAGAATTTATTAAAATAACAAAATTTATAAAGATTGTTTTTCAATATAAAGGAAATGTCGTATTGTTACAATAAAGTTTAGGAAATGCTCAGAGTTAATATTAATGAGGCCAGTGTCATGCATATTTATTTGAAGTTATTTAGTAAAATTTAAAATAGACAAATCATTTTTATATATTCATGATAATTTATATGAAATCACAAATTTCAAATTCGTTATGAAATCTTCCATAAAAGCGGTGTAAATCTTAGCTTGAAATCTAAATTGTTAAAATGCTACATTTGGCCTATTTTGTTGTATGGTGTAGAGACATGAACTCTGAATCAGAACGACCTCAGAAAAATTCAATCATTCGAATACTGGATTTACAGAAGAATTCTAAAAATCAAATGGACAGATAGAATATTATCAACGAGGAAGTTTTGAGGAGGATGAAAATGAGACCTCGATTAATAAGTATCATAAAACAAAGGAAACTCAGCTACCTAGGACATATTATGAGAAACAACAAATACCAGATTTTACAAGTAACATTACAAGGAAAAATAATTGGAAGAAGAAGTAGAGGGAGAAGGAGAATGTCATGGCTGAATAACCTTGTGGAATGGTTCAACTTGTCTACAGAAGAATTATTGAGATCTGCTGCCTCTAAAGAAAAAAATCGTTCAATGTTGGCTAACATCCAAAATGGATAGGAACACTAAAAAGAAGAAGTAATTAACTGATTGTAAATTGCTATAAACTATTTTAAAATATTTTTAAAAATTAAAAGAAAAATTTAATGTAAATGAAAAATTGTAAAGATTGTAAGCAAAATTATTGACAATTAAGGGTCACCAAAAAGGACAACTAATTCGTTTCAAGAGAAAGACGGATAAAATAATTTAGTAATTCAGATTATAAGATGATGGACGGGACGATTGTCTACTAAATAATAAATAATAATTATGTGAATTATAACAAAATGGAAAATACTAAAGAAATTGAAGAATAAAATTGTGTGTAATAATTTGGTTCAAAAGCTTGAATAAAACTCGAAATAATAACAAGTTATTTATTACAAAATTTTGTTCAAATTTCTTTATATTTCCAATATTAATAGTGTCATTTACATTATAAATTTTCCTCTTCATACAGCAAAATGAGAAAAAGAATTTCCTCTTGAAATTTTAATAACATCTTGACAACTGAATTTGGAAAACAAAAAATCGGGAAAAAACAAATTCAAAATATAAATTTATATTAAAATCGAAATGGCTTTACCCAACATACCAAAAACTTAGGTTCCGTATTGCAAAGATAATATCAATGCACAATTTCTCTTGTAGACCGAATTGTAAAATAATAATATCCATAAAAATGAGAATATCTACCCCAATTTTGATCAAAATTATAAGTAGAACCGTGTGAGTGGTAAAAATATATTGTTAAAAATTATGTTTTTTTTCTTTCTTAATGTTGTCAAATAATTTTCCCCCTTTTTTCCTGACAACAAATAAAATTTTGATGAAAATGGTTTCCTTTTTTTTTTATTTTTATTTATTTATTTGTTGTATTGTGTCCCCGTGACTGTTGAAAAAAAAAAAGTTATATCAGAAAAGACCATCAATTGTCCTATAAATCGTTATAGTCGAATATCGTTTGTTGAATATCCTCCTGGTGAAAATTACTTAACGATACCGAAAAAGAGTTTCGTAATATAAGAAAACAGGCAAAAAAATTATATTTTTTTTTATAAAATTTCCATATTTTCATGCGGGTTTTATGAGTGAATATGGACGGGAATTTATCAAATGATTATTATTATTTTTTTTCAAGCCAGTACCGTACCATATTTTAATGTTGTAGATACACAGAATTTTTTTATATAATATGTAAAAATTGTGTAAAGAATTTTGAGTTCAATGTATGCTAAAGTTGATGGAAGAACCCAAGCATTTATATTTACTGTATTGCCGAAGAAGACGAGAATGAAGAAGGGTGATTTGTTTTCAATTTTTTACATGTGAAAAATTGTTTGTATGTACATATATATTTAATGTGTAGTAATAGAGAAAGAGGCTGTTTGTGACCCCCTGCCAAGTGTGAGTTTAAAGGTTCGACAACAGTGGTAAACTTACACCATCAGGATTGAATGAATATTTGTTGTTTGTTGGGATTTTTTTTTTATTATTATTATTTGGTTAATTTTTATATTTTGTTTGGAATTTTACTGACTGGGGGTTTCATTTTTTCGACAATTCGTTTTGTATTTTTTTACGGGGTTTCGGGGTTTTTTTTTTTGGGAAAAAAGGAGGCATATTTTTTGTTTGGGTTGGGAATATGTATTATTATTCTCAGTTGGGTATAGAAAAGAACTTTAGTTTAGATTTTATGTATATTTGTTATTGGGAAAGATTATTTCTCATTTTTTTCGTTGTATTTATTGAATATAATATCACAGTTTGAAGGAGTTTTTTGTTGTTGTTGTGTTGTAGGATTCTTTCATTAGACGTAAATTTATTTAGATTATTTTATGTTGACATAATATGGTTAATATTATTTCCTTTATCGAATTAATATTTTAAATTGAAATCAAAGTAATTTCTATTATAATAATCTAATTGGTCCATTTTACCATTTGTAGAAGTGGTTAATATTTCTGCTTAATTAACTGATATTGGTCATATAAAATGTTCACTAAAACCTTCACATTATAGCAATTTTAGTTGATGGTTAGTTAAATTGGTTAAGAATTGATTTTAATCGAAGTTTTAGGTAATTATAAAAATTTGTAATTTTTTTGGTAAACAAATGGTTTTATTGATTCTATTAATTTTATGACATTCTTCAGTTCAAATTGAGGGTATAGTTTGAAATGTTTACGTTTTATGTATTTTTCTTTAATTGATCCACTAATTTTAGGTTACAAAATTATTGAAAAGATGGCCAAAAATTGATTAAATGTTAAAATAATGAAATTGTATCTAACTTTTTGCTGTGATATAATATTTATTATATATAAATTACATATAAACTGAAATATTTGAGGAGATATGGATTTGAAAAATGTCTACACCTTTTCCAATTGTAATTCAGAAATCATCAGGTGTAATTCAGATTAGTCAATTGTAGTTCAGAAAATATCAATTGTAATTCAGATTAGTCAATAGTAATTCAGAACATTTCAACATTCGTCGAATTGCAGCATTTTCCACAACAAAAATTTTATGTATGGAACGTAGAATATGTTAATTTACTTCATAGTTAGCGAATGTTAGGTAAAATCACTTGCAAAAAATGGGTAATCAATTGGTAAATTTTTAAAGATTGGGGCAGATAACACAACTTACCAGATAACGACAGTATGTGTGTTGCGGTTAGGAGGATATTTATTTCGTAATGAAAGATCCAATTGAAATGTTAAAATAATCTGAATTACAATTGATACTTTCTGAATTACAATTGGAAAAAGTGTAGAGTAGATGTTCAATAAAACGTGAAATTTAGTTTTCTGGAAATATAATTGTAAATATGATTATTTAGGGTTAAGTCAAATACCAAAGTCAATTAATTTATCTTAGTATAATTTGATTAAATATAATCTTCTTCTTCTTTCTGACATCAAGTTTTGTATATGTGCTTATGGACATTATCTTCTGTAGTATACAAAATATATCAGTACGTCAAACTAATGCAACATATTTATCTTAAACGTTGATTAAAAGACTAATTGTTGATGTAAACTATAAAATTTTTAATACATTTCTATAACGTAAATTTGTAATTATAATAAATTTTTCGTATAAAATAAATTTTTCTTCCTTGTAGTCAAATTAAATAATACAAAATTTTTAAATTTCTTATTATAATTGCCACTCTTGACTTATTATTTCCATATAGTTATTAAATTTTTAAATATTATATCTCTATAAAAAATTATAATATACAAAATTTATATTTTTAACGAGTTTCTTTTCCCTTTCAAAATAATTTTTCTTTTCTTTTTTTCTTTTTTCAATTTAAAAGTTCCCACAAAAACCACAATTTAATAGATACTTTTGTACCCAATCTACACTCTTCGTCTTTACCATATCATTGAGAAAAAAGAGTGTAATATTTTTTTTTTTTCTACTACTTTCATTTTTTATTAACAAAGCTTTTTACCACCTTCTCAACAACAACAAAAAAAGCACCCTTTTTTATGCTATCTATATATGTATATCGAAAATATGCTACAGAAAGCATAAATAAAGCTTAAAAGATAAATAAAATTCACATTATGATGAAATAATTTGCTCTCGCTATGTCTGTAATATCATAGCTCATAGCCACGACATTTTTTTTTTTTTTTTTTGGCAAATATACTTAAATTTTTATGCATAATAATTTTCTTCAATGTTAATTTTATTTTTATGATTGTATGTTATTATGTCGTATGTAGAGTTATAAATGGATAATTTATTATACTCGTAGTACATAATAATATTCACAATTGTAGAGAATGAAATTTATGATGAATTCAGAAAAAAAACAAATTATTTTTTTATGTTTTTTAAATAATTTTTTTTATTTTTATATTGTCACCATTTACATTATCAAAATTATAATTTTATATATGATTGTTATGATTTTTTTATGGTTTTTAAAATTTTAAATAATTTCGGATTGTAAATATAAAGCTTGGGCTACATTGTTTCGGTCAGTTTCGATTCGTTTCGCAAAGTTTAAATTTGAAATCTCCATAATATTTTATATGGGAAATCGATTGAGTGGACACATAGGTGGAATCGGAACGAACCGCATCGAAAAAGTTTGTAACGATTAGAATTTTGTGAATTCATCGTGAAGGAAATGTCAAGAGAAATTAAATTTGACTGTTTCGAAAATAACTAAAACAAAAATAATCGATTGCGATCGGTAACTATGTATTTAGTAAATCGAATCGAATAGAAACTGATCTGAACTGATCGAAACAATGTAAGTATGTATTTCAATTATTTTAACGGAATCAATAATTGTTTTACGTTACGCATTCCGAATGAAAGAAATGAAAATTTTATTACAGATTAGACATTTTGCATTAGTTTCAAATACCCAGAATTTTTAAAAGGATTCGTAGAGGGTTCTCTGGAGGGAATTCACTGAAAAATATACGTTTTTTTGGGATCCAGTTTTTTTTCGAAATATTATATTTAATAAAAACAATTATTGGTCGGAAATGTTTCTTTATCCTTTGATATTATGTTCACCGGACATTTAAATGTCATATTTAAACGGAATTCATTTCATATTTAATACGGTTGTGGTTATGATGAACAACAAAATTATATTTCTGGTCTCAGCGACTCGAACTTAAAAAAAATTGATAACAATTTATACAATAATCTTACCCAATTTTTGGTCTCAGGAACATTTAGGAAGGACTAATAATTAAACAGTTGGTGAATGACCGGTGAATTTAAATCCTTACTAGATTGAATATAATAATTTATGTATAAAATTTTTGTTTCTGAAATAATTAAAACGTTACAAGTAAATGACAAATATCGTTACCAATTAAATGTCACTATGGACATCCAATTTCTTACCCCATTTTAATAAAAAAATGTATTAAAGTATAAAAATCAAAGAATACAAATTTCATCACTGATTTTAGTATATCAAACTAAAGGGTAAACTAAGTTTTTTTTATTCTAATCCGATTATCTGAATTAAAAGAAAGAAATTAATTAAAAATATCTAAATTACAAATAGTAAGAGTTCAGTATAATTTCAAATATGCCTAATAACAATATTACAATTAGGGTGAAATGACAGAGAGACGCATGTAAACATTCTAAATATCAATTAGAATTTTTTGAAATGGGTTTTCGTTTCAACAAAGAAACAAAGAAAATGTTTTGACTTTATACTCACCGTGCTTACCAAGAATTCCATATCTACAATAATCTTTATAAGACGATATTTCAAATATTTTCATTTAAAACTTGTCAATTACTTGACAGCTCTAATCACATTTTTTGGAAAGAAGAAAAATCACAATTCACATTTGTTAATCATAAAAATTAACAATTTTTTTTCAAATTTCAATATAACAAATTCTTCATCATCACCTTTCAAATTAAAACCATATAAAAAATACAATAAACCGAAAAAAAATTAAATAAATAAATCTTTCTAATTGATTGAATCAAGAGCATAACAAACTTTTGAACTGAAAACATTTACCCTTTTGAATAAAATGATTTTTATTTATTTTACATTAAATATTTTTAAATATACAAAACATAATAATTGCCTCTCATCAATCAATTCAAAAAAAAAGACACACACATCATAAAAATATGTAATATATGAATAAAAAGTGTAACATTTCAGAGGTTCATAATAATGATTAACAATTTTTTTTTAAAAAAAGGATTCTTGTGGTGGATTTTTACCAAATGATTTATGTATGTTAATGAATATGTCAGAGAATTATTATTAAGAAAAGGGTTTTTTTTTGATGGTTTTAAATTTAATCTCCATTCAAAACATTAGATATTTAGAAGACAAAGTAAAAGTAAATGTCAATGTCAGCTAAAATATGAAATTTATATTGATTTATTTTTCATGCTTTATTTAACGTATTTAACAGCTTCAATATCAAATTATTGAACAATTTATGAATTATCCTTTGAAATTATATAGATAAGGATTTGAATTCGTGTTTTTTTTAAAAATAATTGGACTTCTTTTGTGAATATAATTGGCATTTGTAGGTAAATGGTCGAATTTATCTTATTTTTATTGAGAGTACGATATTATAATTATATGGCGTCCAATCTTTGATGTATAAATATAAATATTAAGTTAATTCAAAATGTTTAACTCATTCATTAATATTTTTGGAAATTTTTTTTCAATATTCGGTAATTCGTTGGAGTCAAAATTAATATGCTTTTTACATATAATTTTGGTGCAATTTCATTATCGACAAATTCCATATATTTTATTACTTAACTCTCCACGCGAAACATTCTGTAATTTCCTTTTAAAGTGCCAATAACAAGTTTACTGATAAATATGGCTAGGAATGGCTTTATTTGAATTGTTGGAAAAATGTTAAAATTATACAGGATTCAATTAGTTGTTGACAACATAAATATATAACTAATTTTATTAATTAAATCTTTAAATTTTTATGAATTATATATTATATAAATTTATTTCAAAAACGTCAAATTCAATTTAATGTCACAAACTTTGTAAACTCTTATATAACTCTTATACAACTTTATAGATGTAAATTATTGCTTCAAATTTCAAGTAAATATTAAAATCAATAATAATAGAAATAATAACATTAAAAACAATTATTTAAATGAAATTATATAAATTAATATATAAATCAATAAATTTATAATAATATCCTCTTAAAATATTATTAAGAACATAATTTTCTTCAAAATGATTACATAATATTAATGAAAATTATATTGCATAAATTGTTCACATAAATATGAATATCCTTTTACTTTAATTAACAAAGATCCTTAAAATAAATCAATTTTAATTACTACAGAGAAAATTGAAATTGAAAAAACATATTTGTAATTTGTTATAAGATTTACTATCAAAATGCAAAATACAGAAAACTGACCCTTTAAAAATTAGCTTTTATATCAGAATTTGAATGGAAAATAAATTTACTTATTTATTATATAAATAATTAAATTAGTCGGTTTTTTTTTTTAATTTCGTGATTTAATCAATTTTCATATTGAAATAAATCATTTGCAGTGGCGTAGTGGTAGTATGCTATACTGTTTCTGAGTTAGATTCCAGTTTCAACTCCAGACTGAGGCATCAATGTCGAAATAACTTGACTCAGCTTTAAATGAGTACCAGTAACAAAATTTTGAAATATTTAATTATGATTTTAAGACTTGCAGAAATAATAACAGTTGAGCCGATTTACTGATAACAAATGTCTCACTTTTGAAAGCTAAGCTCGTTGAAAGAAACGGTTCGTCCAAACACAGTAAATTGTCACGGGAAGTGATTCCTAGATTTCTACAGAAGTCCTCATACTTAACAAAACCGAGCTACGTACAATAACTGGCCTGTTCACTGGCCACTGCGCGCTCAGGTATCACCTAAACAAAATCGGAAAGTCTGATTATAGTGACTGTCGGTTCTGTTCGGATGATGAATATTTTATAAATATGCGGAAAACATCATTTGTCATTGCGAGGTTGGGTAAGGCATGTGTGTAAGGCACACTTGGGTAAGGCATTGTTGAACCCTCTCGAATTCAGGGGTCTGGTCGTCAAAAAAACTCTACGCTTCTACAGAAGCCTGGGTATTAAATGACCAAATATTAGTAGGATAGACACAATAGATCTCTTTAGGTCACAGTATGGAGGCGGAGGTTTGTACTTTTGCCTTAACAACCCCTTTATCATCTAATTTAATCTAATACTCATAAATTTGTATAGGCTATGCATATTGTCAATGCATACTCAAAATCATTTGAATATAATAAATATTTTAACCAGAACATTTTAACCATAACCATTTAAAAATCATTACATAAATATACAGTGTTTAATAAATTGTCCCTAATATCCTTAAAATGTTTAATCCAAATTGATATATCGTACATTCCGTACGGGTGTAATATTATATAAGTTAATTTTCACTTGTGCTATTGATACTAAGCGAAATATCTGATGATAATGTCTTTAAATTTGTAGACTGTAAATGTCACAAAATTGGAAGATGGTGGAATCATTTGGGGGGAAATTATACATAAATAATACTAAATACAAACCAAAGTGAACAAATAATTCTCTACCCAGTCCATTTCTGCCATAGTCAGAAGGTAATGTTGACTATATAGAATTTTTGTGCGATAAACAATAAAATGTATACTGAAATGGCGTATAATTATGGTTACGAAACAAAGATTTTTGCATTGAACATATTTGTAGCAGTGAAAATATTTATTTTGTCTGTACATAGTCATCAGAACTAAACTAAAAGAAAATTAATATTTTCAAGTATAATACCAAAAAAACAGAGATAAAAATTTTGTAAAAGGATATATGCGCATGTCCTTAACGAAAAGACATTTTCTTTATTAATAAAAGAGAAATTTAAATTTATAAAATTATATAGAAATTAATTGTATTTTAAAGTTAAATGTTTCGATCCAAATATTTTTTCATAACAATATAAATATTTATTATAAAATATATAAACATCAAATTTGATAGTTCTTTAAAAGGATTAAATCAGTAAATTAATTAATAATGTAAAAAAAATCATATATATATATATTGTTCTGAATCACTTTAATCCTTTGAGGGACTCTTAATCGAAATCATTTTCATTATTATTTAGAAAATTTAAGTTGACATTAAGATATAATTTTTGAATTGGATAAAACTGGACCATTAAATTATACACTTAACAAAGGAAAATCTTTAAATATTTATGTCCACACAATTTTTTTATGTACATATGTATACATATTAAATAAATATTAAATAAAATAAATGTTTATACGTTACGTACAAAATAAAGAATTTTTGGGGTTGTTGTAAAATAGATATTCAATTCAATACACAAATTTATATTGATCTAAAATCATCACACATGATATTATAATAGTAAAATAAAATAATAAAGGATATTTTTGTTTTGTTATAATAAAGGATATTTTATGTGTTCAATATTACCTTCTATATGACAGTAACAAGAAAGATTAAATTGTACACTGAAAATATAAAATATAAGAATAAGAAGGGTCACAAAATATATGACAATACAAAAAAAAAAGGATTTGTTGGGGCATTTTTGTGTGTTCATTAAATTGTCTAAAAAAATTGTATATTTTTAATTGATTCCTATTTTCAATATTAATTAAATTCAAGGCAATTATAAAGGATAAAACTGAAATATTTGAGCGTACATGAAAACCAGTGTATCGGAAGAGGTTTGAAAACTGGTTTACACTCAGTTTTATGATTTGGAGTTAAAAAATAACTAGAAACATATTTAAGTTCATATCTTGATACGGATCAATCAAGAAGTATGATTCATATGTCATTAGATTAGTAATTGCATGCCCTTTAAAACAAGCTATAAAAGATTTCTGATTTACACGTTGTTTGGAAATTGTAAGCTATTAAATTTAAAATTTAATTTAATATCGGTTTTTACTTAAACACAAGAAGTTGCGCGGTTTTTTTTTGTGCCAAATATACCAAACCAACGTACGTGAAATTATTTACAGATGAAGCAACATTTACAAAAATATGAAATATTTAATCTCTGGAGTACCACAAATCAATTCTGGAGTACCACAACTGGATTACCACAAATCCTCACACAAAAATAGAAGCCAAAGAACATTCAAAATCAATTCTGTAGTATAACTATGTTAAAGTATTTTAGGTTCACCCTGTAATACAGAAAACTTCCAATAAATGCGAATGAAAAATAGGTTGACAAGGTTTCGGTTATTTAGCTAAAAAAATAATCATTTTAGATTTCGTAAATCAAAATGTTTTGGTCCAGGACATTTTGGTTAAAAATTGGTGGTCTATTTTTTTAGTGACATCCGACATCATTCTAAAATATGGTTAACAATTGTTAATGATTTTGGATAACTACGATCAGATACGACATCACGTCACGGCGTACATCATGATTTGGATTCATTTCTTGGTTTAGGAATGCTCGCCAACAACAAAAATTATCAACAGGATCGTCTTTGTGATGTTAAACTGCAAGTACGAAAAGATTGATTCCAAGTATTAATTGATGTTCAACAATTTCAACCAGATGAAATTAGTGTCAAGACCCTTCATAATAATACAATTACTGTAGAGGGTAAACATGGTTCAATTTCAGGCCAATTTCTACGAAAATATCAATTGCCTAAAGGTTACAATATCAAAGATGTAATTTCAACATTGTTATCAGTAAATTGTCAATTTACTTACAAAAAACTGGACCAGCACATTTGAATATTAAAGAAAATCTAATTAGTGCTACTGTTGCTGATGCCACCTACTAAGAAAAGTCGATATTAAAGTGAATTTTTGTGCAGTATTTTCTGCAATTCCTAATAAGTTTCTTGACAAAACTTATTTAAATATTTGTATTATTTTTGTAATATCCTTAGACACATTTCTACCAAATGAAAGCTTATGAATTTGAATTTAATAATTGAATTGGCGGCAAAACTAATCACTAAAAACCAAAAGCAATTTTTTTTTATATATAATTTTGTATATTTATTACTGGAAATTGTAAATATCCTGCCGTGTAATGGTAACGATTAAGGGATGACCTTAAATAAAAAAAAGGTAAAAATTATTATATGTATATAAAATTTAACACCATTACAGAGAGAATATTTAATTTATTAAAAAGGGATATTTTTTTTTATTGTAAAGGTAAAATACATAAATTTATGGGTGGGTGGGTTTATACATTTGGTTAGTATCTTTTGTATTTATATGTGATTGAAAATGATTAGCACTTAAGTATTACTTTTTCGACAAATATTATTGTATAATGCCATATACACATCATATGGTTCTCTTCAATATAATATCAGAGATTAGTTAAATTGAAAGGATATTTATATATATAATTGTTCTGCTTTTGAATAGGTCCTTAAAATAAATGGTGTTGTATATAAATGTGATTTGTTTTTGTTGTTGTGAAAACATAATAATGACCAAGATATAATTAAATGGAATTTTGTTGATAATTTATTGGAAAATTTTATAGAATTTATTATATCTAATGCGATTAGATTAAGTTTGAAAACCATTTTCTTTTTGACAGTAGATTTTGTTTACTTAATGATGGCTTATTTTATGTCAAAAAAAATAAGAAACATTTTAAATGGGGGGACAATATAGAAAACAAAATTATATTTTACATTATTATTTTCACTAAAACATTAAGAATTTTTAGTTACAGACAAAAAATTAATTATATTTTTGCAAATGTCCCTTTGGGGAGCGAAAGGCTAATTTACTGCTGTATATAATAACCGCAATTGTGATTAAAAAACTGAATTATTTATTAGTTTATTTACTTTACATTTTAATTTTTTTATATATTAATTGTATGTATTTCAATGCCATTTTCATCCGATCGTAAATTAAAGGATTTTTTTGATGTTGTTGTTGAGAAATATGAAATCAGTTTTTGGTCTTTGCGTGAATTGTAAGTTTATGTAAATTGTTATAAATTCATGATAAATTAAAAAGGGTTTTTAAAAAGCATACAAATAGATGAGGTTTTACTACATCTACTAACGTGTCGTGGGTGTATGGAGGAAGAGGAGATAATGGAACATTTGTTGTGTCATTGTCCATCAGTGCAACAAAAAAGATTTAGGAAATTTGGTTGTTTCTTTCGGGAAAACCTCGGGGAAGTGGGTGAGATTAAACCGGATAAGATGATATCGTTCGTTAAAGAAGTGGGATTGGACGACGCGCTATAATTGTGATACAGCGTTTGACTGGAGTGTACAACGGGCTTACTGTTTTGTGACCTATGTACGTGGGGGTCTCGTATTTCCCACTCCTTTAAAACCAACCAACCAAAAAACTTGAAGAATTTAAAATTATATATATCAGGGGGGTAGATTTCAAGTCCTTGGTTTGAACTTGTTTTTCAAATATTTACTAAAATTGATACACAAAACTCACTTTCGAGAACTAATTAAAGTTTCTGCTACTAGAGGCGCTGTATCGTGAAATATATCGTAAAAAGGAATTGCCATTAAAAATAATTTTTAGCACAGCGGTAAAAACTAATAAAAATGTAGAACAGAATGTCTGGAGGATAATTATACGTTTCTGCCGGTCCTTATTTGAAGCCTTGTCATAGTCTAGCGTATTTTGTGATATCGCAAATGCATTTTTGGTCATTTTTAATTGAGTTTATATTTCTATACGTATGTATTTTAATATATCTTAAAACTAATTACCGAAATTTATATTAGACTTGAAAAAGTTTATTAACTCGATTTCATCTTACCAATATGTTTCATATTTTTGAAAAATCATTTGTTTTCAAAAATTTCTTTGATTTATTAATGTGTATTGAAATTTTTGATAAACAAATAAGAAAATTATAATTATTTTAAAAGTATATTTATTATAAAGTAATAAATCTGTGAAGGAAGTCTTAATATTTTTAACCCGCCGCCATCACTTTCGTAATTACTTACACAAAATACCAAAAAAAGTTAACAAAATAATTGTGATGAAACCGTTTATAAATAATGAATATATTTTCCTGTATATCCATAAATACTAAAAAATCCCCTTTTAATAAATATAATAAATAAATATTATTTTAATTTTAAAGGTAATATGGGTTTAATAAGTGTATATACACACAAAACATAATTATAACGCTAAAAATTATTATTATTATTTTTATATATTTCTTCTTTTTTTTGGAATTATAGTCAACCCCTAATAATAATTTTATTCTCCTTTATTTTATTACATACCATATAGAACATTTATTAAAACACATACACACACATGATAAAAAGATATCATTAACTTAACTGAGAGAGGGTTGGAAAAAAATAACCCCCGAGTGATTCTCAACATTCACAACTGCAATGCGTTTGATCGTAACTTTTACAAAGGCGTTATAAATGCATTCTGAAAGTTGGGTTCTTGCATTAATGACACGAAGTATGTGATTTTAATTCGGTTGCTCCTAATATTCAAACAATTTCTTTCCACATCGCAGCGTTTTTTTTAATATTTTTATTACTTCTACAAGACTTGGCGTATGAAACACAATTTTCTTGAACTAAATTTTTGCAATTCAAGATTGTCAAATTTCAGCATTGTGAATGTTTTAGCATTCAATTTTTCAAATTTTCGAATTTCCTGTATTAAAAATGTTGGCGTTGAGTTTATTTGCTACCAACCATACATTTTTCTATACAGGTTTTTTTGTCAGAGCGTTGATAAACGCGTTGCAGTTGCGTTTGCGGAGAGTAACTGAATTTTTAAAAGATATTATTTTGTAGTGCATATGGAAATGTACCAGACAATGTTAAGAAATATTTGTGTATATGCATAAAAATATTTTAGGGTTTCCTTCTTTTGTATGTTTAAACAAAGAAAATTTGTTATATGGAAAATATATGTAATAATATGAAAATGTCAATTGGAATTGTGAAGGGGGTGGATTTTTTTGATGGTGCAAAAAGGTCTATTAATCATAATATCTTTTTACTGCGACCGATTGTGTATATATTCAACGTGTACAATAAAGATCAAATGAGCTGTGTGTAAAGAGTATGTATTATTATGTTTTAACATACATATATTTATGCATCAAGTGATAAAAGGGTTTGTGAAAATATTCATTTTCCTTTTTTTTCGTGTGTATAATTAATAATTAACATAAAATTGTTGTATGTGAATAGATATTATATTTGTATGTTGAAATTATTTAATGACTATTTGGTAAATATCAAAGTAATTACAGATATATTTCCTATGTAAAATTAAATAAATTGTTTTCAGTTAATATTTAAATAATGGAATTATATTTTCATATTTAAAGGGTTAAATTTCTATTAACTAGTATGATTAGTAAGTAGTAATATTTATTGAAAAAATAATGTTTTTTAAAAGGTCAGTATTTTACTGAAAGGTTCGAAACTGTTCGATGATTTTATACTTTTAACATAAATGTTAAATTATTTTTATAATCATGGATTCTTTCATAAACATTTCTTCTTCTTATATTTCCACTTCTTTGTAGAGGTTTGAAATCATCCTTCAAACTTCATCTATTGATCTTGCTGCCCTGAACACATCAACGACAGAGATATGGAACCATTTTTCTATATTATTTATCCAAGATTTTCTTCTGCTTGTTCCTTCAATTATTTGGAGAATTCTATATTTATAGCCGCGCATAATTTTACCCAGAAAGCACATTCTTCTAGATTTAATAATATTTTGAAGTTATTTTTCTTTATCAATTCTTCTCATCACTTCTTCATTGGTAATCCTATCGCTCCATGAAATTCTCAACATTTTCCTTTACGATTACATTTCAAATGTTTCAATTCTTTTTAAATCAGCTTTTCTCATCGTCCAGAATTCTTCACCATAAAGAAGTGTTGAAAATACGTAACATTTTAATAGTCTAATTATAAATTTAATTATTTAATTCATTTTTACATAATAAGTTGCGCATTCTCCTAAACATAGTTCTTGCTTGTTCAATTCTACCCTTAATTTCTGTTCTATTGCTTGCTGTATCTTCAATTTCAATCACTGCGTACTTAAATATTTCATTCTACGAATTCTTTCTATAGTATTGTATATCATTTAATACAAACTTTTACTTCTGTCGCCCAAGTATAAGAAAATTATGAATTTAATAGAAGCAGGGAATTTAGACTAGTTAAATTACTATTTGTATTTTGGGAATTGACTGGTTTTTAATGGGCTTCATTTTCCAGTAATAATCAAAATCTGGTAATGTGTTATTATAAATGATACATTAGTATAACGATGACCTATTGACGGAGGTCTTGAATAGACAAAACTTTAATCAATGATGGCTAGTATCTATAAAATATACCCGATCTTTAACATAAATCTGTATTCGCCTCGAATATGTGAATGATGAGGTGTGTTATAATGTACGAATCTATATAAATCTATAAAAAAGGGCTCGTGATTCACATTCATTTTATTCAATACCAGAAGTAAACAAATTATTAAATATATCGCACTTAAAATTCTAATAAATTCGTTACTTTGTCGTAAATTTTCCATATCAAATGAATTATTTGCTTACTTTAACAATAATAAAAGAAAATTTTTATAAAAAATTTTCACAAATATTTAAATTTTTATACATTTTCTTAAGAAATTTGCTTTTTTCAAAAGAACTGGTAAAAGGAATAGAAAAAAAAATCATTTTTATTTTTATATTTTCATTTATTTAAAATATTTAATTCGTTTTCCATCAGAAACTTTGTATAATACTTAAATATTTTCCTTTTACTAAATATAAAACTTATTTAAATTTCTGCTTTATAAGATAAATTTATCAAAAACAACCTAAAAATTTGTAAATATTTTTTTTTTTATATATAAGTTTCTATAAATATAGAAATTTTTCTTTGGTTATCAAAAGGACATATTTTAAGTTTTCTCAAAATAAATAATGTTATCCTATGTGTATATCCTTTATGCAACTTATAATACTCGGAAATTTTATTTATTATTATTATCTTTAACATAATTTTTATCTTTTATGGTAATTTTTCATGTATGTTTTTCATGTATATGGAAAAAGTTGCAGGGTTTTTTTTTTTGCAATTCAATTTATAATTCTCTAAAACACAATTTTTTTTTAGGTTCTTTTCGGTTCTTTTTTTTATTTATATAAAAAGACGACACAAACGATTGACAGTATACTGACTCTATTTTGATGCAGTCATGCTAATATTACATTCAGTCATGGCCGATGCCCTTTCAACCCCATTTTTTTATTTTAATATATGTACATACAACAAAAAATAATATGTTTTTTATATCCTTAATTTTTTTTTCCTTCAGTATTTATAATAATATTTTACACTTTTTGACTTAATTGTTTTTATTTCATCCCCCTATATATAAGTAGACAGACACACACACATAAACAAGGTTTTGTAAATGCTGTTGATGTCCTTAATAAATTCGTTATTTTTCCGTCGTTATTTTGTATATTTTTTTTATCCTTTTTCTTAGATTCTATTTATTTTAACAAAATTTTCTGTTGATTCTTTCTGTTTAGCTAGGCGAATATCACCTCAATATTATGTTGTTAACTCTGGTGTGTACACTCAAAAAAATAATTCCGTAAATAACTGACGGATAATGTTCGTTGAAAAAAAATATGTCCGTATCCGTTAATTTCAACGGATATTCCGTTGATTTTTATCAAATTAGTCAGTATAACGGACAAAATTTATAGAAAACCATGAATACATTTTTACAGAAAACCAGAAGAATTGTTAACTTGCGTCCGTTGAAATAATTATTTTGTTTTTACAGAAAAAATACAAATTTTACGGAAAAACAAATAGTTTTACTGAATAAAAATAATTAACGATTTTTTTAATACGGATCAAGTGGTAAGTTTTAAGAAAATATGTTGTAAACACCCGTTTTAATTCTGTATTTACATTATATTACAATTACATAAATAAAATATAAATAGGTGTAAACAAAGGGTTTGTCAGAAATATTATAGATAAAAATATCTTGAATTGGCTATGGTAAAAATAAAATAATGTATTGCGGTACGAACCAAATATGAGATTCGTAGTTATAGTTAGAGAAAATACAGTTTATATATTCTAAGTTTCAATTTATTCTTTATTGTTTTGGAAAAACATAAAAATCTGATGAGACTTCATAATTTTTAGAACTTAAAACTTGGAAAGTAAAGAGATAATTAAAACTAAATGCGATCATGCCATTTAAGATTTTTGATTTCAACTTAAAATTTGCACACAATATTGATATTAAAAATATAGTTAAACATGTAGAGCAATTTTTTGTATTATTATGCCCCCTTCTTATTTATGACACCCTAAAGACATTATTAATATTGGGCATATTTTCTGAGGGAGGGCCGAAAATTATTTTTTTTAAAAAGGAATTCCTAAATAAATGGGACGTTTCATATATCATTTTTAATTTGGGTCATATCCCCCGGAGATATAGCCCCTTAAATATAATATTACATAATTTTCACTTCTTGAGAGCTACCGTAGATTTCACGGAGATTTCCGTTAATTTTACTGTAAATTTGTTCAAACATTTTGAAGTTCAATAGACTTTTTCTACGGAAATTTCCGTAAAGAATTCATTTACAAACATTTTATTCCTTTTTTTAACAAATTTTTCAGGATATCTTATTTATATTCCATAGCTTAACTAGAATTTTCTTAATTTTTAACAAACTTCGCGTAGACTTTACGGACAGTTTTGTTATATTTACGGAAATTTTTTAAATTATATAAATATTTATTAATTTACTAAGTTTTTCTACAAGAATTTTACAAACATTTTCCTTAACTTTTAACAGTTTCTCTGTAAAGTTTATTTATATTTCCGTAGCTATGCTAATATTTTCTTAATTCCTAAGAAAGTTCCCGTAGATTTAACGGAAATTTCCGTTAAAGTTACAGACATTTTTGTAATTATACAAGCATTTCGTGGTTTACTAAGTTTAGCTACGGATATTTCGGTAATTAATTTATAATTTATAGAATTTAAAGACGCATTTTACTTTGGTTTTCAACATTCATCAATAGTGTAGTGAAGTTCTATTCTATAATGAAAATAAAAGTGATACAAAAAAATAAAAACAAATTGGTTAAAAAAGTGAAAAAAGAAAATAAAAACATTAATTTAATTAAAAAAAAGAGTGTAGATAATATAAATAAAAAACATTTAGGAGCACTGAAAAATTTACTGGATTGTTGGGGAATAAAAAACTTATACACCATTAAAAAATTGGAAGGTGATTATTTTTAGCATCTTTTATTCTGATATTGATTACATTTTTTATTTGTAGAATTAAATTGGTCAATTGCAAAATTGAGAGAAGCGACAGAAAGTGATATACAGTTACTTTTTGAGAAAAATCAATTAGGTGACAAAATGAGATTTAAATATCAATTAAAAATTTTGAAGAACCAGTCAGTGAGTGTTCTACCAATTTGGTTAATGGTATGAAATTTTTTATATTTGTTATTTTTTATTTTTAGGAGCATATTTATGACACGTGTACCATAATAAATTTTAGTAAGTTATAATCCTTTTTAATAAAGTTTTACTAAATCTTTTATATTAATATTATAACAAACTTAATACACTGACTAAACTTAAATATATTTATATTCCATAGATCGATATTGATTTCAAGCATATGTTCCCACAAACAGGCAACACTTTTTATTTGAAATGGGAAATATATCAAAAATATATCGGGGAAATATTTAAAAATAATATTCCTCCTACTTCAAAATATTATTCTTTGCTTCAAGATTATGTTGTGCATGAAAATAATTTAAATACAGGTGAGATATGTGAAAATTAAAAATAATTGTACCTTACATATAAAATATTTTAGTATATATATATATAACATATTATTTTACATCTTTTTTTACAGATAGCAAGAATGCAATGCTGCTACACATTCTCCATATTATCTTAAAGCTGCCGCATGTATATAAAAACTGGAAGGAGCGTCTAAAAAATTTACTGTAGAAGATTCTCAGTCGTCTGTTATCGTAATTATAAATGACGCGAATAAACTTCAAGAAAAATTAAGTACCATATATGGGAAAACAATTCAACCTCTAATTATATGTCAAGGTTTAATTGTATTGTATTTATTCAAAATTATTTTTATAATATAGCTTTCAAAAATGATAATTTAAATTCTGCTGTAACATCAATGATAAAACAGCTTAATTCCAAACATTTATAATTATAATATTATATTATAACGTTTAAATAAAAAATATCTATAAATTAATGTTTAATTGTATTGTATTTCTTATAGAATCATTTTATTTTCAGGTAACCTTTTTGGTGTTTAGTCCAAAATTCTTTATTAAATAATTACAATAACAATCTTGATATTTTAAGATTTTTTTCTATAGTTTTTACGAATAATCCCGTATAATATTTAAGGATACAATTGTTGACCCAACAATATATTGTTGGAAATTTAAGAAAATAATTTAACAATCTTACCGTCCTACTCAACAATTGTTTGTTAGGTTTACCATTTAATTTTTATCAACAATATCAACAAATTGTTACGTAAGATTCAACAACAATTTTGTTAAATTGTTTTGACGGACTTGTGTTGTAAACTTAACAAAAAGTTATTAGAATTTACCGGTACACAATTTCTTCCTAACTCAACAATATTTTGTTGTTGAATTCAACAACAAAGTCCTCTGGGTCGTTCCAACGTACTTCTGCGTTGATTTTACGAATAAAATCTTTTGAGTTTACGGTATTATTTTTTTGAGTGTAGTGTATGTAAATGAACTTTTGTATCCTCTGTAAAATTATCCTTTTTTTAATATTGTGGATAATATAATTTATATTTCTATCATTATAAATGTGTTTTATATAGAAATTATTTATGTTTTTTTTTAAATTTTTACGTTAGTCTTTTTTATTATATACTTCAGCTCTGTTGAGTAGAATTCATCTTAGTTTTGTTTTAAATTTAATGCTTTTTCAGCAGTTTATTGTATGAGTTATTTATAACCAAATGTAAAGCATAGAAGTCTTCAATCAGATTTTGTGATTTAGAATAGAATGTATTAGGAGAAGAAGATATTTTCACCTGTGTTGTGTATTTATACTGCATTATCTTAAATTTCGGTAACAAAATTGACCATGCATCTATTCACACCTTGAAATTAAATTCTAAACAAGCCTTAACTTAATAAATTCTCAATTTGTCTGAACTAGTGTCCAAAAAACTTTTAGTATTAAAGTTGTATTTGTGACTTACATTCATAATCAATGCAATTTAACTGCAAATCGGTATTGAAATTATATTGTATAGCTAGTAGGGTTGTTTTTGTTGAATTGGAAAATTGAAATTCCATAAAAGCGAATCAAATCGAACGATTGCTTGTCATTAAATCTGATTGCCTTGACTAGTTGACTACTTACTACCTTACACCAGTACTAATGAGTCAAATAGGAAGAAAGATTTAATGCTCCTACCAATGGTAATGAATTGTATAGTAGAGTAAAATATACAAAACACAGTGTTTTAATAAAGTTAGCGTAAAATACGATATAGAAGAAAATCAATATTACTCAGCTAGGAGGTAGGATATTCAACACCTGAAAGTATGATAACATTTTTATTAAAATTTTCAATTAATAATAAGAACTGTGAAAAGCAACCAAATTCCACAAAAATCAATTTGTAATTTTAAAATAAATTCTGCGACTGTTTTTCACTATAGTGTCACTTTATTCTCTTCCGTGAAAGGTGAAATTAATAATTGTTATATCCTTTATTAATTAAATTAACATATTTCAAATTTTCTTTGCATTTCAATTAATTTCCAATACAATTAATTATATAAAATAAATTATTAACTTCACAATACCTAAAACATTCACAAAAATGAAATTCCGTAACTTTTCAAAATATCGATTTTAATTATTTTAATCATTATATTGATTATAATTTTGCCTGTGAACTGCATAGCGTATGAAAAAAATAACAAAATCATTTCGATACTTTGAATTTTAGATTATTACTGCAATTGATTTTGTGTATACGAAACTTCAAATTATCAAAAGTGTAAAGGAGGCTTCCTTGCGAAGCAATAATTGTATAATTAAATATAATTTCGAAATATCTTAAAAATAAATTGAACTTGATTGTACTCGGTTGTATAAAGACAAGAACTAACAATCGTACATTTGTCAAAGTTTTATAAATTTTCCTAAAGTACCCTTGGGTCCCCAGACGCGCTGCCGCTTCAAAATGTTAAAAGAAAAAATGGTATCGCTTTGTTCTGCGAAAAGTTGGTTTTGTAATGTCAAATCGTTTTATATAAAAATTTGCTTTTGACATGATATTTTTAAACTTATTGTTCCCAATTGTGTTCGCTGGCATAAATGGGTTAAAGAAGATATGCGATAAATTGCGTGTTTTAATGAAATTATTTATCAAATATAAATATTATAATTTGTATCGACCATTTAAAACAGTCGGCTAAATAAAACCATTTATTTCTTTACAATGGGTGGGTTTTAATAATATAAATAATTTAAATAAATTTTACTTTTTATATGAAATATACAAGAATTTATGAATTCGTTATGGAATATTTATGGTTGTTTGCAACAAGAAAAAGGCTTTTAAAAGTTCACAGATTTATTTTTAAATTTCAAATAAAATAATATAAATTATCCTTCATGAATACAGACTGCAATATGGTTTATATAACTTTAAAGCCTTAATATTTAAAAAAAAAAAAATTTAATTATTAATTTAGTAATGTTGGGGTAATTAATTATTTTGTTTTATTATTTCTATAACTAAAAATAATAAATGTTTTTCTTATAGAACAACTTGAATATGAAACATTTATGAAAGTATTTCATGAATTTTTATGTTTCTGGATCAGTTCTATGTCGTAAGAATTGTTGAGCGCATCGCGAGTAGCAAGAATTATATAATTTTTAAATTATTCATAGAATTTCCAAGTTAAATTTTTTGTTATTTTTAATAAAAAATTTCTGAATTCATAGCTAGCAAAAACAATTTAGTAAATATTGTAATTCTATAAAGTATTTTCTATAGTTGCTACTAAATGCTATGTTTCAATTTCATATTGTATACGTTTTTAACAAGACATGAAAATTGCTCATTTTTATGATATTATACTGAATATTTATATTCTTTTTCAATATGATTACGAGCCTCTTAAGTAAAATAACTATTTATATAATTATATGATAACTTGTAAATTATAAGATAAAGTAAACGGCAAGGAATTACAAACTCCTACTACTAATTGCTATGCACAAAAACTGGGACTTTAAAATGAATTTTTATATGGTGCGGTCCTTTTTTTGATCCTTTTCTATGTTATTAAAATTTAGGTCACATTGGGTGCCATATCAGACATATATATGTCTGGCAATGCTTTTACTTTGGATATCACCCGAAAAATTCGGCAATATAACTTCGTACTGTTACAGTTTTACATTCTTATAAGTAATTTTCACATATTAATGTTATTAATGTTTGTTCTGGTAAGACCGTACTCAGTTTTGTGTCACTTGCTTTTAGTTGATTACAGATGAATGATAATAAAATTGAAAACTATGTAAATAAAATACTGAGTTCTGAAAATGAGGACAGTTTCGATTCATATGATTCTGTAGCTGAGCCAGATATTAATATAGATTCAGATGAAGATATTACTTGGCCAGTTTGTTTTACATTTCCATCATATTTTTTTTCAGAAACATTCTTAGGTAATGCTGTCTAAACACTTCTTTGTCAGACACATACGTCGGACAAAGACATTTTCATCTGAAATCTTGTCAAACGTTTTTGGTACATACGTCCAAATTCAAAATAACATATTTTTGGCTCGGCATTCAATGTGTTAAACAAATACATCAAATTTGAAAATATATGGAAGAAAATGAATTACACTCTTCTTATTAGGAAACTTATGTCATTTACTTACATAAATAATAAATAGTTTAACTAAAATATTGTATTTTCTGTTAAATATTTATATAATATAAAATTAATTTTAACAAATGTATGAACATCATCATCAGTTATATGAAAATCGAAATACATAAATTTTAAATTTTTTTAAAGAACTTTTAAAATTTAAAAGCCCATTAAAATTTATCGTAGTATAAATCTGATTTAGTACCATAATTATGAAAAATTCTACAAATTAAATAAACATATTTTTATTTTTTAATATACATAATTATTTTATGTTATAAATCATTATTTTTATATTGTTTAAATACATAAATTCTACCACGGATTTAAAAAAATTCTTTAAATTTTACCTCAATTATTAAATAAATTTTGTTTTATTAAAATTTGAGTAAAAGTTTATTAATTTTATTAAATTCCATTAAATTTATTTAAATATAAAAAAAAATAATATTAAAGTTTTAGTAAAATTATTTCTACTTTGGTTAAATTTGCAAGAACTTTTAATTATTTGAATTGGTTTTATGATTAACGTTAAAGTTATTTTAATGAATATTTGAAAAGTTGATTTTTAATAATATAAATTTTTAATTTAAATAGAATTTGGGTCAATAACTTGCATTTTTTCAGATCACCTGAACAAAATTGTATAGTAGGGAAATAGTGAATTGTCAATTCTGTTTGGATGAGCAAGACACTGCCGTAATATTATCTATTACTGTGAAGACGTTGCCTGGAAAAGGCTGGATAAAAGATTTATGAGCCCGTGAGATCTTAAGGAAACAGACATCAGAAATTTGTTGAGCTTATTCGAAGTCTTAAACATCAACCGACAATAAATATTAGCCTAGGTAAGCAGATTAGATCTTTTATGTTGTGATTTGGTAAGAGTGAATTTTTCAGCTTTAACTAGCCCAGTATCATTATATGTAAGGTAATCTAAATTTCATCATCATTTTGACGTTTTTAGACGACATTTAGATAATTTTTCATTACAAATTTTTACTAAACATTAAATAAATTCCCTTTTACGTATCCTTTATATATTTATATCAATTGAATGCAGTTTTAAAATATTTGTATCCTTTTAATGATCAACAGTACACAGTACTTATGTAAATGACATATAATTCAACTTACTTTATTTTAAATATTATATAAAATCCTTCATGTAAAAAAAAAAACACACACAAAATTCATGTCCTTTTAAGTATTTTACAAAATTTCTACACCAATTCACTATGAAAGACGAAAAGAACAAATACGAAAAAAAGTTATGTAAAAAAGTATCTTTTCAATCTTTTCAAATATACTCAATGTTTATATAGACATTTTATGTTTTGATTTTGTTAATTTTTACATAGCTCTTTTTTTTTTTATAAATTTTCAAGTTTTACAAAAGAAATTTATAAAAAAGCTTTTAAAGGAAAATTAGATAAAATTATTTTAAAAAATATGAACAACAAAGAAATGTCATGCGCGGAAAATTATTTTCTCTTTAGAAATGCAAAATAAATTTTTGTCATATTTAATTAGGGCTTACATGACCAGGATATTAAAATTATACATTTTTCTAGATCGATTTAGATTTAAATGATTACCGGCGGTTATAAAGTTATACTATTTTATTTGATTTTTAGTTGAAGGTATGAGAATCGTTTAAGTAATGACACTATATAATATTTAGTATTGTTCTTACTTCATCTATCTTCAAAATTTATTATTCAAATAGGAAGATACTTAATACTATTGTAAACAAGATCGCGGAATATTGGGCGAAAATACTTCGACAATACTCGCAATATCGCGTATGTTTCGCAAATCTTATCGCTGATATACTTTTGTTTTGCTGTAATGTAAACTCTTTTATATTAAAAGGACTTATACTTCAGGTTGTCGTTGATTAAGCTGGCGATTAGTTCCAAAGTTTACCCAATACCGTGTTTCGTAAAGCTAACTCTATTTATATGTAGTTTTAGATTACCATGAAGTTAAACTAAAAAGTAAATAAAACGTTATTAAATTTTTGGTTACTGAATAGCTGTCATAATTCATAATACTCCGTGATCCGGCATTTTAACAGCCGTATCCGTATTAACAGAAAAAAATTTAATTATTATACAGTGGGTAAGCAAAGCATAAACGAACCAAATTCTCGGTCGTCTAATTTTAATGTGTACTGTTCGGTTTATTTTAGTAATTTATTATTGATTCGTACTGAGAACTATAAATGAAGGAAAAAGCATTATATCTATTGATCTGATCTTCTGAAATCATACCTCAATGCATTTACTTTGACAAATTATTACGAACAGCACATATCGCAGGAAGTTGACTTTTTCTAATCGCATTTACGCTTACGATAGAAATATCACAGATATTTAAGTTTTCGCAAAAATCTGTGTAAAGGTATGTAATTACAAATCCTGTAAAATACTGATATCTCGGTCCATTTAAACAAGTGCTTCATAAATTGTAAAAAAAAAAATCATTAAAATTTCATAATAATCTTGATAATTACATTTTGTTATCAATTTATTTAAATCTATTTTACTGACCACACTTTTGTATCATCAGAGCGATGACATTTATTTATGAAATGATTTACTATCATAATAAATTTGTATCTGTAAATATATTTTTTTTATATAGACATAGAATATGACCTAACTAAAAGCATAAAACTATTCATATATCATAGAAGTATCTCCCGCCGGTGATAGTTAATTTTATGTGTAAGAGTATCACTAAAATAGTAGTAAACTCTCTGTATAATAAATATATATAAAAAATTATAACTACGATGATTATTGTGTCTGCTGGGCTGATACGTACTCTCTGCAATATATTTTTATCAAATATCATAAATCATAATCCCTTTTTGAAATTCTGTATATAAAAATGCCAAACCAAACCAACCGACATCATGGTTTTTTTTATGTTGTATATACATTTATTCATTCATATTTTTCTATTATAAGTTTTTTTTTTATGTTTTCATAGTTTTCATATATGTAGGGAAAAAGTACAATAGATATAAATATTATGAAATCTATCTAATACAGAGAAGCATATATACATAACATAATATATGAAAAACAACATAAAACTTATCGTGTATAGCAGCTAAAAGCTATAATATTTTGTATATAAAACAAACTATACGTCAAAAAAAAATGCGTTAACAAGTGAGTTTTTTTGATCATAAAGCGTATATATAGAAAGATACATTTTGTACATACTACATAAAAATCTATTTACTATTTATGCTTTTTAAATATATATCGCTTTATTATAATTTATATGTGTTTGGCCATGTACACGGTTGAATGAATTTCTATGATGCATTTAATAAATGTTTAGTGAAACATTAAATATATTATAAAATGTAAAAAATAAATAAAAATATATGAAAAAGTAAAATTGATAAAAGCAAAATTTTATAGAATGTCAATTTAATATTTTCATAAATAATCAATATAAGTATACAAAATTTGTTGATTTTATTATAAAATACAAAAAAATGTTTTTATAAATGTTTAATTTCATAAATATTTAATTTGAAAATTATAGTGCGTTTATAGATTGCATAATATTGAAAATTCAGTTAACCAATTCCAGA
Organism: Rhamphomyia laevipes; assembly: GCA_963920725.1. Lineage (NCBI taxonomy): Eukaryota > Metazoa > Arthropoda > Insecta > Diptera > Empididae > Rhamphomyia > Rhamphomyia laevipes. The sequence continues at coordinate 9,730,750 of OY987256.1, read as the reverse complement.
TAATTAAATAAATTGGTGGTCAAATAAAAGTTTTCATTTGGAAATTATTAGAAATATATTAATTAACATTTATAAAAGTGTTCAGCGCCGAGAAAATATATGACACTTTATTAGGGTGCTAAAATCAAGCTGCTTTTTTTTTGTTTACACAAACACAAGAACGAACCAGTTCATAATTAACTCCAAACGACAATCGTAACTAAAGAGTCCACATTGGAACGTCTTCTAGTGTGTGATTGCGGAAGACTTGCGCGAGTCTTCCGCAATGCACGGTTGGTTGGTCCTTTCAACACTGTCTTTGTGCAGAATCATTTTCTTCATAAAGTACAATTTTTGATAGGATTTGTGACTAGTTTTTGAACCTTGCATAGGGATCACAATGGAGCCATCGACATCTCTCGTGATGCGTGTTGACCCTGTATCTTCACGCACCTTTCTTAACCTGTCCTAACCTAACCACATTAACACAATTACCACTTAAAGCATTGATTTCCATGTGAAATTGGTAGTTTGTGGTAGTGGTGGCGGTATTAGAACCAAGTTTGTTGAATCTAACAATTAGGTACCATACATTTAAAAAAAAGTAATCGGTAACGTAGTTGCCGTATGCTACATTATATCACGGGACCGATTCCACACCGGTGTTGCTCTCTATAACTTATTCTTTACGATGTGATAAACTGGTAATTAGGTAATTATAATTGCAAGCTTGTATGATTTCAATTTAACAAAATGTCCGACATCATTGCCAATCTCAACAAAAATCATTAAAAGCTTGTGCGTAGGTTTTTGTTGTTAGGAAATTAACATAGAAAAGAGCTATAATTTATAGAGGTAAACATCCTACATATAGTGGAAGTTATTATTAAGGTATGCATGATGTTTGACGTGAATTATATGATATCCGATTTATATTTAGTGTTTCGAAAAGATTCAGCTAAAGATACATATATCAACTAGAATTAATTTTTAGCTGGTTTACTTGCAGACATAGATATTGATTAAATAGTTATAATCAGTATGTAAGTAATATAATTATTCTGGATTTTTCCTAAATTCTTTGAAAATTTTCAAGTAGAAAATTTAATATACACTCTTTATAAGCTTTATCAAACGGAGATTTTATTAAGTAACTTCGGAAATGAGCATTTTTTATAATCCAATTAATATCTCCAATAATTTTAAAAACTTATATTAAAAAACATTTCTAACCTCATTATTAAACATCCGTTTAAATCAACACCTTAAAATTCATATAGAAAACAAAAACTATGTAATGTAACATAAAATGACATAAGATTCCCTCATTCAAAACACAAAATCACACACCATTCATAATATTAAAGATGGAATGGGTGCTATTTTTTTGTATTTATTCGACAACAAAAAAACTATATAACCATAAAAATTCCAAGCTTTTGAAAAGCGCGTACACATACTAATAAAAAAAAGAAAAGATATTTTGTTTTCTTCAATTCTTTGGATATTTTATTTCTCTTCTTTCTTTATTGAAGAAAAGCGAAAGTTTTGCATTTTTTTTTTTACAAATAGCTTTCTTTACTTGAACTGTAATATTCACACACAAACATTTTATGTGATTACCGAAAAAATTATTGTATCGTGATTTTAGGTAACCGCCGGCTTTTGTTCAGTTTTTTTTTTTTTGTATTTGTGCGGAAGTTATTTGACTGGCCGCAACGAATAAAATTAACTATCAAACCGTTAATAGAATTTTTTATGATGTTGTTTGAAAACAAAGTGTTTTTTTTTTAATGTTTTTGGTGAAAATAAACAGTAAGAAATGGCAAATTTTAAGCCAGAGGCATCTTTAAAGCCAGAGACATCTTTAAGAGTTTGAACATATCAGGTTTTACAAAACATATTGGAGTTGGAGCAGCTTTTAAATTTATTGGCAATACTGGACTTTTTAGTTTTGGAAAATTATGTAAATATAGCGAAACTGTATTACAATATCAATCAGTCCATAACCCTGGATAATACTAAAGCCGCGGCGCTGTGAGCAAAAAAGTTGAAATCGAATGTTGACAAACGAACATTAACAGAAAAAAAAGGAACGTTATAAGAAGAAAGCGAACGTTAACAGAAAAAAACGAACGTTAAGAGAAAAAAGCGAGGCAGCGCTTCAACTATTCGCATGTCTCATATATTTCTGAAGCTGTTCTGAAGCGATAGTACTCCTGAGCAAGAAATGGAAACGCAACAAGAATCAGGATTTTTGTGGACAAGAGTTAAAACGTATAAAGCATTTTTTAAATAAATTCTTGTTTTCTTCAATTCTTTGGATATTTTATTTCTCTTCTTCATTGAAGAAAAGCGTCAGTAGTGAATTTACTGACGCGGAATAGGTTAAAGATTAATTAAGCTTTTGATTATTTCCTAATAGACATTTAGGGCTGTAAATGATATAAGTTCGTATTTGTTCACTTCAGGAAGTTTTTTATAGCAATTAAATTTATTTTGAGCGCCCATTAAATCCTTCCTTCCCAGGCTGTAGTCATAATAAGCGCAGACCCTGGTACAAATAGATATAAAACATCAAAAGGTAATGGACACACTGACTGACAGAAATAATAGTTGTAAGAAAAATTATAATTTCTAACTATATCTAAATTAAAAAAAATTGTATTTTTTTTTTCAATAAAAATGATTAAAGTGATTTTTTTCTGATGTTTGTTATTCGTGACTATGATGGGTAAATTTTTAAGTTAATAAAAAAAAACTGGCCCCCTTTATCTCCTTCATCATATGAAAATTATTAAATACAAGAAAGAAAAAAAACACTAAGCAACAATAGAAAAGAAAATTGAAAAATAAAAAATTTTTTTTTTTGATTTTTATTACCTGAGAAAAATAATAAGAAATTTGTAAAATTTTGTGTAGAATATTGGGGAGAAAGTCTTGAAAATTAAAATTGAATTTTAGTTGTTAGCAAAAATTTATTGAAGATTTTTTTTTTTTTTAAGTATAATATTATAGTTTTGTAACGCGCTGGGAGGTAGACTAATTGTCTGGGAGAGAGGGTACACAATTTAGAATCTTAATTAATCTGACCTGGCAAGAGTGGTGGAATATCTTGAGATCAGATAGAAATTAATCGTTTTGCTAGTAAAGCCTGGGCTACATTGTTTCGATCAGTTCAGTTTAGTTTCGATTCGATTCGATTTGACTGAACACATAGTTACCGATCGCAATCGATTAAACCACATATATTTTGTTTTTGTTATTTTTGAAACAGTCAAATTTCATTTCTCTTGGCATTTCCTTCAGTTTGGATTCCCAAAATTCCAATCGTTCCAAACTCTTTCGATTCCATCTATGAGTCCACTCAATCGATTTCCCATATAAAATATATGGACACGTGAAATTTGAACTTTGCGAATCGAATCGAAATTGAACCGATCGAAACAATGTAGCCCAGGCTTAATCAATTACAATATCTTATATAATAATACGAATAACTTTTGAAAAATTTTGAGTTTATGCTAAATGTACTACCCTTTAGATACGGAATGAACCTATTTTTGTACCGATGTACCACATATGAGATATTGTTTAAGCTATTGCTGAATTAAATTAAAAAACTTGGTTGCGAATGGGTTAATCAAAACAAGTATCGCTACATCCTTCATGAGTAATACAGTCAGAAAGTTAGGGTTTGCTATTTGCATTTAGTAATATAAAATTTTCAGCAACAACCTGTAAAAATTATGTAAAATCAGAAAATATATTTGAGTGTGGCGGAGGTTTGAGTTCAATTATTAGATAATTATCGTTTTAACTTATATGATGAACATTCTATTAAATCGATCCCAAAATTTTTCTAATATATTTTGTGAATAACGACGGTAAAGGAATCCGGAATTATCTAAGAAACAATAAATTCATTTTATTTGATGAACGCTCAATGTACGGGAACGTGCAACGTACTCTTTATATTATGTATCTCAAGTATTTCTTGTAATTTAAATTAAATTATTGCTTTAATTTATAATTATATTTATATTGAATTCTGCAAACATGTTTAGTTAATTTGTGAAGAAACGTTTACTATTCGTCTGGTAAAGTTGTCGCCGCATATTTTTCGTATCATGATTTGTCACCATATATTTTTCGTATTATGCATTTTTTTCGACAAATAATCAGTAATTTTCGTATATTACTGTATATAAAGTAACTCTAAAACCAAATAATTTTTGTAGGTTACCTTGCCGATAGCAAATTACCCTACTCAATATAACCTCAAAGCATTTTACATAAAGTTTTTACAAAATTATAATGTAAATCGAAACTAGCCGAAACTAACCATCAGTAACTAGCCATTACTTCTAACAACTTTTAATTTTATACTCACTCGTATATTTATGATTTATGCTTCTTTATATTAAAAATATAGCTACATAAATAAATTTTCTATAAAATCAACTTATTACATGCAATCTGGAATAATATAGTTCCGTTACAATGACACATTAATTCATATAAAATAATGGATAAATTTATATCTTATAGATACAAAATGAATAAATATGTTTTAAAATTTATAATGTACAAGAAAAATAACGAAATGGAACAAAAAAAATATACTTTCACCTAACGTTTTCTTATTGTTGTTGTTATTTTTGTTATAAACGCGCTTCATAACTTTACATTTACTTACGCGTGACTTGAAAATTAAAACATAAAAATATTATTTTAAAAAAAGTAATAAAAAAAATGAAAAAATCATCAAAAATTTAACAAATTATAATCGTAAAATTGAATTTTTTTGTTTCCTCCACTCGAAATAGAATCTTAAATTTTGGATTTTAACAAGTTTGAATTTGTACTTGCACAATAACTTACAAGTGATAAATGTATACATATTAAAAAAGCTATGTTAATTATGAGTAGTAGATAACTCGTAGTAAGGTTCAATTTCAAGAGTGATTTTTATCACTCAGTGTTTTGTTATAATGTAATTGATAGAAATCGAAATTTTGATAGGAAAATTGTTGACCCTAAATTTGGTAGCGACAAACTATAGATTACAAAACTAAAATGTGTGCCAAATTGGAATCAAGTCACAAGTCAGATAATAAATAATACCTATATAATGCTCTAGCTTGAACATATGAAATATTAATAGAACGTTTTAGCATAGACCCCCTGAAGCTACTCACCTCAAGCTGTGTAGACTTTTGCACAATAATGATACCAACCTATTTACAAAATATCGTCTAAATATGATGAACTTTTCCGTAGAGGGGCTCTCCACATAAATGGGAAATTCTGAAAATACCGGTACTATATTGTAACGTGTATCCATCAGGCTGAAGTAGGTATGAACCTCTGTGCTGTGTGCATAATTTCATTAAAATGTGACGAGCAGTTCATGAAAATTTTCCTTATATGGGACTTTTTCAACGTACTGTCCGACCTCGTAAACGCCTAAAAGAAAAGTTTCTGCCAAATCCATTTTTGTTTCATCAAGTTCAATGCAACACTCATATTTATTGTGACTACTCGTAATAATTTAAAAAGTAAGATTTATGACAACCTAACGACGAATATTAATTGTTATATCAAACTCCGAATTTATAATGCCTGAGAGGTTTAGAATTCAGTTGAAGCCTGAAGGTGTTCGTCAGCTTATGTGCACTTTTTAACAAACTGCAATGGCGAATTTAAGTTACAACCACAATATGTCATAATGCTGTCAGAATCCACTGACTATATGTCATAATGCTGTCATTATACATATAGCGCTGACAGTCCATATGATTTTTGTGCTGTATAAAATTTTTTAAAAGTTGATAAATATTTATGAAGTATGAAACTGTCGGCTTTCTAAAAAGCTTAAGTGTATGAATTTGTTAGATACAGTAATTTGACTGAGCTTATTTTTCATTCCTTTTGGCTAGAATTGACAACATTTCATTAACTATTATGTCCTCACAATATCAAAAGTCTTTATCTAACAAATTAGTTGTTTGATCGATTTTCCATATCAGAGACACTATAAATTTTCCCCCTTAACAAAAATTGCTGCGATTTTCTTATACATAAACTTCTTTTTTTTATATATGGTCTTGACCAAGTGCGCCATCTTTAAGTGTCAAGTCTTATATAAAAATTTATTTTTGTTGTAATCTATTTATAGTGTTGTAAATGAAAGTGTTATTTTTCTGGTTGCTTTAAAATGACCTTGTTAAATTTTGTTTTTTTATTGGGTTTAATTATTTATACTGGAAAAAATTATACACAAAATTTATGCAATTTAATATTTGATTTATGATGGAATACATTCGTATAAATGAATAAAAAATTCAAAAATATTTTATTTAATATTGGTATTTTATTAATATTTTGTATGGATTTCACATAAAAAGTTTAATATATTTTAAAATAGAGAGATTTTTTTATTATTTTTCAAGTTATTTTAATTATCTTTATCAAAATTTATTTAAAATTTAATTATAATCTGCACCAAAGTATCATACAAAAACAACATAAACTCTAAAATCTATTAATTATTTTAATACGTCCGCACGAGCGAATTAATTCGGTTATTAGTACTTTCATAAATGAGTATAGGTTCTTCCAAAATCACTCAATTAATCTAATGGACGGCAGTCTTTACCTTACCGAACTCAACGAAGCAACCCAGAGACACGGTACGATTCTTGAATAACACGATGTAGATCTAAACTGCCTCTTTCCACCGCGTAACCTAGCCTGGTTTCATGAATATAAATGGTAGCAAAACGGTGCATATGCGCTTATGGGAATGTTGCTGGGGACTTGCCACTTAAACCAACAAACCAATCTTAATAGTATTTCTACCACATCTGTGAATGGACTATGGGGTATCTCTCTGAATGATAAATATGTTTTAAGATCATGTTCCTAAGCCAACAGAAAGTTTAAATTAAATCACAAAGCAATACTAAATCATCAATACCAGTCAATATTATAATAGTTATCTTTGATGCATTTTTGCAGCAGAAGACCACAACAACATTTTCAGGACTAAATAAAACTCGTCCAATTTCAAATAAAACCTTTTCCATTTCAGTCCATTGTAATATCAATATTTTAACTATGCAAAGGTATAAATAGCATATAATCATTAGTCATTTAATTGAAGGCTTGTATCGTATGAATAGTTGGACGAAATATTCACTATTTAAAAAAAAAATTAAAAGACGAGAAGACGTTTTAGATCTTGATGATTTTAAAATTTAATTATGAAGATGATTTTAATTATAATTTTAAAGATACTTTATGTAGTGATATTAAAATTTGTTGAACCTTAAATTCTGATAAAACTATTTATTTATGGCCCAGTATTAGTGATACTTTGATCCAGTATTAGTGATTAAAAATTTGGATTACCTTAAGGATAACATCGTAATTTGAAGAGTTCAATCATTAAAATGAGTAGCTACAAATTATCAGATAAGCAGAATAAAGTTCCTAGGATTGAAATTGTTGAATTAATTGTTGATACTATTTTCCATTTGGTATAAGGATCTGAGTAGTCAGAATATTGTCCTGCTAATATGCTAATCGTAAGAAGTTTGCGGGAAAAAAAATATATTTACTCCAATGAATATAATACGAAATTGAATTTTAAGTCATGTGGGATTTGAAGTTAATAATAAGTCTTAGACGTTAATCTAAATTCCTTAATAGTTCATTATAATTATTATTCAATAATATAGATTTCATATAGAATTTAAAAAGTTTATTTTGAAGTGGACAATGTTTATTTAGTCCCGGAAATGCTAGGGTCATTCGGTAATCAAGATATTAAAAATTCTTTTACTTATCCGCTATTTTATATAAATATTTCATTACTTGACAAATTGGAATAAAGGATTTGTCCATAAATTTTATTTTACTTTTACATCACATCACATCACCCTTTTCGAAATTTGGATTTTATTAGTGTTCAAAAGACCGTCTTAACAGTAAAAGGGGTAATTTTTTTATGTTAACTATATGAATATTAAATTTTTATTGTTATTCAAATATTAAATATAAAATTTTATTATTAATATTGTTATTTAATATATTTTTTTTTAAAATATCTTTTAAACAAAATTTAATTATTTATATCTTAAATTTGTTTATTTTGGTCTTAAATAAATTGCTTTTACAATTCAATTTCTAATATATAAAAAAGCAATTTTTCACTACTAAAGTAATTTTATTTATACTTTGAAATTTTTCAATTTACTAAAGATTTAGAAATTGTATTTATATATAATACAAGAAAACTAAATTTTGTTAAATAAATTCTAAAAATTGAAAAATATGATGTAAAATAAAACAATTGCAAGTCCTTTGTCTCAATTCAATTTCTAATATATTACGTTAGTATTTAAACATTTTAATATTTTTGTAGCATTTTAAACTTTAATTATACATACTAAAATTGACCAATGATAATAATAATTACCAACTTCTTATTATCCTTGACCAACATTTACAAAATATAATTAACATTATTTTCAAAGCATTTAAAAATTGATAAAATTGTGAACTGAAAACTGTAAAATAGATAATTTATATGTAAATAGAATGAAATTGCATGACTGGAATTTTGACAGGTTACTGATGTTTATTAGCTAAAATATTCAATCTTATGATCTCTATCGGGATGTCATATATAATGTGACTGTCCGAGTTAGAATAGAATAGGGTTTAGTTTTGAGTATTCTTCAAGATAATTTCGGGGAACTAAGGAAAATAGAAATAAATTTCAGATTCGGTAAAGAAATTGTTCGGATCTATAATTAGAGTAATGCTGAAGCTATACTCTCGCTGTATTGCCGCTTTAAAAAATTGAAACATATATCGATATATCTGTAGTTCAAGTCGTCTCTATGGCGGTGCCATTCTGTTCTGGGGAAAAGTTCACTCGTTTTCAACTTTTCCATTCTGCCGCTTTGAAATGTCAAGTAACTTTATAAACAATTTTTTCTTTTAACATGAAATTTCTATATGTTCTCCAGCATAAATGTTGCTGCTAACAAGATACATATGAGCCAAATATTGGGCTAGTCTTCAATCGTATTCGGTAGTTCGGTAATTCTTCCATTCTCGCTAAACTAAACTAAATCAAATATTATTTATTTATAATACTGAGTAAAAATATATTATTGGAATAGAAAAGTTTAAAAATACAAATTCGGTACGTAATTTATCGTACTCTCTAATTTGTACAAATTGTACGTTGTTGCTACCATAAATTTTAAGGTGCAAGTGCGTTAAATAAATATAATTAAATGCGATAAATTTACATTTTCATAAAATTACATTTTCAAAACCTACTAAAATTATTTTATCACATTATTTCCAATTTCTTTTAAATATCCTTAAATTAATATAATAATATTATTTAATAAATGGACATACGGTCATATTTATTTAACAGTCCGGATTCTATCTATATTTAACAAAAAAACGATATAGAAATATTATACAAGTTTCAAGGATGATTCGTGCTTTGCATGAATGATTTCAATCATAATTTCCATTTTTTTTTCTTCTTTCTTGTTGTCATAATTCGTAATAATTTTTAAAACGAACAATTTTTCCTCCTGCGCCCAACCCACAATTAATTTTCTCAACGCCACCCACAATAACTTTCACATTTATTGTTATTCTATGCTTTGCTGTATTGTATATAGCTAAATATTACTCAAGGAAAATATATTTCAAGGAAATGTATGTATTGAGATTTGTTTTGCATTTTCTTCTACGGATATAAAAAAAAGGATATATAGAAAAAGTCTTTCCTCATTTTTCCTTTGAAAGAGAAAATATTATAAGAACAAAAAATTATTCTTCGTATTTTTTTTTTTTTTTATTATTATTATTTTGAGTTGGGTATAGAGTTAGGGCTGGAAATGGCATGTGTAGGTTAGGTGGAGGTTTAGTAGATCAAAATAACATATTTTTTTTTTTTTTATTTTTTTGGTGGGGATTTGAGAAAGAAGTATAACTTGTGTAGTTAGAGGTGGTACAAAGAAAGAGGATTGAAAGTTTTTGCCTTAAAGCTATTGAGAGGGCAAAGTTAGAATGATTATAGTGTGCTTTAGAATCGTAAGGACGTGTAAACACTTTGTAACATTTTTATTTTATATAATATTGTTTAGATATATAAATTTTGTATATGTTATTTTCCTGTTACATCTAACAGTTTATTTACCAACGATAAGATTGGGTTTTAAAGTTTACTTTTTGTGTGATGCTTCTTCGTTTTATTAAGTTTAGAGTAAAGAAAGAAAGAAGAAAAAAAAAAAGTTTTTTGATTTTGTGGAGCCTTTGTAAGCAATGTTGAAAAAAGTTTATAAAAATTATTTTTTTCTTCTATACTTTGCGGTTGTTGATAGAGGAAATATTACATAAAAATGAGAATTTTATCAACATAAAAATAGATTTTTCAGATATAGCTATAGCTAAAGAAAATTCTTAGTGGGTTTATTTATTTATTTTTGATTTATTTTATTATTATTATTATAATATAGAAAGAAAATTTCTAACGATATCTTTAATGGAATAGGTTTTAACGACGAATTATGATCGTTTTTACAAATATTTAATTTTTTTTTTTTTTTTATGGAACGCTTATTATGGGAAACATTTTCGATTTAATGGAGAAATTATTTAAATTTAGCGAGTTTGGTTGTTGTTGTTGTTGTAAATAGAACTTATGTATATGTAATAAAATTTTATATTTGTGGTGGTTATTAGGATAATTTTATGTGGGGATTTGAGTTAAGTTTTCAGTTTTGTACCAATTAATTTTGCATATAATTTTTTTAAAGAAAATAACTTAATTTAAAGATTATCAAGGTAAAGTTTTATAGAACTTGAATTTTAGATTATGGAATTTTTGAATTTTGTTAAGATTTCAACAGTTGGGAAAGTAAAGCGTATTATAAAATTTAAATTATACTTTATCTTTCCATTTATTTACATTCTTTACTACAGGTGACCGAATGAAAGGTATTTTGATATTTCGAATGAAATTCGCAGTGTAGTCCAATAAACTTTAAATAACCCCAATTTGCAGCAATACAAATTATTGATTGGTAAAGTAATCTTAGTAATAAATATTCAAATCTTTTAATTGTATTGAAATACTCTTTTCTAAATGGAAATTAAAATTCAAATACTTTTTTTTAAAATTATGTATGCAAAATTGAATTATTTCTTAGAGTAAAGTATTTGAAATTATGAATCAAATACTTGAATTGATATATTTTGATTTAATTTAAGTCAAATACTTTTTGATAAGTTACAATTTATGACAATTTAAATGCTGGTATTCAGACAATTTACCATAAAAAGATATTATGACAAAATTGAATATACATTTCTCTTATAAAACTGGATGACAGCAGTGAAGAGACAAGGCCTATCAAATTTATATAGTTCAAGAATGAATGTATAATATTATTTATTGAATATATAATCAATAAAAAGAAAGATGTGTGCACCGAAAGTTATATAATTCAGGAAGTATAGAATTGGTAGAAGAAATTTAATCGCGATGACTACTACAAGTGTCCTTTAAAGTAACTAACCAATCAAACAATTATATTATTTAAAAAATAAAAAACTTTTCTCAATTTCTTTAAATCAAACAAAAATTTCTTGTACGATATTATCCTTTTCATTCATTCATCTTGGACTATTTTCGAAAACAAAACTTCAAAACTAAATTATAAGTAAAATAAGAAAAAATATTTTGAAACTCATTCAAGTTTTATGCACAAAAAAAAAGGATAAAATAATATTATGAATTCTTAATATATATACGTACATACAAAAAATCCTGTTAAATATATATATATATCCTTGGTTCATAAAACTTGTAGATTTGTTGAGACGAATTTATCCAAATATAAAGAAATAGTAAAAAAAATTATTTAACGAAATTTGTGTATTTTAAAGAAAATTCCTGAAAAATAAGCTTTAAAAAAATTTCCATTTTGTAAGTTTTGTGTGCGGAGTTAAATAATCTCAAGCTTTAAAAGGAAAATGATTTTTTTTTATATATATATATATATATATATATACAGTATTTTTTTTGTTATTTAAGGATATTAGAAGAAAACTGCTGAAGAAAATGTGAAAATAAGAAAATTCTAATGTAAAAATTGAGGAAAAATAATTTCTTGGCATGGAAATTTTTTATTATATATATGTTTTTTTGTTTCAGTTTTTTGTTTTTCCTTTGAACAGATAAGTGGGTTGTCGTCTTTCCATTTCAAAGGATTTTCATGCAAAGAAATGTTTCTTGTCTTAGTTTGATTTGTAGATGGGTGGGGGGAAGCAGGGTTAGTTAAAGGGGATTCGTTTTTCATTATTTTATATTTCTGAATATTATAAATTTTGAAAGAAATTAAATTATTCAATTATTTAATGTAAATTTTGTGAAAAAAACTTAAATTATAAAAAAAATTAAAATTTATATCAATATTTCTTTTTAAAATGAAGGCAAGATTTGAAATCCTTGATAAATTTTTTAAAATTTTTTATAAAATGTGAATATTGTATGTAAGATTGGTAAGTGTCAATTTCTGATGATCACAGGTCAGACACCTTTTGACTTTTAAAACCACTGTTTACTTGTTGAGTTATTTGTAAACATTTCTATTGCTCGGTCCTTTACAATCAAATTGGCTGGAGTAATTTACTTGTATTTATTATTTTCTTATCTCTAAAGGTAGCTAAAATACTTCTTCCATCTGTTTCATATTTCCTCCTCAACGCCGATATTTTAATTTTTGTGTAATTAATTCTCTGTTGAGATAAAGAATTGCTTATTTAGTAAACTGCACATACAACGTTTTTTATGGCAGCAATTTTGGATTATTTCTGATAGTGTTAAGAACAGTCGTACATGAACTACACACTGTGCATCCCATCCAACCGTGTTCCTCATCCAATAACTTTAGGTAATGTTTACTGCCATATTCAACAAAAAAAAAACTCTTTTTCGTTATAATCTTTCTTTTTTCCAATGACTCATAAAAATATATATTTATATAATATCTAAAATAAAAAATTGAATTAGGTATTATAGTTGAATTCTTAATAAAATTTAAACAAATCAAAAAAAAATCATCATTTAATGATAAATTTTCCTATAACAATCAAAACCGAATATCACTATGAAATTCATTAAATCATTTATTGCTGGACTCCCGTCAAATAAATAATATTCTTCATTCGTTCTTCCAAATACTAAAATATTCGTCAGAGTTCAGAGATATCTTATAGATACCTAAATATTGAAATTATGTATAATGAAAACTACATAAAAAAAAATCTATACAATAACTATTAATATTTTCCAGGTTCTCATCTTCATCATCGAATCTTCTGACAATAACAATAACAAAAAAAATACCCACTAAATGAAATTAAACAGTTTTTTATTATTTATTCATAAATAAAGCATATCGATGTCCCCGGTCCATACTATTCTAACTCATAATGAGCACATTTCAGAAAATTATATTCAGTCTTAGTTTTATTTCAGTCGTAATTGAAAATCCATGAAAAATTTGTATTTATTAGAAAGATAAATTAATTATAATTAAAAAACTAATAAATCAATTAATGTAATTACAGTAGTATTCGACCTAACATATTTCAAATTGAAATCATTGACTTCAACTTGGTAATTTTCATCACATTGACTTACAATATAAATAACGATATCGTGCATCAATTCTAACTCAAGACTGCATACTTTTCACATACTTTGAAAATGTTTTGCTCCGCATTTCGTCAATTGTAACTCAATTTACGATAATTAATAATATCGAATTATGTTGCAATCAATATTAAGATAGAATATGATAAATTTGAATTAGATTACTTAAATATAAATTTGTAACTTTGACATGTAATAAAATGGTAAACTTTAGAAGTTATTAAGTAATATAAAATATTTGACACTTTTCAGCTATGAGTTAGAATAGAAATCAACGAGTTATTTCTTTTCTCCTATAAACAGAGCTTCAAACTTTTGCCGAAAGGTACGCCTTAGTATGGAACACTCAAAAACACCACAGTTGCCACCTATTCTAACTTGACTTGGAATAGTATGGACCGGAGGCATATATATATATAAAAAAAATTCAGCATATTCGATCCAACATAAAATAATTCTCTATATTATTTGGCTAAATGAATGCACAACAGCATATATTTTTCAATATAACAACAATTTCGAAAATTATCAGCAGCGGCCAATCTTCTCTGTAATTGTGTTTTTATGCTGTATCTAAATTCTGAAGAATTTGAAAAGGGATAGAAAAGAAATAATAAATAACAAAACTAAAAAAACAAAAAAAAAACTAGTAAGATACGAATAACCGTAACGTTACTTAAATCACACAACACTAAACTTTACATGATGAGAATTATTAGAACATTTTATTGGGAAGATGAAACAGACAATAAAAGAGTTTATATAAAAAAAAAAAAACGAGAACACATTATTACACTCGGTGAACTTGTTGAACGATTTTACGGGACTATGGTCTTTTTATTTTGTTTTCCGTAGGTCGTAAACCATGCCGCGCCGCGGTTTAAATACAAAAAAAAAACCATAAGTATATAAAAGTAAAGTAGTAAGAATAATAATATTATATACATAAATAAAAGTATGTTAATATGTAAAAATTTAAAAGCAAATACAGTGAACATTAATGATAAATTAGTATTATAAAGAAAGAAGAAAATAAAAATTACAAAGAAAAAAAAATGAAGAAGCTTCTTTCTTGGCAATAGAATAGCCTCGTATAGTTTAGAATATTTTATATGGGGACAATTTTTGAATAAATGACAAGGTCGATAGATCAAAATTAGTAATATAGCTAGAAGGTATAGAAGATGCTTAAAAGGAAATTACTCATTTAATTAATATTTGTTTTTCGAACTGATCTTATTTACTTTCTTGCAAATCTTGATAATATGGAATAGATTGAATTGATTACTGTTAGGAATAGTAATTTAACATGTTTTTAGCGCCTAATTAATACAGGAAACTATTAAAGTGTGCTCGGTGAACTCTTAGATTTAATTTCATAATTTGGTAGTCTTCAATTCAAATTTACTTTAATTATTAGCTAAGTAATTAGATTCATTAAGGAGGTGGGATGGGTTGATCCAAAATTGTGGCTTCGAGAGGTTTTCGGATCCTCCTCCTTACAAACCAACCAACCAACCGCTAACCAATTATTCACATTTCTACGCTTGTCCGCTGGCTTGGAGCCAAAGGTAGATATAGATTTTTAGCCAAAGCTGGATTTAGCTCGAAGTTTGTAACCTACCCAGCAAAGTCAATAAATCCAACACTTTTTTCAATAGGTCAGCCTCCTGATTGATACAGTTCATATAGCGTGAGATTTTATGGAATTCTACACACCTAATTTAACTAAAGATGCAATGAAGAATTCTGCTCTCGAAAGACCATAAGAGCTGCTACAACAATATCCATGACTCAACTTCATAAAGCCACTGAGAGCATGAATTTCTTGTACTGTATGATATTAATCTGTATAATATTAGTGTCAAAAATAAAACCACCAATTGACGAGAACAATTCTTCGTTTTATCTCGAGGCTTATTGTCATAATTAACAATTTTACAAAAAAAATCTCGTTACTGTGTAGTGTGTATTAGCTATATTTATAAATACAAAGTGAATCTACTCGATTAGTTTTAATTAAAATATATTACAACGGAAATGTATATATACAAAATTTATGATAAATATGTACAAAACTAGTATAACTCTTCTCTATGTATTAAAAAACAGTTAATGGCAAAGTTCAAGCAATAAATTTAATTATAATATTACAAAGTAAAAAATACAAAAATTCACATAAAATGTACACACATCACGTATTTAAAATATACAACAAACAAAAACTGAAAATATAAAAATCAAATTGCCATTAAAGACAATTATTCAAACCAAACCAAAAAAAAAATGTTGTAACGAATATAAAAACTTAACCTCAAAACTCTTAACAAATCCGACCTTTTATTTAAATTTTCTTATAATAATATTAAATTATATTAGAAATAATTTTAGAATATCAAAATTTTTCATTCTACAACTGCTAAATGTTAACGAATTATTACATCTCAAAAGAATTTCCATAATAATTACATCATAAAAAATATCTAACAAGCGAACAAGCCACGATTTATGATAATTAAAGATTTTTTTATGTAACGTAATGGCGGATTTATAATTTTAATTCAAGAATTTGTTAGTTATAGTACTTATTAAATAAATAAATAGAATTGTTACAAATGACAGGAAAATGCCATCTTTAACTTTATCTATCTATGTCTATATAACCCAGAGCAGAGTTAGAGAGATGATTTGTAATTTGGACTTGTAAAGATTATAGATCTGAAGATGGACGAAAACCAAACAAAAATATTTATTTTTCTGAAATTTTAATTTCTGGTTTTAGTTTGTATATGTACACGGTTATCGTAATGCTTATTTCGGAATGAACTTGTGCTGCGTTTTACTGCGGTGATTTTTCATTTTCATAAGAACATGGATTTTATCGTTTGATAATAACATTTTGTGGTAGGTAACACATTCACTAAACTGAAGTAGTATTATATGCAATAAGCATAAACGTATTTAAGTTTTTTTAAGTGCCTCCAATGACAAATTATTGAAGTGCTTTAAAAAATTGACAATAAATTGGGGCTAATATTTAAAATTTATTGGCAATACTGGTGAGACCTTCAAAAGTTATAGAATTTTGAATTAGAAGTGTGGCTGAGTTTAGAATTAGAAACATGTAAGGGTTCCCCAATAGACCCAAATACCTCTGCGACCAATGATAGGCCTATTGTAGTAAACTTAAATTTTTAGAGCTCACTAGAAAAGCTCAAACTGTTTATAAATTTGAGAATTTTCTTAAGTGGGCTGGATGAGATATCCAAAGGTGTGCGAAACCAGTGACCAAGGATTGAAATCTCTTAAAAAACAGTCCTGCACATTAGCAAAGGAAATGGGAGGCTGTCTTTTCATTATCGTTACAAATTCTGCAAGTAGACGATAAGGACCTGTCAAATTTTCTGAGATGGTAGTTCAAATGACAGTGTCATGTGAGGAAGTTTGTTAGAAGACGTACTTGATTTCTATTAAAAGACAGAATCTCAATAGTTCTTTTCATAGAAGGCGTGAATACACCCTGAGGTTAGTCCCCAGTATGTTTCCCTTGTGATTAAGCCATTAATTTATGGCTCTTTTAGCCATGCTGAGCGGGATGCCACAGAAATGTGGGTTTAACAAATCGTATTTATTCGATTCCGGTGTCTGTTAAAGCCGAAATATTCATACGTCTAGAAAGTAGTTTGTTTGAAACCCATCGGGCTTTAGCTAAAATTTTCATACGTGCTTAGTTAGGCCCTGTTAAAAAGGTATTACCGTTTTAGTTATAAAGTTTATATTTTTGTTATGTTATATTTATTTGTAATTCGTGGTTTTTTTTATATATAATTTTAAATGTGTATAAATGTATAAAATTTTAACGTGGAAATACGCGATTCGGAAAACTTTTGTACACCAGTTTTTTTGGTTGAACGATTTTACATATTATTTTCGGTTACATTGTTGCATCATTTTATATATAAATGCTATATAATTTATAATAATTCTGATGGTAAAATTCATTTATTTTTTAGATCAAAACTGGGCATCATATTTGATAAAGAAATGAATAACCAGAAATTATGTGCAGAAATATTGAATGAAGGAAAAAATTAACGTTTTAATAATATTAACATTCATAGTTCATTAGGTTTTTTTGTATATAAAAGCAATAAAAACGAGTAAATTTATAGAAATATTGTTGTGTAATTTCCGATAAATATTTTATAATTAAATGCATTATTACAGAAAATTAATTGGAAAAATTTCGTTTTTGTAAAACGGGCCCATTTGAGAATCATAAATGCAATATTTCAAATTGAACATTGATATTGAAATTTGTATGTTTTATTTCAATATTATTCCAAAATTTCGGCAACCGCACATTTTAAATATAATTTATAATTCTGCACCGCAAAATAATCTTTAATCTTTTTATTTCAGGATCGAATTTTTGGTAACATAATTGGTAAGTGAATTTTTTTATAATTTTTATATAATTTTCTTTATTTTAAAAGTACGTAATAAATCTATAAGTTTTTACTAATTAAATAATTCGTTAGTTGCTATGGACGTATACCATCGGAAATAATTATAGATTGTATTAATAATTTTATGTTTATCCATAATAGCATCTGCAGGAGTAAGAAAGAAGCTTCAACATATTTATATATTCTTCGAGAATATATAAAAAAAATCATAATAAAACTGTGAACAATATTCCTTGGGTAGTTTGTGACTGATTCCACTCTATAAAACTATGATGAGCTCAATACATTAATTTATAATTTTAATTTTAGTTGATTGATTGATTAGTATGGAGTCGTTAAGGCTAAGGTACAAAAACTCCGTCTCCCTATACCGCGACCTAAAAATATCTATTATGCTTACCCTACTAATGTTTGGTTTGATGATAAAGAGTCTTCAATAGAAGCTCAGAATCTTTTTTGACGGCTAGACCATTTATATCTATAGATGACTTAGAAATCGCTTACTCAAATGGATCAGCCGTTTCAGGGTTATAGCCTCGCAATGACGTAGGATGTGGGCTGCAATCTCTTGGTCATCCGATCTTGATAATTTTAGAAGAAAGTAAAGTAACCAGTGAATAGGCCAGTTATCGTTCGTAACTCGGTTTTGCTAAGTGTAAGCTATTTTTTTATACCTCTTTTTTGAGAAATTTATAGGAACCGCTTCCGTTGAAGTATGACTGGGACATTGTTCCAGTAATTTGATTACACTTTATTTTCCCATCACCTTTATTTAATTCATTATAGATCTTAGATATGCAATAGAAGAATGGCTCGGGTACGGTGAAGGGCCGGTGTAATTCATCGGTTATTACAGTGAAATTAAGTGTTGCCAACATATATATGGATATTTAGGTAGTTTAAACTTAAATAAATAGTTTTGTGATATACTTAAAAGCTTTTTTTCATTTATATAAATAATATGAAGCAAGGGAGCTCAATCACACTATCACTCCACAATTAGTTCTATGACCTTGTCTAAAAAATAAAAACGATTTTATTGGAAATTATGAAAATTTCATAATCTAATTGAAAAATCATATATAAATAATAATAATTGGAAATTAAAAATAAAACCATTTTTTAAATATTCAGTGATAAAGAAATTTTTTTTATATTTATTTAAAAGTATTGCTTTTTTTTATGAAAACAAATTTATTATCTTTAATATATTTTGATGTACCGGAAAACAACAACAAAATTTAATTCAAAAATTGCGAATATATACATAAAATATACACTACACTACACTAAACTACACAGCCTTGTAAAAAAAAATACATGTCCTTATAAGACTAAAGTAAGAAGATAAATTGTTTTTTTTTTTATGTATTCATTCACATAGAAATACAATTTTTCCTATGTAAATGCTTCAAGTTTTGTTCATTTCATATAAGCAGATTTTTGTTGTTGTTTGTACATATTCGAAGTGTAAGTAGATATAAATTTTTTGTTGTTGTTGTTATATATCCTTTTGAGGTTGTTCGAATAAACATTTCCATATAAAAACATAAAATTTATATACAAATAAAGAAAAGGAATAGAAAATAAAAAATTTTGTCTTGCCTTTTTGTCTGGCACAAAAATTATTATTTTCAACAACGACAAAACAACAGAATAAAAATTTAAGGGTGAATTTTTTTTTTTTTTTTACATCCCAGAGAAAGAATTAAATATTTTTTTATGTCCTGAGGGTGAATTTATATGTTAAAAGTGAGAGAGAGAGAGATAGAGAAAAAGTGAAAAAAAAAGATCATATTTAGTAAAGGAGCTATAAAAATTTTGTTTGTTGTTCTTATTATTATGTGTGCAATTTTGGTATTAAAAAAAAATCTTAAATAAAATTTATTATTTTTATTAATTTTTACATAAATTTTTGTTAGATTATGTTTGAATAAAATTTCACGATTTTACTTTGCTTAAAAATTTATATTCGTGATTAAACTAAAATTATTTATCACAAAATGACCAATTTAAATTCAAGGCAATTCAATTTAAGTATGTTAATATAATCCTTGAAAATTATATTTTAAAATGTATTATTATCAGTGCTAAAAATAATGCTTCTAAATTCTGCTTTTATCTCTTCACCTTTTCCAATTGTAATTCAGAACATTTTAACATTTTAATTGGATCTTTCATTACGAAATAAATATCCTCCTAACCGCAACACACACAATGCCGTCTCATTTATTACTACATATTTCAATGGTAAGTTGTATGTTATCTGCCGCAATCTCTAAAAATTTACCAATTGATTACCCATTTTTTGCAAGTGATTTTACCTAACATTCGCTAACTATGAAGTAAATTAACATCTTCTACGTTCCATACATAAATTTTTTGTTGTGGAAAATGCTGCAATTCGACGAATGTTGAAATATTCTGAATTACAATTGACTAATCTGAATTACAACTGATTATTTCTGAATAACAATTGGAAAAGGTGTAGAAATAACACATTGTCGTCAGTAATATCCAGTTTTTAAATATCTGACTGGGGATTGCGTAGCCACAATTTCCTCAATAAAAACTATTTCAAAAAGATTGATGAAATTTTACTTGACGTGATCTTTTCAATATTTTTGACGTCTGGTCTAAATTAAAATATTACCTGTTGCTAACTATTTTGAGTTGTGAACTCTGCTCTGTAAAATAAAGTGTTTCTATCTTCTCCATTTTTCCATAAAATATTTGTTAAGTAGACGAAGACGAATCAATTTTCTAATCTATTATATAATTAGCCTAAATGTAGAACTAATTCTAGGATCTTATATTTATTACTTCAGTTTTATTGTGTGTTACTTCCTTAAATTCACAATTTTATTACTTATGTTCTGCACAATCGGTAACTAAAAAAAAATTATCAAAAATTTAATTTTAATATTAAAAATATTCTTCGTATAATAATCAAAGAACCACTTCAACATATGCTTAATAATATTCATATAAAGTCATAAATTTCTTTCACAAAAACAAAAAAATGTATATATCCTTTTTATTATATAGTCCTTTTTTTAACATTTTTTTATTACCAAAAACTCCATAACACATAAAAATGCATCATTTCAATTTTTTTGATTCCTTTTATGATTGCTACTACACAAATAATTGCATTTATAATAATAATTTGTATTTTTGTTAAGGATATTTGTATACATATACGTATGACAGTATGTATTTGTATTATTGTTATATAGATTTTTCTATAAGGATATCAAAAAATCATAATTTTAGTATTTATTTCTATGTATATTTATGTATTATATATAAATCAAATAATCCAGAAAATCACTTTTATCTCATATATATTTATATGCTGACAAAATATATCAGATTTTGTTTTTATGTTTGTTATCCTTTTAGAGTAGTTAGTAAAAAGGGGTTGATTAAAGATTTTCATAAATGATACAAGGACACACTTTGTAAATAATTTTGAATTTAATTCAAAATAAGTAAATATAATTTTTATTAAAACTTTACAATGTAATTATTATTACATATTTATATAAATATACACAAAAGATTTTTCTATTTACCCCTTATTCTATTTTTATATATTGTGTTATGTTAAAATCTTTAAAATCCTTAAAAATGTGGTTCTTTGAAAAGGATCAAAAGGACATAAGTCAGAAAAGAAATGCAATTAACAAAATTTTAAATTTATTTTTTATGATTATTTTTTATATCATAATTTGATACATAGAAAAAAAAAGCATTTTATGAATTAATAATGTTTTATGAAATTTTCAAGGATTCTGAAATTATTTTTATGTATTATATTGTACAATTAATTTTTGTGATTAACCTGACATAGAATCAATAAATTCGATAATTAACCTAATGTACTTTAAAAAAAATCCTGTAATTGATTTGTAATTGATTTTCGCTAATTTATTGAAATATTTTATAATTGATTTCAGGAGTGATTATTAATAAAGTAGTACAGAAAATTGTGTTTGTATTTAACGAAAAGTATTTAATTAAGTGTTAATTCTAGTAGGAATAATGAACGAAACCTTTCATATTTAGGATATTTATTGGAAAATAAATTTCTATTAATTTGGTATTTTTTTTAAAGTTTCCCTTTAAAAGGAAAAATATAACTTGAAAATTTATCAATTTTTATTAGGCTGTCACTTTTGTTTTAAATGTAACTTGCAATAAAGAATTAGGAAATTTCGATATTTCAATAATATTTCATTAATATTTTTCAACTTAAACTGATTTTATCATTCAATCATTTTTTATGAGTCAATTTTACAGGATTAGACTATTTTTTAGATGTTTATCAATAGATTAGATTAGATAACTATAGGTTATAGAAATATATGAACTACAGCCTTCGTACACTGCTACGTGCTACCTATAAAGATATATGGTGCCTACACTACTATAGTATTTGATCAGGCAAACCCATGGTTTTCCTGACGGCAAGACCATTGATTTCATTAGGGTTCAGATGTTCCGCAGTGTCTTCATCATCCAAATAAAACCAACCGACAATCAGTATTTCTGATTTTCCGATCTTATTTAAGTGGTATCTAAGAGGTCAGTAACGTGTAACATTTTTTTGTAGCTTTAGTTTGTTGAGCGAGAATGAGCCTGCCAATATAAAGGAGTATATGAATCCAGAGCCTTGAGGCCCACTTGA
Source organism: Rhamphomyia laevipes (assembly GCA_963920725.1). Taxonomy (NCBI): domain Eukaryota; kingdom Metazoa; phylum Arthropoda; class Insecta; order Diptera; family Empididae; genus Rhamphomyia; species Rhamphomyia laevipes. The sequence goes on along the minus strand of OY987256.1, from coordinate 9,707,847 downwards.
ATTTCCGACATAATAATTATATTTATTTGCAATTTTTGTATGCGTTTATTAAATAATTCTTTATCGCAAAATGTATGTTTCCGTTTGGAAAATCGTTGACAGAAACGAGGTCCGTAAACCAACCACCCTACTGTATCCATCTGTGTTACGTTTCTCATTAAAATTATTCTAATAATAAAGTTTAATTATTTCTTTATATACATATATAAATAATTCTACAATTTTACTAATATTTTCTATACTAATTGCACAAAATTACATCAAAATTTTATTTTGTACTTGAAACTTTATCAATGACCTAAACCAATTTATCATGCTCTAATTTCCAAAACAAAACAAAAAAAAAACTGCCGGAAAATTTACTTATATATAGTTTTTATTATACCATTTTAATTATGTATATATATGTATGTATGTAATGTACATACTTCGCTTTGCAGTTTCTAAAAATATGTAATTGCATTTTATTTCATCGACGACCTACAAACTTATCTTTCTCCCTCTCTCTCTAAATATTCAAAATTTCCATAAAGCAAAAAAAAAAAAAACCATAAAGTGCTTCTCATAAACACACGTGTTACAGCTCATGGTTAAAAAACTGGCATGAGATTTGATGGACTGAAATCGGTAAAATCATAAATGATACTGAGAAAATTATATGTGAAATGAAAAAAACTTGCACTGAGAAAAATAAAACCAACGATGAAAAATTAAAACCGGACCGGAGGGAGACAAAGAAGAAATTTTCGAGAATGAGTTTTTTTTGTGATTGTATTAGTTTCACATGATTGTGTTGGTAAAATGTAAGAGAAAAATATTATATGAATGTGTTTGTTTTTGTAGTATGTATTGGTATTAGTAAATACTACTAAACATTTGATAATTCTTTTAAAATAAAGTGTATTTGTCGGTGGGTGAAGCGGTGAAGGGATCGGATGTGGTACAACAGTTTAACAAATATATGGAAGTATATAAATCGAAAAATTTAATTAATAAATAAAGACCTAATGTGTGACTTAATACAGTTTTGTAATTCTGTGATTTTCATAAAGTTTTTAAATGTAATTTTAATACAACATTTTTAAAAATATCTTTATGCTTATTAGCATATAAGATTTTTGAGTATACATATATAATAATTTTTCAAATTTTCCATTATCTAAATTTCACTTATATGACAAACCCGTACGAGGTCAGAAAATTTGATGAATAATTATTTATGAAACGATAATTGCGATAATGTTGATATATAAACAAATTTTAAATTTACCATTATTTGAGTATCTACGACTATGATACTATGAAATATGAATTATAAGTCACAATTTTACATTCATTTCGGTGGCATTTTGATGAAACAAAGAAAACATCGCAAAGGGAATTAATATTTATTTAATATATAAAATTTATAATCTTTATATTAATGGCCAAGAAGTATTAATTACTGGTATATTTAATATTTTTGTAAAGTTTTTTGTAGTCATTTTTTTTTAATATGAATTTTATGTCTGTATTCACATAAAAAAACCAACTGAATTTATGCAGCAGCGCATGAGCATAAATTGATAATTCTCTGAAAATAAAAAATCATATCAAAAATTAATTTATTTTAGCCTCTTCTTTGCAGATAACTTAAACTTTGTAGAAATAATACTGTCAAGAGTTGTGGAAATTATGTAAATATTTTATAAATATAAAATGATTTTCATTATTTTATAAATTTCAATCTGGTTTATTAAATTAACAAATTTATTACAATATTTTTAATGGGTTTGTTTTATATTATATAATTATATTTATATATAAATATTTAATTGAAATTTTTGTTATGGTTTCTTTATAGTGTTAACCAGAATAATTATAGAAAATATTAGAAAGTTTGTAAAATTATCTATAAAAGAAAACTGCTAACAGAATGAAAATAAAGATATCACAATATTCCTTTTTAATTCTTATATAAACGAATTCGTGAACGAAATTACTTTGATGTCAATATATCGCCTGGGGTTTCCCTTCTTTATTTATGCTCCTTTGTTCCAATTTATACAAAATAAATATATATTTTAAACTGCTATGCCATTTACCTTTAAACACCATTTATAGAAAGAAGTTCAACAATTAATTTTAGAATAAAATATGAAAATTGTTCAATTTTGATATAGTTTTATTTAATTTTTATATAATAAACCAAGGCATTTCAATATTTTGTTATAAGTTTAATATTGATTAGCTTAAAATTTCGTTTCAGTTAAATATGTCGGGATATAAAAAGGTGTGTCATGATATATTTCATATAAATAGTGTTTTAACTTGATTTATATCGAAATTTTGATTTATTTGTTTAAAGAATTATTTCTTTTTATAATTGGTAAAGTAAAACTTATATCTGAAATTGAGCTATTATTAAAAACTAAACCTGTGTTTTCATTTTATAATTAATTTTTAGCTGAAAATAAAGTACAATTCCCCTTAGATTACATGAAAATATTTGTATAATTTGAAGATTTATATAGGAATTTTAATTGTAAAAATAATATTCGTATATTTTGATATAATAAATCCTTTGGTAAATATTCATTTTATAAATTGGTCATTAAAATTTGACACATTTATTAGGAATTATTCAAATTATCAATATATACATATATCAAATATTACAGACAGGTCTTATCTTATATAGCCTAAAATTTCTGTTGAAATTAAGGATATACAAAAATTTTAAAACTTTCTATATGATTTACGTAAAAAAACTATAATATTTTCTAGGCGTTTTAATCAAATTCATTCCCAAAATATCACATTTTATAACTTCAATTATAATTGTCATATTCAAGGTCCTTTTTATGTTATATGTATAGAACATCAAAACCAATTTACGTTTAAAGGCCATAACCTAATAAAATATTATTTTTTCACAAATACACACACACACAAATTTTCTTCGTAAAAATTATTACCTATCAATCATTGAGTCCTAGTAAATCCTAAAATAATGATATTGATGTTGATGTGGCGATAACCCTTAAACAACCAACGAAAAAAAAACAATTTTTATTTTTTTGAAAGGGCAATGAATTTTAAGGATAATGGTTATTTTTTTTTCCTATGTGTATAAATTTTCATTCACTACCATTTATAGCAAAAGGACGAAACAAAAAAAATTTTTTTTTTTTTGATTTGAATGATTTTGGTGTGTTGCTATTTTATTTCTATATATTATTTTTTTTTGCCGCCGTCGTCGCTTTTATCCTATTTTGTCCTTTTTTGTTTAAATGTGTTAGTAATTTATTTGTTCAATTTTGTTGGTTATATTCTTTATATATATGTATAATGAAAATTTTTGCTGAACAAGTAGTTTAAATTTATAAAATGAAAAGAGAAATATAAAATAAATTGTTGAATTTATAAAGTATAGGAAAAATTAACACAGACAAAAACACTTTTTAAATTGAAAATAAAATGAATTTTCCAATTTTCTATTCATAGGAAATTTATAACAGAAAATTGTTAAGAGGAGTAATAGTTTTTTTAGTGTTTGAAATTGATTTGGAAAAATTTAATTATAATCACAATTTAAAATAAGGGATTTTTTTTTGAAAGGGGTCATAATTTTATGTTAAATATTAAAATTGATTACTTTATGATATTAAAAGTCATGTTGAAAAGATTATATTTTCATTGTAGTTATAATTTTATTATTAATTAGTTAAATGTATTTCATTTTTGTATGTAATCAATTGGCAGGTAACAAACAATTTTAAATTTTATATTTTATTTTTATTATTTTGTCCTGAATTTCCGAATTGCCAAAAGACAATTTACAAGTCAACACTTAATTATATATTTTCATGAATATTGAACACTTTCAATATCAATATTAGATATTAATAGCGGTAGAGGTCAGTAAAGGCGGAAAGTTAGATAACATAAAGAGTTATATAACCTAGCAAATAATTCATTATTAGTAATACTGAGCAATTATTTCTGAGATAACAAAAATTACCTTTTTAAATATACAAATTATGGATAAAAAGGATTTAGTCGTAGAAACATATTTGATGTATCATACCATAAATATCCATAAAACCCTGTCAATAAAAATCAATCTAAAATTTCATAATCATAGCTCCAGTCTTTGTATTTATTATACCTATTTTTTAACGAAATCCTTAAATTTTTTCTAAATTTCAAATAAACAATACAATTTAAAACTCTTCAATTCCAAGTAGAAACAGGACCTTTTTTTTATAAAAAAAAAAACACAACAAAATATATTGATAGAAATTCGTAAGAATCATAATAAAATATGAAAACGACATAAAGTCTATTGGTGTTGGTCTTTCTTCACAATTATCCTGTGAAAAAAAAATACTTATTTTCATATCTATAAGATCCGTAAAACACACACAAACTCACAAATTACTTGCTGAAATACCAAATAACTTGCTAGAGTGCTGGGATTCCCTTGTGGTTAAGTACATTTATAATAAACGCAACAAAAATTATGAAAATTTTTGAGAGGGTGAGTTTTTTTTTTTAATGTTTCGGTTTATTTGGTTATATAAATATGATGCTGGTTTTAAGGATATGCCAGGAGCAAGAAGAAAAAAATAAATAAATAAAAATAAATTAGTAATATGAGATAAATATTTTTCTGGTTTAATAATATCTAAATGGATTGGGTCGAACAGGGAGTAAGTATATAAAAATATAATTGTTAAAGACAGAACGTAAGTAATATTATTAGTTATATATTTTGATGATATTAATCTTTAAATTTGTGTAATATAATTTGATAAGTTTAAACCTCTAATGAATTTAGATTTTAATATGAATCAATTGGATTTTAACCTTTAATGCCAATACGATTCTCAGCTTAAGGGGTTAAGGAGTTTTTTCACGGTCTTTATCGTAATGATAATGTAAGAGTTACCAATTTATTTTTAAAGAAACGTAATAAAACTAAACTACAGAATTCAAATCAAATGTCAATTATTTCATTTGATTTGAACTGTGTAATAATGAATAGAACATTTAATTTAGTGAAATTTATTATGGAAACTGTTGGAAATTAAAATCCTTGACATTTGTCGTAAACCAAGCTAAATTTTATATGGTAATATTGGTTAATCTGAAGTAGCATATGCCTTAACGCCATGTTCAATTCAAAATTCTTGTTGTATTCTTCATAAATCTTGTTGCATCGTGGCAAAAATATACTGAATATTTTTAGGCATATTTGAATTTTGATGTTTAAAGTTCTTCAAGAAAAAGTATATACACAAAATGTGAAACAGTTCCAGAAAGAATATATTTGGTGAGTATGAACTCAACAACCTTAACGATTTAGCGGCTAAAAGACATCAACACGCATGGTTTCTGAATGCCACGAGGTAGAACTAAATCAACAATTATAATTATAACTATAATCCAGATGGTCATGTGAGTGGTAGTAAAACGGTTCTATCGCGCGAATTGGTCTTCCCATCATCTTGCATGAGACTTGCCACTTAAACCAACGAAACAACAGCCTTTTTTAATAGACATTTCAGCCTTTGGAGTTTTCTATTTTGCAATTATTTGAACTTTTCAAATTTAGAATGAAACTTTGAAAATGGTGGACCCATCAAAAACTGATTTTGTAACTAATAATTATAATTAATTGTATTTCATCATTCGATTATATCAAAACAATATACAAATTTCAATTATTTAATACAATTATTTTAAAAGACGATAAGCCTGAATTAATTAAGTAGATCAAAATATTTGACACATTCAAAATCAACAAAATTTTTGGTTTTTTCTTATTAAATGTTCGTGATTTTTATTAAAACTTTTATCACAATTTTCTTATTTTTAATATGTCAAAAATACTAAAAAATATATTTCATCATAATGAACATCACAGAAAATTCTCACATCCTTGCAACTAGTAAAAAAATTCGATGATACTATAAATATGTATATAATGATTATGTATAAGGATATTAATAAAAAAAAAAGTCAGTCGGCGACAAAAAATTTTATTTCTCTGTTGTAAAATTTCTTTTAAAAAAGGACATTTTTATTAATATGGGAACTGAGAAGAAGCATAAAAGAAAATGAATATAAAAAAAGCCGAAATATGGCGCGCAATTTTTATTCATTTTCATTTCTTGCTTTAGTTTAGTATGAACTTTTTTTTTTGTCTGGTATTTTTTCTCCCTTAATTTTTATACGTATACATATATATTTTTTGTAAATTCGTATATATACAGATAGATATTTATGTAAAAAGTACGTTTTTTTAGGTTCTCTAGAAAGGAAAAATATTCATAGATTTTAAAGGCAACTAAAATTTAACAAGACAAAAAATTCACAAAATAAAAATTGAACTGTAATGAAAATTATATATATAAATATTCCAACAAAGGATAAAAGAGAATGAAACAAAAAAAAAAACAGAGTTTTTAAGGTTTCCTTTAATTGGGAATAAGGACATATTTATGTATCCCTTTTTGAATATTGTTTTTTTTTGCTTTAAATATATTTCTTGTAATATTTTTTACATGTTTTTTTATTCGATTTAAAGAGCTGTGAATTAAAATTTCCATATCACTATATCGGAAATTTTGTAATGTGTGTATAAAATCAGTTATATAAAAACTTTACGTAACCCTTAAAATACGCTAAGTTGTTTTTAATGATTATATTTTTTCCTTATACATATATTTATTTGTGACAGGATCAATAGAAGGGTCTAAGTATATGAAAATTGTCAATCCTTTTTTATAGTATAACATATTAGAAAGGGTGTGTAATTTTTTGATAATTTTATAAAATGGTTTGATGTTTGTTTTAATATTATTTGTGTTAATTTTACATTTAAACAATGATCGCTTGACATCACTCTAAATTATTCTCTAATGTACTATTACAACTATGTAAACTTATAATGAAATGTTTAGTTGTTTTTAGGGGAAATTATTATGAACTTATCGACTTATCGATATTTACATGTATCAACAATGTAAAATTAAAAGTACATACTTAGTTAAGTTGAAGACGAGGCTGTTAACTGTTACTATCGATCTTAACCAACCATTTGGTTCATATCCAACATTATAGAACTATAGAGTTATACATTTAATTTTACATAAATTATTATAAAGGAAGTTCTCCAAATCGAATTTAAAGTTTTCCATTATTGGAATTTTCATAAACTCGTCCAGACTATCATACTGATGGTTCCCTAATATGCTAAGCCTTACCATAATAAGACTTAAATGAATTATCCTAGTATATGCCTTGTAACTTCATATACACAAATTTTTTGATATTCACGACAAATTCATTACCATAAGAACTGAATTTTATAGCGATTTCAATGAGTATGCATTATTAGAACCCCAATCATCAGTGGAGGCGGTTGTGGGTACATTATGATTAGTTCTTCTTTCAGTTTCCGGATTTATTTTGATCTTGATAGAAGATTTCTAGATTTATTTTTGATTTTGATAGTTCATCAATTAGTCTAAAAACTTCTTCCCAACAAATTGCTGTGGTATCTTAACAAGTAATTGGATCGATGAAATCACAAAACATTAAAATTATTGGGAGAAAAAAGGATCACAATCGAAGTATGTATACAAAAATTCTCCAAATCTGTTTATTATCAATTTTTTTTATTGAATTTCACTGTCTAGTCATAATAATTTCATATTAAAAAAAAAATCCAAACAATTTTTTTTTATTCCAAGTTCATTTAATTTACCTAAAGTTGTGTTCTATACTCCATCTCATCACTCCATCCATAGACTTTTTAACAAACCAAAAACAATGATGAATACATTTAATTTGATCTGACATATAAATTTGTGATGGACCATTTCAGATATAGCCCCCATAACAAAGGAATATCATTTATCTACATAAACAAAAAACAAAAAATTATGTTGAAATTTCAAATATAAAATAACAATATAAAAACATATAAACAGAAAAAAAATCAAAGAATCACATTTAAAAAGAAAAATATTAAAATAAAATAAAACCAAAAAAAAAAAAAATAATAATAATCCTTCTGTAAGCCCCATAATTAAGTCACTCAACTCTTAAGTCGCGCACCGTCTTCTTATCGTCGGTTTAATATTATGCATCAATAAGTCTTTTAAATATTGAAAACGTATAGAATCCTACAACACAAATAAAATATCTTCGTCGCCTCTCATAATTTAGTTCAAATTCAACATAAATTTCATCTTTAAAAATTCCAAAATGAAAAAAAAATCGATCACAAAACGCACTATTACTCCAAACACAAGAAAAACAAATATGCTACGGACGGATCCACACTATCAAATTTAACTGTATTTAACAATCCTCTCGCCTTTATGTACATATATAATTCCATCAGTATCAGAGAAAATTGAACCCTTTTTTTCTGGATTAATATATTTGACAGCGACCGCCGAATTAAGTTAAACATTACCTTTGTTTTGCTGCAGTTCTATATATTTATAAATATATTATGTATTATGCTTGCCTTATATTGAAAACCGCACCGTATATCAATTATTATTATAGATTGTATTATAGAGGTTGAAGTTTCTGCATAAGGGAGAAGGGAACATTAGACAAAGAATATAATATATTATGCGAACAAGAGAGGGTAAAAGAGGAAGCTTAAGAATTTTGTTATAGGTTTTATTATGTTTTGAGGGAGGATGGGGAATGTTGTTGAGTTAGAAGTGTTTGTTGTTTATAGGGTTTTTAACTACAGATAATTTGTTTTATGTCTACATCACAGAGGTGGACTAGTCATTACAACATTAAGGAATTTGCTTAAATGCCTTAAGATAATATAGATAAGACAACGTGAATTATTAAATGTATATATACACTCTATTAAAGAGAGTCTTATACATCTATAAGCTGTTAAAGTGACCCCAATTGACTAGGTTTGAAAATTCAATTATTATTTTCATAAATATTTTACTGCGTTCTTTACGGTTGCATTGAAGTAGGATTCGGAATTCAGTTCTAAATAAAGGTGTGCCGAAATTTAAACATAAATTAGACTGTATTATTTATGAAGAGTGATCTTTAATATTAACTCATATTATAATTTTGTGAAGGACAGAATTTAATGTAGTGCAGAAAAATTGTGAATGTCAGATTTTCTAAAATAATAATTTGAATTAAGGCCACAAATCATTAGCTCAGAACACTGAATTTCATTAATTATGAGTATATGTAGTTCAAAGAGTTCAAGGAAGATCACAATCGCTTTTAGTGAAAGTGATCCAGGTTGCAAGGAGGATCACAACTAATTCATCACTGTTCTTATAATGTTTTTTTTTTTATGTAGATCGATATTAAAGTATGTTTATAACTTTTAGAATTTAGTGTTTATAATTTTTATGTAAAATATGATTTTTAATTTTTATTCAATGTATTTTTGTATTTAACCAAAATTTATTTGAAATATTTTTTTTATTGGTTTTAATTTTCATCTTTGTAATGTAATCTTACATAAAATGTTCGATATTTTCTGACTATATACTATGTTATTAACAAAACATTAATTGAACAACACTTATAAAAAATTATCTTATGCTTTGTAAAATTATATCTTTCATTTTTTTTACTTTATAAAAATTATACAGAAAAAAAAATTATGTAATTGAATTTGATAAATTATTTCTATATAATTTTTGTAAGAATATTAAGTGAAACTTGTCGTATTTCGGGCTGTTTTTTGTTTTTGTTTTGTTTGTTATAAAAGAGATTAATGATGATAAAAAGAGGTGAAATAGATGATTCAGTTGAGTCATTCATCACATTTTCTTTACATATTTGAAGATATCACAAAAAGCTGGTTTGTTTTATCAAATTACAACTGGCTCTTAAGATAATCTAAAAAGTACAGAATATTCGATGTACTATCAACAACAAGAAAAAACGAGCATTCAAATTTATAATATTTAAATTTATAACTAATGAACCATCACCAATTTTTGCATATCTGGGGTTGAAAATTTTATCACAGATTTTAATAATTATTAACAAAATAAGGAAAAGAATGGGGGAAATTTGATATATTAAAAATGGGTTCATGTGTTAATTTGTTTTGCAACTGTTATGAAATAAAATTGTATCTCATTTTTTTTTGCATTATCATTCATTATCTTTTTCTGATCATTTATGAATTTTTAATTTATTGAAAAGAGCATGGTTTTAAGAAAAGGGTTGCAGTTATAGATAAAAATTATAAAAGTTTTATAAAAATATATTAAATTGTTGTTTAATATATAGATTAAAAATGGTTTAATGAACATTTTAATGGTAACAATTAATTGAATTGTTTATTGATTATGTTGCAACAACAAGTTGAGTTGTAAATAAATTTCTCTTTATTTTCAGGGAATAGAACATTAACTGATTAATTTATGTTTGATCATTCATCCAATCAAAAAAAAAATGTATAGTAAAAGTATCTTCTGTTTACAAGTGTTTTGCCCATCAAAATTCTACCTTTCTTATACACAGTTTAAACCTTCAATGGGCCAGGGATTATGTACACTAGCTGCAATCTTGAAACTATACTTATTCTTAAAAGAAATTTTCTATATAACTTTTTCTAGATAAATTTTTGTTTTTGAAAGATTTTCAATATTCATTTAAAACTTAAATTAAATTGAGTTTATTTATTTCAAGCAAATTATTTCAACAAATAAATAAGTTAAAAAACATTTTAATCATCACAATTTGCTTAATCAATTTCTGTGTCATAAATATATAAATTGTGATGTAATATCAAATAATAATTCTCATTTATATTTTGTTGTGTGGTTGGGGAATTTTGTATTTATTTTATAAAAGGAAATTATTTTAAAAATTCATAAAAAATATGAATCACCATAACAAAATGAACAATTTAACAAATTCTTATAAAATAATAGAATATTATTATTTAAAAGTTCATACGATGCTTCCGATTATTCAAGATTACTATATAAAATTTAGTTTGGGCTTAAAATAATATTCAATAAATTTCAAATTTCCGTTCACGTTTTTAAAGTTTACTAAAAGTTATCGTATCTACGCTTTTTCCATAGGTCACCGAATTAATTTCTTGCGAATTAATAATCTTCTGAACTTTATTTCGAGTGAAATTATTGACATTAATTTGGTGTGAAATTTAATTTAGTAATAAATTGATAATGTCAATGGCAACGTTTATCTCTACATTAAAATTTTTCCATGACGATTACTATAGATATTTGTGGAGATTCTTATGCTGACATTTGTCAAGCATTTGTATTCCTTATAACTTCTAATGGCTGTCTAATATTTTATTAGTTTATTAGATAATTCAAAGATTCAGAATTGTAATCCTGTAATTGTAAGCACTTTCAATAACCAATTCAAAATTTATATATTCATTGAATCTTTTCACATGCTTTTTGTATTTACAACCTAAAATTCTTTTTTTTTTTTTGTCAATTAGTCAAACTGTATTCTGGTTAAGGTACTGCCACCTGGCGAAATTGCGAAGCTCCGAATTCCGAAATGTGTTGTTAAACACAGCTGACGTAAAATTAAATCAAATATTAAATATTTCTTTTTCTTTTCTATTTTTGGTGCCTGGAGCTGTCTAATTTCTGGTTGGATGACATAACATCTGGTTTTCGGATGTATTCGAAGTAAATATACTTAATATTTACAATTTTTCATATAATTTGCAAACCTATAATTCATTTTAAACGCAGTAATGTTAAAACAGTATTGTCAAATGTATGAAAATTATACAAAAAAAAGAAAAATATTCATTAAATAAATTGAGAATGAATTTATTTATACAAGAAAATGCATTTAAAAGAGATACTTTTATGTAAATGTCATTTTGACAGATTAGTATATTTTTTTTTATATGTAAATTTTCTCATGAGTGTAAATTTCTCTTAAATATTAAAGTGTCTAGTGTTGGAGTAATCTAGTGCTGACGCTAATGCATGTATTGTGTTTCGAATTCCGACCCGATAAAGTATCTTAACATATAAATATCTGCACTAGTGCATACGTTTTTCTTAGTACTCTCCATTGTAATATTAAGTATTTACAAACTTAAAATGATTTATTTCTCTTTATATTTGTATAGGTTTTGTTAGGCTTTGTATAAAATTTATGAAAAACAGAACTGAGGAAATAAAAATGTAGGTTTTTTTTCATTTTGCATTTACAAGATACATTAATACCGTTTTTATGGTTAATTTATGTTCGTATATAGTAAATATTATCATTAATTTGTTGTTATTGTTATGATGATATCTTTTGCAACATTGAAATTTTGATATTTATATGATTAAATATATTTTTTTGAAATGACGAAAAATTGTATTTTTTTAGGTGTGCAATGTAATTCCTACACAAAAACAAAAATGTTTATGTAATAATTGCATTGTTTAGTCAGCCAATTTTGCAAAATATTGATTAATTTTAATATAATTATACATTAGGCGTAAATAAAACTTATGTAATATTAAAATAATTAGTATTTGTAAGATGAGTCACACAACATTTTTTTATAATTCTGAATTTCAATTTGCATTTTCCATTTTTATTTCATGTTTTATTCCAATTTGATTTTATTTTCATATAAAATTTTACAAAGAATTTACTAAACCATTTAAATAACTACCATTAATTGTGAATTACATATCAGAAAACCATTCACAAGGTATATTGTTGGTTTATCTTGGTGCTTTGCATATACTCATGTACTTTTTAATTATTACTATCGGAAATATAGTCTATTACCATTACCGACAAAACATCTTTCGATCAGAAACTTTATCAGAAACTTAACTCTACTAGATAACCAAATTCGGTCACTTATTGTGTTGGGGGTTATATTCTTAGTAGCGTTTAAGTAAAGGTTATTATTATCACCCAAAATATTCAATCTGATTAGCAAGGCAAACGCAAAACGAGTTGGTTAAAAGCTTATGTTAACAGTAGTAGTAGAGCCATTTTAATGTTTTAATGCAGTTCAAAAAAATTTAAAATTTCATGTACAAATTTTTAATGGTCTTTAACCTAAAGAGTGTAATAATATTGAGGAATGACACTTCAACTGGTTAACTGATTTTTTTCTTACATATAACTGAGTAATTTTTATGCTAGGGAAGATGGCCAAGAGATTTGGGCTCACCACGGTGGATTCATGTAGAGGGTTTCACGAATTGAGTGTAGCGGAAGATATCAGTCATATGCTCTGTGAGTGCCCGTATTGATTTTAGGTAACTACCGGTTCGATGTACTTAAAATGAGTTAAGGGATTCCGGCCAGATATCTGCTAAAATTTGTTAAGAATGCGGAATGGCTTGAAGAGCAGTACAGAGGAAAGATTGTTGTTATTCAAGGGACAACTACTGGCTTTGTGTTGGGGATATAATCCCTCTTACTAACTAACTAACTATGCTACCATAAACTAACCTAAATTCATTTATAAACCAACAAATATTTTACAATAAAATATGATTTTATAAATTCCTATTTCATTTTACATTATTTTGTATCTTGTAAAAACTAGAAATTATAAAATTAAATAACCATAGATACATTAGAAAAAAATATTATTGTATACAATAATTTAAATTTACTTAATACGTGCGTAACTATTTTCATGTTAATTCACTTTAGATATTTACTTATGTTTTTTTTTCTTTCTATATTTCTTCCATTTATTTCATTCGTTTTTATTATCTATCTATCTATAGTTACACATATAAAAATTGCCATGGGAATTTTTTATATTGTTTTTTTTTTTATTCATAATATAATATCATTTTGCCCAGGTTCAACATTATAAATATACATACATATAGTCCATAAGATAAACGTAACATAAATATCTTTTAGATATCTTTTCAGTGTTTGTGGTGTGATGCCATGTATATATATATATGTATGTATATAGATTATATTTCAAATCTTGACCAGAAAATTCTCTTATAGATATACAATAATGTAATTGGTATTAAAAAAGTAGGTAGATACAATTGGGCATAACCTTCTATTAGTGTTAATCTTTAGCTCGTATAAAGATACAAAACAGAAAAAAAAAAAAATTATGAAAACACATAAAAGAAGATTTGTTTTTATTGTTTTTCACCTTTAAAAAAAAAGTTTTTTTTTTTTATTATTATTTCTTTTGTTATTAAAAAATATGTTGGACTGCAGAATGTATCTGGAATGAATTTAAAATTATTTCTAAATTTTTCTTCTATACATTACTATATGTATATTATATTTAAGATTTTTTTGTTACGAATGCGGAAATTTATTTTCACATTATTATAACTATAAGCACAAAGTTTCTTATTGACATATAAAAAGCATCTAATAGAGTTAAAATATTAGGGTAAACTGCATAGTTACACTAATTACAGTTGAGTCAGCTAGTACTAGTGCTTGTTTCTGTAATAATGTTACAATTTTTATAGTGACTAGAGTATTAGACAAATCGCTGTGATCATTATATAGTTTTAAATTATTCGGAATTAACTTACCTCAATATTTATAATCTTGGTTAAAGATAAAGCCTTGGCTACATAGTTTCCATCAGCTCAGTTTCTATTCATTCAGTAAAGTTCAAAGTTGTCGTCTTCATATATTTTGTATGGGAAATCGAATAGGTGGACGCATAAGTGCTGGAACGAATCGAATCGAAAGAGTTTTGAACGATTGGAATTTTGCGAAATTAAACTGAAGGAAATGTCAAGAGAAATGAATTTTTTTTTAAATTATCCGGAAATAAATCAAATATAAAAATTATAAAAAACAAAATAAAAATTACTAAATAACAAAAAGTAAGTGACGATAACAAAATTTCAAACTGACTAATTAATCGATTGCAATCGATAGCTGTGTCAAGTTTACTTACCCAGTTGAATTGAATCGAATCGATTCGAAACTGAACTGAACTGATCGGTACATTGTAGTCCTTCCTTAAGTTTTTATGTAATTTTCTTATTTGGCTTTGTAAATTCATATTATAATCATGAAGAAAATGTGTAAGTACACATTGATAACGCTCGCTGCTGCTTAATATTTTCTACATTTTAGTCAGCAACAAAAAACTTCAATTTCTTGACAATGTTGTCAAAGTTGTTTGTGTTCTTCTCAGTCCATCACCAACACTTTAACTAACTTCGAAATATAATTTATAAATAAATTTTCATTATTTATTATATTTGCCAATCGATGTTCAAAAATTTGTTTAACATTTTTTTATTTTGAATATTATTTATAAATTATGTTATTGTCTCCGGAAATCTAAAAAAATATCATTGTATGATTTTGAAAAAACGGACTATAGCTAATAATACTGTGGTTTCTTGAAAAAGTCAAAAATGATTAAGATCAATTTGATTTATAGTCCGATATAATGTTTTCTTCGTCTTTTGATAATTTGCATTTTTACCAAAACGAATTGAATTTTGAAAAATGAAGAACGGAAATTTACACATAATTCTTTCAGAAAAATGTAATAATAATAATAGTTTTCATATTTGAGTAAAAGAAGTTTTGATAAATAAAATGAAACATTTACATATTTTATGTTTATAAAAATGTGAATTATCATAAAGATTTTTTTTTTTTTCATATTCAAATTTTGACATGATTTATCAGCAATCATGAAAAGTTAAATATTTAGCATTAAAATTGTAAATATTTATACATTTAAATTAATTAAGAATATTTTTGTTTACTTCAATAAAATATACTGAAAATCTAAAAATTAGTTATGAAGTTGAAAGCATTTCATAAAATATTTTCTATCAAATTTTATTACGTAATACATTTTCAATATCATGAAATGAATTTGCAGAATTCAATATAAATCATCACTTAATTACAACAATTTTCATCTTAAAAGTCAATTTCAATAAAATAGAAAATCATTTAAAAGAATTTTCAAAGAATTTGTGACAAATAAATCTTGATATTTTGACTCCTTAATTAGGTAAATCTTTTAAAACATACTTGTTGAAATAATATATATGTACATATATAAATTTTGTTTATTTCTATATGTAAACTTTATGTTTATATATGAAAATTCAAAGATATTTCTATAAATTTTCCTTTAATTTGAAAATTTTCAATAAAATAAATGCTATAATATTAAAATTTGATATTAAATCAATATTATTTATACAACAAAGCTATAATAGATGATAGATATTATATTGAATGCCAAATAGACTTGAGAGAGAAACAATTTTTTTTTGAATGTATACGTGCGTATCTTTAAAATACATACATAATCTATAATATCTTTATGTTATAGATATATGTTTATTTATGTTTTGTGTATAATATTGAAAATCTAAACATAAATTATGCAAACATTTTGAGCCATATGGTTTTTTGGTAAATATATAATTTATTGATATTAATTAAAGTGATATTTTTATAATAAATTTTAATGAAGACAGAATTTGAATCATTTTATAAACTTAATAAAAAAATATGAAAATATTATTGAAAATTAAGTGATTCGTGGGTTGTGTAAGTGATAGGGAAAGCGTTAATCTTTTTTAATTAAAAAAATATTCTAGAATTGTAAAAGTAGCAGTTGTCATAAAGTATTCATAATACCTCAGGGGGCAATTGAAATGATTTTAAACATAATTATGAAGCCGTATCCATTCATCTTAGTTATAGATATACCGAAAAAAGACTAATCTTTTGTTGATCCAAATATGATCAATTATTATATACATTTGGAATAGCAACGTCTATGACATGGCTAAACAGAAAAGGATAACTAAATGCTAATTAGAAGCGTACAATCATTAATTTATGATTTTAAGAAATGATTTGAAAAGTTGTATTTAAAAATATAATACGAATTCTAATTATTAACAATTTGGTGAGTTAACAGATTTGTAAATATTTGATATAAAAACTATTAACTTTTGTTAAAAGCTAAGTAATTCTACAAATATTTTTTACAGGATTATTTAATCAAATTAATTTTAAATTGTTAAATTTATCGAAATTTAGTTTCCGCAAAATATTATCTTTAAAATTAATGATTATAATAATAAATATACAAAACATACCAATAAAAATAATAGCCTAAGAGCTCTGGAAATGATGGTTTAATAATTTAATATAAAATTTGTAAATTTGTTTGTTGAAAAGAGATTCCACTACACTGGAAATTGTATGAATATAAAAGTCTATATCTGTAGAGGAGTCTTCAATGTCGATAAAGGACATGTACATGTAAGTTAATGTACCATTTTGAAGAATTATGGACTGACGAAATATAATAGAATCTTAATAAAATAATCAGTTCGTATTTCATTTTCAAAAATCAAAATCTGCCACGCAATCAATATCATTTGCCAGAACAGCTCTCTCTCTAATCTGTCAATAATAAATTGATTTTCAAAAAAAAATTATTAAAAAATTATTTTTTCTTATCGTAAATTTTAAAAATTATAATTTGACAAATTATGCTTTTAACGAAAAATTCTCCTTTACATATCACAAAAGCAAAGTTATACTTAAAAAATAAAATAACATAAAAAATTGTATATGCAGAAACAAAAAAAAAAATCACAGGTGTGGCAATTGTGTTGTGGTATTTTTGTGATACTGTCATCATTTATCATTTAAAAGTTTTACAAACATTAAATTGGCAAGAAACTGAAAAAAAACCATAATACATATTTAAAACATATTATTTATGTCAAAAGTTTTACTTCAAATAAAATATACAAATTTTTATGGTAATTTTCTTATTTTTTTTTTTAAATTTTATTTACTAATCAGTTCAGATAAAAATAACAATAAATTTGAATTTAATTAGAAAAGTATGTTATGGGTAGAAATGTCGTGAAGTAAGTGGTAGTAGTAAGAGGTACAAGAATAATTAAACATGGCATGCTGTAGAACTACACATACAGTAGTTTCATAATTAGTGGGTCTTATATATTTTTCCAACAAATAAGTATATTAACAAGTTTTTTTAGTTTATTTTCCGAATTTCTTTCTTTTCAATGGTGCTTTTTCAATTTCTTTCTTTCTTTTCAATCTAACCTTGGCATCCTTTGTGCTCCTCTACAATGAATCTATACATCTAACTCCGGCACTCCAGTTGATCCTCTAAAATAGAATTGACTCCTCAGTTGTTATTGCGTATACCCATCTTGAACTCGATCTCCAATTGATCTATTCCCCTCATTTTTGGATATAAGACCTTTCTTGTTCTGCCCACTGGAATCTGAATAGATTTATTATAAATTTAGTACAATTCATCGTTGTATCTTATTCTTCACATTTCTTTTTCATATACCGGACCTAAGATGAACCTTAATATTATGAAAAATGCCTTATTTGCCTGTTATTATGGCGAGGGTGCATTTCTTCAATTTCGTTATTTTTGTTAGTGATTGTTGACCATTAATAATGTGAGAACTTAACTAATAAATTACAACCAATTTTTTACTCAAATATAGCGTCAAATAAATATAATGTAATCAACTTAATAATGGGATCAGCTTAAATTTATATTATTTACTCAATAATTTCTCATTCTACTTCAGTATAAGATCCATTATTTTTCCATTGCATTTACTTCCCATAACTATAATTTCTCTATAGCCCGATTTTACTATTTATTATCGAAATTATATATACTGTACACAGCATAATTTTATCTAGTCTTATTGACTAAGTCAGAAATTGTTATTACAAATTCGGTACTATAATTTGCTAGTTTGACAGTGTCAAGAATTTATGTTTTTTTATGTTTAACCTAAAATCTGTTTATATCTAGCGATTTATTATGTTATAACTCACCACGCGGCTTTCTAGCTTTCACTTTCATTCATCTATGATTAGCACACCAATTGTAAGTGAATACAATCTCACCAGAATTTAAGATTACATTTTATATCAAATTGTTGAATTTATTTCAAGGATTCTTTTGGTTAACTTTTATATAATATTATTAAATGATTTGTATTGCTCCTTAGCTGATAATATTAGCATTTTTTCTGTACGTACAATAAAATATGATTTTTTTTCCTACTTGATATTTTTTGTGGTTTCAAATAATACGAAAATTTTTCAAGGTATTTTTCAAATTCCTTTTTGTTTTTTTTGCACTGAATACAACCTTAAATATTTTTTTCTTCCTGATGTGTTTTCAAGTGAAAATCCTTTTCTATATTTAGTTATTATATAATAATTTCAAAATAAATATAAATATTTCTAAAATTTTATTATATAAGAATATTTGTGGTGCAATCAAGGGTGAATCTTTTAGGTTAACATGAATTTTTTTATAAATTTGGATACGGAAAATGATGAACTTTATACACAAATAAGAATTTTTTGGTAATAGATAAATATGTATGTATCTTTTAATTTTTCATAAGTATTGCATTATTTTAGAGCTTATGGGCCCTTAAGTTTTTGTGAAAAAACTTATTTTACACATCAAATAGTTAAAGTTAAAGTATTTTTTTATAAAGAATCATGAAACTAATCTACGATAAAAGTTGATATTGAGTTACCGTAGTCAATATCAATATCAACTTGTGGTCGGTCAATTCTTTATTTGTACGCTGTGGGTCAATAATTTAAATGTACAGTAGAAACTTTGAGTAATATAATATAATACGAAATATTTGCTTAAAACAGCAAAATATTAAATCCGAACTATAATAAATATTAAAGATTAAAGTAACCGTAATTTGCATACCAGAGGTCAAATAAGATTGAAGAAAAAAAAACTAGATGCTTTGCAAAAACTGGCTCAAGTACAAAACTCTTTTGACAAAGATGACTCTTTAAACTCATTAAACTCATATAGATTAAACAAAATCACAAGTTCTATTAAAACAGATTACCAGGACTTTCTTAATCTAAAAAAACTGATAAATCCACCTCATGACAGGATTTAAAAGTTCGATCTACCAATTCAATTAAATAAAATGTGTCTAGCTGAAACAGACATCTGCCATTTCTGTCTAAATAACAAAAGAACGACAAAACAAAATTTTATCACTGCGAGGCAGTTAAAAGACGAAGATAACATCTTCCGGGAATAAGCTTCTTCATTACCGAAGAACTGGCAAATATGTTCCCCTCAAACATAAAAAACCTAAACTCTTATCACTTTAAAACTACAAAATTAAAGAACAGAACTTCAAAGATAAATTTCTGACTAACTCTATAAGAAACATGTAAAATTAGGCTGTATAGGATAATTTCGCTAACAAAGTAATAGTGCAATTGGTCTAACTATATGGAAGCTATACAGATCAAGTAATGAGGAAAAGGAAGTGTAATAAGAAATTATGGAGTAAGTAATATTTAGTATACAAAATTTTTTCAATCTGTTTTAAAATGGCTAATCAAATGCATTTAATATTTTGACACCAATTTTATTTCTTTCGAAAATTGTCTGAATTGAAACATTACCAAAAATCCTATTTTCTAGAAACGCTAAAAATATAATATTTATACGTCTTTATTACGTCTTTAACTTACCAATCGTTTCCAAAATTCTCTTCTACATTATTAGATTTGAAAAATCACTGCGGTATCCCACAATCAATCATCAATTGAGGATTATAATATTAATGATTTTTATTTAAACCACAATAATTTAATTCCCAGAAACACTTTAAAATCTCTATATACTAAAAATTTCCAGACAAATAAATCGTTTATAAAAGATAAAAAAACCGCCTAATAATTTTTATGAAATTTATTTTAATTTCCGGTCAAGATTCGGTTCGTTGAAAAATGTTACTCTCAATAAAACACATCAAAAATAAAATTCTTAATAAAATTAAATTTCACTGCTAGAAAATTATTAATATCCTTTATTCTGCTTCACTGATTCTCTCTCTTATACAATAAAAATGTCGCTGACACTATTGATGCCATCAAGGTGGTCAAGATTAAATAAAAATTTGAACCATTTAGAGAGTAACGATGAGTATAAAATCAGGCGGTTCGGTATAAAATATAACAAGATAATTTATTATCTTATCATTTGTCTTTGCCGGTGACTGTGTGTATAAGTAATAATTTTTTTTTTGTTAACTTCCTTTTTTTACATTGAAAAATCTTTTGGCTTCTTCAACATAATTTTTAATGTGCAGGCTATAGATAGAGCTATGTTACTGTGAAAAAAAAACCGAATTATACATGTAATTTTGACACTATGTTGCCAGTGAACCGAAATGAATATTAAAATGTTTGTATATAAAACTGAAGCAGGAATAAAATTTACAGTTTCTATGTTTTTTTACATTTTATGGTGTCCTTTTTCCCATTATATTTTCAGTTATATATTTATTTGCGGTATTACAAAATTTTGTGGTTACGGACGGTGTCAGTTGATATTTTGTGATTTTAATCAACATTAAAAATCAAAAAAAAAATCAAGAAAAATTTTATGATATGGAAAATATGATTTTATAAAATAAAGGGAAATGAAATTTTCAATGGAAAATATTATAAGAAAATCTTTTTTTTTTAGAAAAAAGTTCTTTTTTAAATTGAAATTTTTTATTGGAATTTTTCATATATTTTTAATGTCCTTGATTAATTATAGTTTTTGGTTACATTTTCTGTTTAAACAATTTGTTAACTGCTAACAGTCTGTATTAAAGTTAACGTATCTTCAAATTAATCCGAGGCATTGTTCAATTGTTAAGCGGTACTGTTTAGCAAACTAAAGCAACTATTCAAGCAGACCCGGTTCTAGTAGTTTTCTGTGTGAAATTTCTGCCCCAACAATAAAAAATGTTGTAATTTTTAAATTGAAGTAAAATAGAAAAACACTGAATATCTGAACTTATTACATTATATTTGTATTTTAATAAGAATATATAAAAATTCAGTTTATAAAAAATAAAAAATAACAAAACAAATAATAATTAAAAGTGAATTTTTCTCGCTTTTAATTCTCCAAAATCCTTCCAGGTCTAATTGATCAGCAATTTCTTTTTCTATGGAAATCGTTGCTAGACCAACTAAACGATTTTGACACATTTGTGATTTCAGATATGATTTTATTATTTTCAGCTTTGAAAAATTCCTTTCAGCACTAGCAACTGTGACTGGTAACGTTAGCAGTATATGCTAAGTGCTATCGACAGGTTGGGGACTAGTTCAACAAATTTAGACGTGTAAATATATGTTAACACACTTTTTGGATCGATTTTCGAAGTAAAAAAAAAAACATTTTATTTTTCTTGTTGAAATTGACAAAAAAAAAATAGAAAATGCCACCCTAGAAAAGTGCGGCCATCGGCGGTCTCCTACACTTAAAACCGGGCCTGTCTTCAAGTATTTAAATTACGAAATTCTGTTTATAAGGAAAAATGGAATTAACTGAAATTGTCTTACAAATAATTAAAAATATTGTATAATTTAATTTCAAATCATAAAAATTTCAATTCAATTTAATTTACACTAAAATTAGGTTGAGGACAAAATATTGAGATAAATGACAGTAGTAAAATTAATGACATTTTGTATCATAAAATTGTTTATATTAGGAAAGTAAAATTTTTAATTAAATTGTTTTAATTAAATTAAGAAATACATTAAATTAAAAAAATTATTGTTTATCATAAATTTAATGATTACATATTTAAATAATGCACAAAAATTTTTATATTAAATAATTTTCGAAGAATATTTAAAGGATTTTTAACAAATTTAATTTAAAGTATGAATTTAATTTTTAATCTATGATTTTAAAATAAAATTTGTTGACATTTTTAAGTTTCTTTCTTAGATTTATTTGTATTTGTTTATGTCTGTTTAAATTTTTAGTATCTGTCCAAGAATTTGCTCATATTTTATGCACAATAAACTTTGTTCTTCTATATAACTTGTAAAATTATCCACAGTAAATTTATTTACTGAATTTCTGTACTTGTACTTTTATTAAATTTAACTTTATTATATTTTTAACACAAACTCAAAGCTACTTTTATCCTTTAACTTTTGTATTTTTCATGTTTGTCTGTCGTCTATCCAAGTTAATTTCAAATATGTTTAAATATAAAAAGTTCCAAATTTATAAAATATAAAAATCTTTAAAACTATCTCACTCTCTACATCTATGAAAAATATTCTAGCTTTATATGAACGCATCAGTACAAAATATATTTTTTATGCTCATCGTATCTAATATACTATTTTTTTATGTTGTTTTCTTTTTATGTTTTGTCTTGTATCTTTATACACACAACAAAAAAAAAAAACATAACTGAAATCCATTTGTGCACACATCAAACAGAAAATTTTGTATTGGAATTGTATGGCAAAAGCAAAAGAAATGAACAAAAATGTCTAGTCTCCCCAAGGGTCATTGTCATAGTCGCCTGGGTACATAAATATATGTTTTATATGTATATATCTATAAGATATTATGAAATGGATTTTAGAGTTTTTTTTTTATCTGGTTGTTGTGTCTTGTGTTATGAGGCCTAAGAATAATCAAGTCTCGACCGAATAATATAATTTTTTTTTTTCTTACTTGGTTTCAATTTTTTGTTAATATATTTTCTTTCCAAACCATTTAGATTTTAATGGGTACCAGAACAACCAACAAAAAACATACACACAAGGCACAGCATATTTTTTCAGTTCTTCAAAATGTTCTACTATTATTTGTGTATATATGAAATTTATAATGTTGTGAAGGAAAAAAATGTGTTTAAGACGCTTGGCTTTAAAAATTTGACAGAATTTTATGGTTTATATAGCTAATAAATAGTAAGGTTGTTTTGCTAAAAATCATAATAAAATAAAAAACTTAATATATTTTACCTCTAACTTTATATGGAGCCATAAACTGATCTAATTACATTGACTGATATTTACTGACCGGGGGTATCTAAATATTAACTTGAAGAGTTTTTAAGTATATAGTAAATTTGTTAAATTGCGTTTTTATAAATTATTCAGATTGTAGGGTTTAAAATGAAAATATTCGATTAAAATGAATGCAATTGAACCCAAAATTTATGAAAATTTTAATAATTTTTTATTTGTTATATTTAATATTAATATTTATCCTTGTTTAGAAATCAAACTCTCAAAATTTTAATAAAACAACCTAAATTCAATAAATCCTAATTTAATATTTTGAAGAAATTTATGAAAATTTTATGGCTTCTATTTAGATTATTTCAGTTTTTTGTCATAACTTTACCGGAAACCCTACAAATTTGGAAAATTATGTTTATTTTTGACAAGAATATTCAAACTTGATACAATCAAAGCTGGAATTACAGTGACACTGGCACCGTCGCGTTGGTAGCTGTGTAAAAAATATGCAGCTTTATGTCTAAGCTAAGCAATTATAATGGATAATGCTCAACGTTGACGGTGTTGTAGAAAAATTTCTATTATCTGCGCTGAAACTGAAACACGACTTTGACAGAAATACGTATTTGCCACGTTATTTAAATATCAGCAGGACACAGATTTTAAATTGAGAAGTACAATTAAGTGACATCAATTATACGATTTTTTTTTAAGGAAACAACAACTTTGAAAAGTTCCTTTTAACGCGTACAATGTAATTTAAAATTTAAGCGGTTACCTGAGCGGTTACCTATGATTCCAGCTTAATAAACTGATCAAAATTTCTATTTTTACGATCATTATGAGTTATCCTTGAAATGAAACTGTCAAGAATTTTAGTATTTTAAAACACATTTTTTTAACTTGTCTAATTCATTTACAATTTTTCTCTTCTAAAATTTATTTTTCAAATCAGCTCATTCACCCCCTGTATACCAACGAAAAATTAACCTTGGAATTTTTTTTTTATTGAAAGTATGTTAACCTGAAATTATAACTGTTTTGTTAACACCTGGTTAGTACATAAATTTTGATATGATAAAAAAAATTTGTTGGTTTTTTTATTTTTTTATATACCTACCAAAACGGGGGTGACTTCAATGGAATTTTTATGTTTTGGTGGTTGATATGAAATTAAGGTTTTAGGCCGTTTCTTCTCATTTCTATTAATTTATATAATGTACGTTAAAATTCAGGACAATCATAAATTACAGATTTGTAAATATGATTTTTTTTTTTTTACAAATCATTTAGTTATTTTTATGGAAATTTACAAAACGAAAATCCTTGAAAATATTTATTTACCTTTAGTATATTTATTTAGGATAATAGAAATTGATTTTGTTAGATATTTTTTTTATTTGTGATTTTGCATAATCAATTTAATTTAGAAAATTTTCATTCATTTATTATATTTTACAATATTTCTAGACATTACAAATTATGCTTAATAGAAAAATGATATTAATTGAAAGAATTTGGTTATTTCTATCAGTTTCTATCAGGATAGTTGATGGTTCAGAATACTTTTGAGCTATCTAATGAACTATTAAAGTTCTTATTCATTCACTGATTATTAATCTTTCTTATAACTTTTGCTTGACCGATCAAAATCATATTTTTATCAATTCATCTATTTCATAAAATTTACTTACAAAAATTTTTATAACCAAAGTTTCCTGTATTAAAGGATAATCATCATAATATTAAAAACCATATAACATATAAATAATAATAATAATATCCTTTTTCAATTCGGTAAATTAGTAGACCATTCAAAATTATGTGGTTATGCGTATAATTTCACCCTTTTTTTTATAACTATAGTAAATTAAATTTTCAAGTATTTTTTTGTAGATTTATTTATATTTGCCAGGGTAAAATTGATTTCATTATTTATTATATATAGAAATATATGTACAATATACAAACAAACATTTTTCAAGGATTTTTTGATTATTTTTAATTTCAACTAAATTAAAGGGGAATTGATATTTTATATGCGTTATAAGAACTATTATATGAAAACATCAAAGCTAAAGTAGTTATCAATTTGCTGTTCTTATTCAATTATTATTGTAAAATGAAAAAGAAAATAACATAAATCTTAATATAATAGAGGGTTTAATTTAGCTTTATGTAATAGGGGGTGGAATTGGTTTTGAAAAATGGCTATTTTTAATCTTTCATAAAAATAAAACTATATAACAAGAAAAATATTGAAATTTCTTTGAAATTTTTGTAAATTGTAAATCATTTTTTGATTTCCAGGATGATGACTATATAAATATTACCTAAAACGCCATCAAATGTCACTCCAAAAAAATTTCTACACCCTCTTTTATATATTACGATTATTTCACACACTTGTGTGTTATTTTTATTATATATACATACATATATATGTAAAAAAAAAACTCACCCCTTATTTTTTTATTAATTTGTATCCGATTTTAATGGTTGATTTTTATTATACGCTATTATTATAGTGTCTATATATGTAAAAAAGGCGATGGAAATTGTCGACATTTCCTTTTTTTTTTAATTTTTGAACACCTGCAACTCTTATAGCTATAAAACTTATATAATAATAAGTTTTGTTATCAGTTTAGGCATACGTTAAGGATTTAATCAAATAAATGTCATCGCAATAACTTTTTTTTTTTTTCAAATTGTTCTTTGTTATGCTTTACGTTACTTAAAGTTATTATTATGTATATGAAAATATTAATTATAATTTGTAAAAATCATTTAGTTTTGTTTTATGAAAATTTATTTAGGGAGTGCGTTTTTATGATTTTTGATAGTTCTTGCATAATATTTCAAAAGGACATTACATATAAGTAGAAATGTTAATTTGTTTTTGGTAAATAATTGAATTTAAATTGCAGTTAATATGTTTTTGTGAAGCATATAATAAACAAATATTAGACAAAATCTCGCTACATGCAATATATTAACATAATTTATGGGTTATTATGTTCATTTAAATACTGCTCAATTTAAGTCACAAAATAGTCATTATGTTAACACTTGGTTCATTTGTCTGGGCGTCGTCTTTTTCAAGTGGTTATTACTTTAGAACAACTTGAATACTTCGCGTATTCAATTTCTTTCACCCAGGCGATGCAATTTAATAATTAATTTTGAAACTTTGATTAACACAAGGTTACAAAAGTTTAGAAGTGTTAATATAAAATACGATTCGACTATCAGTAATCAAATAATCTGCAATATTCTACTAAATTATCGAATACTAGTAGTTCTGCTGCGCGAGCTGCTGCTAGTAATACTTATTGAGATAAGTATTTCAGTTTATCGTGACAGATTTTAATATAATTCTGCTAATTATTTTTATTTAAATCGTTATTTATTTTCTGTATATTCTTCATTTTGATATAATTTTAGTTTACAATTGAATATAAATTTAATTTAATACATTAACAAAAAGTTTATATCAAATATTTTAATATAGAAATTGTGTCCTTCATAGTTCAAAAACTTCATGTCTCATAGAATTTCATAAATAAATAAATTATGATATTATGTTTTTGCTTACGCTTGTCAAAATAATTTATAAAAAAAAAACTGTAATTAGAAGACAAATACTTCATAAAACTATAGTCCTTCGTGTTATTTTCATTTCAAAAACCCTGATAACATTCAAAAAATAATCACAAAAAATCAAATAATTTAAGGATCGACTTTAGTTTTACGGAAAGAATTATCGTTTTGCTATCCTGTTGTCCTGGTATTATTTATTAATGTAAGGTAATTGTTGAAGGACGAAAAGTGAATAAACTTAAATACAAAAAAGTTGTTGAACAAACACATAAAGGATAAAAGTGGATTTTGAAATTTTTTTTTGCGAAGGGGAACGCGAGAGTGCACTGCGACATTAACGATCTATTGTGCGTTTAAAGCCCCTATCTCTCTTACCATTTAATAGATTTAAAGAAACCTAATATGTTTTAGGGGGCTATATTACTCGGTTTTTCAAAGGTAAGAAGACCTTTGCCTAAGTTATGTAGTCTGCTTCTTGCGAGTGCCTCAAAGTTTCGTCGTCTCAGTATTCCGTCGTGTTCCGTTGTCATTTAGGTAGAGGCCGCATATGTCTGTATGAGATAGGCCCATTTTACTGAGGTGTCAGTTCAAAGAACTAATATAATATTATTGTTGAAGGTTTTGACAGTCAAGAACAAAATAAATGAAAGTTTAAAATTGAAATTTTGTAATAATTTTAACAGAAATGGAATTAAATGAATTCTAATAAATATACATAAAATATCTTAATGATTCAAATACAAAATTACATAAATATAAATAAATTTAATCGTTAATTTCTTAATATTTAGTAAATTATTATAAAATCTATAATTTTTTTTTTAAATATTTATATATGTACAAACATTTTTATATGAAATTTTTAGACTTATCTTTGCGTCTGTGTACGTGACATAGTAATGTATCTCTGGTATATCCGAAAGATACAACATAAATGTATATTCTTTATTGAACTGAAATGGTAAATTAGAGCAAAAGGTAAAAACTGAAAAAGAAAAAAAAAAATTTGTTCTTTATATTGTTTTGTTCTTCTCAGAAAAGCCTCCTTAAAAATATTATATAAAAAATATCCTTATTTCATACCGAAGAGTTTATTTACCCTTAAGGGTTGGTAAAATGATTTTTTTTTTGTTGATCTTAAATATTTTCTCTTGTATAAATAATATTTATGTCAGATTGTTCTCAAATTCATGATATTATATACTAAACGGCCGGAAATAATATTCTCTGTATATAAAATATAAATATGCTGCTGCTGCTACACTACTGCTGTTGCCTATTCTTCTCATTTTTTTTTTGTGTATGGTACTGTGTTGTCTGGCTGCATGCCTGACTGATGAATAATTGTGAATATTATATAACAAGCATAATAAAATGTTAACATAAAGAAAAAAATATTGTATTTGATTTTGTGCACCATTTTTAGGGCAAATTATTAACATCATTTATGTATTTTGTTCTTGACTGTCAGAAATAGAGGGCAAATTAAAGAATACAAGTTGTCAAATACTTTTGAAATAATTTTGGTAAAAATGTTTTGAGATTTATAATAATTATTGATTTGATTTAGATTATAAGAAAGATTTTATGTATGCTTTTATGTTAATTCTTATTGGGGCGATGATACTGTATCTTTTATACTAGATAGTTGAATGTATAGTAAAGAACTCGTTAAGACAGAAGTATGAACCTTCGCATTCCTACACTGCGACCTAAAGAGAGTTATTGTGCTTAGCCTACTAATATTTGATCAGTTAATACCCAGGGTTCTGTAGAAGCGTAGAGTTTTCCTGACGGCCAGACCACTGATTTCGAGAGGGTTCAAAAATCCCATACCCAGGTGTGTTTGCCTTTTTCGGGCTATAGCCTCGCAATCGCGGAAGATGTGTTTCGCAGATTTTTCGTCATCCGAACAGAACCGACACTTACTATAATTAGACTTTCCGATTTTGTTTATGTGATACCTGAGCGCGCAGTGGACCGTGAACAGGTCAGCTATTGTACGTAGCTTGGTTTTGTTGAGTGTGAGGACTTCTTTAGTCCTTTTATTTGAGAAATCTAGAAATCGTTTCCCTTGGCGTGTGTCTGGGATGTTGTTCCAATAGGTGGGTTTCTCTTTGTTTTCCCATTCCTTTATTTCTTTCATTTTGTGGCTTTGGGAAATATATTTTGTACTAACTAATACAAGGATTCAAGGATAGCATAAAATTATACAGAATATTCTGAAGTTCATATTACAAAAAAAAAATACATCTGCAGAAATATTTGAAAATGTAATCATTCAGACATTTTATAATTTTGAATCATTTTTTGCTAAATGGAAGAAAAAGAAGAATAGTTTTTTAGCTAACTTAATGGAATTAAATAAATCTGGGTTTGTAGAAAAGATAATTAATTAATCTTTCAATCTATATCCATGAATTGATTAAAATCGGCATTAGACGTGGAAGCCACGTTAAACACAAAACCAGTTTTTTTGGATACTTTCTTAATTTATGTTTAATACCCACAAATATTAAGTTTAATACTGAAAATGTAGTTTTGGGCGGCTTTAAGCGTTTTTACCGGCATTGTAAATCGATTGATTATTTTGATATATTATTACAATTGATAATTCACTAATTTAATATTCTATAGTTTTAAAATAAATAAGAATAAAATTTTACTATTTCATCAATAAAATCAAATAATATTACAAATTATCTTTAGGCGTGACATCTTTTTAAGTGAATTTATTTAAATTTAACCTTCTTTTAATAGTTTTATAAAAGTTTTACTTTATAATAGCAATCACTACATTTACTGTCTAATACATTTACCACTTAATTATCTTCTCTTATTGAGACTCCATTTAACTATAAAGTGTGTCACATTTATTCCCTATTTTAATATATATTTTTTTTATAAATTTAAAAGTTTTCCTAGTGGAAAATTTGCAAAGACAAATTTTTTCTTATATACTTTTAAATTTTATTTTGCTGTATTATATTTACATTATTTAAGATAATATTCAATCAAAAAAAAATAAATAAATTGTGAAACTTAACCGCCAATAGGGAATTAACCGAAATCCGAGAAGTGTGCAAAATTGTCAATTAAATAAAAGTCTTTAAAATTGATGTTATTGATCCTTAATTGATAAATCGCAGTTTTGATGTAGAATTATAAATCGATAACATCAATTTGTGTAATACTTTTAAGAATTATTAATTTATGATTTAATTCAGAGTAAATGACAAAATGAAAATACTGATAAACAACCTAACAACGGCACTACTCTAATTTTTCATAAACAACTCTCTGATTTAATTTGAATACATTAATTTTATGATTTCTTCCAATAATGTCTCAACCCAATTGCAATGAATTACATCAGATTTGATTCGTAATAGTTTCAGTAAAATTATGGTTTGGTAAGTTGATTAGATCATATTAAAATTCTTTAAAATACATTAATAAAATGAGTTAATATTCGAAAGAGGTAAAGTGAGCTAAAAAACAAAACGATATCAACTTTTGTTTTGACATATTGTGGCGCGGATAGAGTATAATCAGTGTAAAGTCCTGAAGATATAAAATTCAATTCTATCGTAGTCGGCATAAAAACTATTCATGGGAATCTCTTTCTGAACAAATGATTAAGCATTTTCATTGCCTTTAATGTTGTTGTGTCTTGGAAACCAGATTATTTTCATTCGGTATCTTTGTGACATTTGATTTAGCAACTCTTGACACTATCGCACCAGTTTTTTTTTTCTTTAGTACTTGTTTAATTAATTAGTGATTTATTAAAATAATCCGAGTAATTGAAATAGTACATTTCAATTTTTTAACCCTAAATATAAATAAAATGGCTCTACTACCACTTGACCTTTAAGTCCATAAAAATTTCTTTAAATATTATTTCATAAAAATTTCTTTAAATATTATTTAAATATTCCTTAAAAAAATGTTTATAAATCCTTTTTACTTTTTTTTTTATTAATATCACATACAAAACAATCAAATTAAGTAAAAAAAAAAAAATTGTTCTTACAATTTTGATCCTTTTTCTTGTCCTTTTTGTTTTGTATATACGATTTAGATTATTTGGCGAAAAAGATGAAATTTGTGAAATATTCGGGGTAAATGTATGCGTAAAATTATCACACTACGTAAAATTAACTCCCAAAATATTTTGTTGTTTTTTTTACGTTCTACTCTGAAGTTGCCCTTTTTATGCTTTAGAGATTTCATATCTGCTTTTCCTACGCTCTATACGTACACCATTTAAAATTTTGGTTGTGTATAGTTGATTTTTCTGGCATTCTGCTATTTGCACATCACTTATACATCGCTTTTTTTTGTTTGTGAGATGATCCGTCTTTGTAGTGTAGCGTATTTTGTTTGTTTTGTACTTCAATTGGTTTCGGTAACGAGGTATGGTTTTGTATATTGGCGAAATGTACTAATATATGGGAAAATACATGTACGATTTTAATAGTATATAATTTGTATATATTTGGAAAATATCCTGTCGTTTACTGGTTTCAGTTTCTGTTCGCCTGATATTCGGGAACACATTCAAAGAGATTGAAAACAATTACATACTTAAATAACAAAATAAATAAACAAATTTTCTGGTTAAATTTTCTTTTGTAAGAGTATAAAATTATAGTATGAACGCATACCTCTCTAAAATAAATATGTATTTAAATACATAAAGAAAATAATCATTATTATCTATATTATGAGATATTTTGCCCACTACTATTTATTTAGCCTCGTAGTATCCTGTATATGTTTAGGAGCAATAATTTTATATTTGTAGGTACAAAAAGTTTTACTAATAAGAAGTTAGACCGCAAAATTTCCAAAAGAAAGGATATTTAATTAATTCATCTTTTATACACAATTGCGATTAAAATATATCCAATGCTGTTCAAGATTCGCAATTAAAACTATGTGGTTTAAATATCATACATTATGAAATATTTGCCAGTCCGTAGTTTAATATCATTATTCAAACTTTTAGTAGATCAAAAAGTATGCAGTTACATAACAAACAACGACCTTCTGCACAGGCATGTAAACTCGGAAATGCAAGCTGTGTGCAATGTTGACAATAACATCCGTCGACTTGGAAGAACTAAGACTCAAGAGCTATTATCATAACATGTACAGGACTTATTATTAATATAATTAATTTTACTCATTTGCTATATTTGCAGGAACTGTTAACAAGCGGGATATGAATAAAATTGGAAATTCTATTTCATAATCGGGCATTGGCGGAAAACAGGCTGTAGGTTCTTGGATTGACATTCTTTTCAGGCTACGAGTAGGTTTTTAAATACAGTATGAGTATACTCTTCTAAAGCACACAGGAAATAAATGTCGCTAACATGCATTTCATGGGGAAGTTATAAAAGTTATCATTGCAGTCATATCTCTAAAGACCCGATGGAATTTATACAAGGATAATTGATGGCAATGGCAACCAATAGCAAGTAAGTAGTAGTTAACAATAAATAGTTTTAAATTAAATAAAATGATTTTAATTTACTTTTATTGATGAAAACTATATCGTTTAAATAAATAAAATATTGATTTTAAGAATATTTTCAAAAAATTTAGTTTTAAAAAGTATTTTTTTTTTTATTGCCACAAATAATCGCATTATCCAAAACCTTTGATAAAGTTCATTTCATTTTTATGAAATAAATTATTGTTATCCATATATGTACATATATGAAACTTGTTGTTAGTTATCCTTACACTACATTATCCCCTCCGTTTGATTTGTTTTCAGTAAATGATATACAAAATTTATATTAATGGAATATATACTAGTCGTAGTTCGTAGTCGGCATTAATACTTCACATAAAGGGATACCGAAAAAATGTATTAATTTGGGAATGATAGTTTTTGAGTTGTGTAATTTTTGGAATTTTTGATAGGATGGCTTTTAACTAACTAACAATATTAATTAATGCAAGAAATATAAAAATATCAACATTTTTATAGTTGTGCTTGCAAAAAGGATACGCCATAAAAATTGTATTTACCACAATTACGCATTATCGGTTAATAGATTTCAACTTTTTCTTTGTATACTAAACAAAAATATCCTATATTTTCATATCCTTAACATATTTCAATAGTTTTTTTTACAAACCAAAAAATAATTGGTTTTGATTCAGTAAAAAAATATTTTTCATATATACTTTTAAAAATATATTTCATTTCTTGAGAAACTATAAAGGACTCTAACTGCAATATAAATCTGTAAGGACATTATATTTATTTTTGTATCATTCTTCGCTTATTCTTCCATTTCTACACATTTTTTTTATAGTAATAAAAAAAAACGGTATTCTAGAATTTTATACTCTTTTCTATCCTTTATATAGCTTCTATATCCTTATAAATTTATGTATTGTATATATTAAAAAAAAATACTTAAAATAATAATATTATTTGTTGTTTGTTTCAACAATTTCCTTGGATAACAAAATTTATTTAACTATAGAATTTTGTCATGTTTATTATAAATAAAATGATTATCCTTGGGATACTTTATGATAATTAATTATCCATAATTTAGAAAATTATACCAGAAATTATGTGAAACTTAAGTTAAATGGCATTGTGGCACGCACCAAAAAATTATTATTAATTTACTAAATATAAAATAAAGGACATTTCACAGTATAAAATTTATGTAAAAAGTTTTAAGAATTTTTTTAATTGGTTTTTGATTCAGTAGAATTTTCAATTAAATAGAATTAAATTTGAATATTATTTTACTATGTATAATATTTTTATGTCATATAAATTATTAAAAAGTATAATTATTTCAAAACTTTTTATTTATCATAATTCAGCGTAAACTATATATCCAGTGAATTGAGCAAAAACAATTTTCCGAAAGCATAATTAATCGAATACACAAAATAGATTGAAAGTAAATTTGTTGAATACAGAAATTCATCAATGGTAAATTTAGAAAACCAAAAAATCATAATTTACTGGATCAAAATGTAAAAATTCTGATAAATTTACATTCGGTCAGTGGTGTAACTGAAATTGATTTTTGATGTATTCGCGTAATAGTTCATTCGATCAAGTGTATAATATAGAAACTGTTATACTGCCATAGCAGTATAACATTTACCTTAAATGTAGTATAATAATTTCCGTATAACAGTTTGTGTAACTGTTATACTTACTAGTTAGGGTAAGTATTATGTTATACTTACTAGTTAAATGTAATTAAAGCTACGCGCTTTGGAAACATTAAAAATCCACTGGGGGGCATTGTGCAATGCTGGTGGATTTGTGTAAGCATATTGGCACTTTTATAAAACTATTTTATAGAATTTACCATTTTCTATAATATTTGTTCTATATTTATTCTGTAGACTGCGTGCCCTATGAAACATTATCAATAGTTTGTTAATATTCTAACTTAATAAAACAATATTGTCACTCTAAAAAGACTATAATTATGAAAGTGCTGTGCAATTGTATCGGCTGAGCAGGCTTATTTCATAGTACGAAGTTTTTAATTTAAGAAATTTAATACAGAAAAAATTATTTTCCCTTTGATGTTTAATGTTGACATAATTTACCATAATATTTTTTATTGGCTTTGTTGACAAAACTTTTTATTTTTTTTTTATGTTTCTGAATATGAAAATAAGTATCTGTCTAATTTACCGAACAGTTAAACGAATTAATGGAAAACAATTAATCGAATTCAAAATTAAGATTTGCTGAAAACCGAAATTAATAATGTACAAATTTAGAAAAACAAAAAATCATGATTTACAAAATGGAAAATTCTAATTTACAAGTACGTCAGTACGATACTCTTTTTCCACTAAATTTATACTTTCGATCAGAGGTATATTTAATAAATTTAATTTAGGGTCAATTATGCTACAAGGTGTCCCAGGTAAACTGCATGCCGTCCTAATCCATCTATAAAAACAGTCAGTTTTCTAGTGGTTGTTTAAATTATATCGTGGTGGAAATTCGAACAATTATGAATTCGGTCAATTAGCCGCAAATAATAAAAATTGTAGATATACAAATATATGTAATTTAAAACATTATAGAAAGTTTACATAAATTACATTTTACTAGTATAATGACAAATCTATCAGTAAATAGTGAAAATCACAATAAAAAAAAAAGACGAGAAGCTTTACAATTCTTGAGCATAAAAATATTATGTTTATTGTGTTTTATGTTTTATAAATTTCTTTCTTTTATGTTTAGTTGAAAATTATCACAATTTTATTTTTGTTTATTTTCTGTACAAGAAGTACAATTGTCGCGGTTTTTTAATTATTTGTTAACCGCATATCTATTTACGGTAGTATTACATATTTCAACTGGTATAAAAACATAAAAGTGAATGAAAAGTAAAATTTTATGAAAATTTAAATAGAAAGAAATTTTTTCGTAAATTTTAGAATATAAAAAGATTTTAATGATAATCCAAATCACTGTAATTATTTACTGAGTTTCCAGACACTAATTAATAGCAAAAATGTTGAATTACAAATTATGACCATTAATGTTAATGAAATATTGACAACCGAAACAAAGCTTAATGGAAAACACTAAATCCATTCTTAATGTATCTATAACACAGAACTGATTAACAATTATCGTAATCACTGTATCATATTCCAAAAATTACTCAGTTTCCAGATTATTGGTCCTGGAATGGAAAAGTTTCTATTTTTCCAAAATCCTTCAAAATTTCGTCTTTTTGACGACTATTAACCTTTTTCTTGTACTAATACTGACCTTCAATCGAAAGTTCGTTGTATGGTAAACTTATACTTCTTAAATTTATTTACTCAAATTACAAGGTTTCAATATATTTATTGGAAATTCATTGTTGGTGGTCCTTCCAAAAAAAAAAACGTAAATTATAATTTTTTATAGTTTGTATTTGTGTTTTATACAAGTTTGTATTTTTTGTAAATTTCCAAAAAAAAAATCGAACAGAAAAATGTCTACAAAAGGTCATAATAATCTTATAAATTTTAATATCATAGTTTTTCGTTACAAAAATCTTTCTTATACGTTCTATCTCGTAACTTTTATTGCCAATAAAAAACTTAAAACTTCAAATTTTTTTTTTTTTCGTAAATAATTATATTAATAAAAAATTTACAAATTTGAACCTTTTAAAGATAAAAAAAATTGCTTGCAAACTTCCCATTTTAGTAAACTAAGTCCATGAAAAGAAAAACGAAATTTGATTTCGCAATCCATATAAAACTAAAAATTTTGCTGGTTAAACGTTTATTAAGAAAAATATTAATTTTTGTAATCCTTGGGATTTTAAATTAACATCGCTTTTCAGTTTAGCTAGAAAGATCACATGTTAATGCTAAATGATACCAATAATAAGCTACGATATTTACCCCGCAGGTATACCTTAATTTTGCCAAAACAACTGTATCGTCTTATGAAGTCGTTCACTTCATAAATCTGTCGTTATCAAATATCAGGATTTTTGACAAATTGATAATTCTCTGTGATGCTTAAGTCTACTACTCTTAACACAGAAATTATTTTAATAATATCTACCGCTGTGAATTATACAGAATAAATAGTTTGTCAGTCATGACTGGACACGAAATATAAACCTTACATTTCATCTATGTTCACAGATAATAAAACTCATACTTAATTGTTACTTGTAGCTAAATAGGTCCATATCACCAGTTGCCAATTAAAAATTTGATTCACACTAATCTTTTTATTCTATATGTGATATTAGTTTCTATCTATGTAAAATGTCTTGTTGGTGTACTGATATTGAATAGCATTTGGGAAAAGTTTTTTACATTTCGAGCTGTAAATAAATATATGGAGCTACTTTTTGCTTATAGAATAATTTTAATTCTTCTTTTCGCAGTTATTCCAAAGATATAAACTAAAATAAAAATTCTTATTTCTGGAAAAAAAAAATTATTTTATTATTATATCTTCAAAAATTCAGAAAATGAATCTAAAGAAGAGTATAATAAAAACAAACCTGCAATTATTTTACATAAAGTTTGAAAAAAAAAATATTTCCTTCACGTTAATGGGCTTCTAAATAAGCTTCTAAAAAAAATTGTGCAAGAGAAAAGACACAAGTAAAATTAAATTAAAAGATTATCTTTGGTTAGTGAGTGCTAAATGACAAAAAATCGAAGACTGTCACTAGAAAATTTCTGTAATACCTTTTAAAGGTTTCTTAATGAAAAATGGGTAAAGATACATCAAGAGTTTAAAGAGTAAAATATAAAATATTATGCTCAAATCCATTCCATAATCTTTAAGTTCTGTCATTCTGTAGTATAATCTGGAGCACATCTTTAAATATAAAGTAAAATTTATCGGTTATTATTTGCACTGTGTCTCTCTCTTATGAAAATCAACAATGTATGACTTCTGTAATGGTTCATGGGTAATTTTAAATGTGTATCAAAAATATCTGAGTGATTATTATTCGTTGTTGTCTCAATAAGTTTGTTATGTTTCTTTATAAAGCATATTCGACTTAGATAGCCATAAGATGCCATTTTAATACAGTTTATACTGGACATTTTTTGTATTTTAAAGAGTAAATATTAAGAATCCAACTCTAATTCAAATTTTAAAAACTTATCTAAGGAATCCTTTATTGATATACTACTATACTGCAATTCTTCACAAAAGGATAATTTAGACTTCCGTGTGTCATAAGGATAAATGTCATAACGCCATAATGACTTTAATGAGTTTAAGGCCATTGACGCCAATATGTCTTTAAGAATCACCCAAGTGAGTCGTGCTGAACTCATTCTGAATAGGTAAATAAAATATTATAGATTTATGTATTTTGTTTTTCTGTCTATGTTTAGTTATTGCCCAAATTAACTGATTTAATACTACCGAGTTATGGCCATATGACTTTAAAAGTCACCACAAAGACTCTTAAAGCCAGATTTGTACAAATAACACATATGCCTTTAAGACTCACTCGAAAGGTTCATAAAGCCATTGATAGAATGAATCTTAATTCCATATATTGGTAAATTTTAGAAACTTATCTAAGGAAACTTAATGACGAATGTAGCCTCCAAACTTACTCAAATGGGTCATAACATAACACCATTATGCCCTTATGACACGGCACCCTAATTAAGTTTTTTTTGTCAAATATTGAAACGGATCTTTAATATTTGACGTCAGTCTATGTTGTATAAATTTATGTTATTTTCATCTGTATACAAGGTCGCGATATTTTCAAATTTATATGTACATATATAAGTAAATTGATGCCATAACCCCAATTTTTTTTTTATTTGTAATTTTTTTAAAAAAAAATCGAATTTTTTATATTATAACAAATTAAAATTTAATAAAAGAACCCCAGGTAAATTTTGTTATTGTATATATTATTAATATTTATGTACTAAATTTACCATAATAATTAAATTGTATCTTTATTGCACACAAGGTCATTCTTGTCTATTTTCAAGATTTGGAAATTATGCTGAACTAGAGAAGCAAAAAAAAAAGTTAAAGCTCTAAAATTCGTTCTTCTATTATTTATTCTTAAAATTAAACCACATAATAATATTAAAATCCAATAATTAATAATTTATTAAAATAAATAAATAATCAAAATTTTCAATATTTCCTCTAATCGTACTAATAATTCAATAATATTTTCGGTATTACAATATTGGCGTTGATGATTTCTGTGTATGATTCGGTGTTTTGGCTTGTGTTTGTTGTTTTGAGGCTTTCAAAAACAACATTTTATTTAGTAAAAAAAACAAACAATTTGCGATGTCGAATGGCTCAAGCCAAAAAAAAAAAAACATCACAACATTGAATTATATAAAAATATAGATACACACGGAAAGTAAAAGTTGGCTACCTTGAGATTATCTACATCTACAACATATAAACAACAACAAAAATTTATGTTGTTTGTGATTTTTGTAGTAAATTTTAAAAATTTATTATTAGTACTTGACGTATAATTAAGTATAATTTGACAGTGTAAAAACAGTGAAAATACTATGGCGGCATTACAATGTTTTCCCAATTATATAATACATAAAAATCATAATTAAATGAAATATCAAAAAAAATAATCAATGACTGCGTGCAAATGTTACTTTCGAATAGTTTATTATTGGTAGTGTAATGGAAATTTCTATAATTTTAATTCCAGGAATTTCGATGTCTTAGATAGATCTTTATTTTATCATTCACATTTTATGATTTAGCTATAAGCTAAGGGTAAATTTTGATTGAGAAATCAATTAAAATTAAGTTGCAGTATTAAGAAACGCAATAATTTTGTTCACCTTAAGGTGGCATTGCGAATCCTATTAGAAACAACATTGATTAGAGTTGCATTAGAAAATCTTTTAAACGTTTTCAGCTAATGATTCTTGATCGAATTTATTAGAAAACTCATTGTCAGAAAATTACATAATAATAATATCAAAGAAGTTATGAGCTATGATTAGATCAGCATTTATTAGTGATTGTATTCTTCGGTTAATAAGCTGAAAATTTGAATCAACTCACAATTCTGATATAAAAGCTAATTTATATCAGATTTATTTTAAATATTGTTACTTAATTACAATTAGAAAGTTTGAAATAAATATAATTTCTTGGAATATAATTCGTCGGTTCAGTATTAGTTTGCCGTATACGCCAAATTGGTAATTTCAACCTAATAGGTAAACTATAGGTTTTTCTGCTATCCCTTTTTTAATATTTGTAACGATATCACTTTTTGTCATATTCCCCATTAATTTTCATATTGGGATTGTCGTACGTGAATGAACAAAAATAAAATTGTTCTTAAGTTGGTCTATACGAGAACCCCATTCTGTGGTAAATAAGCAATAATTATATAATTAATTGGGTCGGTAACCTAAACTATGCAATTTAAGAAAGCTAATAAATCAGCTTATACTTTTGACGCAAAATTTAGAAGATCCTATTGCACCATTTTTTTTTCTGTGATTGTTTTAACATTAAAATGCATTTTCCTGAGTTTGTACAAATGGCGCGTACGACACACTAACACTGATTCGACGAATTATATTTCTAATAAAAATAATAATCGCAATATTATTTTATTGTCATATTTATGATGCCAATCGGTAATTTATAATTGTTATAAAATTGTTATATATAACAAAATCAACTAACATAAATTGACATTGACAATTCCACAAAATCAATTAACTAAAAGTTTACTATTTTTGAAATTCTAGAAAATTGCAATGAAATTAAAAATTTTATAAAAATATTCATATTAAATTAAATTCTTAGAATAAACATTTATAATTCCCATAAGTTAGAAACTATTTAGAAATGAAATAAATGAGTCTATAGGCTAATTCACTA
This sequence comes from Rhamphomyia laevipes, assembly GCA_963920725.1. NCBI lineage: Eukaryota > Metazoa > Arthropoda > Insecta > Diptera > Empididae > Rhamphomyia > Rhamphomyia laevipes. The sequence goes on along the minus strand of OY987256.1, from coordinate 9,666,953 downwards.
CAAATCGTCACAGTAAATTAGTATTACAGCGAATTTTACATCACAGTGAATTGAACTGTCAAAAGCAAATTAGTGGACTTATTGGTAATATTTCAGGGTCATTTTCGAACCCATTAAAAATTTAGATAATGAATACCAAAAAGTTTCAAATTGCCGATTTGTATCCCGATTTTTAAAATTGTTTTTCGATTTAAAACATTCAGAGTATTGCTAGAATTTTGCACCAGCACCAATGATTTTTCTATAATTCTGATATTATATCAAAATCAATAAAAATATCCTTAAATAAATTCAAAATATTCCCATATATATAATAAATGTGTGTACCATAATAGAATATACAAACAAGTAAAATTACTTTATTGGTTATTTTTTTACTATGTTCTTTCAATAATTTTATATTTACCTTTTCGTATAGATTTTTATATTTCTCATACAAATAGCAAAAACAAAAACTAAATCCTTCGTATTTGTTTTAGTGATTCCTTTTTGTTCAAAAAAATAAAAAATTCTTCATTCGTTTGTATATACGAAACATGTAATACTAAATGTTCCAACATTTATTCTAGTATAAAATAATCGGTTAATATATTTCCTACATGGGTAAAAGACGAGGTCCTTAGGGAGACAAAACAAAAACATATATTATTTTATTGTATAAATTTTGGTAAGCCAACAACAAATATATATATACACACATCCATGAATATATATTTGCAAAAAAAGGATATATATTTATCAATATAATAGAAGTTTACCCATCAAAACTATGTTTTCTTTGTCCACCCATAATTTAATCCCGTCTTCCGCCTTCTTTTTTTCAACTAATTAACTATAATATATGAAAGTAACCTTGTAAAACTAACAATTTTTATTTATACGGAATATATCCTGAATTTACCTTGAAAATTACAAAAATAACTCAATGCAGAGCAAAACTATTTGTACATTAGTTTTATAGTAATAGGGTCTTTGTATGTTTTCCATACACTTCCAAATTATAAAATTATAAATAAAAACTTTGAAATGAATTTATCGGCATTTGGTCTATGAAATAAATAACATTAGTGCATCGTTTGCTACTTATTTACCTCTCTAACGTAGGGTCTGACAACATTTTTGTGAACATTTAAAAAATTCAATTATATTTGTAAAGTGCAACGTCGTTCATCGTAAAAACTGGTCTGTATTTTATTATCGTGCTGCGAAGAACCGAGCGAAAAGGCATCAACTAAATAACCCACTTCATTTGCAAGTGTCCGGCACTGGCTAGGCCCAGGTTCTATTCGCTTGGCAGCCTTTCTTTCAACGACCTCAGCGATCTTGCATCGAAATGGCCCACATAAACCGTCACTTTAAGCAACCAACCAACCATTTTATTATCCTTATCATTATTTTTTGTAAACCAAGTCTAATATCAATTTTTGATGTTGAAATAAAACATTTTTTTACGAAGCAAATGCGTTTTCTAAGAGGCCAGAATGTTAAATTATGGATAACCTTTTCATTGAAGGGTCAAGAAGATAGTGCATTAATATTCTATCATATTTAGTTGCATTAAAATAAAAATTAAATGAAAAATCCTTTTAGCAGTTGATCTATGTATTTATGTCAGCAACATTCTGATATCAAACTGTTGAAATGGAATTTATGTCAACAATAATGGTTAAGACGGACAATAATTATTTAACCAATGGACTGACAAACGGACAGACAAAAATCGTTAAAAGATTATTAACAAAAAAACAAATATAATAAAAGAATGATTTTTTTTATTGGGGATGGACTATTCTGACAAAGGGGTTTAATATATCTCTGTTAAAGGTGATTGGGAAAAATTTATTTAACAAAATAAAATATTTTCCGGTATGGTATTTTGCACAGATAATACTATACACACCATAATATTAATATAATAATGATATTTTCATGAGAAGGAAAATTTACAAATAAAACCAAAAATATTTGATAAAGGCGAGAGAAACAATGTACGGAAATTTTTGTGTGCGCGGATTCAGAAAATTGTGTAAACATAAAAAACGATATGTTCAACATTTTATTATTCGTCCTTGTTTTTTTTTTTTTATGTTCTGGCATTTTGTAATACTTAATGTACAGATAATACATAAAGATACAAATATATTTATATTTTGCAAAAGGATATATTTTTTAGTCAAAGGATGTATTATATTTTTTTAATATTGGCCCATTGATTCTTCTATATATTTTTGTTGATGGTGATATGTTTTTTTGATGAGTATAGAAGAATTTCTATATAGTTCGTCATATCACTTAATCTAATTGAATTTTCTTTTTTTTCATTATTTTTAATACATATTGATTCAATATTGTTTTGTTTTTGTTAACAAGGATTTGATTGGAAGTGTTAAAATTAAGTATATAAATTGAAATTGATTAAATTAAAGTTTTAAAATTAATTAATTTACAATTGCAATAATAATATTTTATATAAAATTAACTTATAATATTAAAAATATTATAAATTTATTATTTAGTTGATGCCTTTTCATTTGAATTATTTAAAATCACTAACAATGCAGTAATAGACTTAGCTATGGTAAGATTGCAGCTTGATAAAACTTCAAATAACTTCTCGGATAATGTTTAGGAATCCAAATTGCTACTGAATGAGTTTTAGCTACTATATCCACTACTGAATTATTGAATTTCCAATATAAATATGCATCTAATTAAGACAAAGCTGAATAGTTTCTTGAAATACAATTGCAATAATTGTAATACATTTAATTATAAAATTTATTTCAATATTAATTATATCCTAATTTTTTATATATGTACTTAAACTAAATCAACAAAAAAGTCCTTTACCCAAATACAATATCAGCTAGTGAATTTAAATGTTTGTTTCAATATTTTGTATACCTCTGAGTAAATAATGTACTTTTATTGCACCTGGCATTCTGAATATTATGTAGGATATATAATTTTTTTTTGTTGGTTGTATAAAGGAAATTAATTCACTATCCTTTTACTATTGAGTTAAAGTATTTTGAATGTAAAGGTATTTTCAGTGACTGTATGTAAAAAGTATGCTTGACAAAATTTGAATTAATCTTTTAAAAATATTCAATTCATTTTTGCAGAGTATTTTTTATAAATATACGAGAGTCATACAACTAAATTTCAACTATAATTTATATTACTAATAAAATTATCCTTGCTGTGTCACAAAAAAAAAAAACAGATAAAAAGGTAGAAAGAGAGAGCAAAAAGTATATCATGATATATTTCATTGCTATACGAATAGGTGTACAGTATAATTATACAGAATGCATTGCAGAACATATTGTAATGTGATACTAAATGGGTATATGTATATGTACAGTAAAATGTTATTTATTATTTCCGAATAGCATTAGATGGTCAATATGGGTTTTTTTTTATGATAATGGAATTGATAATAAGTTGAAAATGTACAATAAACTATGAAGCTTGACCTAGATTAGATTAAAATAGATTAAGTTTTGTGGTAGGTCCAGATTGTCCCAAATCAGTACGAGCAGTATGTGCCAATTATGATGTACGCCTAAGTTTAAATCCGCATTTGTACTTTGTACTTTCAAAGGAGTACTGTTAGCTTTTACGTGTGTTCAACGACAGTTCCATTAGGTTCATAAAGCCGAATCCAAAGTGACCAAGTCTGGATCAAGATATAAGATGTGCTCTGCCGATTCCACTTTGTATTCTCGCATTCTAAAGACATTGTTTGGAGCTAGCCTCATTATGTGTAGATGTTTTTTCAGGTTGTACAATCCAGTGCTTATACATTTATGATATCGTCTACAATTTATTTTCTAATTCTGCAGTGGCTCGTGGATACCGCACATAATGGTATTGAATTGGTGAATATTAGTTCGGATCCTTTTCTTTCAATTGAAGCCGCTGCCACATTTCCTTCAATTCCCAAATATCCTGGGAACGAAATGGGTGTATTGTGACTCCGTTCGAGTTGGACAGGATGATTAGTGTTTGAAGGCAGTTACAGACAAGTTTAAAGCGGATTAAGTAGGAGTTTAAATAAAAGTGCTGTATATATTATAAATTCTTTGATAAAACCATCTCAAGGGGAAGTTCATAACCTTTCTATTATTGGTATAGATTAGATTACAATTCGGTCTACGACTATACGTGAGTGAGTCAATTTGCTCCAATTATAAACCTCAACTAATCGAGAGCTCTTATAGAAATTTATAATAATAGCACTGATGAAAATATCATTTTAATCAGTCCTTATTGCTTTGCAGAATTGTAGTTTCCCAGATGTAAAGAAGCCACAGGGAAGGCGCAGGGAAACTAAATTCTACAAAGCCATAAGGACTGATGAAAATGATATTTTCATCAGTGCTATTATTATAAATTTCTATAAGAGCTCTCGATTGTAAAAAGATTATTCAATTTGTAATATTAAGTAACTAAGGGTATGAAGTTTTGGAATCATGAAAACTTGACACACAGGTTCAATTAGTAATGAACTGTTGTTTTTTTGTACTTGTCAATTTAATACTAAGCTATCTTCTTATTATAACCACAATTTACAATATTATTAAAAAATTACATTAAATCTAATGAATTTTGTAGATGCATCTCATTATAGAAAATATAGTCAATTTTAATGATTTTCTGTTCGCTCATTTTGAGCTATTAAAATAAGATAATTTTTAATCAAATTAACTGTATTTTCTAATTTTACAAATTTTACAATAGCTACTAAAAAAATCTTCTTATATTTTTCAAATTATATTAGCCTTTTTACACAATTACTCTTACAGAAAAAAAAACCACCGCAATATATTTATTATTTCCAATTATTTATGGCATATATGTAGATATTTTTTTCATGTTTTCTTCTTATTTCATAAAAATTTTTGTTTTTCATTTTTTTACCTGGTGTGCGCTTCTACAATTCTACATATATAATTTATATTAAAAAAAAAAAAGGTAAAAATTCTACCGTTCCAGGTGCTCTTTGAATCACGCATATTTATAATTTTTACTGAATTATATACGACATTAAATTCTATCGTGTAACACACATAACATTTAAATGGATTTTGACTTTTTCTGTATAGCTAGCTAGCTACATATAAAATAAATGATTGTGAATTTTCTTAGCATTTTAGGTGCTGTTTTTTAACTGATCCCCATAAATGAGGAGAATGAACTCGGAAGAAATAAATAGTAATAAAATTTTTGTAAATATAATAATAAATTTTAATTTTTTATGATTCAAAAAATTAGTACATTTTATTTTTTTATTAATGATTTTTGATTTTTATATATTTTTGGTAAATTATTTTGATGATATTAATGTTAAACGGAAAGTTATTTAATACGTGAGTAACTTTTATTTTCCCATTTTATTTAGATATACATAAAAACAATTAAACTGTCTATACATTGTACAATCTAGTTGTCAACGTATTGTTAACCGTGTTGTAAATATTCATTACAAATATTTCAATTTGTTTTACATTCGATATTACAACCATCAAAAATTTGTGTCAAATGGTCAAAAAAAATAATTATCTAATAAAAATTTGATTGAAAAATGATTAGAATTCAATATTATTTCAATAAATAACAAAAATTGATAACATGAACATATAAAAATATGTTTTTCTTAAAATTAAACGTCAAGAAACGTATTTTTTGTTGTACAACAACTTACCCACACATTATAGAAACATATAAATTAAAATATTGTTCTAATATTTCGTCAACCGATTTGTCAACTGTCAAAATTTTTGGCAACGTGTTGTAAACTTGCTAGCAAACGATACAGTTTGTTCAATGTTGCAATTAAACACGTTAATAAACATGTTGTATAGTGCATGGGCAGATTCATTATTTAGTTCGTTTTTGTCAATTTTGTCAGTTATGTCGTTATATTTTTTACTATGTAAAGTAATTTAGATGAATGCAAATAATATTTATATTGGCAATGGCAATGTACCTTTAAAATGAAAGGAATAAAATTAATCTTACAATAATTTCAAAAAAAAATTAATTATACAAAACTATTTTTCTTAAATATTCCTTAATCCCTAATATTTTCTCTCTCATGGTGTACCTGTAAAATTTGCTATTCTTTTCATACGTATTTAATTCTCATAAGAAAAGAAATCACTTACAAAACTGAATATCTCAAAATCAGGCTTTAAAAAAGGAATTTTAATAAAATTTGATGTAAATTTAATATTTTTAAACTTATTAGCCTTAATTATTTTTATCCTTGACCAACATTAAAAAATTTATTTCTTATTTTAGGTTATGACCTATAAATTTCCGTTCTTATTGCTTTAACAAATTATCTTAGAAAGGATTTCTAATAAAGTTGACCTTAATTTATCATAAAAATATTTTCTATAAAACTTATTACTAATATAAATTAGCACTGTTATAATCCTTAAGGTATCAATTATTTTCAATAATAAAAAAAAAAAAATGAAATCATCTTCTTATTAAAATATATAATTTATTAATCCTTAAGGATAAATATATAAATCAAATAAATTTTTATTGGCTTTAAGGGATTATTGCTATATATATTAAAATTGTAAGGTTTATAAAATGAAATTTATGTAATGTTGAAATATTTATTAACTGATGTTTAGAGACCTACAAATTTGTAGAAATAAAATTTTTATTTTAATCATTCACAAAAATAGTACTATAATATTTTAGTCTTAAGTTTAAAGGATTTGTCTATTAAAGTCATATATTTATATATTAATTAGCCTGAAATTATTTTAATGCTTAATCAATTATGTAATAATACTAGTTTGACTTGCCTTTAAGATTTAAGTATAAATTATTTAGTAAGGTGAGTCTTGAACCAAGTTAAATCAAAACATGAATGCTTAACTTACCATAATAAAGTTAGTGAGGGGAACAGGATAATACTATCATGGATTCCAACTCATATAGGATTCGAAGAAAATGAAGAAGCGCATCTTTTGGGAAACAAGGTGTAGGTGAGACATTTATAGGACCGGAACCGTTCTGCGAAGTATATCTGTTACCTCAAGTATCATCAAAATGACCAACCAGCGCGATGATATCGAAACTATTGGAGTAGGCGAGTAGGTATAAAGGCAGTCAAAGATGTTCGTTCATAATTAGTCTTTTTTTGAATGGACGATGTTAGTATGAACGAACATCTTTGACTGTCTCATATCAGCTCGCCTATTTTAATATAGTTTTGTTTGGGATCGCGCTGTTTGATCGGAAAATGCTTGGAATGAATATGAAAAATGTCAGAACATTTGGTGGGCTTCCTTACAGGATACTGGATAGTCGAAAAACATCAGAAGACCAACTGGGTGGATTCTGTGAAGACAAGTGTTGTCATGTTTTATCGATAGTACAGGGACGCATAATCACAATGGCCGCAGTGATTAGGTTTGTTAACCATCAGTTGGAAAATTTCGTGGCTTATCATAAAATTTGTAATTTTAAAAGCTAAATAATTATTATGATAGTGTAAGCTGTGAGCATTAGAAATAGGAGAAAATAAAACAAAATATGCTAGACCGCAATCTAGAATTTCAACTATAGAAAGTTGGCGCACAATTTAACTTAATTTCTAGCAGTATGTTTTTAAAGATTTAATTATTTGTGTTGCCAAAATATTTGAAAACATTCGTACAGATACAAAAATTAATTATATTAATTTAATTTTTATAGTAAAATTCGCAATGCTTAATAAACATTATAAATATGCTGAAGATATGATGTCTATTTATGCTGCATAATAATAAGTATATAACTTGTAATGTTATCTGATGCACAACAAACAATATAACATAAAGATATCGAAATGAACTTGTATAGTAGTAGCATAAATACTTAATAGCTTCTTTTTGTTGTTGTTGTTGATAAAATTACGTTTGCATTTATTATTTTCTATTTTCTTGTGATTATTTTCTCTCGTTGAGCAGAAAAATGACATAAAGCTATAATAAATTATAATATTATTAGCATTTAAATATTATATTTACATTATTATTAGTACATATATACATAAATATATATAGTTGTAAGTAGTTTAGTAAAGATGATAATAATTTATAAAAATGTGAACAATATTTTTATAGGTACATTTTTCCTGGGCTTTTTTTGTGGAAAATAGAAAATTTGTAAACACTCCATACATTTTTGGAGATTTCTAAGATTTTTAAAAATATTAAATAACTTTAGAATAAAAATATTATATTTATTAAGCAAATCTTTAAAATTAATGCTAAGATTTATAAAACAAAAAGCTTCATATAAACGTTTCTGATTTGTAATCCATTTATATTTTGATATCAATTTTCGACAGTTGTACTTCAGCACCATAAAATTAATTACAATTAATTACAACATGCATCAAGTTAAACTGCAGCGGGTAAAATTTTAAATAAAGTTGTCAAATAAAATTTAAAGCAAATTAAATTTTAATCAAAACAAATAATATTGGCCTCCAAGACGTCAATTGTTGTTGGTGTATCAGCATAAACCAATGACTTCACGTAGCCCCACAGTTGCGGTCGCCGTTAGGCAGCTAACCCCGTCCTGTAGAAACTATACATCTCTTTCGGATCAATACCATCCATATTTTCAGAAAAATCACCAAACAGTGCATTTTTCTGGATGTAATGGAGTCTGTAGGGTCTTTTGTGGATTGGTATCACTCCATATACGACAATTTTGCTAATTAGCAAACCCGTTAAGCCAAAAATGAGCCTCATTGCTGAGCGCCATAAAAATCATTAAGTCGTCTATAAGTTGTGTAAATCGAGGACTGATTTTCAAAGTAATTTGTGTATTATGGTAGCGTTGTTTAAGCCAGAGTATATTAATCACAAATGTCAAAAAGTGAGCCCGGTATGACAGTTTATTTGACAGCTTTATCATTTGTCATTAATAAAAATAACTCTAATTTAATATACAGAATCAAAATAAATTACATTACGATTACAGCAAAAATTTCATCACTTATTCTAAAGTTATATATAAAATTCAATTTTCTTATTTCTAAATTACAAAGAATGAATAACTTTAAGCTTTTAAAAAAAAGTTGAAACGTCATTCCAATATCTACAAAAAAAAATATCTATAAAATAAATAAATAAAAAATTACGAAGGTCATCCATGTTGTTAGCACGAGGTTATAAAAATACTTGTTAAGTTTATGTTATTCTGTTTTTTTTATATACATAATAAGAAAATTTTCCCGAGACTGAAAATTATTATAATTTTTGTTTGCATAATTTAATTTCAATCTAATTTTAATGTGAAAGTTCAATGACAAAAAAGTATAGCGATGCTAAAGAAAAACAGCTTTTATCAACTAAAAATGTATTGAAAGTCATGAACAACAAACTGTAATTTTCTATCAAAACACTGTCATACATATACAACTTTATTATTATTAACACCCCGACGCCCCTACCCCATCTATTTTAACCTTGAAAATATTGTCATTGTTTGATTTTTTTTTTTGTTTTATTGAAAAAGGAAAATGCGCGCCAATTTCTCCAATATTTTCTGTTGTACTACGTAGTATTTTTGCTACACACCGTAACGTTTTATGTATTTCTATAATTCAAGAATAAATTAATGGCAATAAATTATGATGTTGACACAAAGGTCAATAAATTATCTTAAATATGGCAGAAATTTAATATGAAGAGTGTTAGAAAAACAGCTTTAATGAGAATTTGTGTAAATTGAAGTAAAATCAAAATTGCTCAGAGAGATACACATAGCAGCTAATTTTCTTTCGGTAAATAACAGCCTACTAAATAAACCTTTTTTAATTTACGTATAGTGAATTTTTTGTAAAGAAATTTCTCTATTCCGTACATATGACAAATGACACACATAGCCTTATGGACCGTCCAAGGATGAATTTTTATTGTTTTTATTTACGCTATTATTAATTAATAGTATAAGATGTTCGTAAGCCGAACACTCAACTTAAATTGTGGAGGTCAAAATGATGTTATCGGCCATTTTCTGTATCATTTATGTTTCCGTCTTATGGAACGTGTGTATCTGCCTCGTTTATGCTTGGATTGTTTTAGTTGGAGTCAAACTGTTGTGGAACCCAATCGGGTGATTTAATCAAATTAAGTTGGTATTTCAAATGAAAGTAACTTTAAAGGCGTAAAATTGTCATTGTGAATTTGTCTATCTCCCATTCATCCCAGATAAATTAGGTAAACAATTTTTTTTGTGTTTATCAAAACAAAATCACGCGCGCAATTATCACACTAATTTCACCTTTGAGTTTGTAAACAAAATATTTTTTGTATTGAACACTTATTCCTCCTTTATCATACTAATATACTTCTCTCTCTCTTTTCACGAATCGTCAAATATATAATTAGCTCATTAGCTAATATCAGATTAGATCAGAATTGTAATTAGTATCACACTCACACTCCGCTCCTAATATTCAAAAATAAAATAATGAGAAAATCATTTGCTCTATTTCGTTATCATCCATAAATAGCTCTGTAAAAAATGTACAGAGTAAGAAAGCATGAAAAATTAATTATTCACGGAATAGTCTTAATAAATTGCAAGCTTTTAAAGCATTTATAAATTGTAAATTAATTAATATTTATTGTTATAATAAACAGATAAGCAGCGCAACACTTAAAAAGCAAGCCAAAGATTAAAATATGCTATTTTTGGCCTCATTAAGCTAGAACTGATATGTATTAGCTATAACAGAAACAAACTTTCTTTCAAAAATGCTCTTCAAAAATTTTGACCTTGTAAATATATAACAAAAATTAAAAGCTTTTTTTTTTGTGTCACGCGATTTTATTGAGCTTATTGGGAAAAATATTTAATGTTGTTTTTCTTTTGGCAAGAAAAATCAATTTTTTTTTTATCTAGATCAATTTTCTGAAAAACTATATTTCTTTTCAGATTTACTAATTAATAACCAATTCAATTTAAAATGAAAATCATATTAATTTTATTTATTTTAACATATTTATCAAAAATCATACTTCAAACTATAAAAAATACTCCCTCTAACAGAGAAAAATTGATTTATATAATTTTCATGTTTGTTTGGCCACCCACTAAATATCTAATGTCTAATCCAAAGAAAAACAAAATAATTAAATATAATTTGAAATTTTTCGTGGAATGATAGCTTTTACACTTTTATTGCTTAGTAGCGCCCAATTATTAAAGATTTTATAGATTTTTCATTTTTCATATTCTTAACGATATAATAGATACTTAATTCGGAAAATTCTTTTTATTAATTATTTCTAGAAAAAATATATTTAGTAAATATCAGAAATATACTTCAAATAGAAATCCGTGTTGACTGAAAGGAAACTTCTTGTATACACTTGTAGATTACGTGTTCATTTTTATATAAATTTTTTGTAATTGTGGAATTTTTCATATTTATTTTTGGTTTAATTTGCAAATTATAATTTTTGCCTTGTATAAAATCAAATTGATTTTTTATCGTTGGTTTTATTTTATTTTCTATACAAGAACTTGAACAGTTTTTGTTGAATTTGCAACAGCTTATAAAATTGTAAAGCACATAAGGTGTTTCCACTAAAAAAAACATGGCGATATTTTGAAAAATTAATAATATTACAGAAAAATTATAGAGTATTTTTCTATAATTCCATCACAGTTGAAGTATACTTATAAAATTTCTAGAAAATATTATTTTTGTTATTTTGAATATTTTTTTAGCAATTAGGGAAAATTCGACGATAATTGATACAAAAGCGATCATTAAAATTAATATTACAATTTAAATTTTAATAAAAATGAATAACAAATTAATTTTATATTTATGCTAAAAAAAAGAAGTAATTTACGAGGTTTACAATATTAAAAGTTTTTCATAAACTGTTTAGTCGAATTATAAAATTTTACAAATTAATTAAAGCATGTGGAATCAATTTAATTTTACTAAATGTTTATTTTGTATACGAAAGAGTTAGCCACTATTACCCATACCCACCTACCTAACCTTCTTGCTTCTAATTAATTGAAGATGATTCCTTTCTTCATTCCACTTCTCCCTTTTTCTTTTGTATCACCTGCATCCACTGTGTAGTTACTTCTTGTGAACTGTGGTACCAGATCGGAAACTGGATTTTAATATATTATTCAAATTTTGTGTGTGTCTATATTTGCCAGATTTCCATATTTAGGTTAGGTTCGGTTTAGAGTTACGGACACTTCTAACCACTGCAGCCACTTGGCTTATTGTGTTTCTGAAGGAGTGACAATATAGCCTTTGAGGTGTCGAAGTCGTCTAAGACATCAATGCCTCACAACCTATAAAGAAGCTCATCATTGTTCTGGCTTTCTTCCTCTGTTCATTTGAAGGATGTTGCTCGCATTCTTGATGTCCATGAATGAAATATCTTAACCCTACCCTAATGTTTCAATGTAATTCATGAGATTGGGAAGTTTTTCCTTTTGTAGTGTCTTACAGTAGCAGCTTGAGACACAACCGAATAGTTTTGATAAAATAAGATTGTTGCTGGCTCCTTCTTTCACCAAAGGTCTGCCTTTTCATTACCTTTAAAACTCGCATGTGCTGGATTCCTGGACAATGTTAGTCTGTTTTTCCTCTTTCAAAAGAAAAGCTTGGAGACTGTTCCATACTAGTTTGGGAAATTTTACCAAAGTGAATAATTAGACCCCACTTTTAAGAAATTGGATTTAGAAGTTAACTAATTATCTTAAGTATATCTAAGATCAATATAGAAATTAGAGAAATAAACGATGAAAAATTTGATGAAAATTATAGGCAAAATGAATTTTGTTGTAAATGTAAAATTTTCCATAATAAGAACGAACCATTGTCAAATAAATAGTCATAATTATTCTCAATGCCACTATTTTATTCTCATAATATTTTCCTTCTTGAATCTCACACAGATTGCGAAAAAGTCTAATGAATTCAAAATAATTTCAACATTGACAAAACTGAATAACAAAACTAACAAAAATAATTGAATTTTTAAGTTGTTATCTTTTTTGTCAAGTATTATTTGCGTTCCATATAAGTTAAAAAAAAAACCAAATATTTTTTATGCGTTCGAGGTGTGTCTGACAATAAAAATCCGTCCAACAGAAAATATATAAACCCCGTATCAGAGCTACCTCAAATTTTGCTTGAATAAAAAAAAAACTTTATACATTATACCAACCAGTCAAACAACTTCGATTATAAATTTTAACATATTAAAAAATAGAGTTTTGTAATAAACACCCATGACGTCACAATAAAACTTGTTTTTATTTTGTTTGAATTTACGTAAAAATAATATCTCTCGAAACTCTTTTACCTTTTGTAGCTAAAATAATTTCTCTTTTTTTCTCTCATTCATCCAGGTTTCACTAAATCTTTAAACTCGTCTTCCTGAACTTAAAAAGCATACAAAAATGTGCAATCATAAAAAAAATTATGTTGTCATTTTTATCATTGGAAAATTGAAACATAAAAAAAGTAATTTTGTATAGTTTCCTTTAAAATATTTCCCCTAATTCTATTGTTACAGAAACAGATGATATTGAGCAGATATGCGATAATCATATCGAAGGTGCGCGTGTAATTCAAACTTAATTAATTGTTTGAAAAGCTTAATTTGCGCGCGCCACCTTCAAATTGAATAAAATTAACTATTAAAAATAATGAGAACAATTTTGTGATGTCATTAGAGCTTTAATTTATGACACTTTGTGTTTGGTTGTCGAAAATTTTAGTTGGGAAATATATGAATAAGCTTTTTTGCGATAATGTGGGCGAATTTAAAAAAATGAATTTCTTTCTTTTTTCAGATACATTTCACATATACTAATTTAAGACAATTGATTCGCGTGCCATAAATGTTTCTATAAATATATAAGCTAATTCTAATTAATTTTTTGACACTATACTTTCTTAGCATCTTAAATATTAAATTCGTTTTTTATAATATTTTGATAATTTCTTGTATTTTTATTATTCAGTTTTTTTTTATTAACAGCTGTTGATCTATCAAATCAAGCATAAAAATTGTTAGGTCAGTGTCATTTATAATAAAAATTCTATTTTCTATATAAAACTTGACTCATTCGGATATTGGGAAGCATGATTCATTCAAATTTGATTAAAATTGTGATTAATATTTTATGTAGTCATAAATGTTCTTATGGTATAAACAATTTTATACAGAGGACACAAAATAACAATATTTTTTAAATTAATTTTTTATTATTTTATATTATTGATAAATAAATTATAAAATAATTTTGCATTGAATTTTGTTACTTTGTTTTGTATTGGAAAAACTTTATTTACAATTTATTTTCAAGTTTAACTAATAACATTTTCATGGAAATTTTAGTCACGTTCAAGGTAGATTAATAGAGAAAATTATTGTAGGATGATTATAAAATATCCTTGTATAAAACTGTTGACTACATTTTGTTTGGTTAAATGTGTATTAACTATAAAAAAAAATTAAATTAAATATTTTTATAATGTTTCTTTCATTCTTGACAATTTCTCTATTATCATATGCAACAATTATCAGTACACTAATGGCAATATAAAAGTGATCATCTGTAAATTATGAATTTTTTTTTTCATAAATATTATATTTGATAGACGTTTTTACTGACATAATTCATCAAAAATGTAAATGAAGTTTATTAGTAATAATTAGTTACTGGTAGGTCAGAGTACAATAGGTAACGAGATTTTCATTTACAATGACATGCATGTTTCTAGAGGATATCAATAACCTGTTCAATTCCTATTTAATGAATTGATTCATCTATAGTATATTCTATACCATTCTAAGTTTATTCAGCTTTGAATTTGGTCGTGTAATTATAATTATAATTGAATTTTGAAACAATGGTGATAAGTATAAGTGTAAATGACAATAACTGTCAAATTAAATAAATAATATAACCAAAACCAAAACGTAAAAAAAATCAGTTTAACTCTTTGCTATTTACAATAAAACCCATTAGAAACTCATAGATTGTTTAGTAGCTCAAATTTGCAATAGAATTTCGTAATAATTATTACTTCTGTTAATGAAAAAGTATAAAATAAGTAAGAAAATGAAATTTAAAAATGTCAGAGATAATGGTTACTTTTTATCTGACCGCTACTGAAAACGTAAATTAGTAAGATGAAAATTATAGTTTTAAAAACCTTTATTAATAAGATTATTCTATTTTTTCCGGAAATTTTCCAAAATAATTAAATGTAAACTTTTACAATTTTTTAAATTAATAACCTATAATAAATAATTTCTTGATTAAATTTTACATTTTTATTTAAAACTCACTAATAATTCTAAAATCACAACTTTAACAAAAATTTCATAATAATTTTCCATTCAACAATATAATTTTTTTGTTTGGTGTTAGCCTTGCTAAACAAATTTATTCAAAACTTTATATTAAATAGCCTTGGTGTTTTTAGCTTGTTGATTAAACGATAAACATAAATTAAATTTGTTTTGTCTTGTCATCATATTATATATAAAAATAAATTCAAATAATATAACAAAAAAAATGAAATTGTAATTAGTAAAATAAAAAGTATTTTTTAAAGAAATTCCTTCTAACAAATCTAATGTTTTGTATCTTTCAGATACAATATTTTAATTAATGAATGTATTTTATAACCAAAAATTTTCACATTCGCAAATTTATTTGAAATATTTCCGCTAAATTATAAATTCATTTAAATTTTCAATTTTTGCAAATTTACCTGAATTTCTCATCATCACTTTAAATAAATTACAATAATATTGGTGAGATATTTCTTTGTGGTAGTTGTGAGATTGTGAGAATACAAATTAAATTTGTGGTAGTATTTTGTGAAAATTAAAGAGTACAAAAATTTTTTTTAGATTAATTTTCTCACAATTTAAAATATAAATGAACACAAAGAAATTGATTAAAAAATTTAAAAATTTAAAAAACTGTATAACTTCCAGGGGCAAAGAAGTGGGTACAACATTTAAGTGGCGATAAAGCTGCCCATACACTATACAACATATTTATCAATTCGTTGGCAACTTGGTCAATTCGTTGGCTCAGAATTGGTATGTGGTATAAGCCAAAAGGTTAATTTTAATTTAATAGGTGATCTATTGGTTATTACACATCCTCTTTCTATTTTTGCTATCCGTTTTTTAATATTAGCAACAATTACGCAGATAATGGATATCACTTTTGTCGTATATCAAAAAAAAAAAACATGAATTTTAAATAAGTGCGTCGTACATCCGAATTTAGCACTCGTATTACAAAAATTGCAATAAGTATTGGTTTGTCGTACATAACCAATTATTATATTTCGCAATAATTGTTACGTGATTCTGTCATATAGAAAACATTACAACTGCTTTTTAATTTACCAAAAGCAAAATTCATAAGTGACAACCCTATTCTGTTGTAAATAAGTAATAATTATATAATTAATTGGGTCGGGAACTTTTAGTAGGAAATTTAAAAAACCTAATAAATCAGCTTATTCTTTTGATGCAAAATTTGGAACATTAAAATGCATTTTCCTGAGTTTGGACAAATAACTGGTACGACAAACCAATATTGAATCGACGAAGTTGTATCGTTTGTGGGTAAGATTACATAAACGTTGACAATTAGGTTATACAATGTATGGGCAGCATAATATTTCCGATTTCTCTTAATAATTTTATTTTTGTTTATTTATGTCAGTTATTTATTTTTGTTTTTCTTAGAAGAGCATAACACAAATTAATTTTATATCAAGATTTTTTTTTTTTTTGTGGTTTTGTATATAGTAAAAATTAATAGATTTAATTTTTGGGTTGAATACACGCTGGTGTCCATCGCACTTTGAATTTCACTTTATGATTGCTATTAAAAATGTTTTAGATTTGTTCCGTTTTACACTTTTATTTGGAGAACTTTATATTTTTTGTTTTATATCCAATAAAAGTTTATCTTTATAAGCTTATTTTTCTAATTAGTTAATTTGATGTTTTAAAAGTGGATTTGGCTGATTTTTTTTACACACAATTTAATTTGTAATCTAATAGAGTTTTTGAAATTTGTAGCCGATAGTTTCAATATAGGTTTTATGGCAAACTAAATTATTTTAGCAGCTTAGCTTCCGAAATAATGTGATTTATGTTCTAAATCGAGATCTAGAGCATGTAATTATTATTCGATTTTAATTATAACTTGGTATACAGCTTGGGTTCGTGATCTACTCAATAGTTTCAATATGTCCCTATAAAAATTTTAATTTAGCTATTATATCAACTAAATTATTTATTAGTGACTTAAAAGATTTGAAATTAATAACTTAGCTCTGCTTGTTATAATGATAAATCATTGTTAAACCTAACTACGAATTATCTGCTCCCCATAGTTAACAGCTTTTTTATTCATTTGTGGTATGGCATCTTTTATTTTTATAAATATATTTTTATAGGTCGCATTCGTACTTAAAGATTAGGAAATAAATTAAATTAATGAATATTAAATCTGACATAAGTATTAAAAAATTACAAAAATCTAAAACTTATGTTTAAATTGAAATCATCAATGTAAAATGTAAAATTACACAACTATTCGCTTGTTCCTGAAGTGGAACAGCAGTTTTTCACATATTCCTAAAGTAAAGCTTTGAAGTTTCGTTAGTTTAAGTCTACCTGGATCACAGGTATATGTATAATGCATCCACATTGAATTCGTATTCGTATACGAGGCCAAGAATCTGTAATAAACAGCATAAGCTTCTGTAATTCAGAATGACAATGCGAAATTGATAACAATACTAAATAATAACTTAATACATGATAAAGAACGTAAAATTAATTGACAAACAAAATCAGTCTTCAATTAATTACAATTTATTTTCCATTTACCCATGAAAATTTTACGCATTGTTTTCTATTACATAAAACATAAATTAAATATTTCAATTCCATTAAATAACTAAGATTGTAAATAATTTAAAAGCAAATTGTACAAAGTTCATTTTGAAAGTATTTGATTTCAATTAGTTCGTTTTTAATTTATTCTATGTTTTGTCGATATTTTTTCATTAATCTTATTTTGCTTTGTATTTAATTCTTTTTTTCTAGCTCTCGCTTTCTTTGAATTAACAAGTTTATTTTGAAAGCATAAAGTGTGAATTATTTGATAATTTAAACGAAAATCGTAAAAATATTATATATTTTTCTCAGAAAACATAAATTGTTATCTAAAATTGAAATTGAAATTGAAATTAGTATAAGAAATAAAAGTTTTGTTTTAGTTTCATAGGGTAGGCAACGAAAATTGATGATCAATCAAATTGTGTCAGACATAATTCTTGAAAAATTTATATTTGCTATTAAATTAAGTTTAAAAAATAAATTAACAATCAAAAAAAGCATTAACAACTTAGGCTAATTTATGTTTTAGGTTGAGGAGCCAGGAAGAGGTTTGCAGATAGTACTAATCACTGCAGCAAAATCGTTAATTTTAAAATCCTTTTTTATCATACATCACTGACTAATCTCGTATGTTGATGAAATAGGACAACTGCTTTTCTGACAACCGCCACATGTCATTAATTCCGCAAAGCTACATTCATTATAGTATTATGTTCCAACGTTTCATATTTGTATTGACAGTACGTAAAAATTTGGTTCGTGTAGGTGTTTTTGACCCAAGAAAGGTTCAGGATTTCTAGCTATTCATTTAAAGAAGCTCTGGTTTTCGTTTCTTTTTATATGGTCCATGTATGAATAGCTTAGAATATGTGACAGTTAATGCAAAAAACTCCTAAATAGAATGAAAATTTACTAACATTTTTAGTATAATTAGCTAAATTTACTTAATATCGTCACAAAATATTTCGTAACCAACTGACATTATAATTTTAATAAAATCTGTTAAATTTCCATTCATTTTTTTTTGTTGTTGTTCGTCCTAAATAAATGTTATCAATATTTTATTCTTATCACATTTTATAATTTACGTATAATAAATTTCCACTTCAAATATAATATTTGAAAAATGTATTTTATTATCTGAACAGGATCATAACAAAATTTTCAATGTTTATCTATAAATAAACAACAAAATTTGTTCCCTTGAATTTTCATTTGCATTGACATTATGTACAATATAAAGAAAATCAACAATCATTCATCCCCTAATAATAAATGTATACGTCACAAATTTAGTAAATATTGAATTTTCTTGCAACATTTATATTATAAATGAAGTCACTATATTTTAGCGTAGGTGAAGTCGTGAAGTGTTTAACATTATTATTTATGTTATATGCGCATAAAAGAACTTCTGGACGTCATTATACTATCAATTTTATGCTATTCAAATTGTCTAATACGCGTGTGGTATGGTAATACAGAAATACATGTATTAATAATCATGACCTATATGTCTGTGATTTATTAATTTCTAATTTCCGATATTAAATTGACCATTTTGAACATATTTTTTTTTAATATATTACGCTAAATTCCATTTCCACCTTTGGAACTTCTATATATTTATCAGTGCTTCAGCAAAACAAAGTGCTACATATTTCGTTACATATTAAAATAATGTAATATATTTTTTTCGATATGTAAGATTTATGATAACGTTATGTGCAAACATGTAAGATTTATGATAACGTTATGTACAAATATGTAAGATTAATGATAACGTTATGTAATAATGTTATAATATGTCATGTAGTGTTACAATTGATATTTTATTTATATGTAATGTAATTCAATTCTTAAGATGGCGTCTTTCACAACAAATTGACCGAAAATATTTAAAGAAAAATATGCAGTGCTATTTGCACTGTGAATATTAATTTCACAAAAATCTACATTTTTAGCCAATATTTTTTTCCAAAAATTGTGTAACGAAAAAGAAACATATTATTTTACGTTATCGTTACATTATACGTTAATGTAAAACAATTTCATAAAAAAAACGTTATAGTATAATTCAATTATGATAAATAACGTTAATTCATTTCGTTATTTCGTACTAACGTTATACGTTTTGAATAACGTTTTGCAACTCTGATATTTATACTTACTCGTCCTTATTTATAAAAAATATATTGTGTGTAAAAATGCTATTTTAATTAGCATAATTCATTTATGATTCCGGTTACAAATATTTATATTACTCGGATATCATATTTGCACATATATACATGTAAATATGACATTATAAATCGATATACAAACATTTCGACGAAAAAAAAAAAATAAACAATAAAATAAATTTATATCGTAATCGAAGGAGAAATTTTAAGGATTCCACATGTGCGTGAATTTTAAATAATAAAAGCAAATATTCAATATGAATACTAAATAAAAAAATTGATAATATTATTGTGGTGTGAAATGGTTTGCTTTTGGGCAAATTAACATTTCGATGAAATGTGTATTTAATTTATTTATAAAATTATAAAGAAAATATTTTTGTAGATACTTTTTTCTACTCATGTTTTACATTAATTAATTATACATGATAACTATACTTTCTGTAAAGTCATATTTATATTGGTTTGAATGGAGGAAAGATCCCCTACGTAGTCTAAAGTGTTGATTTTGATATAACCTTAGTTTAAATAAAAATGTTTATAATTCAGAAAACTATTTAAAAATTCTAATATAATTCAAGTAGAACAAAAATGGTGAGCAAAAACATTCAATTTGACCGAAAACGTATACAGTAGAGTCAAAGATATTACTGTCTTTTAAGTTATTAATAGGTGAATATTTGACAAAAATTTAACTAAATTTTATTCCAATTTTAATTTATGAATATTTAGGAAATCCACATACAAAAATTATTTTAAATTTAATAAAACTACATTCAAAAATTAAAATTATTCAAAAATTTCGTAATATATTTCAATTTTTTCCTACAAGAATTGTAACTTTTGAATATTTATAGATGAAAATTCATAAAAGGATTTACTCCTGTTCTCTGGCATTAACTGATTTAAAACCACAAAGTTAAATTTTTTTATTATTAATTATATTTTATTAGAATTATATATAATCAAAATAAATAAAATATAATTTAAAAATTAATTATTTATTTCTCATTTAATAATATAATTATTATAATTATATTTTTTTTTTGTATTTATTATTTTATGTAATTAAAATAAATTTTAGTTTTATTGAAAATACAAATTATTTAATTCACAAACAAATTTTATTAAAAATTATTTATTAATTATTATAAAAAAAAAAAGTTGATTTCAATTATAAAATTAAATAATATTAATAATTATCGGTTTGGAATATTAAAAGTTATTAATTAAAATATTATTATTTATGTTTTATGTATTTTACTAAAAATTAATTCGGATTTGTGATTCTGACAAAAATTGGTCAATTTCATTGGATTTAAATATTATGATTTTACTATCTCATTGTAAATTGTACCGAGATCCTGCGGCGAATGTAATAAAGAACTTTTAGGATTTAGTTACAAACGAAATTTATTTTTTAAATTAATTAATTATTAAAAAATGAATTTATTTTCAACGATATTTTTTTCATTTTAGGTGATCGGGAAACAGATTATATAAAAGGATTTACAAATTTCTATACCAAATTAGAAAAGTTACCTTATAAAGAAGGACCATAAAGGCTCTGTGATATTCTGTCCAAATTAAGTTTATGGGCCGAAATATTATTTTGGATAATCTACCCAGGATTTTCAGCACCAAATTTTATTTAAATTTAATTTACGTTTATAATCAAAATTTCGAAAAGCAAAAAAAAATTCTGTAGAAAATACAATTTTTTTATCGATATACAAAAGTAACAACCATAAAGCCAAAGGATTGAATACGTTTTATCAGTTCTCTACTCATCGGAATATGAATTCTTATATTAAAATGAAATTTTGTAGAAATTTTATGTAACTTTTCTGTATTCTATAATTTTACATATACTTTTTCCTTTAGTTCAAATATAGATTTTTTATTTGGTAAAGAAACTTCATTGACAAATAAATTTGAAGGATAGTTTACCAATTTTGTCTTGGATCTAATAAAAATATATTTATTACGAACATTTTATAAAATTCATATAAATGAAAACGTTCCAGATATTTTCCAAAATTAGTTAAATAAAATAAATGAGAAACTTGATTAAAAATTTACAAAAATTAAATAGCTTATCAATTAACTACAATTTTGTTGGACCGATTCATCAGTTATAAATGTAATATTTTCCTACATTTTCTTCTGTAATAATTTGTATTTCTATATTCTATATAAGAGAGCTTCGTCTATACTAAATCAATTAAAGTTCTAATTACACTTAAATCTACACTTCAATTTAGTATGCATTTATAAATTTCCGAGAGAATATAATTTAGAATTTTAAACTTAATAACATTCGTGGTAAAAGAAAAGTTTATCGTTACCTGATAACTGAGACTAACACTTTGTATGAAAAATACAATTTAAAATATCCTTCTTGAATTTGTATATATCCTTTTATACAGAAATACCTGATAAAATATTCAATTAAAAATATAATATTGAAAATAGATAAAACTTAAATTATAATTGAGTTAAAAATTGAATTGGTTTTGTATTTAATATCGATTATATTTAGAAAATATTTTCAACTTTGTTAAATAAATATGTAGTTAAAAATTGAAGTGATTTTCAAAAAAAATTAAATTGTAAATTGAATTTTCTGTTAATTAGATTAGTTTTGTATTACAAATTTTAGTATTTATAGTAGAAATTGTTTCGTAACATTCAATTTGTAATAAAATATTGTAAAATTTCTTTGAATTAAAGGCCGACAGACAATTTGGTCTATTGAGAGTAATTGGAAGAAAAAAGAAACACTATACGAAAATTTATGTAAATGCACATAATGTTGGCCAGTAAAAAGAACCTTTTTAATATTGAAAATCTACAACCATCACTAAAGCTTGAGCTACATAATTCATTTCGGAACGAATTTAATCGAAAGAGTTTGAAACAATTGAAATTTTTCGAATTCAAACTGAAACAAATATCAAGAAAAATTAAATTTGACAGATTAAAATGTGATTTAATACCAGTCGATTGCCAACGATAAGAATCGAATAGAAACTGAACTGATAAGTAAATTGTAGCCCTTTCTTAAGAATAAATTAAAATACGAATAGAGAATTTATACTATTTATACAAAATCCTTTAAGTGTTTTAAAATTAATGTCGGAATCCAGAAATTTTAAAATTATGATAATAAAATTTTATGTTTACAATGTTTTTAAAAATCAATAAGTTTTGGAGAATTTGAAAATTTGAATTTTACTTGCAAATAAATCTACATTTTACAGGATTTAACTTTTTCTTTTGATGAACAAATGTCACAATTACAACCGTTCACACATTGTGCAACGTCCTTCAATAAATTATTTTCAAATTATTGTACTATTTATCCATAATTACATCTTGTCAATTTCAATTACTATCAATTATATTTATGTTTTTTTAAAATAATTGTTGTTTTATTGACATTTAGCTTACCTTCAATTAACTTTATTTAGTTATATTTCAAAGAACTTTCGATCAATAAAACAACTGCAGAAATGATATAGCTATTTTTTTAACTTATTTAATTTTCTATTTTCATTTTAAATAATAATGAAATAATTTAAAAAATAATTAATTAATTAGTTTGTTTCAATATCAAATTACATTTTGGTATCCAAAATATATGAAAAAAGTGTGGATACCTAATTTTATATAAACTCATTTTATATAAAATTTTCAATAATTTTTAGTAGAGGAATGTCGGACCCTTACACTACTAATAAATAGAAGCTATAGTCATAGTTATCATATTAATAATCGACATCAATGCCAAAAAAAAAACTATATTAAGGGAAATTATATAATAAATTTCGTAAAAGGATATTTACGAATTATATTTTGGTTGAAAATTTACAATAATTTCACAAATAAATATAAATTTAATGAAAATGATGAGGGTCAAAAAGGATTAAAATGTTTATATGAAATATTAATGTCTATAATTTTTTTTTTATTTATGTATGTTACTAAATTTGATATCCTTTATTTTTATATATAAATTTTCATAATGTTAAATTACATATTTTGTAGTGTAGTTTAAATTTAAATATCAAAAGAGAATTTTTGATTAACTTTATTATGGTGAACTATTTAGACAGCAATTATATTAATTATCATGGGATTTTTGATTTGACAAATAAGTTTTATTTACAAAATTTTGTGGTAAACGAATAGTTTTGCTTATTTGGATAATTTTTGTATATTAAACTGAAAATTATCAATGATAAAAATGAAAAATTTGTATAATGAAACTGCACAAAATTATTTCCATTTAAATGGAAATGTCCAATTCTATATACAATAATTGTACAGTCTGCACTGTTGTCCATTTTTGTATGTTGTTGTCTATTTTATGTACCCGTTCTTTTTGTACTTCTGCGGATTAAATTCGTCTGTTTTTTATACAAGTTTTTCAAATTATTTGGAATTTCAGTTTTTAGTTTTCATTCTGTACGTCCATGAATTAAACACAAGAAATCAGTAATTATCAAAATTTTATATTATCAAAAAATAATTTTGTACTGAATAATTTAAAATAATATTCTCGTCCTTTTCCTTTTATAGTCTATGAGTTTACTTAATCATTCCTCTTAAATTGAAATGGAAAAAATTTAATATTTTTCACACTTTTCACTCAGCTTTAAATTCTTTTTAAAATATTTATGTAAATAAAACAAAATTCAAGGATAAAATTATATCCCTAAAATTTTATGATTTTCTTTCAGATTCAACCTTCGATTTTATTTTGTATTTGTATATATGTTTTTTATGTTCTTTTTAGGTGTTGTAAAAAGGAAGTATAGAGAACAATGTAAAAAAAACATTCTATGGTCTTATCCTACAATGAATTTAAATTAGATGGAAATTATGTTTACAAAATGAGAAAAATGAAAATTTGTGAACAGTGTTTTTACATGATTGTGTTTGTTAATTTGGGTATATATAATTTTCATTGAAAAGGATAATAATTTACTGTTTAATTTATGATCTTTGTAAAATATACGATGAAAATATAAAATTTAATATTATAATTTAATTAAAAAATAGCTTTCTGAATTAAATTTTTCATAAATAATAATGTTTATTGGGTCCAGGATGCGTAAAATTTTCAATATTCTACATTCAATTATTTAAATATCTTTATTCATATTTCCAAAGTTAAGAAGTTCTTACCTCAATCAAATAAAACGCTGTCCAGTAGAACCATTTTTCATTTTAGTTCTCATTTATGGACATTTTTGTATATGCTATTAGATTGTTGAACCTATTAGAACATTAAGTAGAGCATAGAATTAATAAGACAGTTTTCGAAAAATATTTAATTTTTAAAATAAATTTTGTACTATAAATGTCAAGATGTTAGGCAAAATTGTAATCTTAATATTAAATTACCTAAAATTTAATTTTTAACTTTTATAAATTTAAAAGTTCTTTATTTGGCAATTTACCAAATCTCAAAATACAATTACATTGAAAATAAATTCCTTATACTAATTTAATTGTCATAAGGATAAAAAAATATCCTTATTTGTTGTGTATAAATTCCGTTCCCAGAAATTTTTAAATATTTGTAAAGTTATTTAAATTAACTGGAAAATAAAACGTTTCAAGATTCTCTATAGAAACTATAATTTTTAATATATTAATATAAATACTATTACAAGTTTTATATGTCTATATTTAAAATATTACATATTTCCTTTTCCGTTCTAAAATAATCGTAAAAGGACACACAATGATTTAAAATCGTTATGAATACATGCACAGAGAGAAAAATAAACATGCATTTTCAATGGTTATTATATAAAAATTCTTATTTATTGGTAGACAGTAAAAAAAAAATTTAATGTAGCTATATGTCTAATATTTCAGTTAAGCCACGTTAAACTACATAGAAGATATTAAAAGCTATGATGATTTTAAGAAAGTTTTTTGTAAGCATATAAAAAATATGACAATTTTTCATCTTTCCACAAACACTTAAATGGACTCAGTCCGCACTCATCAAAGTATATGTCCACAGAATGCTTTAAATATATATAGAGCTTTCAAGGTCTGGAGTATTAAAGGTCTGAGGTATAGTGAAAATTTAAACACTTTAAATGTAAATGCCGGAAAATTTAATTTATTTACTATATAGTCAACCAAAAACTTAATTAATGCATTCTGGCCTCTGAAATTTAGAGTTTAACAAGCTTTCAATTGCATGTAAAATTATAGTTCATTAGATTCTGCATACGAAAATACAGAAAGTAAATACGTTTCAAACTCTCTAGTTATCAGATAACGAGAAAACTTCAAATATTTATATTCATTTTATTATGATTTTCCTTAAAAATGTTAATAATTTAATTTTTGAATTACATTAAATACACAAATTACAATAATTATAAAAATAAAATGAAATGAAAATTGTAAAAAGTTGAAAAGAAAATGGATTGAGATAATATTTTCGAAACACTGTTTAATACCGAAACATCAAGAACCTTGTAATCTTTACATTACTAAATTGAAATGGTTTTCCATAAATAGTTGAAATTAAAAATATGTACATAAATTATTATTTTTAAATGTTATACGTTTTTTATTCCAAATCCCCCCCAAACAAAAAATCAACTAAAACAGAATAACCTCCCAACATAACAGATAGAAACAGCATAAATCACACTGTGAAAGAAGTTAACTAAAACAGATTTTAAAAGTCTTATTGGTTTTAGGTACTATACATTATCCCTAAACAAAAATAATAGTAAAATATAAATTATCCTTTTAAGTGATGTCAGTAAACGTTATGAAAATGCTCCATCAATAACGAATGATATTTTCTTTGTTGTTGGCTGTTCTTTTTGGCTCTATGGATTGAAAATATCCCCTAGTTTTCATTTTACAAAAAAAAATGTACACGAAAAGAATTTAAAAAGTTAAAATTTATATAAAAATTTTTATTTCATAATTTTCTAAATATCTTTTTGTATAACTGGAAAACGACAAATAAATTTTATAAAGAGTGTAGAATGGAAAAGATAAAAAAAAATAAAAAAAAAATAAAGAAGTGAATCAAATTATAAATTGAAAAAGAAAATTTGTATCTTGTAGATAGATTTTTATGTATAAATATGTAAATTTTGTATATTTTTGCAAGAGGTAAGAATTTTTGTTGTTGTTCTGAATATAGTAAAGAATGATCCGAAAAATCGTGAATATTTTTTTTAGTTATTTTTATTATGATAAAGATTTTCTATATTTTGTGGCTAATGAAAATTCAGAAGTTTTACTTTCTTGTGTCTATAATTTTATATTGAATTGCTTAAAAGCTTGATCTCTTAAATATACAGAATTTGTTAAAGTATTAAAATATGAAACAGAATTTTTATGGACAAATGTAGAAGTCAAAATTTCGACTAGTTTGAGTAAATGAATTGCATAATAAATTATAACTAGTTGATTCTACAGAGCGCATTTCCACTGGGCACAATTCCATTCCATATAATTCCACTGGGTAAAATAATTCAAATTGTACAATTTAAATAATACACGAACGGTTAGGAAAAATGTAATTTATTTGGTGGGAAAAACTCGTGACAACAGAAAACTATCAGTAATTGTAATAATTTTTTACATTTTCAGGAAGAACATTTTTTTTTTCAATTACCCCTCTTGATAGCATAGTGTTTTCACTTGGCATCTTCGTCGTATTCTATTAGACGTTGCTGTTTTTTCTTGATCCTTGAGGATTGCACTCTAATAACATTCTTGACTTCTTTCTGATGGTAAAGCCGATCCATTACAATTTCTTCATTTTATTTGCTTTAGTATAGATTCTTCACCTGTTATTTCCAGAGGTTTGTGTTGCTGATGTTTTTAGGCCAACATATGATTCTCAAACACCTGTAACTTCTTTGTGAAGCTTACATTTCCATATGTCAGGATTGACTTTAAATTGTGCAAATTGATTTGTTACCAACTGATTTGTACTATGTGGATGTATTTTTACATATTGGAATTGAACTGAATGGAATTACCCTATAATATAATTATGGATAATTAAAGTAGACCTATAATTAAATCAGTTAGAATTTAACGTAAGTAAATTAATTAATAAAAAAAAATTAATATTTACAATTTCCAGTTTTAGAGACTTAGGTTTTCCATTTTTCGGGATCGATATTGAAAAAAAAAAGATAAATTAAAATTTTGCCTAAAGGAAATATTTTCCAAGTAAATAATAAAATTTAATTAACTTTAGATGGAAAATATATTTTCATTTTTCAACTAAAGTTTCAGAAAAAATAAAACTATTTTTATTATTTTCAACATTTTATTAAATTCCGATGTAAAAAAGAAAATTGAGAAGAATGAAAATGACGATGACTAGTGAAATTAAGGGATATATAAAAGGAAAATTATCAAACCAGTAACTATCAATTTTTAATCGAATATTTCCACTTTATATACAAAGAAGAAAACTTTATTATTTAACACAAGATTTTTATATTAAACTTTATTAACGAAAACTTTTTAAAACTTTTTGTAAATTTGAACTTTACCTTTTTATACAAAAATGTTAAATTTACCTTTAATTTATCAAATTATATTAATATATTCATTTCTATACCATTAAGTAATTCTGAACTTTGTTAAATTATTTAGTTCGTCATAGTTGATTTTTAAGGGAAAATTTAACTTATTTTCATTGATTGTTCTTGAACTGCCGCCGGGGTAGAATTTTATTATTTATATACCATATAATTTTAATAAAGCATTTTAAAAAAGGATTCTTAAGGATATTTCCAATATATATAATAAAATTTTATAAAGAAATATAACTTTTTAATGTAGAAAATATGTTGAATTTTTTTTTGTAAATTTATTTATAATCTGCTGAAATTAAAGTAAAGAATTTTCACGGTTCTTTTGATCAAAATTATGCTTTATTCGAATTGTAGCAGTATAAATTTTTAATAGAACTGAATAAAATATTAAAGAAAATTATTATGCAAAATTTATATTATGATAAAATGATAAAAAGAAATTGTAAAATTTAAGTTTTGATATAGAAATTGCAAAAAGATAGATTATTTTACAATAATACGATAGCGTTTATTAAAGCATCCATTGATCTCTGAAATTCAGTATCATTCTTGGGCCCCATTTTCTTGAAAACTTGACGTGGTGCTTGTGTTTCAGACTAAGTAGGATTATATATTCACTTACTAATTATAAAACAGAGGATTATGAGAAATAAGAGCTATTTATTATTTAGGCTGACGGTAGTAAAGCACAATATCAAAAAATTGGGTAAATCTTACAGATAAATGCCATTTTCTGTTAAAACTTTAAAAATTATATTGAAATGTTAAATTGTTGATAGAAATATACTTAAATTTTGTTGAACCGCAACAAAATTTAAGTTTAATTCCATTGAAGAAGACGACTTTTTAATATTATTCTATATGACAGCTGTTCATTCTATCTCAAAACTACTACTTTTCAGAAGAAGAAATAAATTGTTTTCCTGTAGATTCTATATGGAATGTGGGTTCATATCCAAAGAATATTTAATTCTGCATATGGTATGAAAACAGATTAAATTACAACTTTGAATAAATTAATTTATTTGCTCTAGTATTTGAAATTTAGCCTAATATTTGGAAAATAGAAATTTGTATAATTACAAACAACTCGAATTAGAAGAGATCTATCTATACATAGTCAGAAAATAGAGTTACCATATTAACTCAAGATAGAATACTTTACACATATGTATTTCGGAAAATCGCTATAAGTACTTGCTATTCTATGCCGAATTAAATAGTTGTAATAATATATAAATGTTTATAGAATAATATATAATTTAGATTATTCTATTTGAAATAGCATTAAATTTGTGTTAGACTTGCATATACCAAATTTGGAGTCATTAAATATTAATTTCTTTAGCTTATTTTTAGATATATTGAGAGGTTTTAATATAATTTTGGGACACAATACTAGGAATTAATAGCCTTTTGATGGGTTACCAAAGAATGGATAACCTTAAGTATGAGTTTGAATATAAGTCTCAGGTGTTACAGACATTTTTTGCATAGTCTAGCTTCTAACACATTCAAAATCACCTCAGAGGATAAATATATTGTAACTTGACTAGTATTGATAGGGGTCATCATATTGTTAAAAAAATCCAATTAGATTAAAAATATTATGAAACCTCTACTTTTATATAATAAAAATTTCATTTAGGTAACAATATATTTTTTAAGCTATATTAAAAACCACATTCTGAAAATCATTAGACCAAAAAGTGTGCATTATTAGGTTTACAGACAGTAAGTATGTAAATGCTTTCTATTTTTCTCTTACATATATTTTCACTCTGAAAATATCTAATAAATTTTAAATACAAAGTATAAAATAAACTTTGCAAAATAACCTATTAAAAAAAACTTTGAATTAAACTAATTTTATAAGTTAGTGGTTTCTGCAGTTTATTTAACATAAAACTATATACAAATTTTGCATTAATTATGTTAGACCCAATATAATATTTTCTTTTTGTATTGAATTCTTTAATCCGCCCAGCATTGTCGCGCTACAATCTCACATTAAATAGATACCAGTTTCGTATCTAACAAATGAAAGTAAAAGTGTCGCAGTCACTGCTACGCTTCTCGTCTAATATACCTGAACTTATGTCTAACAAAAATGTATTTGTTATTCATTTATTAGTGTAAGTTTGTTTCAGTAATATTGTATTCCACAATCTAGTTTTGATTAAAACAAAAATCGTAAAGTCTATGTGAATGTGGAAATCAGTATTATATTATAAATCGTTATTTATGTATATAGTTTTCATTAACATTATAGAGTTTTAGCTTCCTAATCGTTTAATTATGCATCTATGTCAATTTTCAGGTATATAATAAATTAAAATATTATAAGGTTTACGACTTTTTAACCAAATTTCATGGTGTGAAAAGAAAAAAACTGATAAATATAAATTTAAAATTTTACGATTTTTCATTTTATATTTGAATTAAATTACGGAAAAATCAGTTGAATTGGATTCGAATAATCTGATTTGAATTTGAATTTAATTCAATAATAAATTTTAGAAAATTATGTACCTAAATAATTTGATTTCTCGGAATTTTCCTAAAAAAAATCTGTTCCACTAAATTTGGGTATAAAAAATATGTTATAATTTTGGTATAGCTAATTCACAGCTGAAATAATCAATGAATTTTTTTTGGTGCTATATAATCCTGGAATTTTTGGTTTCCTGGTATTAGTAGGGTTTCTGAGTTACAGGATGAAACATCACATTTTCGAAATATAGAATATGGCCAAATTTGTAAATCACATTTACACAAAACTTAGGTATACTTTGGCTAAGTGTACGAACTATTTTTTTGTTGGTTAACATTGTGGATTACATGACAGAATTAAATTGATGTTTTGGCTACCATTGAGGTTATATTTATTCCTTACATTTTAAATTCTGTGAGGTTATGCTTATATGAAATATCGTAAGTGTACAATTAAGTAAAGAGTCCCATAAAAATTATTTGCAAATATATGAAATCTACACTTACGATCGTCTTAATTTAAGTTTGGTTAAATAATTTTTTATACATTTTAATAATTTTCAGCTAATTTACTAGTTTTTCCTAAATATAATCAGAATTTTCTTCAATGACATAATTTTATTTAATAAACAATTGGCAAGTTAACACTTAACATTACATACTTTCAAAACTTATTAAATTTCTTCTTGTTTAGGGTTCCCCTCCACTATGGAGATTGGTAATAATCAACTTAACTAGCAGCTCTTAGCAATTTTGAACTAGCAGCTCTTAGCAATTGTATTTTAGTGCTTTTGTAATAATCTGCAATGTTTTGCATCCAAGATATTCTTCTTCTACCTCTGCTTCTTCTACCATTAATCTTTCCTTCCAGAGCAGTCATCAGTATTTCATATTTTATGTTTCTTTTTATGTGACCAAGATAAGTTTTTTTCCTTTTAATTTTAATATTGACGATTTGTTTTGATATATTCATTCTATTTAATACTTCAACGTTAGTTACTCTTTCTGTCCATGATATTTTCAAAATTCTTTGGTATAGTATAACCATAATTCAAACGCTTCTATTTTCTTTATTTCTGCATTACTCAACGTCCAAATTTCAGCCCCATAAAGTAAAGTCAGTAATCTAACCTTCAACGTTAGATTTAGATCACTATTACTGAAGAGTTTTTTCATGTTATTAAATGCAGCTCTGGCCATCTCTTTTCTAGCTCTTATTTCTATTATGTTACTACTATCAGCATTTACCACTGTCCCAAGATACTTAAATTAATATCATGCAATTTTTTATTTCTTCAATATTAAATGTTTATATTTAAAATTTTACGAAAAACTACAAGAAATTGAAACAAAAACTGTCATAATTTCCATTTTCTTATAAAGTTGATTTAACTTTACTGAAATGCCTGTCAATATTTTTCCATCTTTGTGTTTTTTTTTATATTATTTTGTCTGTTTTCTTTCCAATTCCAAAATATAAAAATTTCATTTTAACAAAATATGAGTAAAAGAATTTTGAGTATTTTTAATACATAATAAAAGTTTTGACTCAAAATATCAAAACTAGGCCAAGTAACATTAAATTTTTATATATTTTAGTTATGTAGCGTTTAATATGATTTTCAATATTATTTTTGGTCTCATTTAAAATTCAGATTTTTTGCCAGCAAGAAATAAATTTTTTGCTGTTTGAGTTTACAGAGCCAAAAAATTACAATATAGTTTTTTTTTTTAACTGGTATAATTATTTTTATATTGTTTAATGTCTTGATAATTTTTAAAAGTATATTAGCTTAAATAACAGTTTGTAGCTGGTTTCTGGATATACGGTGCATAAACGCACTTGATATTGCAAAAATTCGAAAAAAAAAATTGTGGAAATACATAAAAGTAAATTTAATATTATTTATATGTATCTCTACTGTTGCGCTTCTTGAATATACTACATACCTTGAAGCGGAAATAAGTATACATAAGCGATAATTTCAGGTATTATAAAGTAACCCCCAAACAAACAAGAAGAAAAAGAAAAAAAAAACCAGAAACATACAATGAGAAATGTAAATAAGCTGTAAGAAATGAACATTAGGAGAGGATATAAATTTTATGAAAAAAAGATATTAGTAAAAAGCCGGTTTTTAGTTAGCAAAGATATCAAATTATTAAATATTAGATAAGTTTATATGGTTAGTGGTGATTACAAGTACAAAAAATTTCAATTTATGTTTATAATTTTTTATAATTTACAATGAAAAATGTATGAAAATTCACTTTCACATTATAAAATTTATATTAAAACTACGAAATATTTAAAAATATTTACATAAAAACAATATTTATGCTGCCATCTATGATCATATTTATTTTCAACCGACTAGTTCGGCGATTTTATTGCCATATTCCTCGTCGTTCACTTTGTCGGTTGAAAATTGATTAACTTAAAAACTGTTTTACTAATTGGCAACTAAATTTAATTTTGTATATTAAAAATAATTATTATATTTCTGTTTTGGATTAATGATGAAATTATTGTAGGCATTTTGTATCAAAATCGATTAGCAAATTAAATTTTCTATAATAATTTTAAAAAATGAATGAAATCAATTAACCTTGACATATTTAATAAATTGATGCAATTTTACTATAGAAAAATTATTTAGACTATATGGTTTCAAATTTTAGGTTTGCAGAAAACACGGTTTTAATAATGAAAAAGTTGAAGTAGATTATGATATGACTTTCAGAAAT
This sequence comes from Rhamphomyia laevipes, assembly GCA_963920725.1. Taxonomy (NCBI): domain Eukaryota; kingdom Metazoa; phylum Arthropoda; class Insecta; order Diptera; family Empididae; genus Rhamphomyia; species Rhamphomyia laevipes. Next base: position 9,632,948 of record OY987256.1, on the reverse strand, counting down.
GATTAGAATTTCAATGTAAAAATTGTTCGGTCAAAAATTCCGGTCACCTAATTTTGGATATCTATATCAAAAACAGGAAAATTCGTTATTAAAAAACAATGTTTCGTTATATATTAAGCCGTTCTGCGGTAAATCAAAATCACATTCCAACATCATGGATTGAACGAACAAGAGGCCATGCCAAGATCTACTGAAACTGACTACAATCATGTCTCTTAATGTCAAAAAGGCTAATAAAACCACAAAAAATAAAAATGGAAGACATAATAAAACTTAGCAAAAGGAATTTAACATGACTCATAACAGGACACAGTCCTTTGAACTATACTACGTCAACAAAATGGGTCTATAGCTGAAAAATACATTTGACGTCTAAATTACAAAAAAACATCAAAATACCAATGCGAAGAAGCCGCAGAGAGAAGATAACATTGTCTGGTAAAAGACTTTCGAACCACTAAAGAACAGGCCATTCAATATGGACCCCTAAAACATCATAGATTTCTTTAAAATTAAGTTGTTGTAGGGAAAGGAGATATAAACGCACAATGACCCCAAAGTATAAATTTCTTATTCAAGTCAAATTATTACAATTAAACACAAAATTAATAATAACTTTTGTCCTTTATCAATAATTCTTGCTAATTTTCCGGAAAATCTTAAATATGAAAAACAAATTAAATATCTGAAGTATGATTTATATATGTATATACACAAACATTTTCTTTTTACATAAAGTCTAATCGTTATATTTACATAAATTATTGAAATTTATCGTCTCTACTAATTAACTTATATGACTTTACTAATATATTTACATATAGAAGAAAATCTATGGCCAAAATTTGATTGTTCTTATTTGTTTGTAGTAGTTTGAAATTTTCAATTTGTAGAGTATAAAGAAACTTGTTTTTGACATGGCACGCGTTAAGAGAGCAAGAAACTCAATGAAATCAAGAGTAATTTTATCAAAGGAAAAAGGAAACACATCATCAAATCATCATCATCATAATAAAATTGATTCAAAAACTCTTTGTATATAGAGTTTAAAATAAACCAGAAATAATTTTTATCCAGGTGTAACAATATTAGTGTAACCAACACATATTCATAAATGTAATTTAAAAGAGATTTTCTTAAGCACCTGGTCCGTGCTCGTGCTCTGACTGTTCCAAGTTCCAATCCAACCTCCAACTCTTGTCCAAGAGAATTTTTTTATTTCTTAAAGATGTGTGTGTGTGGTATTGAAAAGTATTAGTGAAATGTTTATTTTGAGGTGTTTTTGAGTAACTTTATTAGTTTGTGTGTGTTTTTTACATGTATTTTAAATACTACTTTACCTTACCAATATATAATTACCGTAAAGAAAACTCAACAAAGAAAAACTAAGAGTTTTTATAATAAAGAGAATATTATATTTACATATGTATTAGTTGTACTACGTTATAATCCCGTTATTATAGGTTATAGCTACTAAATTCATTTATTTGTATTGGTTTTCCTTTAAAGTCCATTGAAAAAAAAATACTCATACATTTTTATTGTTTGACGGGTGATTTGTCATTGCCAGAGGGTCAGAGCTAAAATTAAATTTATACACTAAATTTGTATCTTTAAAAAAAAAAACTGAATCAGTCGCGAGCAAAACATAAGCTTGCTGAGACGCTTTTGCGAATACATTGGCTTGCTATAGGTTTTTTCTGAAGAGAGTTAACACGAGGAATTCTGTTAATAAAAATTATATTGTAGTTATGTAGGTTGATTGAATATTATATGAAAATGTTTGATGTACGCTGTAATCTATCTACAACATCGTTTTTATGATATTTATGCTTATATACTTTGTGTTTCTTGATTATATAGAAATCCATTATATATTTTGGTAAGCTATCAGTGAAATTTTTGTTAATTGGAGTTGGAGATAAGGTAAAAATTTAATCGTCATTCTCTTTGTGTTACCTAACTACAAATTAGATCATTGTGGTTCATATAGCTTTTAACTGTGGAATGGATCATGTTAATTCAGTTTATTTCATATCAATTTTTTTGAAATCCATAGAATGTCCAATATGTAACACGTTTACACTGCTGACCAGTTTTTTTAGTTACTTATTCCGTTAAATTATAAAGCCTATACAGTCTGACTGTAATATTTTCTATATAGATTACTAAAAAATGTCATACAGCGAATAATGTTCAGTAAGATTTTGTGAGCATTCATGCGCATTTTTTATAAATTGGAAATGTTATACTTTCATAACAACAAATATTCATTAACTCCTAATATTTTCCAAATATGAATTAAATTAATTTTATATAGAAAAAACGTAGGTTTAAATTATACATATATATTAAATTTGGGGTTTATGGTATTTACGATATTTCATTTTTAAAGAATTTTACAACAATTTGAAAAATTATAAAATATTTAATTAATAAATCCAATAATTTTAATTAATATATAAAACTCATAATTTCTAATTCAATACAAAAATTTTGGTCTCATCTCTTATTTGTTCATTTAATTTTCATTTATATAATTTTAAGCTAAATTTTTTATGAGTCAATTAAAATTGTACATAAAACGATACACGATTACAACACAGCTGTTTAATATCTTCTACAATTTTTCATTATGATATTACCCAAAAGATGAGACGTACACTTCCAAATGTGGCTAGAGGTAGAGGGGTAGTAATAAAATGATAAGTACCTAAATATTAAAAAAAATGAGAATTTTAATAATTATTTCTTTATTTGGTTGTTGGTATTTGTGAGTAGAAAAGTCATTTTGTTAATGTATTCGTTTTAGATTAAAAAGAGTAGTTTAGTTAGTGTTTTTTTTGTTCGAGTTTTTTAAAATTTTGATAAGGTATATAAAATATAAATAAAGTTTTATTTTTCAGTTAACAAAATTTAATATTACAAAGCTTTTATGGTTGTTCCATTTAATTAAAATATTCAATCTACGACATTGAAGAAACAATTTAGACCAGCCACAACAAAATACAAGAGAAACAATTTCATTTTAAGTACCTATATTAAAAATATCGTCATTACATCTGTTGAGTAAATAACGCTTCCTTCAAGTAAATAACATTTAACTCTGTACTGTATTCGATTTAATTCAAATTTTATAAATTTCATACATCACTAATTAATATTCGACATAATTAGAGTGGATTAGTTGCGTTCTTAACAAGCGTTCGTTTTTACACATAATACGGATAGCCTTAAAATTAAAACAGACATTTTCCAAAAAAAAAAAAGATTTAAATGGAAGTTAACAATGCACAGATTTGATACTTTATGCCCTTACTTTACATTTGCAGTAGAAATTAAATCAATTTTCATGGCACTCAACTGATTCTATAAATAATTTCATTATTTCATAATATTTTGAAAAAATTTTTTTTGACAGTTCACTGACTGTTTTGAGACTATATTCTATTCTAGCTTTGACAAATATTGGGTACTTCTTTTAACAAACTATATACTTCTATGTAATTTTTGACATTATTCTTAACATATTCTATGATAATTACAAGTAAAAATAAATACTTTTTCTAATTAAAAAAAAAAAAAAAAAAAAAAAATTCCATCCATAAAATGTTCACCTTTTTTTCGATTACATAAATTCACCTGCAATCTCACATGGTAACATTACACATATGATATATGAACAAAATTATTCATTGTATTTGTATGTTATACTTCAAACTAATCAATCCTAAAATAACATGACTAGAGTATCATTTTCCTCTAGCATCAAAATTAAAAAAAAAAAAAATTACTAGTCTACTACATTCTGCATAGTGCATGTACTTCTGCTCATTCCCAGTTTAAAATATATGTATATACATAGGTATATAAATATAATAATGAAAATTATTTCTGATTGAAATTTGCCGCCTCAAAAAACCGCATCAACCTTTTTATATTATTTTGAGAACCTAACAAAAAATACAACAACAATTAACAAAACTGAGCTATATCTGAATTTATTTTCTTGTTGTTATTCTGTTTCCACTGCATTTACGCGCTTTAATCGCCCTTTTTTTTCCTTTTTAGTTCAACAATATAACAAAAATTTTACCATACTGGTTGAATGTATCCCATGAAGGATAAAGTTATATAGTATGAAAACGTGTCCGAATTAGACATTTGAAGACCTCCCCTATTGAATTTTTGTTGTTGTTGATTATTTGGTATTGTTTTTATGCTGTTATACAACTCTTGGCAATATTATTTATGGGATGAATTATAACTTACAGATTCGATTAACTATTTTAGCACAATTATTATGAGTGTGGAAAGGAGAGTTTGTAAAGACATAGAAGATTAAAGCGAGAATAGTTATTTCAAATTTTAATTGATTCTTTGCTAATTTGATAAATTCAAAAATATTATACTTAAAATAAAGCAAATTTCCCAATAATTTGACCTCATATAGTAGGATTTTTGCGGGATTATAAAATAAATTTTGTTTTTGCCATTTACGAATATATTTACCTAATACACTTGTAAAAGAATATATTTTGAAACCTTTATCGTTCTCTTGATAATAAAAAAGTCGTTAATACACATTGATGCAGAAGAGTCTGTAACCAATCGATATCTTGTTGTAGTTCATAATATATAATATTATATAATATATAATATTATGAACTACTGATATTAAGTTATTGTCTAAACACTTAAAGGGCCGATTTTATAAACCAGACTATACAAAACTTAAGTAAGTACTTTTGTTAAGTGTACGAATTATTTTTGAATTAATAACTCAAAGATAATTGAACTCTCGCCGTGCAGCTTCTGCTTTGAAATGTGAAATCATGCCAACTCTTCCGCAGAACAAAGCAGCAGCAACTTTTGTTTTGATATTTCAAAACGGCAGCGTATTAGCGGCGCGGTACAGGTATCTTTAGGGTAAGGTGTCGCCGTGTCGTACATTAATCATAAATTTTTTAAGGTACTTTAAATGTACGTCATTCGAAAGTGTACTATATTAAGGTAACGAAAGTATTTTCTTAAGAGTCTATATTATTCATAAGCCTCTAAAGTTTAAGATTGGTTTATAAAATTTGGGTCTAACTAAAATTTAAAGTTCAATAATTCATAAATTACATTTTAAAATTTCAGTCAAAATCAAATCACATATTTTGGAAATTATGAAATTTCTTACTCTGTAATGCTAACTCGGAATAAACCTAATCTGACAATAACAGTTATTTTGATAATTATTATACATAATTACAAAGTTCTCTGCAATATTTTCTGCAATAACAAAATCAGAACAAACTTACAACTATGAAAATTATGATTTAGCTATTTTGTTGACGACAATTATAACCTAATTATTAATGACGTTTATGAAGAATTGAAATGAAATTCTCTATCTCTACACAATTATATCAGCAAAAAACTAAAACTAAATAATTATAATTTCAAATTTACTCTACTAATTCTCAAAGTTAAATTCAACAATTTAAATATTTACATTAATAATCAATAATAAATATAAATACATTTTGTAATGACTATGAGAATCTTCAGTTCAACCAACTTTTAACAGATCTATTTTTATGCTCTGTTGAAAAATGCAATTTGCTTTCTTAAATATATTTTGAATGATCAAAATCTTGTTGCTCTTTCACGCTGTATCTATCAGAAAATATTTAATGTTTCGCTTTGAATTTTTTCACGAAACTTGTGTAAATTATAAACATTCCATTATCCAGACCGAGAGTGCTATAGAAAATAAATGATGAAAATACAATTTTTGATATAAACTTTTTCTGAAACAAAATTTTTTTTCTTACACAACAAACTTGGTGTTTACTTGTGTGTCTTTGAGAGTTATACACTCTAAAATTTGATTTGTCCGGTATTACACTTTAAACTTAGCTCAAACCTCAAAGTAAGATTTCAATGAGTAGAATAATAATAAATATATAAATCTCTCTAAGACTATCTCTCTGATACAGACCACAAAAAAACAGTGTGGGCTTTTATATATAGCTAGATATAAGATTTAAATAATTTATTTTTGAACACTGAAAGATTTAATGAAGAGCATAATGAGTAATATAAAAGATACTTGTGTGTTGTGTGGAATATAGAGAATAAATAAATCATGTTTTTTATTTTTTTATAAATAGCTAGAATTCGAATGGTTCAAGGACGTTTAAAATTACAGTGCTATTAAAGGTTAAATTTAATATTTCATAATTTTTGTGGATTTGTAAAATATTTTCGGTAATTGATATCAGATTAGTTGTAATTTGATTTTTAAGACCTTAGAGATTTTTAATTTGTTCGCTTAGCAGTCAGTTTATTGCTCGCTTAACAATCTGTTAAATGCTACCCACTTTACTCAAACTTTATGTATAGAGACCAAAAATTGCAACAAAATAATATGTCGAATCATTTATGCTTATAGTAGATATGAGAGTTCTTTAATTAAAATAAATTATATTTTTTAATTAAAGAACTATTACAGAAAGCCCACACAGAAAGCCCATATTCACCAAACAATAAAACTCTATTTCTTTTATTAAAATATTAAATATACTCTTTGATACCATAGATTCAACCGGAATACTATTAATAAATTATTGAATTATTAGATATCAACGGCCCTGAAATTAAAAAAAAAAAGTATTACAACGTCTATGTTTATCTAACTAAAGAGAGATACTTTTCTAATTAAACGCTTTGTTAGAGACAATTCAAATTTAATTTATGTATATAATCCAACCCGAGTAAACATAACATTTTTGTACGATATGATTTAGAATTTAAATTATGTTGCTGTTAACAATAATGTCAAATATCTAATGCGGTGTATGATTCAAGTAATACTACTACTATGTATATATCCATTTATTCTTTACTGCATCATTATAGTTTTGTTCCCGAAAGACATTATTACAAACAATCCAAATTATGATTTATAACGATTCCAGGTCAAATTATTATCATTATTGTTATTAATATTGTAAAAATTGGTGTCCATGCATATTCCGAATGTAGCACAACATTAATTTAAAAAAAAAAATATGATGTCAAATCGTCATTGTTGTTTTGTCGTTAGGACAATAAAAAACTATTGTTGGTTGGTCTTAGCAGGTTGTTTTTAATATGCATTCTCTATTGCTATACATTTCAATGCGGTTTTTTTTATAAATGTTAGAGAAAAGCCATTGTAAAAGAAAATTTAAATTTCTAGATTTATATATGGAATCGTGTATGGTTACATTGTTACATACAAACTTGTTGGTCCTATATTTACATTGTAGTATATGCAGACAGTGTTTGGAGTTGTATGAGCTTAGATATATCGTGACGCTGATCTAGTAAAAAAAGTCGTAATCCACTGACTATACGCTCGAATGTTATGTCGTAAGGAAAAATTATGTTACAGCAGCAGAGACGGATTTTAATAACAATCCCCAGAGAATGGAAGTGCAGAAGATGATTCATATTCTTCGATCGAAAGATGTTGTTCAATAGGTTGAACCTTTCGACTATCGTAATCACCGATAAAGTAATGTTAAACAATAAATATTAAATAATTCTAAAATCAAATAAAAGTTAAATGATTTCTTGCATTGTAATTATGTATTAAGGTAAATTGAATTAATTATGTTACATTTTTTACAATTTTCTTAGAATCTATTATGATTTTTAGAATTTTTTTCCTTATAATTTGATTTTGTTTTCAAGCTTCTTACAAAAGCAAAAGTTCATTTTATTCTAATCTGTAAATATTCTATTTTATATTCAAAATTCTTTTATAAAATTCAAGAATTGCGAAAAATCATAGACTGTAATGAATATTTATATCTTATAAAACTCATTGTAAATGTTTCGTACTAAATACAATTTTGTAGACACATTTTATTTTAAAATATTAAACAATTTTTAAACAGTTTTCTATTATAAGTTTCACTCAAAACTCAACAACAATTTCGTCTTAATTTGTTATAAATTAGATAAGATTAAAATGGTCACTTAATATCTAGACTTCTGTAGAAACGCAAAGTTATGCTGACCGCCAGGACTAAAAAATCTGTTACCCAGCTGTGTTGACCTTTTGCGGATCACACCCACACAGTCTAATAGGATGTGTATTCCGAAGTTTTTTCGTTATTTGTTCTCGGTCTTTCCAAGTGTAAAGGAACCTCTTTAGCCCTTTTATGTGAAAATTCCAAAAATCGCTTCCATTGACGAATGCTTGGGATGTTGTTTTAGTGGATGGTGTTCACATTATTTTACCACTCCCTTATTTCTTGCATTAGGTGGCTTTTGGAGATGGCACAGAATGGTTCCCCCTGAATGGTTAGCCCCTGTTGTAGCTAGTTATACTCGTAGAAGGTGTTTTTTTATTTTATAGTTCAAAAACCATTCTATAGTTACAACATATTACTAATAAAAATAATTTTCATGCTACCCAAAAGATCTTATAGTTACATCACCGAAAAATTACACTAAAAACAATAAAGTATAAAATGGAAAATTGATAAATACAGAGGCACTTTTATTATACCGAAATTATAAAGGATTCTATTTTAATTCTTGTTCACTGATATTATTATAAAAATTAGTTTTTAAATGAATTTTCTTTAATTTATACAGGGTATTTTAATTACTCAAACTGTAATACTTTAATGGCCGACTCATTTTAAGCAAATATTTAAATTTTGATAAAGTTTCTTACTCACCTATATTTTAATCATATAATTATTTTAATTAATTTAATATTATTTTTGAAAATATCTCAAAAATAATATAAAACCCACGTCAAAATTTCATTTTATTTTTTATATTAAATTTATATCTCAACTTCTAATATTTTAAATCATATTTGATATTTTGAGTTCGTGATATTTAAATTTTAAAAATGGAATATTTTTTTATTAAATAAATTTTAAATAATATTATAAATAGCATGACTTTTATATATTAATGCAATTTTCAGTTCGTAAATAAAATATAATTGAAATTTTTTTTTATAATTCTACTTACGATTCCAAGACCTTCGAATTTTAATATTACCAACTATGAATAGTTTTATAATATTTTCCAGAAAATCCTTTTTAAATTCAAATAAATGTTATTCAGTCACGAATCAGGATATTATTTTTTATATTTATATTATAATAATTTCTAATGTATAGTAGAGAAGTAGAGCTTTCATTTGCAAGGATACTATTACATTTTTTGTACAATGATATATTTTAATATTTGTATGTATATATGAAATTTATGAAAATTATAAATCCATATTTGATTGAATGAAAATTTATTTTTATATTGGAAACTTTATGTGTCTAGCTAGAGTTTTAATGAAAAAAATAAGTTTCAAATTATTGTAAATAAATTCTCATAAATTTTGTAATATAGTAGAAAAATAAAATTGAGATAATAATTAAAAATTATTGAAATAAGGGTAACATTACACTGTGAAACCTCTCACTGGGAAATTACACATCTTTTTTTATTGTTTCCTATTCCTCTACTTCCGCATGTAAGCTATAAGGCGTATAATAAGACTGTATTTTCGTATTTTTACTAATATGACTTTAAGACTCACTCGAATGGGTCATCTCATAACGCCATTAAGGCTTTATGACTCATTGCATTGATGGCTTCTTTATGACTCTTTCAAGTCAGTCTTAAAGCCATATTGGTAAAAATGGTAAATATGGCTTTCAGACTCACTAGAATAGGTCATAAAGCCATTATGGCATTATGACACGACACTTTCCCGTCATGGTTAACAGGTGGAATTACAAACAAATTATTGAAATATTTGAGCCATTTTCTCATTTTGTATGTGTGGTTGGTTGAAATGGTAACTCCCCAGTAACATTACCGGCGACTCTCATTAGCGCATATGCACTGAAAGAGACAGTTTACTATTCGTACTATTCAAGAAGCGAACCGTGTCTCTGGGTTTCTTCGTGGCTAGGTCGTTCAGTTCGCTAATGTATAGACTGCCGAAAGAGTTGTTTCTGGTACTGACACGGCACTTGCAAATGAAGTGAACTATAGTCTTTTTCTCATGCGGTACTTTAAAGCTGCGCCATGATTGGTTAAAATGGTTGTGTATGTGTAAGTCTTTATATTTTTCGAGCACGGTGCATTCGATGATATATAAAAAAATCAAACGATGGAAGAACTGGTTGTGTAAAACTACCCTAAATGTGTTATATATTAAACGTCGTATCATGGGTAATACTTTCATTATTAAAATACCAATATTAAGTTTTCCAAATATTAGATATGAAAAAAAAAACATAAAAAATGTTAACCTATTTATAAGATTAAAGTTCATAGAAATAACTATACATCCGAGGATACTATACAACAACACAGTACACAGTAATATATACGTTGTTATGATGGAACGTAAAGAGTATTTTTATTTTAGTTTTTTTGTGTCAGCAGGTGTTAGTTTTTAACTAAAGCCACAAAATAAAAACTTTTTTTTTTTTTTTGTGAGAACTTTTTTAGATATGGAATTTTGAAGAGTTAAAGTTCATATTATAAAGATAAAATAAAAATATAATAAATTTTATAAAAAAAAATATCATAGAAATTGTGTTAAGTACGTGTTATATACGTTACTATTATAAAGTTTTATGTTTTCATTTTAATGTTTATATATTGTTAAAGGATCTACAAATTCGATACCATATATAATAAATTGTAAGTATATGTAAATAGTTATCAAGAAATTATCCTTATCCAAACAGTATAATTATCTCAAATATAAAATTTTTGAATGAAACATTAAAAGTTTTATTTGAAACTTGAGTGGAACTGGAAATTATTTTCAATCAAATTTCTCGTCTAATATAAAGGAACACATTATCTTAAATGTAGTGAATGAATAATTCCGATAATTCCGAATAACATTATCTTCCTTGTAAACATTAATTGATATTGAAATAATCCTTTTTGGTTATTTGAAAGTATTTAAAGAATTAAATAAAGTATTTGAATAAATATAAATTTCAAAATTTGATTATTTATATGATTAAATTAAATTTTAATTCATATTTCACTTCTTATTTGTCCTATAACTGACAACTTTAAACCAGAAATTAACATTTATTATTAAAAAAATAATTTTGCTCAAGTCTAATTTTATGCTATATTTTGCATCAATTGTTTATTCAGTTCATTAAATTTAAAGTTTTCAAAATATTAATATCCCTATAAATAAAATCCCTTTAAAATGAAATACTTTACCGAAACAGACAAAATTAATTTGTCATTTTCTCATTGTAATTACATAATTCCCGAAAGATACTACCAAAACTTCTTCTCCTGAAACATTATAATGATAATTCACCCTATTCTACTACATATATCATTCCAAAGAAAATTTTCAAACTAATAGTTTTCGTTTTGTAAAACCAATTAAGCATTGTCCATAAATCTACATCAAGAATGTAATTATGCTCTTACATTCATCAAGATAAATCGGAAGTTATACTCTCTCTGTATATATTGTAAATAGTTTACTTCGATATTACTTTAGCCTAATAAATTTCATTAAGCATTACTCTGTTAACACAATAATTCCATTTTTAAATAAACAAATTTCTACCAAAATATAGAACTTATTTTTCTCTATAATACTAAATAAATAGAGGTTAACGAAACATTTGTAATAAATCATTAACGATATTTCAATGAAAATTTATGAAAAACATAAAAAAAACCCATGCAAAGAAAAGTTAGTTTGTCATGTTTTCTAATTATTCATTCATCAAAATGTGGATATAAATAAAATCTCGTAAGTGTTAATGCTGTACTGTATATAGAAGATATTAGATCTCTTGAAAATATGATTCGTCTATTGAGAAGGGAAATTATGGCTTCATACATTAACATGCCATCATACTTTTTTAGTTTTATATATTTTTTTTATGTATTCACGTTTATTCACGTTCCTGTCGGGTTACACGACATTTGAATTATCCTACAAATGAAATGAGATATGAAATATATTTTTTATATATAATATTCTAATATAAATGAACTGAAAGTACGAAAGCAATTCATATTTTGTTGTATATTCCGACCGACCGTACAAAAATATGTGTTAGGGTGTTTTTGCCCTAATGGCCAAATAAAAGTGAGCACTTGCAAAATATTTTAAAGAAACATTTTTTTTATTCATTATCTTTGACATTATATAATTTGTCACACAATGTTTAACATTCTGTTTAAGTCATCATAATATAATTTTTCGAAATAAATATAGATCCTTTCTGTGGCAGATTCGTGATATGCTATTCAAGACGTATTTATAGTCGTTACTCTGGGTTGAGAAATATGTCAATTTTCCTAATATAAACAAATAAAACTCAATTAGTTATGAAATCCATAAAGAAACCAAGTATAGATCATAATTTCTAATGATATTATTTATATTTCACAAGAAGCAATAAATAGTTTTCTAAAATATCATGTGTCGTAAGTTTATTTAGCCGCTACTGTATATACATATCTATAGATAAATATTTTCCACTAACGAAATTGTGTAGACTTTATAAAAAACTAGGCCAAAATAAAAAAAATTGGATTTTTTTTTTTTCATTTAATAATGAAATTGATATTTTTTTTATATATAGTGGAAATAGAATTCATTAGAGTAAAATTTATAAATTGAATTCCCCTTTAAAGACAACAGTGTCACTCACTCCATTTTGAATATAAAGTCTTTGTAATAGTTTTTTTTTACATTTGGAACATTTTTTATATTTGGGATTGGAACAAATGAAATAATCATTTATGAAAATATATGTTGATATCCTTTATAGTTAGATCCTTAGACAGCGTGTATTTTCCAATAATTTTTTTGTCGTATAGTACTGTCAATAATTTTGTAAAGAAATAAGAGTTTTATTATAAATAAACCTTACAATTGAAGGTAAAATAATTAATTTCTTGCATAATTTTAGCTTGCTCTATACATACAATTTAAATCAATTGAAGAATTCGGTTTAATTAATTGCCTGTTGGCTTTAATTAACTTAAGCCATAAATGGCTATACCTTAAGCTTCATTTTTGATAGTTTAAATTATTACACAAATTCAATTTCTCTATATTATAAGTTTATATTTTTTATATTTGCGAATTAGGTGTCTAAGTTCTGTCAATACGAGGACGAAACGGTGGAAAACTTTCACACATCGAAAGCTAAATTGTCGCTTCCTCGGAAACATATGGCTGTCACTCTATCCATCAACAGTACGGACATGGTCAGTGACAATTAATTAGAGATATTAAAATAAGCAAATGGTTGCTGTGTTTAGGATATTAAAATAAGCAAATGGTTGCTGTGTTTAGGATAGTCTGTGGCCCACCTTTATTCTGAACCTAACCTAATCTGATTTGCAGCTGATTCATTTTCATTCACAATAATTTATTATTTTCTATTTATCATTCACAAAAATTCACATTTTTTGGTTTAAGTAAGCTTAAAGGCAAATTTTAATTGAGAATTCGCTCGTTTAAGATTGCACTGTGAATTCTGGTATAACAATACTAAACAATATGTTCCAAGTAGACAGTAAAAAATAGCTAGAAATAAATTTGTTTCATAAATATTGAAATACATTTTTGATATACATATACTAATTTAATTTATTTATTTATTATTAAAAACATAATATTTAATATGAAAATTATATATAATATTATAATTTTGAAAAGAAATATATACTACATAATAATCATAAATCAACAGCGTCGTTTTTTGAAAGGGGGTGAAAATATAGAATGTGAAAACAAACAAGTCACACTGCACAGACAGTATAAAAAAATACTGTATCCTTTTCGCGAATACCATATTTGTATGTAATTTATTTATGAGTATAACTTTGTGAATATTATATAAAAAAAAGTCCTTTAAAAGTATTTTTAATGTCAAGTAAACTATATTTTACTATAATATGAAAATTTAAGGTTATAGTATCACGTATACCACGCGTTCTATGTCAGAAATAGAATCTTCTAGACCAATGACGCCTTCGAAAGTAACCTTATAACTTCCGGTTATATATTATAAGTTATCTGATATTGGATATTGAATATTTCTATCGTAGGGGTAGGTCAAAAATCGTAGAGCACATTGCAAAAAAAAAAACTTTAAGAAAGTAAATATTTAACGTGCATCAATGAGCAATTATATGTGTAACATAAATTTATATTGGATGGGTCAACTTGGATAGGGTCAGCCAATGTAAAACGTTTATAACTTTATTATTTTTATTATTTTAATATATTATTTTTTATTTACATGTAAAATACTTAACATCTTTTAAATGGCCTACATTTTCTTGTTGGCAGTTAAAAAAAATTAAAGACGCAAAAGTTACAAATTTATAAAAACAGTCAGTCCAAGTTGGCCTACCCTATATAATACAGTATTTACGAACGTATACTGAATTTGGTGACTCTATAATACGGTCTAGGCCAACAGGCATAAACTTAGATGACCAAACAAAACTTTGTGGCAAATTTCATTGCAATCGGACAACAATTACTAAAAACTATTTTTTTTTTTTGTAAACTTGGAATCTCCAACCTTCGGAAACAGACAGAAAAATTGATTTGATAAATTATTTTTATTTTTTCAACTTATTCTTCTATCACAATATTCCATAACTCATCGTAAAAAAAATATAATTTTTTTTTAACGTAACAAAATCATGACAAATTTATTATGGTATGAAACAAGTTGCCTCAACATTTTTATTTTTTATCTATATTTTATGTAAGAAGTTGTCGCGCTATAGCTAAATTATTTCTTTGGCATTTAATTTTTTATATTAAGTAGTTCATAGAATTAAAACAATTTATTTTGATAACAATTTTTTACACTAATGTTCGTATTTAATTATTTTTACAATATAAAATTGTTTATACTATTTCCAGAATGTCCAGCTCTTTCGATAGCCTCAATGTAAACTGACCGCGAATTTAACTCACGGATACGGTATGTATCTTAAACATTACAATATGGAAACCTCCTATAACGTCTCATTCAAATGAAAAGGGCTCACGAGTAATTGGAGTCTACCTCAGATGAGCTATTATGACCCCTTTAAACAAACAATTCGCAGTAGTTGTCTGTATTATATATTTTTGCTTTAAAAAAATTTGGTTTGAAATCAAAATTTCTTCAGTCTTTATTACTCTATGAGTTCATATAAAAATCTATCTATATTTATATATACTGTATTTGTATAATACTCATTGTATAGCCGTTTTTTTGAGTGCTCCTCTTTCGTATGGTATCCTATAACAGTATAACAACAAATATAAGTCATTTATGCAGCGGACCGTTCAGTCCATTTGGTAACGAACGTTTCGGATAATACCTATTTATATATATAATATTTTATAGGGTAATGACTCTTCTTGTGAATACTCTTGTATTCTTCCCTATATATTCTCATTTTTTTTATTTTTGTGTAACTTTTTTTGTTAAATTCTATATAAAAGTTACAGATTTTAACGAACATGTGCACATACTTAACATAAAAAATATGTATAAGTAAAATATTATGCTTAGTTTGTTTAGACAGAGTTTATATACATTATAAATATGTTTCTGTGTATATAATACTTAAAAAATACTCTGTTAAAATGCTGTTTATGGAATTAGTATATGAAATACCGAGACTTTTATGTTATATATATATTTTTTTTTTGTGGGTAACTAATCTTTTGGTATTTTAACACCGGAAATCTCTTACTTGATTGAAGTTTTGTTGTTATTGTTATATTTAGTTTTGTACTCGCATATTATGTATATCTTCATCACCATCACTACACCAGTGTATTATTTAGTATGGTTATTTGTTAAACTGATTATGAACACGGTTCAAAATGTTAGAGGGTGGCAAAAACAAAAAAAAAAACATAAAATTAATTAATTAATTTTAATATTTACTGGTTTTCAGCGATGTTTCTTATTATTTTGTATAACGAGGAAAGATCAGGTTTGGAGGATATGAGAGTACGATATTCTTAATTATTTTTATTTTTTTGTAAATGATACATTTTTTATTGCTTGATATTTGAATAGCATTTAATTGAAGTGAATATCTATTTTTATTAATTTTTTTTACGTTTTATTAATGGATTTAACAACACTATTAAACAAACGAATGCAACAATAGAAAAGTACTGCTAAAGAGTACTCGTAGAGTACCGGACTTCTACATACAGATATTTTTCATAATTATTACTTCACTGTGAATACGCAGCTAGACTTTAATCCTATTATATTTTTACTAAGAATAATCTTAATATTAATAAGATAATAAGAATAATCTTAATATTTTATACTTAGATGGATAAATGGATGGAAGTCCGCAAAGAACACTTGCCTTCCGTTTCCACAAATAACTCTATTGTACTACTCAAAAACCGCCATGTTACACATATTGCAAAGGTTGAATTAGGCCATCTACTATCTCAACCGAAATTCAGAATCGTCTGCCAGTAATGAAAACTGCATCGCACAGTTTTTGTTCAAGAAATGATATCCGAAATAGGTGCAAGGACACAACAAGTGTTCGACCATCTACTGTTACTCATTGCATCCTCTACATGTGTAGTGTGTACGTACCTCCCCGTATAATAACAATGTGGCGAATTCCTCTTTTTAAGTATATCTTTGTTGAAAAATGTATTTAGTTCCTTCTCCCGGCGCATAACATATTGTAACGTACACTGTTGTTTATATATAACAATTGTTTGATTTGCTTAAGGCAGATTGGAGCATCCTGTTCCCTCTTACTCTACTATTTTCTATATTTTTCATATTTATTATTTAAATTTTCGAAATATTTATGTATATACACAACAACAAAAAAAAAACACCTGTGATAATCAAACTATATTTTAAAACCATATGTTTAAATATTGCCACCGATCTGAGCTACTCAGATTATGATAATAATCATAAATATTTGAAAATCATATAACATCTGAGTAAATATGTAGGTAAAATATAATAATTTCAATTTTTATTTTCTTTAAAAAAATATTTATAAAAAAAAAATAATCTCTTACAATGTCTTACCGTCCGTCGCACATGAATATCGATCAAAATTATGTATAGACTTCTTATATATAAAAATGTTGGTTGTGTCGCCTCAAGGCAATAAAATAATTTCATGAAAGTAATCATTATATAAAGCTATAGCAGAGAACAATTTAGGATTACAGCATTATATCGAAGTATATATATAGAGTTATATAATGCTGAATTTTCCAAATAAAATAAAAATGTTTTCTATATACCTTTTACATTGATATGACTTATCGTGATATATTATTATTGATATAGTTGTTACACTTACACAGAGTTGCTGAGCTTCCGAAAGAATGTTATACATTATCATGTATGTACAAATTTATATAAATCTTTTTTCACAGGGAAATATTTAATGGAAAATTTTGTGTATAGTAGCTCAAAATATTTAATTAATATTTTTATTATATTTCAAAAAACTTTAATTTTAAATTGTGTAGAGTGTATAGCCGATAATAGTTTTAATTTAAAAGTTTTTCAATTGTTTTAGAGTTTGCCATTTACAATGAAATTTTTGAATTATGACACTTCATTATAGAATTATGACTCCATTTCTAATTAACCATAATTCTATAATTTAAAATCAGAAGTTTTTGGAAACGGTGGATCACAATTCCAATGTAAAATTATGATGCATTTAGCGTCGGGGTACCTGGAAATATAGACTTTATTTATCAGGCTTCTTTCTAGACAATTACAAAAAAAAATGTATTTAACAGACTTTTACAGAAAATTTAGATTTTACAAATGTTGTTGTTAAACTTTATTTTGTATGTGGCAAAGCGCCGGGAATATCGTCTTTTTGTAATTTTCTGTAAAAGCGCCGGGATACACCGACTTTAAACCTACGGTGCACCGCAGTTGCGTCTACCCACCCTCTTCTACGTTGCGACACATTGTACATCCGTTTGAATTTATAGCATTTTTAAATTAAATAATCTTTATCTTTTGAGCTATTTTGTTCTAGACTTTAAGATGTTCGATAACAGGTAAAATTATTTCAATATACTTGCTCTTTGTGAATAACTTTATCAAGAATATAAAAATAATTTTTAATTATTTGGAATTTTTGTATTTATTTTCTATTATATTTTCGTCTTTTATTTAAATTTAGACTCAAAAGGCATTACTTAATTACAATATGAACTCATCATTATACATAATAATAATGATTAGAGAGTCTTTTTCGGGAATTCCCGGGCGGGAAATCCCGGGAAATTTAAAGAAAAAATATTTCCCGTTTCCCGAGAAATATACGAAATTTCCCGGGAAAAAAATAATTGTTTGAAATAGCCAATTTTCGTGGAAAAATCTTGAGTTTTTTTTTTATTTTTGACTTTTTAGTTAGTTACACATGAAAGAATAATCTTTTAATGGAAAATAACTAAAAAAATGAATAGCTAAAAAAACTTCTAAGCACCTTAAGATATATGCAGAAAAAAGTTGCCACCAACGTATTGTTATTAGATGATTAATAATCTACTATAAAATTAAAATTTAAAATTTAAAATTTTATTTTTTATTTAAAAAATAAGTTTTTAAAAATTAAAGGCAATTCATAGACGATCCGCTAAAATTTGTTCGTTTTTTTTAACACAAATTGTTTAATATTTTTTGTTAAATAAATTTTAAAATTTAATTTTATAGTAGTTTCTAATGAAATATTTTTTTATAATGAAGTTATTCTTTTTGTTATGTTTATTTATTTCTTATTATTATTATATTACTTTATAAAATGAATTTAATTGTTTTTTTTTCATTTATGCTTCAACATTTTTAACTTTTAATTCCTATTTTTTTATTTTCCCGGGTTTCCCGGGAATCCCGTGAAAAATTAAATAAAAGTTCCCGTTTCCCGGGAACAAAAATAATCCGGGAAACGTGACTCTCTAATAATGATCATAATAATTGTATATAAATCAAGATATGTAAACTATCCCTAAAATATATTTAGATAATACAATAACTAATCCCATTTGATTTCAAATTGAAATCTATATTTTTTTTTTGTTGACATTTTATTTAATTTATATTCGTCCATTCCATGTCTTAAGTGTAGTGACCTTTCATTTTATATCATCTACATCTACATAATACTACAATACTCGTTATATGGAACCCCCCTAGACAGAGTATGATTTTACAGACAATTTTGTATTTATGACAATTTCTACTCTAGCTGTGATGGTGTATATTACAAAAAATACTCCGATGTGAATGTGTGTAAATACGTTTATTTCTGCACGTTGTATGTATGTTTTATTTTGGAAATGTTTTTTGCAAAATCATATTTTCATTCATGGTATAATTATAATATATGTGTACGTAAAATGGGATTTCAAAATTTCATAATATCGTTTCTATAAATCATTTTTATGGATATATCCAGCCTTGTGATTACTGTGATATTTATCATGAATTATAGAGCAAATAAAGATTTTAATGTTAGTAATATACAACACAAACAAAATTAAAATTATTGGCTATCGTGCTGATTGAAAATCTTTCTTCCTTTGTAATGTTGATACATCCTAAATCGAGCTTTGGCTTTCTCAAAGAGTTTTCGTGATACTTTATAAGTTATAAACGCCAATACAAATAACATAACACAAATAATACTAGAAGCTACCACAATTGAAGAAGTGAAGGAATTTTGCTACCTGGAAAGTATGATAACAGAAAGCATATCATGCAAAGAATCACTAAGGCTAGACAGGCATTTGAATCACTACGGAAAATATGGAATTATCCATATCTCAGTAGAATCCATAATTTACGAATATATAATGCTTGCGTAAAATCAGTTCTTCTGTCCGGCTGCGAAACTTGGAAGTATACAACAGCAGACTCATCAAAATTCCAAGTAAAAGTATTCAGCAACAAATGCCTAAGACGAATACTGATAATATTCATTGAAAATATTATGTCAAATATTCAGTTTAAATTAATGTTATTAATTTTATAGAAAGTCCTTTTCCTTATCCAATCAAATAAGGCTTACAAAGTAAATTATTTGTTATTAAAATAACTTAATCTTAAGTTACAAATTGTTTATCATATTCCAAATTGTTCAATTTAATCCTTTAATGTTCGCCATGTTTCACAACATTAATCAAACATATTGTAAAAAAAATCAATTTTCCTTCAGAAGATTTGTATTCCAGGCATATTTCAAGTGTTGTCTGGAAACTTTCAGTAAAACCAGAATTAAAATTTACAAATTTTTGATTATAGTTCATAACGAAAATCAAAATATTGTTAATAATTATGATTTATATTATTCAGATTTATGTTAACCCCAAAATTGTAGTAGGCTATAGCGGATTTGTTGTATATAATATACTTAAATAGATTTTAAGTTAAATTGATATTAATTCCGAATAAATTATGTTTTTGTTTTTCAACATAAAATTTTAGGATAATTAAATTGTTCATGGTGCTTGACAAATGCGAAAAACTACTACAATACCGAAAAATCTATAAAACCGATTTGCATACTTCTTAAAAATTTAAATAACTATTTTTTTATTTAAATTTTTAAGCTTTATTAATTGTTTTGTGTTATCAGAAACGATACGTTCTAAGAAATATTAAAATACTTCCATTTTCAAACCTCCATAAAATTTTTAAATATGTATACAAAACTACAAGTTTCTCTATCCAATCATTTAAATAACCGATGTGATATTTTCTCTTACATATTAATATCTATTAGGCTTTAAAATTATTTATATATGAACATTAATATATACATTTTATGTATTAACGATTTATATTTATAGTTGAATTCTCTTTCAACAAAAAAATAATATCCTTTTTCGACATTGTACCGAAATTGCCATTACATAAATGAGAAAATATGCAAAAACATTTAACCTTTTTGTGTGTATATAATAAATGTATATATACACAAAAATATTGTACTCCTTCGTAATCCTTTAAAAAATTCTCCCTTCTGGTGTATTCCGCAAAATATATCCTTTTTGGTTTCGGGTGGTTTTTTTTATTTTGGTGGTTATGACATGACTTTAGTGTAACCCTTTTGGGAAATTTGTTGCTATCGGATTATATGACTTTAAGTGGTGGTTGTGTATTGTAAAAAGGATGAAATAGCAGTTTGGGCTGTTGAATTGTGGAACAATAATGAAACGTTTTTTTTTTTAGTATATTTAGTAACGAATTTAATTTTTATGTGCAATTTCAAATTGTTTATTATTATTTTTTTTGCGACTCCTCTGTTTCAAAAAGCTCATCAGTTTAGAAAACAAAAGCCATCAGGATTTGAATATTTCAAAACAATGGTGGCAAATGTCAGTAAATCGTATATTTAGCAAATTTTCTGTGGTTTTGAAATTTATTATGAATTTTAAAAAAGGACAGAAAAAATTATAATTTTCCCCAAAAGTCATAATAATCAAATGTAAATTTCATCATAAAATTTTTTGTTTAGAGGATAACCCCCTGTTTTTTTATAATGGAAAATATTTAGTTAAAAATAAATTGGGAACAATATTATTGTTCTAATTAATATATTAGGATGAACAGCAGGTGATATTTTGAATTTAATTAATTAGGAGTATTTCAAAATAATTTCAAATTAGTTTATTTAAATAGAAAAATGGTTAGAAAATAAAGAATTAGAAAATGGTAATTGAAATTTTCTTTAAAAAAATATTATACTTACTTTGAAAAGGTCGTAATTATAATTTCGTTCTTTTTATTAAAAATTAAATTTTTATTGTGATTATATAGAAGTTAGGACTCTAGGACTCTAGTGATATTAATAGTTAAATGAAAAAAAGTAAGAATAAAAAAATGTAATCACTTTTAACATAATCGTTTCTTATTCAACAGTTTTAATAACGTCGAAATATATGAAAAAATGGAAAAATAATGTTCAAGACAGCACCATTTGGAAAGGTATTTTCAAGGAGGCAAGGATCTTGATGGGCTGTATCGCCATTGAGTTTACAATTATGTACATTAAAATATTCAATTTATATGTCATATTTGCGTCAAAAGTTATAAGCAACAAAGACAAGTTAATATACTAAAAATTTGAATTAATTTTGAACCAATTTTTTTGTTTTACTTAGATTTCAACATATTTTAACGTCATATTTTCCAGTTTTAGTATCAGTAACTTAATTTTTTTCAAGCTTATTTAATTTATTATATGAAATATATAAAAGGAGCGTTGAATATATAAAATTGTAGTTGTGGAATATGAAAAAAAAGAACCAACAAAGTAAAAATAAAATATATCATGCAATAAAAAGATATCACATTATAATAAATGAAAAGGATATAATAATAATATATAATTTTTTTTTTGGGGGGCTTTTAAGTTAATGAACTTCTTGTTGGGTGTTTCAGTATAAAAATAAAAATGACATCGGATTATATCGTGATATATATACAAATATTATACATACCTATATAAAAATTCGTATACAAAACAAAAATATTTAAGAGAGAGAGAGAGTTAAAAATGTTTATTATAAAGAGCTTTTTTTCGCAAATGTAGAGAGAATTTAATGGAAGGATGAGTAATTATCTTTCTATGTGATTTGAAAATGATAAAATACAATTTTATTGCTCACTCAGGATGAAAAAAGGATTTTAATATAGAAATTTGTATTTATTCTAAATGAGAAATCTAAAAAGACGAAATTAATTTATAACTAAAAGTTGTGATTTTTTATACTTTAAATTTACTCAATAAATTTTTTGAAATTTCTTTTGGTTATACAAGCTACAACTTCAAGATTTTAATTCAATTTCGTGCATTATTAAATAGGTATCCGCTTATTGACCGAAAATGCATTATTTGACGAAATTCACAAGTGACCAACTAAATCTAAATTTACTGAATGTACAAAATCAATCAATGGATAAACTAAAAAAAAATCGATCAAACTTTCGATCAATTTTGTAATTAATGAATCAAAATTAAATTTTATTTAATTATGCAAAATTTTATAATTTTTTCAATATTTACTAATTTTACTTATTGCTGTTGTCTCAAAAATTAATATAATATATAATAATATTCCCTCCAAAATATTAAATACAAAAACTCGTCACCCTACATATCCATTTCACCAGTTACCATACCATATGTCTAAATTTTTGTTATATACTATCTGTTAGTAAGTACATATATATATACATTATATATATTATAAACTGTTATTAAATATACGTATACATAAAAACAAATTTAGCAATATGAAATTTACAAAATTGACTTTGTAAACTTTTTCTGTTGCCTATATACATTTTATTATTTTACTAATAAATTCAGATCAAATATCTACAAGCATATAACTTTTTATATAAGGATATAATATAATAATATTGTAATGTTAAACAGGGACTGGAACAATACCCAATAACGTTATTATATTAACGACTTAAAATTGATTTAAATAACATTTTTTTGCGTTATATTATGTTATTAATAACGTTATCGAGTATTGTTGAGAAGGAAAATTTCTGTTACATGTACAGGAACAAATATGTGTAAAAAAGAGATAAATATATTGCTACATTATTGAAAGAATCGATAATCTATTTCGTATTAATCATTACAATTCTATCTTACAAGATTGATGAAATGAAAATGATTGTTGTTAATGTATTTTTATACCAATTGTTAAATAGTTATTTGTGACTTAAGGAAGGTCCTGTCAACCCTGAAAAAAAAAAAAATCTTCATAAATCACACAAATTTTACCGACAGACGAGATTATATTAAATAAATAATAGGGCTGGGCAAAAATGATCCCTTATATAACAGCCATTATTGACCTATTGTGATACCCTTTATTTTATAGTTCTTCTACGAGTAGTAGAAGTGAAAATTATTATTACTTAACGAAATTGGAATTATTCATAACGTTATCGGATAACTACGAATCGTAACGTATTCTTATCCATAATATTAAATTATTAACTGAAATATTTTTCATATTTCTCTGCTGGTATCCCAAGCATTTTAAAACATAAATAAATTTATGTTTGTAAAAACAAAATTCACCTTATTGAACTATTGCTTATAGGGTATACATTTTCAATATGAATTGAACAGTTTATTTGCTTATAATTGATGTTTTTTGATTTTCATTCTGTAAATTTTGTTGGAGTATACATCCTAAAACCTATAGCTTTCATATATAATACTATATGGTAACAGAATAGGGTTTTTTATTTGTTTTGGTTATAAAGCTTGAAATGTAGCTAAATTGAAAATAATAAATTATTGTAGAAAAAATCTCTATTAACTTAATAGAAACTTTACTTTAATTTTTGAAAGGTAAACTCTTGAACTTAACTTTTTTCAGTACTAGTCCATTAAATTGGTTAATTATTTCTTGTTAGTGTGAGAGATTTGTTTTTTGAAGGCTCAAATGCTTATTACATATCAAAATTGAATAAACGTAAGCCTATTTAGATTTTGAACTTAATAAATATTTTATTTTTTGTGAAATATTATTAAGAAATTCGCTTTACAAAAATAATGGAAATCTTATAAATTTCCAACAATTTTTCATTATAATTTGTGTTTTTTATTTATTTACTCAAAATATGTTAAAAAATTATCAAGATTTGTAAATATTTTATACTTTGTTGTATGAATTTATTTAATTTGATTTAAAAAATTGATGAAAATTTGAATAAATTGCATTTTAATTTAATGAAAATTCAGAAAAGTATTTAATATTATTCCAAATGCAATATTTTAATAGGAATAACTCAAGGATTGGATAAGAATTTCTTATAATCTCCTTAACAAAATTGGCTTTTCATTTGTTCTTAATCCTTTGGAAAAATAGAATATATTTTGAATATTAAAAATAATATAAGAATTTTTTTTTAATAAAAATTTTAATTCCTAATTTTCGTTAATTAATTTAATTCTAATTAACACTTACTTTTAAATCAATGCTTTAAATTTTTTTATATATGAAATTTGTGTTTCAAAACAATTAATAAATAAAACTTTACTACAATAATCTTTAAGGAAAATTTATATGATTATGTTAGGTTAATATTCTTTACCTTGTATAAAAACATTTCGAACTTATTCAATATTTCCGGGTTAAATTTTTCATTTCTATATCATATAAACGTGCAGGAAATTGCTCCAAGTTTGGTTTATATTAAATTTGCAGCAAATTATTTAACCATATATAATACCAAAAATATAGATCTATAAACATTTTCCGTCATCAGAAATGATGATAGATACGATAAGCTTAACGTTTCCTTTCATTCAAATCTAAAATTCAGAATAATAATAATCATAATAATAAAAAAAAATCATTTTTAATACATTTTTATTTTTGTATTCATAAAATCCTTTTGCATAAAAATTGTACGATAACAAAACTTTTTCTATATCCTATGAGTACCTCTATAATTATTGTATAGGACAAAAACTTTTACCATTATTGCAAGTGCTTATACTATAAATGTATATACATATATTGAAATAGTTGCTAGCTTGCTGGAGTTCTACAACGAAAACAGTCATAAAAAATACTGTGAAATATTAAAATTTCAACCTATATTTTATATAATGTTGAGAATTATTATTATAAATGTAGAATTTATAAATGTATGCTACAGTTTTGTATATCATATTTCGAAGGATGTTAGTTTGAAAAATTATGCTGGTCCTACCATAATTCAAAGTATGCACATCGGTTCGAAGAACATAAGTAGGACATTTACATGATTATATTTTTGGGGCTTCTAAAAAAATCCTTATTTTCGCACTTTTCTTTAAGTTCATTTGTAGCCAGATCCGGTGTTGGACATAGGGAATTAATATAATTTAAGACAATAAATGTTTACCAAAAATTTAACGTATATGATGAACAGTAAACGCAGGAAATGATAATATTCTAATACCGCAATGAAAGATAGTTTAAAAAAAACATAACAAAATTAAGTGATTAATGATAAGAGTTTATCACGCTAGATGGTGCTGCAGGAATAATTATTCCAGCAGTTCTCAATAGAAATAAAAAAATAGTTACATAAATTCCAAATATTTATTCAGTAATTTTTAAGTATGACAAAGAGTGAAACATTTTTATACAAAAAGTTAGATTACAACCGTGGCACAATAAAAGACTGATAAAAATTACCCTAATATGAAAGACTACTAGTATACAGATGGACTCCGACTATCAAAAACTGTAAACTGTTTTTCAAATAAAGTTGTTGATATAGCATTAGAAACTCATAAAAAATATATTGTGAGTTTTAAAAACCTATTCACGTCATTCGTTATTTACAGATATTTAGGAGAAAAACATCACTTGAGTCTCGAAAGAATTAATAATAATAATAATGCCATAATCTCCACACTTAAGTATGCAATTATACAAATACTCCTCAATATATGCTATAATTATTATATAGTATTGATTTCAAGTAAACAATTTCCTGCAAATTAAAACTAATTACTAAATCATGTTTCAGGGATTTTTGAAATTCTAACTAAACAAATATAATTTTTGTATTATCCTTGGTAAATTAATTAATTTATAATATTATAAAATGAAAATATAATAAAAAAATGACAAGGGTCACAATTTATTTAATTTTGTCAAGGTTAACATAAATATGCATCTATTATTTTTATAGTGATACCTATTCACTATTCCTTATATACTCGAAGTCGATTAAATTTTTATATACATAAACAACAAACAGGAAAAAGTATATATTCAAAATATTGACAGAAACATTGAAAATAACTTTTACAAATAATTTAATATATATACATAAAAATATGATATATATCCTTGTGCAAATTGGAAAAGTTTTTTTTCAAGGATTTTGTACAAAAACGAATGGAAGAGTAGAAAATAAAATCAGAAAAAACATTTCATTTTAATTTATATACAAAGAAATAAAAAGTTTTCATCATTTTGTAAATAATTTATATAATTAATTTTTAAACAAAATTTCTTTTGGAGTATCAAAATCAAAAATATAATTTTCTTTTAGAATAAAATATAAATTTGATTTACGTAAAGAATTTATCGTAAAACAATTTATCGTGAACAATTTATCGTTAACAATTTATCGTAAAACAATTTATCGTAAGAACAATTTATCGTAAACAGAATTTATCGTAAGGAATATTATTTTTACTAATTCGGGCGCCCGAATAAAATATTCCTACGTTAAATTGTTAAACCATTTTCCTTACATTATTAAAATGGTTTTATTATAATTACTTTATTATTCATTAATTATAATAATCCTGAACTCCTACTTAATGTAAATTGTTTTACGATAATTTGTCCGGCAGCCAATATAACTAACTTTAAAAAATTCTAAGAAATTGACTAATAATTTTGTTGAAAGTAAAAAGTTTTCATGGAAATTATAGGATATCCAGATGACTCGTTCTATGGGAAGTTAACCTTTTTTTTTTGCTAACCATTCTGGTTATTAGTAAAGTTATTAGTGTACTGAATGAGAGATGATTTCGTACATCTTCTCTTTCAGTCCATTTATAAATCCATACATTATTTTTATTTGAATAAATTGATTTTTGAAGTACTTTCAGGATCAAATTCTATTAAAATGAATTAATATGTGTTCTAGTTTTGCTCACCCTAATATGGACATCCTCACTTTAAAGAAAATCATTTTCTTATATAATAAATAATAAGAATGAATTATTTTAAATTAAGAATCAAAATTTCCTTTAATAGATTTTCCATCAATTAGATAGTTCCATCAATTTTCAATTGCCACTTAAATAAATTGTTCTTACGATAAATTGTGTTTCGAGAAATTGTTTCACGATAAATTGTTTACGATAAATTGTTTTATGATAAATTGTTTACGATAAATTGCAATACGATAAATTGTTTACGATAAATTGTCCGGCACCCATAAAATTTAAATTATTAAATTTTAATGAAAAGAAAATATGATTTTAAAAATAGTGTCCTTAATATATTTTCTGTCTTGTTGATTGAAAACATTTTTAAATGGAAATTTCTTTATCATTTTAAATACAGAAAATAGGAACAACAAATTTGTATCTCTAAACCAGTTTGTATTACGTTACCTACTTAAATTCAACAAACATTTTTTTTTATATTATTATAGGGAATAATATTTTGAATCCTTATGGCATCCTAAATAGTACATTAACCTCAAGAATTTTTTTTTATTGAAAATATATTATTCGTTTGGGTATGAATGAAAAGAATTATAATAAATAATTATAAAATGAAATGGGGGAGAGAATATTTAAGATGAAAATAATGAAAATGATGAAAAATTAAGGAGTTCTTATAAGTTCAAATAACAATACGATATGTTTTTACTGCTTTAATATAGTATCTTTACATTTTTCGCATGTTTTGTACTATTTAAATTATATAAACTAGTTAAACGGTGAATATCTGTAACACGTGGCACGTTTAAAAAAAATAATTATAGTATACATAAATGTCCCCCGACGCTCTGAATGAGAAATATTCACTTAAGAATGAATATAAAACAATTATATTGAGTTGCGCGCGTACTAAACTAAAACTGTTTCAATGGTGATATGTAGAAATAAGACTTTAATTGTCGAATTTATTAGCCGTACTCCAACAAGTCTTAAGTTAATATATGGATTCGGTTTGCAAATTAGTTTCCAATTAACAAATTTAAATTTTCACAATTAGTTTTATTCTGTTATACGTAGCATTATCAAAATAAATGACTTAATTGATATTATGCTTACCATTTTGAGGTTGAATGAATTGAGGTTAAGTTTACCATTATATTTAATATTTTTAAAATATACGGTAAGTTATCGTCGGCCAGGTTGGTTGATGTTAAATCGTACATTTTGTTTACAGTATATTAAATTTTGTTTAACCTGAAAATTTTTACGAAGCTCTTAAGTGTTGGCTACCTCTTGGCCTATGTTTCTTAGCAGCAAGATCATAAACTCTTAAGTGTACTATTTATTAAGTTTACTTAAATTATTACTTAAATATCATTTAGAAATAAAAAAAATTACACTTCTCTTAAGTTTAGTTTGTAATTTCGACCTTAACTATACCAAAATTTAGTGGAAATCTATTTAGTAATTGTTTTTTTTTTTAAATTAAAGTTCTGTCTCAATTCAATATTTGAAGTGTGCACTGATTTCAGTTAAAAAATAATTTAACATATTACAATTAATTCTAACCTCTTCTGCATTCAACCATTTAAATATTTTGTTCAGAATCTGAATATGAGACTCGAAATCCTGATATACAAACACAGCTTACCCAGAATCATGATTCAATAACAAAATGTTTTCAATATTTCGAAGGGAAGTTACGTAGATATAGTCTTTTTATGTGTGTTAAACAGATTTGTCGAAAATAGAATCACTTTTGGGGGTTGATATCTCTCTGTCTGGGTCTTGTTCTTTTTTTCTGTATTGTGTATAAAATCTTGTGAAATATTTTTTTCTCTTCATATTAAGGTTCATCTTTCAAACGCTAATGCATTATTATTATTTTTTAGAACGGCTGAACATTTTGTCGGTCGTCGTCAGTTTAGCAGATGTTTTAAAATATAATTTTTTTATTTATTTTTAAATCGTTTATTTTTTATTGTACGCAACTGGACAAATAAAATTTCACATATTTTCAACCCAGGATCATATTATTAAAGGGATGAAGAGGAGACAAAAATAAAAGAAGCCGGTCTACTGATATTTACATACAGACTTTTAAGGTTTTTTTGGGTAATTTGTTACCTATATAGTTTTGTATTTAAGATCATTGTTGAGTTACTATCACCTGTTTTTATATTTTCTTATGTTATTGGTGGACTATATAAATGATAGGATACGTTGAACTTTTTATTTTAAAATAAAGGTATAAGAGGAAAAAAAAAATAGAGTAAGTCTAACAATTTTGTAAAGGACATTCAACTTGTTTTTTTAGTAATTATTTTTTTAGTTAGAGTTTGGTATTTTCTAACTATAGAACTTTACTAAATATGGTAAATAATTTAAACTTTTAGACATGAAATAGAGGTAACCAAAAAGAGAATTAGATAAAATTGAATTTCATAAATTGAAAAGATGAAATCATAGTTAAAAATCAGTCCACAAAATTTGAATTTTATATTCGTTTGTTTCATGGAAATATTTTTAAATCATTATTGAATATAAAGTAAATTAGCCAGCTAAATATTTATTGGATAATAGCTACAGAATGGTTGAATGGTTGAAAATTAAATATTTATATATATTTATATCTTAATTTATTAAATATTTATATTATGATGTTACTTACTCCTAACGATTTTTTATGGAAACATTGTCTTTTGAAAGTTAACAAGATTTTAGTATTTTAGTTTGAATATTCCAACACTGTCCGTTTTCAAGAAAACACATTCTTTAGTTAATATTATCCTATAATCTTTGTTCTAGTATCGAAACTCGAAACTTAAGAAAACTTAAATTAATTTTTTTATTATCAAAAAAAATTACTATTTTCTTAGAAATTCAATTTTATTAATAATTTTATCATATTCAATAACTTTGCTTGAACGAAAACAGTAACATTAAATCATATTGTATCTTCATTCATACCAAATTTATAGTTTAATTTTCCATTTCAATTCCCTTGTTTTCCCCTTCATTTTCCTTCTATGTTTATTATTATAATTTCAATTTTATATGATCATTTTTATATGAAAAATAGAAAATGTATGTTTATGTTAGGTTAGGTTAGGTTATGAAGGGTGCGTTAAAGTCAACATGCATTCCGAGAGATCACGATTGATCCATTGTAGTCTATATGCATGATTCAAAAACTAAGCACGAATCCTATCAAAATTTCTACTTACCTTTATGAAGAGAAAAATTCTTCACAAAGGCAGTGTTGAAAGCGCCAACCAACCGTACAGTACGTCACGTCCCAAGCATTGATACCTGACGCGTACAAGCTTCTGCAATCACACACTACATGCTCCACTGTGGGCTCTATAGTTTATCCGTCTTTTTCTTGGATAGTTTGGTTTGACGACACTGACAATATTGATCCCAAGTGTCGTTAATTATTTTATATGTTGCCAAATAAATAGATAGTTTGGCGGTTCAATTGGACGCATGTTAATATACTTGAGAGATATTTTCACGCCTTTCCGAGCAAATGATTCGGCATTTTCATTACCTTTAATGCCACGGTGCCCTGGAACCCAATATTATAGTCTCACCCGATGCCTTTGTACCAACTAGTTGATACTATCGCACCAGTCTAGATTTCGTTACAAATTAACAAAAATGTATGTTTATTTGGGCATTAAGGAGTCATTAAAGACACTTTACCTCATTTTTTTTAAATACAGCTATAGAAAAAAATTACTTTGTGAATTCTTTATAAGAAATTTAATATTTCCAAGGCATAAATTTGATTAAAAAACTCTGTCACTAAAAAAACTATATTATGATAAAATTAATATACAAAAAAAATTAAATTAAATATTAAATAGAATTAATATATTAAACCATATTATAACCTTAAAAAAAGTATATCTAAAATATAATTATAATTATCTTCTCTTGTGGTAGTATTTAGAATAAGTGATCACATTTTGACACGCACCTATAAAATTTCTTGAATTAATTTACTAAATTAGAATAGGTGATAGTGAAATAGAAGTTTGTAATTATAATCAAAAAATGCCTAAAATTGATTTAAATGAATTTTTTTTATTGATATTAATTTTCAAATAGATTTAAAGATATCAATAAGATTTTGCAAAAACTTTCCATAAATATTCGGTAACTTGACTAAACATAAGATTATAACCAATAAGTCAAAGTCAAGGAAATTTGATAAATTTATAAGTTATCGAAAACCTTTTTTAGGTTAACGAAAGCCGCCGTAAGTGCATTTATAATAGTTGTATCCATACAAGTACATACAATCGAACAGCTTTGTTAAAGTTTTGTTAAGAGGGCTCTTAAGTATATTTCATTCACCCTTAATAAATTTTTATTGATTTTTTTACCATTTGATTTGTTAGCATAATTTCGACCCTAGAATTACAAGCATCTAAATCATAATATGCTTGTTTTTGGGAAATAGAAGAAAAGTAAACAACTTTAAAGTTTTTTTTTTAATAAAAAAGTTTTATGGTCATTTGGTGAACCTACGTTGATAAGCTATCAAAATATTTGGATAACATTGTAAATTAACAAAAATTAAACTACGATGTAACATATAAATAAATAGAAATGAATGCGTTAAAGGTGTTTTTTATTAATATTAAACTGGTACATATGCTCTAACTGCTTCATTAGAAAACTTGTCTACTTAATTAATGAAAATTATTTGTCACATATAGAACTAAATACTTTTAAAATTCATTATATGTGAGCTTTTTTTTGGCATCATATAATAATGGATTTTATAAAGAATTTCTAATTCTTTAATGGGAGTTTTGTTACATAAAACTTTATCGTTCTATGCTTCACGATATTAAATAAAATTCTGTATAAGATTCTGTTTATATATTTAATTTATGATTATAATACTTTATCAAATATCTACAATATTTTAAATTCCAATTATTTAAAATATCCTTTTTAAGTGAATTTATGTGTTAAAAGGTTATTTTATCTATATTTGATAAATAATACACTTGAACTATAAACAAAACTATTAAATATATATTAAATGCACAATATTGTATAATGCAATTATAACCCCATTATTTCTATTTTATACTTTATTATTTATGTATATGTGGTAAAATTATTGTAGAATTGAATAAATGTTCCTGTACAAGGATTTTATACATTATAAGGATATTTATAATATACATTTAATTTAATAAAATCCCAAATGATCAATTTATTTTCTATGCATATACCAAGTAAATATAATGTAAAATTTCTAATATATTAAATTTATATTATTTGTTCTTTCGTCCTGGCAACAATATATAAATACAATATTCAATTTTCGCAATAATTTATTTATTTATTGTACCCAATCGTTCGTCCCCTTAACGATAATAATAATAATTATTCTAATAAAAGTTTTGCAATTAATTAATTCTTTTGAATTATTTATATAGAATTATAATTCAACCATTAAATAATTATTTATTTTTATGTTTTTACAAAATACATGAATCCTAAAGGAAAATTTTTTAAAACTTCTTTCCTTTGATTTTTAATGATGTAATTCTGTAGTTCTGTGAATTTTCTTTTTATTTGTTTTGTATATTTTTAAACTAAAATTGTTCTCATTATTCTTTTTGTAATATGTTTAATTATTGCAAGTAAAATCATAGTTAATTACAAAGTACTGAGCTTCCTAGCAAAATAATTTACTGATAAATTGGAATATTATTTTACATTTTTGAAAATGAATTGGAATTGGAATGTTCTGCAAGGGAATAGAATAAATAAAATTAAATATTGAAGAAATTTAAGGAAAATTCAGATTTGTGAGAAAGTATTTGATGTGTGCATTATAAGAAAGAAACTAAAATCAACTTTACATGTAAATGGCAAGAACCAGATAGGATACATGTGGCGAGTATGAACTAAACTACCTTAGTGATCTATAGCAGTTAAGAGACCTACATATGATATGGTTATGGTATTGTTTCTGAATGGCACGAGTTGGATATAAAATCACTATCTCTTAGCTAAGCCCGTCAGCGGTAGCAAAACTGTGTGCTAACACGTTAATTGTGGTAGTCGGTATGTTGTCTCGCCACTTATATTAATTTATAATATTAAATATACCCATATTTTTAATGGCAGATTGGTAATTTTTGATATCAATAAAATATTTAATTATATTTTCCATTTAATTTCAATTTTCATCAGCATCTTTAAAACATAACAATTTTAAATTTTAACATCTAAAACTAAAATTTTTTTTTTTTTTTAATGGATTCGATTTTATTTGAATATTTAAATGCCATTATAGAAAAAGTCAATTTTTATTATTTTGGAAAAGAAAATTCTTTGTTAGCTATGAGGGCTGGTGATGGATTTGATGGTCTAAAAATAGATTTTTCTGAAATATATTTCTATATTAAAATATCGAAGCTTATAAATATAGAAAATTTAGTGTAATAACAACAATGTAAAATTTCACTGGAAATTTAATCCCCGATCGTTTACTAAATAGTAGAAATTTAAAAGAAAATTTACACAACAAATTTTTCCACATGAATGTATTTTGTATAATTGTAGGTTTCTCTGAAATTTATTTCCAGAACAATTCCAGGAAAAAAAAACATCCTTTAGGGATCTGTATACTTAATGCATCAAATATTATTAATATTTCTTGATTGATATTACTTGAAATTTTGTAAGAAGGCATTAAATATTGTTAACCATAAAATGTAAACGTCTAACTTAAAATATTCAACAATAAAATTAGATCGCTAGGAAACTATGATTAAACACTGTACAGAGAATAGAAGGATTTTTATAAATTCTTTCAAAAATTGTAAACATAAAATTTTAATTTAATTAATTTAATTTATTATTTAATTAATATAATTCCGAAATTTTTGTGTACCAATAATACAATATAAATTAAGGATATTTTTGGTAATTAAATTTTATTTAATAACATTTTTTGTAGTGGTTTTAAGGATTTCAAATATGTTCAATATGTAATTATATTGGAGTATTGTATAGTTGTAATGCAATCCACTTTGATGCTATATTGATAGAAAAATTATTATTTCTTTAAATTTCTTTAAATTCCGAATATTTTGACATACTTTAAAAACTAATATTGACAGTACAAATCAATTAAAGTTAAGAATATTTTATTTAGTATAGTATTTTTAACTCAAATATAAATTACTAAAATTTACACGCTATAAATGTGCTTGATTGACAAGCATTAAGTATATACTTATAGAGTAAATGTACGAATTATTTTACGAAAATTTAACGCAAATTTATTTTTACTTCACAATAGTATTTGGAGATAAGAATTCTAAAAAAATTGGAAAAACTTAAAAAAAAAATCTGGAAATCTTAAGAAATCATAAAAAAATTAAAGGTTATATATTTAATGTAATTTACCTTTGATATGACAAGCCAAAAGTTCAAATTGTTGGTTGAGGTGAAATCGTTTTTTACAATTGTAAAATCGTTAATTTGACCTGAATATGCAATATATTACAAATATTTACTACACTACGAATAACGAAAAGTTAAAAAGAGTCACCAAGTCACCACTATAACATTATGTTGTTTCACCTAAATATGTTCAATGCTAATACACACTTTATTTATGAAAATAGTTTGTTATAATCAATTTCATATTGTTCCGAATTCTGTCAGGATCGCAACTTTATTATGTTTTTTTAGACTTGAGTGTCTTCGACTTTATGTAGTGAGTTAATCTTTTTTCAAGTAAATGCTTATTGAATTAACAGAATATTTTTGAATACTGTTCATCCGAAA
This sequence comes from Rhamphomyia laevipes, assembly GCA_963920725.1. Taxonomy (NCBI): domain Eukaryota; kingdom Metazoa; phylum Arthropoda; class Insecta; order Diptera; family Empididae; genus Rhamphomyia; species Rhamphomyia laevipes. The sequence continues at coordinate 9,597,326 of OY987256.1, read as the reverse complement.
AACGGTGGGAACAATGACAAAAATTTATACAAAAGGGACCTTCTCCTGATGGAACAACCGAAAATTAAAAGAATTCTACATTAAAAACAATTTACAATTATTCCTTTGCCAATATAAAATTTTATTAAATTTCCTAAAATCTGTTAAACAAAACTAAAGTGACAAAATATTGAATGGCATTTACTTTAATTAATATATTTTAATTCAAAATTTATAATTTTTAACCTATTTTTGGAAAATTATTATTTAATTTAAACAACTTTCAATTTTACAAACATCATAATAATAAAAATAAACAAAATTTTCTTTATTTACCAGTAAAAATGGCATTCACTCTAATTTACCAGTAAAAATAGCCTAAAAACCTTATTAATATCTAATACATAAAATTGTTGTATACTATTTTAACTTAAAATTTGTGTCAAGTCACACACCCTTTCCAATAGAAATACCCATTAGTGAACTATTTATCTGGGTTTATATTTAAAATATAATCACAATAATAATAAATAATTTCTAGTAATTTCTTAATTTTCTTTATTTTAATCAAAAAAATGGAAATATTAACATCAAATAAGAGGAAAATTACAAATTAATTGTGCGCATTTTATTATATAAATATATAAATTTTCGCGTTTTCATCATTAAACGTAACGTGGCTAAAAACTTATTCAAATTTTCGTATAGAAAGTAATAATAAGGAAAATACAATACTGAAAAAGAAAATTATTTTATAATGAAATGTTGTGTATGAAAATAAATATAAATTTTCTAATTTGTATAAGCGATTTTCTTACATTTTGTTTAAATATTTATTTAAAGAAAATTAATTTTCTTGACAACTAAATTAAAAGTATAAGTACAATTTTTGTAATAATTTCCATTTAATTAATTATATAAAAATAATTTTATTAATTTTATTTATGTAAGATACATTTTATAAATAATTAAAACATTACTTTTGCACAGTGAATTAATTAATATTGACCATAGTAATTAAATGAAATTTCATAAATTTTCTGGATTCATGAAATTTTCCTTATAAATATTAAGATAAGTTATTCTTGAGATATTAAGGAAAAGTTTTACGTATAATTTTATATTAAAATTTTATACTTTGATCGATTCACATGGAAGCAGATAAAGTTTTCGATTTCTAATTCTGCTTGTATTTTATTCTTTCAACAATTACTTATTACGTATCCATATATTTCTTGGATGCGACCTGATGCCACCGTAATTTAAACAACTGATGGTATTCCATGTTAATCTACCAGAGTATTTTGTATATTACTTGTAGACAGTTCTATTATTCATAGATCGGTTTTTTTACCAATAAAGTGTAGTTTATTATCGATAAGCTTTTTCATTAATAGTCAACATTGCTGTGTAGAGCAGTATGAATTTAAGCCATACATATATTCTAAGTGCACGAACAGAGTGAAGCTATGAGTGGTGCTGGAAGCTGTGCTGGAAGCTGTGCTGTAGTGTGGTTGTTGTTGCTTTTTATATAAAAATACACTTCAGGACCGCTCATAACATCACTCTGTTCGTGCACTTAGTTACAACTTTCGGAAAAATTATGATTAATTGTAAAAAATTGGATAGCACATTTATAGAGGAATGAATTTCAAAATTATTACTATCATTAAAGACAAATTTAAATTAATTTTATACCCAGAGTACGAAATTTGCCCAATATTCAAGAATAAAACGTACAGAAGAATGTGCCATTTAAAAACCTATAGATTTTTCTAAAATTACTATTATTTATTGAAACCAAAGAAAACTCCATTAAATTGGGTTAATCTGATAAATTTTGTGGCAGTTTGAATACAATCGGAAATAAAAAATATAAATATCCAAGAAAATTAAAAGTAATTTAAAATAAATTTACTGCAAAACAATTTGTTGTTAATAATTTTTATTAAAATCAATTGGAAAACTGTTGAAATTTATTCGACAAGCGTCTAGAAGCTTATCTGATTAAAAGATATTATGAAATATTTCTTGTTTGGGTTTTAAACAAAACTACTATAGTGTATAGTCTTACTTGTTATTTTTAAAATATACTTTAACCTAAATGTAAGTAATAACTTCTTTCACTGGCAATTTGTAGTCTTGAATTGTTAATTAGTGCCAATCGATATTTTTAGTTTGTGGGTTAAATTGTCAATAATATTTTTATATAAAAATATTTAAATATGGAGTTGGATACAAGCAAAAGGATAATTTAGGAGTGGTCATACTACAGATTAACTTTTCAATATATAATTTACCTTATCCATTATTAGCCACATATCAACACCTAAGTTTTACTAACGAAATTCAACTAGTTGAGGTAAAAATATAAAATTCAAATGCAAATTATAATAATTTTAATGAATTCTGATAAAAATATTATACATTTTTTTAATATTACCTTATGTTCCTATTAAAACTACCTAAATTATTCAGTGTATATCAGTTTTTAATAATGCATATAATAGTATACGACACGCTGATAAGGACAAAAACTATTAAAATCTAGTTATAAATACATATTGTTATAAGGCGGCTACGGAAGCAAAACTCGTAAGTGCCATTTACAATAAATTTCAGGACTAGTATATTAAAATTTCATTATGCAATTAACAATCATGTTATTAAATCAATTTTTCAATTTGTTGAATGTTATAATTATGATTTTGAATGCTTTCTACAATATTGTTTGCAAAATATTTTGATTGGAAGGTTTTCACTATTTTATAACAGATTTGCATTTCTATCTATAATATTGAAATAACCAAAAACTATAAATATTTTCTTGAATTGTGATAAATACAACTTACGTGAATATCTACAGAAACAAAAATTGATAGATTATTACATTTATTTACCTTAGATACAGAACTTGTGTAATTCACGACTGAAATGAACCAAAAGATATTGATTTATGGAGATAAGTGTTTTTGTTTAATGACAGTTTACCGAATTTAACTAAGTTTTTAACTAACTCCGAATATTTAATCATGTTTTAAATATTATATTTTAGCTATAATATAATTTTTGGTTGGATGTGGATTTACAAGTTTCGGCTTCCGTATCCGAAATAATATTTTGGTTGTTAATACCTAAATATATTTTACTCAAAAAAAAAAATATTTTTTTATTTTATCGTTTAATTGGTATTCAAAAATGGGTTGTTCATGGAATAACAATTTAACAAGTCCAATTCACACTAGCTAAATGTGTGCCATTAATGTTTTAATTCAATTAAATTGTTTATATAACACTTTGATAATTTTTTAATTTATTCTGTATTTTAATAAGAAATAAAATAACCAATGAAGTTTAATATTTTTTAGTAAACTAAATGAACAGTGGAAAATTATATTTTAAACATATTGAATTATTTTTTTTTAACTTTAGATATAACTAATCAACTTTTAATAAAAGTATTTTATTAAGAACTTTTTGCCTTTATCGAAACTTATTTAAAAGTACACAAAATGTAATATAATAAGTTTTACGTAATATTTTAATTTTATAGTAAAAACTACTTGATTATAAAGAAATTGGAACAATGTATTATTAAATTTATGAAATACAGAATATTAATAATATTTAATAGTGGAGTTAAACTCGACGGACGCAACGGACGGACGACTGATTGAAATGTCAAAAACGTAGAATCCCAAAATGAGGGTGGCAGACTGAATACGTTCTCCGTCGTTGCTATTTATTTTGAACTGTTTGCTAACCTAACTTTTTCGAAGTTTAAAAAAAAAAAAATCGAAGTTTTTGTATCTAATTATGGAGTTGGAAACATTAGAGCTAATTTATTGTACCCTGGTTACGTGTTACATAATTTTATTTCACAAATACGCACAAAAATTACTTATTAAAAAAAACATTTATCACATCTCAGCTGCTTATGACATTTTAGTCCGTTGTAAAATAAAAATATTAAAATTAAATCAACTTTAATACGTCGGTTCCGTCGTTGCGTTGTTTTTCCGTCGAGTTTAATTACTTTCATAATGTTTTCATATATTTTAACTTTTTTTTGTCATTTCAATCAGTCGTCCGTTCATTTCGTCCGTCCATTTCGTCCGTCCATTGCGTCCGTCGAGTTTAACTCCACTATAAATTTTCAACAATTTTCCTTACAAAAATTATTTTACAAAATTTGAGATGTAATTCAAAGGAATTTTTATATTCTATTCTATTGTAAATTCATCTGCTAATTAAGTAAATGGGTAAGAGCTAAAATAAGTGAATAATTAAATATTAAGATTTAAGATACTTGTAATATTTTGGTTTAAAGTTGAAGAATTAATTACTATTTGTCATTTCAATGTATGATAATATCATCAATTATTCTATGCTAAAATTAATATAATTTGTTTAATTCTGTTGTTATTATTTCCGACTGTTAGCTCTTAAAGTGATAGTCAGTGAACAGTGACATAATATTCAATTCTCATATCTTTAATGATAATTTAAAAGATAGTTTCCTAATTCCAATTAAAATTCAGTTTTGACAGTTTTTAATGTTTTAATCTCCCCTGAAAACATTTTGACCAGCACCTCAGAAATATATGTGTGTGTCCTTTTTCGAAAACTAAGACTACAAAAATGATAAAGTCTTAATCAAACGATTAATAAAATTAATCCAAACTTTAAATTTAACTTTCGTAATTTCTTTTTTTTAATTATTTATTAAATTTAGATTATTTTATTTTTCGTATACTGTGATCAGAAATTTCATTGTTATTCCATTTTGCTCTACTTTGTAATATTGTTAAAATATGTTTTTTTTTTGTCTTCATTTCATTCCAAATTGTTTGTCCTTAATGAATTGTTTATGAGCAACCAGAATCACTTTTAATATCCATAAAGACATTGAAACAAAATAGCATAGCACAATAAAGTATCTACATATATAAAAAGCATAAGTTTTTACTCAACAAAAATATAAATACAAATACAGTTTTCGAAAAAGGACGAATAAAATGTATATAATCATCATAAACAAAGAACACTGTACAAAATTGTATAATAAAATATTTAAACTATAGAGTAAAATAAAGAATTGTGAGTAAATTTTTATATGTATATGTATTTTATGTATGTGTGTATTTAGTGTATATTAATAGAAAAAAAAAAGGAAGAGTTTAGAAATGTATATAGAAATTTGTAGAATTATAAATAATAGTAAGTCTCAAGGGTCCTTTGCGGTGACTCTTAATCCGGTTTTTATATATAAATATAATTGTTTAGTATGAATAAATTTATAGTTAAAATTTATTTTATTGAATTCTATATTGAACTTGGTCTAATTAAGTATCAGGTAATTTTTTTAATTTTAACCATTTTTTCAAAATTTTAATTTTAAGAAATTTTTTATTTTTGTAAAACTAAACTAAATTAATGACTTTTTTGTATTACATTACCTAAAGTTAAATCATATTAGAATATTTGATCAATGGAAAGAGATTAATACCTGAAATTCATAAAAAAAAATTGTTGTAAACCATTTGACAAAAATTAATTAAGAACAAACCATTAGCTCGAATGTATATCGGTATTGCTACTGAAACACATTGCTAGATTAAAGCTTACACAAATATTTATATGTACCAGCTGTGAAAGGGAGAACAAATACTTCTCCGTGCCCTGTAAAAAATTGAAACACTTGGAATGTTATTTTAAGACAAATCTGTATAGGTGGTTGGTAATGCAAAGCCAACTAAAGTGATTCATTCATAAGAGAAGTAGCCAATGTTTTGTAGATGTTAAGAAGCTTTCGACTAGGGTTACTTTTTATAAAACTAAACTGTGACCTTAGACAACTCCCCATATAAACCAACCAACCAATAGCTAAAATTAACTGACTTTGTATAATGAATATAACCTGAATAACGATTACAATTTCTCATTTTAAAATGAATTAATTTAGAATTTAACGAAATATGAAAAATAATTATTTTTATTATTTTGAAATATGAACTAGAAATTAACAATTAATTTGTAAAAGTTAATATTTTATTATGCTAACCTCTGTATCACTATGAAAAAATCAAAATTGTAAAATTTACATAATAATTCTTCAATTTTGATTGCACAGCAATAAAATAAATACAAATCTGACATAATCACAGCAATAATAAAAAAATACAGTAAGATAATCTGTGCTTAAGATGTTATCATACATTTTTTCAATTTTCCAAATATATTATACAAAACAAGAAAATCTCTAGACTGCCCATGCATTGTACAACCTTCTTCTCAACTTGTTTTCAACGGGGTTTCACTACACATATTTGAATATATTTTACAACCGAACCGTCAAAAATCTGTGTCAAAATGATTTAATATTATTTCAATCAATAAAAATTGTTATTAATATAAATAAAAATATATTTTCGACCTAAAACATAAAGAAATATAATTTTGGTTGTACAAATTCATCATACGCTAAACAACTTACAACAATCAATATAAATTAAAATATTGTAAATATTTCTTCAACCGATTTACTTGTTGCAAGCTTGCCCACAAACGATGCAACTTCACCAAATTGTCAACACGTTGATAAAGATACTGTATAGTGTATAGGCAGCATAATATAATTTCATTTGAAGAAATAATATCTACAAAAGTGTTTCTCTGCAGTTTTATTTCCTCTATGGTAGTTGCAATTTAATTCAATGTTTTTTCATAGTATTTCATTTTGTTAACTCTTGATTTCTCCCCAGGTATTTTGTAGATACGAGATTTTACAAATTGACATAAATAAATATCTATACACTCTTGTTAACATATTCGACATAAATATAAATCGATTCTGACAAGTAAATCAATTCATAATATAAAGTGACAAGTATAAATTTGATGTGCAATTGTTTAGAAAAATATAGAATTGTAAATTGAAAGATGAAAATTATTTTTGACCTTCTTTTTCAATCTTAATAATTTTTTTTTTTAAATGAATAACTTTGTAAAATTTAATATTTTATTAAATTCTATAATTTTTATATAATATTTTAACCAAAAAATTAATTTTTATTAACTTTTGCTTTCTCAATTTTACTATTATAATTTTCATAAATATTTATTTTTCGTAATCATACCAAGAATTTAGGTCACTGTGCCGGTTAATATGTCACGGCAACAAATTTTATTTATTTAGTCTGTTATGTGTTGGGGGTTTGTGTTTCTGTTTTTTTTTTTGGTTGTATGATTTGCGTTTAAATATCAGGTGATTTAGAGACAAAAATGAAGAATTTTTTTTTATTTTAAATATTTTGTTTTTGAATTGTTTGTGGGCACGTCAAAAACTTTTTGTTTTACGAAAACAGAAAAATTAAAAAATTAAAATTTATTGTCGCCACGCCAAAAGTAAATTGTTTAGTTAAATAATTGCTGAAGGGAAAAGACAATTTTTAGTTTAACATATCAGAAAGATAGTTTTTCTATGTAATAGATATTTCCGATTAGTACAAATATCTTAAAATTTTGCTTTTAATCTTCTATTCTTTCTTAATGTACATCACAATCGCTCACGACATTTCGAAGATTTCCTAAATCCAAAATTTATACTACAAAACTCTCTAATATAATAAAAAGTCCTCTTCAGACTTAATTACACTTTTAAGAAAGAAATATTATGTCCTTACAAATTTCCAATATTCAGGGAAGCATAAATCTACACCTTTTCCAATTGTAATTCAGAAATCATCAATTGTAATTCAGATTACTCAATTGTAATTCAGAAAGTATCAATTGTAATTCAGATTAGTCAATTGTAATTCAGAAAGTATCAATTAATTCAGATTAGTCAATTGTAATTCAGAAAGTATCAATTGTAATTCAGAACATTTGAACATTCGTCGATTTGAAGCATGTTCTACAACAAAAATTTAATGTATGGAACGTAGAAGATGTTAATTTACTTCATAGTTAGCGAATGTTAGGTATAATAACTTGCAAAAAATGGGTAATCAAAGGTGTAGACATAAGAAATGTCGAATAAATATAATAAATTATGAAAATATAAAATGTCGAATGATGAAATGTCATCAAATTTAAATGTAATGACATATTGAATTAAGGTAAATTTTACAAACAGAAAGTAAAGTCCTTACAGTTTTTCTTAGGGGGCAAACGTTTAACATTTATTAGAATTATTGAATTACATATTTAATTTTAACAAAGTTTAAATTAGTGATCCTTAAAATATAATTTTAATAATTATCGTAATTTTGTTAGTCTTTAAATTACTTGAAAGTTTTAGTTTTTCTATTTTCAATTTATTTTATTCCATTTTCCATTACTCTTAATGTTAAGAAAAAATGTAAATATTTTCTAAAATTCAATAATTTGATAATAATTTTGTGTTGATGTCCTTGTAAGTAAAATGGAAAATTATAATGTTATAAATATCCTTGAATAGGTGGATTATAATTTCACGTTTTTTTTTTTGTTATATAACTTTGAAAATATTAAATGGTTTGTGAGTAAAAAAAAGCCTTTGGGGATTGTCAGATTCTGGTGAACGATAACTTTTTTTTTTTAATGTCTAAATATAATATTAAGTATGTCATCACATGTGATTATGTGAAATGCTTTAGGAAATAAAATTATAAATTAAATAATTATTATGAAAATTGTAATAAATTATTCATATTTTTAGGCAACCAGAATTGTTTGTTTAGAAAGAATAAATTACCTACTGTTTAAGTTAAGATAATGTTAAGATATTTTCAGGAAAAGTTTGATAGTTTTGTGTTATTTATTCGTCGTTTAAATAATTTTTTGAATCAATTTAAATGGAAACTCTTTTATTTATTATTATATTTTAGTTGCTCGAAGTAATCGACATCCTGTTAAAATTGGTGAATATTATTATTCAAAGCGTAAGTAGTTTTAATTATTTGGGAATACATGTAGACAACGAAAGTGATATGCATCTCAGTATTCAATCAGAATTCAAGCTGGAAACATGTGTTATTTTGAATATAAAAATTAATCAAAAAAATTCAAAGCTGCTAAAGAAGAACGTAAAATGAAAATGTATAAAACCATAATAAGATGGAGTGGTAACGTATAGATTCCAAATGTAGAATATGACACTAACAGATATGAAGAAATTGCATATATTTGAAAGGAAAATATTATGTAAAGTCTATGGCCAAATAATTTTTACACTAACGTTAAAATATACCTAAAGATCGAATGCCGAACTAGAATCTTTAATCGATGCTGAAGATTATATGTAGATATGTGAAAAGAATGAGTATATAAATGGATTGGTCATATTTGCCACAAGAAAAGGCTCAAAAATTTGAAGCTGTCGCAAAATACACAGTATAGAAAATACACAGCATTGAGGACGTCCAAGACTAAGATGAGTAGATAGTGTAGAACAGGATGTAAGAGTCAGCGGAAAACTACAACACAAAAGAGAAACCGTTGGAGGCAAATTGTAAAGGAGGTTAAAATCTACCTCAAGCTGTAGTACTATCTGATGATAATGATCACTTTAGTTAAAGAATAATAATTAACAAATTCTCAAATGGTTGTAGAAATCAATCTTATCATTCAATCAACAGAGATTGGATGACTTAGATAACTACCGACACACTTAGTGAATGATTTCTGAATAAATTACTTTCCTTCACCTATCCATCCATCCAAATAAATATCCGCTATCTCATGGCGTACACAGAAGTTTCTTTGCATGGATATATTTAATATTGAGTTCATAAATTTCATATAAAACTCAATATATTAAATGATATTTCAATACATTGAAAAATGAAATATAAGTGAATATGTGCTGTTTAAATCCTTACACGATACAGTGCAATAAAATATCAATTATTATTAAAGGATGTCAAAAATTTGATTTTTTATATTTATATGAGAAAATTTAATTTTGGTTTGGAATAATTTTCCTATCGCATTTATTCATACTTTTAGTTAATTCCTTTTTTAGTATAATATTTATTTTGTGGATAATTTCATATATACCTTTTCATCCTATCTACAATTTCTTTTATAAAATTTCCAACATAATATCCTTTAAAAATATCCTTGAAACAGTGATAACAATATAAATCATATCTATATTATATATTTTTAAAATCACTAACTTTATACTAGTCGTTTTATATTTTAAATCATTTTTCTTTGTCATGAATTTCCAAATGGCGCAATCTTATTTTTTTTTGACGACGGTTACTGATGAAGCGTTCTTGAAATTATTTTATTTATAATAAAAAAAACGAAAAAAAATAATAAAATTTATTAGAAAAATAATAATTCTCTTGAATTGTATTTTCATCCTTCCGTATATATTTCAATTTCGTAAAAGGAAAGACAAAGTTTTTATATTTTCACAGTATATTTTTATTTTCTATAAAGTCTCAGTCGTCATTTTCTTTGATTTTATTTTGACTTTTGCTTCTGGTGTTTGACGGTAAACGAAAGAACAAAGTTTAAAAATATTATATCCTTGCGCAATATAGCAGCTATAGATATATTTCAGAGGATATGGATAATGGTGTTGATGAGCAAATATATAAGATATTTATTTAGATATAGATTTTTATGAATATTTAAAAGACAAACTTTTATTGTTAAAAGAAAATAATTTGTGCAATGTTGTGTAAATTAAATTTTTGAAAAGAAAATTTTTAGATTTTCATTTTATTTGATTTTTTTTTACTTTGATTATTCTTGAGTGAAGGTTACACAATAAAATGATAATTAAAATATATATATTATTAAAAATGTATTAAAATATATTAAATAATTTTTGAAATTGTTATTATTAATTCAAACTTGTTATACTGTTTACCATATGTTTGTAATGGCAGCCACATTTTGACCTAAACAGTTTATCTATACTCATAATTCATCTACGTAGCATTGCAATATTTTTTTCGTAGGGAAGGTGGGGAAATCTTTTAAAGACGCTGAAGAAGGGTTCGTACTTCCAAAGTGTGTTGGAGTCTATGATGTTATTTAGTTATCGACTAAACGATGAAATCCAGCTCGTGATTGCTTTCGCATTACTTCGAGTTGGATCGTGCTATTCTTTGGTTTAACGTTGTTTTTTGTATTCTTTTTACAGATGTTCTGGATCTTCCAAGTATTTTAACCTATTTTTCTAACGAAGCACTGCTTCATAGAAGCTTAGCAATACATACACTATAAAATTAATTTATGATGCAATAGAATTTTAAATTTAAACTATTTACCTCAATTATCAAGAACTATTAAAACTGAAAAATTATCGTTCTTATAAATCCTAATTAATATTGCTAATTAACGATTCTCTATTTGATTGGCGTTATGTAAATCATTTTCTATATCATTTATAAATATTACGATATTACATCTTATTACGATACGATGCAATCATATCATTATTTATATCTTCCAGAATTTGTGTGATGATAAATTTTCCAGCAGGCTATTTAAAATGAAACAAAAGTTGAAAACGTAATTTCTTTATGAATGAATACCCAAAAAAACTATTTTTTATTTGGTATAAAAATAGCTTAATTAAAAAGTTTTCTTTACACTATTATTATAAGGTATAATTCTTATGCTTCATGTGATATACATTATCGAATTTTATCAATTACGTAGAAATTTTTATATCCTTTTTATATTAATTTAACAAAATTTTTGTTACAATTAACTTGTTTTGTTTTCACCTAAACTTGCGATGTTCCATACAAATTTATTACCGAAATACCATAAATACTAAATAGTATTACAAGCTCTAAATTTCATTTTTGATGACCACCTGTTTTTTTTTTAAATGTTATCAGTAACAAGAATCATAATATTTTCTATTTTGGAACAAATTAAATTATATCACCGGTAATATTGCAGTGATAATAAATCTTTTGGTACATTCAAGGACTTTTGTGTTCCATACAAAATTATCTATTCATCCTTTATTATTATTTTTAGATTTTATTATTATAAATTCAATTTTGAATACAGCAACTTGGTTTCTTTGAACATTCAAATTTTTGTTATACTTTCAATTTCAATATTATAGTAACTAGCCGTCTTCTTATATATATAATAGCCACTTATAAGAGCAAAACTATTCAATTTTATTATTATGATGGGCTGGACTATTGAAACTTCAATATAGAATTGAAGTTAAAGTTTCATAGTAAACGCGTTCATCGATTGTAAAGGTATATTGCTTGTATAGTGAGTGATCTTTGGAAACTAAGAAAAAAATTGTTTTCAAGGACGTTATGTATATTTAAAATTTTATGGTATTTTATTAAAAAAGGATTGCAATTTGATTTGGATTATAAAGTTTGGTTAGTGCAACAAGCTAGTGGCTTTTAATAATGAAATATTTCTTTTTCAACAAATTATCACAATTAAACATTACAACTTACTGATATTTATCAAAGCTGAGTGATGAACTTAGATCAAATCTGTTATCTAGGATTGGAGTTAACTCATCGGTACCTAATTCATTACAGCATAACACATTAACAATATCACACCGTCGCTCTGATTGATTTAAAGAAATTGATATGAAACCAACAAATTATGATAAGTCCTAATTTTAAACTGTATCAGAAACAACTAATAAGATACGATTATTAATTGAGTTTATACGAACAGCGAAAGCGAATATCATAATATTGTAAAAGAAACCTCACAAGGAAATGATAACAAAAATTTGGGATGCTATTTATTATCAGTTGGCCTAAAACAATTATTTAGACCATAAAATAATTTTAAAATTCCTAATTGATAAAATTATAAATTAATTTTTTTTTAAAGATTTAAGTATTGATGTTATTTTGTTGATAGAATTTAATTATTCTTTATTATCATTTTACCATAAATCGAAAATGTGGCAAAACTGATACTTTGTCAAGCATAAAATATAATTTTTCATATTACATATTTTTACTATATCCAACATTCGGACATTAAACCAATACTTTATATCCAATATACGAAATTCCATATAAAAAGTATAGAAATACTAAATTCTTGTATGTACAACCAAAAAAAGGATACAACATTTAGAAGGGTGAAATTTATTTATTACTTTCTCGATAACTTGTTAACACCAGGGTAGAGAAATTCGACATTTGTCTATAAAAATAAAATATAATAAATTGCGCAGAGCATCTTCTAAACTAGCTCAAGTACAAAAATTGCCTGTTTTTTTTTATTTACAAATAATATCGACAAAATAACAACGATAATTAAAATGATTTTATTTTCCATGACCTTCGTTAGAATAATTATGGTTAAATGTGTTAAAGGATAATAATAAATGTCACAAAATTAAGTAGATATTTTAATAATAACATTTATTTATTTTTTTTTTTTATGAATGCGTTTAATAATTTGTAATCCTTCTAATCTATTTGGTTAATTAGTTTTAATGATTATTAAAATACAACAGAATTATAAAACAAAGTTTATTCATTAAAATTGTGTTTTATTCCTAACCAACAAAATGAACAACAAAACGAATAAAGGACATAATTTAAAATATGTATTATAAATATTTACTTTGTTTCGACATATATATAATTACTATCGAAACTATTCAGACTATAATTAAAATTTCTGGAAAAATCATAAGTTTCTATATAAAATTATTTATTCCGCGTTGACTATAAGGTGTCACGCACATCCGTTTTGCCCGACATAAAAATTAACTATAAACAACTTAATATAAAGAATATATACAATAAATATTATTACCGGTTTTGTATACGTATATAATTTGACAAATTAGAGTTTATTTAAAATAAATAATAATGTTGACAGGTTTTATATTAAGTAAAAATGTCCTTGTTTAACATTGTGTATAATATAAAATATTATGGGCAATTATATTGTTCTTGTTCGACCCTAATAACACACCGTATATAGTCTAAGAATTGCAAAAAAAAAGGAGTAATATATTTTTATAAAGGATCAAAAGAGAGAAACGCTAAATGAATGTTAAGAAAAAAAACGTAATAATTACAACTCGATAAAACGATATGTTTAAAATTGATATTTAACAACAGAAAAATGTTGTTGCTTCGTTTCAGGAATATTTTTACAAAATTTCATATTTTCCGACTTATTGACATCACAATTTAAGGACATCGACTATCAAATAAGGATTTTTTTTATGTTGTTGAGTTGGTTAGAATATCTCTACCCTCGTAAACGTAAAGTAAAATTGTTTTAAATAATTTAAATTTTTTTTGTTGCAGTTTTTCATTCTATCACAAAACTTCATATTTATTCCATATCACAAAATATCCTTGTAAATGAAACCTACTGGACTAGACATTAATAATTCGAAAATTGTGATTTATAACAATTTATTTTCAATGTAATTAAGGTTCATGTTTCTACAGTATTTCCATTTCAATAAAGAGAAGTTTAAACTCAGTTCTTATACAGGATAATATGACCATTTTATGTAGACAAGATATTAAGATCAACATCCACTTTAACAATGAATTAAATCCTTTTTGGTATTAGAATAATTTTTTATATAGATTTTTAAGGAGCATGTAAAAGTTTTTAGTAAATTCTTTTTTTCTTTGATAACATTTTCCTTTATTAACAAAATAATTGTCTTACGAGTTTAAGTATTTAAAAAATTTAATATTTTCTTTTATCTAAATTCAGGATATTCTAAAACAGAGAGCAAATATTCATTCACAATCCAATTTAAAAAGTTTTTTTTTTTTTTCGATTAACTAAAATTTTCTTTCCTTGTTGTTCAAAAAATGTATATACCAAAAAATAAACGATGTTGGCGACATTTTCCGTCTACGACCAACAAAAATGAACATTTCTTAATAAAGATTTATACAACTATACAGTCTGACCTTAAACTGTAAATTTTCCAACTAAATCTTTAAACAAAGATAATTTTTTTTCATGTGTGACAAGCCTTATTTAGTGCATATAAAATACTGTCATCAATAGTTGATATGAAGGGTCAGCCAGCCAGTCAGCCAACAACAACCCTTAAATACAAAAAAAAAATATATATATTAGGGTGGAAAATCTTATCAAGATTTTACTCATACTTATACCTTAATTTTCCATCATTTCATTCCCTAAATTCCTTATTTCACTAATACTAAATATATAAAACACAAAAGTTCAACAAAAATTCTCAAATATTTTATAAGATTTTTTTTGTATCCTTTTTGTATATATATGAACATTTAAGTTCTCTGTGTCAATTTTCTAATCGAAAAGGCTGTAAAAGGATAAAATATCCTGATTAAATATAATGGAAGGAGATACCAAATAAACGATATATATATAAAGATTATTATGGCTTGTATTTCTATCTTAGTCATTTCGTCCTTTAATATCCTGGTTATGTAAGGGTAAATATTGTTTTCATTTTATATTAAATTTTTCACTTTCGCTTCATTAATGTGATTTCAGTAGATAAATAATTCATTGGAGAGATTTTTTGTTTTCGGAATGTTTTTAAGTTGATTTTAAATTCAATTTGAAAACTAATCAAGGCAAGGTAAAATCTAGATTTATTAATTTCAGTGACACTAGTTAAGTTAGTCCTGTAGTTAAGTGCAAAGAATCAAGATTATTATTCTGCAAAATATACCAAATTTTATAGATTTTTAAATTTTTGTTTTTATTATAAATAGATTATTGTAAATTAAATCGTATTAGTGGTAATTAATAAATTTTTCATAAATTTTTTAATATCCTCTTAGAAAACATATTTTTCATAACTAGAAATTTCGTTATTTTCAACCATTTTCATATAACCAGTATCATTTTTTTTATAATTTTTAACTCTGATGACTTTTAATAACCAATTCTGCTGATTTTTTTGTTGGGATATTTAATATTAATTAATTAAAATTAAAAAAAAAAAAACTAATGATTTCCTAAAAAAAATACCAAAATTATGGGATATTATGGACTTTGCACCATGATACGCGAACTGCGAATTACGAATATTCGCAATTCTTGATATTTCTTTCACATGAAACGCGAACTGCGAATTGTGAATATTCCATACAAAAATAAATTTGAGGTTAAAAACGAGCGAATTTTTTATTGAAAAATGGGTTACAATAAACATATCATATTTTATGTGGAATTCAGGAAAAGTTGTCTTGAAACACACTATACATACTTTAATTTAATCACATAAAAACGAATTATTCTTTAAAAAAGATTTAATTCATTAACGAAAAGCCTATAACATAAAATCTTTGTATATACAAATAAAAAATTCTTTTTATCATAAACTTAACAATTTTTTATCCTTTTCGCAAATAAATATATTTTTTTTTTCTTCCAACATTTAATTTAATCCTTTTAAGAAAAGGACATCTGTTCCACTTTATTTTCTTCGCATCAAAAACATAAAAAATATATATTAAAATGGTAGAAAATTTTAAAATGATAGAAAATTTAATTATAACGTAATATAATTTTATATTATTATTTGCTGTTACTTACTGGAGGTATCATAATTATTTTGAAAATGTTCTGCAATCAAATTGTCAATGAAATTGTTTATGTACATCTGTGTCATCAATAATATCTTAACGTAAGAATCGTCTTGGGTTATAATAACAATGCAGATACACCTGACAATTACAAAATTTGCATTTTAAAATGTTCTAAATTCGCTTCACTAAATCATAACTGAAAGTATTGATTGCATCAAGTTTGGTGTTGTATCTGTATCGTAATCATTATCAACACTTTATAATAACAAAATCTTTTTATTTTTATATTATACTTTTATGAATAATTTTAATTATTTTCCAATAAAAATAAATATTGTAAAGTGAATTTTTCTTATACGCAATTCTAATTTGATTTAATGAAAAAATTATAGTAATTTTTATAAATATATAATCAATAAAATCAAATATAAATCAATTTTTTATGTTTTATATTAATTAAAATAATATTGATTTCAAAGATTCGTATCTTTTTCGCATCTATACTTTTTATACTAAACTCTTTTATTATTTTTTGTCCTTGTAACCATTTCCTTTTGTCCTTGTATAACATATCAGTTTTTATTTTCCTGTTTTGAAATCATTTTAGTTATGTTCTTTTCGTTTTATAGATTTTTATTTTGTTGTCCTTTAACTTCAATAAGCTTTGCTGTAAATTATATCAGTGGCGTACGATTAATTATTTTAGAACAGAGTAATAATAATAATAATAATAATTCATTTATTTATAATCAAATTCAAAGGTTTACAAGAAATAAAAAGAAAACACGAAAATAAATATTGAATATAAGCAAAATGGTAGAAAAAAACCGTCTGCTGAATGAATGATAACTCTCTCTCTCTTTATAGTGTTGCACATTGTTTTCGTTTACCTAATGTAATTAATACTGTAGCGCTTCTTTGCAGTAACCAGCTAAACATTTCAAATTAGCTCCATTTAATATTTCTTTAGTTTCAGTCAAGCTTAAACTTTTTTTCCCAAAGTAGATAAGTCTAACCTCCTTGAGAATTGGACACATTGATATAAACAGAGTATGCTAATTATGATAAAACTACTAAACTTACTGCCTTATAATTCGGGATTAATTTAGATCACAAAACTTGAACAATTTTTTTTTTTGTAAAATTTGCTTTTTCTAATATTTATTTTCAAATCACTTGGGTCTTCTTAGCTTCATCAGACCGCACGTCACTGATTATATTATATACTATTCGTATATATTACATTAACTCTGAGTCGTTTTATATATTATGCATATAAAATTTGTTATCCTTTATGGTTCATATTGTATATATATATCCTTTTTGTTGTTATTATTGTTGCTCAGTTGTTGGGTTCTGCTATATTTGATTATTTATATAGCTATATACAGACAAAGATATTCATAGCGAATGTGACCTTATTTTATTTTATTTTATTTAATATTATTATGTATATATGGAGACATTAGAGAAAAATAAAAAATTGCAAATAAGGATAAATTTTATTTTATATTTGGGTGTATAATGTATGAAAAAAATAAAATAAAATAAATTTAAGGAAAAAATTTAATTTTTTTTTAAGTTTATATAATTAAAATAATATAATTATTAATAAAAATCAATGATTATAATTATTAAGATGATGATAATTTTATAAAACTGAGAATAACCTAAACAAATATTATTCTTTTACAACAGTTTTAGTAACACAGTTTATGATATAGTTAGCTAGTTTGTAAGGGGGGGATTATATCCGCAACACTATGCCACTAAATGGCCCATAGGTATCACCTTGAATAACAACAATCCTTTCCCTTTACTGCTCTTCAAGCCACCTCGCATTCTTAAGAAAATTTAGCAGATCACTGACCGGGATCCCTGTCAACGATACCTACTCTTGTTCCGTTCAATGCACGGCAGTGAGTCCCAATCTATTGGCCATCTTCTCTAAGAGACAGTGCCCTGTTATTATACCCACCGACATTCTCAGGTTGCTCTAATTCTGTGTTTATGACAGTTTTATGTGCTACTAAGGTTCCTGTACCGCCAAAATCCTTTGGTTTTCTGACAGGTATTAGTATTGACCTAAATTTCCCCTAGCTTCTTCATCGTAATTCTGTCAATCTAAATAAATAACTAATAACTAATGATAAATAATTACCTGTAATTTTGTATTTCATTCATACCAGCAGTTTAAGAATTATAAATGTTATGCTAGATATTATATCAAATTTTCAATTTTACTTTATTAGGTTTTTCTGCTGGCTGTAGATTTCCTACATGGATCAAAACTGGCGGTAACTTTTCTTCTGACAATAGCTGTCAGTATTGTACGTATTTACATTGTGCGGCGGCCTTAAATACTTAACAATTTCAAGGAAAACTTTAATAGTAATGAGCGGTGATATAATTGAAATTTGATTATACATGTGTAAAACACTCAATAATTTTTATATTACTTTTTTTTGTGATTAAATTGTTTCAATTAAATAAAATTGTTTATATATTTATGTATAATTAAGGTGCAAATTTGAATTTATTAACTTTATTATAATGTATAATTAAAAAACAATTTGGAGTAATTAATTGATTACTTAATTATTCATTGGTATTATTATTATTAGTTGAAACTTAGTCATTTATGGCGAACTAACAGGCGAGCAATGAATCGATGCTGACGTAAATAAAAAGAAAAAAATGTAGGTGGATTGGTATCGAGAAAAATAATATTATAATATATTTGGACAACAAGTGTAAAAAACTAATTCTCACTTTTCAGTTCTCATATCTGAACCTCTGTCACAAATCCTTTTAGAAAATCTTAAATACAGGAATTTTTGAATTTAATCTCATTTTCTCATAAATATTTTTAGTTCTTTCTTAAAAGTTCTTGAGCGAAATAAATTTTTATTATATTTTTATTATTCTTTTGCGTAAGTCCTATTTCAGGCCCTTCCTAATGAAGTAAATATTATGGGTTTTCTCTTGTTAAAACCAAATTCATTTTCATTTGTTACGTATTTGTGAGAATTTTCTTTTTATATTAAATTATATATTTGTTATTGAATATAATTTTATTACGAAAAAAAAAATCCTAGCTATATTTGTTCTTGTAAATGGAAACAGGATATCACATTTGCGTGTGTAATTAACACCGGAAACTTCATACGTAAATTTAATTCTTTTTTTTTTTTTTTTTTTTTTTTTGAAATTACTTAATTTAGATTAAATAGCTATCATTGAATTTGTTGCTTGACTTATTTATTTCATGTATTTAGTAAGATCATAAAATAAATAAATATTTTATTAGATGAATATAATTTAAAATAGTAAAAAAAAAAAAATTTGAAAATAAAAAAAATCTCAAACCTTGAGAAAGTTGTAAAAAAAATTGTTTTTCATTAGGTATTAAAAATATTTGATGATATTTCTTGGAAATTTTTTACCAATTCCTACGTAATCTTATTTAAAACTGAATAATTAATTACCATTTAAACAATAATTTCTTTTGTGAAATTCTAACCAAAACCAATAGTTTTTTACAGTGACTTGTATCCAATATTTTTTTGTAATTATCAGTATATGTTTGTAAAAAAAACAGTACTTTTACATTAAAATTTCTCATTTTGATTAGGGACCCACTAAAACTATCGACTCTAAATTTTATAGGCCCCAACTACAAAAAAAACTAATTAATATCGTATAATATTCACAATATGACCTTATTATGCTAAAGTTAAAATTAATGATTTATTTTATATTTACAAAATAATAATTCAATAACAAAATGCTATCCGCTTGTCGTAATGATTAGCAATAAACTAAAAGTTTACTTTAAAATTATGTAATTAAAATTATGTAAAGCATTTGCATTGATTCCCATCACACTTTAAATGTTATATTGATGTGATAACATTTACTGTACAAAGTATAATCAATCTAAAGTTTGTAATTCATTTACAATGAACCACGGTACGTACACGGACACTCATGATGAATTACTTATTTCAATATAAAATGTATAATATATACAAACTGTAAATATAAATTAGTATACATTTGATTATTAGGTGCCCAGAAATATGATAGACGTAAATATCACTTGCATATATATATATATTTCCATTAATTAATGGAAGGATATACAAGGAAATGCAATAAATTTATAACAACATTAAAAAAAGGAAAAAGTCAAAATTTCTATAAGAGGGTAAAAAAATGTTTAACTACCACAACGAGGATGAAAAATACTGGGATATTTTGTATACAACATTATAAGTAAATATAAAAAAGAAGATTTTCAGTATTTTTGTGACCACTTTCAAACACAATATACACCAAATTATAAGTTTGATGAAAATGGTAAGGGTAATTTTTTTTATAGTAAATGCTCCTCTAGAAAAGTCAGTGCTGACTTCTCGCTGAGTCTGTAGTGACAGTCACTAAAGACAAATGTAGGACTTATAAAAGACAAAACACACGATATGTCCGCCTGGCTTTCATATAATGTCAGCGCTGACCGACCGTCTTCGAGTGTACACGTAAAAAGATTTTTCATTTTAATCATTTAAATATAAATCGACCTGTATTTAAAATGATAATTGAAATTATAAATAGAAAATAACTAAATAATTTCTTAAGGCAATAGTTATAATTGGGACACTACTGAAACTTGTATAGAATTCAATAATATTTTAAGAGCAGTTGTGAGCTAAATATTTAATTACTGACAGTTGTTAATAAAAATATAAAAGAATAATAAAGGTTAAAAAATAATTTTTAATTAATTAATTCATTTTTTATTATTATTTACCTTTTACAAACAATTACCACAGGAATTTATATTAAAAAAAAATTAATTTTATATTTTATCCAATTTTGACAGTACGCCTATCAATTTTCCACACCTTTAAAACTTACATGTATATTTTTTAATCTATGTAGTTTTTAAAAATAAACGTCAATCCCTAAATTACAATACGTAATTAAATTTATTTTTATAATTTAGAAATAATCGAAGAATCAAAAAAATATAATATTTTAAATTTATTTTCTATCTCAGATTTAATGTGGAAAAGTTAAAAACTTACTTATAACAAAACCAAAAATGTCAAAAGAAAATGTATAAAAATTTGGTAAAGTACACAGAATATGGTGGACAGGACATTTAGCTCGTATAACAGATAACAGAATTTAGAAATACTAATGAATAGTTCGTTAATTGAAACAAGACACAGACGAAGGCCGTAAATCAGATGGAAAGATGCTCTTGAGGGGGAGATTTACAAAAATGGCAACATACAGCTGTAGACCGTGTTAAATTGAGGAAATATATGCAAGAGATAGAGTTGTAATACCATGAAGAAGAATAAATGTCAAAATCAATTCAAAATATAAAATTTTTTGTAGCTAGATTTAATAAAAATGTTAAACAGGAAATTTATGGAATGGATAAGGTTGTAACATGTGGTTTAAAATAAAACAACAACAAATAAATAATGTAAATTACATGTGATAAGATTTATATATATAAAGCTAATTGATGTAATTTTATTCAAAAATAATAATTGATTAAAAAATATGTAAAAAAATTCAAAATTAGAGGTTGAAACGTAATTACTATGTGTATCCCAGGAAACAATTATTAAAAATGTGTCATTTTAAACGAATATTTTTTAAAAAAATTGTCTTTTACCAACCTTCGCAAAAACTGATACTATTAATATTAACACTGCGGTTAAAACTCTCTGTATGTGTTAGTATCATTTATTGTTTATGTACATCTGCTTTTTATCGTAATTCTATTATTAAATTATATATATTTTAAAAGATCAAATAATGTCTCCTAATATTTAAAATGTGTTTTGCAGACTGCGTATAATATTTTACTGCGACTACATCGCGTTTACGGATTGAAAATTTTTACAATAGACTGACAGATAGACATACGAAAAAGCGGTAACATAAGAGATATTTTACTTGTAGAAAAAATAGTGCTTGTTAATATGGCAAAAACTAAGCATTTCACTATTTCAATATCATCATATATTTCCGGCAATTGAGCTTATTTGAGTGGCAAATTTCCATATTTTATGAAATTAAAATTTTAAAATGCTCACCATTATAATATATAAATCCATATAAATGCATATGTTCTGGCGAAAGAATGTACTGCTGCTGATTATACAAGCAATATTCTGATAAATAAACTAATATTAGCAGCTTGTTTAAGAAGTTGCTAGTATTGTATAGCTTCCATTTTTTTTTAAAAAAAGCTGGAATATTTAGAGCTATCGTAAAACCAATTCTCTTATTTCGATTTTAAATGATTTTGGTGAACTTACATGAAATTATTTTATAATTATTTTCCAGAAGATTGTCATTAAATTGGATTCATTATGGGAAATATTTCTCGTATATAGAATAAAATGTAATAGAAATATTATTGAAATATATAAAAACATCATAACATTAACATTAGTAAACATAAAATTACGCAACTATGGATCTATGAACAAAACAACAACATTTCCGGTTACATATATTATTAATGATGTTGGTCCCGAATTATATATTCTATGAAATTTCAATACTAACTAAATAATTAAAGAGATTTTATAGAATTTTATTGAAAATAATTATTTTTTATTTGACGTTTTTTTTTTTCAATAATTAAGAACAATTCATTAGGTCATCAGGTGGGTTACTATGTAATGCGATCCGTTTCTATTTCTGCTCGAAAACAAACACTTCCAACTACAGAATCCGTAATCGAATATTTTGATATTCGTAAATTAAATTTCAGTGATGCTAATTTTCAAACAATTTAAATCGAATATTTGGTACTAGTGATTTAAAAAAAAAAATTATTGTTTTTTTGAAAAATGTAAGTATTTTAAACTATTAACAACAATTTGCAACAATGGTGGAATACATGGAGGATGGAGCAACATACTGATTTAGCGAAGGGATTGTTAAAAAGTTGCGAAGGTAGAAATAAGTCTAATAACTTATGGAAGCATACCAATCTTGCCCAATTTGATGTTGATGAGCAAGGAATTTTAAAGTAGCTGCCTACTTAATAGCTTTAGGAATAGATGTTGTTCGATATGAATCTTTTAATTTATCATTTATTTCATCCAAAGCATATAGAAATGCTTCTTTAGAAAATCGAAAATTTTTAATAAAACTAAAATAAAAAATAAACTTTGATCTCAATTTTCATTGTACTCTTGAAATTTAAATTTACCCTTGATTTCCTAATTCTAAAATATTTGAATTATCTCTAATCCACTATTCCTTTTAATTTTTTCATTATTTTCTTCTTCGTCCTATTCTCGAGATCTTATATTTTAGAAGGACCAGAAGTTATATCAAATAATAAACGTAATTTATTATAATTATAATTATTTTTGAAAATAGCTTGTAAATACAAAATTTTATATTTAAATATTATGAACATATTAATTAAAAGCTTTCAAAACTAGTGCCTGATCTCGACGTCATTTTCATTAATATTAAACTCCGTTAAAAAAAATTCAGATAAAATTGATTCTACTTAAATGTGTCTGTGCCTTCGTTTTTTCAATAACATAGCTTCTTTTTTCGCAATACAGTAATTTACAGCAAAATAAAATATTAAACAGTGTATTAAGGCGAGGCACGCTATCATTAGAATAGTAACTGAAATAGTGAAATATTAAATTGATGTATGTATATTTATTTTAAATTTGATGTTTATACGTGTCCAATTTATCATATCATCGGGGGGACGTATTCGTAATAGCGGAATAACTCTCGAGAAATTCCCATCACGGATATGGTTTCCAGATATGCGTAAAGTGTACGTAAACAATTTGAATAGGTCAACCATTTCAATTTCCGATTTAACTAAACCTGTTGTAAAAACAGGTCCTCGTCCTATAAAAATTGCTCTGTTGCTGTAAAAAGCATGTACCCCAAATGGGGTATCGTTGTCAACACCTGTTAAAATATTTTTTTTTTAATATTGCAGTTGTAAGATTATTTTATTACATACGTTTTTCTGAGATACGTTCTGATTCTGATATATATTTATGGTTATCCATATATTCGTACCAAGCGCCCTTTTTTGGTACAAAACAACTACTGATGATAGAGCAATTATATAAAGATGTTTTTATTATTATAATTATGATTTTTAAATAAAATTTAAATAAAATTAGTTTAAATAAATTGAATTGTTTATTAATTGGGTAAAAAAATTAGAAAAAATGTTTCACAAAATTGTCAATTCAACCAACACAGGATAACGATGCGAAAAGAAATTTTAAATTATGTAATGGTGAATTCGTTTCTAAGAAAAATTTTACCCGCATTCTGGATTTTTTCAGAGTTCTAACATTTTATTGCGTTCGTATCTGAAAATTTTCGACTATGCAGAATTTTTACCTCGCACGTAATAAAAAAAATTTATGTTATTGTGTAAAAATAGAAAAAGATAGATTGCATGCAATTTTCTTCGTTATACGATTTAAATGGAATTCGGCAGTTTTTTTAAAAAATTGTATAATTCCAGATAAAATAAATTAGATGTAATATGTAAAAAATCATTACAAAAAACATTTTAAAACACTTACTTTTCTTCAATTAGTCCATTAAATTCGGGAGAGTTTTCCACCCCATAAAAATGTATTCTTGTAAATTGAGGATCATTTTTGAAGCTATCAAAACAATTCTGGTTGGGATCTTTACCAGGAATACCAATATATTCGAATTGTCCAGCATTAAGCAATTGTGGGTTAACATCAAAATCATTGCATTTTGTTTTGTAATGTGCCACTGCAGACCTAAGTTCACTATATTTCACTGTGTCCATGCTATGATCACTTAAATAAATTATATTAGCTTGATCATATAAATGGATGTCTTTTAATTTTGTGTTCAAATATTCGTGGCCATTTTCTATCTCTTTGATAACGTTATCAACCTAAGTGTTAAAATAATGTTGTGTAAAATAAATGTAATACAAAATTTAAATAAATAAAAAATAAATTTTATATTATATAAAATTGAAATCAATAATTTACTTCCGGACTGATCGGCCCGAATGTGTGGGTTTGTCTATCTGGCTCATCGATATAGAGCATTATTAAATTAGGTGGCACTAAAGTTTGATTCAACCATTCTATAATTGTTTCGAATCGCTTCATTATGGAGACTTTCGGATTATATTTCATTAAGTAAGTTACTTCTTCATTTCCATACTTGTATTCGCATCCGGGCCAACCTATACAGCCCGATCGGCCTCCATTAAATTGGTTCATAGTCTATGAATATATGGAATTAATTATATTTTTATATTTATATGTGTGAAAGTTCAATATTTGAATACATAATTTTATATTTAATAACCAAATTACCAAATTTAATAACAAATAAAATGAATTTTCTTAATAGGTTATAACTTTAGACTCACCCAAATTGGATATATGCTTTCATTGTAAGAAAACGTCTCTTTGCTATATGCATTAATACGTCTTTGTGTTTTGTATGTAAAAAATTGATGTCCCATAGCACCATGTTTTCCTGAATATAATCCGGTCGCTAAAGTAATTTTATATTATAATATTAGTAAAATAATTTATATTGATTTAACTCACCAATTGTGTGGCATGCTTGAAACGCATTGGAATATATTCCAGTTTTCATATTTCTAACGCGCACCCCACTTTTAAGAAAATCGGATAATTTTGGTGTGTTCTTTTCAGTGATATGCTCATATTGGAAGCCATCTAATAAAATAACTATCAAAATTGGTTGATTTTTTGTACCACACTTCAATGCATAACTATTAACATAAAATAATATAAAACTTAATAATAATAAATAATTATTCATTATTCAATGTAAAATAATTATATTAATTTTTAAAATAATATAAAATTAAAAATTGTATAATAAAAACAAAAAATTCTATTTAATTTAGAATATTTAGAAAATTTAAAAGTAATGTAATTGGAAGTAATAATTATTTTCAACTAAAAATTAAAAATTTTAAATTATATTTTAATCTGATAAAACTATAAAATTAATCATGACTACTTGATTAAAAAAAAAAAAGTTATACAGTATAAATTTTCCCAGAAAAAATATACATGAATGCGGGGAGTCCGAAAATACAAAAAAAGCTGCTGCTAATTTAGTTAGTTTTTTACAGTGACTTGTATCCAATAGTGTTTTGTAATTATCAGTATATGTTTGTAAAAAAAAAACAGTTCTTTTACATTAAAATTTCTAATTTTGATTAGGGACCCACTAAAACTATCGAATCTAAATTTTATAAGCCCCAACTACAAAAAAACTAATTAATATCGTATAATATTCACAATATGACCTTTATCCATACCAGAAAAATGATATGTTATTGGTTCTTTGTATTATTATGCTAAAGTTAAAATTAATGATTTATTTTATATTTACAAAATAAGAATGTTCTCCATTCAATAACAAAATGCTATCCGCTTGTCGTAATGATTAGCAATAAACTAAAAGTTTACTTTAAAATTATGTTGTTGTTGGATATAGATTATGTTTCTAATCTAAATCATAATCATTTTTGCTACCCATAGTAAAAAAAAGTATTTGCGTTGATTCCCATCACACTTTAAATGTTATATTGATGTGATAACTTTTACTGTACAAAGTACAATCAATCTAAAGTTTGTAATTCATTTACAATGAACCACGGTACGTACACGGACACTCATGATGAATTACTTATTTCAATATAAAATGTATAATATATATACAAACTGTAAATATAAATTAGTATACATTTGATTATTAGGTGCTCAGAAATATGATAGACGTAAATATCACTTGCATATAGTATATATATATTTCCATTAATTAATGGAAGGATATCCAAGGAAATGCAATAAATTTATAACAACATTAAAAAAAGGAAAAAGTCAAAATTTCTATAAGAGGGTAAAAAAATGTTTAACTACCACAAGGAGGATGAAAAATACTGGGATATTTTGTATACAACATTATAAGTATAAATATAAAAAAGAAGATTTTCAGTATTTTTGTGACCACTTTCAAACACAATATACACCAAATTATAAGTTTGATGAAAATGGTAAGGGTAATTTTTTTTTATAGTAAATGCCCCTCTAGAAAAGTGCTGACTTCTCGCTGAGTCTTTAGTGACAGTCACTTAATATATGGGCAAAATTGGTTTTATTATCTTAATTATTTAAATATGCACTGCTTTAATAAAAATGTTAATAATTATAATTATATTTTATAATAACGATAATGACTTAACTATAATGAGACATAAATATCAGTAAAGCTCAAAATTAATACTTTACGTTTCATAAAAGCCATAATGGTTTTAGGAGATTAAAAATGATATAAATAATTTTTCACGAGTTCCGGAAAGTAAAGAATTAGAACCTTTATTTATACAAGTATTATCATCAGAAGTTACAACTTTTACTTATTTTAAAATGTAATATAGAAAATATTATTATTTAAAGATTCCAAATCAAATACTCTTAGGCTTTGATAATATATAGTTATATAAATTCCAGAATGTTACAGAAACACACTGTAGGATCAATAGAATCAAAATCATATAAAATTTAAATTACTACAATTTTATCATTGGAAAATTTACTTAATAGTCTTATAGTCTCATTTATTTTTAATTAAAAATAAAATTTAACAATAATTTATTAAAATTTAATTTTAATTTTGCGCATTTAATTTTTTTTTTTAATATGGCTACCACGACAGTCAATATTATGACAGTTATTTGACAATTGTTTATAGGGGTACCAAAATTTATTAAAATATAGTCTATTTTATCGAAAAATATGGAAACTATCGAGGTTTATACTACGCATAACCCTCAAATCAAACGAGGTTTTCAAGAAACATGGTTTCATTTTGACAGATTTTTTATATGAAAAAACCCAATTAAAACCTTCAATGGAATCTGGTTTCGTTGTAGGATTCAAAAATTAAATAATTTTTTTTTAATAATTTTCTATATATATATATATATATAAATTAAAATATTTTGTAATGTCAAAAATCGACAATATTATATACATACTAAAAATTTAAAAAAATCTAGAAATTCTATAAATACTCGTAAATTATTCTGTAGCATACATTCATTTGCCACATAGATGAAGAAAATTGATTCATTCTTTTGTTTAGCACTAATATAGAAATAAATTGTGTCATAGAAATATTCAGTCTTCGATTAAAATACTTATATAATAAAAATTTGAAATTCCACAGTGTCTCGGATAAATAATTTTGTTGTATTTTCCAAAATATATTACAATATTTATTCAAACTTTTTGAACTGAATATTTATGGTTATAATTGTCCCGATGAATTAACTATATTGGTTCCATCTGGAGCTAAATTACTGTAAATTTGGTTTAAGATGAACTAATTAAGTTCAGTTCATCAAATCGATTAGGAAGAGTTAATATATATTAAGTGGTAGAAAATTAAATTTTTGTTCGGTAATATTTAATCAGCAACAAAGTATTAAATACCAAAAAGTATTAAATTGATTATCATTTTTTAAGAGAGAACTATTATCTTTATAACTACAATATTCGTACCTTAAAACATCACAATAATTTTATAAAGAAAATTTTCAATATTATCCTTTATATATAAATTTTCAATATCAAGAAGCTTGTTTATGCAAAATAGTTCCTCTGATGTCTGTCTACAATTAATATACACTAAAACTTTTACATTATTTTCCTTAATATTTTTGTATATATATTCTAAAGATACATTTTCATATAAAAAATGGCATTTCTATTCAAACTGGAAAACATTTTAAAAGGATATTCTATGAAAATCAATACAAAATATATAAATATATATTTATACAAAATAAAAAGGAAAATCTAAAATACTTTAAATATTTAATACTGAATTCAGAATGAGAAAAGCAAAGCAAAGTAATCGTAAAGCACTATATGAAAATAGTGTTTCCTTTCTGAATGAGATTGACGCAAAGCAAAGCAAAGCAAAATTTGCCCAACTTTTAACTTTTACGAATATTAAAGTTTTGAAATGTCACAATTATTTAAAAATAAATTTTTCATTGCAAAATTTGTCAAATATTTATTATGAAAATTATATTTTCAAATAAAAACATATGTAAAGTAATGAGACATTTAAAGATTAAAGCCTACTAAAACATAATTCATTATGAATTGAAATTTTTTATATCGTCTTGGCAACTTCGCTTTGCTTTGCTTTACGTTGCGGCATTCACATTACGAATCCAGTATAAATTATGACTACATAAAGTAAAATTTAAATTTTTTTTTAATTCATTTAGTAAAAAATTCATTTCAACATAGATTTTATTATTAATTATTATTAACTCTAAACAAATTTTTAAGTTTTACTTCAATTTATATTGGAATATAATTTTCAATTTAAAACTTTTGTATAACAAAATAATTTCTGATTATACCAGGATTCTTGGTCTTTGAGGACATTAAAATTAATAAAAACTATCAAAAGAATATTTTTGTTAAAGGATACAAAATTCAAAGAAAACATTTGAATTTAATTTCTGCTGAACAAAACTTAATATTTTCTTTACATTTTATAAAGCTTATTAAATAAAACTTTTTCCAATTTCGGTAACGTGTATATGTATAAACTTTGTTAGTATAATATTAGCATTATATACCGTATATTAGTTCTTCACATATAAATATTTGTACATAAAGGACTCGTATATGAAAATTCTTATATTATTAGTTAGTTTTTTATGTTAATAATTTCGGAGGATAAAATAAAAGTTTAATGCTTTTATTTGCTAGTTAAGAAAGGAAATAATCAAATTGAATATGATTTACGTTAAAGTATAGTTTAACAATTATAATGTAATAATAATTGCTTTACATTTGACTGGCTTTATTAATGTAAGAAATGTATTAATAATTATTCAATTAAAGGATTATGGTTTTTTATTTTGTTTTGAATGTTAAGGATTAAAATTATATATTTTTTAAAATAATTTATGGTAATTTGAATGATAATAATAATAAATTATAATTGCCAGTATGAAAAATTTGATTAATTTCGAATATCCTTATAATATAATATACAATATAATTTCTTCGTATTTAATACTTACAATTCAGCATAATTATGTTATATATAATTATGCTTATAAGAATTTTTAAATATTTTATAAAAAATTATTAATTTAATAATTTTACATATATTTTGTAACTATTAATTTTATGTGTTACACACAATATTATATTTAACGAAGGATCAATTAATTCAACAAAACTATTATTCTGTAACTCTTCTACTGTTTGTTAATCTTCGTTCAGCATTTAACTTGAATTTGTATTGATTTTTGCAAATTTTTAAAAATTATATATTTCGTATGGTATCCTTTTTACTATATAAATTAAAATTTGTTATTGAAATTTCGTTAATATGAAATATCTTCATTAAAATACTTAGAGAATAAATGTTATATGCTTTATATTTTGATCTGGGCCAGTATCAGGGAAAACGTAACGTTTTTCAAAACGTTTCGATTTGGATTTACGTTCGTTTGAAAACGGTTAATCGGGGAAGACAAACGTAAACGTTAATTAGTTTTCCCATCACAACTAAAGAAATCTTGAGTTTCGGTGTCAAAACTATTGCTATTTTGACACATTTAAATAATAAATCAGCTTTTTATTTTTTAAAAATTTAATTTTGAAAAAGTTGTATTAAAAGTCATAGTTTTAAAACGATTAAATTTTTAAATTATTTTATAAAACCAATGATTTCAAGCACGCAATTATTTTTTAGTAGCAGCAGCGAAGACTTACATTTTTTTGTTAAATCAATCAACATAGCGCATACAGCGACAATAACAAAGTTCATACGATTACAAATTAGTTGACGTTAAAATTTTCGATTAAAACGTTAAAAAAACAAGTTAAATGATACATCGATTCGATTAGAAATCGAAACGTTTTCAGCGATATCGAAGTGACAATTTCGATTCGTTTTTCAAACGTAACGTTTTCCTCGATACACGTGCAGGTTCTCTTGATATTTCATATTTTTTATTATACATCACATATTTATCGAACATAAAATTGATTTTTAAGATTTTCATTTTCATTTATGTTTTTTTTCTTTAAAAATGCAGAGCAAACAAGAAATGAAAATGAAAATTATTTGAAAATCGATAATTTACATAGCTATACGATTATTTATAATAGAAAAACACTAGCGAAAAGAAAAAGATATTCCATCAGAGTTTCATAGATAAATTTTATGAATGAAATAATATTAATATGAAACTCTGGAATAAAAATAAAGTTATCCATAAAATTGGTATAAATAATTATACAAATATCTAGATTTCGTCAGAAAATTCCTGGTGTTTTTTTTATGTAAATTTCGATTAAATATTTTCATTACGAAAATAATATTAAATCTATAAAGTGATAGAAAGGGGAATCTATAAAAATGATTTTAAACAATATTTTTATTATGGTGAAAAGAAACAGACTACAAAATTTCAATTTCTATAATAAAAACCATTTAAAATAAACGTGAATTATTTAACTATATTTTCCATTTTCAATATATACAAATTCAACATTCGAAAAAAAATTTTTTAAGTAAATGTAATTCATAGTAACAAATTATTAATTAATAATTAAGTCTACAGTGTTTTTTTTAGAGTATAATAACTAATTATAAAAATGATTAGACAAGACTCAATTCTAAATAAGAAAATTAAAATTCAGATATTTCAGAAAGATAAAACGTGAAATAAGCAGAATATTTTGTAGGATAATAAAAAATGCATTGCTTTAAAATTCAATCAGATTAAAAAGCGATACTATTAAGTGGAAACTATTAAACCGCGAACTTTTAAGTGGTACTGTGTTAGCCAATATCTGGAATATTGAAATTTATAATCAAATATTTACCTAATTTACCAATTATTTAAAATGCTTATATTCAATACGCAACGGTCTAGGTTTACTACTTAGATCTTCAATTTCATGTTTGGTGAGTTCGTAACAATTTCCACATACTTAATTTTAGTGATTATTACAATCACTAAGGTAAAATCGTTGCTAGCTTTTCGTCATAACATAATTAGTTGATAAATTGTGTTTTTATTTATTAAGCTTTTTCAACAGGTTATGCGTAAGATGGAAAATTAACTCTAATCCTCTAGCTAAATTTTAATAATGTTAATTAAAAAGTCATGAATTTATTTGTAGATTGTGTTCATATAATTAAATATATTTTGTTGAAATTCTGTAGGAAACTCTGTAAGCCTAAAAATTGGTAATAATAATGAGAATTTAGCAAAGATAAATGTAAAATTAATAAAAATTTATTTAAAAAATTATATTGCCCAAAATATTTCTAATGTGTAAAGCTTAATATATTTATAATTTATATTATAATAATTTATTTAACCCAAATATCTGTAATATCCTTAAGAGTATATAGAGAGTCCTATATAACAAAAACTCACCCTTATTTTATAAAACAGCAAATTATAATCCAAAAAAAAAAAAAATATGCCACCCTGAAAAATAAGTCACCCTGATAAGCAACAGAAAATCTAACAAAACACTAAATAAAAAAAAAAAAAAAAAAATCCTTGACTATTAAATATATATTTATATCTAAGGATAATATCCTTTATATACCAAAAAGTTGGATGGTTGTGGAGTGAAGAATGGTGGAATATTTAAAGAAAAAAAATATAAACCTATAAACATGGAAATTTTCATATATGTATAAATATGTTTTGCTGAAAATTATTTTTGCTTGTTATAAGGATAAAAAGGACATATAGCAACAAAAAAAAAAAGAAATATTGTAGAATAAAAATATAAAACTACACATTCTAATAGTGGAGTTAAAGTCGACGGACGCAACGGACGGACGACTGATTGAAATGTCAAAAACGTAGTATCCCAAAATGAGGGTGGCAAACTGAATACGTTTTTCCATCGTTGCTATTTATTTTTAACTGTTTGCTAACCTAACTTTTCCGAACTTTAAAAAAAAAAAAAAAAAAAGTTTTTGTATCTAATTATGGAGTTGGAAACATTAGAGCTAATTTATTGTACCCTGGTTACGTGTTACATAACTTAGTCCGTTGTAAAATAAAAATATTAAAATTAAATCAACTTTAATACGTCGGTTCCGTCGTTGCGTTGTTTTTCCGTCGAGTTTAATTACTTTCATTCTTTCATATGTTTTCATATATTTTAACTTTTTTTTGTCATTTCAATCAGTCGTCCGTCCGTTGCGTCCGTCGAGTTTAACTCCACTATAATATACAAAACATAAAATCTTCATAAAAATGTGAATTTTTGTATGTTTTGTTTGTATATATTTACTATATAAGGATATCAATTTTTGTTGTTGTTAAGTAAATAAGGATACAACAAGTTAACCTCATTTTCTTTTCCTACTTGTAAACCCAACAGAAAAATGCTGGTAACTAAGGGATAATAGATAACTCATAGTTATTAACAAAAGTGATTTTTAATTAATAAAATCTTGATAATAAAGAAACCCTAACTTTTATTGACTGAGGACCCACTGAATCTACTGAATACAAATATAATAGGCAAAAAAATAAGGTCATAAAAGTAATCTGTATGCTAAATTTATAATTAGTAATCGTTTAGCAATTGCTTTATGTTCAAGAAGAAGTGAAATATAAAGCAAACATTTTATCAAAATGATCCACTAAAACCACTGGTTCTAGGTGAATTATGCTGCGCCCTTGTATAAATCTCAAATATAATGATTCACATTCAAGTGGACCACAATCAATTAAAGTATTTTTTTTTTTTTGAAATTTTGAAATATCCAACCTCGTTAACCAAAACAAAGTTTAGTGAAATCCAAGTCTGTTACAACACTCATAGTTATTCTAACTATATTTGTAAACAAAAAAACCAGATAAGAAAAAATAAACTAATACACTAATAGATATAACAAATACTAAGACAATATAAAATTGAGAATTTATGGTTTTCGTTCTTTCGTAGTTAAATGTTTGTATATGTTTTGTATATCTATAACAATTCTATAAATAATATAATTTAGTATGAGCGTTAAAGATTATTATTTAGAGATATGTGTCCTTGCCACTTTATTACACACATTTTAAGTGATTAGGGATATAAAATGAATATTTTGTTAATAAGAATTTCTTCGCAATTTACACTTTTGTGTATTTTTTATTTCATTTTGTTGTTTTTTGTTACGTAGAAAATGATAGAAATCTGATTTTTCAAATAATTTTAAATGATTTTGGAAAATGAGAAACTGTTGAATTAGGAACAGTAAAAATCGATCGATTTCTTGGTAGATTTAAGTTTTATTGTGAATTATGTAATGAATTGAATTTTCATCTCTTCTTAATAATTTTTTTTTATTTCGATGGTTTTACCAAGTAATCTTCATGTTGGCTCCAGTAATATTTTTAATTGTAATAAATTTGTTCTACCTACCCGACTGCAAAATTGATACTTTGAAATGTTCTAAACTTCATTACATTGGTGTCAATCACTCAATCATACCTGAGAATATTGATTTTCATATTATTTGAAGTTCGTTGTTGTATCTACATCTCTGTTGTATCGTGATCATGATCAAAGAATTGTATATAATAAAAAATGATTTAAGAAACTGAAATCAAATAATTTTAATCTTAAAGGCCCAATCGTAATGTGGGCGCAAATCTTTAGCGGTAGCTGTAGATTTTTTTTCCACGCCAAGACAAATCCAGTATAAACGCAATGCTGGCGGTGGCGGTGGCTGAGAAAATTATATTTTATTATATTATTATATTTTTTGCGTGAAATCTTTATTATTTATTTAAAATGTCACTATGAAAAATGTCAATCAAATTTAAAATTCGCCTCCTTTATTAAAATTCTCTAGCGCTGGCGGTTAATATTGAACATTGTTCAATCTTGGCTGTAGCTTTTTTTTCCTTAGCGGTGACCGCTAGCATTGTATTCGCTTTCACTGATTTCCATATGTTGAACAATTTTCAAAGTTTGCGCTAAAGGTTTGCGCCCACATAACTATTGGGCCTTAAATAATGATTAAATCAAATTCTATATTTTAATACATAAATTTATTTAAAAAAATATATACAGAAAATGTGTCAATCATGACGGACTGGTGATAATTTCTCAAATGTTTCAAATTCTAGCCAGTGTTAGTAATAGAACAACAAAAAATACTGTCAAAATACAAAATTTTCTGAGTCTTGGACCTCAATCATCAATGATACAGTATTATAAGATACCTCTCCAGTCTTGAAGGATCTTTATTACATTTAAATGAGATTTTTCTTATGCAAATTCGTAATATGAATTTTTGTAATCACTTAATCAGACCGAAATAAAAAAAAAATATTAAAATAATGAAAATGGTCGTTATGGCCTTTACATTATTTGCTTTAAATATTATTCTTCAATTATTTCGTTTTACTGATATTATATTATAATTAGTTAGTATAATAAAATTAAATATTTGTATTTTATAATTAAAGTTTTTTGGTGCACTGATTGTGACCTACTTTTACATATTATCTTTTTTTAAAGATCAGCCGAGGAAGTTAGTGTTCTACTTGTTATTTTAAAATATTTAAAGATATTTTAGTATTGAAAACAAATAATTATTTAATTATTTCTATTTTTTTAATAATGTCAGTAAAATAAATTATGAATAATGCCTCAAATAAAATGTCGATATGTTATCTCGGAATCCACAATATAAATAATAAAAAATTCAGTAAAATGTCAATATTTCTTATCTCATCATTATTTATAATGTTAATTTTGAAATTTTTGAAATATCCTAAAGCGAAATTTGTTTTAAATACGATTCAGATGAAGTCAAATTCGAATCACTAATTTTTAAATTTGTCATATGTAAATAACGATAACCACAAAAAATATTATATAATTTAGATTTTAAAATTTCTCTGTTTATTAATTGTCAATTTGAATAATTTATTTACAAATATGTTTCCATAATTATACATTAACCTGATTCCAGTTTATGTATATACGGATAGGAGAAACTGTAGCTATATTAAAGGTTCAATTAATGCGTGGATGCGAACATTAAATAAAAGAATATCGCTACTAATTTGACTGAGTGACTATATAATTGTACCAACTATCTTGGATTCTAGGGTAAGGTTTTAAATTATTTTTATTTACCCACTTAACCACTTAAGTGGGTACCCACTTTCTTGGTTTTATTAACAAGAAGATAGATCTTGTGTCTGAGATTGATGAAGATTAGATATTCGATTACTAATTTTTTTAAAATAAAAAATAAAAACAAGTTGGGATTAATTAAAGCCGGAGATGGGAAGAACTTAAGCTTAACTTTTCAAATTTACTTAGGATAAATTTTGATATTAAACCAAGTAAACTTAATTTTGCAGGTTTAAGCCATACAAAATAAATTTATTTAAGCTTGAGCTTATGCTTGTACTTTGAATTCGAGTATAAAAAATATTCCAGTTATTCATTAAAATTAAGTTATAACCTTATAAGTATTAATTAACTCGTGTTACCACATAAACTTTTCAGTAATCCGAATTATTTGTATTACAGTAAATTTTCGATATAAGCTACTTCGATAATAGCGACTTTTAATAATAGCGACTCTCGATTATAGTAACATTTCATTTAATTCATTTTTCATTATAAGGTCATACCCATAATTTAATAATTTATTAGCGATGAAACGAACAAGAAAAATAATTGCCGTAAGTTTGAAGTTTCTAGGAGATTAAGCGATAACAAATAAACATAATCTGAATACGTAAAGGCATACGAATAAAGTATACAATTTTTAAGCATTTTGTACTAGTATTAAAGTAAATTCATTGGATTCATTGGATGTGTATGTTTACCAATTTAAATGTATGTCGAAGAACTTTGCGAAAATCCTATTCATTATAAATTTGAATAGCTCGTATAGAAGTCGTTATGAAATAAATTGTAAAATTGAAATGATGTGTGACATTGTAGGGAGAATATATTAATTAATATCATAGTTCAGTAAAGTTGACTAAAATATGGATTTAATTTTGAACATAGAAAATGAAAAATTTCAACAATTCATTACGATTTGTATTAAAAGATTTGTTCATTTTGGTATTAAATTAAATTTAAGTCTTAATTCAAATCTTGTATTACATAAAACTTTGCTTACATTATCAGATAATTTAATTTATTTTGTATTTTTCAAATGGAAATTATAAATTTAAAATAATGAGAAAAACTATTTCTTAAAGACTATACAATACATTTTAATATTTCGACTACCCGATACCATTTGCTAACCAAATTAGCAAATAATTGTGGTTTTAAATTTCGTCCCTCATCATTATTATTAAACCGTACAATGAAAAAACTTCTCAATAACAATTTACTATTTCAACAGTTTCTTTGAGATAAAAATCTATTTTAAATGACAAGTTGATAACAATTTTTTGTATAAAATTTAAAAAATAATTTCCAGCTTTTATTTTTGTCTATTTTATGATTTATAATTATACAAAAAAAAAAATTCTGCATATACAACACTGCAAAGCATTTAAATATCTTTTAGCTACAAATTCAAATAATGTTCTGTATGAAACGATTTCATTTTAACAGAATTAAAAATTGAATAAAAGGGAAAAAGATAACAAAAAAAAAAGATTTTTGCGATTTTTGCAGTTTTACTTTGGAATTCAGTCTAGGTTAGTTTTTTTTTGTAGCTTTTAGCTATTTCTTTCTACTTGTGAATACATATTAAAAAAAAATGTTTAGTTTGTTTTGTTGATTAAAACTACTTTAATTATTTTGATGAGTTGATGAGGTTTCAACAATTCGTAAACATCTTTTATTTACATATTTCTTTAAAAAAGAACTGAATTACATTTATCAGAACTTAATGAATTGTCAGAGTTTCGATATTTTGATTCATTTTATGAGTTCTGTCGAATATATGCATCAAAATTTGGTATCATTTCGATTAATTAGTTTATTATTTTAATATTTAGTTCATATTATTTGTAATAATCATTAAGTAATTTATGTTCAAAATTAAATTATCCTTGAACCAATTCTGTTCTATTATAGTGGCTATAAATTTAATTCACAAACTATCAAATTTAAACCAAAATTATTAAAATTCTATTTCTTCCTCCTACGACCAGTAGTACAGAAATACATAAATTAAAAAATAAAATCTAAATCTTTATGAATTGAAAATGCAGTTTTATACAATGAGTGAAATTTGTTAGCAAGAAAAAAAAAATATGTTGAAAAATTAAATGTCAAGAATTTGGTCACTGCAATAGAACAAATAAATGTTATGTTGAAATAAGATTGTTTAAGGAAAAAATGTATCCAATACAAAAAGATTTGCAATAATGAGAAATTATTTAAATGCAGTATTAAAATAAATATTAAAATTATATATTGCAGTAGTAAAAATTTATTGATTGTTTTAATATTTAATAAAGTCCTTTTAAACATTATCAACATTATATTCGTTTTCTATTTAAAATAAAGGATTTGTCAACAAAATTATCCATTTAAATAATAAAATGTTGCCATAAAAATTACACTTCTTAGGACTTGATTTTCGGTAAACTATTCCACTTGTAAGGATCAATCTGATTTGGATTGAATTATTGTAGAATAGGATATTAATATTTAATTAAAAATCAATTGAATTTTTACGGTCGTGTCGTGACGATGACATAGCAATATTTACATGGTAATAAACAACATGATTAAAATACTCAAAATATCAATTGTAAAACATTCGTTAACATCAAATCAGTATCATAATTTTACTCAAGTCTATTATTGAATGAATTAATGCACTTAAATATAATCTTAATCACGATAAGCGTAATTACTATACTGCATTTCACGCTGAGAAATTAAATATTGTATTGGCTTTCATGGCGAAACAAAGTAAAAATGTTTATAAGTTTTTGTATATTATACAAATTTCAAAAATTACAAATATGTCAATCAATCTATGAACTATTGAAAAAACAATTATCATCATTGTCAGTTTGGGTGTAAAATTTTACATAAAATCCGTGAGATTGAGGATAATAAATAATTTTTTTATATATTTTTGTCGTTGTGAATTTATTGTCTAATAAATTGTTTTGTAAAAGTTTTTACTATTTTTGTATATACTGTCGTCCTTAATTCTATTGCTCTGTGGAATTTATGATGTAAAAAAGATATTTTAATTTCAAAAATATTTTTGTAATATTGTTATCGCTACAATCTGTAATAATTGCAATATAATTGAGTTAGCTACTATACTTTAAAATCGATAAAGCAATTTTAGTATAAAATGAAAATTTATAAAATTATAAAAGCCTTTATGCTGTAAACAGAACCAAGGCGATGGCGGATAGCGAAATTCGCCTTGATAAACACTTAATTCAAACTTTTTTAAACATCAATTTAAAAAAAAAAACGAATTTAATTTAAAAGGAATTTGAAAAAAAAAAACTTCATAAATTTAATAGAATTATACAAGAAATAATTTATTGAACAAATTATAATAAATATTAAAAAAAACTAGAATAAATAAGTAGAATGCAATTAATATGCTAATTACTTTTTAAACTTTTAACTTTACAAATGTTATACACTTAATTTTTCACTTCAATTTTTCTCAAGCTAGAAAATTCAGTTTTAGTACAATTAAATGTAATTTTATACGAAGAAGTCGTCAGATGATATAACAATTATGTATGTTGCCAATTTTCAGTTATTTATTTAACATACAACAAACGTTATACAAATTAATTGAAAGTAAAATGGTTTACATACAACTTGGAAACTCCTTAAATTATATTATGATTAACATACAATTTTGGTATTAAAAAACTTTATTAATTGTTTTCCATACAAACGTAATTTATTTCATAGTCTAATGATGCCCAATAGACTATCGAACTTTGGCTTACAACTGTTTGTCCAATTGTAGACAAACCACGCCACATACTAACAAACTTTTTGACAATCTTTGTACAACCAACCATTAAAAACCAAAAAAAAAGCATTTTATTTTGGTAGTGTCAAATATGAAAAAAAGTTATTTAAGGAAAGTTTGATGAAATTAATTGTATATTAATATTATTTAAAATTAAATTAATAAAAAATATATTTCGTATAAAATTTTAATAAATTAACTATGAAATATTCAAATATTATTACTTATTATAAAAACATTTGTTTTTTAAAAAAAAAAAAAAACGTCAAAGAAATTCATTTTGGTTGTAAAACTTCCTAATACACTATACAACTAAACTACAGCCAACAACCACACAAACCAACAATTTTTTGAAATTTTTCAACCGTTTCACAACCATTAGAATTGTTGTAAAACCACTCCACGCTCTATACAACTTGGTATATTTTTCAAACATTTTGATGTTTGAAAACGGTTTTACAACCAAGTTCGATATAGTCTATGGGCAGCATTAGATATAATAATTTCATTATATTTATTTACATTCGGTAAACTATAAAAAGTGAAAACGCGAATTAGCTCTTCTATATAAAATGAACATTGATCAAACTACAACCTTGTAACTCTCAGCTGACAAAGTATATTAATTATTTTTATTATGCTAATGAATATGAAAAAAAAAACATCATAATTTTCAATCAAATTAATTCATTTCTTTTTTTCTTCTGAATTACTTGAAAGGTATTAAATATCTCATTTACAAATTGCACTTAACCTGGTTTGGAAAATTAAATCTAAAGAGTGTTTACTTTGAGAACTTTTGTATTTATGTATATTTATAAGAATATTAATTAAAATATAATTATTATTATTTGAATTCATTACAGTTTATTATATTTTTTTTTCTTCTAAAGAAGCTATTTGTTTTGCAATTCATGTATTCAAATTATTACAGCCAAATTCAGTGCATGAATGGTCAACAAGTTTAATAATTTAATTGGTGACCGCAACCCAATGAAACACGCGGTAATAAGGAACCACATTTATCTATGTCAGTTAGTTATTTTAGAACACCTTCAGTATTGTAAATCTTTTAAGAAATATATGAAAATTATTTATATTAACTTGCAGAGTTGATTGATAGTTGCAATAAAATGTAGTCATCAATTCAAAAACTAAGCAAACAACTAGCCAAGATCTAAAAATTACGTGTATTTCTTGATGATTTTTAGTATAGTATGTAAACTTTATTGGTATTACACTCGTACCTTATGGTTTCCATTTAAGTTTTATGCTAAATGTTGAAAATTATATAATTTTTCATCTTCACTAAAAAAAATTAGTTTTTGTTTCTATACTCTTTAAAATATTATTGTCGATTCACAAAATAACTAAAAATATTATAATAAATTCTATGTTTAAATTATGTTTATCGCAAATTTTCTATCTTTTTTTTTTTTTTGAATTAATAGGTTAACGTTAAATCATTAATAATTCTGGACTTTTACTGTTCTCTATGTTGTGTTTGTAACGGGTTTTTAAGTATTTATGTATAAAAGTTTAAAGTTGTTATATAAAAAAAAATATGTTCATGTTTCATTCTGTATGATAAATAAAGATACTTTTTTATGCTGTAATCTGTAATGCAATATAGCTAATTTTAATAATTTGGTTCTGTTTCCGTTGAATAAGCGAAATGAACAAAAATAATCATAATTTTTATTTTTTTATATTTTTCATCAAACTTTTTGCGACCTTGTGGCATGAATAAATCTTATTGCAAATAGCAACACAAGATTCTTAAGCAATAAAAAGAATCATTGATTATATATAAATGCTAAAGAAAATGAGTAAATTGTTGCTTTTGATTAGTTTTTTTTTATTATGTATATAACAATAAAAGTTGATGAATTTTGAAGAATTCTAAAATTTTAGAATTTAGATAAATCTTATTTAAATTTTACATGTTGCCGAATTACGATGTAAGTTAGTTATAATTGTCCAATTTCTGTTTTCTACTACTATTTTATTATTTAGTTCTATGATTTTTCTTAAAATTTTAATGTTTTAGATTAAATTCGTCCTTTTTCAAAACATATTCAAGAAATTTTGTGGTATAGATAATTGAAGAACTAAAGAAAAACAATAAAATAATTTAATAAAATTATAAATATTTTGTCACAAAATTACTTATTATTAAACATTATTCCAGTAATAATAAATTATATAAAATTCATAAATATCATGTAAATTATATAGTAAATTTATTACAATTTGTATAGTAAAAATATTAAATTATAATTAATTCTATTTAAATATAAGAATTCGAAATACAAATAAAAAATTTAAATGAAAAAGTTAATTTACA
Organism: Rhamphomyia laevipes; assembly: GCA_963920725.1. Classification (NCBI taxonomy): domain Eukaryota; kingdom Metazoa; phylum Arthropoda; class Insecta; order Diptera; family Empididae; genus Rhamphomyia; species Rhamphomyia laevipes. The sequence continues at coordinate 9,554,369 of OY987256.1, read as the reverse complement.
TAATTATAAATACTATGAATTTTTATGTAATATAGTAAAATTATCCGTAAGATTTATATTTAAACATGTTTAAATCATTCTTTTTCCATTACAAAAAAAAAAAGTTTGAAAATATTCGTCTTTTTCGTCTTCCCTGTATCATTATCAAAGTATAAAACAAAGTTTCTATAGCTTTTAAACTTTTCCATAAAGAAAAACTTCTCGGTTAGTGATTTTCTTTTCTATAATATTGAAAATTGTGTGGTTATTTTTGTGTTTGTTTTAAATATATTACAGAAGATTTAACTTATTTACATCAAATTTATTTAGTTTAATTTATTTTTTTAAAGTAAAATAGTTTAATCAAATTAACTTTTGAAAAGTTTATCATATTTTGTTTACTTTGAAAATGTAAAAACTTAAATAGTCTTCTAATATAACAATTTGAATTATAAACAAAATAATTAAAAGAGGAAATTAATAAAAAAAGAATAAATAATATTTTAATAATTATTTAATTTATTAATTAACATAGTTAATATTCAAACGATAAGTGAAATGATAATAAAATAAAATATCTAAATATCTAATCATCACCTTAAAGAAAACTTAATTAATGATTACTTTTCAAAAATATATGCTTTCTTCATATTAAATAAATGAATCAAATTTTTTACTTCAAAATGGCTTTTGAAAATTTCTCTTCAATATTGTGAATATATTTTAATTTAATTTTATAATACTTTTTAATTGAATAATTTATTACGATATTTATATTATTATAATAAAAATTGACCCCAAGCATACCTCAAGTATTTATCATTACTAACAACGCAATTTTATGTAGGTAATATGAATTTTTTTTATTATAAATAAGTATATTTTAAATTTTCAATGTCACTGTCAGAAAAGTTTATATGCACTTTACTAATAGCTATAAAAAATATGTTAATTCATAGTGTAGTCACTTTGCACTGTTAAGCTTTTTAAATCAACTGGGAAATAACGAACTGAAAATCTACAAACTTAATATATTCGTAACAATATTATTGAAATTTTTATTCGCATTCATTTAATAGAGTTAACTGAATGTCACAGCAGATTGATTGACAGGTTTATGTATACTTTGGAAAAATAATGAAATGTGTTTGGGTTGGAAAATGAAAAATGTTTCGGAAGGTAATATGTATATGAAACACTATAGTTATTCCGGAAAAATGTCAAAATCAGCATTATTATATAAAGATGTCCCGATTCATACTAGTATAACCTACGCATTGAGGTGTTTTTTGAGAATGCCAGACTATGGTGCAAATTTCGGAAACTCTCAGACTTATGTGCGAAATGATATAACTTTATCACTTATTGATTATGAGTTATTACTAGTTAATTTAAAATATATTTCAATTTATGTTTATGTAAACATAAAAAATTAATTCCGATTTCCGAATAGAATATCTTAATTAGATATAATGTAACATAAGCGATTTTCCGAAAGATGTGTAAAGTATTCTATCTTGAATTGGTTAGAACTGACATTAATTCCTTAAACTATTTATATTCATTTCTACTTCAAAAAGAATAAGTTGAATTGCAATAAATTAATTTGTAGCTATCATACAAAAGCCTAAATCAAAATCGTATATTTCTTATAATTTTGAGAATATTATACATCGAGGCCTTCGATATATTAAATAATTAAAATAAGACACGAAGTAATAAAAAATATATGAACAATAGTGTAGCCACTGTCCAACTCCAGAATCTCCAATTTTCATATTAAATATTTCTGGCCAGTTTCTATTCTTGTCTTAACATTAATTCGAAAAATATTTTTAATTATAATGATAGAAAAAATATCTTGTTCATAAAATTTTCATAATTCTCAGTTTATTTCATATAAATGGGATTATTTTACCATAAAAAATGCTTTCCTTCTAAACATTTAGTGAATATTTTCTATATTTTCCCCAAAAAATTGTAGCTAAAACCAAAATGAGGACTTTTCTAACCATTTGCCATGTTAAATTCCCATAGTTTTCGTTAAAGAAACATTTTTAGATAAATACTTTTTTTGAAATATGTTTATAGACTACATAAATATATTTCCAGTTAACGTTTTTGAAAAGTATGAAATTAGTTTTTGTAAAAAATTTCGAATTAATTCCAAAATTTCAATTTCAATTTTTTTTCATATTTTATGTTGTACATATCGATTTTATTACTTTGAATCTACTCGTTGTGTATTAACAATTCCCTTCCTAATTAAATATAATAAATACATTTTTATGAGAATCTCATTTATTAAATCCAATTATTAAATTATTATTAATAATATCTCCATTAACTTTATATTTATACTAAATCTTTTAATGAGTTCTTTTAACATTTCAAAATATTTTTATTATTTTTGTTTTCTTTCATTTACAATATTAAAAATTCCCACAAAAACCACATAATTTAATAATATAACCACCTTCTGGATACCAACGACCCCTTTCTTAGAAAATTCTTTCAAGTAACACGGAGATGTAGAGTAACATTATACTTTTACTTTTATTTGTAATTTTATTTTATTTTTTTAAAAATTGTTGTTCCACTCGAACTTTCCCAAAAAGCACAAAAAGCACCCAAAAAGCACCCATGTTATTAAAAATATGCCACAGAAACATAAATATATTTACTAACGAAAAGCTTAAAACATAAAATTCATTATGATGGAATTTTTTTTTCTATGTCATCTTCATAATTTTGTACGTATTTATACAAAAGCATACGTATCCCAAGTAACAGGCTAAGAAATATTTACGAAGTATTTGTGCAAATTTCATAATCCATTTCGAAATTACGTACGTAAATTCTATATAATTTTTCTACTCTAAGGTAATTCTTACAAAGGCAATTAAATAGTAAGTAATTGTGACGTACTAATTATCAGGAAAAACTCTTTAAAAATAGAAGTTTAATGTGAATAAAGGTGGAAAATTCAATTCATAAAAACGATTTTACTAAAATGTTGGAAAATTCGTTCGAATTTATGAAAAAATGCCTTCATTTATTACACATTTAAGTATTTTTTCTCACCGCGAATATACGAATCTATTTTCCATAGAATTTACATAAAATTTAGTACGTAATAACCGACTTTCTAGAACACAATAATAGTAATTTCGAAAATTAGGCTTTTTGACATCTTTCTCAAAACTTATTTTTCTACAATTTCCGATTAATTTTTTGGCAGTGGTTAGATTTTCATTTTGATATCTAATGTATTACATTTAAATCAATATTGTAAAATAATCACAAAATTGAAATGTAATTATTTCTAATAACTGCCACTGATAATTCCACTAATTTAGATATTTCTACTTTTTCCAACACTTTTTCTACAGTGTTTGCCATTTTTTTATAGTTTTCGACAGCATTTTCGAAAAGAATGATTATTTGTAGATTTGCCAATTACTCTGGATTTGAAATAAAACTTGCCGCATTTTTCAACTAAAATTGGTACTCGGGATATGTATACCATATTTTCTTCAAATGTTAATTTTATTTTTATGATGCATGATATGCTGGGAAACATATACATATATTTATATACAATAATAACCATATTAAATATAGCAAAAATATACAGAGTAAAAATTTTATATACACAATTTCACTGAGAAGGAAATTTATGATGAATAAAAACGTTTTTCATATATAAATATTTTTGAATGAATTCCTTTATGTTAATATCGTCACATATTATTAAAACAATAATTTTATTTTTATTATGATTTTTTATTCATTTTGTTATGATTTTTACTCTTATTAAAAAAAAAGAAGAAAAATATTAAATTTTTGAATAATATGATATAAAAATATAAAATATTATCGCGCGCTATTTCAATTATTTCTTTCATGCAACAATTTGTTTATATGTATTAATTTTACTTTTATTGTTTGAACATTTGTGATTGCAAAAATGTTATATTGAAAATGAAGCCACCTCAAATCACTCTATAGATAATTGCTTGAATGTTTTCCTATATATACTACTGTCCTTACAAAATGTAACCTAAGTTTTTCTTCACTTTTATTTATTCAGTTGAGTCGGAATTAATTGGGAAGTTATTTCGAGTATCTAATAACCACAAATTCTAATTTGTGATTTGTCATTTTTTCACAATTGTTCATCATTATTTATTCATTATTTATCAAACTTATAGATCGATATTAATATATATTCAATAAAGAATAAATTATTTGAATCATTTATGTAATCTTAAAGTTATTCATTATAAAATTTAGGATTGAATTTAATACTAAAATACTATCGGAAATTACTATTTATACTATAATATAAAATGAATTTCTATCAAAACAACATTAAAAAATGATTATTTAAATAGTAAAATTCATACGTACTCAAAATATTATTTAAAATATCTAATTTCCTAGGGGTCGGAAGTAATAATAATATGATTACATATTCCAATTCCACATAAATGTTAATATGTATGACACGAAATGTTAATAAAATAGTGTCCATCATGAGAAATTTTATTCACATCTTCCACATTCCACTTTAAATATATTTAGAATATTATTTTATCTTAATTAATGACTCTTGTAAGGACATTTTTAGTGTTATACAAATAGACAGGAAATTTGAAGAGTTGAAAAACAATTAAAAAATGAAATCTTTTAAAGTTCTTCATTTTTTATATTAATTGAAAAAAAAAGTTATTTAAATCTAGTGCAACAAAATATTCATAAGATAATACAAGCTATGTAAATATTATATAAAAATTATATAAATAATTAATTACATTTTAGTCCCTTGCATTCCACGAATAAAACTGCTACTTTAATTCTTTTTTTCTGAACATAAATGGCAGTTTTAGTCCAGCCATATTCGAAAAATGTATAATTCAATCCACAAAAAAAAAACAATTAAATATTCGGGATTATAAAATAGAACATAATTTAATGTCATACATAAATTAGTCAAATGAAAATTGTCATACAAGTTGTTAAAGGATGTACTAATTTTAGTAGAACTTTTATAACTAAAAATTAACATCTTTTGTAAAGAAAATAGGATTTTTGAAAAAGGTAAAAGTTGGTAAATTTAAATTTAAATCCTATTTACCATTAATGATTCCAAAGAAATAACGCCAGCACATTTGTCAATGAGTACAACATAATTTACACTTATAAATACCCTGACCCTGTGTGCGATGGTTAATGATTAAGAGATGACCTTAAGGTATAAAATATATTAACATTAACAAAATACATAGAGAATATTTAATTTATTAGAAAGCGGATTTCTTATATTGGCATGGAAAATAAAAAAATTGTAGGGATAGAATCCAGTATTTGGTAAAGATTACTTAAATTAAAAGGATATTAATTTTTGCAGAATTAAGTCGTATAGCCACTCGAAATTATAGTGTCACACACAAGTTTTATTTATGAAAATTTAATTACTATGTGCCATTAATTTAAGATGGAAAATCTTATTAATTTATGGAAAAAATAGATTAAAATTTATCTTTATGATTTCGATTATGTTTGAAAAATCATCATATTTTTATTCTATAGATTTTATGTTTCTTGGTATATAAAGAATAATTATGCATAGAGGGGAAGAATACAGTATACTCAAATAAATTATTATACCCTTCACAAATGATATGACAAATTTTGTTATGATTTGAAATTCCATAAAAGCGCCACCCTTTTTACAAATGAACATATTTTCTAACTGTCTCTAGGGTGAAAAGCTAATTTACTGTTTGTAATAACCGCACAAAAGTGATTAAAAAACTAAATTATTTATTGTATAATTTACTAACTTTGAATTTATGAATTATATGTGTCTCAGTTTATTGTAATCTATTTTACATAACGTATTCAGTGATATTTTGATTTGAAGTTATATAAATTTAATAATTTCATACTCGTAATTTTATATGAATAATCAAATTTTTATGAGAATTTTTTTTTGTATTTTTGAATTAGTTTTCGTTTAATTATTTGTAATTATTACGATAGTTATTAAAAATTTCATCATCAGAAAATTTAATAGAATTGTAAAAATTCATTATCATAAAACTTGATACTCTTCGAATATTACTATACAAGATTTGATATTGTATGTTTCTAATAACTTTTTACTACAAAGCAGAAGCTATAGACCAACCTTAACATAACAATATACAGGATAATATTTTAATAACGATTCAAATTTGATTTATCCAAATAACTTTATTTTTGTAGTACTAAACAACGTTTTATTAATTACAATAACGAATTCAGTACAATTTTATATTGAAATATCGAAATATCACTCGGTAAATTACACTACATTGGAAAGATTCGATAATGTATACAATATTAATGTAATGAAAATATTATTATTAAGCTATTTTTATACTAATAAGCAAAATAATAATTCGTTTCTATAAATTGAAAATAATAATATTTCTTAAATAACATTTGTAATAGCGATAAAAATCGTAACATTTAAATTCATCATTATTTAGTAACCAAAATGAACTTAGCAAAATGAATTTTTACATAACGTTATCGAATAAACGTAAACGTAACGAAGCAGCCACTGCAACAAAGTGTAATAAAATTTTTAATACAAAAATGATGAAAAAAAAACTATATTTTAATTTGCTAATTCACTTATAATTCCAAGGACTAATTCGATGAAACGTTTATTATAAATAAACGTTTTTATATTAATATATTTATTTAAATTTAAAAAAAATCAAAACCCTATTTACTAAATAAATATTATTTTAATTTCTATAAGCGTTTATAGTTATAATTATAACGCCAAATCTTGTGAATTATATTCAAACCCTAATTATTTTTTTGTATTTTCCTTTTATTTTCAACAAGAATTTTCCTTTATTTTTAAGTAAAACATAATCCAAACACGAATGCGATGATACTTACTTCTGAGAGAGGGTGAAAACAAAATAGTAAGGATATGTGTAGTGCATATGAAAAGTAGACATGTCGCGTATGGAGTAGATAATATAAGTTTCTTATTTAGGGTTCGTTTCTGTATATTTAAATAAAAGGAAAACAACTTTTATATATAATACAAATAAAAAAATGGGTAAATGTTCTATTTGGTATAGAGTAAAAGAAGTGAAATAGAATCTATTAATCATAATGCCATTTACCGGCTGTGTATATACGCTACAATGAAGATCATTGAAATGTTTAGTTTATTTATTTTTCTTTAAGCATAAACTGAATGGTAAGTGATATATCCTTTTTGATGTACAATTAATATTTGTATGACTAATAACATTTTGTAACATTTCCGTGCTTTTGTTATATGTAATTCTTGAAAAAATGGTAAAAATTTACGTATAGTGATAAAAAAATTATCAAACTTTTGGTTTAATTAATAGGTAAATTCATATTCAACAACCTTTAGTTAAATCAATTTATTAAACTAGAAAAAAAAATGGAAATCATCCTTTATTTATACGTTTTTGATATGCTTTTTAATGCTATATGAATTGCGTAATTTAATGGAAAACATATTTACCATAAATTTAAATTATCCTTTACTAAACCAACTATCCCACCATTAACATTATTATAGTCGGCAATAAAATGGAAAAAATTAAATTTTTATTAAATTTATGCATTTATTTTTTTTCAATCATTAATCAAATATTAAATTTGGTTAACTATTACCGACTAAGATCTCAGACCGAACAGACTTTAGTAAAAATGTTCTATACCTTTTTTAATTTTATTTTCCTTTCCTTAATGTTTAATCAGTACAGTTTTATTCTGCAGGCAATTATTTTAAATGTATAGAAATATTTTAATTCATTATTAAATGATTTTGAAATGTCCTTTTTGTATTTTACACTAATTCATATTCCTTAATAGTTATATAATATTTTAATTTTTGATTTAATTTTTCAAATATCTTAACAGTTTTTTATGTACATTGGTGTATCTATTTTGTAATTTCTATAAATGAGCTTTTAAAAGGAAAATATAATCTATAAAAGTTTAAAAATATGAGCAACAAAAAGCACGTAATGCACGACGAATCCTCGTATCTATATCAATGCAATGGAATCAATGGAAGGCATATTGCCTACACTGGTGGCGTAATAAAAATTAATAGGTACCTGAAAATTATTATAAAGATTATATAATATTTAATACTAGAAGAGCTTCATTGATACAAACTCTTTCAATATTATAAACATTTCATTTCTATTAAAAACGGCAAACGCTTCATAGTCCTCGTGCCAATCATATTAAATCATTATTTACCAATTGCCCTAGTTTTCAATTATTGCATGCAATAAATTGCACTTTAGTTATTTTAGGGATTTCATGATTGCGTAGTACTTATGATAATCATGTGAATCATTATGTTAGCAATTCGAATCATATGCGGATCATAGATGTTGCACTACACACTTAAAAAAATTCTCAATATGCGTTACAATTTGCATTGTATAACGCTCCAACGTAAGAATACATCGAAATCCGATGCAAGCCTTGCGTTTAAATTTGTGTGCTATTAAAAGCAACGAAAATAGATACAATTTGTACTAAAATATTTTAAATGTAAATTACAATAAAATTAGTTACAATTTGCTACAAAACTTTTCAAATACAAAATGCATCGAAATTACGTACAATTAACCTCAAAATATTTCAAATACAAAATGCATCGAAATTACATACAATTAACCTCAAAATATCTCGAATACAACATGCAGTGAAATTAAGTACAACTTACTTCAAAATACAGCCAATGCAAATTGCAACTAAATTTGTTACAATTTGCTGAAAAATATTCCAAATACAAAATACAGCGAATTTAGTCACAATTTACCTCAAGATATTTCAAATACAAAATGCAGCGAAATTAAGCACAATTTACCTCAAGATATTTCAAATACAAAATGCAGCGAAATTAAGCACAATTTACCTCAAAATATTTCAAATACAAAATACAGCGAATTTAGTCACAATTTACCTCAAGATATTTCAAATACAAAATGCAGCGAAATTAAGCACAATTTACCTCAAAATATTTCAAATACAAAATACAGCGAATTTAGTCACAATTTACCTCAAAATATTTCAAATACAACATGCAGCGAAATTAAAAACAACTTACTTCAAAATACTTCAAATGCATATTGCAACCAAATTTGTTACAATTTGCAACACAACATTTAAAATACAAAATGCAGAGAAATTAGGTGCAATTTTCATCAAAATATTTCTAATACAATATTTAGTGAAATTAGGTACAACTTACCTCATAATATTACAAATGTAAAATGCTACGAAAAAAGTTTTAATTTGCTGCAAAAAATTTAAAATGTAAAGTGTAACCATAGTAGATACAATTCCAGCAAATTATTTCAAACCCACAATAAGAAAATATGAAAAATGAAAAACACTTGTTTTATGTTGTAATAAAAAAATATACTTTATTAAATTCTTTTCTTATTATGCAAGTTTTAATTATGAAGCCAAAATATAAATTTAATTCTGAAACAAAAATATTTATTTTATAATTTATATATACTTTTTTTTTTATTTATTTATACATATTTTTGTAAACTATATAATAATAATACATTTGATTTTTAATACAAACATGTTATTCTATGTTTTATTTTGAATTGAAGAATAACGCTTTCAAACATAATTTACTTTGTAACCTAAAATATAACTTTTTTGGGTTATATTACAAAACATTTTAACGAAACTTTTTTTATAACATAAATTTTCATACATAACGCAATTTAAATGAAGAGATTTTTCGAAAAGTTCAAAAGCGCCATAGAATGTATCATATATAGCAATAAATTCTTTGACTATAAAATTAACTCTATTATTACTGTCTAAAATAATATCAACTATATTATACAACAACAGTGTATCATTAGAGCTGCTTTTATCCCGAAGTATAAAAAATCCTTTTTTGTAATGAAATTCACATTCAAAATAAGTAACAGAAAAGATCGGTTCAATTAAACCAAAATCATTCACCGACAATAATGATTTCTTACCATATATAAAAACTTTTTCAAATTTAGATTGTAACCAAACAGTTGAAATCATCTGTTGATGTCTTTTAGCAAAAGTTTGACATATATTTATAAAGTTTGGGGTTACACTTTTAGTGAAATATCTATGTTTTGATTCATAACGCATTGTCCATAAATATATAAGAGGACCCGACTCTCTTATAACCCTAGGGTAGTGAATTAAAAAATGTTGTTTTGGAGTTAAATTTTTTTTAAATACATTGATTATTGACTTTAAGTGATTTGAAATATCAAATTCAAATTTTAGGATCATTTCCTCAGTAATATCATAAGCATATAAAATTCTTACAATTGCATACATGGTTATTATGCTTTGCCATTGTGGACTATGTTCTGTTTTATAAAACTTACCGAAAATAAGCGAAAAATTAGAAAATAAACACTCAATTTGAATGGCGTTCTGACCTAAATTACTGCGTTCTAGATTAATTACTGATGGCCTGTTTTTCCGATCAATAAAACCAAAATTGTATGATGATATTAATTCGTTAATTTGGGTACAATTAGTAATAAAATTCTCCGCAATGAAGAATTCAAACATATACTTTATTGTTAAAACTACAAATCCTTCTAGAGCATCATGGAGTATGTCAACACTATAGTTTTTTATTGTATTAAAAAACAACAGATTATTTAAGACAGATATTCTTTGAATTCCCTTTGTTTTTATCATTTCTAATCTCCTGTTTTTTGGTTGATGATTCAATATTTCGTAGCAGCTTGTATCTCTTACAAATACCGGATTTTCGGTTACAGATAATTTGGTTTCCTGACTTGGCATCGAACAAAACCGACAAAAGTGTCTTGCTGAAAATGATTTGGTAAAACCAATTAGGTCATTTGCAGCTAAATTATCGTGCGATAATGTAGTAACGATCGCAAAAACAGAGCCAATATCTTTTACAATAAATCCTGTATTTTCTAATACCTTCAGGTCGGAAACTATTGGTTTTAAGATTGAATTCAAATTGAATTCGCCATGTAAATCGTTTACGTAGAACAGGGACACTAAAAATATATGATGAAGGTTAGATTTAAAATAAGGTGGAGCGTTTGTTACTGTAAAATAAATAGCACCGATTTTGTGTATAACAGTTTTACTTCCAAGGACCCTCGCTACTTCAAAATCATCATAGTATAACTGGAGTAGAACCACTATTTTATTTAAAAAATTTTTTTTGATAGATTGAAAACGATTTCCACAACAACCGTATTTGTAAACGTCAATCTCACAAAGATGATTGTTATTAAATTGAAAAAAAGATGAACAGAATTGCTGATTTTTGAAAATAGCCTGAAGGGTAGATGAAATAGGAATAAATTGAAAAAGGTTTTGAATTATTATTCTTTTATATGAACACGTTTCTCTACTAAATCGCATGTCCCACCTAAATCCAATAGGAATTTGTTGTGGCACAATGTAAAAAGGATTTCCCACAAAGTATTTCTGTCTTTTATACTTGGAGCAAAATCCTTGAAGCGTGTCTGATATTTTAATTTTTTTGAAATTTTCTTTTGTGTCTGATACGGGAATGAGGATATCTATTGCAGTTTCAGTTACTTTTTTTAATTCAACAAATATATCTGTTATTGATTGCTCAGGCAAAGATAACTGGTTCATTTTACTATAAAATTGTTGCATAGAATGCTCGAAATTTTCTAACGTTTTCGTATTTTCGGTATCGGTATTTTTTACAAACGAGCAACTACTAATTGAAATTTGGTTGGAACTATTAGAGTGTATATTTTTTTCTACAACATCTTCACATGTAGTATTATAATTATTATTTTCACTGTGTTTTTTTATATGTTTCCTCAGAGCCTTGTAACTTTGAAATACATTTTTACACGATTTTTGTGCTACACATTTAATTTTTGATAGTGAATTTTCTTTAAAAAATTCTTTATACTTCAAGTGCGAAATAACAGTGTCGAGTTTATTAAACTCTTCACCGCATAAAAAACAAAAAAATAACATGTTTATATTAATTTAACTTTAGTATACAAAATCTATGCAATAAAAAGTACAAAAATTATTAACTACATAAAAACTATTCAAATAAAAAGGATTTTCGCAGACAAAATTGCTGTTTACTAAATTCTAGTTCAAATTAAAAACTGTATATATTTTTAAATATATTAGCTTACATTTTTACAAATATTTTCTTTGTATTATTTAAGTTTTGTAGCTTCATTTATTTTTGTACTTATTTCTTTGATCCTGATTGTTAGTTTCTCAGAAGTCTTGATTTTAAAAAAGTAGAATTCAAAAAATTCCCAGAATGTCCTTAAGCTGCTATTGAAATGTTGTCCAAAGACGTAGTGAGCTTTGAATAGAATATCCAACGAATCTATAGCATCAAAAACCACTGGTAAAGAAATTAATTCATTTTCTATACAAAGATAGAAAGCAGAGATGGCCTTTTTATTTTCTCCTGATGCTATCAAATAAGGATGATGAAAATCAGATACCACATAATCAGCGTTTGTTAAATTCAACTAAAGGAAAAAAATTATCGATTTTAAAAAAAATTTGAAAAATTAAATCGCTCTATAAAATATACTACAATAAAAATGATAAATTTAATAGAAAGTTAATATTATACTTACTGTTTTAAAAACAATTAAATTATTCATACAAGAACTGAACGATTCTTTTGCCACTTTGGCAGATGATTTGCCGCAAACGTTTTGTGGAAGCAGATTTAACAGCATAAATATTAATTGTAGTGAAGGTAACCACTCTGAAAGAAAAAAAATTAATAATAATATTGAAGCAAAGTTTTAATTATTGCCATAGATTATTTACCATCAATTTCTGGTAATCCTTTAAATGTTTTTCCTTTAACTTCCAAAAATATCTTTCGTAGGCTAGGTGAAATATTTTTCCAGTTTTGTAAAAAATTGTTGCATTGGTCTGGGTACCTTAACTCAAAGTCAAATAAGATCTGTAATTTAGAAGGTAATTAATTTATATTTTTAAAAAAAATTTAATTGATATTTACCAACTCAGGACTTGTAAAAAAAAACGGAAAACTCTTTGAAAAACAAACAACTTTCTTGGATGTTATTAGTTTATCCCGCAAATGCAACGTATCTTTTAATTTTTGTTTAATGATATCGCTTTGAGTGGATACTACTGCATTTTTTAGAATCAGGAACTCATCATTATTTTCAAAATCAAAATCGAAAATTTCTTCTAAAGGATCAGAATTCACACTTTTTGCCGCTTCCAAAGATTTACAAGTTTTTCTTTTTCTGGTACTACTTTCAGAATCAACACTATATATTCTCTGCCTAACTCTATGTAGTCTTGATAGTATATATCCTCTATTTTCAAACCGATTATAAAGTAAATCCTAAAATAAAATTATTTGAGTGTTTATAAAATTAATATATAGAGTAACATAGAAAAAAAGTAAAAATATATTACAAATAAATATATTAATAATTAAAATATCAGAGATAGAAACCTATTTTGAACCGATTCCGAAAACCCCTAACTGAAGCATTTTTCCTCGAACAAAAACCAAATTTGAACCGAAGAAAATTTGAACTAATCGTTTAAACCAAACCAAAACCACCAATTTGGTTTTGGATCTGTTTAAACAAAAGGTAATAATTCTGAAAAAACTAAAATGTGATAATTTGGAAAACAAAAATGTCTATCATAGAAACTGTGTTTTTGTCGAACCAGTATTTGTGTCCATTTATATGTTTGGAAGGAAAATGTTTAATAATTGAAATTAGGATGTTTTAAATAAAAATTGAACCACACCGAACCAAATTGAAAATTTTAAAAACCAAAATTTTAAGGTAATCTTGTACTAAAAGCGAACCACAGCAACAGAAAATTTGGTTTCCAACTCTGATAAATATTCAATAAAAAAAACTATTAATATACAATAAAAGAATTATTGCAATTAAACCCAAAAAAAATACAATATTTATTTATATAAATGTGCGATTAATATGCCTCAAATTTAACATAATCTACATACTATTCCACCATTTAGGTCCTTAAGTTGAGGAAAAATTTCAATCATTGCAAACGCAAGCGCCGTAATATAATTAGGATCTGGATGATGTGTATACTTTTCAACAAGCATATCAACACCTTCTCTTATTATAGCTCTTCGCTCAACATCGGATATACCCAGCAGTTCTACATTTGAATTTTTCTTTTTCATTAGAACATACGAATTTTTGCTCGTAGCTAAATATTTTTCTAATTCCTAAATTTTAAATAAATTTGTAAATGTATTTTTTTTAAGTATTTGAAAAAATTCTTACTTCAGCTGTTAAAAACATATTCCAACCCATGACACAATGTTGGCGTTTTAAAGATGAATTTGTAATATTAATATCTTGAAAAAGAAAAAAGTAATTATGTAAGCTAAGAGAAATATACACATATTTCTTACTTGATTTTGTTTTGTTTTTCATTATTTTAATTTGAAAATCAGGATGGGTATAAAATTGTGCAATTACTTCAATGAAATTTTCTTCAGGAATTTTCACATTTTGTGAATCTGCAAAATAATCAACATCTTTCGCAGACATATTGAAATAAATTGATGCTGGAAAACAAAAACGCTATGAAAATATTTGTTTTAAAAAATATATATATATATAAACTTTTTTTAAAAATATATATATTTTTATATAAATATAACTTTTTTAAAAAATATATATATAAACTTTTTTAAAAAATATATATATAAACTATTTTAAAAAATATATATATAAACTATTTTTAAAAAATATATATATTTTTATATATATATAACTTTTTTCAAATATATATATAAACTTTTTT